>JAKELL010000004.1:0-1410172 GCA_021524915.1 Lactarius akahatsu
GCCAAGGACGCGCTGAGAGCTTGGCCAGGTCCGCCCAAATTCTGCTATCGGTCATGTCCAAGTCGTCAAATTACGGCTCAGGGGGATTACAGATCGGGGGCGGAATAACTGACAAAAATGCACTGTCATGGTTAGAATATGGAGCTAGCAAAGTGAGCTGTTTCTGTCGTATTGCGTGCCTGTACAGAGTCGTCAACGTGTCGCTCGTTAAGGTTATCGTGACTTCATTCTTGTTCCCCGGACAAAAGTTCTCTCTCTCAAGACTACAGACAATTTCTTCTCTCGTGGGCAAGGGGCGCTTGGTCATCGATATTAGGTATGTGCTGTCCTTTCGCCTCGTGCTGAAGATCCGGCGCGAATCGCAGAGACAGCTGTCGGCGGAAGGATGAAAGGTGGATGGTCGCAATGAACAAATGGCAAGATATCACAGACACCGAAGTTTGTCAAGGCACGGAGTAAACATCTCTACGCTGAGTCGTCTATGCTGAATGGTCCCCAATAGAAACATTAGACTTGCTTTCCGATTATTGCAGGTGGGATTGCGATGCGCCACCCTTAAACGGGCAGCTCATTTAAGGCTATAGTGAATTTCTTGTACACGCAGCAGATGTGGAGGGTCTCTGCCAGGGAATAGACGAAGATCTCGTCGCTCGTGCGTCTTTTGGTACTACACTTCTCAGTCCTAACTGGCGCAGTTCTTGGGAAGTGGGTCAGGATACCCACAACGTATGCAGGGGGGGCTAAAGGTTAGTCCATCATGATCCGTGGTCGCTTTTCTTATCTGTGTCAAAGATATTTCGGACCTGAGCACGGTCCAACGACTCTCTGATGGGAGGGTCGACCTGACCTATGGGAGGTTAGCCACTGTTCTTCACCCCCTCACAGTGCGATGATTCGTTCTAATCGAGGTGTCACAAGTGCTCTGGATATATTTGGAGGGAACCTGGTCAAATTGCGGGATCTTGTCGAATGGAATAAGACCGCTCTCTTGGGAACATAAGTTTGCTTCGCCGTGTTGCAAGTGATGTACGCGATTTCATTTGGTACTCTCAGTGCAAATGGGACGACTGCTCGTATTGTGGCTTCCTATGAACAAAGTGCTTCAGTTCCAAGGCTACATCAGACCTCTGGAAGGATCCTCAGTATTTCAATGAAGCTTCCAACATCCTCGTGAGATGCTCCCTGCCAGTCCTCGCCGGCAACGTCTCCGACGCCTGGTGCGAGATCCAGTACACGACGCTGAGGCAACGTCCCTTCTACGAGCATGGGAACGTCCTCCTTTGTATATCCGACCGCCTCGAGACCTCGTGGCACACCGAGGCCATCTAGGAAGGACGCGATGGCTTCGAAGAGATGAGCACCCACAGCGCTGTCCGGGATAGATGTTATAGACTGGTCAAGAAGGGTTGTTTGCTTGAATACAGCGAGTGCCTGCCGGTGTCTGTCGGGGGAGGATGGCGCAGTGAACTGAAAGACGGCAGGACCGGTAAGTGCCACGCTGATTCCATGGGGTATAATAGGGTGGTCGACTTGATAGCCAGCGTGTTGGTACCTAGGGCCCTTCTTGTTGAGTCCGGAAATCTAGAAATATGCAGGTAAACAGACGTCGGCACGCCGCAAGCAGTAACCTTACGGGATAGCTCATGCCATGACAAAGATGAACACCAGCATTACCAAAGCCGATACCAGCAAAAGATGCGGCCAATCTGGGAAGCAAGTAACACATGACCACTTTCGGTCGCATGGGAAAGTTATAGACATACAGCAATTGCCGGCGAGCTTCAGTGTTGTCCCTATCCTTGGCTACCTTAGGAAGGTACTTCACGGTCTGTTCCAGAGCCCACAAGGAAAAGATATCGGCAACAGGGTTGCTACCTTGATATGCGGGTCTGAGGATGGGATTTGCTGGTCTTGGCGAACGTTCCGTATACCTGTGACTCATTGTTAAGATAAAGAGTGCGAAGCCGGTAGATGGACGAACGGAATCGCGGTGAAACTTTCCAAACTGTGGAAGAGCACATCGAGGCCGGCACTGATGTGAACCGCTGTAGGGCACGATTCGGTGTTGAATGTGTCGACGATTCCGAGAGTGGGCTTCAAAGCACGGCTAGCAATTCCCGTCTTGAAAGACTTGGAGGTGATATCGAGGATAGCGGTACCAGTCGTTTCAGAGCCAGTTCCGGCAGTGGTTGGAACTACAGTACGTAATTCGGGATCAGTATCAGTAGGCACGCATAGAGTACACGTACCCGCTATTAGAGGACGTAGGGTTTTCGAGATTGCGAGGCCCTTCCCTATTGGTGCGTTAATGAAGTCATACAAGTCTGCTTCCTTGTATACTGTGAACCTTCGGCAAAGTCAATGTAGGAATCGCGTATGTAATGACTGTTAACGCACAAATTAGCTGCCTTAGCAGTATCCATGACACTGCCGCCACCAACGCTGCGTTGCGGGTGTGGATCAGACGCGAACCCTCAGAGATGGGGCCACGCACGCAAGAAAATGGGAGAAGTCATGCTCCCTCGACCAAGCAATCGCTTCTCGCCAGCTGTCCTCTGTTGGCTCTGTCACAACTCTGTCGAAAATCTCAAAAGGCAAATCCTGCTGTGACGAGAGCGACTCGATCGCCTTAGGTGGAGGTCACGTGTAAGGGTATGGCACAGCTGCGTGAGTAAATCGGCGCACCATCTTCATGGGAAGAAGGTTGGCAACGTTTGGATCTGTAAACACGGCTACCTGTGATGATTGTAAGCGTTATATCCAACACAAGGGACAGAGAACAGACTTTGGTCGCCTTCATGTTCTTCAAGTCCATGCCGACCTCACGGGTAACACCGTCTCCAAAGCGAAGATTGGATGCGGCAACCTAAGCCAGGATTTCAATGATCGTATTAATGCAAGGAAAGCGCAAAATACCTCAAAAGCATACTCCTTTTCGACTTTGTCAACAGGTGTCGCGAGTCTCCGGAGCTGGTTGGCGATCACGTGGGCATTGTGAGCGGTGTGTGACCCGTGACAAGGACAGCTGGTGTGCTGCGAAGCGTTAATGAGCCTGAGGATGGCAGCACGAGAAGGAACTGGGGCCATAATGAACACTGGCAGAGGTCACGGTGATGACGGTGGGGGTACGGGCCGTATCGTGCCGGGATGGATATATATCATATAGTTGCCGTATATGGTAAGTGAGAATACGAAAATTCCCACGGATCTTCCCAAGCAAGGTCACTGCTAAAGTAGATTTTACTTCCTTGGCGAAGACCCCCTCCTCGCTTCGCTGCGCACTCTTTTCTTGCTTCTCGGTACCTTCATTTCCCTCTTTCTTCTGGGATATGAGGTTCTCTGTCCTTTCCCTCTCGTTCGTTCTTTACGTGGCCACTGCATTTGCTGCCAGGTTCCCCATAAAGAAAATTAGTAAACATACCCTTCAGCCTCGGTTTGGGACCGGAAGCGTATCTGCTTTCAGCCCCCATGTCTTGGCATCGTCTTCTAATCTTTCTCCGGACAAATCTGACCTCAGGTGTGTGCCCTCTTCCGTTTGTACAACATCCCCACGCTCAGAGTTCTCTTCAAGTACTATCAACGATATGATTTACACCACCAATGTGCGTCCTGAATCTTGACTCGACCCCTTTGTTTATCCCGCGTTATAGATTACCCTAGGGGGCGTAAGTGCGTGTATTCAACCTTGGCCTCAAAGAGGGATCGCTTATTCGTGTGTAGACTATAGTGTGCAAATAGACACGGGTTCATCTGACCTTTGGATAAAGGGCTTGACCTCCCCGTTGCCGAATACCAATCAGACGGTCCGTGCTGAATCGGCTTCTCCGTACCATTTGTCAATTGATTCGTTGCTTGTCTAGTCAACCACTTATAACCTGACAGTGAGCCCATCCCCTCACTTAACATTAGGCTATAGCTCAATCGTCCTATCCAGTATGGGCTTGGATGGGCTTATGGGCACATATCCTACTCTTCCGTACAATTCTCGGGGTATTTATCCCCATATACCGTAGTGTTCATGATAGATCCTGACATCGTTCTATCTCAGCATATCCGTCCCGAATCAGGCATTTCTTGACGTATCTAGCGCTCAGAACCCCTACACTCGACTACGGCTCCAATGGGATCATAGGTTTAGGCTTCACTTCACTTTCTACCATTGATGCTCTCATCAACAAGACTGGTTCCTCATCTGGCCGTAGTTTGCTATACAACCTCTTCAGCGACAACCCCCGGGAGCCCAATTTCATAGCATTCTCCCTCCAAAGGTCCACCAACCCTACCAATGATACCGAAGGAACGTTTCTCATTGGCGAACTCGACCCCGACTATACTGCTGTCAATGAGACTAGCCCAATCCCCACCTTTCCTATCACCGGCCCTAGACGCTGGACCGTTTTGATTGAGGCTATTTTAGTCGGGAATTCAGTCATTCCTATGACTACTACAGTGCCAAATGCACCTTCGAATCGGGCAGTCGCCTTATTGGATAGTGGAACATCTTACAGGTGTGTTTGCATTTCCTCTCGGGTAAACTCATAATTTGACCACATTGCAGCTATGCGTCACCTGAAGTGAGCAATGCGATATACGGAAATATCCCAGGAGCCCAGCTAGACTCACAAACCGGTTTATGGTCGGTCCCATGCAATGTCGAGATTGATGCCGCAATACAAATCAAGTAAGGCACCTTTGTGGGCGACTTTGTACACCTGACTTTACATCTCTCCAGCGGCCACGTTTTTCCCCATCCACCCTATAGATCTAGTCCCCAAAAGCACCAATGACCCGGGCACTTGTGTGGGCTCGTTTATATCCCAAGACATGTCAGCCGTGGCCCCTGCGGCAGATAACTTGTGCGTCTTGACTAAAATCCCAATCCACTGCCATCACTAATCAGACTCATATGAATGTGAACTTCCAGTGACATGATTCTCGGCGATAATGTCCTCCGTTCTGTGTATTCTGTCTACGACTTCGGTGATTTTGATGCTTCGGGAAATATGGGAGCACCCTACGTCAAACTCCTTTCCATCGTCGACCCGAATCAAGCATCCAAGGATTTTGCAGCTGCGCGAGGCACCGTTGCTCGTACTAATATCACCTACAACGCAGCGAACTCGACCATAGCAACCTCTGGAACTACCGTCTCTCTGTCAGACGACATTACGAATACCCTAAAGAAGATTAATACCTATTTCCCCATCATGCTTGCGATTCTCGGGCTGAATGCTGTGGTTATTCTCCTACTCGCCATCGCGGCCTTTATCTATCTCTTCCGCCGCCGGAATGTACCATCAGCGCGGAGCCGGAGAAACGCAGCGACCCTTGCAGCTTGCGGCGATGTCCACGGACACATTCGCACCGCCACCCGAATCGCTGCAAAGCGGTACATCGCGCCATAATTACCAGCCCGTTTCTATGGCACTCACCGACGATACATTCGTCCCTCCTTCACCCGCCTTCCACCAAGATGGGAGTAGCGGATCCAAAGTACGGTCGTTGGATGACCGGCCCAAGTCTATCGCCTGATGACTTGGAGGCATCGGTGCTCTTGAATGTTCAGATACAACGTGTCGGTAGTTGGACGATTCTATTTATGAAGTTACATTTAATCGCCCTCTCATACGCTACCTTACCTGGCTCGTGTTGTCTCCCTAGTAAGCATGACACACTTTCAGGTTATTAACTTGCACCATTTGGTCCTTCTGCGCGGTCCCACACATGCGCTCATATATACCCTATGTCGATCTTACACAATACCGGAGACATTTATCGGAACTTTGGGACCTTTGTTATATTGCTACATTGATTGTGGATATTCCTCGAAATGTCAGCTAATGTATCCTTACTCGTCAACTCAGCTCCGTCAACTCGCATCACGGTGCGTAGCACTCCTAGAACTTACAGGACACGCACCCGGCCTCTGAACCAGTTGGCGAAAATGTGATTATATAAACGAAAGGGTCGTGTTGGTGATATATGAGGGACATCGGCACGTACAGTAAACCTACTTTCGAATAAAGGGGTAATCCCGGTGCTGGGCCGTCTTTAAGAACAACTTGGCGCGTCTTCCGATATCCGACCAAGTTTCGAATTTCCCGACATCACTAGCATCGAGCCCCCCAGCAGCGGAATCTGGCAAGGCGAGAGGAGTTCGGAGCAGGTGGAGGATGCGGCTCGCAAGGGCCACGTGGACCTTCTTCTCAGGCAACTCCTTGATGGCCGACCCCCACTCCCAAACATCGAGAACGGAGTCGTGCCGAGTCAAAAGGTCCAAACATTGCCACTTGTCGTCCGGCGGCGCCACGATCGCGAGACGAAATAGATACACCCAGGCCAGAGCTGGCATTGAGCAGCCGCGCGTGGGGCCCTCCAGCACCGCACGAGCTATGCGGAGGGCAGACGGCATGTCCCCGCAATGGTGGCAGGTCTCGAGCGCGGTGTTGAGCGAGTACTGGATATCCACGCTGTCTTCGTGGCCCTGAGCCATGAACCACTCAACCCAAGTAGCCGCACTCTCAGAATGTGCGGGGGACGGCGGGCCCATTTTGGCGAGGACGAGATGTGCGGTAATGATTTTGCGCAGGTGCCAGACCCGAATGATAGGCCGCAGCTCGGGGGAATCTATGACGATCTGCGCGTAATGTATGGCCATTTCTGGTCGGCTCGCCATGATGCAACTATCGAGGGCCTCGTCGAGTATGAACATGTTCGGCTCGACTTTGGGTGGCGGTGGTGGACGGTCCTCACTCGGCTGAGGGAGCCCGCAGATATCACGCAGGATGTCGAACATGAGTTTGTGGTCCGACTTGTAGCCGCGAGAAAGCACCTTGATGACGGCGTCGACGGAGCGTGGTTCGATATAATGTTTCGGCTGCTTGTCTAGGTTACGCACAAGCCGCCTCCAGACGTACTTTCGCGTCAGGACACCACTCGCAATCCCACGCTGTAGCTATCCGCGCGGTCGGCCAAGTGACATAGGAGTGCACTGTAGACTATTGGATGTGGAGCGTGCTGGAGCATGTTACCCGCGAGATCCACGTTGCATCGTTCGCAAAGCGCGACGAGCCGCTTGGACAGTTCATAAGGCCGCAGAATGTGAGCAGCCTTTGGATGTTTCGACGCGTCGGTGGAGTGGGTGGTATTCGGTGTTCTAGGCGGCGTATGCACTCTGGGTTTTTGGGGTGCAGTCGGTGGTGGTTGGTTGAGAGTAGTGAGTGCGCGAAATATTTCTCGGGAATACAATCGCGAGGACGACGTCGCAAAGATGCGACTCGGACAAAGCAACATTCGGACAGAGACAACTCACCCACGCGGCCTACATGTCCACCACTGATGGATGCACCCAAGGCATTTTTCATTTCACCTTTTTTTTGTTCTTCCCTTCCCCCATTTCAGGTCGCTTGCGTGTAGCTTAACACGAGTTACCAGTGTAGTGCGATTTTTGTTGATAAACGAGTCAAGTACTGTCCCTTACCGAGTGTCCGTGGTTGTCAAACAGTCGGCAAACGTGACAAACCGCCAATTCTCATTCTTGCGACACAGTAAGATTTTCATCTTATAAACACCTGGAGCATGTTAAAAAGTGGTACTACAGTGTCTACGGCCTAGGCACACTGGTAGAGGGAATGTCAGAATAGGCCGTGAGGACTTGGACGATTTTTGTTTGCTCCTCGACAATGGTGAAATCGAATTTGTTCGCGGGTGGTATGACTGGTATCACCCCATCATGAAACGAATGGTTTGGACAACTAAAGATGTACCTCGCACTGCTAGGATATCTGTGCTGGCTGCTACCAGATTGTTCTCGTCTCACCCGAAATAGTGTTGTCTTGGTGTTTTATCAACGACATCCTTCGCAATCACGACTTGCTCTCTCGGGTATGTGCCATCATTGTCGGCGAAGCACACTGCATATCCCACTGGGGTGCTAGCGCTGCTTTCCGCGTAAAGTATGGTTAGCTGGGAGTAGTCTGTGCGTTCCTACTAAGTTACCAAAGCCCACACCCTGGAATGGTGCTTCACACATTAAATACATGCCTCAGCTAAATACTTTCCAAAAAGGGCTGTAACATCCCTGATATCGACGTTATCGTTCAGTGGAAGCTACCTGGAAGTTGTCAAGCCTTGTTCAGCGTGCCGGGCGTGCAGCTCAAGGACCAAACACTGTTGTTTTCTTGGTTGTTTTGGCTGTGCTTCTTGTAGAGTCGACTGCGTACTACTCCATCCAATCGACTCAGCCAAAGAAGTGTGGCAAGAAAAAACAGGAGGTGGCTAGTAATACTGATCAGGCGACTGCGACAGATCCTCAAATCAGTGAAGAAAAGACTACACTCGCAGTCACAGCCGCTTTCAGGGAGCTCGGAATGCCACAAATGATCGGTCCCACAGATGCCCATGTCGATCTTACACAATACGGGGCTCATTTGTCGGGATTTTGTAATCGTGGATATTCTGAACTGACACCTAATGTAACCTTACCCGTTAACTCGTAACACGGTGCGTAGTGCTCCTGAACTTACAAGACGCGCGGCCAGCACTGGATGGAAAATACACTTTTACCATTGACAAAATTTAGGCATATCCAATAACAAAAGGTATTTTTTATCCACAATTTTTCATATATAAAATGTTGATAAGGTAATTAAATATTGTCAATACAATTTCAAAGCACAATATATAGACAATATAATTTCCCTTTTCCATAATATTGTCAGAATATTATAGAGGTAATACTATGTATCCTGTTGAAATATTTCACATGGTAATATCTTAATAAAATGTTTTTGTGGTTGAACCCTGAACCTTGCCTGAACCCTCTGAACTGAGCCACTGTTGCATTTTATAAAGATATTACCATGTGAAATATTTTAACAAGATACATAATATAACCTCTATAATATTCTGACAATATTATGAAAAAGGAAGATTATATTGTCTACATATTGTACTTTGAATTTGCATTGACAATATTTAGTTACCTTATCAACATTTTATGTATGACAAATTGTGGATAAAAAATGCCTTTTGTTATTGGCTATGCCTAAATTTAGTCAATGGTAAAAGTGTATTTTCCATCCAGTGCAGTCTTTGAACCAGTTGGCGAAAATATGATTATATAAACATAGGGTCCGAGGGATGTCAGCACAGCACTGTAAGTTATAGTAAATCTACTTTCGAAGAAAGTGGTAGTCCCAGCGGTTGCGTCTCTAAGAACAACTTAGCACGTCTTCTGAGATCCGACCAAGTTTCGGCATTAACATCGAGTCCGTCACCGGCGTCGGAACCTGGCAAGGCGAGAGGAGTTTGGAGCAGTTGGACGATGCAGCGTGCAAGGGTCACGTAGTCCTTCTTCTCGAACCGATCGATGGCCGACTTCGGCTCCCAAACGTCGAGAACGGTGTTGTGCCGGGCCAAAAGGTCCAAACATCGCCGCTTGTCGTCCGGCGGCGCCACGATCGCGAGACGGAGAATGTACGTCCAGGCCTGAACCGATATTGAGCTGCCGCGCGTGGGACCCTCCAGCACTGCGCGGGCTATGCGGAGGGCAGACTGCATGTCCTCGCAAAGGTGACAGAGCCCGAGCGCGGTGTTGAACGAGTACTTGCTCTGCACGCCGTCTTCGCGGCCCTGCGCCATGAACCACTCTATCCAAGCGGCTGCGTTCTCCGACCGCGCGGGGGAGGCCGGGCCCTTGCTGGCGAGGACGGTATGTGCGCGAAGGAGTTTGGCCAGGTGCCACATGCGAAGGATGGGGCGCAGCTCGGGGGAATCCATGACGATCTGCGCGTAGTGTATGGTCATTTCTGGTCGGCCCGCCGTGACGCAACCGTCGAGGGTCTCGTTGAGTATGAACATGTTCGGCTCGACTTTGGGTGGCGGTGGTGGGCGGTCCTCGCCAGGCCGAGGGAGCCCACAGATATCGCGCAAGATGTCGAACATGAGTTCGTGATCCGACTTGTCGCCGCGAGAAAGCACCTTGATGATGGCGTCGACGGAGCGTGATTCGATATATTGTTTCGGCTGCTTGTCTAGGCTGCGCACGAGCCGCCTCCAGACGTACTTTGCGTCGGACACCGCTTGCGTCGTAGCCTCCATATCGTCAGTGCCCACGCGGTCAGCCGAGAGACTCAGGAGGGCACTGTAGATTTTTGGATGTGGCGCAAGCGGACCATTAGTGTCCAGCTCGTGGAAGACATCAAGGGCCTTTTGATAGTTCTCGGCTTTCCCGAGAATGGAGATGTAAAGGGCAATTGGGTATTGGACGAGTGATGTGACCCCGGTCCCACTGGTACGGTCTTCGGCCAGGTCGTTGGATGTCTTGAGTCGCTGCAACAGCTGCCCGTAGATGGAATGCACGAACCCCAGTTGCTTCGCGAGCGGCTGCCAGTCCTCGACGGCAGCATACCCACGCATCATGGTCGCGTATGTCCTGATGTTTGGTATGAAACCGCGACGTTTCATCTGGACAGATGCATGAGCTGTTCAAGTTAGAGATATATGATGAAGAACGTACGTCTACGAAGACATGGAACGCCAGTTTGTATTTTTCCGCTTTCATACATTTCTGTATGAGAGTGTTCCACACTTTTACGTTTTGGGCGTTCTTTGGAGCGTGCTGGAGCACGTTAAGTGCGAGATACACGTCGCCTCGTTCGCAAAGCTCGATGAGCCGCTTGGACAGTTCATAGGGCTGCAGGATGTGGCGCCGCTTTGACAGAGGTTGGACGGTTTGGGGACGTTTCGACGCGTCAGTGGAGTGGGTGCTATTCGGTGCTCTAGGCGGCGGAGGCGGTCGAGGTTTTGTTGGGGAGGCAGTCGGTGGTAGTTCGTTGAGAGTAGTGAATGCGCGAGATAATTTCCGGGGGTACAATCGCGAAGACGACGTTGCAAAGATGCGACTCGGACAAAGTGGCACTGACAACATTTGAACAGAGACAACTCACCCGGGCACACGGCCCACCCAAGGCATTTTTCATTTTACAGTACAGTAAAAGTTACCTTTTTTTGCCCTCGTCTTTCCCCATCTTAAGTCGCCTGCGTGTAGCGTGTAGACCCTTAACACAAGTTACTGTACCAGTGTAGTGTGAATTTTGTTGAAAACAAACAAGTAGTACCAAATTACTGCAAGGAACACAAGAAGAAACAAGCAAAGAACGCGTGAAAGTGACTATAAAATTCGGAATAAGTGTTTATGCTAGTACGGATCCCTGACTCACGGATCATCAACTCTTTGCCGATACCCCGTTTCTGAGATGGATGGTAGTGATATAACCCCAGAGGAACATGCAGAGATCCGCATGACAAAGTGGTGGTCGGCTGAGGAGATGGTGCGCCAGGGTAAGCATTTCAAGTTCCACCTTAAGATCGTGTACATGCTGCACACATGCCTCAGGTGTACCCTGTCGCGAGGGTCCTTACACCGACATTGAAAAGGAACAGGTCGATGGTGCGATTAACAGATACAAAGCAGTGAGCTGATAATCTAAGCATCATAGACACTTCTCACCCACCAGACAGGAGCATAATTTAAGCCTTGAGGACATTGAGGACATCATATTCGGGGCGACCAGAAAGGACGGATTTTGGGCCACTGTTGGTAAGTGATTGTAAGTTCCACTCCCCTGAATAAATCTGTTCACAAGTATTCCCCCTTCAGCGTGCGCAGTGCCTTCGAGGCGTATTCGGTCGGTGTATGACCACGTGCAACGCGCATACCATCCTCTACGGATGAAGGGGAAATGGCATGTTCACGAAGACAGTGCACTCGTAAAGTGGGTGTTTTACCTGGACGGCGGGGACTCCAATTAAACAACTGTCAGGTTTGTCAAGGAGTATAAATCTGACTGGACCAAGATCGGCGAGGCGATGCAAAGGATGCCCGAATCTTGTCGGGGTAGGTACCAGCAATACTTGGTTTATGCCGAAACAGAACGCAAAGGTATGTGTATATCTGCACTCTGTTCTAGACGGGGTTGTCAATTTGTACAGGCCGTTGGTCTGACGAAGAGGGGGCTCGACTCGCTTGTATCATTGAAACAATGTCTACTGAGGGAAAGACAAGCACAACATCACAGAAGTTCTGGAAGGAAGTTGCAGCACGCATGGGCAATACAAGGTCCCCAAAGCAGTGCCGTGGTAAATGGTGTGGTCAATGGCTTTTTTTTGGTACTTCGCATTCATTCTCACATTATAGGAATGATTCACTCAACCCACGACTACAAAACCAAGGGCGGAAACCCCGTTGGGGCCCTCTTGACATCTATGTCCTTGTTCACAAGTATGTGTCCTTAGAGTGTTCTCTTTATTTAACCACATGTCAATACAGGATAGCTTCATTGGGCCTTGATTTTGAAGTCGATATCCCATGGAACATATTGCCAGACGACGGTTGGAAAAGTTGGAGTGGTCACAGGCTCCAGCAGAAGTGGGCCATCCTTAAGAAGACAGTCTGGGTAGAAGGCGCGACGCACCACGGTGAGTGCTAACACTCTCCTAACTACACTTTACTGAACTTCGCCGTAAGACATAGTCCAGCGCCTGCTAGCGTTACACGGCACTCTCCCCAACAACAGCCCTGTGCGGGAGAACCAACCATCCACGACTGAAAACAATTCATAGCATCGCATCAGTTATTTCGCATATCGATCTCCAGCAATACGAACTATTTGAGCTCATTCTTCTTATGTATTTTTTTTGGTTGTTACCTGGGGTTTCGCACAGCTTTGCATGAGGTAGTCGTGTTGTTCCAGGGATATAGCCTCGGCAGCACACACGAGGTACGACTGAGCACTGTCTCTGTATGCGAAGTGGGTCTAATCTCCTGACCTTCTGCAACCGGAAGGGGATATCTCTACTCTCGACCATGATCGCAATACTTATACCGAGCGTGTTCGGACTTAAGCTTGATCCCGAGGCCGTAGTTTCAACAATGGCCAGGGCATCTACTTAACGTAGACGGCTCTTTGTTGGAATAAAGTCACCACAGATGTTTGAATGACGATCTCATTTCATTGTCTACCACTACGGATCACTTGGACAAGCTGAGATCTACTCGCCGGGCCAAAAAGGCGACAAGGAAAAGAACACCAAAAGCAATGGAAACGGCCTTAGGCTTCTGCAGATGCGCCGATAGCGGAACTTTATATGTCACCTACTCAACTTTGTTAGAAATAGCCCAAATGACTGTTCGTAAAACTCACATAGATCAGTCCGTTATGTTTGTCTGTCAAATTCTCGAATGATAAGGCGACACTAGGGCGTCCGATAGTATCGAGGTACGTGATGTGTGTCGAGCGCTCTTGTGCAAGAGGGGAAAAAGGAGGAAATACTCCAATGTCACTATCAAAGACGGGTGAGCGGAAAAGTCGAGTCAGCACATTCTTCGCACTGGCTTACGTTGCACCTTCCGGTAATATTATCTTCACTTCCGCTTGGTTGACAACTGCACCCGGAATGACAGTCTGGACCGGAACGCTCACGACATACAGGCCCGTGCTGGCATCATATCCAGCCGAGTCTGCAAGTGGCGAGTCCCACCCGAGGGTGAATGTGTAATTCCAGCCGCCTAGAAGAGGGTACCGCGGGCGCAGTTCGAGGGTGCTATATTGCTTCATTTGGGCAGCTTTAGGTATGGATGGGGTAAGGCGTAACCGCGATGTTGACACGTTGCCGTTGAGGTCATAATAATATGCGGAATGAATGCCGGGAGGAAGGTGAAAAGTCAAAGAAGGAATGATGTGCGGCGCCAGACGATTGAAGTACGATTGGCTTTGGTGTTCGATACGCGCAAAATGACCCTTTAATCTATCACAAAAGCTCAGAAGCGAGTCGGTGAGCGTAAGCAAGTCAAACATACGCAGGACCAGCGTTGTGCAGGTCAATATCGTTTTGAATGTTGAGGTTGGCACCCCAATGGCTAATTTCGGCAGTGCGCTTCAGCGACGTAATCTCCACGACCGGGTGTTCAAAGTAGTAATGCACGACGATGTGCTTCTGGTGTTCCTCGATGAACGCAGTAGACGCAGATGGAGGGATATTACTGAAAGGGCCATAGGTGATCGTGGCGCTCGACTTTGTCGCAACATTGTCGGTCGTAAACGCGTCCAAACCCTTAGGGGTGGTGTACGAGATAATGCGGGGCGCCGGCGCACTGCACTCACGTTACACAATGGACGAGAAGGTGTGTACGACCAACACGTACCGCACTTTGATCCTTTGAGTCGCGGTCCTATATGGACTGAGAACGAGCAAGTCTCCCTCGTACTTGAGCGATTGTTCATCTTTCTGTGATGCTTTTTCGGGCCACGGATAGGTGGTATGAGTTAGGACGGACTCGACGACAAGGTTGACCGTGCCGTTAACACCCAAAGGCTTTGGAAGGTCGACTATGTACGCGTACGTGCCGCTGCAAAGAAAAACGACGCGTCAATATGGGTAGTGCAGTGTAAGTAGATATATGCTGACTCGTGAGGAATGAGCGGACGAGTGGCGATAGTCAAAGGTTCGTTCTGGCCCTTGAGTTTTGCTTCGAACCAGCTCGTGGAATGAGCCTCTTTCTCCCCGAGAGTGACGAGGTATTGTTGGGCACCATTATCAAGCGCCCGAATAGCATACGTTGTTGTGACGTGGACGAGAGACCCACCAAGGTCAACGGTGCGTACGATGGCGGTATTTTCAAAGGAATGGGATGTAGCGGAGACAAAGGACCACGAAAGAGAAGCCAAAGCGAGAACTGGCAGACGAAGCCAGCCACGCAGGCCCAGAGACGGAGTCATTGATGAAGGTCAAGTGCGTAGTGCGCGTAGTAGCGTAGTGTATTTTCTAGTGACGTGTGGCTACTATATTAGGTAAGCTACCATGTCCACATCGACCCTGGGTTGCGCAGCGGTTTATCCTCTCGCACAAGCCCTGCTGAAACTATTCGCTTTAATTTACGCGCGCGCTCCTCTTCCAACAGTTGTGCCCGCGCCTTTCCTTCCTTCAGTATCACGCTCATCCGCGAGTCGGGGTGGACGCGAATGCCATACTTGCAGCGCCCTTTTATTTCCATACGCTTATGCGACCTTGGACCCTTGGTCACCCAAGCTTCGGCTTGGGTATACATAGTCACATCAGAGGGAACAGACAGGGGTGGATGGGCTTTGACGTACAGACAACCATCTTCCGAGGGTCGATGCCCTTCAGCGCCGCATGAGATTTCGCAATGACGAGCATATTACGAATGCGCTTGCTCGCCCGCTTCTCGCTGAACGTCATCTGCAAGATGGCCGAATCGATAGGTTTTCCAGAAATCTGACGACCGAGTTTGTTGAGCTTCCGATGTGAGATTTTGAAATTTGCAGTCGAGTATTTGTGCTAGGCAAGCGGTGAGAAACTGGCGGACAGACGCGATACGCTATTCATTCGCGTACATGATCACTCCGTCGAGCGCCGACCGCTTTTGAGTCTGCTTGTTGTGCCTTCTCCGCTTCTGGAGTGACTGTATCAAATATGCTTTGGCTGTCATCCTGGGCTTCTGTCCGTTTCGCGGTATCTATTTCGCGACTTGATCGCTGCTGTCGCAAACTTGGATTCAGAGTAGACCGGAACCATTCGAAGGGATTTGCCCCAAAGGATGCGCTACGGAAATGTTGCCTTTCAGAATACCGAACACAGTGATCGGTGATCCACATACTGTCTACGCGAACCAGTCAGCAGTAAACGGGATGTTGAGGCATGTTGGCGAGAAGAGACGAGGCGACCCAATACCACAGCTTTGTAGACGTGTCAATGGATCATCAGGACATAAGAATGTGTGCGTACCCGTACTGAGTGCCTCGCGCGTAAAGCGTGGCATGACCATGGTCGTCGTGGTGCAAGTGTAGGACCGGAGAAATCCGAGCAGTTCCCCTCAACAAGACAAACACTTTCTTTCCTTCAGCCATGCTTTTCCTCGGCGGCATATTTTATATTGGTCTGCTCCTCATAAATGCCGTAGCGGTCCTCAGCGAAGATCGTTTTCTCGCTCGTAGTGCGTGTCCACTTGTCTTCTGCTTGCCGGCGCCTCATTCTTCATACAGTCGGATGGTCATCCATCCCACCACCAAATAATGTCGGGTTTCAACAAAATTATGACCACGGCGGTGGATACGGGAACCCTGTGCAAGACATTGGCGTAAAAGGCAGACTCATCAACCTCATAGGTGCAGTGAGAACCGTCATGCGAAGTACGTGTCACCTTCTCTTTCTGCGCCTGAGACACGAACAACAACTGACCCCGAACAGTACCACTCATAGGAATTAACATAGTAGTCATCGTATACGAACTCATACTCGGGAAATAATGATCAATACGTATCCGGGAAGCGTCTCGTTTGGATCGACCATCTAACCTATTTCACCGTTCATTCAATTTTCGATACTCTGACTCGATTTGCCTGATGAAGTCTTTGATTTCGTGACCATTCTGTATCTGGATTAGTTTGTGCCGCGTAGCAATTTTGGGAAGGGCTGCTGACCTCGCAATCCTTCCAGGTCCCGTCGTGCACACAAACCTTCTCCCCATTGATCACGATGGTGCAGCTCTTACTGTGGCGTGAAAATATGAGAACGTGTCAGTCAGAGGGATCAAACCGGCGACGTACATAATCCCCAAAGCTTCGGCTACTTTGATGTTCTCCTGCAACAGTCGTACACCCTCTTCCCCCGTTCCACTGCCATCCTCGCCTGCACACCGACCGATTTCGCTATCATTCCAGTCGATTTTAGCGGTGCGGGCACATTTGAGTGCTACGTCTGGTCTTCCGATTCTGTCTTTGCCTTCGTAGTTTTGGCATGTGACGAATTCCCACCAAGTGTTCATTGGCGTGTACTTTGCTGCGCATAGTTGCTGCACGTTCCCAGCACATTCATCGCGTCCATGGCGGCAGGTGACGCCGAATTCTGAATCTGATGAATTGAGCCTGTTTCGAGGGGAGTCAGTACAAAGCCAGTCTGAAGATGAGGTATGACCGCGCCTAGCAATAAAAGTGAGAGAAAGATCGATCTTCTCGGCTACCTTTGGGATGACCTTATCGAACAGAGTCTCGCAAAGGAGAGCATCTGGACAACGTGACATGACGCCGAGAATTACGGGGACCCTGAGGTTATTTGTGAAAGAACCTGGAATCGACCACGAGTCCTGTGCATCTGTGATAGAACTCGCATGTGCTGCAGTAAAAAACAGTGATAAGGTCTGTATGATGACTCTAGAGAGCATGGTCGGTCGTCGTCGTGATTGATATGGATTCAGTTCAGAGAGCGATAGTGCCAGCTCAGAGTTGCGTCATTTACGCCAGGCCACAGCGACACTAATAGACACAATGCTCCCCACTTTACCTACTTGGAGCATCTCTGTGATCATGTGTGCGTATTATAGTAAAACTACATAGATTAATGGCGCCTCTGAGCCTCATTCCACCACCGCCGGGCTTCTTCGTCAGATGCTGGTGCCTCAAAATACCGGCATCGGGAAATGAACGCTGTATGAGATGATATCAGCTTTTCGCACTCCCACGGACAATTCTGTGGCACCCGCTAACCATCCAAAGAGCGTCGGCGGACAATGTTTTCAACCGCGACCTCATTGCGCACTTGTCGGGACTAAACAAGAAAAACTTAAGAATGAACGGGGATTGGTTGGTGATCCCAGGTACCTTTGCTTCGTCCGAGACAGCAAGGGAAGACGAAGGGGATGCACCATCCCCAAGCTGATCCGACTGCCCAATCCGTGTCTCGTTCGTAATCTCAACACAATAGTTGATGAGTTCAGCCCGACGTTTCCAGTTTTCTTACCACGATGTCAAGCCCTCGGAACTCCCAAGTAATGATGGAGTGAGTCATGCGTACCGACCAGCTCCTGCCACAGATATGAACATGCCTGTTCTTGGACGCTTCCCTTCCCACTGGCACCCATACGATCGCGATCACGGAACTGAGCTGTGGTCCGGTTTATCCTCATCGTGACGGTGTCGTCCAACTTGCGGTACTCTTTGAGAAGTTCTACGGACAATTCACTGCTTGAGAAACACCACCAGCATTGGAGTGACGGATCGGAAAGTCCAAAAGAAGACGAACCTTTGAATGCTGAGAGATTATGACAAGTGGCAGGGGAGACATGCACCAACTGCGACGATTGGGAGGGTGACTGAATCGCAAGACTTCCCAGCGCTGGCGCGGTACGGGGAGACATGTTCAATTGAAACTGGTGGGCGTTCTACCAGGAACTCGGTATGGACGGATTTGAGGAACGTTGTTGTTGAGAACAAACCTGTCACTCGGGATCAATTGCTTACTGGAAACTGGCGCTACAGTTACAAATCCCGATCACTCGGACACAATCGTAAGGGGATGATCAGCGCCATTATCCTGGGTCGGATCCTTTTTGTTCTCCGGTTCCACAACCGCTCATGCCTGATGCCCGCCGTTGATGAGACAGACGCTCAAACACCCTTGGATAAGGTAAGGGGCTTCTTTACCAATAGACCGTATTTTCAGTCTTGCGGCGCAGTTGCCTCATGCCAGAGGATCAACTCCGCTAGGTTAGAGCACCCTTACAATTAAACCCTACCGCGTGGCGCTCTATCCCCCAACGGCGGCCGCATATCTGATGGGGGGACAAAGAAGGGTCCGATTGGGACTGATCGGCCGATAGTCTGGTCGTGTCGCTTATGGTAACCACGCTCCCGGGGGTTCACTCGCTTGTAGCCAAGAGACGACATCTCGTCTTTAGTTCCGATGTCACACATGTCCCATATAGCAGAGTATGCAACCGCCCAATTGTAGACAACGAAAACAAAGATGACAGGTAGCGGGTATCGAAGAAAAGGAAACAAGAATGGGATCCGATACCTACGTATCATAGTATCATTCATCCGCTACCTTCCATGGCTCGAGAGACTCGTGAACAGATTGCCCTTGAACAGACTCATCGGATTTGAACTTCTTCCTACTCTCCCCTGGACGGTAACCGTGATTGCGTAACATATGCTTGTGCCTCTTGGAGGGATCTTTGAAATGCTCGCCGCAGAAATCACATCCATGAGGGGATGCACCAGTACTACAAAAGCAGGGTCGATAGGGGAAGTGCCGAACAAAAGAAAAAAAAAACTTACTGGGTGTTCAGATGACATCCCGCCACATTTGATCGTTGCGTGAAAGTCTTCTCACACCACGTACATTGAAACCTCCTGCAAAAGGCGTTATCGCATTAGGACAAAGTGCCAACCAAATTTAGTTAGCACATACTTGATGCAAAGGTGTGTCGCTTCAATGTGCCTCTTGACCAGGTGCTTTTTGGAAGAGTAGTCGCATGGCGTCGGTGTGCCATTCTTCATTGTCTGCCATGTGCAACGCCACGGTGTCTTACTCCCCTCGGGGCATTGCTCTACATGCTTGAGCCACTCCTTAGTATCGTATTTGACGGGGAGCTCGATAACTTCGAGCTTGATTCCAGATGGTGAGAAATATTCGCGTTCGAGGTTCTGTCCAGCTCTAAGCCCGCCGGAAGACCTGCTAGATGTCCGCGGCGAAGACCCTTCATCATTTTCGATGGTGGCCGTTCCAAAAGGGGAATTTGTCATATCGACGTCGTTACTTTCGGCTTGAACCGTGAGTCGATCCCTCTTTGTCTCCGGCACATTACTGAAGTGCGAGTGGCTGGTACTGTCACCGTCGGAGTCTTCATCATCTGATTGCCTGAGGATGGGCATCGGCGTTAGGAAAAGGACGGAGAAACAAAGGCCGATGAGACTAACTCAAAGTCTACAGGTCTAGATCTTTTTCTTGAAGAAACAGGTGAAGTGATCTCATTCCTTGCGGCAGGCGACGGCGGCGGCCTGCACAAAATCATCGTCCTATGTCGTGACCCACGCGAGGTCGACACTCACCTGAACGACTCCACTTCTCTCAACTTCTTTTTCTCAGCTGTGCCAGCTCGAGATCCGGACGGTTGTGGCGACGAAATGGTTCTTAATGTGTAGCGGCTATCCTTGATGGTGCATGGGGGCGACACCAACCGTCTGACGATTTTTTGGGGATACGGTGGACCCCCGTGGCCAAGGTTCCTCCTGTGGCACCCCGACATGCGTACTCCACCGAAGGGATGGGTCGGTTGCAGATACTCGTGGCTAGGGCTGGATCGATTGTAAAGGCTGAGGGGTAGCCAGTGAGACTAGAGAGATCAGTAGGTCAGAAAGCACATACCGTGTCGCAGCAGCTTTGAGAGCCCTCCGCCGCGCTTCCTCTCTCGCGGCTTCATGAGCGGTCCCTACGAGTTGGGGATGACGAGCATCGATGTCCGCGTTGATGCCCTCGTCTCTAAGAAAAGCCCGCAGCGGGGGCAACGACTGGACGGGTTGCGGATGAATCAGGTCCCGCTGGGAGCGCCGAGGACTATAAAGCCGAAACATGCTGTAAGCGTTCCGTCTATTGTACATTGTAGTGAACTCACGGTGACTCATGGGTATGAGAAGATGTAGAGGCATAACTAGGCGCTAGGGAAGGATACTTCAGGTAGAGTCCGCGTTCCGAGAGCAGGGACATGGTAAGGAAGGAGAGGCACACAAGAAGGAGGATGCATTGTGGGTTTTAAGTGAAGTAAGCGATTTTGCCGCCACAGAACATTCGGCAACTGAAGAATTATTCCGATGCTAGCCGATCGTATCGTGATGAGCCTTGCAAGTGACCAAATATGCCGGGGGTCTTGTCTCCGGCTTGTGGCGAGACAATCACCAGGAGCGCCAAATGGCTCCAAACGGTGATGTGAAAGGACCAGGCCTTAGTCCACGAAACCCGAACCCGAAAACAAGAAGAGCAACCAGCAGGCAGGCACAAACCTTATAAATGCCGTTCAAGTCAATAAAGCTGTGACTGCGATCACAAGGACGCCCATAAACGATTAGTACAAACTGCCAGTGATGAACCCAGGAAAAGCCGAAGTGGCGAGTGCTTTCAGCATTGATTACGTGGGAAGGTACACGTGGATAAGACAACCGATGACCAGGGATTTGGTACCGCTCGCCACTTAGCGCCTTCGTTGAACAATTTACCATATTTGGCTGCTCTTGACCCATGCCACCGAACCGGATTCAGTACTGGGACTGTATGGGTGGCGTCGCGTCGAGGGTGCAAAGAATCTCCATTTAATACGATTGCCAACAGACTGATATGATTGGTTAACTCTCTCAGCTCACTTCTAGAGTGGTAACATTTTTGTTTGCTTAGTTAAAACAACGTACCTACAGGTTTTGGAGATGGCCCAGGACGCTAGATTTCCATCATGCCAAGGTATGGGGTTTTGAAGTCTCCCCAGAAAAGGCAGCAGTACTCCAATCCTCCTCTTCTTGCGGGTCTGCTTTGAACATAGTATGGGCTTCCTCGCTAACGCGCGATTCAAATACAGTTGCTGGTAGAGACATCGTCTGCCCGAACGTCCTGCGGTTACGACGGAGGGGTTTCATAGGCCGCGACAAGGCAAGATCGTTTGCTCCAATTACTGATGCACTTTGCATCACCGTATCGCTCCCCTCGCCGTCCTGTTCCCGGTCACCGTTACCAGAAGGTTCTTCCGGTTCATCGACTGAACATTCGGCACGCGTGCGTTTCTTATCGGATGGTGCAGGAATGGGAGATGGAAATTGAGAATAGACGGCTTGTAGGGTATCATAGGTTGAGCGAAAGATCGGGGACTCGTTAATTGGGGTTGACGTCGCATCCTGCATGGGTGATGCCGAGGAGAATCTGTTGGTAGCGTAGCCTGCAGAAACACCTGGGTTGGAAGATGAGTGGGTATACGATAAGATAGCAAGGCTTGGGCTCACTCCTCCTTATGCGACGTCCTACGTTCTGGAGTTGAGCATTGAGGTCCTCGGTAATTCTTGAGAGAGGACATGAGGAGAAGAGGGGAGGGGAGTAAAAACTTACATATCAGATGCAGAGGATTGAAAGGAAAGATTACTGGCTGTATGCGCATCTTGGGTCAACAGTCGCTTTGACATGATCGTCGTCGTTGGTGTTCAAGACCGGGCCGTGCCAAGCCGAGACGGGTAACATTGGCCGACTATTGGCCGTAACCGTGGCGTGGCCACTGGTGAAGGCGTGTTGGCTGCCAGGCGGCCACGGCCTCAGAGCAACAAACTGCTGGCGGTCAGAACGTTCAGCTCAGCTGGCGCCCCAGCATTGGCGTTGGTAGTAGGGAAGTGATGCCTTCTCTTAATTTCTTGTTCCTTTACTCTTTTTGCCTCTTCTCCACAACTCGTGCCCAATCCATATCAACATCCACGCCAGTACCCCCTCTTCAGTGGATCAATCTCACAAGTCTTCTTCGAGGTTCTCCAGCTCCACCCCTCAAAGATGCATCGATTGGCTATGATAACACCACCCGTACTCTCATCATATTTGGCGGTGAATCCCAAGGCGGCCTTCCGCAGCAGCAGACCTACCTGTCAGTATTTCCTTTCTTGCTTCTCATGACCTTCTCTGATATTCGTCATCCTACCCAGCCTCAACTTGAATACTCTTTTCTGGTCTTCTCCGACGCTACAAGGCGGAAATACTGCTTTGCCGCCCCCAAGAAGTGCAGCTATTGGAGGTGGCGATTTCGCCGCGAGCTAGTAGGTTCACCTTACATCAGACTTCCAACTTCTTCTTATCGGTATCTCAAGTCGCAGTGGACATGTCGTAATCGGAGGCAAAGATTCCGATGGAGAACCCCTATCTGACGTTTGGGTGAGCCGACAGCGCATTCGCTCTCTGACTTGACTGTGTGCTCACGATCATCCACAGGAATTCGATTACAATAATCAGTTCTGGTCCCATGTGAATACATCATCTAGCCCGACTATCCCTGCCCTCCTAGGCGCGGTGGGTGGAATTGATACCAACATCCCGTTCAACTCTTCCGGATCGTTAGGGCCGACCAATACCTTCCTTCTTATGGGCGGCGTCCGAAGTTCCGGTTCGCAACTTAGCCCTGTTCCGCTCTCCGAAGTCTGGCAACTCGACATTTCCGGTACACTCTCATCTAATCTTGTGAACTCCCTTGTTGGGATCTGGTCAAAAAAATCGGTGGGCAACAACAATACTGCTGTATCGGGGGAGGGTGGTACCATCGTAAAGCAGAAATTAGTGGCTTTCAGTGGTTGCATCGGCACTCCAAGTCCTAACACTTCTTGTGCTCAACCGTACTCCTATGTGACTGACACCAGCACCGGACTTTCGGTCCTGCCTGTTTCCTGTGCTGTACCCCGCATCGGTTCTGCGGTGGTGGCAAACCAGAATACGTTTTCATCCAGCTTCACATCCCAAGTGTTTGTTCTCCTCGGATTGTTTAACTCTTCTATCTGGGACGACGGAGGCGGCCTCCAGAAGGGCGAGGTGGTAAGCCGAATAACTTTTTCGTTCGGTGTTCGTCCTCCCAATTCTTGATTAGGATGTGCTTGACATTAATGGTGGTTCGTGGTCTCGTATCCTCCCTGCTGGCGACCCTGGCAAGTCTGGGAGTCAATCGTTTCCTCAGCCTCGTAGCGGGGCAGCTTCAATCTCATATTCCTCGGGGCTTGTGGGTTCTTCCCGGGCCTTATACTCTGATACGATAATTTTCGGCGGCCAAGACGGCTCTGGCAACTATCTGTCTGATATGTGGATTCTCAGGGCATACGGCGCATCGGTGTCGCAGTCGGGACAGCAATGGAGTGGCTTTGGCGATGGGCAACTGCAGACAGGTGTGGATGCAAACGGCGCAGGTGTTACCGTGCAATATCTTTCTACCTGTGCAAATGCGATAGGCACGCAATCAGCGTCGTCCTCCGCATCGCCCCCAGGGCACGGCTCTCCGACGACTTCACCATCACCATCATCTATATCCGGTACTTTGCCTGATGCAACCCATCTATTCGACACCTCCGTCACGCACAAGTCACTGGCTCCGATATCCTTGGCATTACTCCTTCCGACTATTATCTTGTATAGATTATCACTGCCATCTACCTCTGGTCCTTCTTCGCAGCAATCCCTTGGTCCACTATACGTCTCTGTGCTGATGTTGGTTGTTGCGTACGGCACTGGCCTGACTGCTTTGGTATCCTCCTTTACGTCTATCTCGAGCGGTGCGGCCATCAGCAGACGCGCGGCATCATCCAGTATGGACCTGAAGACCTCACATGGCCGAGCGGGACTTGCTCTGTTTATTGCCCTTTACGGCGTTGTCCCTCTTCTTTTCTTGGCTTACTTTTTACGTTGGCGGCTGTTCGCCTCCAC
Organism: Lactarius akahatsu; assembly: GCA_021524915.1. Lineage (NCBI taxonomy): Eukaryota > Fungi > Basidiomycota > Agaricomycetes > Russulales > Russulaceae > Lactarius > Lactarius akahatsu. The sequence goes on from JAKELL010000004.1 coordinate 24,280, forward strand.
TCCGAAGGAGATCGTTGGGAAGATCCGGGCCGAACGATCCCGAGCTGACTCCTCCGACACTGCAGAGAAGCTTAATTCGTTCCGAGGTATCGCCGACACTGGGATTCAGGGCGGAGTACGGGCACGCTCCCCAGTCTCGTCACCCGGACACACCCCTTCTCGGAGGCACCTCGGACTCTGGTTTCGAAGCCGAGAAGGACTCGCGTCCAGTGCAGAGAGTGCCCCGGAATCTGAATCACCTGTTCCCCGCACATTTGAAGTCGTCAATCGGCGGGTGCGCCACCATAGCGTCAGTGGCACGCTCAACATCTATGAATCCGCCCATAGGTCGCCTCCAACCTCTCGCAACTTGAGCGATCTTAGCTGGCTCGAGCGCCGCCGAAGTGTGAATGCTGTGGTACGTACAACGATCGGGGATTCAGGACGTCTTACTGAAGCGGAAGCTTGTAGGGTGATCTGGACTATGCCCTAATGCAGCTTAATAATCGGGGGATTACTTCGACGCCTGCGACCACAGCCCATTTTAGCGCTCATGGATTATCTGATCCGCCGTCTGCCAAAGTCGAGCCGCCGCTGGTACCACCAAAAGGAGAAATCACGCTTCATGTTCTCATGCATGTTCTGATTTTGGCTTTGTGCGTCGTTTCTCTGGTGGAGCTCTGGAGTCGAGCACCGCTAGCGCCTTTCGTGGCTTTCTCGGTCTGGACGATTGCGTTTTACGCCTTACTCGTCGCCATGTCATGGAACGGACGTCCCCAGCACTCTGCCCTGACAGTTCTTCTCAGTCGCTTCCAAGGGAATACACAACCCATCGCGATTGGGGCCCCTGCCCCCCCGATCGCAACGCCAATCCCCTCCCGTCCTATCTCCATGGCAGGCACAGACCAATTCCCGTTTCCTCAAGAGCCCCGTAGCCCTTATCTCCACCCGCCATTGTTCCACACGGCGGCGGAGGACGCGACGTCTTATGCCGGCCTACGGTCTGAGACGGAGGAGCTCGATTCAGATGAAGATGAAGACACGCGACAGCGTCGTATAGAAGATGAAATGGCGCGTCGCGATGTCTCAATCGTCACTGTTCCAAAGCGCAAATTATGGGTCGCCAATCCGTCATGACACATCCCATTCCCCTCCCCGCACCTTCTCCCTTTTCACCCGGCGCACCCAATCCTTTATACCCCTGGTTTCGCTCCTGCGGGACTTGCGTGTTAATGGCTTATTCTCATCATGTTGTCGTCGTACCTTCTCATGTTGCATCGGATGTCCACCTAAAGTTTCCCTCTCCTTTGCCTCCTCTACCCTCACTTACTGCCTTACTGCCAATGCTTATTTCCTGCATAGATACTTATCTGCGGACATTTCACGCACATTATGCCGCTGTACTTTTTTTAAAGTGATATTAGAAAACCCATCTACAGTACCATGTCCGTGCTAGCGATATGAAGAAGTGTGGAGAGAGACTGATGTTAAGCATTCATATAGAAAACTTCGAAGGATGACGGGTATGCGATGGCTCGAGGCGTGTTACACGGTTCACGGTTGTCCTCCGACGATTTCTCGTCGCCACCTATCTACGCGTCCGAACTTCGTCGTGTCCTGCGCACCAGGTGGTGGGCTTGCAGGAGCTGGAGGGATCATAGGCATGACCACCTGCGGGACCGCGGGAGCGCCGAAGAAGCCAGAACCCATCAACGATGGAGGGGAAAACATCATGCTTTGTTGTATTTGCGCCTGTAGCATCAATTGCTGTTGCTGCTGCTGTTGCAAAAGCATGTTATACTGTGTGCGACGCTGCTGTTCCGACGGGTGGAAGGCGAGGGGACGGTCGTCCTCGTCCTCGGCACCTACGTGCCCCAGCTGCGACTGCGAAGAAATGAAACGCGAGGCCCGCAGACCCAGTGGCTCGTCGTCCTCGTCCTCGTCCTCATCCTCGTCAACAGCGTTGCTGGGAGTCGCCGAGGCCGATGGAGGGTCAAGCTTGCCAGTGTCAAGTGGTGGTGGGATGTCCAGCAGCTTGGATCTCGTCAGCAGTTGCGACAGCGGTTTTTCTTCGTCCGAGTCTGAGCCGTTTGGTCCGGCGCCCGGGAGGCCAAGACGAGTCGCGCGTTGAACGGCGCGATCAACGGTGGCAGCCAGGGGCATATCTTCTTCGCTGTCGTCGTCGTCGCCCACAAGCTGAGACTGAGTGGCGTGAGTACCTTTACGCGACCGATTTGGATAACGTGGTCCGACACCGGTGGTGCGAACTGGCCCATTTTTCCCTCTGTCAGAGTCTCCGGAGTGCCAGCCCTCGGCGCTAATCCTTGGGGGAGGAGCGTCCGCATCACTCTCCTCGCTACTGCTCTCAGAGTCATCGTCGTTGGGAGGCGGTGGGGCACCTCTGGTGATCCCTTTAGGAATGGCAGGCAGCACGGGGGTTGCAGCGGGTACAAGGGGTTCTTCGACGGGAAAATCCTGGGGGACTGCCTTCTCTTTTCCTTTCTTTTTCTTAAATTGATTTTGCAACCGCTCTGAGTCGGCAGCTTCCTGCCGTCTCTGTTCCTCCGCCTCCATCGCCTCGATTTCCTTGAGTTTTATCATCTCACGCTCCCACAACGTGTCAACACCGAAGACTGACCGCGCGGCACGTCCACCTGGTGAAGGACCCGATCCTGGCGGTTGATCGTCATCAAAGTTGAGAAGGGGTTTCCCGCCCAAAGAGCCCCTCCGGCCAAGGTTAGGGCGTGTTTCCGATCTAGCCAGCACATTCTGTGAAACCGGGCGCTGATTCAATGAAGAAGGGTCGATAAGTGTGGTAGCGCGCTGCATTGGGCCACGCGCCATCATGGAGGGACGATCATCACCAGTGAATACTCTGAGGGGCAGCGCGGATCAGATGAACGGTATAACGTGAAGGGTCGGGGAAATAACGCGCCTCTGCTTACTACGCATGGTAGCCTTGCGATGTTCCAGTTCATCGACCAGGCTACGCCCGTACAACTTCCCAGCAGGCCTACCGGCGCTTTCGGGCTCATCTACGACCACTGTTACAGGGCGAGCGGGTTCCTCCTCAGGAAATTCTTCAACAATTTGTTCACCATCTTCTGTGGCCCGGCGGAGACCAGTGTCGATATCCGTGTACGCGACATCGCGCTGGCCCCCTACCATGAGGGTGTTCCTGAATGTCAGCTGAGACAACGTAAGGCTGGCACGGGGATTAGGCGTAAATGAGTTCGAAGCTATTGGGACAGCGGAGGCTGAAGGGGTGCCAAGTAGCCCCGCAGAAGATAAGCGACGACCAGTGTTTGAACGTGCTCCATATGGAAGAGGGGGCCCATCGGTCGTGATTTCAAACCCTTCTCTTGTTGGTTCGTTTGGTACAACAATATTCTGACCCTGGAGCGGACTTGGCATGACAAGAACCTTAGGGCGCATAAGTTCAGCAGTCGAATACAGTCTTTCCCTGATGGGCTGACGTTGGACTGGCACTCCACTCATGAGCGAAGCGGCATCGGGATCACGGAGCATGGAGGCATTTGAGATCGTTCTCATGTGAAGGCGAGACGACGGAGATGACGGCCGCAACGGAGCATGGAGGGCTTCCTCCGCAAGAACGTTTCGAGAGCCAATGGAACCCATGGTAGCTACTGACGTTGATCGCACACGGGCCTTTGGATCAAAACGCGACGCCTGATCGGGGGTAGGAGGTTCTATCGCGAAGGGATTTGGCTTCTCTTCTGCTTCAGAAAGGAGACCTATGCTAGCAGAAGACATTGGACGCTCGCGAGATGGCGTAACGAGGCGATCATTCGGACCAGGAGATGTGGAGCGGACCGATTGCGCTGGAAACGGAACGGAGTGAAGAGGAGGTGCAACTGGGATACGATCAATAACGTCGTGGGTCGACGAGCGTAGCAGGGGCGGTCGAACTTGTTGATAATCCCCGAGTTCGAGTGCAGATCCGAGTGACCTTCGCCTCCTCTCTGGCGCGGCCGTCGACGGTGAGTCAAGGAAGGCACCCCCTACGCCAAACGAATCTAAATTTCCCATACTCAAAGAACGAACGGACCGATATGATTGCGTGACCGCATGAGGATTGGGGAGTGTCTCGACCTTGTCTTTCCCCTTGTTATTCTTGCCGCCACGGGCCTTATCCTTTGGAATGAACGAGTCCAAACCCCAGGAGGTGAGATCGACCTCTATTTCCTCCTCTTTCCCTTCTTCGAGGATACCGTCCGAGGCGATTGTGTCTCTCCCAAATGGATTCTTGAGCATATCCGTCGAGCTCGGCGCCCTGCTGTGCCCCATGGCGGAGTCCGCTCTCGCGCCACTAGCATTATCCCCCGGGAGATCTACGCTGAGGTAGTCGACACTTTTCCTGGGCTGTGGGGGAAGGGGAGGGATACGACGGAGGTGAGCAAAGATGGCGCTTTCATGAGCAGAGCGGAAAGGCTTGTCAGGGTCGGATGGGTCGTTGTCATATTCTAGGTACGCAGGGGTCAGCACGGAAGTAAAGGATAGAGGAGTCTGGTTGGACCTATGAGGGCAGCCGCGAGCTGGAGACGCGAAAAAGAGGCCATAAATGTTCTCAGGCTCAAGCTCAGGCTTGCTCAGACAGACGTGGCTTGATCAATGTCTGCCACGTGCACTTATTTGCGACCTGCCGCCAGCGGTACATCTTAGACACTTCTATTTTTGAGATTTTATGTATTTGCATTCGCAGGCGCCGGCATATCTATGCCTGTTATTGGGCTGGGAGTTTACCAGAACCCGAATTGCAAGCCAGCTTGTCTTGCTGCTCTTCAATCTGGCTATCGGTCCGTCCCTTTCGTCGCCTCTGCCCCAACCTTACATCCGAATAATATGATTGCAGGCATATAGACTCAGCTCGTGCGTATAAAAACGAAACACAGGTTGGGGAGGCTGTCAGGGATAGCGGTTTACCTCGCCAAGACATTTTCGTCAGTGTGTGCATTCGCCACTTGTCCTGATCGATCGCGCCGTACGGTTGACGCTGTCGTGTCTTAGCGTCCAAGATCAATAAGATCGGTGGTGGTTACCAAAGCTGCCTTAACGCTATCGGCGACTCGCTCAAGAACTTTGGCTTTGGTATGGGGGGCTTTCAACCCACTTATCTGGGATCGCCATCTCGCAATAGATTATCTAGACCTCTATCTCATACACAGCGCTTACGGGGGAAAAACCGCCCGTCTCGAGGCCTGGGAAGCACTTTTGGCCGCCAGGAAAGCGGGTAAACTCAGGTCTGTGGGTGTGTCCAATTAGTGAGTAAAAAGGCGTGAACACTGCGGTGAGGACCCACATGACCGAAAACGCCCCAGCAATGTTAAGCATCTCGAAGAAATCCGCGAAGCAGGGCTCGAAGCTCCCTCCGTCAATCAGATAGAGGCAATTTTCGTCTTCTGAGATACCGGCCCTCTGCTGATCGATTCCGTCGTGCCAGCTCCACCCTTTCTGCCAGCAGAAAGCCATCGTAGATTACTGCCGCTCACACGGCATCGTCGTCCAAGCATATACTCCCTTGGTCAGGGGAGAGTTTGGAAACCCTGTGCTGCAAGAACTTTCGAAAAAGGTAACTAGATGCCCTTTCGCAACCTTATCTTTGGCTGAATGACGCATTTCCTCTCCAAGTACGGCAAGGATCCCGCTCAAATTCTCATTCGCTGGTCTCTTCAGCACAAGTAAGACACACCCTAGCTTATTGCTCCGGGTATATCTAATCGCTTGCTCAGTTTTGTTCCTCTTCCTAAGTCTCAGAACCCGGATCGCGTACGCTCTAACATTGAGGTGTTTAACTTTGAGATAAGTGGAGAGGACATCGAGAAGCTTGATAAACTTGATCGCGGCAAAGATGGTGCTGTAACTTGGAACCCTGTAGATGTCGACTGAGGCACTGCAAAGAGGCTTACGGTTCTCGTGTAATGTCGGGAAGAAATACTTTTGTATCATTGTGATTATGGACGTCGTATACATCGAGGTGTGTTTTTTTTTTTTTAAAAAAAAAACTACAACTCGTCATGGAAGGGGTATTCGCCGTCACCGATCTCCTCCATTTCAATCTGAATCTTGTCTTTCAACTCATCGGGTAGGATCACACCGGGTTTGCCTTCAAACGCTAGCGGTTCGTCGACAACTGGCTCAGGCGTAGGCTCGTACTCCGACTCGTCGAGAATTATTGGGTCTACTGGCGGCGCGGGTTTCACGGTGGTGTCAGTCGGTGCGGTCTCCGAGACACCAAGTGAGCGACGAAGGACACGGTCCACACGGATGAGGAATCTGGAATTGCATTCAGGGGACGATGAGCGCGTGCGCGTATGTGTCCAACACGTACTCGTCAGAGTCGGGCACCTCAAATCCAGAGCGCACGAGGGCACCATCAATCAAGACCGCCGCAACTTCCTTGAGCTCGTCCTCGGCCTCAATATCGCGTTCTTCTTCCTCCCCTGGTAGCTGTTCCACACGACGCAGGAGTCCTTCAATCAGTGGCGAGCGCGGGTTCAGCTCGAGAACCTTCTGGCGCTTCGCGAACTCGAACATGGCGGTGTTGTCCTGACCCTTACTCGTTGCGCTCATAATACGCTGGACATTCGCGGTGTAGCCACCCACGTCGGCGACTACAGCACAGGGGCTAGTCACCAGGCGATCGGATATGATAACTGTTATACAAAGCGTTAGAAATACACAATTACGAAAGATCAACAGGACCCGAACCATCTCGAACAACGTCTTGAGCTTGCTCCTTCAGCCAGCTCAGGAGAGGCTTAAATTTCTCCTTGGCCTCTGTCTGTCTAGCCTTCTCTTCTTCAGGATCGAGATCTACCCGGGGTATATAGTCAAATGCAAGCAAAAAAATACTCCACTTTCAGACTCACCCTCGTCACCGAAAGTCAAGCCGGCCTTAGCTGCGTCCTGGAAGGGAATGCCTCTGGAGCAAAATCAGCCAGTCATTTGCACAATGGGATTGATACTCACTTCCACTTTCTGAGATGGTGGAATAGGACGTCATCGAGGGGATCTGTCAATAGGAGCACCTCGTAACCTCGCGCATGCAACTTTTCGACGAAAACGCTCTTCGCCAATGAGGTGGCACTCTTGCCAGCATCAGAGACGTAGAAAATTTGCTTTTGTCCTGCCTTTTTGTTCTCGAGGTACTGAGGGCGACAGACAGTCAATGGCCGCCACACTGCAAATTATGAAAACATACTTCATCCAATGTTGAGTTATCGCGCTGGTTCGTTGCAAAGCGAATTAGCGGGACCAGCTTTTCGCTGTTCTTCGAATCCTCAATGGCGCCGAGTTTGAAAACGTTGGCATAGACCTTATGGACCTTGGTGAAATGCTCGGGATCATCTTCCGCAAGCTTTGCGAATGACTGGATGATACGCCTCAGAATCGCCTGCTTGATTTGGCGCAAGAATGAAGCGTTCTGGAGCATCTCGCGGGAAACGTTCAACGGGAGATCGTCGGCTGAAGCGACGCGATCAATCCAAGTTCTTCGAACCGGGGGTAGGAATTCTCGCACCGTCAATGATAGCCCTGACCCAGCTGGCCCACTTTGGTAAATAATCTTCGCCAAGATCAGACGTGATGAAGGTACGCTTGACAAGAAGGCGTATCCCATTGGTTACTGTTTGAGCTCCCTGCCAAAATTCATCCGGTAGTTTCCCCGGAATATACAGAAGAGCACGGAAAGAACACCAGATCCTAAATCGCCAGAAAAGTGATTCCATGCTAGGGGCTTCGAGGTAAAGTCACGCCAAGTTGCTTGATGGAATAGTTCATATTCGAGGGAAGAGATGTTTTTGGCGTCTCTGTAAGCGCGTCAAGTAGACTTCATAGGAAAAGCGAAGGGTTCAGTACCTCGTCCAGAGAGGGGGCTGCGCATTGAGGTGGGCCCAATGATCAACCAGAGTTGTCTTCTTTTCCTTTGGTTCGGACTCTGTCACCTCTTCGATGACAGCTTCGTCCTCCGAAGTTTCTGCGGCCTCTTCATCACTGACAGGTGACTCGGTTTCAGTCGCGGGTTCCTCAGGAACTTCCTCCTCCTGTTGTTGGTACAAGTACAGTGGGAAGGACGACGAGAACACGGAGTGCTTGTTAATTAACTCGATAATGGTATGATGGTCGAGGTACTCAAGAGCATCCGGCTTCAACACAAGTGTGATCTCTGTGCCCCGCTCCAGAGTATTACCCCTAGGGTCGGGATAGGTCGAGAAGTCGTTGTCGTCACTGGAAGAACTAAAAATGTATTGTTGGGGATTGGGGATATCGGACGTTTTGGCGGGTACAGAGGCGACGTAAACCTTATCGGCGACCAAAAAGCTGGGTAAATTGTCAGAACAGAGGGCCATGGGATACGCAAACAGGGAGCACACCTGCTGTAGAAACCCAGACCGAAAGCACCAATCAAGTTGCCGTTGGAACCTGACTCCGGACCACCTTCAGCCTGCGCAAGGAACTCCGCAGTCCCGGACTTTGCAAGAGTTCCCTTTTCAAGTAGATGGGTCAGGCAGGGCCATAGGCACCTGGTCAGGATGCGCACGAACCAGGTTCTTTGTCATCTCCTCCGGGGTCATGCCAATACCGTTGTCTGTTGTATTCGACCTCAGCGTCGTGGAATGGTTTGAAGAGGCCGAATAACGAACCCGTGATAACGATACGTCCACCTGACCCATCCTCTGCAGGAAAGGTCTTGATAGTGATGTTGAGGGGACTGGTGCCATCCCAGACATCTCTGTTAGTGAGCGAAGTTAAGCGAAGCTTCTCTAGAGCATCATTTGCATTTGAGATGAGCTCTCGCAGAAACACGTCACTAGTAGGGAGTGAGAGTGTATCTCCGGGGAATAGGTTATCACACCAACCGGTGCGAGTAAAGACTGGTGAATGACGCGTCAGCGATGGCAGGTGCGTTGAAGGAAGGACATGCCTGTTTATTACGATATTGCGAAGGCGGGCAATGTCACTCTAGACACGCGTTCAGCAATGAGACCGGACGTGTGACGCCAGACAAAGACGCACTTGGTAGTGGTGTTTCTCAACAGTGACTTCTGGGTCGATGTCCTGAGCTAGGACACGAGACCCAAGAACGACGCCAGCAATGAGAAAGGAAAGCAACCGCATCTCTGCGGATGGAGGGAATGAGAGAGTCAAGAGTAGAGACCGAGGAAAGAGACGGGTTGTTATACAGCGAAACGTGTTACCAAAAAAGCTGACGTGTCAGTCTCGTATTCACACGTTGCTCTAATGTACTGTTCTCCGAATCTAGCTACTACCGACTCGGTCTCCCACATGCACAGACAACCGTGACAGGTAGAACACAGCCACTTTGTTCCTTGTCCAAATACTTACCCGCACCCATCGTTATCTCTGTTCCGGAACGTGGTCAAACAGTACCGCTTGTCTCCCTAGAACGGTATAGTCGGTAAATGACTCTACAGAGACAGGCCAGTGCGCACGAACCTTCAAGACCTTTTCCATTTCTGTAATATCCACGTTCTCTGCCAATTCCTTCATGTCAACGTTGCCCCCACCACCCTCACCTTCGTCTTCATCGCCATCATCATCTCGCTTTACCCCTCCCTCTGTTCCTTCGCCCCCAATCTTCCTCAACCGCGCGTGACAATCCCTATTTACTATTGTTGGTTTCCCGCAGTGCCAAGCACAGTGCTTTGTTGTTCGTTCCAAACAAGCCCTCTCAGTTGACCTCGTCACTATTGTTGTCGCCAATATGTTCTGTTCCATCGACAGTGGCAACTGTACTTGCGGATCTGCACCCTCCTACCGCTCGAGCAACGCCACCAGAGCGGTGTATCGTTCCTCCCTGACCTCACAGTCCCGAACCCACTCTATGCGTTGCTGCCGATCACATGAACGTGCTCAGGCTCTCGGACTGATGCTTCATTAGTCCATGCGGGATGTTCCTTCTCTCACGTTGACGTTCCATTGCGACTGCACCGCGGCTCACATGATCATGCTGCTCAACGCGTTCCGCGTTGTATCCGTCATCTCTATCCCGCTCATGGGCTAGTTCGTTCCTATCTGTGGGCGCCCCGCCCCTTGGGGTTAGATCAGCTCGTCACCCCCATTCTTTCTTCCAGGGTCTCAATTTGTACGTCTTGACGGGAACCGCAGCAATGCTCATCCAGACTTCCATCTTGTACCAAGACGCCGTCCGTCGGATATCGCGTATCCCGCTTCTGCCGAAGAACACGAGTACGAAGCCCGTGACATTCCAGGAATCCATTGACCACCTCAAAAAGTGGTTCCACGACCAAAATCGGATCGCACGGGCGGGAGCGTGCAGAAAGGGCAGCAAGTGGTAATAATGATCATTGGATATCTATATATCGTACCTCATCCATGCGGGTAATGCAATTATTCACCTTCCCTCTTAATTGATGGTGCATGGAAGATCAGCCATATGCATGCTCGTGAGACCTGCTCAAGTCAATCTCTGGCCCAGTGTTCGTTTCTCCGAATTACTGTAGATCTACCAAGTATCTTTCCAAATGTCCCATCCGATTGAATGACCGCAACCCTCCGCATGTTCGATGCCTTCATCTTTCCCATTCTGTCCGGCGAGGCACACCACGGGACGATCTTCTTTGTCCCTGAGCACGCTCAACCGCGCAAACATCGTCGTCATCGTCGACAGCCACCATCCTGGGTAAGCCGAGCTCCAGTAGCGCATGACCGACGTCCCCATGCCAAGGAAACCGAAGCGTCAGGACGCTCACCCTCGCGCGCAGCTGCCGAGCGGCACATATGGACCTGTTGAACAACACCACGACCTCTCCCCAGCCACGCCGGAACGCAGCGGGGAGCACGCGCCGCGCGTCCATGTCCACGTGTGCGGGCACTGGCAGCGACAGCGTGCGCAGCGCGGGAGGACGTGCACCTCCCGCGAGCGCGATTCCCCCATGCCAGGAACCGCCACCAGGTGACGGTTCGCGTCGTACTCGATCAAGAGCGCATCGCCCGCGAGCAGGCGGTGGTACACAAAACCGGCCCAGTCGCACGCGCCGCATCGTCGAGCAGGCCGCAGCGGTCGAGGACGAGTGGAGGCTGCGGAGGATGCTGCTCACGTCAGCAATGCTAATGCGGAAGGTCGAGAGGTCCAGGAAGGTGATGTGAGGGAGGGCTGGCCACCGGCGTGCATTATGGAGACGGGCTGGCGCCCCGGGATGCGCAGGCGGAGCGTTTGGGTCCGCGCGAGGAGCGGCGAGGAGGTGGGGACTGAGAGGTGGTTGAGGTGGAAGAAAATTAGGGGTTGCGCGGATGGGACGTCCAGTGGCGGGGAACTCTACGGAAGGGCCAAGTAGAGGTCAGTGTGTCAGGTGACTCGCATATGAGTCCGAGCTGCTCGTATGATCCATCCTTCTTACCTTCGGGATGGCCAATTTATTGCGCACAGCAAAGTCAGGAACTCGCTAGAGTTCACTCGAACTACATGCGTACAACATTGTCATCAAATCGCAGGACTCAGCCACTTTTTTTGGCGTCAAGACTTTACCACAACCAACCGTTGCTCGAGAACTCTTGGACAACCTTGCTGCCAAAGATATGGAAAGTGATGCAAATTACAAACTCTTATACTACATGGATTTGGCAAATAATCCTGCGCCCCGAGAGGAGTCTGCAGTGGTCGATTTCGCCACACATTTGCTGACATTGTTGGACTATGTCCCACGAACCAGGATGGCACTGCACACACAGAGACATTCCCCTCGCCATCTGTGGACAGGACCATTATACAAAAACTGATGTTTGTGTTGTGGACTCAGATTCAGACGATACTCTGCTCCTCATTCAGGAGGACAAAGCACGCAAGACTCGGAGGCCAAAGGATCCGGAGGCACAACTGATAGCTGGGGCAATTGCTGCCTTTCAGAGACACAACTACAGGACACGTTATCATAGACGGGATCCAATTGTTCACAAGATGATTCCTGGAATCACCTTGTTGGGGACCTCGCCTGTGTTCTACAAGATTCCCGTCACCACCCAACTTGCCCAATCTGTCGAACTTGGCCTCTATCCTTCTGAACCCACTATTGTGCATACACATCTCCCTAAACTGGCTCGGCCCAGTCGCCGTCTGAGTGAGGGCATGAAACCATTAGATAACAGAGCAATTATTCTATCTTGCTTTGAAGCACTCAAGAAGTTTGTGAACCAGTAAGCACCATGCATGATTTCCTGTGTTGAACTGGCTGTCTGAAATTCAAGCAGGTGGACGATAGTGTGATCAGAAGCAGAGAAGTGCCAGTGGAGGGGCGCTGTTAACGAGACTCTATAAGTTTTGGTCAGTCCTCGCTTTGTGTAGGGACTACGACCTTGATCTCTTGCCATTCTTCATATGTACCCCTCCTATTTGTCGTTCCTTCTGGGTAAAACTATCTGTAGTTTCCCGTAGTCCTAGTTCCAAACAAGTGCAAACACGAATGACAAGGCCGATCGGGCCCACTTGCTACCCAAGACATTCGACACACTACTCATGCGGAGGCCTAGCAGTTGCAGTTATCTACAGCAAACGCCTCCCGACACTCTTCAAGCCTCTCAAGCTTATCATGTAAATTGTCACCGCTATTGGTGTCGCCAATAGCTTCTGTTTCTGCATCGATGATTGTACTTAGGCAAGCGACACGACCGCTGCTCACATGATTACAGTAACGCGGTTCAACGTTGTCTCCATCATCTCTATTCCGTTCGTTCAATGGCCTCTAAATGTCTATCTTAGTTCCAGTCCAACACCGGATATCGCGCATGAGGTACTTACTAATTGACAAATTTCTTGAACGCCTCAAAACAAGAGAGAATAACTTTCCGGTTGTCAAGAGGTCTTATCCCCTCACTAAGACCGGAATCCGGGCGAGCTATTTCAAGGGGGTGTGCGTCCACAATTGTGCGTTCCGTGGGGTAGTAGCCAAGTGCGACAGCTTGGGCAAGCTGGGTGGTGACGGGAACCTTGTAGAAAACTGGAAATGTCCCATTCAGAATGATCCCCGGGATGATCTTGTGAACAATAGGGTCTTGACCACGAAGTTGCTGCATCCGGTTGATTTCTCTGAAAGGCACCGATTGCCTCAGCTATCAACTGCGGCTCTGGATCCTTGATCTCTTTGTTACGCTTGTCCTCCTGAACAAAAAGCAGAATGTCCTTTGAGTCCATAATGCAGACATCGGTTTTCGCATGGCGCTTCTCATCACATATCTCAAGCAGAATGTCAGAACGTGTGCGCGCCACCCTGTCTCGTGGCAAATAGCCTAACAAGGTCAGCAAGTGGGTGGCAAAATCGACCACTGCGGATTCTTCAGTCGGGACAAGATCCATCGCGAGGTCCATGTGGCGTAGGGATTTGTGATTTGCGTCCTTCTTCGTCTCGTCAGCAGTAAACTTCTTCAAGAGTTCGCGAGTGACGGTTGGCTGGGGCAGTGTTTTGACACCAAAAAAGGTGGCTGCATCTTGCCGTTCGATGACCGATGTTGTACGCGAGTAGATCGGCCCGAGTCCGTGGCTTCCCGACTTCGCCGTTCGCAAGAGACAAGCCATAGAGTCTAGCCGTGAGTGAATTCGGTGAAAGTTATGGAAGCGCAACCACTAGTGAGAAAGGGGACAAGAGATGATGGGCGACCTCGAGGCCTCGAGGTCGCCCATTATATACGTCTGGAATCTATGGATTGCAAGATGAAACACACATACTGTGGGAAAATGCTGCCGGCCGGCGGTGCGAAAGTATCAGTATCATACGACAAGAGGGGAATCTGCGCTCGCCAGCCTTGAGTTGTTGTTTTTGCGTCATCTAGGGCATCACTTGCATGGAGCCACTTGCTGCCTTGCCATCTTACGTGGTGTACAAGCTCGAGAGCACGTGAGTAAGGTAACGCAGAGGAGGGGAAAGAGGGGAGTTATCGCCGACTTTTGGTGGGACGAGGGCCCAAATCGTGGTTGTCAATAGAAGCGAACATTTCCGAGACTGTTGAAGGGGGGAGAATCCTCGAGCCGATATAGTATTAGCCTTGGTTCTCCGAATCTAGCTACTACCGACTCGGTCTCCCACATGCACAGACAACTTCGGAGCAGATAACCGTAACAAGGTATTCCTGTATTTTGTGTAGTCAGAACACAGCCACTTTGTTCCTTGTCCAAATACGTACCCGCACCCATCGTTCTCTCTGTTCCGGAACGTGGTCAAACATAATGTACCGCTTGTCTCCCTAGGACGTATAGTCGGTAAATGACTCTACAGAGACAGGGCAGTGCGCACGAACCTTCAAGACCTTTTCCATTTCTGTAATATCCACGTTCTTTGCCAATTTCTTCATGTCAACGTTGCCCCCACCACCCTCACCTTCGTCTTCATCGCCATCATCATCTCGCTTTACCCCTCCCTCTGTTCCTTCGCCCCCAATCTTCCTCAACCTTCCCCAGAACTCGACGAAAGAATTTTCAGGATAGCATATCGTTAAACGCTTCGCGTGCCCCCGTCGTTCTTGTGAGCTGCCACTGGTCAAATTCTTGTTCAAGTTTGAATACGTCATAGCCCAATTTTGTAGCGGGGAGTGAGGACAGGAGGGATGAAACAGGAAGCGCGGTGAACTGCGTGGCGAGTGAAGGAGCATTGGAAAGGAAGAGCGCCTGCAAGTTGTCTAAGTGTTTTGCGCGTAGTTGGTTAACATGTGCCTGGAACAAGTGGCGCTGATGACCCGGAGACAAGGAGGAATATCGAAAACGTGGATCGGACTGCAGCTGTGCAAGGGATGATTCCCATGTCGCCTAGGCAAGATGATCAGATCGTTGCCCGTGGCAGAAAGCCGCCCGTACCTGTGGTTCCCGTATAGCATCCGTTAGAAGAGTCCTACATGAAAAATGATGCTCCCGTGAGCGCCAGTATGCAACTCGCGAAATCTGAAGCAGGTAGCTATGGCGCACCTGAATTGCAGTTCCCCCTCCTCTTTATTCAAGTCGACCCTCGATTTCTCAATATTCGTTTGCACCCGATCGCGTTCCGCCTTGATCTTCACTTCACGCTCTTTAACAGCCTGTGCCTTTCTATCCTTGCGTTGCTGGGTCTCATCGACCCCTTCAACGGGAGCGATATCAACCACTGGCTTTTCGCTTGGATCTGGGACCGTTCGGTTGGACTGTGAGGTTAAGAACGTATTAAATAACTCTTCGCGCAGGGAAGACGAGCCAACAGCATCATAACGAGGGTCGGCAGATATTGCTTTCTTAACCTGAGTACGAGGGTCAGAAAGTAACTGGGCGAACGGAGAGCCTGCTTGCCTCTTTCCAAGCGGCACCTTGTTGAGCGACGCCACTCTCTCTGAGAAGTGCAAAGAAGTCCGCCTCCGCTTTCTGCGCAAGTGCGCGCTTTCCTAAGAAAAGGTCAAGAAGAGAAACACCACAGGGAAGAAACACAAACTTTCTCCGAGCTCCTTGAGAAATTCTCGAAATCGTTTCTCCCTTTCCCGATCATCCCTTCCCCAACCGTAAAACCGCCTGTCCTTCTTCCACTGTCTCCGGAAATCAGACCAGCTCGTTCGCGTGCTCTTCACCTCCGTTGTGAGAAGTCGCTCAAACTCTTCCTTGGGATCCTCCTTCTCCTTCTTGACCCGCGACGCCCGGAGTTCGCGAGCACGCTCTCGACAGTACTCGTCAAAGGCCTCGCGACGTGCGGAGACGGAGGGAAGGAGTACATAACGCGGATCAGATATGAACAATGGAAGTGATGTATCCCATGGATGTAACGGGTTGATATCCTTCTCCCGGAGTAAGGTCTGCAAATGGCACGCGTGAAATGGTCTCGGAGGGAACTGCCATATCGACATACCTTGAATAGCGCCTTCCCTTCCTCGATGGAAAGGTCGACACGATCAGGCATTTGGATTTGAGGAGCGCCTTCGGGAGCTTTCTGTGCTGCCTCCGCTTCCTCCTGCTGTCTTCTTGTCTCTTCTTCTTCAGCCTCCTTGGCAAGTTGTGCAGCAGCTTCTCTCTGCCAGTCCTCCTCCTGGTCGTCGTCAGTTCCTTCTCCCTCTTCTGGTTCATCTTCTACGCGTGGCTTCTTGGAGACGACAGCCTCGTCCGACGGAGAGACGTCTTCTGCCTTCCTCTTCACGACCTCCTGCACCTCCAGTCTGATCCTCTCAATTTCGCGCTCCTGCTCGGCCGCTGCGTCCCTCTGTGCCTTTTCTTGTGATTCTTTTTCCGCTTGGACTTTGTCATCCTCTTCCTTTTTATTGAGAAGTTCGACTGCGTCCTTGATCTCGTCAGGTACGGTCCAAACACTCTCTTTCTTAGCTTTGTTGGTGTAAAACACGTTCCCCTGATTAGTTGTTACACGGAGCCAGTCAGTCCCTGGAATGGGCGTCTTGATTTTTGGTTTTTCCTTGGGCGTAGAAACGGGCAGTGCGGGTAAGGGTCGCACGTAAGTAGAGTCTCCGGTAAGCGTGTTGAAAAAGTATATCTGGCTGGCAGGACCTGACCAAAATCGTCAGCACCAAATACACGGATATGTCTTAGCAACTTACCAACATGTTCTGTCCACCCAGGAGGAAGAGGAGGAGGCACAGTGGCAAGAGGATGTGGGGGAGACATCTAGAAGAGACCCGGAATGGGGAATGAGACCGGAACCGGAGCCAGCGCCGAAGCTTGCTTGGTACACAGCCCGTTCCCACGCGCCACGCGTGGCCAAGTCAGGATGGCGCGGTGGTGCCCAACCAACAGATCTACAACGATATCAATAAGCGGTACATGTCGTACATATCAAGAATCCATTTACCTCATGGAATCAGCCTGCGCCCCACAGTCAACGTCGATGGCTTAGTGAGGTGGCTGTAACCAAGTCGGCGGTTCTGTTCGCCGGTGCTCACCCAGACCCTGATTTGACTGTTAATCGGAGGAGGCCACGCGGTGATCATCTACTCTTCAAATGGACCAATGTCACAGTGTGTTTTGATTTACAACATGCCGGGACCTGGTCTTAGCCGTTTCCGATAGATTCCTACTGCCCTTGCATACCTCCGAAATGCCGTATCTGAGGTGCTTAAAGACCTGCACCTGCCGATCGCCCTTCCATACCTCCTGCACCTCTCCCCCACTAGCATGTCGACCCCAAAGCACAGTTTCGTTCCACCTTCTGCCGGAGATAGTCGTTCTCCCTGTCCCGCTCTCAATGCGCTCGCGAATCATGGAATCTTGTGCGTGCGTTTATCGGCATCCGCCGATCCTTGGACTGACGTCCATTCTGCAGGCCCCATAATGGACGCGGTATCACCGCCTACCAACTTATAGGTGCCATCCGGCAGCACTACCACGTCTCCCTGCCATTAGCCACCTTGCTGAGCATTGGTGGCACCCTCATCTGCGGTCGACACTTCACGATTAACCTCGAAGATCTTGCCCGCCACAATTATATCGAACACGACGCATCATTGACCCATGCCAATGCTGGGCCCGACGGCCAATATGCGCCTGTCACGGTAGACAGCGAACTGCTTCAAAATTTACTCGACTCTTCTAAAAATCGTGACTTTCTCACATTCGAAGACCTCGTGCGGGTCCGCGCAGCCCGTGATCAAACGCTACACAGGCCCCTCAGTAGAATGCACGGTGTAATCTCTCGAGGAGAAGTCGCACTCACTATACAAGCACTTGCCGATAGTGAGGGACGAGTATCGAAGCAATTTATCCGAGAATGGTTCGGGGACCAACGGCTACCAGAGGGGTGGGTGAAGCCCGTGACTGCCATAGGTCTCTTGAGCACAACTAGAATTGCTAATCGGGTAGCGGACTTGGTCAAGGAAGTGCCATCTTCCAAGAAAGTAGTTTGATCGGGTGGTGTGTACGTACGTACTTAGACTGGACGTATCTTACTGTACTTGGAGCTCCTTTGACGTGTAATTTGTTATGTAATGTGCGATCACATCTCATCGTCAGACTTAACAGCGGGAACTGACTTTACCCGAAACCAGAATGGAACGCGAAGTAGACTATTTTTATCGCTCCTCCCGCGAACCAGGCACGCACTCAACCTTTCACAACGGCTTCAAGTTGTAATTCAGGACGAGTGCAACGATAAGAATGAAGCACACAAACGTGGTTACTCCTCCTCTGTGGTTCTCCATTTGCCTAGAGACACACAGCCGGAATTTCGTACTATATGACTCCGTCGGCTCCCATGAAATGCTTGCTATCGATCCTTGTATCGATCAATTAATCTCGCCACTAATACAAATTCATTATTGGCAATGCGAAATCGAATATACACCCACGTTCGAATGAACGCGGGACGACGAGCAGGGCCACTGGCACTGCAAACAGACCACCGCCTCAATGGAAGTCAATTCAATACAGCACTTTCTCTAAGTCAGAGATAGTCCACCAATATTCATCAATACCCGGAGTTGTCGCACCGCCGCGGTTTCATGTTCCTCGTGGGGTTTGCATAAGACGATAAGGGGATATTGAAGAGGTGCGCCGATCCATCACTGTATATTACCAAAATTGTAATTTATCAGATTCGCATGCGTCTACGATTCGGAAAGCGTTACAGTATGTCGAAAAGGGTTTGAATATTTTGAATCCTTTACAGTAACTCCCATTTTTCCGGTGGCACTAAGAACTTTGGGCGGCGTTTGTGCAAATTGAAGCTTTATTGAGACAGAGGACGAGAACACCGCGAAGGAGATGCTTTGCTTATGTATAGCCGACTCGGAGAGGCACGTTTCCTTTTGACTTTGACCGAGATCCCCACTGGGGTTTCTGTGCTCACGCCATCATGGACGCAGTAGGGTCCGTATGTCAGGTGTTGTCATGGAGGCATGGAGGTGCATGACGATAGATAGCTTGATGCTGGGTCGTACCGCTAGGTGCTCCAGCGACACCCTACATCGAAAAAAAGGAGGAACGGGAAGAATTCCCAGAAGAGTTGGCGTATCCCTAGAAAAAAAAGGCTGGAAGGAAAATGTCTAACCTACACGGGATAAACACAAAAGGGAACCGAGGAGAAATGAAGTCGAGATACGTACACCAGGCAAAATGAGATTCCTTGTCCGACCAGGTCGCCTTGGCAAGTGTCTATTGTGCTCATGACGTGCGAAAGCGGCTCGACTTAGTCGGATAGTATACACCCGCTTGCCTGAACCTGAGAGTAGTGCGTGTAGGCCGCCCGTATTGGTACCAGGTAGGTGTGGCATCAAAGAGCACTATCATGGTAGTAACTACACAGTATATCAATCGATGAAAACATCAGAGTCCGTGAGACAATAAACGAGTGGCAAGCGGTACAAAATATCTGACAATGGGCTATTCATACATAAAATCTGGGGTGGAAAAAGACATCAGACATATGCAGAGCCAAGGGGACGAGAAACCTACTTCTTGTTGATCTGATACAGCAGCAGATTGAGATTAAATTTAGCGAGGCCATTAAATAAAGAGAGTGATGCTCTATCTTGATATTGAGCCTGCAAAAGATCTTCCAGTCGGACATCAGCGACTGCCATGCGATTTGTGATTCCTAGCGTGTGATTGAACGCCTCAATAGTGAACACTCCGAGCTGGTTGGAAGATATGACGAGGTCGATCCTGTCGAATTGCCTTGGGGAAAATTGGTCGATGGATAAGAGTATGCCTCTCTCGTACAGGTCTTGTGCACTATACTTGAACGAACCAAACTGGGGGGTCTTGCCTGATTTCTGAAGGTCCCGGAGATGGAAGTACTGCTTTGTAAAAGGCATAATGATTCGCTTTTTTCTAGGCGAATGTCAGCACAAACCACACAAACGGGTGTGAGTCAGTCGCGTACGATTTCCCCCGCTGCATGGTTGCCATGGCCACTTCAACGTAGCTATTATAGCTATTGATCTGTTCCTCGAAGTACTTCTTGCGTTCGTTGAGGTGTTGTAGAGCTTCTGCCATGTTCTCTATCTCTTGTTGACGCTGGAGGCGCATGCGGTGTTTGCTGCGGACATCGTGGGCAATAGCGTTTAAGATGCCTTGATATCCGTCGTTGCGTGTAATTTTCCCTTGCTTCTCCAGTTCAAGAAGGAAGAAGATTGCGTGTGCTTTCACTTCATGAAAAGACAGCCTAGCCTGACGTTAGCACCCGTTCCACAAATAAAGGCAATCAACTTACGATCGGATATCCTCCAGACGATACGCGGATTCTTGAGCAGCTGCCGATGGGGCGCGCCTCGGATGGCGGAGGCGATGATCACTCTCCATCTCAGACTCAAGGATGTCCTCCCACGTCGTTTCGTGTTCAGCTGTAACAGGTTGCATAAGGGACTCCACCAGATCTTTGGCAGGTTGAACACGGAGAATGGCGAGGACGGTGCGCTTGGCTTGCACCCAGAGCGTCTTCTCGTCAGCACGAGGGTCTAAACAGTTGGTTAGTTTCCCACTCGACACGCGAGTGGTATCCCTTACCTCGAACGTGGGCAAAACGGTTTGTCAATTCCAACGTGATTGCCCGATCCCTAGCATCTTTGAGTTCTTCATTACCAAATTGAGGTACACCGTCAAGCTCTTGGAGAATAATCCGCAAAGCGTCGTCACGACCCGTGCCCTGAGTGGTTGGATCAGAAAGACACGAGTATGCCCAACAAAAAATAGCGCACCACGCGGTCAATATGCTGCGCAAGCAAACCGTGCATGGCGTAGACTTCGTTGGGCGAGATGTAGATTGGTTTTGGTTGCACAGTGACATCTAAAAATTCATGGGCATGGTATTGGGTTTCCGCGTCGGGGACGTCGGCAACTGAAAGTCCGTTGAGATGCATAGATTTTGTTCGCTCACAGAATGCCTACCTTCGAGAAGCCAGGCTGTGAACTGTGAAATGGCCTTTGTCACGTATTCGTTAATAGGAATGTAGCTCGGCATGTCATCCCCGAATTCGGAGCAGCTTGTTATCTGTGCCAACACTTTGGAGATCTGGGCAAGGTTTTTGCGGGAACTGACGTCGACAGTGCTAGAGACAATATCAAAAGTTTCGGGAGTGCTTAAATTGCAGTTCAGTCAGTTGGAGAAAAAGAAATCAGGAAGGGCGAGTGCCTACATAATCGCTGGATTGATATAACGATAGAAGATGAGGCGACCGATGCAGATAGCACACGCTTCGTCAGGGGCATCAGGGAATTTGTTCTGATTAATGTGTCATTGGGGACGTGTGTGGACGGGTAAACGTGAACAACTCACTCTAATCGTCACGAGAGTCTCACGAGCCAGATATCTTATTCCGTAGGGCATCTTTTTTGTCGACTGCATAACGGCCGTGACGAAGGCTTCCGTCCACCATCTCAGCACTTGAAGGTCTAGAAGCAATATGTGGCACATGACTATTCATTACATAGAGACTACTTACGCCGAATGTACTCTGGGCGTGTGACTGGATCGTTGAGGGCTTGAGTGAAGGAAATGTCCTTTGACTTCGAGATCGCCTTCCCGGCGCGCATCTCCTCAAGGTCGATTCGAGCGCGGTATATCTAGAGGGATCTGGTCAAATCATAATACGCAGGGCGGAGCCTGAGATGCAGCCACCTGCTTGGGGTCAACTTCCAAGTCCAGATCGTCAGTCGCAACGACATCGCGTATCAAAGGTTGTAATGTCTCGCGAATATGTACGGTCTGCTTGGGTCGAATGTAGTGAAGCGCAATATTGATATACACCGGATGTCCGTGAATCACGTCGGTAAGTGTTTTCGCGCACTCTATCTCTTCTGTTATTGAGAACTGAAGACTATGTTAGTCCTCGACGAACTAAACGTTAGAATGGATATCGCACCTGGAACAATTTGAGAAGTAGATAGTCCTCCCTGCGGTCTTGCCCATATCCGAAGAGTGTAAGGACGACCCTCTCCAGGAGGCGGCGGTCCTTCTCAGGCACGTTGTCTCCTGACATTTCCAAAAAAAGTCTAGCAAGATATTCGCCACGGGACTGTAGAAGATAAAATAACTGCTGGTAGAGTTCTAACTTTCGCTTCGCAGCATGATCGAGGGCGCTCGGTCCCGCAAAAGGATCACCGTGGGCTGCGAGTACGGACGCTCTTGATGCATGTGCCGCTGCGGTATCAGCCCCGTACTTGCGCCGCACCTTGACGAGCTCTTCGAATGTCTTGACATTATGTACGACGAGCGCGATTTTGACATCCAGGTCGTTGACGTCGTTCTCAAGAGCCTGATTCTCACGAATTCTCTCGACGACCTGTTTTCGCATACGTTCGAGGTCCAACTCCTCCTGGAAGTCGGCTTCGGAGTCGTCCAGAAGGTGCACGAAATTCTTGATGGTCCCGACCGAGACGTTTGATCCCATGGTGAGTTGCCGATACTGCTCTCGCGTCTCCTTCGCGCGGAACAAGGACTGAATCTTGACGACTTTGTGTAGGTTCTCACGGTAATATTGCATCTTCTCACGGAACTTTTTGCGCTGCAGGACCCCTCTGAATAGCGCTTGCAAGGCAGAGGCAACGCTGTGGCTTCTGCGTAGATGATCGCGCCAAGCGTGCCAGTCACGACGCACGAGAAATCCACGCGCGACGGCCTGAAATCCAAGGACATCGGGTAGTGAGAACTCCAGGCGCTTGATCTGCTCTCGGTGACGATTTCTTGACAGGGCCGCACGGGCCAATGCCTGAAAACCACCAACTGACTTCGCGACTTCAACCTTAGATAAGGTCTTGTGCAGTGCTTTATGGTGATGTTGCGTTAGATTTGCCCGTGCGCGTGCTTGGAGCTGGATGATGATCGGGGTTGCTTTCCGCAGTCCTCGGATAAGGACTAAGAGCCGCTTGCGTGCTAGATATGTCCGAACGGCCGCCTGAATACGGACGACGATGTCCGTGATGTTCTCCAATTTTGCAAGTTGAGTTCCTATTCGCCTTCGCACCAACACGCCAGCTGCTTGCGCTTGGAGTGCAATGATGGATCCTTCCAGACGATCCAAGGCATTGAGTTTCCTGGCTATGGCCGCCCTTCGTATTGCGCCGCGAGCTGCTGCTTGGAGTTTGACGATGGAGCCAAATACCTTCCGTGTGGAGAACACTTTCATTAGTTGGTCCTGCTTCCGTTGAACGATGCGCGCGCGAGCCTGTGCCTGCATTTTCGTGACCGAAAAGACACTGCGCTGAAATGCCGTGTGTAACCTAGCGAGACGTCGACGAACTAGATATCCCCTAATTTGCGCTTGAATCTTGACAACGCTCTGAGAGTGACCTTTGATTCGTCTGATCCACGCGTGCCATCGCCGTCGTAGAAGGCCTGCGCGACATGCGGCCTGTAGTGCAACGACCCACGGTAGTAGATGAGCTTGCTGCTCCCGATAATAAGAAACGGCGCGTCGAGTAAGAACCCCCCTGCTTTGCGCCTGGACACGGACAATATATCTTTGAGCTAACTGGAGGCGGGCGGTCTGCGTTGCTTGTGCCTTTCTCGCGAGAAATCCACGAGCGAGTGTCTGAACCGATATGATGGACGACTCGTTCTCCAGCAGAAGGCGATCGCGTACTGAGATTAGATGAGTTACCAATACGAAAGGAGTAGTGAGACGAGCTGACTTTCTTCCTCGGTCTCCTCTGGTTCCTCGTTAATCTCTAAGGCAAGTTCTCTGCCAACGTTTCCAAAGTTTGGCATGGGCACTCCAGCATCCTTGAGGCCTTTCTGTGTCCTCTGAAGTTGATCGTCAGAGAATTGCAGACGACCGAGTAAATTGCCAATCCGCTCGGCCAGGCCGCGTCGAGCGAGGAGATGGCTAAATGCAGGCGAAAATTAACCAGCGCGACTAGCGAAACGGAGACCATTTAGTACCTCAGTGCGTGTATGCAGTAAATGACCTTAGGAAGGTTTTTCTTCTCATAAAGGTCTGTGAGTTCAAAGATGAAGCTCTATTACAAGCCATTAGTATTTCGAGTGGACCAAGAGGAAATTAGCACTAACCTCAGGGAGACCGACGTGCCTTACAAAGTTGAAGAAGTAGTTGATATTGTCTGAATGCCGAAAATCGAGTTTGGGGGCTTCGTAAATTCTACGAACAACAGCTTCACCCTGAAATACCCTGACGAGCTTGGCGAGCACAACGCCGTTCCGTAAGGATTCTTCCATGTCTACGACTCCGAACCCGAGCTCTTCCCCGAGACAACCTTCGATCCACTGCTGTGCCTCGCCGACGTGACAAAGGTACTCATAAGCTTGCATAAGATGACGTTGAGTATCTGCCCATAGACCTCTCGTACTTCGTGCCGCGGAGAGAGGCGACGATGTGGGAGAGCTAGGAACCTTGTCGCGGGATAGTTTGAGTCGACCAGGGATGCCCACAACGCCATCGGGAGTTGCTGCGCTAGTGGCGACAGATTCTCGAGATTCGCGTTGCCGAAGAGCTGGTCTCCTCTCGAGACGTTGTTCTCTCCACTTTTGCCTTTCGTTCCGAGCCTTCTCCTCCTCGCGCTGCGTTTGTGCATCATCGTCTGCCACCCAGTTATCGTCGGCATCCCCGCTAGCGATCCTGGGGAGGTGTCGCCCCAGCTTCCGTCCGACAATGAGGTTCTCGCCGTAAGTCGACGCCTTCTTGCTGGTCATATATGGGCTCTTGTACGTGCTCTTGTACGGAGTGGGGTGCATAGCGGGAGGTGGCATCGAACTAGACTGGAGGGAATCTTGGAGTGCCCCAGATCTTGTCGAGATGTTGCCAACAACGTCGGAGGGAATGTCCCGAGAGCGAGAGCTTAATGTCGCACGGGGCGATGGAGAGGACTGTTCCCTCCCAACATGATCGGAATTGGTTATGAGATCTTCGTACACAGAGGTAGGGCGGATGCGACCTGACTTAGACAGGTCCTTTCGGGAGGGATTGATACGCCACGAGGGCGATTCTTCCTTTAAGGGGGTTGAAAATACATCAAAAGTGGTAGATGGTCTTGCTGCCTTGGAAGGGACATCATTCACAGTGCGAGCACGTGAGCGCGCAACGTTCAAAGGTGGTAGGTCACTGGTATCGTTGCCGACGGCTTCTGAAAGAACGGCAGCCGAACCCGTAGTAGCTGGGGTGGAAGATGGAAGACGAATCCGGTATGCAACGTCAGTGAGGGAGGTGTTAGAAGACGGGCGCGCGTGGTCTGGGTTAATCACGGAAATACCGGTTGAATTGGGTGACAACGGTGAGGCGATTATCGGGGCGGGTGTCGTACGAGGTTTCGAATAGGTTGGAGTCCGCTGAGCATCAGAAGGGGCTTGTGTTCGTGATGGAAGTGGCGAAACCTCTGTGGAGTCAGACGAAGGGGATGATGTGCGTGGAGATCTTGAGTCCGAAGATTCCCTTGGGACGCTGGGTAAGTCCTTTTCATCTATAACAGCCTCCGCCCGGACACGTTCCTCCCACTTTCCGCGAACAGCGTCGAGACTACTGCCGATACGATGGGAAGGTGTCCATCGTCGAGTCGTGCTTGTGGACGTGCTATTACCAGTGGGGAGAGAATTGACGGCCGAGACAGAGCCAGCCCTCGAAAGCGATCCGGCATTTGTAGAACCGCGCTCGAGGAGACGAGCCTGGTAAGCGAAGCCTATGGATGAATTAGGCCTACCCGAACGTACGGACGAGCTAGAGGCTGAAGAATCGGATCGCTCCATGTAGTCGTATCAAGTCGTAAAAATCGTGAGGAATACAACAACCCCCAGCGGGTACGAACAGTGTAGTGGAGAGGTGAGTAAGTCGAATGTGTTTCCCGAGGATGTTCAGGTTGAAGATTGAGCGCTGAGCTCTTGCGAGCTTTGAGCGTTTGACTCGGAACTGCTTCCAGAGCGGCGAGCGCGATTACGGTCAATTACCGTTTAGGCAGGCGACCGCTTCTGGGCGCGACGCGTTGCTCTTCCGAGGCGGTGGCGTCTCAGAATAACCAATGTCTGCTTCGTCTACAACTTATTCACTCGAATCTCTTATTCACTCTATCGTCCCCCAGTCTAGGAGCGACCATGTCCTGTTCAACGATCTTCTCGCGCACTCTAATGAAGTTCTATCTAGGTGAACAACGCTGTCTATAGATCCTTAACGTCAGTTGACACAATCTCCAGCCACATAGGGCAAAGTCGAGAAAGGGATATCGGCCATCTGGCGGATCTCGTTAAGCGTCGTCGTACGAACACGAACTTCTTGCTGTGCACGCTTAATTTATATGCATGCACCAGTTTCTCAGAACCGCCCTGACGGCGTTTCCTCAGTACAGTTCACAAACCTGTTATCTAGATTACTGGAACAGGTGCTTTCCCTCCATTGAGCGCGCAAATTGCTGCTGAGCCTGCACACAGCCCGTGCTGTCACGCAAATATGACTCTGTCCTGTTTCTTCATACTCTGGCGTCCTCTACTCGAACACCACTCCTTGTTCCTCCTTTCCTTCCGTCCCTTGCGCCCTCACCCCCCATCACCTCTAAACACACACCGGCAGTTTCACCGATCGACGCGATACCACCACCGCGGTCCAAAACGGGCCGATCTAGAGCAGAGCTCCTAAGAGAAATTCGCGCTCGTTCCGGTATAGCACATTGCAATGGGTTTGGTGCCTACTCATAATCGAGGAATAGGATGCCCGCACATCGCAGAAATTGCCCTCCTCAGAGATGCGTTATACCTCCTCCAAGGGATATCGGGAAAGCATGTGCGCTTTGCAACGGGCAGAGATAGAGGCTCAGAGACTAGCCTCCTCTTCTCAGAAGACCATGTGCGCGCGAATGTCCGGCAATGCCTTGACTTTTGACCATTCTCTTTCAGGGATATATATCAACCCCAACCAAACAATTGATACACAAGTTGTCCGAGGTCGGACACCTGTACATTCGTGTAGATCGCTTCATCCGAGAACGCGAGGCAAGGTCCGGGATTGGCATGATTGAACAGAGCCTTTGTCATCACCTCCAATCCCAGTTGACGGAGTACTATCGCCTCATAGCCGTCTTGGAGTCGCAGTTGAATATTGCCTCTAACTCCCAAGATCAGGATACCCAGTCCTCGACGGGTGGTATACCACCGGAACCAGACATTCGAGCAGAAGAGAGCGGCCTAACTCTGAGACGATTGGATGTATGGGTCAATGAGTGGAAACTGCGGATGCGTATGATGAGTGTTTGTGTAGAAGCCGCCAAAGGTACTAACATATGTCACTTCTGTTGATTAGCTCCACTGACTTATTGAAGATACGCATGGCGGCGCTCTTGTCAACATCATTCACAGCTACACGGAGAACGGCGACCCGTTTGTACGCAACTTTACGGACCAGCTTCTTGAAGAGGTATGTGTGCTTCGAGGTTTTCCTTTGAACCGACTCAGTGTTGTCCCCTATTAGGTGTCAAAGCCCTTCTTTGAGACACTGCAGAAGTGGCTCTTTTCGGGGGAGTTGTACGACCCCTACTTGGAGTTCTTCGTCACCGTAGACCCAGAACTTGCCCATCTACAATATGTATATCCGACGACCCTTGCAGCAGGGGCGGGAATTATGACGGGTGACGGTTTCGGCGGCTTTCATGTAGACCAAGATGATTTAACCAGCGAACGCGAAAGTGGACTCCGTCTGTGGCAGGGAAAGTACAAATTTCGGCAAGAGATGTTACCTGCATTTGTTGGTGAAGGGTTCGGAAGTAAAGTAAGTCGTAATATTCATACCTGGATTGCATTGAATAATTTCTATATTCACAGATCTTCTCAACTGGGAAGAGTCTCAATTTCATTCGGTATAGTTGTCACGACACGGACTGGATCGCCACTCGCGAGAAAATGAGCAATACTCACGGAAGTGAGTTGCAGAGACGAGTATCTTTACTCCCGTTTGACCAAAAGAAGCCCTACAGTACAGCGATATTTTCGGGCTTGAGCGCTCGATAGACGCTGCCTACCGAATCGCCAGCCAGAGATTGTTCGACATATTCTTTGATAAGTTTCGGTTGTTGGACCATCTCCGAGCTTTGAAGAACTACCTTCTACTTGG
Organism: Lactarius akahatsu; assembly: GCA_021524915.1. Taxonomy (NCBI): domain Eukaryota; kingdom Fungi; phylum Basidiomycota; class Agaricomycetes; order Russulales; family Russulaceae; genus Lactarius; species Lactarius akahatsu. The sequence goes on from JAKELL010000004.1 coordinate 52,243, forward strand.
TCATGGTGACTTCGCGGATCAGCTCATGGAAACAATCGGGTAAGGTGGCCTGGCACCATACCCGTGGCATCACTCAGGTTTCAAGATTTACAGACCAAGCTTATCGAAACCGGCGAACTCGCTGTACCGACATAACCTAACGGCAACTTTGGAAACAGCTATCCGTTCGTCTAATGCACAGAGAGATCCACCTGACGTCCTCCGACGCCTTGACGCGCGGATGCTCGAATATAGCCAAGGTGAAATTGGCTGGGATGTGTTCACTCTGGAATACAAAGTGGACGCCCCATTGGATACTGTTCTCGACCCAGACTCGATGGTCAAGTATCTAAAGTTATTCAATCACCTCTGGAAGATGAAGCGGATCGAGAGCACCATGACAAAGGGGTGGGCGAGGACCGCCGGTTCCACTAAGGCCTTTGTACGAATCCCGGGTGGGTCTTGACAATTCTCTGGTCGCACGACGATTGACATCTGGAGCCAGAGCTGGAGCCAGAGTGGCACAAAATCCGCCTGATTACAGCGGAAATGATCCACTTTATACGACAGATGGCGGCATTCTGTCAATTAGAAGTAATTGAATGTTCGTGGAAGGCTCTCGTAGACTTCATCAGCAAGAAAGAGGGCGACTTAGACGCACTGATCGGCGCACACCGTGCATATTTGGATCGCATGGTGAAGAAAATATTGCTTATTGGGCCTAAAGTCGGCAAAGAGGTCAGTCCTTCCTCTGGTTTCCGAGCAGATACTAATTTGAACCGTTCCTAGGAAAGCCTACTCAACCAGGTTAGGGAAGCGTTTTCGCTGATTCTGGGGTTCAACGATGCAACAGTGAGCAGTGGATCTACACGCGCCATTGAACGACTAACGACCTCGTGAAACAGGAACACTTCTACAATCTCTGTATGTCTGAGTCCTCCCGGAGAGATAGTGAACTGGATCAAGAACGTGTAAGTTTATGGGTCGTTTCGTGCGACTGGAACTAACTCTCGTTGGCAGGGAATCTACACTGCCACCACTAAGCACCCGAGTCTGCAGAGATCTGATGCTCTGCTGAATGGCCTTCGACAGTGCAAGGAATACGGTACCTCCTTCTCGGAGAAGGTTCAAGTCATCCTTCATGCATTGCAGGCTCACGTCGATCTCGATTGTCGATTTTTGGGTATACGAATATCCTTCTCGGATTTCTACCGAGCCAAGAAGGACTCGCAGGTGCCATCCAAACCATAGGAAACTTGCATGTGTACTATTACAAATGTTTTTTATACTGTAGATAGTAACCGCGAGATTGAAAGAATGTCGACCCGAGGGGAGGACACAGACAAGAAGAGGAACAGCCTGAGGGCATTATGATATAAGAGAGCACGCGAGACTCGGAGCTGCCCAAGTCGTTGAGAATTTGCACAAGCGATGTACAGTTACAGGATTTCTTGATATTAACTACGGGAACCTTTTACCCTGTCAGTAATTCAACGGCAGGTACGCATTATTATTATTTTCGAATCCATGAGTGTTCCTTGGGTTACATATGTAGCACTTTTCAAACATTCATTTCCTGTACTACTTTGCCACCTCCTGTATTACACGACTGCACATTAAGGTAGGCACGCATATCTAGCTAGCCTTCTGTTTATCGATGGGTGGTTTATACAACCTCAACATGAGTGAACTACAAACGACCGAGACCGAACTGAGACATGCCGCATTGTGAGAAAAAAGAATAATGGTATCCGCAGAATTCACTTACGATAAAGCCATGGCAAGTGATGCCCACACGGGATCGAGTCGGGTATTTCTAATAGGGTACAAGACACCTGCCGCGATCGGGAGCGCAGCTGTGTTATACACTAAGGCCCACAACTAGGGAAGAAGGCTACGGTCAGCTGGACTGCCATACGTCCCCAGTCGCCAGACTTACGAAATTAAACTTTACACGCCGAAACACGGTAGCAGATAGGTCCACGAGGGTCAACACGCCACTAAGGTCCGAAGAAACAAGGATGAACGAGGCACTTGAGAGCGCCACGTCACTCCCTGATCCGATAGCAATTGAGACATCGGCCGCGGCCATTGCCTACACACCCGCCAGCGTCAGTTCCATCGAGAACGGTAATGAATGTTTTCACACGCACTGGTGCATCGTTTATGCCATCTCCAACCATAGCAATCATACAACGATTATTCAATCTTTTCCCAAACAGCCTCCTTAGCTTGGATCGCTGCTTCTTCGGAGCATTCTCCTGGAGCCAACGAACTTTGTCCGCCTTTCATATAATCAGCTCGCAGCGGCTCGGACGAAGCACCATGCAAGTCTCACCTTTTCGTGAGGTAACACGCCTGCTATCACATTGGATTCAGGAATGCCGACCTGCTTCGCCACAGCCTTTGCGGTCGTTATATTGTCGCCAGAGATCATCCACGTCGCCAGTTTCTGGGATTGAAGGTGGGAGATTACCGCCTTGGCCTCGGGTCGAAGAGGGTCGGCGACGGCAAATGAAAAAACGATTCTGAACGGGCTCGTCCCCGATGTTTCAACCGCATCGTCTTGACGAACGGCGAGCAGCACAACGCTTCTCCCCTCCATTTTCCAGGACTCTAGACGGCCCGATAATTCCGCGGGAACTTCTACCCCGTGTTCTGCCAGCCAGGCCTCATTTCCAATGATTGCTGAACAGCCGAGGTCACGGAAGGTCGCCTTGAGTCCCCTCCCTGGCACTTCTTCCACTGAGGTGGCTTTCCGCGGAGTGATATGCTTATCTTCACAATACAAACGAATGGCTGTGGCCAGAGGGTGGGAGCTGGAGGTCTCAATTTCCGATGCCAATCCAAGTACGGTTTCGCGTTTCCACGGGGTTCCGTCACAAAAGTCTTCGCTGTCAGTGACAGTTGGTTGGCCACCTACGGTAAGGGTTCCCGTCTTATCGAAGGCGATCACGTCAAGCTGTGCGGCTTCCTGAAACGCTTCGCCGCCTCCGCGGACCAAGATCCCGAACTTCGCAGCCAAACCGGAGCCAACGAGGAGCGCAGTCGGAGCCGCAAGACCAATGCCACAAGGACATGCCACGACAAAGACGGCGATGGCAAATTCGAGGGACCATACCGCTGGTAGAAAAGCAAATTAACAGCTATGCAACGACTCGGAGGAGAAGTCGATGCTTACGCCATCCTCCCACATCTTTGTCAAGGTATCTGCGTGGAAGGACACCACTCACGCCCAGACTGAGCCATATGATCCAAACAAGAAGGGCAAATAATGTAACGACTGGCACGAAATAGCCTGTCAGATGGTCCGCGAAGCGCTCTATCGGCGCTCGTTTTGTCTGGCTGTCCCGCACCACGTTGATGACGTGATCGAGCCTATGCTCATGTAAGACTTTGACAACCTTGAGAAGGACGAAAGCACCAACATGGTCTTGCCCTCCGCTACATCTATCCTCACGTCTATAACTTTCCCAATGTTGATTGTCCCAAGGAGTACACGATCCCCGGGATACTTCCTGATTGGCTTGGATTCCCCGGTCACAGAGCTCTCGTCGAACAGTGATCGCCCGGACGCAACTGTGCCATCCATCGGAGGTGTTGAACCACTTGGTACTCGAACGATATCGCCGAGTTCCAAGAAATCTGCAGAGATTTTCTGCACTCTGGGACCGTGACCTGGCTCCGAAAAATGCTCTGTTTCTGTGCTTGCGTCGCCTTTTTCTACATCTCCTTCAATGCTGCGGAAGCCGCCTAGTAGCATTTTCTCATCTGATAAACCCACAACGAGTGCTTCTGCAGGCTTCAAACTTGATAGGCTAGTAATAGCGTCCCCTGTGCGGCTCTTGCTATACGCTTCCATGTATCTGCCTGGCTAAGAGTCAGGTGTGCCGTCCTTTATGACAGCCACGTGGCATACCGATAAGAAGGAACATCGTAAGGAAGACGACAGAATCGAAATACGTTGACGTGTCAGCGTGACCAGTCTTGGGATGGTGAATTCGCGGCCGCAAGGGCTAGCAGGACAATGGAGGAAAAATATGCCACTGAGACCCCAGACGATACCTGCAATGTTTTTGTTAGTTGTATGGGAACCTAGAGAAGAGACCCATACCAGCAAGTTCATGCTCCCGAAGCGGAGAAAACGTTTCCATATAGGAGTGCGACTTCCTCTTCTCCACAGGGCATAAATCTCCTTCAGACTTCGCCTATGGAAACTTCCAGCACTGTAGAACATCACGGGTGTAGCCAAGAAGAACAGCAACCATTGAAGACGCGACGCATTCCCCGACCACATTGGCCCCATCAAGAATCTTCTGGTTGAGTTCTGAGATGACACCAAGCTCATGAATACGACACCGATTATAAATGCTGGGATGGCAACGATGACAGAAGACCCCAGACGATAAAGGAGGCCCCGTTTCTCCTTGGCTTGCAACAACCGAGCACGGTCTTCGAGAGTGAGGGTCTTATGTACGGTGACCTTGAAAGGGGAGCCACTGGACGACACTATGGCGGAGACAACGTCGCGTATGGTGAAATGCCGGTGGGGATGGCTCATAGGTGAGACGAAGAATGGGATCTTGAAGGGTCGGTGGTTCTACGTGTATTATCTGACTCATCTTTTCGAGGCATTGTGTAATCCTTTGAGGACATTGGCTGGTGGGGTCTCATGAGTGGCAGTGAGGAGGTCCATTGGTTACGACGACTCACTCGCAGAACATGCCTTCTATACGTAGAACAATGGTACGTCGCCCCCAGGAAGCCCCCGAAGCGTTTGATATCGCTTGGACAGGCCCGACGTTAACTACAGTTACTTCGTATCCTGCAGATTCAATAACGTCTTGCACTTCGGGAATCAGCTTTTTGCTTTCCACCACCAACGTGGCAGAATTGCCCATAAGATTGACCGAAACATCTGTAATACCACCCAGTTCGGAGAGTAACCTGGTGATAGTGGAGGTGCATGAGGCGCAAGTCATCCCCCCTATGGAGAGAGAAACGTGGAGAGGCCCGTCCATTTGGAGGTGAGCTATTTCCGTGTCTGAGGGTCTGAGCGACACGATATTTGCCTCATATCCGATGGCTTTAATAGCCTCGAGTACGTCACTTGTGACATTTTTGTTATCCAAGGTGACAGCAGCAGAGTTTCCTAGAAGCGAGACGGACACATCGCGCATTCCAGACAGACCGGACAGGGCCGCGGTTATTGCGGCTCTGCACGTCGCACAAGTCATTCCGCCTACAGAAAGTTCAAGGTGATGAGGTACATTGTCAGGGTGATTGGTCACGCGATTTCCGACCGCATCCCGGGGAAGGCGACACCTTTCCAGAGGTGCCGTTACCGTTTGCAGGGTATTCCTGCAGGCGAGGCATTGTTCTAGATGCCTCTTCGTTCTCCACAGGCGGAGTGAAGAATTGGATGGATCCGATGACGGTCCAGGGCTTGCAGGCACAGTACTATCCGCGACATCGAATCCAGAATCTTCAATGGCCTCCTTGATAAAGGAAGATAACAGGGACGGAGGGTGACGAACGATTACACGTTGAGAGAGAATTGATACGTGAATAAAGTTGGGGGATGGAACAAGCACTTGAAGGGCCTCCTCAATGGTACGGACACAACTAGATCGCCGTAATGCTTAGGACGCCAGCGATCGGCTGACAGAGGGGACGCACCTTCCACAATGAAGATTGGAAAGGAAGACCGTCGTCGTGACTTCGTTGGGGCTATGGACCGACATTGACGCGGGTGGTCCCAGGTATTCCCAGTGGTGGATGGAGGGTAAAGTTAATAGATATTCGGGGTGAAAAAAGTGATGTTATTAATACCAACTAGAGAATTCGCGGAATTGCCTCAGAATGACTCATCGGGTGATTCAAGACGGGCGGAGAGGCAATTGTGCGGAACAGCACACCAGACACCCCTTCTTTCGGAACTCTTTCGGGGTCCCTGCTTAGCGGGCCGGCGTTGACTCGGAGTTGTCGGGCATGAGGCCGCCTCACCCAAGCTCGCGTCGGTGTGCCAGTAAGACAAGATCATGCATTGGGACAGACCGTCCCGCGTCTCCTTATTGCAGACTACTGATAGACATTCTCCCCGCTCTACCTCCATTCTGGCTAGATCCTCCACGCCTTCTCCCACCGGCTCTCATACCTCAGACTTATATTTTGGAAATGAGACTCCGAAACCCACAATAGTCCTCGGAATATGTGCATTGGACATGAAAGCTCGTTCGAAGGCGATGAGGGAGATTCTCACACGCCTTGTAGACAGGGCGAGGGGGGCCATCGAGGTCAAGGTTTTCGGAGATAAAGTCATCCTAGATGAGGGTGAGCCGAGATCTCCCTGATATATGCGCGCTTCTTCTTGACACCATGTATGCATCCGCTACAGATGTTCAGAACTGGCCTAGATGCGATGTTCTCATTTCGTTCTTTTCCAAGGACTTTCCCTTGGACAAAGCGATTTCTTACGTGAAACTTCGACGTCCCTGCTGTATAAATGAGCTGGTGCCCCAAGCTCTCCTCTGGGACCGTCGCTTGGTGGGACGCGTGCTGGACCATATCAAGGTACCTACTCCAAAGCGTTTGGAGGTGTCTCGCGATGGTGGACCCAAGGTCGACAATGAGCTTCAAAGAATACATGAAAGCTAAGCTTGGCGTTGAACTGGGCGACTTCCAGGTTACCCCCGAAGTGCTTTTACGGGAAGATGGAAACGCCTATCATCATCGAAGGCCAAGTGTTGGAAAAACCATTTGTGGAGAAACCAGTGAGTGGTGAGGACCACAACGTATATATATATTTTAGGGATGGTGGAGGGCGTCGCCTCTTCAGAAAGGTAAGCTTTCAGATGTAACCTGCGCTAGCTCGGATCCTTGATGATGTGGTGTGTGTGTAATATGTTTCAGGTCGGAAATAAAAGTAGTGAACCGGACCCTGGTTTAATGCATCCGAGGACCGACGGCTCTTACATATATGAAGAGTTTATCGACGTGGACAATTCGGAGGATATCAAAGTTTACACTGTCGGGAAAGAATATACCCACGCGGAAACTCGCAAGTCACCTGTCGTTGATGGTGTTGTGCGACGTAATACTGATGGTAAAGAAATTCGGTGAGCGGACATCATTCCTTGAACGCAGGTCACATTTACCTTGCGTAGTTTCATCACCCGTCTTAATGATGAGGAGAAATCTTGGGCCGCGAAGATTTGTGATGCGTTTGGGCAGAGGGTTTGTGGCTATGATATGCTCCGCTGCGATAATGGCGCACGGAGTCAAGTGATCGACGTCAATGGCTGGAGTTTCGTTAAGGGGAACGAGTCCTATTACGGTGCGTGTATTTGGCGGATTACAAACCTTCAGCGCTTCGGTGATGTTCTTGCTTCTGACCCACATCCTAGACAAGGCTGCTGAGATCCTCTCGGCCCTTTGTATTCGCATATCGACGGCCCCAGATAGACCATTAATCAATTCCGAATCTGCCATTCCGGAAGTGCCGACCTGGCTACTGAAAGCAAACGTGACCGTCTTTCGCCACGCCGACCGGACTCCGAAGCAGAAGCTCAAGTTCAATTTTCCCATCGGAGAAGCGTGGACTCAGCCATTTGTTACCCTCCTCAATGGCGAGAAAGAAGAGATAATCCTTCGCGAGAGAGAGCAGCTCAGTCCGCATTGCCATTGCGGTCGAGGAGGCCAAGCAATTGGGAGCGGACGGAGAGGACCTAACCAAGTTAACTTTGCTCAATAATGCGCTATTTAGCAAGATCGAACTCCCTGGGACTAAAGCCCAGCTAAAGCCGGTGTACTCGAAGAAGGCAGCAGGCTACCCAAGGAAACTAGTGAAATTGACGCTTGTGTTTAAGTGGGGTGGAGAGTTCACTCACTCTGCTCGTTATCAATCTCGGGACCTAGGGTGAGAATATGAAGAAAGACATCTCCATCATGAGTGCGTATTTAACCGCTTTCGTGACGAACGTGCGTCGGGACTAACAAGCGCGCAGACAAGGACGTCCTCAACAATGTCAAGGTCCGTTCCGCGCCCTGAGGAAGACAAATGTGCTTATTTTACTTGTTTTGGAACAGATATACACATCCTCGGAACGCCGCGTCATTGCCTCGGCTGAGATTTTTGCCGCGGCCCTCCTTGACCAAGCACCAGTCCTCCCTGTCGACGAGCTCGACACCCACCCGTTCTGGGCGATCGTCTACCGATGGCGGCCCCGGACCTACCATCACACCCAAGTCTTCGATGTCCTTGAGAGAGCCTCTCAAGCTCATCGTTCGTAAGGACCTTCTGGACGACTCGAACGCCGCCAAGGACCTTATGGACGATGTGAAGAAACGGCTCAAGATTTTGCTGCGACCTGGGGAGTCGGAAAAGCGACCAGAATTGATTTGGCCGAAGAGCATGAACAAAGAGCCCGTAGAGGTCCTGAAGGTAAGTTCGCTCATCGATACGACATACAAAGAAGAGATGCAGTTTTGTATAGGAGGTTATCGAACTGCTCAGCGGTTTCCGAGCCATTATGGGTCAGAATTTCGATACACTAGAGATAGAGAAGATTCAGGAGCGATGGTAAGTCACGCCGCATGGAGAAAATGCACTAGATCGTCTCACCTCACTTTGTTTAGGTGTTGCGGAGACGAACCTTGGCTCTTTCGAGAGCGTTGGGAGAAGCTCTTTGAAGACTTTTGCGATGTTAAGCCAGAGAAGTTCGACCCATCGCGTGTAAGTACCTGGCATGATGACGTGGTATTCATGAATCCGAATCAGCATCTTCTAGGTATCGGAGCTATACTGATACGATCAAATACTGTGCCCTCCACCATCGCACCTTTCTCTTTGCCATATTCGATGAGAACGGTGGGCAGGACCACCAACACCCTCGCGACCGTAAACTTGCACGAATTGTATGGCCGTGCCAAGGCACTATTCGATCTCGTAGCGCCGCAAGAATACGGCATCGAACCCGAGGAAAAGTCTCTCGGCGTCTTTACAGTCCCCGAACCCAGACTAACCGAGATATTTCTCCCAGGGATGAGATAGGCGTCCTCACCTCACTCCCACTTCTCCGCAAAGTGGTCGAGGACCTCGAAGAAGCGCGCAATCATGGCGGGAGCTCGTTAACGTGCTATTTTACCAAGGAGAGCCACATCCATACGTTGGTAAATCTTGTGCTTCTGTCAGGCCTACCAATAGCGAATCGACGAATGCCCGAACTTGACTATGCGGTACGTACCGAATTTTCCGTGGCAGATGAAATTCACCAATATCTCGCCCTCTAGTCACATATAACGTATGTGTCCTCTGTGATCACTCTTGAAATGTAAACTGACTACCCTTTTTAGATTCGAGCTGTACGAGCGTAACTATGGCAGAAGCAGATCAGACAAAGAATATTCTATCAAGCTCTCGCTGAGCGAAGGGGCTCATTCGTCCAATGTTCTAGACTCGGCCCTAGATGCCCGACACTCATTGAACGTGCAGCAACGACGGTTAGTTCATCCGTGCACCCCTAATCACTGGATAGGTTCTGATCACTCCGTAGAAAATTGACTCAGCACCTGCCGTATAGTCTTGTCATTGAGAAGCTGTCAAAGCACTTTGGCCGTACGTCGGAGGTGAGTCTTGTCGGGATGATGGTCGTCGACAGGGCTGATCCCGCGCTGTAGGACGACGACACAGGCCCAGAAACTCCCCTTGTCCTTGCGGCATTGCCCGCGAAAGTTGCCAACGAGAGTAGCAGGGACGACCCGTGAATGTGTGCCTCACTAGATTCTTTGCAACGCAGCCACTAGATCCTTTCATTGAGCGCAATGATATAATACTCGGGACTGTATAATGGGTACAGAGTGCCACGTAGACAGAAGAATGTAACAATAAGGCTGTTTCTCAGGTTGACCGGGGAGCGTCCTCCCATGCATGCAGGCCTAGTCGAGCACGTAATGCGTCTGACTGCTCCGGTTTCAGCTCGCGAAAGATCAGACTATGAGGTGGCCCCTTTGTGTTTGCCATCGAGGGGTGATCCTGGTCAAAGAGAGCAGATGCCGTCTGTGAAAGCATCGACGACTGGGTTGCCAGTGCGGCGAAGGATGACGTAGTATCGTGGTACCTACGAGACTGAGCCTCACAGCACGCTCCGCAATTTTTCCACTTAACTTACAATCTATATGCGAGGGCATTAGCACAGCCGTCGGGGGTGCAAAAAAAGAGACACTCGCCTGAAAGCTTCTCTATTCAAACAATCGCCCTCTTTGATTTGGTCCAGCGCATGTTTCTTAAAGGAGGCTTTGATATAGTAAAGGATGTCATACACGTGATGCTCTTTTGGCCTGGTCGATCAGCACCGCGTGTCAACTTCAGACTTTCAGCAACGTCCAACACAGCGGGGTGACTGACCGCCACGGATTGAAATTCGGAGCGAGATTGAAAGTTCCATCCTGCTGAGAAATCAGTGGGTGAAAGACGTCGGTGACAAAATGCACGGTCGGGGGCCGGTCGGGGTAATTGTGGGGGAAGGTAAGACGGAATTTCAGGATAGAGTCGGTGTAGTAGCCTCATGACCGAGTGAATTTGGTTCGCAAAGGGAGTCGGGTAAGGCCAGACTTACCCTGGTGGATGAAGAGGACGGCGTCCCAGATAGATGGGTCACCGACTAACGGGACGACGTACATGCCAAGGGGACAGTGGGACTGATATCGTAAAGACGCATATTCAAGGGAGATCGCAACGCGCGAAAGGGGGTTGACGGCGGGAGGTTGGGTTGGGTGGCCCGTCGCGGCGTAGGACTAGACTTACGGCGAGGTGGAGGTTGTTTGGCGAGGCCAGACCCTGATAGCGTCAAGCCACTGAACATCGTGGTGCTTACTACAGTGCTTACTGTACCGCGCGGCAACTTTGGAGCGACCATGCTCCGCCGGACCGTAACGGGAACCTCCGAGTCCGAGCCCGAGTCCTCCGACGCTGTATTTATGTCCATCGCATCTTGACATTTCTACCACTACCACCACTTCCGACTCATACCATGAAAGTTAACGTCACTCAAGAAGAACTCGAGGCTTTTGACCGCGCCACCATTCGTGGTTCCATTGAGGGTATCGCTGGTGGTCTAGCCATATCCCTTCCCGCCTCATTTGCCGCACAACGCTACTGGCCCGCATACCGTGCCCTACCGTTGCCCCTGAAGGCCCTCGGAGTTATCCTCATTGTCGGTCCTACATGGGCCATTCAAACCGAGCGCCGAGGTGTCGAATTTGACGAGGAACACAACTGGTGAGTTCCGTCATGGGTGTGAAAAATAGGGTGGCGCTAACCGTTAACCTCCAAAGGAAAGGCGCCGGCCGCCAGCTCCTAGATAGTGCCAAGGCTCGCGAGGCATCCGAGTGGGGTGGCCTGAGTTCGTCGGAAAAATTCTCAAAATGGGTCGCCCGTCATCAGTACCAGGTCATCCTCGGCAGTTGGGCTACAAGCATGGCCGTCGCTGGCACCATCATCATGCGTGATAGGTACGGATCACTTCCCATATATATGATTCTGCATTCCCCAACCCTGACCACCCTTTCTCAGACATCAGTCGAATTCGCAGAAGATTGTACAAGCTCGGATGTGGGCTCAGGGCCTGACAATCGGTATTCTCATCGCAACTGGGATCGCCACACACTCCCAGCGTGCAGAGGCTGCGAAGCACAACACCGTTGACCACTCGTGGCGCGAACTTCTAGAAGGTGGAAGCCCGGGAAGCCGAATCGCGCAAGATCAAGCGATTCGACCCTGCTTCAGTGACCGCGTAGAATACCCTCATAGAACCTCGTACCACTCCGTGATCATGATACAGTACTCGCATTTGTATTCCACTCTATTGTAAGGTTGGTGATAAAGTACGGTAACAGCAATAGTAATTGAGACTTCCCCTACCCCCCAAAAACCAGTCAGACCGTCACGGATTTACTACTGTTTTCGGGTCACGGAACCACGGCCCGGACCCCCCTTGACTAGAATATAGCACGGTACATTTCTGTCGGCGCCCTTAATCTCTAGTCTCTCTCTGCCGAGAACTCTCTGGACTGAATCATACTATTCGCTCATCGTGACCACTCCAGATCCTCCCGCGGTGAATTACCGAAGTCACATGTCGGCCCATCGAGTTAGTAGCGCCACGCCCACCGGTTCAAGCTCCTAGTCACCAGTCAGTCTGTAAGGAAGGAAATGATCTTTGAAGAACTCAAGAATGCTACATTCACCGTCGATTTAACCGCTCAGGGTGGTCCCTTGCAGGCCAACCCGGACGATGTTCAGATGGTGCTTGATCACCTTCGGCATAATTGCAGGCTCACCTGTGAGACTTTGTTCGATGACTCGGAGTCGACTGTGGAGGCTCGCGGCTCCCACTCCCACCCAGTAGTTTTAGGGCGGAGAAAATGACATACGAGCCCCTCACACACCTCCTTAATATCGTTGTCCGCGCTGTCAATACTCGCCTCACTCGTGCGCGCTACCTCACTTCGATGTTTGTGATGCTGAAATGGGTAACATATTGGACTCGGGGAGCCTTTGAGTCCAGACATTGTGTGACTTCTTCATCCGCGCACACCAGATGGGCGCGAAATTTTGTGGGAGGACGTTGCCGTAACTATTGAAGTCAAGAGTCACTCAGTTGATATCGTCAAGCAATTAGCGACATATGCTCGCAGTCATCTCTCACTTAATCGAAGACTATCATTTTCCATCGCCATTGCATTTGACCACAAAGCGCTGACGTTGCGCTTTCTCAGTTTCCACCGCTCTGGTGTATCTTCCTCTGAACTACTAAAGCTCGATAAAGAGGATGGATTTCGAAGCGTCGTCAAGCATATGGTTGGAATCTTATCCATTCGAGACGAAGCGGGATTTGGCCTGGATACGACACGCTTCAACGAAATGTATCACCTCAACGACCGTTACTATGTCATTGTGCGTACGGTCCAGAATCCCGACAGCATTCGCGGACGTGCTACAGCTGTGTACAGACTAAAATGTGCGGTATCACCATTTTGGCTTGTCCACACCCGACTTAGTACATGTCGTGCATCCAGTACAAACCACAGATATCCCAGATATCCCGGAGTGGCAATCATCCCGGAAGCTGACGCTCGTTGACGGTGCTCATCTGCCCGATGAGATGGTGTATAAATTGCCATATCAGACCGACGGACGCCCTTCGGAAGGCGCCTTACTCTCTCGTTTCCAAGGCCAATTCGGAATCGTCGACATCATTGGATACCATGTTTGTACCGCAGAGGAATCATTCGGTTCGACAGCACATCACCTCTTGAACGCGAAATTCTGGAAACTCGTCGATGACAGTCCGGTCAGGTCCCCTGAGATCAAAACTACATTGCACCGCGATGGCGCTTGAGGGTCTGCCACTCCTGGATACTTCAGACAAAGCGGCCGGGATACCGACACCGGCTGTGCTCATGGAAACAATCCTTCATTCAATGATTGGTGAGTAGGATTCCACGTCCACTCTTTATTCGATCTCACTGCTCCCCCATCTTAGGTCACTACAATTTGTTTCTCGGGGGGGTCCTTCACTGGGACGTTAGCAGCGGAAATATCCTCCGCCTACGGGAGCCAATCGACCGGCTTCCTGGCCTCTCCATGAGCTTGTGGGTCCTAGATTTTGTTCACGCACATTCTTCTCTTATTTGGATATGTTTCCAGACTCGGCCTGCCCAATCGAGACGTCAATCCAAGTTTTTGCCAAGGCTTTCTGATTGATGGTGATCACGCAATTGAGTGGCGCAAGGATGCAATCACCCAATGTCGTGTACCACAGGGCACGCTACCTTTCATGTCCATCCGCCTCCTTGATGAATGGTACTTAGACAATCCAGTTCTGCACACAGCGATTGACGACCTCGAGTCGTTTCTATGGGTCCTGGTCTGGTCACTCGTCCGCATTTCTAAAGAGCTTGCAAAGATACCCAACAGGAACTCGATAATCCACCGCCTAGGGCATATCGTTTCCAGCCGTAATTACACCGATATGCTCCTCAAGGAACGCCTCATAAAAAGGCAATGGACGGACAAGGTTTTCAGGGGCCTCATCCGGGACTGGCTGCGTATCTCTGAAACATCTCGAACTGTTGTCAGTGAACTTCAGCAGACTTTGATCGAATTAGTAAACGACGGTGACACGAGTGACGCCCAAAAAAGGATTTTCGATGAACTTGACGAGCGCTGTGGAAAGGTTTGCAAAGAATTCATTCAGTCGGGATATAGGCACCTTCAAGCCATTGAGAAGTTTTCTAACTGGAGAGATGTCGTGGATTTTAATGGCGAGTTGTTGAATAAGTAGCGTTACTACTATCTTTTTGTCTTCCGATACTGCCGCCATTCCCAATTCACTCTGATATCGTTAGACCCCGACTTCCTTTCTAAATATCACAAAGATATGTTCAGCCCAACTCAGATAAAGGTGTAGTGGTGGAGCAACTTGCCGAGTATGAAACAGCGATTTCTAGAGCAAGGATTGAACGCCACTGTCACCCGTCACAGCTGCGGTTCGACCTATATTTACATTACTGGAGGAAATTAGGTGCGAGTGCTGGTCCCAGTCTCGAGTAAGAGGTGTTGGCAACCAGTCCGGCGTCACAGCCGCGGGGACGAGGATCCGATGCTCGTTGGTAGGTGAGCAGAGGAGAATTGTATATGACCGCGGGGTATCACCTGTCGTGGGGAGAGGGACGGGTGGTGCGGTCGCGCGGGTGTCTATGGCTGCTTTGATGGCTGCAAATTTGTCGTCTATCCAATGCTGACGTGGACCTGGGGACAGAACATGTTTGGGCGTCGTGGTCTTCGTGACGAGTTTATCTCATAGATAATTATCAATATTGTCTAGGAAAGTGCTCATGCTGTCTTGATCTTAGTGCCAATCGTTACTACACTATAGTGTATCTCCATCAACTACCGCTTATTCGCTGTGGATCACTCCTAGTTCGCACGGCGGGCAAGCTATTCCTGAAGCCATAGATAAATATTCCCAGAATGCTCACACACGATGATGCATGTTTGGCGCTATCTTTTTCAGTTAGCCCGCACCGTCGTAGTCAGGAAGGATGGGCAGCAGGCGCTGGAAGTCAAGCGTCCCAAGACCTGTGACCTACAGGGCCGACAGTCAGCCATGGTCGAAAGTGAACGTTGGTGGGACTGACAGGATCCCATCCCTCAATGGCGGAGAATCCATCAGTGTTGCAGCCCGGGTTCGAGCCAGATGTGATGTCAGTGAGGCCACTCATGCCAGTACCGTACAGCCAGGGGTTAAGGAAGCCGAGCGTGACCTTGCCCTGCGAGATTAGGTAGTCATTAAGCAGTGAGATCATGGCTGCCACGATCTGTACATTGGTGGTCAGCCAGATGTACGACCCAGATAGGAGGAAGGAGAGAGGAGAGATACGCACGGGCGCAGAGACACTTGTACCATACCCGACTACCTTCTCGCCCTTTATGAAGACCGGGAAGTTCAGAGCCTGGGCGGAGATGTCGGGGATTCCCCTGCTCGTAGCGCTGCACCAATTACGAAGTAAGTAGGAGCCAGATCAGGTCACGGAAAGGAATGCACTTGTATTTGCCTAGATACTGGTTGCCAAGGTGCTGGAGGAATTCGGTCACGGCCTGTTCCTGGTAGTAGGGGCGTTGAAAGATGTTCGAGAAGCCCCCCCCGGAGAGGCTTGCCGCGAACTCTGGTTCGCTACCCGTCGTCCCACCGACGGCTGTGACATAGGGACCTGCGAAAATACAAGGTGTGGTGAGTGACCCGTTCTGTACTTCTCCCGAGCTGAGAAAGAATGCCACACATACAGGTTGCGGGGAAGCTTGAGATGAACCGGACGGAGCCGTCGTTGGCCACGCAGTCCCCTCGGCCGACGCCGTCGTCCCCAGTCGAGACGAGCACGCTGACGCCAAGTGCGCCGAGCATACCAAATTGGGCGCACATGTACATTGCATATTCCTTTGAGGTAAACCTCTCATCGATGACGTACGATATGCTGATCGTCTGTGGGATATTATCCTCCATGAGGATGTAGCTGAACCAGGAGACAAGCCAATCGGTCGTGCCCTCCGGCCCGCGGCCGACACTGTAGAAGATTACCGGGGTCGGATACGCCATGGCCACAGCATACTGGGTGTCGAGGTTCGATTCGCCAGCGGGGTTGGTCGGGTCGTATCCCCCACCGTTGACCTGTACAATGGTGATTGCCGCATCAGTCCCGTCAGAGCGGTATTCGGACACGAACATCGCCAGGTCCTCTGGGCTCGGGTAGTCATTTAGAATCCCCACAATCCCAATCGCATTCCGGTCAGCAGCAGCGGGCGTATATTCAGTCGTTTTGTACAGGGAGCGCAGGAACGAGGGCGTGGTCCAGTCACCATCGCGGCTCGACAGCACAGTCACAGGCCCTCCTGATACCGGCTTCTTCGCCCCACCGGAGCGCTTGTGCGGTGAGTGCCACTGCGTGTGCGGGGTGGAAAAGCACGTCGTCGGCACTACAGTCTGCACGAGCCTGTGCAGTGCAGTGGGAAGCGCGTAACCAACCGTGCGGACGATAGGTCTCATTTGTCTCGACATGCCTGTAGAGCTGATATGACGCGCCAAGGAGGGCATTGGCCTGGATTATGGAGACGCCACTGAGAGTCAGCGTGGTGCCGCCGTGTGTCATCGAGACGGACGAGGAGGGCACGCCGTGGTATTCGAGCCAGAGATTGACGAACTCGAGGGTTCTTGGGGGCGGAGAGACAAGCTCTGCAATCCGCTCCTTGGATAAGTATGTTCCATATCTGCGTTGGAGTAGCAACACTCGTGAGTACATGCATGAGGGAAGGTGTGGCAGAGAAGGTGTGCCTTGGATGGTTGGGGTCGCTGACCTCGTATAGCGTATCAATCAAAGCGTTCTTGTGGTGGGCCTTGAGTGCAACGTAGAGGTTGATCGTGGTGCCGTTAAGTGGATTGCCAAGGCTCTCCCAGTTCTCCGGGACTGCATTCCAAGAGTGCTTGGTACGCATGTCGTCCCAACGTGGTGAGAAGGGCTTCGCTAGACTGCCAAGGAGAATAGCAGCAAGGACGGAAAGCACAGAGATCAGATGGTAGCGCATTGCTATGGCAGCACATTCGTGAGGATGCCGGAAACGTGAGAGCTTTTATGGTGCGTTTCTACATCATGACGAAAACTCGGGAGTAAAGGTACAGTAAAGTGTTTCGATGCTGATACCCTCGGATTTTGAATTGCCAGTGAAAGAGGGTGAGGCTTGGTGAGGACCGATACGAATGGAGTACTACCCGAAGCCTCTACAACAAACCTGACCCATTCAGTGCATATCCTGTGTCGCGCGGCATCAGCCAAGCCTGAGTGCGCCCGAGAGACTTCGAAAATATAGACGCGAAGGGAGAAGCCAGCATCATAACGACAATTCCCGTCCATTCAGGTTCAAGTGCCCGCGGTCGTAGACTCAAATTAGTGTTTTGGGGATTGTCGGATGTGGTGAGCTGTGCAGCACGCAGCACGTGAGCGCAGATATTCGGGATCGGGGTAGAGAACTTCCTAAATCGGACAGTACACCGACGACATGGACTTGGAATGGATACTTGGCCACCAAGTATCACATACAATTTAACGTCGAGAAAGGGAAAGGCCAAGTCTGTTATTCTACCCTACCCTCTCCTGGAGGGTGGAGCCCTGACTTCCGCTACACTCCGAGAGCGCCATGGTCGTCTCGAGTGGGTAACAGCTCAAAACCTATCACCCAGTGCGTGAAACGATATTCGTCCGAAGCATGAACTACGCCGATTCACCATGTTTAGATCGACAAAGACTGGCCTGCAGTGAAAAGGCAGTCTTGGCTTTTCCGGCGACTTGGTCGCCACCGGTGCAACCCCCAGCAACTTCATGGTCGCAGCGCGCGGAACAGAGTGTAAGCATCTTCATTATATGCGCCGTTCACGCTTATCGTGTATCGTGTAGGCCCACTTTCTTCGTACCTACTATCCTGACGTGGATGTCCCTGCAGAGCTCATCCGCGAGCAAGTCGCTACGGAAGCACAGATAGGCGACTCCTTAAGAGCATTTGATCCCCTCCTTGGGGACCTCGTAACGTCGTTCGATGTGTCCGCCAGTTCCAAAAGATGGCGGACGTTCATGGCATTTCCTATGAGCAGGAACGGCTGCGATCTGAGTCAAGTGCATTAAAGCTATCCAGAAGACGCAATACTAACGCCGGCCCAGATTTTTCACCCATCGAGTTTTCTGCCGAGGGTAGCATCATCACCGAGCCTACTCACTCCCCCGCGCGGACATTCAGAACCCCGATTTGCCAAATTGTTCCTTCCCCTGCATCAGACGGTCCCGACCGAGGTAATTTCCGAGCTTCGGCTAGCAGACAAAGCTGATCATGTGGAGCAGAAACAGTGATAGCAGTCCGGACACACTCATCAGTGTCCTTGTTGTCCCTGTCCTTGCCAATGTCCGCGGCGGCGTTTCCTATGATCAGGGATGTCGGTTCTTTTGACCGCCTGAGTTTGGGTGGGCACATGGCCATTGACGTTCAATTTGACTGTTCTTTGGAAAATGTGATACTCGTCAACAACTTAGGGCATGTATTCAAACGTGCTCTACTCAGCGACGACGACCCGTTGGTGCACCAATAATTTCTACGGTGATAGTTTCTCAACACAGGACAGTGTAAACGTTTACAACGGCGTCTCTGAACCTGACTACGCCAACGATGGTTTCTGGAGGATAGCCCCAGGCGAACCAGGAGAAATGTGTTTTCTGATGACAGCCAACTCTGCAGAGCTGATCGATTTTCGGGTACTATGCATTACTTCTGCCATATGACGACCCCTGATAAATAGCAGACCCTGGACCGTGCTGCCAAGGTATACTCAGTGGCGCGGGGCTCTGACTCACTCACGTCCATCGGATACGATCCCGATGACCACTTGTTACGACTCGTAACTACAAACGAGCTGGTATGGGTTGACCCTCGTTTTCATACAAGGCCCGTATTGGCTTTTAAGCACGAACGCGAATACGATAGAACATTGTCGAGCCATGTCGTTAGTATCGGAGACGGTACGCGCGTCACATTTTCAAACAAAGGCGCTCATTTCCAACCCATGCACCCATGCACCTGTAGCTAGGTTAACTATCCTGTCTTCGCGCAACAATTCCCTTCTCAGCATTTATGATGTGTCTGGCAACAACGATGGCTTAGTGCAAAGCCATACTCTGCCATACGCCCTCTCTGGTCGCTTCCCTAGTGGGCCACATTCCGGGTTCTGCGTGGTGCAGCCCCACCTAGGGTATGGCAACAGCGCGACTACTTCTTTACTTCAGTTATCCAATCGTGGTGCCATATACCAAAGTGCTCTCACCGAGGAGACCCAGCCGCCGGTCGAAATAGAAGTATCCTGGTCTACGGGTGTCCACAGACTGTCCAACGATTCTCGTACACAAAAGCCAGATGTGGGGAGATTGGGAGCGCGTGAGATGCAAGAGATAGACTTTCGCCAGGCTTACCAACGTATGTAGTTTTTTCATCTCAC
Organism: Lactarius akahatsu; assembly: GCA_021524915.1. Classification (NCBI taxonomy): domain Eukaryota; kingdom Fungi; phylum Basidiomycota; class Agaricomycetes; order Russulales; family Russulaceae; genus Lactarius; species Lactarius akahatsu. Next base: position 71,811 of record JAKELL010000004.1, read on the forward strand.
GAATTCTTACCCTGTTCGAAACTCTGCGGCCTTTTTTGTAGGACTCTTTTCTCCACTCGACACCGCACAATCCGTTTATCCGGCCGAAAACGCAGATGCTGTCTATCAGACGCTAGACGCGATGCCACTATTTTGGAAGCAAGCAAGTATCGTCGACGAACAATTGCTGACCATGTACGTTATGAGATGATACGCGCCTTTCGTGTGTTTAGCCCTGACTAGATTCGATATCGCCTTTCGTTCTGGGGAAGAGCCGGCACATGCATCGCGGGCTGATTTCTTGACGCAAAGTACCCTGAGCTCTAGAAGGGGTTTCCGTGCCCTGACACAGGGACGAGTCCCACGGGAAACGCTGATCAATGAGGCTGGATGGCACTTCAACCTCGAGCCGGTTCTTCAAATGCTTGTGCCGGACATTTCTTGCGACATACAGTCGATGGTGGAGCGACTGCACAAGTATGACCTGGTTCTGGACGAATGTCGTTCTGGGTCGTCGTTACGAAGAGAGTCGGAAGCCCGTGAAGAGCTGGCGGTCGACTTGGCACTCTCGACGGACGTGCTCTCTGCACAACCGTTTGCGAACTCGAAGGCTGATTTGACAGAGGGCGACATATTCGAGACAATGTCCCGCGCTGCAGAAGCAATGACATTCTCGGAGACGGGGCCGCCTCCAGTGCAGTTCGGCCACCTAAGCCCTATAGCCCACGATACTCAGGGCACTACGGATGACGCGTCGACGGGCCTGGAACTGCAACCGGGAGTGCGGCTGCTCTTGGCAGAATGGGATATTGGCACCGATCCTGACCAATTCACCTATCACGACCCATACGATGATCAGCAGCCAGTCACCAGAAGCCCCCATCGTTCCAAGCCCCATGCGGAAACACGCGGGCAAAGATCAAGCACTTGTCACGCAGTCCCAACGCCCACCACTGGTCGCGACAACTGCACTACCTGTTATTACTGATTCTCGAGCAGCCTTACCCACTGTGATATCTACCTCGCAGCCCGTGATGACGGGGGTATTGGTCGGCTCTCGGAATGAGGCCGAGTCCGAACGAGCTTCGGTCCTTCCTTCTGACCCACATGCGACTATGGCGAGTACGCAGTCTGTCCCAGGTCCATATGGTGGGCGGCTACCTACTGGGAAGAAAAAGACAGCTGCTGGGAAAAAGAGGGTCGGCGGGTTTTGAGTTCGGGATAGGAGCAGAGTCGTAAGACATATCACCTTGAGTCAGAAGAGACCGAATTTTCTCTTTGTTGTTTTCCTTTTTCTTGCTCTGTAGTATGTACGCGGCCTTATTGACTCAGAATCGATATTTGGTTAGAGGTAGTGGTGGAGGACTGCTGTATCAAATCTCTCCGGAAATCTCTCCGGAACTTAGCGGCCCTAGCGACGTCATGTCACCGTCAAGTTTGAAGCGAAAAAGAGCTCCCTCTCCTCAGCCAGTCGAGGATACCCCAGTTCTCTCGCATGCTGCGAAGCGGAAGCAAAAGAGGGCTCTACTAAACGAATCTACGACGGTCTCCAAGAAACAGAAGAAGGAGGAAGATGTTTCTACTCCTGTAAAACGCCAAAATTCAATTTGGGTGGGCAACTTGAGCTACAAGACCACACAGGAGTCTCTGAGGCGCTTCTTCGACGGCGTCGGAGAGATCACGAGAGTGCATTTACCCACCAAGCCGGGGAAAGCACCCCCAGGGGAATCAGCAACTCGTGAAAACAGAGGGTGCGGGTCTCTTTGTGGCCTCTGCCGTCCGTTACTTTTTTTTTTTTACGACTATCCCGCAGCTTTGCATATGTGGACTTTGCTACGTTAGAGGCTAAGAATGCTGCTATCGTGATGACAGAGTCGCCCCTGGACGGGCGTCGCCTTCTCATCAAAGATGGTGCGTGTCACTCTGACCAACTCTAACCGCTTTGCACCTTAACTTCCTCCTTCTAGGCGATGACTTTGAGGGCCGCCCCCCAAACACCGGGATGCCCGGTGATGGGGCGGTGACCCATCAGTCACCATTTGCACGAAAAATACTCTCCATGCAGAAACAACCGCCGGCCGCCACGGTTTTCTTTGGCAACCTCGGATTCAACACGACGGTGGATTCAATCAGAGGCCTTCTGGAAGCGCATCGCGCGCAGCCAAAAAATGCCCCAGACCCCGCGGGAGAGGCCGTTGGCGTTGTTGGTGTTGAGGCGCAGGACCCCTGGATACGAAAGATTCGTATGGGGACGTTCGAGGATAGCGGCCTGTGCAAGGGGTGAGGTATTTATAGTGTATATCCGAAATGCCCATGCTCATTGGCGGGACGCCAGGTTCGCATTTGTCGATTTCACGAGTACGGAGCACGCGACGGCCGCTTTGGTACACCCAAAGAATCACCATCTCGATGGGCGTAAGCTCGTTGTCGAATACGCCTCTGCAGATGCCGTGCGTCGAGGCGGTGGTGCTGGCTCTAGACCTAACAAGGTGTCTAGCCCGACTGCCACGGTAGGCAAGGCTCACCGTGAAAGACGTGAGTCAGTGGTAGGCAATCGCGGAGAAAGGAAAGGCCGTCCGGAAACAACGACTCCGTCGTCGGTGCCACGGGACGACGACAAAAGCGTAGATTCTGGTCGAAGGAGTGGTGCACCTAGCAAAGTTGGGATAAGAAAGGCACGCCCCGCTCCTGGAGCAGCATTAGCGCTGGCGAAGCGGGAACAAGTAGCAATAGTACCGAGTCAAGGACGGAGGATAATATTCGATGATTAAATCCATGCTAAGACCGTTGAGCTCTAAAGCACCGCATCTATAGGTACCGCCACATGACAATAGGTCATACAAGAGGGAGAGGTGATGGCGAACTGTGCCCTAATCGTCGCTGTCATCTGCTTCGATCATGCCAACTTCGTATTCTCCGCAGACGTCCCATCGAGAACCTTCTGCGGCGGCTGAGACGTACTTCACGAACCTCATGACACCTTCGTCGCGCAACACCAGCAAAAGACGGTTGAAGCCGGGTTGGGACGTCAGCAATGTCGCGTCCTCATCCTCATCGTCGCTGTCTTCCATCTCAACCTCGTCATTATCGTTCGAGCTGCCCGCGCTACCATTCCCGTTGACAGCATGGCCATTCCCACTATGTTCCGTTTTCTTGTGGGAACCAGACCGGTACACTGCGGGGTCATCTTCCTCTTCATGAGGGGCCATGTAGCACTAGCATTGTTAGATAAAATCTGCGAAAAAAAATATCGAAAGCAGGTACACACACCTCCCACCCGCCCCACTCGCCAGTCTGCCACCCGACTGGCTGTTTTTCCCTCGCCTCTTCCCTCGCCTTACCCTTGCCCTTTGTCTCCTCGACTTGGTTCACCTGTGGCGTCAGCGCGAGCACGACGTCCAGCCTAGCTTCTTTCTCCTCGCTCGTCGCGAGGGTGTAGCCGAGGCCCGGACAGAACCTGCGTGCCTCTACCGCATACCTCAATACAAGCAGCTTGGACACGGCCGCGAGCCACGCGCGAAATGCAGGCGACGGGAAGAGCTCGTCTTGCAGCGAGCGGAGCAGTGCGTGCGGGGGCTGTGCGGCGCGCGGCGACACGGCCGTCGACCGTCCGCCGGGGGTGGTGGGCTCGAGCACGTTGTACCGCCACTTGTGCGGCGGGCCCTTGATGCGCCAGCCCGCCGTCCCGGCGGTATGTGGGGGGATGGGCGCGGGGCGGTCCTTGCCCAGTCCGTCGCGCGCGTCCATCTCGCGCAGGCCGGCGTCGAGCTTTTCCGCGATCGGCCCCGAGAGGAAGTCGTGCAGCTCGAGAGAGAGCTCGCCCATGAAGCGGGAGGCGAGCGCCTTGATCGTGCGGGGCTGGAGGTAGGCCGGGTTGAGGAATTCGGAGAGGAACGAGAGGTGGCCCTCGGCGAGCGGGGTGTCGGGGAGAGGAGGGGTCTCTGACCCTGTGTAGGACTTGAACTCGGTCGTCGACGTGGAGGTCTGATGGCTCCAATCACTATCCCCACAGTAATGGGAATTAGGAACACGATCTACTCACAAGTTGCTCGCGCGAACTCGCAACGGAAGGGACGGTCTCACCATCACCCAGGTAACCGTCTTCTCCGGGTTGGGCGGCGTGGAACCAGCCGCTGATGCTCAGCCGTTGCCATCCGTCCTCGCCCTCGCCGACGACGACCTCCTCCACCGAGTGGAAGCTCCTGCCGGGTTGCACCTCGAAAAATATGAACTGGTTCCAAGACGGCGGGATGCTTTTGGCGGGGACGGGCTCGGGCTCGAGCGTGCCGTCCGCGCCCTCCTTGACGGGGTACAGCTCGAGCGCGCCGCCCCACTCCTTTTGCCAGAGCTGGTAGTGCGGCAGCGGCATGTACAGTATGTATGACACGCGACGCGTGCCGATGACATCGTCGTGGTTGAGCAGGTGGCAGCCCTTGCGGTAGGTGTTGACAGACATGTCCTGTTTTACGCCCGAGAGCGGTCCGCAGCCGGTCACCTCGCGCAGAAAATCACGGAATTTTTGCGAATAGAGTGCATCGCGGAGCTTTATGAGGCCGGGAAGGAACGCAACTTGTTGTTCTGTGAGGTAAGAGAGCGATGCCAGATCACCGGTCTGGTTGACCTAGGGAGGGAAAGGGGGGGGGTGAGAGGGCAGAGAAATGAGGTCCTTTCGCGTACCTTGTATATGTCGGTCTCTTTTTCGGTAAAGTGTAGTTCGCTGAGGCATTCGTCCTTGACTTGCTGGAGGAGATCGTCCTGGAACAATTTTTGGACGAGCGCGTGCTTGAACGGCTCGCTTGTGGAATATGAAGCGGCCAACCCGCCGACGTGGGCCGGGTCGAAGAGATCGGGCGCAAAACAAGCGGTCAGGTCAAGAGGACTTGGTGGTGCAGGATGGGGTTTAGAGGATTCGTGCGCGATTTTGGGCCGCTTCATCCCCTTTGCCTTGGGCTCCGGGGAGGGCGAACGTGGGTGTGTCTTGACCATCACAGCTGGTCAGACGGTGGCAAAAGCGAGGAGATGCGAGTCTTGAAGGATTGGTTATACACAACTCATGAACGATCCGTGCACTCGGGCCTAGACCGTCGTCGACCGGCCGGAGACACGCGCCAGTCTCGCCCCAAAACACGCTTCTTGCGGTAAAGTCACGTTTAAAAAAACGCCGCGATGCAGTTTATTGGTACAACAAAATATGGAAGAAGTCTAGAACCGCGCAGGATGCATAAATGGAACCAGAAGACGTCTCACAGGCCAAACACTAACAACAGTGCGAGGTGGGGGTAAGAGGGTAGCGACAGAGTAGACCATCAATCTTTGTACTTTTCATGTACACGAAGCAGCCCTTCGTCGGGTTGCGTGGGAAGTACTATCCGGCCGTTACTATGTCGGTGTCCCCGAGAATGTGAGTGACGGTGTTGGCGTGTTGGATGAGGAGCGTTCGTCTGTATCCATGCCTCTTGCGCGTTCAGTCCCTGTACTTCACGCTCAGAGAGGGTGCCCAAAGCGACGGGGGCGTAAACGAGGGCAGTCGAGTCGACATGGGAGTCCGCGCGAGGGGTAGAAGGAGTGAGGTTGGGAAGAAGATATATGCGCTGGAATGCCCCATCTTTGGGCTGTCTTGACGGGAAGTCTCTTGAAAGGCGTGAGATGTGCAAATAATAATTCGACACGACGATGACGAGATGCAGCTGCGAAATAATAATTTGTCATCAGATGTCGTTCGAGTTTTCCATTCTGGATGGAGATCAAGCTCACCCGCACGACGATGACAACAAACATAACGCCCACAAAAACCATGACGGCCCTCTCGAGCCATTGCTCGCAGTTCTCTGGGCTGAGGCCTATATCAGCCATATCACGCATAAGGTCGCCGTGTCGTGAGAACTCCTCGCAAATTCTGGAGCGAACCGAATGATAGCTGAAGGAGGCGTATGTGACAAATGTGGTAAAAATAACACAGAAGGTAAAGTCTGCGGCAGAAAAGTCGCGGTAGAAACGAACATATTCTGGTATACCCTACGCACCAGAGGAAAATCGACATGGCACGATCAGTGCCGCTTCCGATTACTAGGGCCAAGGGTGCTGACCTTGACGATACCAGTAAACCCGACAGTGCTCGCCACGGCAGCTGTGACGAAGTATGCCGCAGAAATGCCACCGAGAAGGCTGATACTGTTGACGGTCCAAGGATCTAAAGACCCTTCCCACTCGCTCTCAGAGTCCCATTTTAGGGAACGCCAGAGAGTAAAGACTTGAATTGCGAGAATGGAGTTGACGAGAGCCCCATTGAGGGAGGCCACTAGGACCACAGTTCGATTCCAACGCATGATGGGAATAAGGAAAGGGAACGAGGGAAAAAAGGAAAGGGGCAGATACGGGACACAAGCGACGGGAAGGACGGAGGTCGGAACGAGGGTGAATGACTAATCCGGGCGGTCTCGATCGTATCATTACTAAAATCAATGACAAAACGAAAATCCTGCAATACCGTATTACCGTATACGTAAGGTCCTTATACAACGCTAAATAGTCCGATATAATTCTCAAATACGCTGATCTACTCAACGCGCCTCGTCGCTCGTTCGGCGTTATGCAAGATGCTCCGGGGTCCACGCCTGGTCACGGCCCAAAGGAAGACCATAATGACGATGATAAACTGCGCCCACAGCCAGAGTTCTAACACCATTCTCGTCACCCGACCTCGCTTCGGCTCCAATGGCGCGACCTCAACTCCCGAGGCGCTCTGTAACTCACCCGCAGTGTCAACTCTGACCACAGCGAGGTTCCTTTCTTCCCCGTCTGTCATCGTTTGAACTGCAACCTGCGTGACGGCGGGCTTCATAGCGGCCATTTGACCCTCGCCAGAGCCGTTTCCAGACTCGGGTCGGTGCCGAGTAACGTGTCGCCTCACTGGCGTGGTATAATGAAAACGTTTGTCCACCCAGAAGTGTGTCCGCGCCCGTATCGTGTCTGAAAGGCGGTGCGGACGATCCGCTTTGCGTGCCATCCTCTGAGGGGTTTTCTCTAGGTCCTGACACGACTTGAGTGACTGTAGTTCATCTGGCAACAATTCGGAAGACAATTGGCTATTATGGAGAGGGGCAGGAGTGGTGGGGCGCGAGGGCGCTGACGGTCCAGAGAGGAACACGTCATAGAGGCTGCTCGAACGCAGGTGGTGGTTTTCCGCGTAGTCGCTGCCGTAATCGCTCCCCAATTCACTCCCAAGTGTATGAGAGACTTGCTGAGAGAGGGGGCTGCACGCGGGCAATTCTAGTAAGGAGAGTGCTGGAGAGGAGGGAGGATCGTTGACAGGTGCTGAGGGTTCTGGACCATCCAGCAGTCTGTTGGGTTGGGGTATCGAACAGCCCGACGACGGTTTTTCGAGCTTTCAGCGGGAGACTCTTCACAGGGCCGCTATTGTCCCCTACATCGGGGCCTGGGCCCTTCCCAAAGCCGGACATAGCGAACTGTCTGAGGTCACCGTTGATGGAGCGGCGCAAACTTTGAAAGCGCATTGTCACATTAGAGTCTTCCACAGGCTGGCCATCGCTCTTGCCGTCTTCAACGACTTCGAGTTCAACGTCAGCCTGTTCGTCGAGGAAGGCGTACAATCGCCGAATCCCTTCAGCTTCGATCTGCGCTTCGTGGAGCTTAATCGCCGTGTCACGCTGGCTCTCCAAGATCTGCTCGTTCGTAAGTTCGAGTTCGCGGACTTTCGATACGAGCTGGGCGAAAAGAGCAGACTCCCCGGCGTGGGGAACGGGTGAAGTGGAGCGGGAAGGCCGAGGGGGAAAAGAAAAGGCACCGAGTCTCGGGGCGTCCGCGCAGGAGTCTGAACCGTCCTGAGAAGGCGTGAGGGAGACCGTGTCAGGTGCGGTCGGTAGAGCAAATTTCGCGCCGGCAAGTAGTGATGCCGGTCGGCCGCCGCCGCCGCCGCCGACACTGCTGCCAGGTGCAAAATCGCGCACGTCGCTTCCGGGTCCGCTGAACGCCCACGAGCCTCCGCTATTGGCGCTGCGATGGGCCCTCACTCTCTCATTCCACTCCTGCTTCCGCCGCTTGGCTTCCTCTTCCGAGCGTTCCGCTTGCAACTCCAGGGCGTCGCTCCGTGTCCTGTATTGGTCGAGTTCCTCGCGCAACACGTCGATCTCCTTCTCGAGTTTCCCGAGGCGTCGGCGACCCGCATGGTTCGCCTGTGCGGACTCCGCTTCGAGATTCTCGAGCTTCTGGAGGAGCTCCGTATTCTGGTCGGCAAGAAGAGCGAGATCAGATGGCGAGACAGAGATCCGGCGCGTGTGATAGGCTCTGTCTTTGTGGTACGGTAGGGGGGTCGGCTGGTGTTCGGGTGTAAAAGCAGGCGAGGAGGATGGGGTAGTACGAGGGGTCATAGAAGAGGTAGTGGGTAAACGAGCGAGTAGTGCCTTGTGTTTTTTCTCAAGGGTTATATTACTGTGGTATAGGTTTTTCGACAGCTCAGAGGTCATGGACAGCTCTACGGAGCGAAGTGAACCGTCAGTTCATATGGGGAAAAACCAACGCCTTACCCCTCTCACGATCGCGTATGATATCATTTGCACGGACGAGGAGAGATGACAGCTCCTCCCTTGACCTTTCGTTGATCCATTCCTCGATGGCAGACGGGACTGCACCGGAAAAGACGTCGTTTGCCAACGCGTGAATACGACGGGCGGTGACGGAGCCCGACAAGCTATTCGGCTCTGGAGATATCACAGCTTGGCCATACGGAGGAGGCGGGGATGGCTTCTTGTAAGATAGGGTGTTCGTGTTCATGGTAAAAGTGTCAAGATTGGTCGTTATGATTCGTCAAAAAGAGTGTATCTCATGTATCCAAGGTGGCTAACACCGGTCTGACTTTTGAACCGGGCGGTTCCTGGGCAGCTCGGGTACTACAGTATGATCGGAAAACACATCATACACATGATTGTGAGATAACACTATGACTTCTGCGACTGTGATCCGGATGATCCAAACAAAAATGGCGTAGTCGAGTTCTGTGCGATTGTAAATCCTCCTCCCGTTGCACCGTTCTTTGGGGCCCCAAACAAAGGCTGCGCAATAGGCGCAGAACTCTTCGCAGTGGAATCGCTGAACACGCTTCCTGGAGTAGGAGGGACTACCGAGGGAGTCGAGCCTGACGTTCCAAAAGTGAATGGTGCCTTCCCTGTTTCGGATTTGGGAAATCCTGTTCCACCGAAAGAAAAAAGGGGCGTTGAACTATTCGCCCCTCCGTTGGGAACCCCAAACAGTGTCGCCGAACTGACTGGTTCCTTTGGACCAGACTGCCCCCGACTCTCCATACCGGCATTCTCGCTAGGTTTGATATCGGACGCTGTAGGCACCGCACCGCTTGTGGAAAAACCATTGGTTTTTCCACCGCCTCCAAACGTTAAAGAGGACGGGATCGATGGGGCCATTGTTGTGCTTGAAGCAATTGTATTAGAGGGACTTGTGATGGGTTGCCCAGATGGTAAGGACGAGCTCGCTGACGTGCCAAAATTGAAAATAGACTTCGGTGGATTAGACGGAGCGGGGGCTGCAGAGGAATTAGACGGAGAGGTACTGGGCGGTTTGCTTGAAATCCCAAAATTGAACTTCGGTTTCTGTGAATCACTAATGCCTCCTGTTGGGGGGGGAGCAGTGTTGGAGCCATTGGTAGTCGTAGTGGAGTTGGAGGGCTGCGGGAATGAAAAGGTGCCGCGAGGTTGAGCGCTTGGGCCATCACCTTGAGAGGTAAGTGAGCCGTTCGCGATAGGGGCGTTCGTCGGCGCCTTCGTTTGTCCGAATGTGAACGACGACGGAGGAGCTACGGGGCCATTCGTGTTCAAAGGTGGCGGCGCCGTCGGAGGTGGTGCACTTTGTGCAAAGAAGCTGGAAACGGCTGGGTTGGATGGCGGAGGCCCAGAGGGCGTAGGAGCTGAATTATGGGCTGCAGAGACGGGCGTGGCAGAGAAAGAGAACGAGGGAGCAGGGACCGCAAGGGTTGGCTTATTTTCGGGTTTGCCTTTGGTCTCACTTGAGCGAGTGTCCGAAGACGATGTGGGTATCTTGAAGAGTGAGGGGGTATTGGTAGAATTAGCAACCTGAGTATCGGCTTTCGGAGGCTGGGCCACAGAGAACGCTGGCGCCGGTGTCTGGATGACCGGAGGCTTTTCATCGGACTTTGCAAGTGTCGGAGGGGCGGGCGATCGCAACGCAAGTGCGGCCTTTGTTTCTTCGGCAGCCTTTGCTTCAGCATCTGCTTTTGCCTTTTCTTTTTCTTCTGCTTTCCGACGTAAACGTGCTATCGCCTCTGCTTCAATTTCCTGCTTCTCCCATTTCGAATAGGATCTGGATGGGCGCAACTTTGGGCTCATTTCCAGAGGTTTCACCACCGAACTACTGTAGAGCGACGAGACACGGCGAGCATACTGGGGTGGCGGAGGAACAGAAAACAATGATATACGAGGACTGACGATTGCAGAAGAGTGGCCAGAAATGCGAATTTTGCGAACGGGGCTGCCAGTGTTAGATGTAGAAGCCCAGAGAAGTTGTTTGCCAGCATTCGACGAAGCTCCCTGCTCGCGGTTAGGATATAACGATTATAGTGAAGTTGATACGCACCACACGATCATTGGGCATCTCGGGTTCGACAGAAGACTTATCCGAATCTTGCCATGCTAATTCATGTGCCTCTTTTGCAGCCGTATATTGTTCCTCAGTATACCATCGCTCGACAATCGCTGTCACGGATGCAGACCGATCCGGATGCTCAGAATCAACAGGCTGACAATGGATGAGATATATCCGACCAGATACATATAAGGCTCACCATGTTGAATTTCAGGCGGTCCACTTTGATAAGTACCTTCCGTAGTCTCTGTCCATCAGGACCGACCCTGAACTGAACGCCGTGAGCCTCCCATTCCTCCCCAATGCGGCGACCTTTGCACAACGGGTCCTTCGATGTCTGCACATCTTCCGCCGATAAATCGGTGTCTGACGTGGCTGACCTGCGGCGGAATGCCCGTCCCTTTCCCCTTGGATTGCAATAATCGGTATCCACACCTGGAGAATCAAGATCCCGACCGCGTTTTTGACCATGGAATGTGTTCGTCGATTTCCGTTGTCTCCGCTTACGATGGTGATAAAGCGTAGAATCGACATCCTCGTTATGGTTTATGTCGTCATCGGCACCAAAGGTCGATTCCACCTCCGTGCGGTCACGTTTCTTGGCCCTGCGAGAAGTCTTGACGTCCGATTCGTCGACTTCCATTTCAACGTCATCATCCCTCTGCACGTACTTCTTGACGCGGCGACTTGATGCCTTTCGACGTCTTTTGTCGTGGCGATTCTCTTGTGAGGACCGCAGGTCACCATCGTCGCTTGAGTCGGCCACCCGCTTTGACTTTCTTGTTACAGGCGCTGAGTCTATTTCTGTACTGGAGTCGTGACCAACGTGATCACTACAAGGAGTTTAAACATAAACCATTACAGGTGGGCTCAAATCATACCTCTCTAGTTTGGCTTCATGTTGGACCCTGTGCTCTTCGTCGTGTGGTGAATTATAAGCGTCCCCCCGAGATGATGGAAGTCGAAAACGGGAGTTTGACACGTCTGAATATGCAGAGGGGAAGGGGACGCGTGAAGGCTGACTGCTGGAAAATAATGACCGTTTCGTGCTGAGAAAAAATAATTTAGAATCAGAGCAGGAACTCGTCGTGAAAATAATACACACATCGGTTTGTTACTTTCATCATATCCAGAAACACGAAGGGTAACAGGCGGAACAGTTTGTTGAGAGGGTAGGTCATAAATTTCCCCTATCACATCCATTACGATGGCAGGTTACATTGAGAATAGAACAACGCACCTGTTCTTGTTGACCCCTGGCTGGGAGGATTAGGCTGGTCGAGGATTGACACAGTCCGTATTCTATCCTGTACTTTCCTTTTATCCTCCTGAGAAAGTCTGGCCGCAGCATAAGCCACGTTGAAAGGTCGCTGATCATGGTCCGGAATTCCGTATCGTCGACGCATAGATCTGATTGGTACCACTTTGAGCAAGATTCAAGACGGAGTAGACCCGAAATACGCATACAGTTTGTAGTGCCTCTCTTTCCATCGTAAGAAGAAAGTCCGACCGTGACGGAATGCGAGTAGGAAGAAAAGACTGCACACTCCAAATGTGCAAATCTTGAAGAGAGCCGAGAAGCCAGAGTGACGGGCAACTCTTCCACGACCAACGGGAAGAGCACCGCCCAGTATATCGGAAGATTCAAACTCAAAATCGGGAGCCATGTCGGGTAGGGGGTTCGTCAGGCGGGGGCGGGCGGGCAGCCAGGCCGGGGAGTTGAAGAGAGTGACGCGGGCCGTGATGAAAAAGACGCGTGGTTGCTTGCAAAGACGCGCGTCTCATTTAGAGCGGAGTGTTAAATTCACAGCCTTCCTTTCTTGTCGTTGTCTCGCCACAATCTTGTCTCTTGTCTTGTCATCAGTCATTTCGCATTACAAGCAACTTCGATGATCCGACTTATCTTGTTCGACTCCGTTCCCATTCGCTTTCCCACTCGCTTCTGCCTAGGGACATGGCAAACAATGCTTTCGTCTCCTCTACTGGCGAAGTGGAAAAACAACTCACTAGCGCTTGGTCCACGCTTGAATGACCTAGTTGATATGTGGTCATTCGAGTACTAAACCAGGGTCGTACAAGACTATTACACGAGTAGATAGATTACGTTACGTTTTGACCACTTGTTGAGGATGAAGAAATTATCGTTCTCAACGGAGTGTTTGAGTGTGGGAACCAAATTCGCAAGTGCCCGAACCATTATTAAACCACCGAAGGGACTCAGCGTCTTCTCAAGTTGCTTGTATCCTCTTCCCCTCAAGAGCATCACTACCATGTCCACCAAAGTCATTTCCCTCAACGAGTTACGCCAACATACAACTAAGGAAAATATATGGGTCCTTCTCAACGGAAAGGGTCTGTTTCATTGTTGCCTTCCTCTGCCGCTCAGTGTGTCTGACTATCTTGTAGTGTATGACGTGACGAAGTTCATAGATGAGGTTTATCGCCTCTTATCCAGTACAACAATGAGACTCATACAACTTGTAGCATCCTGGGGGAGATGAAGTTATTCTTTCTGAGGCCGGTCAGTAGTGTTTTCCCATTGCGGTTGCAGTAATTCACTCCATACTGAAGGCAAGGACGCTACTGAGGCGTTTGAGGATGTTGGACACTCTGATGAGGCACGCGCACTCTTACCGGGGTTCTTGGTCGGAGAGTTCGAGAAGGGTCCTAATGTAAATGTCATCCCTTTTCCGACATTCTTCTTCCACTCATGGCCCACATACTCAAGGAGGTCAAGGCAAAAGTATACCAGTCCACCGCTGCTGCCGCAGCCATGGAGAATGCTGTTGAGCAGACGTCCAAGTTCGTTTTCAACAGCCTTTCCCTTCACAGCCTACTAACTTATTACGATCAGCGCCTTCTATGTCGTACCCCTAGCTGCTCTCGTTGCTTACTTTGCGTGGAGATTCTATTCTTGAAGATAAAAATATGGTTTTGCCTACTATTTGCTACCCTTTCATACCGCTTTCTAGCTGTACTTTGTTCCGATTTGCTAGTTCCGGGGTTGGTGTGGCTGGTATATCCAACTTACCATTTAATGTAATTCAGTGCTTCTGGACCATCCCCTCCAAATTCTCGTTGTGCCCTTCGGTGCCACGTTGACCAATGACCAGCCTCTGATTAATAGATAATAGATCTGGTTTCCCAAACGGGCCAAAGGCGCAGATGGAACACGTGTTGGTAAACCTTGGTCTGCATGATTAAAACAAAAGATGTACAGTAGGGTAACTAAGCTAGACCCCATACTCCAGCGCGCTTCACACCCTCTACCTAGTGCATCTACGTTGCCCAACATCGATCCCAGAAACTCTTTCTTCTGCTCCGTTGTCTTGACAGTATCCCGATTGCCTAGTTTGGTAAAGGCAATATTCTGCTCGCCTCCGACCGCGGTCCCGTCGCTTTCATGAAACGATGCCGAGTTCATTTTATCACTGCTTTCAGGAACCGCTCTAAAATTCTTGAATGGCGAATTTGGTATGGTCAAGGGACGAAGAGGATCCACTGAGAGCCGAGACACGTGAGACTTTTTTGGCGTCGCCGGTACGAAGTCCACTTCTCTCTGAAGCATAAGGAGTGAGCGTGGTCTTGTATATGAGTGTGTTGATGATGGCTTCGTTGGGGAGGGCTGGTGTCTTTGACGTCGTCGACGATGACGACAAGGACGTCGCGGATGACGATGATGATGAAGACAACCGCGAAGAATCACTCGAAGTGAACGAGTCCTCTGAACCAGATGACGCATTCCGACCGCTCTGTGTGAAGTATGGGAACTTGACTGGGGTGTCGATGAACGGTGAAGGTGACAGAGGCGTGGCTAGCAGGTGACCCGTCTCAATGGCCATCCCCGAAAGGTCTGGACGAGGAGAACTTTCAGTCCATCAGGTAGAAGTACAAAAATTCCAGACACTTCATCCTTCGTAACGCGTTAGGGAACTGAAAATAGACTAGATCGAAGGTATTCACCTGACGTCTCGGGGCGTGTGCGCCCGCTTCAACAACTTCACGATTGTTTGGACACCGTTACAGTCTTCGAACACTCGCAGCGAGGGGGAAGAGTCCACCAGAGTGCAGAGCAGTGTATCTAACACCGCATTGGGCAAGATAGACGGAGGTGCTACTTGTTTGTTGTGCGGGTGCTCCTCGCCGGATGCAGCAGGCTGCTTCGGGTTGTGCGACGGTGACGCCAAATGGCGCGAGATCACAAGGAGATCTAGCAGTACCTGCACGTTGGGATGAACACCAGAAATGTACGTGATAAGACACATTTCCTACGTCAAGGGGATACCTTCGACCAAGGAACACCTTGGTCGAATGGTGTGTGAGGGCAACGCCCTGAATAATCACAAGTGCTTGTGTAAGTTGTGACGTCAATGTAGAAGCCTCTGCCTGGCGTTGACCTGACGGTATGTCGTAAGTGTTATATACTAGGGCAGTCCACGCAAACGGCGTACCGTCGGAGAGTCCACGCTGTAAAAGCGCATCAAGACGAATGCTTGCCCCTGAGATCCATGGAATGGTACGTGAGGCAACTAGATGGTGTGAGTCGGATGGTCCAATGATGGTGCAGGCAGTGGCTCACCGTTGCACTCAAAGGTATTCTGGAGCAACAAGAATTCCTGTAGTGTCGCAGAGCCTTCAGGGGCCGCAAATGCTTGAGTAGTCAGACGTTCCAAGGTTTCGAGTGCTCGCGATCGTGTTGACATGGGTGAACGCGCTGATACCAACTACAACCAGATCAACACTCAGTAGGAGGCTCTGAGGACTGTGCGCGCAATTTCTTACCGCGTCCAACGAGTCTTGAAGGGCTTCGCGTACATTGGCACTAATGGGAGTATCGTTCATGACTGGTAGTAAGAGAGATGACTGGACAGTGCCAAGTGCAACTCGTTAATGGGTGAACTTCATCACGTGTCCGTGTCAACAGTAGGCGAAGCCCCGAGAGTCGGGCTCACAAGATTACCCGTTGGTGATTGAATAGATAGTGCCCGGGCCAGCAGTCTCAGTACGTGAGCCAGTAGCCTCAGCTTTTTTTCCGCGATGGCACCTGTAAAGACGGTATGCTAGCGTCGACCCATCCTAAAGGCGCATGGTGCTGATTCAGTGATGTTTTCAGCAATGGACGCGTCTCATACGCTTCGTCGCTGCGGAGACCTCCAAGATCCACATCGGTCAACCAATAGACCCTCAGCTCGATGGTGGGAGCCCAGTATTTCGAGCCTATACTCAAATCTCACGATGCACCCTCCAGTCGGTCTAGCCGTCGTGAACAACAAACGTGTTTTGGCCCATGAGATTCTAGGGTCTCCTTTTGACGCTGCTGCGCAGCTTACGAAGAATATACTTAGCGTAAAGACGCTGCTCTCGCCATTGTCCAGGGAGCAAATCGGGCTCGCACGCTGTCTTGGGCTAAATTACGCCGACCATGCTGTCCGTAATGTGTTTGACGTACCCATGTCTCAGCATTGGCATTGAAGCCGTCATTTAGGCCGAGGCTAACATGAAAAAACCGAAGTAAGCACTTTCTCACTATGCTTCGGTCGAACAGATAAAAATTTCTCTCGGTCTCAGCGCGCCAATCCTTTTCTATAAGCCGCCAACGGCTATCACAGGACCAAATGCTCCCATAACTATCCCAAGGGCTGCTCAGCCCGTCTCGAAGCACATTCCTGATTACGAGGTGGAGCTAACTGTTGTCATTGGAAAGGCAGCAAAAGACGTCTCGGAGAAGGAGGCCCTTGACTATGTGTTAGGCTATACCGCGGGCAACGACGTATGTGATGGAAGAATGGAATAGCTGGAATTTCGCGTTTCTGACGAATCATTATAGGTCTCGTTCCGCTTTCATCAGATGAATGTTTCTCAGTGGGATTTCTCCAAGGGCTTTGGTACGCGAACCCTCTCGCAGTTCTCTCTGACGCTTAGATCTATTCATTGGTTAGACAACACCGCGCCAATAGGGCCATGTCTTGTTGCCGCTTCCGCAATTCCCGACCCTCAAACCCTATCGTTGAAGGCGGTTGTCAATGGGCAGGTCCTTCAGGACGGAACAACCGCGTATGTTAATGTCATGTCACTTGACTGCATGTTCCCACATGAATTGCAGCGACCAAATCTTCAACGTTCAGCAAACCATTGCCTTCCTCTCTCAGGGAACGACCCTCCAGCCTGGCTCAATCATCCTTACAGGAACGCCGAAAGGAGTCGGCTTCGTCAGGAAACCACCACTGTATCTGAAGCACGGGGACATCGTTCAAGTTTGGATTGGTGGCGGAATCGGAACACTAATTAATCCAGTGGTGGAGGAAGGTCAACCTTCAATGTCGACCAAATTGTAAAGGATACGGAAACCAGCGGATGATTCATGGATGATACACTCCGTCACTGCGCGCTAGATACTGTGATATGCTCGAAAATAGTGGCCAGAGACTAAGCTCGTCAATTGTGAGATCACAGTCCACCAAATGTGATGAGCTTAGTATTCAAATACTCCTCGATTCCGTGACCGCCTTCCCGACCTAAAATGGCTCAAGATCGGCAGTTTTGGTTTTATGGGAGGACTTACCGATGCCACTCTCTTTTATACCCCCGAAGGGAATGACCGCCTGCGAAATCAATCCCGTGTTGGTCCCCACCATACCAACTTCCAAAGCTTCGGCAACGCGCCACACTCTTCCGACATCCCGTGAATACAAGTAGCCCGCTAACCCGACATTGGTGTCGTTAGCGAGCCTGATAACTTCCTCCTCAGTTTCGAACTTTGTGATCGCCGCGACAGGTCCGAAGGTCTCCTCGTCGTTGATTAAGGCATTTCGGGGCACATCGGAGAGAACCGTTGGCGCAAAGAAAGCTCCTGGCCGATCGATGCGACTGCCACCGACGAGGATTTGGGCACCCTTTTCGATGGCATCGTTGACGTGCCCGCTGACTTTCTCGACGGCACGGTCATGAATTAGTGGCCCGTGGGTACTAAGAGGTAGAGATTTATCAGATAATAGATGCCAGTGTTGCTATACTGCGCACATTCCCTCCTCGAGGCCATAGCCGACATTGAATGCAGCGACTCGCTCAGCAAGACGAGAGGCGAACTCGGCGTGAACGTTGGATTGGACGTAGATGCGATTCGCACAAACACATGTTTGTCCGCTTCCTCGGAATTTGCAGAGAATGGCACCTTTCATCCAAGATAAGACCAAGACTTCGATCACGACCAAGTAGCCCACCTTCAACAGCCTGATCAATATCTGCATCATCAAAGACGATAAATGGGGCATTTCCCCCCGCTTCGATGGAAACCCTGAAGGAACATCACTTCACAATTGGCTGAGAAATTGTCAAATTGACGCATACTTCTTAATGGTGGACGCCGCCATTTTGTATAGTAGCTTGGCTACCCGTGTTGAACCAGTAAAAGTTACCTTCTTTACGAAGCTCGCTTTCACACATCTCTTTTGAGACGTCATTGATGTTCTTCTCTGTGGTTACGACATTAATAACACCATCTGGGAGGCCGGCTCTCCTTCCAAGCTGCACAATTCACGCAGAGATCAATACCTGAGTTCTACACCAGAAGACGAGACCTACCTCCGCCAGTGCTAGTGCAGAGAAGGGAGTCTCAGGTGGGGGTTTGATTACGGTTGTGCAACCAGCAGCCAAAGCAGCGCCTAGTTTTCGGGTAATCATCGCAGACGGGAAATTCCAGGGGGTAAGGATAGGATCTGGTGATGAAGTTGTGAGATTCGCCAGCGAACAATCCGACTGCCAACTAACACGACGCCTAGACATTCTTAGTGTCAAACGGTGGGCACACTAGAAAATAATGATAACCACCGATAGGTTGTTTGATGACGACATTGCGAATGTTACTGAAGGGTGAAGGAATATGCTCTGATAATGACAGTATGTGAGCGAATAACAAAGAATAACATCTCACTAACCGCCATACGTTCGGACAGCCTCCCCGGCTGAACGATTACTATTTAGCTCTAGTATTAAGGTGAGCACAAGGCAACCCACCGAACCACTATCACATCCAAACTTAGTTAAAACGGTTAATGATGGAAAGCATGCCTACCTCGATGAAAGAGGCACTGTAAGCATTTTCACCCTGAAGATGTTCGATCTGAACCGAATGTTTTCCCATATTGTTGCCACCCACCTTTGCTTCAGCCAGCGTCTTGCCATTCTCAAGTGTCTGTGCACACGATGAGCGTGAGTGTATCTATGCAATAGACAAGAAAAGACTCGCAATTATACGAGCGAGATCATCTTCATGCTCCTTCATCAGATTGTAGAACTTCACGAGAATATCATGGCGTTGCTACCACAACATTGTGTGAGACTCTCGGAAATACTTTTCGAGGTACTGAACCGCACCTTGGCGGTTGTTCTACCCCATGTCACAAAGGCTTGTCCTGCGGCATCAATGGCCTCTTTCGTCTCCTCTAAACCCATTTCTGGCACAGTTCCGAGTTCATCTCCAGTAGCCGGGTCTAATCGAAAGTGAGCGGAGGATTCACTGGAACGGCAGGATTACGTGCTGAAGACCGGGATCGTGGCACCACTTTTAGCGTCGACCCATTTGCCACCAATGAGCCCCTGGTTGAACAGTAACGACGGCTCTCTGAGACCAAACTACTAAGAGATCAAGCAGGATGCAGCAAAAGGTCAGGAGGAGGGTTGCTGACCGAGGAAGAACTGGCCATTCTGGCGGAGAGTGAGAGTCGATTTGTGAGTCTCATAACGGGAAAATAACACGAGCTGATTGCGCCTGTTGAGGTCAGGCGAGACGTCTTATAGGCAAAGTTGCATGATCACGGCTTGGGTGGCAGATGCTGAATCTGCTCCACAACACGTCAACACCGATGAAAAGCCCGCGCAGAGGTAGACTGCGTCCTGCGTCAATCTGAGGGGCCGATTATTCAGACCACCCCGTAGACGAGTAGAAAAATATCTAGAAATGACAAAGCAAGGTGTTGTGATGCAAGTGTCCTCAGACGGTGACAGACCAAGGCGGGACTGTGAACAGGCCCCACAAAAAAGTTGAACCTTCCTAATTAGGCGGTGGGCTAATGATCCTAGTGTTTCCCCATCTCTTGCCTCATACACACACACATGCTGACGTATCGATTTAGTATTTGTGCCTCGATGATAGCAGTGTGGTGTGACACGCTTTTTCTTTTTCTTTTTTTCTCGTTTTCGTGTTTCACCCCTTTGGCACTTCATAGTAGGATTAGTCATGGAGGGAGCTTCCAGGGAATGGGGCGTGGGAACCTTCAGAATTGAAGTGAAGAGTTGGCCAACTCGACTCGGACTGTATCAACTCGGCAACACAAGTCTCAGCCCCATAAATTATTAATCTACTATGACCATTCTATTTCTTTACTATCTCTTTCCTTTAATAAACCCACCAAGCTCAAGCGCGTCCCGTGCTGCCTGGTTAATATTCTTAAACCTATCTGCGCCAAGTAATGTACCACCGAAGTATCGGGTGACAATGACTAACACATTCTTGACGTCCTATAGGCGAGTGTAACAGTGGGACGGTCTGACGGAAGTGGATTTACGCACTAATATTTGTAACAGATGGGCGAGGCGACCTCCTGCAGCCGACTCGCCGTCATCGTCATTGTCTGGGGGCAATCCGTTGGAAAGGACCGAGACACGACAGTGACAACCGACCTTGGTGTAACACATTGCCTACCTGACACCTCCAAGCATTGATTACTGGGTGAGCTGCCTTGGCTACTCGTCGATCTGCCATAAGGAAGGATAGGATTGCCGGTACCTGCCATAATCCTCATTCAACGACTAGACGGGTCTTGTCAGGCGTAATCACCTGGGCAGGGTCAGATATTTGGCAAGCCCGACCAACGAATGCACTTTTGCGGTCTATTATAGGCTCCGCCTCGAATAGCTTGATTCCTTCTGGTAACGCCGGCTGTATGTCGGCTGAAACGGGGGGCATGACGGTGGCACCACCACCAACTTCAGGCCCTTTGGCCGAGTCCAAGTGACTCTGTTCGCGTAGTGCTTCGCTTGCCTTCATAGACTCTAACCGTTGTTCGTACCAACGGACAGTTCTTTCGAGCACATTTTCCAAGCCATCAAATACGCAGACTACTCCAGGTGTCCATTCTATCCCGTTGACGGACATAAAGGTTTTGATTATCGAGCCGAACAGGTCTGCATCTACGCCGAAAGCACCGACATAGCGTGAAAGGAGCTGTAACTGAGGGGGGGATGTCGCAGGGTATGAGTGAGGAAGTGAGACGAGGACTAGGATAGATATAGCATCGTGTGGAGGTGGGAAGCTACACTTTATTACGAAAAGGACACCGAAAAAGTAGCGAACGATCGTCATACCTCAATGACACATGGTATCTCACCGTGTGTAACTCTGAGAGGGGAATAGCTCTCTCTGAGGACGGGTGCCAAGGGGAGATGGCCTGGTCACCATATATCGAGTGGAGCACTGCTCAGAATAAATGCACATGAGAATTATGACTGCCGAGGGGGAGGGAGGACGGCACCATCCAACTCGGAGATGATAACTTCTTTCTCGGGGATATCTGGCAGAGAGGTCACTACCTGTTCAAAGCCAGTGCTGGTGCTGCAGCCGGAGTGGTTCTCTTCCGGCGTACTGGCTACGTGCATGATGATGGATCCCGGTCGGCGGCGGCTGAGCGTCGTTGAGGGCTTGTGATGTGGTACGCGTTGGTCCGGCACGGCACCGGTGGAAACGGGGGTATGCGTCACGCTTTGGCGCTCGGCATCCGCAACATCCGGGTTCGCAGTGTGATTGGGGTATTGGGAAATATCCCTTCGCTGTGAACAGGTATGAAGCGTCCGCGGGAAGACTCTTCAGATACGCCCTCCCCGTCCGGCCTTAACAGCGCGGCCACAGAACGTCCTTCGGCAAAGCGGAACAAGGCTAGTCGGGCATGCACCTCGTGCCGTAAACACAAGACCCGCTGCGAGCTGTTTGAACCTTCGAGCCACCACTCTCGCTGTCACCGCTGCGATGTTCTGTCCATCGCCTGCTCGTTTGAAACCAACGCCCCATCGAACCCCCTGGTCAATAGCACTCCTAATACCGTGACAAACGCCCGTCGACATGTCTTCAAGCCCGCCTTCTCTGCCCCAGGACAAGGCACAAATAAATGTGATGAACCAACTTGCGAACCGACGCAATCTGAATTACTCGGGTCAACGCCGCGGTCTAACATGGTGTCCCCATGGGAATTCCACAAAGTTCCAGGGATACCCGATTGGACTGCTGCCCCCATGCTGGCTATGCTGACGTTGTCAAAGATGGTGGCTTCTAAGGATCGGCCAACCGTATGGCCGGGAACCAATCCGGTTTTTACTGAGGTCTTGAGCGGCGACCAGAGGCGGCATCTTCTCTCCCTGTGCGTGACAACTCTTCCATGATATTCTCAAACACTCAATCAGCGTCTTTAGCTTTGAGTCCCGATATGTACCTTGGCTCTCGCTTCCGCCTAATGCCCTCGGAAATGACCCAGTTCTGGACCTTATCTGTTGTACAATAGCAAGCAGGCACCTGGAACAGTCCATACGCGAGGCCATCTTCCCTAGTCTGCGTAAGCTCACCGAAGAAGCTATCGTGGGACATGTTTTTAATCCTGCACCTTCCCCTGCGATCATCCAGGCCTTTGCCCTGCTTGCTTTATGGTCTCCATTCGACGGCTTTTCTCCGTCCTCCTCGGAAACCCACGACAGCCGCCTCATCGCTGCCGCCGCCATCAATATGTGCTCTTCTTTGCGGTTCGACCAAGCCGCCACAGATGAGCAGGTGCTGACTGAGCGCCACAAGCTCGGTGCAGAGCTGACGCCGCAAGAAGCGGCACTGCTTACCGCCGCTGAGCAAAGAAAGCTCCTTGTGAGTTGACCCCAGATACGGTCGTGACTGTCTACAGCTTGCTTAAGTCACGTCCCCTTCTCAGTGGATGTGTGTTCATAACATAGAGTCCTTGTGAGTTGATATCGACGTCTCTTTACTTTGGGTATCAATTCCTGCCAGAGTATGCTTAGGCACCGGGCGCGGGATATCCTCAAAAATAACGGATAATATGCTCGGGTCAATATACCCACTCAAATTTTCAACACTCGAAGATGCTCGCCGGACAAGGATGCTAATATCGACGAAGATATTCAATCTCGCAGAGGCGGGTCTGCGTATGGAGATTTCCGAGGACCACGATAACTTTGAAACGTACTGTGATGAATCGGCTCAAATGTTATATCGGTTTGACGGCCTTCAAAGGGTTGTTACATCCGTGCATGGTGATATAATACATTTTGGGTCTATGACATCTCGAAACTAACTTATTTCATTAGTGGTGACGGATATTGAAGTGTTTTATTCTCACATGCTCGTCGTCTATTTTTACTTTTGCCGGTTGGCATTTGTACTGCATACATTACACCACATGCGGATTCACCTCCCTACCTTCAATGCCCCCTGCGGATCGGTCGCCTTGTTTTCGTCCAAACCACCCCGCACTGGACGCGGATTCGCTCTTACATGCGCTCGGGATGCCCTGGCCTCAGCAGAGTCATTGCTAACGACAATTCTCTCCATCGCGGATACCGAACTCCTGGCGACCGCTCCGGATTCCGTATATGCCATGATTTCGTTTGCTGCGGCCTACTTAACCTCGGCAAAGTACTTACTGCTTCATTCAAGGGGTATGCGACATCTCCCCGGCGCCAGCGACGAACTTCTCGCACGCACAGTCAATCGCCTGCAGGGAGTATCCTTATGGACGGACGACAACGCGAGTAGGTGTGCTCGAGTGGTATCCAGATTCGTTGACACGTGGCACGAGAAGCTGAATACCCGTGATGCCGAGACCACGGGGGGAACTCCAGCCGAGTCTGGTGATTCCCCTCGAGGTGCACCGGCAGTCTCTTCGATTTCGAAGGCGAGGCACCATGACGGTGCTAGCTCCGAAAACACTCTAACAGAACCATCACCTGAGACTACTTCCTCGCTTACCGGGTTCGACTACATGTTTAGCCTCGATCAAGACACTCTGTTCGGACCAGATTTCTGGCAATATCTTACAGACGTGCAACCCGACATGAATACATCATGTGAGTGACACTTCGCATTCCCGTCGACGGAAGGCACCAGATCACTAAAATAATTTGACAGACACCTTATAATTCGTGTCAGTATAGATGTATTAAAGGGCGTGTACATGATCTTCTTTGAAAAATTAATACAGTATTCGCACTGTACATTACAGTCTTGTTTTCTAACTCGGGCCATTGGGTACTTCGTTGACGTCTGAGTGACTCCTCTCTTGCCTCTATGAGTGAGGAAAGCAGTGATACTCAAAAATATAACATATGATACTAGCTTATGTGCCACTGTGCGAGCCATTTCAGAACATTAGAACGTGCCCCACATCATGGTTGTCCTCAACCATATCATGTCTAACCGATACCGTTGTCAGCCACGCGCGTCGTTTGTGTAACTCGGCCCGCCATACACCACTGTCTTCTCTATCATGCAGGCGCAACCCGTTCGAGTAATAGTCCGCCTGCCTTACAACCGACCCGAGCACCCATTCCCTGATCCCATCCCAGTAAGCTAATCAGCCAGCTGATTCCAACCGAAGGTCGATCTTGTCTCCATTTTCATTCAGGTATCATGGACCTCGGATAAAGAGGGCTACCTCTGGGAGGTGGTAGCGAAATCCCGTGGTTCCGAGTCGGGTGCACCGGACTGTGAGTGTCCTTGCTCGTTCTTGATGTTGGCTCTGGCTGCTAACATCTGAGGGAAGGGAAGGCGCTTGCCACCCGACTCGATGTTCCCCTTCCGTATTTACTCTATCGGGCACAGGTACGATACGAGCAGGACCTACGCGGACTTCAAGTCGTCAAGGGTTCGTTGAGCCCGCCAGGTGTACAAGGCGGGCTACAACATTCAGAGGGATCACCGGGTGCTGGGGATTCACCCAACCCTCGGAGAAATTCAGTGTCGAGTCATCGAGATAGTAGCCTGGCCAAGCTGGCCACGTCCATTCGGCTGACAACTCCCCTTGGCGTCCGGGCACGCCTCAACTCGTTGAGCAGCAACTCGCCTTCCCGGATGAATAGACCTTCTTCCTCTTCTGTTCTCACCCTCCGTGGTCAAAGGCGCGACCAGGCCGTATTTCGACCTGGCACTCCCCTATCTTCTGAGTCGGAGACGGACGAAGAGGACGATAGACAAGAAGAGGCCGAACGGCGGTTAGAAGAGCAGGAAGCCTTGGACAAGAAACTAAAAAACCTACAAACACTCTTGACTGGGGAAAACGTCGGACTTGTGAGCTTCATGAAGGAAAACCGAAAGGAAAAGAGCCCCAAACTCAAGGACGTGTCGCACCAAGCTCACCTCTTCGAATCGCTGGTGCGAATACCGGTGACTCGAGCCGTAGTAGTCAAAGTATCTCAAGTGCAAGTTCACCTCGCGGATCTATACCGTCTATACCATCCCCGCCTCCAGAAAGTTCACAATCTCTAACAAGCAGACATATTGCACCTGCCAAATCCGCAGCCTCTCCTAGTGCAACCTCACCGGGCCAGGGGACGAAGACGCAGCCCCTTCTGCGCTATGGGCCATCAGTCAAGGCGACGCCCGCTTCTTCTGCGTCGAGTTTCAGCGATTTGAGCGGTCCGTACAAGTTTCCTTTTGTTTCACTATGGGCCTCACTCAAATGTTCGGGCGTTTAATCAGAAGCGAGTCTGAACTCTGAGTTGGAAAGTGCCTTTTCGTCGAATATTCGTGCAGGTGGCTCGCGCTTGTAAGTTAGGTGTGCCAACCGACCGGCAGATTCGATTACTAAAGCGTTCATCCGTAGCTCGCACTTGTCACCGGCTCATCTTGTTGGGAGAGGGAGTGGTAAAATAGTATGATTGATGGCTTTGACGGTGGTCCGGACCGGGAAAGGACACTCTTTGTTAGGCTTGCTACTCGTCCTGTCTAATACCATCACGTTCATCAATGCGGCTAACATTCGTGGATGATCTCGGGCAAACGTACAGTGTTGATATCGATCCAGACATGGAATTAGAGAATGTGATGGCATTGCTCGAGGCTGAAGTAAGTCGTCCATTACGGAGCGGACAGTCCGATCTCATGCCTCTCCTTGCATGCAACAGTCTGGAATTCCGGTTAATGAGCAGAGCATTTCACACGAGGGACGGGAACTAAATAATACGAAGGCTACCATGAAAGGGCTTGGTGTTCGCGACAACGCAATGCTACTACTTCGAAGAAGGGTCGCCGCCGGTGGAAGGTGTGCCTTTGGGATACATCTGAGCATGAAAGGACATAACGCTTACTAGGTCTCTAGGAGAGCGGAACAACAAGATGCAGAGACGATAAGATTGCAAATTCTGGGCGATCCCCAACTCATGAGGCAGCTGGAAGAAGTACGCCGACTACATCCCTTCGTCTTTCAAATCCTGCCTTACGTGTACACCTGTTCTACAGACACAGCCGGA
Organism: Lactarius akahatsu; assembly: GCA_021524915.1. NCBI lineage: Eukaryota > Fungi > Basidiomycota > Agaricomycetes > Russulales > Russulaceae > Lactarius > Lactarius akahatsu. The sequence goes on from JAKELL010000004.1 coordinate 97,935, forward strand.
GGTGGCAGCTGCGGCTCGGTCGAACCCCCAGAGGTTTGCCCAACTCTTGACGGAACTCAGCATGCGCAGGGCCTCCATCGAGCAGCAGAGGCTCGTGGACATAGGACGTCTCAATGCCGATCCGTTCGATGTCGAGGCGCAACGGAAAATCGAGGAGGCGATACGCCAGGAGGCAGTCCTCGAGAACCTGGAACATGCACTCGAATACTCTCCTGAAAGTTTTGGACGAGTTACAATGCTTTAGTACGTGAGCGTTTATGCGTCCTTGACGATCTCTACATCATCAATGCCAGCATCCCAGTGGAGGTCAATGGGCATCCCGTCAAGGCGTTTGTAGACAGCGGCGCGCAACAAACAATCAGTGAGTTTGGTTTATTCACTGCCAGTTCTATTTTTGATGGTTCCTTAGTGAGCCCTGAGTGTGCCGAAGCTTGCGGGTATGGCAATCGATACCCTTACCGGACGCAATGATGATTTAACAAAGCTCAGAATTATGCGACTCGTGGACGAAAGATTTTCAGGGATCGCCCGTGGTGTCGGTACCGCGAAGATTCTCGGTCGGGTACACAGTGCGCAATTGAAACTTTCGGATCTCTTCCTCCCCTGCGCCTTCACAATAATGGAGGTATGTCGTTCCAAATTGGGGTCGAAGAGCACCGGCTGGACGTGATGCAGGGTCGGGACGTCGATCTCCTGTTTGGTTTAGACATGTTGAAAGCACACCAGGCCTGCATCGACCTCGAAAAGAACGTCCTTCGCATTCAAGGTCGCGAGGTTGGCTTCCTCTCGGAGCACGAACTTCCGGAAAAGAGTCGTGTAGGAGAAGAAATACTCGAAGCACCAGTACCAAATGCCGCCCCGGCCCCACCGCGGGCATCTCGCGACGGTTTCTTGGGCCCAGGACGGACTTTGGGGGCGTCTCCTGGACCTGCAGCTGGACCATCACGGTCTCGTGCCCCCCAAACCTCCGTTCCAGCTCAACGGTATCCAGAGCGCGACATCCGTGTCCTGATGGACCTGGGTGTCAGCAGAGAGGTAGCAATTAGTACCCTAGATGCCGCGGGGGGGAACGTGGATGCGGCCGCGTCGCTTTTGTTCTAGAAGGGTTTCGCCAAAAACGGGCTATGCTTGTAATTAATGTACATGGATATATACAATGAAAAGCGGTGTATGAGGAACACAAGCACAGTTCATTCAGATAAGGCTGACACCCGTCCGAACCAGACCACCCCGCCAGTTGCGCATGCCAGCAGATCGGCTCTGGGTCCAGTCGCCTTGCATACGCGCAAAGGCGTCCTGGATGTGCTCCGGCCGGAGTGGTGTTCGGGCCTCCGGAGGTTGGACGAACAGCGAGCTGACGGGGAGCGGAATCTCAGCGTCGTCCGCGGAATGCTCGCGGCGGCGTTTGTTGCTAGAATCAAGCCCGGGAACATTGGGCTTGCGTTTGCCCAGGAGAGGCGACGCGCTGTGATCGTCCAGAAAGTAGGATTCCTCCAGCGCCTTTTTGACGTCCAGCGCTGCGACCGTGAGAGAGCGGACCATCTCGAAGGCGAGGAAGCCGACAATGTCGGTGGTATCGTCGTTGGATTTGAGGTCGAGATGTGAGGGCAAGTTCAGGAATTCCCTGAAGCGCTTGGCTGCAAGGGAAGATCGCTCGATATACAAGGGTGGGATTCCAGGGATGACGCGTATCACGAACCTTTGCGATACGAGAACGATGCCTGTCGACAATCTGAATAATGTTGGTATTCCTCACGCGTCATTTGCTTTGTGACGTCGTCCGCTTCCTGGGTATTCGATCGTGAGTGTAAACGGACGCGATACGCTCTGCGAGAGCCTACCTTCAAGCGTTCGAGTGAGGCCTCCTGCGCCTCCAGATCGTCCTCGTCCTCTTCGTCGTCTGACTGATGGCCGCTTTGCTTCACGGCTTCAGAGTATATCGTGGTGACCTCCCACGGTAGCTTTATGGTAATCTTCTGTGCCTTGGCTGTCAACTTGTCTGTTCATGGAAGGACCTTAAAAAAAACCCGCGGGAAGGTGGCAAGTAGGAAAGTGAACCGCCCGCACCATCCGTCCCATCTTCCAGTGTCTCTACTTCGACTCCTGCTCCTCCGTCCGCATTAGAATCCTTGGCATGCTTCCTAACCTCCTTCCACGAGAGATAGGTCCGCAATCGATTAACTTTGGCTCGGTCGTGCCGTATAAGGAAGATGAGATCCTCAGCAGATAAATACCGTGCGTTCCTTCTGTTTGCCAGTGCACGAGCCTGGATAATCTGAAATGTGGGTCAGAAGGTGAATACAATGAATGTAAAAGGAAGTGCACAAGCTCGACAAGTTGACTTCTAATGATGTTCTCCACAAGATTGACCGTTTCCGTGAGTGGTTCTTGGATTTCACCGAAGACGAACATCTGTAAACAAGGCGGTTAGATGGGGCTGCCATTGTTGATCGCGTTCGAGAGCACCATCTGGGAAATCTCTTGCTGGTACTTGTACTCCTTCTTCTTCTCACCAGCATCTGCCTGGGTTGTGGGCTTCTTAGCTGGTGTCATATTTAACGTCTTGACAACACGGACTCAACGACTCGCAACGATTCGAGGTCGGATCCACACGTAATGTATAATATTCCCACGGTATACATCTTATCTAATCTGGTACACTGGTAAACAACATTTAAAACCAACCTGCGGAACCGCCTGGGATCCTTTGAAGGTCGTCCAATAGACCTCGGATGTCCTTGTTGGGCGCGGGGAAGACAGGCCCCGCTTTATTTCCGACTCCCCTCGACGCTAGGGAGAGGTGCTCAAGCGCAAGCGCAATGTCCTTTTTCTCTGCTGGAACTCGAGGACGAGGGAACACTGGTATCTCAGCTGGGGGTTTGCCATCAGCATTTCCACGCTTGATGGAGCCTTCGTCTAGCTGCCTGCGAAGCGCCTTGATCTGCCTCCTGATGACAGTTTCGAATGTGACGTCGTGCCCGTCTTCTTTCTCCGCGAGGAACGTCACCAATGCAGAAACACTAAAGAAAACGGCTTTGGACTGAGCAAGCCAATATGCATGCGATATGCAGGAAATACATACAATGCTTCCTTCAAATATGCAAAGCTAAAGCCTCTGGTCTCTTCGGCTATTCCTATCACAAGTGAGTCGGGGAAAGCCACGTCCTTGTTATCCTTGAGCTTTCTTTGCCAGTATTCGGCATAGAGTACTCGGGCGGACCCTGTTGGGGTCGTCGAATAAGCTGGAGAAAGAAGTAATATCTTAGTGGGGGTGTCGCATAGAACATCAAAGCGGTGGCAACGTACTACTTGCGATCGAAGCGGCTTGGTCGAGTCGACAATCCGGGGTCCAGCTGATCGAGGTGGTTCGTAGACCCGATGATGAGAAGCCCATCATTTCCTTCCAACCCGTCCAACTCATTCAAGAAAAAAGAGCGGTTCCGATCGTTGACCAGACTATCAAGGTCTTCGAGGATGATGACACAAGGGGAATTTTGTCGAGCCTTGCTGAATACTTCGGCGATGGCATACTCATCTCCAAAATAGTCTTAAAAAGGGGTGGTGCTCAGCGTTACGATATAGGTAACGAGGAAACTCATGCACATACGACTGAACGTTTTGACGTACATCGGGCTGAAGCCTCTTTCCGAACACTCCTTCATGATGATTTTTACACTAATGGTTTTCCCATTCCCTATCTAGCGTCAGCGCAGGCACACATAGCAAGAGCCATAATCTTCACCAGGTGGTCCATGGAAAATAAGCCCGCGCTACAAAGAAAGTAATTAGACGGTAAACGAGCGTAGAACAAACGCTCGCGACCTTCCAGGGAAGACTGAGCCCTTTGTAGGTTTCCTTAGATGAGAAGAAGCCGAAGACGTCCTTCTGTAGGGCCCGCTTGAAGTCTTCCTCGAGAATTACTGAATCCCAGCTGGCCTTCTGGATCTCTTGCCAAAGACCAGCGTTCTTCATCCATCCTTGGTTATAGACCCATATCTCGTCGTGGAGTTGATCGAACCAGACGCCAGCTGCCAAGAGCAGTTCTCGGGCAGCTGTATCAGGACCTTCGTGAAGGATGAAATGCTCGGTGGTTTCTCCAAAACCCTGTGGCCACTTAGGGTGTAGCAGTTGTTCGTCAATAGCCCAAGAGGACAACAGCATAATAACGTACTCGCATGATGTACAAGATGAACGCCTTTCCCTGATGTGCGTGTTTACTATGTGGGATCTAAATAAAGTTCGTGACGGACTTACCCGCCAGGTGGCCTTGAATGCACCATATTCTACTGAGTCAAACAGAATTCCGGGGACAGGTCCAGCATTTTTTGGGAGTGAAGCAAAAAAGGCATTCGTTATGAGATCAGATGGGGAAATGGGTTGGGCATATACATCTGGAAACGCAAGGATATTCAGGCGGTAGTCCTGTGTCACTACGAGAGAGTGGTTGGGGTATATTTTCTGGAGGAGTTGAGACCTGTCCGAAAAATATGATTGGGTTAAGCAGAAAAGTTATAGCTCTTTGTCTCACAAGAGCACAAGTGGTGAGGAATGCTTCGCAGATCCTACAAAAGGTAAGACGGGACCTTGTGGCTGCTTGGTTTGAACAGAAAATACCTTGGTCTAACCAATGTCCTAACAAGGGATCATTTTCCCTGTCTTCCTGGAAGGATACTTTGATGAATGCGTCAGACATTGAGTCGTCTCGGAGGTCTTTGTCGTCCAATTGAAGTCGTTGTGAACTGCGGTTTGCGCGTTTAGTCACATGATGCATCACGTGTACCGAATGTCAGTGACGTGACACGCGTGACATTTAGAAAGAACGCTCGCGTGCCTCAGTGACACGGAAGCGGATCGTGTTGTCTCTTCTCCTCACGACACTAAAATATGGCACCAGCGACTAGCAGTAGAACTCTTACAGTCTTGGCCGCTGCTGGAATCGGGGCTTTGGCATATGCCGTCTACTTTGATTACAAGCGCAGGACGGACGCAGGGTTTCGGAAACGACTCCGTACGTCCGACTTCGTGTCATGCACCACTTCCCCCCTTTACACCTCCGTTTAGGCAAAGAAAAAAAGAAACTCGACAAGTCTGTCGCTGAAGAAGCCACGTCCGCCCCCGCGTCTGGGAATCCGCTCGGCGATGCCAGCGTTCCCACCGCTGAAATTATTGCTGCGATGAAGAGCATCAAGGACGACCAGGTTCCGACAACGCCGGAGGAACGGGAGAAATATTTTATGGCGCAAGTTGAGAAAGGCGAAACGCTCTGTTCCCAGGGTGTGTTTTGCGCGCCTTGCTTTGCAGTGGTACATCTGCTTACTTGACCTGTAACAGGCCCCGACTTTGCCATCGAGGCAGCGCTAGCATTTTTCAGAGCCCTTCGGGTCTATCCCTCGCCCGTCGAGTTGATTATGATCTTCCAGAACACTGTACCGGAGCCTATTTTCAAAGTGTGTCGCACCACATTCGTTCCTCGACTTGAACCTCATTAAATTTTCTAGATGGTGTTGGAGATGATGCGCCTCGACGTGAGTGATCCTCCACCATCGGCTGATGTCGACACATTGCCACACGCTACAATATCTGAGGATGACGAGAGTACGTCTAAGCGTGGCCCGCCTTCGGAGGCCTCATCGCAGGATTGGGACCGGGTCACGGATCCTGGAAGCGTGACACCGCCCACCGCATGATAATCCTTCGTGTGGTGCAGGGGCTCAATATACTCGTTGCTGCCACTGTCATTGTTGCATCTCATGGTTCTAATATACATCCTTTTCTGTTTCATATGTTTGTCTATGGGCAGGTCAAAGGCCGTGTTGAAGGTGAGCCAAAAACCTAACAAGCCATCGTCTAAAGCTGAGATATGTGATTCTTGATTCGGTAGGTTACTACGAAGTCTTCCCTCCGAGACACATGAGCGTCTCAACAAAGACTGTCGAAATAACCGATCCAAGTGGTGCTACGGCCCTTAAGCGTATTCTCGTCGCAGACAGAGATTTCACCGCTGGAGAGACCATATATAAAGTAACGCGCACCGTCCACCTGCGCTAGGGAATCGAGCTGACTGACTCGGCGGCACAGGAGCGACCAATCGTCTCAGTTCTTGACCCGGATCTGGAGGGCAAGGGGTCACATTGTTCCCAGTGTCTCCGTCAGATCGACGACGGTGCCGCGTTAAGACCCGACGGCGACCGGCTCACGTCCGCGTTCTGTTCGAAGGAATGTGAAGCAAAGCTGAAAGCCGAGTCCCAGTCGCTGCTCTTCGGCCCCGAGTACGCCATCCCCATCGAACTCAATCCCAACGAGGATCCCGAATATTCCAAGAAGCGCGAGGACGCGCAGATCGCGTTCGCGCGGTTCGTCCATGAATCTGGCGGCGGCAGGACACACGTCACCCTCGTCGCGCGGTTCATAGCGAGGCAGGTCGTCAACGAGACCGTGAAGCTGCTGCCCACAAGCCATCCCTCCGTCCCGACCGAGACGGACGAATGGACGGGGCACGGGTACACGCTCTTCGATCACGTCGAACGGGTCCGCTTCCTCGAGTTGAACGCCGACGAGGACGAGGCGGAGCAGCTCAGGGCCATATTGAAGGCGAATCTGCAGGGCCTGGAGGACTTTGTGACCAACGAGCGGTACACCGTGCTCATCGGGAAGATGGCGTATAATGCATACGGTATTTCGTTCGCGGGTGGTCGAGACGACAAGGTTCGATACATGGCTCATCTCGCGAGCACATCATCTTGAGCTCATGATTTTTCTTTCACCTGCAGCCCTCGCCGAGCGTCAGACCAGAAGACGTCGAGTTGACGCGAACGCCCAATGGCACGGCGCGTCAAGTCGGTGCTGGGTTCTTTGCCGTTTCATCCTACGTGAGCGTCTTCCTTTCTCTTTTGGGAGAAAAAAAGACGACGCATAATTTCCCCCCCCCCCCAACGCGTTCAGATTTCCCACTCGTGCGATCCAAGCGCCCGACCGACTTTCGAGAACGGCGACTCGGAGATGCACCTCGTCGCCACGCGCGATGTCAAAGCCGGGGACGAGATAACTGTCTCGTACGTCGACGCCTCCGTTCACGACGATGAAGACGTCGTCCAGGCGAGGTACCGCCGCCGCAAGGAGCTCGCACGCGGATGGAGGTTCGCCTGCCAGTGCGACCGTTGCGTTAAGGAGGCTCCGCCACCCTCGGCCGGAGAGAGGAGCCGCGGCTGAACGACGAATCAAAAGTAGAACCGATTGTTTCTCAAGTCGACCGGGAGGGCGCCTTGGGTCAAAGTCCACCTGTTGCCTCCGATACGACCACCATCGATTGAGACTATCATTATCCTAGATAGAATAGTTATGTTTCTGACCTACACGGCTGTGCGTAGCTTAGCCCAGCGGAACAATTATATTTGAGACACCTATGAAAACTAGAGTACTGCGTGTGTGTGTACAAATGACAGAGTGCATAGCGTGAGAATGATGCGTAATGCACACGGTTACAACTTGTAAGGACAACAGCAGGCAAAGTTTAGATGGAGCAAAGATGAGCAGTCGGGTGGAGTGGGAAGACAAGAAAGCCCTACGTCGCCAAGCTCCGCCACATACCTTCAGCAGGCAGTGTGCTGCGGGCTTGCAGAATTTTCAACGCACGATGCCGACCTCGGCTGAGCGAGCCAGGATCACCGTCATCGCCATCGATGCTCTCCTCTTCGCCAATCGTCTCAAAATCCAGTGCTCCGGGATCTAAAGAACGACTGCGGTCGCGTGCTGCGTACGACGCCTTACGATAGCCAGCCGATGTCGATGTTGGGATTGTCTTGGAGTCCGGTTCGTCGGAAGAATAATTTTTGACACGACTTCGTGGGACCAAGGCAATGGAAATTGGTAGGGACGCGGCGACCCCAGAATTTAACAGGGCTTCTTTGATGAAACGCGATCCGTGAGTGGTCATTGGACACTGAGATAAACTTTGGAGTCGCACCGTAGTTACCGTTACGATCAAGGTCGTGCGTCACAGAGGGGGCTTCTGACTCGCTATCAGGTGACCCGGGGGCGGTATCTTCTGCGTTTCCACTGAAGAAAAGTCTCCATGACCGACTGTCCTTTTTCCAAGCATTTCGATGGCTCGGGGTGACAACGTTGACCAAGCGGGCGAGCTCCTTATCACGCTGGCTCAAGTTCTCATCGTTATCTGCTATAGACTCTTCGGTGGCAAATGATGAACCCTCGTTCCTTAGTGAAGAAGGTTTGGATTGCGGGGTGTCGGAGGCTCGAAGAGCGACTGTAGCCGGGAGCGATGCAGGCCGTAGCATTTGCAGGGATTGAGGAAGAGCCGGATTGCTGCTAACTCGTGGCTGGCGGGATGGGCGTAGTGGGGTTATCAACTGGTTCGCGAAGAGGAAGAATTAGTCCATCTGGGGCGATTCTTGGTGATGCATCGGAGTCGTCATCCTCCAGATCAAAAATCGAAGCTGCACAGGGGAGTCAGACCAGTGGCCCCAGGCGCTAAGGAGAGCTTTAAATTGACCTTCGCCTTGTTGCTCAAGGACTTCGGTCCTTCTCTTCTCTCCCCCCGAGACGGCGGGCTTGATATCAAAAGTTACTTTGCGCTTGCCCTTTGATCCCGAGGGACTGAGTGATTCCTGTGGTAGAGCCCGATTGTGTGGCGTGGATGGACCAGGCACTGGCCCAGAATGCTCCACCGAATCAGAGACGGCGATAGTGGCGCTGCCTGGAAGTTTGGCGTTCACCCGAGGTGACTTGATATTTGAAAGAGACTGATATTGTTTCGTACGTGTGTTTCTCTCCGATTCCATGTCCACGACATACTTGAAGCTTGTCGCGATATCCTTGTTTTCGTTCATATCACGTCTGACCGGGTCTCGATAGCCAATGCTCCCGGCAGGTGTTGGACCCGTGGGAAGAGAGCTGGATGGCGTCGCCGCTATTGGGGAAGTACTAGGTCTACCCTCGCTTGAAGTCTTTGGATGATGGAATGAAGAGCCTGCAAGAGATGTTGATAGAGCGGAGGGGGCTATGTCACGGATTAACGAAGACGGCTTGACGATGGAGACTGGGATAAAGTCGTTGATCGCAACCGGAGAAGCTAGCGACAATGGGGGTATGCCAGCGGAATCAGTGACAATGGGCTGGTTACTTGGCGATCGCAGTCTCTGTTCTTGGATCAAAGTGGACTCAGCTTCTCGGAACGCTGCCCACAGCAGCTGGACTTGACGTCTGAGCTCTGTTTCTTCCTTCTCGATCGCCGAGACGCGAGCTCGGACTATCTGGGAAACCTGCTCTTCAGCAATTTTTCGGAGCTGGTCAGACCGCTGAAGTGCTATTGTTGAAAGGTGATCGAAGGCCGGATGCGACGGAACAAACGGTGGGGGTGGAAACAGCGGAGATAGAGGGGGGAGGACATTGTGCGGAGCCTCGGGCTGTGGCGGCTTTGGTGATGACGGATGTGAAGCGGAGAGTGGAGAGGTTGGAACATGAACAAGTCGGGCGGGCAGTGCTACGCGAAACACGGGTGAATATGCATCCGAGGCTCGTAGTTGAGCCATTGATTCATCTGTCTTTGAATCGAGACAAAGTGAGTAACGTGCGACTAGAAATGGCCCCATTCATGTGACCGGAACAGAGGACTAAGGGGCTCACAAGGCACTGCTTCGCCAACTCGATCCAACCAGACTCACTACGCAAGACCTCTTGCTCAACCCATTCTTCTGTGGGTAACACTGGACCTTCTCCGGCGTCCAGGTCAGGTGGGACCAGCTGGAGGACGCGGTAGACAGACGTGCGACATATAAGACAAGTCAAGGATGTATGTCTGCGGAAGAGGAGTGCGGACTTAGACTCGGGTTCGGAGTGCGTTCGACTCCTGAGGGTCAACTGAGGATGAACCTGAGGGGCCAAAAAGGATTCAATGGTGAAAAAGGAAAGCCAAGGATGCTTACTATGGAAACACCCTCCTCACCGACGTAAACAGGTTGATAATTTGAATCAGAGGGTGTAGAAGGGGGTGTATCTGGTGGAGGAGGAGCTTGGACAGCGATGAGGACGTTCAAGCAGGGACAAGCATAGTTGGAGGACATGTTCAAGGAAAAATAAAATGATATTGAGTTTGGGTGGGTCCTTGGCGCATGCATGATCCGGCCCGAGGACAAGCACAGCTACTACTACTACTTGTCCTTCTTACTCTCCTCCTCTTCCACCATCACCTGTCCATACTCATTTATCCGCTTCGGGTCTATACGGTATATCCAACGCTATCCAACTCAATGCAAAGAAAATGGACAAAGTCAACGCCGCGCTCACCTGGTATAAAAAGATTAGAAATACAACGTCGTCCCGGAAACATGCCAGCCTATGTAAAATCGGCATCTTGATTATAAACCTAGTCCGCGTGTGGTGTTATCGTGATGAATCGATACCAGGTTCAAGTACTCACGCGAACAGGTCATCAATGACCGTCGACAATGTCTTATACACCATCGCCTTCATTGGCATATGTGCCACGCTCTAGTGTCAATCCGTCAGGTCAGAGCGGAAAGAGAAACACGTCCTGCCTCACCTTGAGCTTATAGTTGATGATGAGTTGAGGAACGAGTTGAGCCTGCAGCGATAACCCTCTGTTAGATTGACCAGGTTTTGGAGAGTACCTGCCACACGTACGAAGCCGAACATGTACACAAACGAAGTCAGAGTCGAAATAACGAAGCTGTACCAGCCTCTATGCGTGTCATAAACCAAGGAGTAGACCGCATAGATAGCGAGAGCAGGTAGAGCGACGTATGACACATAGCGGAATGCTAGTTTGTCGTACCTTCCGCCATGAGGTTAGATCTGGCGACAAGTTAAAAATAGAGTATAACATACTCTTGGGTCTTCTTTTCATCCTCACTCAGCACATGTTTATCTGGGTCGTGGGTAACTAACATCGACATCGTCAACATCTCGTGGACTTACCTGCGAACACCACTTTCCAAGGTAGTACAGACCCTGGCTCAGAGGCAACGAGCTTGATATCGACAGCCTTTGTGATCTGTGCTCGGATTCCAAGATTGGGTCAATCGTTAGTGCACGCGCACAAAAACGCCAACCCCACCTTCCAAGCTTCTATGAGCAACCCCATGCCCGAGCCCATGAGGATCATCCAACTCGTGTCCGTGTTGTTATCGATGAGATACAAGAGGATCACTAATTGGACGAAAACGTTTGTGACGATCTGTACAACGAGAGCATGAGCATGCACAGCGTGTTCTGGGAATTATGTAACCCCACCGTTCTACATGGTTCGAATTAACGGTCGTGAACAGAATTCACCTAAGTGACACTCACCGGACTGAAACACCAGTAAGCTCATCCTTCTTTCGCCAATGAGAGACATCGGACTTGAATGCCAACATCTCGAACCTAAATTCTTGTGAGTAATCAAAGCGCGTAGACATGAACCACTGACACCACATGTAGCACGCTCACGATACCGGTCAGACCTAAAAACCAAGGATTGGTCTCGATAAGCATGCGCTTAACCTCGTCAATCTCCGCGGATGAGCCACTGCCTTGTTGTTTGACGGCTTCCTGGAAGCCAAAAGTCATCGAGGCGAAGAGTTGGAACTTGAAATATGACATCGGCTGAAATACGACTTGTAGGGGGAGTGTTGTCGTGGTGTCATTAATCTCGACGTATTGAGACTTGAGGTGCCAAAATTCGTTGGGAAAGATGATTGGGTTGTAGTAACCGTTTGTGCCAGTTTCGTCTCGTAGTCCAGGAACCAGGTGAACATCTGTTTGTGTGTCAAAATTGTGTTGAATGAGCTGAGGGTTCATAAACACACGTTCTGCAATTGGAGGGGGGAGTTGTGCATATTGCAGAACCGTAGCATCGGAGACCAGAGCCAAGGTCAAGTTCTAAGATAATGTACATAAAGAGCCTTGGGCACGAGGTGCATTGGGGAACAAACCTGATGCCAGTAGGAAACAATCATGTCCGGAACCTGTCCGTCAGATTAGAGAGAGCTAGTGGGTGAGTGGTGGTCCGGTGCGTACCTCAGGTTCTTCCTGTCCATCTGCCTCTTTGGCTTTGTCCTGCAAAAGGTTCCTCTCTTTGCGGATTTTGGACTTGGGAAGATAGCGAGTCAAGACTAGACAGTTATAGGTTAGTAAATTCGCGCAGACAAGCTTTCCCTACGCACGCTTGCTAACATGGTGAACAGAATCCTGTCTGTATTTTGGGCTGGAAGGGTCAGGGTCTGCATTGTCCTTGGTTAGGAATATATGAGCCCATAGTGATCCATTGCGTTGAACGGTCTTGCATGGGTAACTTTAGCACCACGGAATTAAACCAAATCATAATCATAATTCACGCACCTCTGGTAAGTGCACGTTGTAATCTACCGTTCGGGTTTCGCTCCAATTCCCAAAGGTGATATCATTCCAAACAAAGTGGGGTAATCCTGTCTCTTTTGGGTGACCGGCAAACACTTGCCCTGTAGGGTCTGTTGACAAGTGAAAATATAAGGAGACTGGGACTCCCAACGGCCAAGCAAGGTGCGCCTTTGCGGATTGGGCGGATAGAAGAACTTGATCAACTTGCACAGGATCGGGGCTGTTCCCGGGTATCACGGGGGAAGGTTGTGTGCTAGAAGTTTTTGAGCCAAAGAAGTGACCCGCTGAGTTTCGGTGAGCACGGACCCGTGGGTGGACCAAAGGTGGATGTCTCACCGAACTGCGTCACTGCGTATATGAGGAGCACTTGCTGGATGAGAGGACGACCATAGTCAGTGATGTGAGGGTTATTATGAGGTGATTCGTACACACCTGTAAGACAGAGATAACCTTGCGAAGAGTTGATTCCTCTTCTTGTGCTCTGGGAGCAGGGGCCGTTCGACCTGGACCTGGATCTGACATGGTCGTACGTGTGCGTGGCTCGAACCGAAAGTTTTTTGATTAGAATAGGAAATAACGGCGACTCGGGCACCGGAGCCTCGACCGACCGGCGTGTTCTCACCGCCGCCCATCACACCGCCGCCCACCGCCGGCGAGGCCATTGTCACGGTGACATTTTGCTGGGGGACTGCATATCATTGGATGTACAGTACATTGAGCAAAAGCCGTCTCATCAAACCGCGGAGAATAGATTTGGCCATCAAATGGATGAGATTATCAATACGGAATGCTGTGTGTCCCGTGTTACAGTAGTGGCGACTGCGCGCGCGATCAAACAAACCGACTCACTGCCTCGTTACCGTGTCACTGTATAACAAAACCGAAGGCTTGACCGTGCCCAGCAACTCACAACCCTCCTCCGCTCCTTCATGTCTGACCGTCATCCACCTACCTCACTGCCTCCCCAAGACTCTGACTACAATTCAGATCCTTTCGCGGATGGCCATCACGGCCTACGTTTTCAAGAGCCCCAACCCAGGCCATTCGATTCTACCACATCACTCCCTCAAGACTTTGGACAAGGCCGACAATATGAGGACGATGAACTAGAGAAACAACCTCTCACCGGCGGCAACCTTGCTGGGGGCTTTTACCCACCAGGGTGTGTAGAGCGTCATATCAAATCGTGACATCCCTCTCATTTTACTCTCCCCAGGCCGATCGACCCCAACCTATATGGCGACCCGTATGCCCGTCCCATCTCTGTTGCCTCTAATTCGTCCAACGGTGTTGACACTGCGTGGCGTCGCCGGCAAACCATCCGACGTGGTGTGAAGAAGACTGTCAGACTGACAAACGGTAACTTTATCACCGAGTACCCTGTTCCCACACCGGTCTACAGTGCCGTCGAGGACAAGTGGAAATCCGGTGTCAGGACAACCGAATTCTCGTGAGTATCCTACCGTATACGGACCCTTAACCCCGATCTCATCCACTCTGCCCAGGCATATGCGCTACAGTGCCGCCACATGTGATCCTGATGAATTTAGCGAGGACAATGGATGGTCCCTCCGGACTAAGATGTACAATCGTGAGACGGAACTCCTTATCGCCGTCACCTCTTACAATGAGGACAAAACCCTGTACTCTCGCACGCTTCACGGGGTCATGCTGAACATTCGTGATATCTGCAAGACCAAACAGTCAAAATACTGGCGCCGCAGCGCGGAGGAGGGCGTTCCCGGTTGGCAGAGAATAACTGTCGCTCTGATTGTCGATGGCCTGGAGCCTATGGACAAAACAGTTCTAGATCTTCTCGCTACCGTTGGCGTGTATCAAGACGGTGTCATGAAGAAACAGGTTGATGGCAAAGATACTGTGGCCCATATCTTTGAAGTTTGTCTCATTTCTAGTTCCTGGTCTTGATATTGACTTTAGCCCTGTCCAGTATACCACCCAAATTTCAGTGGACGCTTCCCCGAAGCTTATCCTGCCTCACGGCGACGATCCTAACAACCTCGTCCCGGTACAAATCATCTTTGTCTTGAAGGCAAAGAATCAGAAGAAAATCAACTCCCATCGCTGGCTTTTCAATGCCATCGGTCGGATGCTTAAGGTGCGTAAAAGTACCGGGCTTCGTCCTTCAATGCTAATTATGATTCCAGCCCGAGATATGTGTCCTCATTGATGCCGGCACCAAACCTGGTCACAAATCCATATACTATCTTTGGGAGGCGTTCTACAATGACGAAAATCTTGGCGGCTGCTGTGGTGAAATTCACGCCATGATCAACAAGGGCAGGAAACTGCTCAACCCACTCATTGCGGCGCAGAACTTTGAGTATAAAATGTCAAACATTCTGGACAAGCCACTCGAGAGTAGCTTTGGCTATGTGTCCGTGCTTCCCGGCGCTTTCTCTGCCTACCGGTTCCGCGCGATCCAAGGCAGGCCTCTTGAGCAATACTTCCATGGCGACCACTCGCTCGCGGATCGCCTTGGTCCCAAGGGGGTTTACGGGATGGATATCTTCACCAAGAACATGTTCTTGGCCGAAGATCGGATCCTTTGCTTCGAATTGGTGGCCAAAGCCGGAGCAAGGTGGACACTCACCTATGTCAAGCCTTCCAAGGCGGAGACGGACGTACCCGAAAGTGCCGCAGAATTAATTGGTCAGCGTCGCCGATGGCTAAATGGCTCATTTGCTGCATCTATCGTAAGGGTTGTTCCGGGCTGTATCCCCCGCATATACTCATTCCACCGTCACAGTATGCTGTCGTGCACTTCTTCCGATTGTATAAATCCGGCCACGGCATCATCCGCATGTTCTTCTTCCACATCCAAGCCCTCGTGCGTCGCGTCCTTTTTTTTTTTTTGTGCCGATAACTAAAGTCCTTTTAAGTACAACGTATTCTCACTCTTATTCTCTTGGTTCGCTCTCGCGAATATCTGGTTGACATTCAGCATTATTATCGATCTTCTACCGAGCCAAGGTATCGTGTTCTTCGGCGGCAACAACAACACAGGACTCGAGATCGTGAGTCCCTCCTCTCAAACATCCATACCGTCCTGACTTAATACCGTCAGACACATTGGGTCAACTTAGCGTTAAAATGGATTTATCTCGGATTTCTGGCCATACAGGTGGGTATCAACTCGCATAGGAATGCCGAGTCCCACTAACTCCAATGAAAGTTCGTTTTGGCTCTAGGCAACAGACCGAAGGGTGAACGTACTGCGTACACGATCACTCTATGGTGCGTCGTTTCTGTACCCGCTGACCAGGTCACTGACAAAGACGCTAGGGTGTATGCTTTTATGGCCGTTTACTTGCTCGTATGTTCATTGGCACTTACAGTCAAAGCATTTGCGGTGAGTTCTTTCATACCACGAGGCCCGATTCATGACAATGATACCCCACCAGAATATACCCAATGAACTGAAGTCTAAGACAAATTCGCAAATCATAGCCACGTTCTTCAAACCCCCGGTCGGTTCACTCATTGCAGCTATGGTGTCGACTTTCGGTATTTACCTCTTTGCATCATTCCTTTACGTAAGCCATGTCCAGCATTCGTGTCACCACCTACTCACTGGTCTGTATAGCGTGATCCTTGGCACATGTTCTCTAGTTTCTTCCAGTACTTGTGTCTGGCCCCTAGCTTCACCAATGTCCTCAACGTCTACGCATTCTGCAACTTGCATGATGTTTCCTGGGGTACAAAGGGCTCTGATAAAGCAGAGGCACTTCCATCGGTTTCGTCATCCAAAGGGAAAAACGAAGAAGCCGCTGTCGTGCAGGACACAGAGCGAGTGCAGGAAGACCTAGATGCAGTGTTTAAAGAGACTGTAACGCGGGCGGTAACCAAGATTGACGTGAAGGAAGTTCCAGAGAAGCCGTCGATGGACGATCAAAACAAAACTTTCCGCACTCGCTTGGTGGTATTTTGGATGCTCACGAACGCGGGGCTAGCCATCGCCATTGAAAACATTAACGGTTTGAAGAGTAGTAATGAAAATGCGGACGAGGAAGACCTCCGCAAGAAGCAAAACACCTACTTCGCCTTTATACTCTTCTCTACGTTCGGACTGTCTCTCGTGCGATTTATTGGGGTAAGTAGTTTCCACTTTACTTTGTTCCCGAGTCTTAGCTTATGTGCGCCATCTAGTGCCTGTGGTACTTCTTCAAACGCAACCTTTTCAGATGCTTTAGGAGGTCGTGAAGTTCCTATGAGTCGTCGTTCGTTAATTCCTTTGTTTCGTTCATACCTCGATCATACCACGGACGCTCTCTTGACTACTGCACCTCCCACCAAATCAATTCTTTCTTACCTTTTACCAGTCAGAGATATTGCGTGTCGGTTTCATGTACATATTCATCTCCGGGCTCATTAGCCCCAATATCAATGGCCCTGCCCTATTTATGAGCACATGCGCTACGAGTACATGTCTCCACCGAACGAACCCCCATTCAGGATATGATGTTCCATACGATATGCAGCCGAAATACGCCTCCTCGCCGCATGGATCAATTCCCTTCTGCTTTGTCGCTTGATGAACTGGGTGCGACAGAGAGGACACGACGGATTCTGTGGAGGGCGCTGATCAGGGGGCCTTGATGCGCGTAGGTAGGACTAGACGCTCACGCCATCACGTATCCAAGATAAAAGACTGGTGCCACCGGCGTCGGGATACGTCCAATTTAATACGTAGATCAAATCAAAAAAAAATCGGATACGATCAACTCAACTCCTTTCGACAAAACACATGTCCACAGGTGTCAATCAGACGTGTGACACCGAGATCTTCAGCGGGTTGAGCGGGAGAGTCCATCGCTCGCGCCATCTCTTCTTCTGCGAGAGAAGCGAGGAAGGTGTTCATGCAGATGGAGCATGACGAGTCTCAAGGCAGGTGGTCAGTGCGTGCGTGCTTGCGTGTGTGGCAGAACGCATACCACGATGCCCGAGATTCTCCAAGTCAGACTCGGTCAAACGGGGTAACTTGTCGACGATAGTTCGGATCTCGCTAAACACGTCAGGGGATGATCTGCATGCCGCAACGCGAAAGATAGGCCGTACTCGTCAGTCAGGCCAGGGAGCTCCCCGTCCTCATCCGAGTCGGTGTTTTCGTTGGCCATCACTATGTCCATATACAGGGAGGAATCAGAGGCAACGGTGTCGGGGTCGAACGCTCTGTGTTCACTAAACATGATCGTAGTGAGGACGCGCAAGCGCTTTCGGACAGGCTGTGACCTTAAAAGGAATCACAACAACTGGAGCCAGCCAACAACGATTCACATAGCGCAGCCTACAAGGAACAGAGACGATCACAGGAAAGCTAAACAAAACACATAATAAATCATGACTTCCATCTATCGACGTAAGTTAATAGGAGAACCAAGGCGACCTGGGTACTCAAAATGGGCTATCCTCCGTGGTCGCCGAATCTCCGGGTATTCCCAAGCTCGTTGGGGGAAAGGTATCGCCGTCCTCATTGTCGGACGTGTCTGCGATATTTTCGCCAAACAGGGAAGCCATAGGCTTAGATGGACCTCTGAAAGGAGAGGGGAGGTTGTCAGCTAGCTCGGTGGGCGAGGGGCAGGAGAGAACACCGACTTGTTGAAGTGTTTCTTCCTGGCGGCACTAATCTTCTGCGTGACGGGCGTCAGCAGATTGTCTGTTGGTGAAACATAGCTCGGATTCCTGTTCGGGCACCTTGGTCAGTAGTCGCTACTTCAAGATAAGAGAGCGAGCGCACTGAGTCTTGGCCATGCGTTTCGCGAGAAGGGCTCTCGCGCCCATTCCTGGGGGGCCCTGGTTCGTTGGACCGTTGGTGGCGTTACCGAGGGGCGCCTGTGGTACGGCGACGTGGGCAGCATTCTGCGGATTATGTAAAGGGTGAATATGTACAGAGGCGGGGGAGTCGCTCGGAGTCGTGGACATGATTAGTTCAGGTTGAAAGACAGGACACGGCGGACATGGAAGGACATTAAGTTCGCCTTTTGGACGCGTTCGGTCACGTGGGTCGTGGTGCACATTCGGTAGTCGCGGGCCGAGCTAAAAGCACACGAACCCCACGGCCGCTCACTGGTAACCCACAAACATGCCAGGCGACATCCTCAAGAAGAGAAAGATCGCCGTCCTCGGCTCTCGCTCAGTCGGTAAGCTCGTCCAGCTCATCTGTCTCTATTCTCGTACTCAGTAGAGTTCTCTTTCTGTAACAGGAAAGTCGTCCCTCATCATCCAGTTCACCGAGAACCAGTTCATCGACTCTTACTACCCTACCATCGAGAACACCTTCTCTAAGGGTGTCAATTATAAGGGCGTTGAATATGACTGTGACATTATTGATACCGCCGGTCAGGTCGGTACTCACCGCCAGCGTGCCACACCTTGTTGCTTACCACGAGATGAAGGACGAGTATTCTATCCTCAACTCAAAGCACGCCATTGGCATCCACGGCTTCGTTCTTGTCTATTCTGTCACCTCAAGAAATTCCTTCGACATGATTCAGATCGTGTACGACAAAATCATCAACTTTTGTGGCATCAAGGAGATTCCCTGCGTTATTGTCGGGTCCAAGATAGACCTTTCACAAAGGTAGGCTTATCTGCCCCTGCACTCGTCTCTACGTCGACCTCACACAAGACAGTAGACAGGTGCAACCGGCCGAAGGTGAGGAGCTTGCCAAAGCAAATCGTGCAGCCTGGGTCGAGACCAGCGCGAAGAACAACATCAACGTTGGTACGTTCTCATTACGTTTCCCCACGTCTGGACTTTGTTCGGTGTCAACTGACAAATTCGTCCGTTAGCCAAAGTCTTCGAATTGTGTCTCGCGGAAATCGAGCGACAGGCGCCGACCAAGACCGAACCGACAGCCAGTCGTTGCCTGATTATGTGACGACTCCCCCTCTGATTGGCTTATACACACTCCCCATTGACACTGGTCTTCTCATATTCTCGTACTCCGAACCACTATTGTCACAATCTAAAGTCGTGTGGCGTTTTCTGTCCTTCCCATTTAATTGCCTTCTATCGGACTAGAGTTCCTTAGAACCCCCTTTTCTGGTCTTTTCCATGCTTTGACCTGCCCTGTATGTACTCATAGCGCCTCACACACCCCAAGTCAGCGGGACTGTCCCCGTACTACGCCCTCCACTGGTGGTTTCTAATATCATTATTCTGGCTGTTCTGACTATCAGTGGCGCCAGCGGAGCTTCACAACCTCCACCTCCACCTAGCAACACAACATCAGAATGATCTCCTCCACTTGCAGCACTGTTCTGACACGTGGGCCAAGTCCGTTCATACATGCAAACCTGCTTCCTTAGTTTCCGTCCATCTTGCTTCTGTTGTACTCCACATTGTCTCCGAGAAACCTAGCCTTCACCGGTCTGCCTTTCAGTCCAATGACTTTGACTGTCTGAGGGTCTCCTGGCACTAGGTCAAGAGCTTGATCCCCCCATTTGACGTCTTCTCCCTCGACCTCAAGTACGATGCCTTTGATAGGGCGCAGGGCGCTCAGCACGATCACTTCGCCCTGCGAATCCGAGGTTATCTTGAGGCCCAGGTCCTTTACGTCAGGAAACCGGATATACTTGAATGGCTCTGGCCTGACCAATTCTGCGTGTCAACGACCGCCTGGCGGAACCCGTGCTCATCTTTATTACACCCACCAATTTGAGTACCGCCCCAATATGGCGCCGTCCGCGTCGAGCAGCCGTGCGCTAACGACGATCGCTTTCGGCACTTGGCTTTCCCGCGTGCGCAGCGGCTGGCCAGGCACCGCGCCCCTCCAAAGCTCCGTGCTGGCATTGGGCGCGAGGATGACGCCCATCTCCCATCGATCGCTCCAATCGGGTCGTTCCAGATCGAAAGATGTGACCTCCAGCGTAGCGTGCTTCTCGTCGAGCGTGCTGTTGGTGCCCCATATTTCCAGTTGGGACGTGATCGTGAAGTGCGCCAGGGTGCGTTGGTTCGCGTATACCTTACGATGTTTGCGTGTCATCCCCACCGTGTACGGACGGAGCTCACGTGCGATGGCATAGTACGCGGGCTTTGGTCGGAGAAAGTAATCGACTATTGACCAGGAGGTCACGGGCCAACAATCGTTGATCTATCGAAAAGCCAAGATTTACCGAGTGAAAAGGACGAGGCATCAACGCCCTACCTGCCATACGAGTGCACCGGCCGTATATTCTTTCCCCGGCCCAGCCCAGTTCCTTCGCCATAGGCGATATGCAGTGGCAAGCGTCTCCGCCTGCATGATTTGGGTGTAATAAACATAGCTGCTCATGGTACCTGAGTAAACGCCTTGCGCCGAGCGAAATCGGAAATCAGACCTCTCCATGTCAAAAGTATGTCTGAAATTTTCCACGAGATAGAGCTCGAGGCGGCGCTCGAAGCCTGCCGCTTTGTTGTGATTCGCGGCCGTCCTATCGCCCCAGCGTTTTCTAGAAGTGGCGTCGTCAGAAGCGAACGCTCACGTACCGGGACTGAGGGTAGCGCTCGGGGATATCCCCACCCGTCCAGTAGTCGACCGTGCGGATGTTGGGATAAGCCTCCCTATACGGTGTATGAGTGCGCGGATCACACCCGCAGGTCGCAACATTGCAAGACGGACATTCCAAATTCGGAAACGAATCGACCCGCAAGTTTGTCCCAGTTGTGCCACGGCTCCTGCGAACCGTGCCACACGTTCCATTGGTGCAAATCGCCGTACGTCTGGTCGGTCGTCGCTTTCCCGTGTCCACTGTACGGAGAGCCCCGGTGGTAGTGAATGTCCGAGTGTTCCTTGACGACCGCGGGCAAAACACGCTCGTAAATGTGGCGAGCGGGAAAGCTGGTCTTCCGAAAGTCTGACTCTTCGTCGTCATAGTTGAGGTCCAGCCCCGACTGCTCGGCGAGCTGGTAGTCTGCACGTCGTGCTCAGGTCAGGTGCCCGCTCGTCTCCGATACACGAGGGAGCTGCGCCTAACCTTCGTTGTTCCCAGCGAAAATCACAACGGAAGGATGGTGTCGTAGCCTTCGGACGTTCTGCGCTGCCTCCAACTCCACATTCGCAACGAACGCGTCGTGTGCCGGGTACTTCTCCCTCTGGGTGAGTGATGCTCCCCTCTCGCAGAATCGAGTAACTAACCTGACCGCACCCGAACATAAAGTCTTGCCAAACGAGAATCCCTAACTCTGGGAGAAACAGTTACTTGAGACGAGAAATTTTAACAAGAACGACGAACCATCGCAGATGTCATAGAACACGTCGTCCTCGTAGATACCTCCCCCCCAAACCCTGACCATATTCTGGTTTCCTTCCTTCAACAGCTGTAGCCATGCTCGGTATCGCTCGGGTGTAATACTATATCGTATCGGTCCATGGAAGCCGGCACTACTTTCCATCATGTACTCACGTTGTTAAGAAGGAGTCTGCAGGGATCCAATTCGAACCCCCGCAAAAGATACGAATGTTGTTTATTTCGAAGAGCCAGGTGAGTCCGGGTTGGTCGACCAGCTTTTCCTCCACGACACGCACGCGACGAAACCCAATCTTTTGAATTTTGGTGTCCAGTGTGTGGCTTTGCTACCGTCATACCCTGGGTGAATACACGGTTCCCTCCTTTGATATTGGAACGTACGCCATCGAATACTTTGACGTGGACATCATACAAGGGTTGTTCACCATACCCAACTGGGTACCACAACCTGATGTCCCCCTTCTTGAACTGGAACGTGACCTGCGCGGCACCATCACTCATCGTGATCTTGCTCTGACTGGTTACCCCATCGCCGGATGGATCCTTGAGCAGTACTTCGGCGGTACAAGACGCCTCTAAGGATGAAAGCACAATGCGTACAGTCAGGTCTGCGTCGAGATATTCGTTGACCTTGACGGATACACGGAGGTCGGTTATGTGTGCGTGGTACGTGTGAAGGGTCACAGGACGCCAAGGACCGGTGGTCAATAATACAGGGCCTGTTCACTCATCAGACAGGAGTCAGGAAGAACAGAATGCATGCGAACCCCAGTCCCAACCGTAGCTTCCGAGGGGTTTCTTTTGTTCAAAAGCTGTGGCCGGCGATGAGCAGTAGACACTCACTTGTACTGGGCTTTGCGAACGTGCAGACGACTGGGATCCCCATTCCAGCAGTTATATTTGGCGTCCCTTTGCTCGAGTTCTTTCCCCTAACATCGGGTTCAGCACCAGGAAGCATTCGCAACGGCAATCGATGAGTGATCATACTTTCAAGAAAGTACTTGGAAACGTGATTACAAGCTCGTTTGCCCCAGCGGTCAAGTAATTCTTGGCCCCCGCCCGATATGATACGAACTGGTTCTCGGTTCTGCGATGGCACATTAGCGAGTTGTAAAATGGATAAAACGGAAAACTCTTACTCAAGAATCTTGTGGCCATTCTAGAAAGAATCAGATCTTTGTCACCGTTCTCGTCAGTAACTGTGCTCACGAGTGACACACAGCTGAAGGTGTCCAGGCCGTCGAACACGAGATCGATATTCGGTGCTGAGAGTTCCCGTTCACTGACCTCGAAAGTGGTCTTGAAGGCCCAGTCCGCTTCCCCGATCCCTGAAAACAGAAGACAGAGCGTTGTGGGTCGAGTCGTGAAGCATCGAAAGCCCAGTAGAAAGTTGCACGTACACTGTACGTCCCACTCATAGAGACCAACGAACTATCAAAATGTCAAAACAACACTCATCTCGCCAGCCTGGTGGCGCCAACGCTATGCTCACGGGATCCGGTATTTTCTTCAAGTGGAGAAGTTCGACGTGCACCGAGGTAGGGAAAGCCGATGTTTCCAACCACTCATTCTCTTCTGTCCCTTGACCTCCGCCGATCTGGTTAAAAGTCCAGCCAGTGTGAAGTAGGCGCGCGGTATTGGTCATGATTTGGGTATGTTTGACCCACTGAATGCACCGTGACGTCGGTATAACACCTCAGTCGGTGAGGGACTGTGAAGCACCACGAGCTTATTCAGGCAATATTAAACCACTGATCATATACAACCACGAGCACAATTTTTTACAGTACATTTCGGAGAAAGCGAGACCACGCGCGCCGCTCAACAAAAGTACATTAACTTTTTCTGACGTTCGTGTGTTGGTTTAAATGCTTGGCGGAATCTCTCCAACGTGGTGGCTGCCTCTGTCGTGTCCGTCGCCGTCTCGGATATAGTGAGGTCCAGACCCAGTTGCGGGTCGAAGTGGTGCTTCGAGCGGGCGCACACGATTTTCGCGTCTGGGTCAAAGCTCGTCAGTCATAATACACAAAGATAAAGACAGTGAACAGGTATCACAGTAGACAGGTGCGGGTACAGAGACGGAGCGCGTAGCGCGCGCGTAAACGTGGCAAAGAGCATACGTTATTGACTGCAAACCGTCAGCCCTGTGCGTATCGTCAGCATTGATAACGACTTTGCAAAAGAATCGCTCAGGAATGCGATGACATACGTTAATCTATTCTCGTCTATGAGAACATTGTAGTGGGCCGGACGGCTGGTACCGAGCAGTCCACCGTGACTTTGCAGATAAAAGTCAAACTCGACGGGATTGACGATGTCGCTGTCGACGACTGTGCCAGCAAAGCAATTCCCGCTCCGGTCGCTCTCGCTTTTAAAGCGTGGAAAGAAGCGAACGTGGTGGCGCCTACTAACAACGATAAAGGTGATGGTGGGGTTGAAACCCAATTTTTTGCACGCGCCTGCGGGGGAAGTTGGAATGGAGGAGTATGAGAGACATAAATGGAGGGTTCATACTTCGAATGAGAGGGAGTTCGTCCTGGATAACCGTGGCGAATTGTCCTTCCGAAACGCCGTCTAGAAGACACCGTCGGCAACGCGCACGCAGGCGCAACAGATTCACTAACCGCGATAGAACAAGATCCGCTTGGGATACTTTCCCGTGTTGGTCTTGTACTGGGTTAGCACGTACTGTCGTTCGCTCAGTCGATGCACTCATATGGAAAAGTCAAGAAACGCACCGTAGACATAGACTCCATTGCATCAATGATTTCCTGTCGAGATGTCTGCACTTCCATCGTCGAGACATACCGAACCGCACTCGTGTCGATACTTCCGACCAACGAAGTGAATGACGGACGATCTCCCGACCCGGGAGCGGGGTGAATGACATCGGCACCTGGAAAAAACGTGGCGAATGATGTGTTTGACTGGTGTCAAGATATGGGTGAGCACACTCACCCATGACTATGGTTGGATTTGCGGAGTCGGTGAGGAAGGGAATATCGGGGGACTCTAGGACTGAATTAACTCCACCGAGCTTTACGTTCAGCCTAAGTGGGAAAGATGTCAGAAATGCTACGAACTGTTTCGGTGCACTCACTTGAGGGTTATGTTCGCATAATATTGAGGTTTCGCACGGAAGCACTTGGAGGATTTCATGCATTGCGTCACAACACCAGTCTAGGAACAGAATTAAGTGTGTTGGCGTTGGGTTGGGGTAACTGTCCATTACCGCGACATCACCAAAACTAGTACGCAGATCAGAAATCAGTCGCAGTAAACTTTGGTAATGTGTATTTACTGTTTGACCGCGGTGTATATATCGTTGCCGCCTTCTGGAAGGACGACAACGATGAGAGTGGGGAGATTCTTTGTGCGCCGCTGACATTCGCCACCTGCCGCGCGAAGTTGCTGCCAAGATAGTCAAGCACTCGCGAAGACAGTCAAACTACAAGATGGCAGACCTGACCGATGTTGCCTTGTCCCGACTCCCACTTAATAAGCGCTGGTTGAGGATTGATGGATATTCCTATAAGGTCCAGCCAGGTGAGGGGTGACAGATACCAAGTTTCATGGGTAACCTCACCAACAGCCTCGCATGCTCTCACCAGGTCGGAGGCCATCTGGTTGGCGACCTGATCATCAAAGCGCTGTTGCCGCTCGTAAACGACAATCATCCAATTGGCGACATTGGTCGGGGTGAACATCCGCTTGTCGATCCTTTGGAAAAGACATTATCAAAACCGCAGCGCAAAGCACGACAGCGTAACTTACAAATTCCATGCGCCATCGCGCGGTCTCTAGCACAAACACATAGGGTCATTCAATTTTCAAAGGAAGAGGAAAATGACGGACAGCATGGGGCTCTTCGGAGGATTGATGATATCTCAGCGTCGGGGCATCCAGAACACGGGCTTGTATTCTTATCGGCTCGTTCGAAACAGTCATGCCGAACTCGCGGACATATTCGGATTGATTGTAGTCCAGTACCTTGGGGTAGAAAGTCAGCACATCAGCCAAGGACGCGCTGCCAGAACATACACCCAGGCCGTTGACGATACTCCCTAGACGGTCGTTAGGACGTGTTTTGGCGAACTCGAGAACAGAGTTCGTCTTGTCAGGGGGTACCTGTTTCCGCATTATCTGACCGGGGGGGACGTGACAAAGTTCCAACGGGATCAATGCCCCACTTGAGAGCTGCAGGACGCAGGGTCAATGTGAAGGGGTGTATGCGGACACGTGCAAACCTCAACACATATTACATCTGGGAAGCGAAGTGGTCGATGCAACTTTTGGCGGAAGTAATCTGCGACGGTCGTCGATTGGCCACCCGCAAGCTCGAATGTTAGATCCCGAGCTCCTTCTCTGCTCAGCCTTCTGACAACACGCAGTCTTGCGGCCTGGTTTGGGTCCCCCTGATCGTACGATGTCGTGATCTTCAACCCGGGGGTGATGAATCGCTGTATCCGTATGCGCTCACTGTCGGGAAGTCCCTGACGCGGCGCAAGTGCGTTGGGGTTACCTGGTCTGCCCAGTATAGCGAGGGCGACGTCGATCAGTGGCCCGGGCATGTACATCGCACCAGTCGATATATCTATGTTGATCACCATGCGACCGATAGCAGGTCGCACAGATTGGAAATATCCACGCCATAGGACAATTCCGCCACCGATGTCTCTCGTTTCATGATCCATGTAGAACGAGCCATTGGATGGATATATTAGATTTGGTTCCATGCGAACCACTACGTTGAGTGCCTATTTAGATACGTGGATTATGGTGGGATTGAACAAGCACACGAAGTTAGGCGTACCGTGATCGCTGTCAAAACCGTATTGTCGTGTCTTTGTTCGCCTTGCAAAAAGCGCTGGAGGACCCTAAGAACGAATCGAATAAGAGTCAAACCTAGGAAGATCTAAGTCGTACTCGAGGTCGATTGATGCGACGTGAGTCAGGCAAACTGCGAACACCTCAGTGCCGATAGGGACAGAAAACTGGGAAGCAGGAAGCAAATGAAGTAGAGCAACAAATAGTAACTTGGGGGACTCACTTCGCGACCACCAGCCTCAAAGGGGAGCTCGTACGCTGTGAACAAGTTCTTACGGCCATCATACACCCCGGGTCTTGCGAAAAGTCCAGGTTCCACCTGGGTCTGTAACGCTTGAATGATCTCGAAATTCCTTGCCGCTGGAAGTGGCCTATCAGCCGGGGAGATGACTGTGATAAGCAGCGATCAGCGATATACGAATGTGGGGAAAAGACGACGCCTACCGACTGCAATGTGGAGCAGCAGGTGGGAGGCACTGTTCAGTGAATCCGTTCGAGGAGAAAAAGAGGTACATACCATCGTAATGATATATTGTCCCTTGGTTGAGCTCAATCGCGAAATTATTGGTAAGAACTTTGACCGGCCATCCAGCGGTCCCTCTTCCTGTGCGCCTGACGCTTATGGCACTAACGTGGGCAGCTGGGATTAAGGAACGTTGAACGGCTGGCCCTCCGGATACAGGAGTAACTCGAGTGGGGAACCCACCACTTTGGGGAGCACCGCCTGGGGTGGGAGGGCCACTATGGCTTGGACTTGGACCACGCCCACCACCGCGGCCGCCCCCACGAGCACCGCCGCGGCGACCACCACGTCCACCACGGCCAAGTTCTCCAGGAGTAGCTTTCGGAGGCATGAGAAAAGTTGAAAGGAACGGTATGTGGGTTGAATCGAAATGACCACGCACGCCAGTCCAGCGGCGTAAACACAGTTTCCTTCCAAAAACACATTACGTCGCAGGAACTGACAGCTGACGGCCTCAAGGCACTCGGGTTTGCAGCTACCACACATGCCGACTGTGACGGGCTGCGGGCACATGCCGATGACACAGTGTCTGGATTCGACTCGGTCTGATACGATCATGTTCGGTTTCGCGGAAGAAGCAGGAGAGACACATCTTCCCGTGGCACACACCTTCTACTATAGAGGTCATCGATCCTGCCACTCCAGAAGTCTGCTGGCAGAAAAGACTATCGCACTAGTCATAACGCGATGTATGCATAAATACTACAGTAGCTCGTTCGTCCTGTCAAGCGCGCTCGGTGACCTTCCGGGAAGCGGGGTCGGGAAAGCCAGCGTCGGGATTTGTAGGATATCAATAGACGTGTCGATTAGACAACGATGTATCTTCATAGAGTATGAACATCGGCACCAATGACACGCAACTGGTAACCTGATAGCGGGCATCGCCAAACGAAGTGTGATAATATTAGGTAATCGGCACTCCTTTCTTAAATTACGCAGTTATCTTCTGTCCCGCCAACCTGTGTGAAGTGGGTGCGTGGTACTACTGGTCATGATTTGGGTAGGTTCGATTCACTGAAGCACTGACGCCGGTATAATACTCTTGGTCGGAACAAAATTGGGTGGAGCACCGCGAGTTTATTTGGCCAACGTCAAACGATTCAATTCAGTGCGTGGAATGCCACAAGCGAGGTGGCAGCTATCAAACTACTGATTTACAACGACAGGCACAATTTTCAACAGCGCATTTGGGAGAAAACGAGATCAAGGGCGCTACTCAACAGAAGTACATCAAGCCTTTCAAGAGCTCGTGTGTTGGTTTAAATGCCTGACGGAATCGCTCCAAAGTAGTAGTTGCCTCTGTCGTATCCGTCGCCGTCTCGGATATAGTGACGTCCAGTCGTGGGTCGAAGTGGTACTTCGAGTGGGAGCACACGAGTTTCGCGTCTGGGTCAATCCCCGTCAGCTATAATACACAAAGATAAAGACGGTGAATAAGCATCACAGTAGACGGGTGCGGGTATAGAGACTGAGCACGTGGCGGGCGCGTAGACATGGCAAAGAGCGTACGACAATGCCTGTAAACCGTCAGCCCTGAGCGTACAGTCAGCATCGACAACAACCCCGCAAAAGAAACACCCAGGAATGCGACGACATACGTGAATCTATTCTCGTCGACGAGAACGGTGTAATGAGTCGGACGAGCGGTACCGGGCACTCCACCGTGACTTTGCAGATAAAATTCAAACTCTACGGGATTGACATCGTCGCTGTCGACGACTGTGCCAGCGGAACAATTTCCGCCCCGATCACCCTCATTCTTGGATCGTGGGAAGAAGCGAACATGGCGAGGCTTGCCGACAATGATAAGGGTGATGGTGGGATTGAAACCCAATTTTTTGCACGCGTCTGCGAAGGAAGTCAGAATCGAAAGGTACAAGACACAAACGGAGGGTTTGTACTTCGGATGAGGGGGAGTTCGTTCTTGATAATCGTGGCGAATTGTCCTTCTGAGACGCCTTCTGGAATGCAAAGTTGGTAACGCACATACCGATGTGGAAAGTTCACTAACTGCAATATAGCAAGATCCGTTCGGGATACATTCCTGTTGCGCTCCTGTACTGGGTTAGCACATACTGTCGTTCGCTCGGTCAATGCATTCATATGGAAAAGACAATAAACGTACCGTAGACATAGACTCCATTGTATCAATGATTTCCCGTCGAGATCTCTGCACTTCCATCGTCGAGACATACCGAACCGCACTCGTATCGATACTTCCGACCAACGAAGCGACTGAGGGGCGATTTCCGGACCCACTGGCAGGGGCAGAACGGATGACATGGGCACCTGGACAGAACGTGGTGGGTGTCGTGGTTGATCGGCGTCAGGGTACATGAGCGCTCACCCATGACTATAGTTGGAATTGTGGTGTTGGTAAGGAAGGAAATATCGCGGGGTTCTGGGACTGAATTGACTCCACTGAGCTTTACGTTCAGCCTGAGCAGAGACGATGTCAGGAGTGCTAGAGATTGTTTCGGTGTACTCACTTGAGGGTAATGCTCGCAAAATATTGAGGTTTCGCACGGAAACACTTCGAAGACTTCATGCACTGCGTCACAACACCCACCTGTGGCCAAGATCAGTGTGTTGGTGTTGCGCTGGGACATCATGGGCAACTGTCAAGTACCGCGACATCACCAAAACTAGTACGTAGATCAGAAATCACAGTCGCAGTAAACTTCGATAATATGCATTTACTGTTTGACAGCGCTGTATATGTTATTGCCACCTTCTGGAAGGATGACGACGATGAGAGTGGGGAGATTCATTGTGCGCCGCTGACACTCGTCACTGGCTGCACGAAGTTGCTACCAAGATAGTCAAGCGCCCACGAAGACAGTTAAGCTACGAGACGACAGACCAGACCGATGTTGCCTTGTCCCAACTCCCATTTAATAAGCGTTGGCTGTGGGTTGATGGGTATTCCTACAATAAGGTCCAGGTGATGGGTGACAGATTGCGAGTTCGTTATGGGTAACCGTACCAACAGCCTCGCATGCTCTCACCAGGTCGGAAGCCATCTGGTTGGCAACCTGTTCATTGAAGCGCTGTTTCCGCTCGTAAATAATGATCACCCATTGTGCGACGTTGGACGGGGTGAACATCCGCTTGTTGAACCTTCGGAAAGTCATCACCGGAACTGCGGCGCAAACCACAACAGCGTAACCCACAGATTCCATGCGGTATCTGGCACAAACGTGTAGGTCATTCGACTTTCAAAGGGAAATTTTACGGACAGCACGAGGTCGTTCGGAAGAATGATGATATCTTAGCGTTGGGGCGCCCAGAATACGAGCTTGTATTCTGATCGGTTCGTTCGCAACAGTCATACCAAACTCGCGGACATAATCGGATTGACCGTACTCCAGTACCTTGGGGTAGAAGGTCAGCAGATCAGCCAAAAACACGCTGCCAGAACATACACCCAGGCCATTGACGATACTCCCTAGACGGTCGATAGGACGCTTTGTAGCGAACTTGAGAACAAAGTTCGTCTTGTCAGGGGGTACCTGTTTCCGTAATATCTGACCGGGAGGGACGTGACAGAGTTCCAAGGGGGTCATTGCACCACTTGCGAGCTGCAGGACAGGGTCAGTGCGAAGCGGTGCATACAGACACTTGCAAACCTCGACACAGATGACGTCCGGGAAGCGGAGTGGCCGATTCAGCTTCTGGCGGAAGTAATCCGCGACGGTCGTCGTCTGACCGCCCGTAAGCTCGAACGTTAGGTCCCGAGCCCCCTCTTTGCTCAGCTTCTTGACACCACGCAGTCTTGGGGCCTGGTTTGAGTCGCGCTGATCGTACGTCGTCGTGATCTTCAAACCAGGAGTGATGAATTGCTGTAGACGTATGCGCTCCCTGTCGGTGAGCCCCCTCCGCGGCGCAAGCGCATTGGGGTTACGTGGTCTGCCCAGTATAGCGAGGGCGACGTCGGTCAGTGGCCCGGGCATGTACGTCGCACCAGTCGATATATCTATGTTGATTACCATGCGACCGATAGCAGGTCGCAAAGATTGGAAGTATCTACGCCATAGGACAATTCCGCCACCAATGTCTCTCGTTTCATGATCTGTGAGGAACGAACGGACATTGAACGGATATTTTAAATTTTCTGCCATGCGAGCCACTACGTTGAGTACCTATTTATGTGCAAGGATTATGGTGAGACTGAACAAGCACACGTAGATAGGCGCACCGTAATCGCTGTCAAAACCGTGTTGTCTTGGGTCTGCTCGCCTCGCACAAAGCGCTGAAGAGCCCTAGGGATGAGTCAAACAACAGTCGAATCTGGGAAGACATGGAGCGCATCATACTCGGGGTTGATTGATGCGACGGGAGTCAGGCGAACTGTGAACACCCCCATACTTGGAGATACCGCAAACTTGAGAGGGAAAGCGAATGAAGAGGACCAACGAGCAGTGGTTCGAAGGACTTACGCTGCGACCACCAGGCCCGATGGGGAGCTCGTACGCCGTGAACAGGTTCTTACGGCCATCATACACCCCAGGTCTTGCGAAAAGTTCAGGTACTACCTGCGTCTGTAACGCCTGGATGATCTCGAAATTCTTTGCGGCTGGAAGTGGCTTGTCAGCCGGGGCAATGACTGTGATAAGCGACGATTAGTGACATACGAACGTGGGACGAAGAAGGTGCTTACCAACTGCAACGTAGAGGAATATGTGGGAATTGTTTGGTAAATCCTTTCGAGGAGAAATAAAGAAACATGCCATTATAATGATATATTGTCCCCTGGTTCAGTTCAATCTCGAAACTGTTGGTGAATACTTCGATTGGCTGTCCACCGGTCCCATGTCCTGGGCGCTTGACACCGATGGCGGTAACATGGGCAGCTGGGATTAGGGAACGTTGAATAGCAGGCCCTCCAGATACAGGGAAGGGAGTAGCTCGAGTGGGGTTCCCTCCACGCCGGGGAGGGCCACCGTGACCTACGGTCTGAACTTGAACCGCGACCACCAAGCCAGCCACGGCGATCGCCGCCGCCGCCACGGTCACCGCCACGACCACCACGCCCACGCCCACGACCACGACCAAGTTCTTCAGGAGCAGGTTTCGAAGGCATGAGATGGAAAGGCAACCGTGCTATGCGTGTCTGGCCACGGACGCACGCTGATCTACTGGCGTAAATACCTACCAAAAACACATCATGTCTCACGCCTAACTGACAGCTAACGACCTTGGCTCTATTGGTGCCACACTTAGCGTAGTGGCGCGCTGACAGGAATCTATATTCACGTGCACTGAAACCTGTGAACGTACAGATGCCGGTGACTAGACCCTCGGGAAAGTGCTCGAAACCGTGGTTATAAGCTCATTCACCCCAATGATCAAGGAATTCTTGGCCCAATGGGACAACAGCTAGTCCTCGGTTCTGGAATGGCACACCAACAAGTTGTATGGGAAAGATAGAACAACAAAACTTCCTACGCCAAGAATCTCGTAGCCATTCTAGAAAAAATGAGACCTTTGTCATTGCCCTCGTCAGTGACTGCGTGTGGGTGACACAAATCTGAGGGTGTCCAAGCCGTCGAACACAAGATCGATATTCAGTGCTGAGAGTTCCTGCTCACTGATCTCGGAAGTGGTATTGAAGGCCTAGTCCGCTTCCCCAGTCCCTGAAAACAGAAAGCTCGAGCGTTGTGGGTCGAGTCGTGGAGCATCGAATGACCAGAGGTTTGCACGTAGTACACTGTACGTTCAACTCATGAAGACCAACCACTCATCGTTTCCTGTCCCTTGACCTCCGCTGATCTGGGTGGAAGTCCGTCATCTCGTGGCAAGCAAGCGCGTGGTACTGGTCATGATTTATTCAGGCAACGTCAAACAATTCGATTCGTGCGTGGAACGCTATGAGAGACGGC
Organism: Lactarius akahatsu; assembly: GCA_021524915.1. Taxonomy (NCBI): domain Eukaryota; kingdom Fungi; phylum Basidiomycota; class Agaricomycetes; order Russulales; family Russulaceae; genus Lactarius; species Lactarius akahatsu. The sequence continues at coordinate 130,791 of JAKELL010000004.1, forward strand.
GGCTGTCAAACTACTGATTTACAATGACGGACACAATTTTCAAAAGCGCATTTGGGAGAAAACGAGAGAACACGGGCGCCATCAACAGAAGTACATCAACTTTTTCTGACGTTCGTGGGTTGGTTTAAATGCTTGGCGGAATCTCTCTAACGTGGTGGCTGCCTCTGTCGTGTTTGTCGCCGTCTCGGATATAGTAAGGTCCAGACCCAGTTGCGGGTCGAAGTGGTGCTTCGAGCGGGAGCACACGATGTCCGCATCTGGGTCAATGCTCGTCAGTCGTGAGACACAAAGATAAAGACGGTGAATAGGCATCACAGTAGACGGGTGCGGGTATAGAGACGGAGCGCGTGGCGCGCGCGTAGACGTGGCAAAGAGCGTACGACAATGCCTGTAAACCGTCGGCCCTGTGCGGGTCGTCAGCATCGACAACTTGGAACAACCTCGCAAAAGAAACACTCAGGAATGCGACGACATACGTGAATCTATTCTCGTCGAGGAGAACATTGTAGTGGGCCGGACGGCTGGTACCGAGCAGGCCACCGTGACTTTGCAGATAGAAGTCAAACTCGACGGGATTGACAACGTCGCTGTCGACGACTGTGCCAGCGGGGCAGTTTCCGCTCCGATCACCCTCATTCTCAGATCGTGGGAAGAAGCGAACATGGTGACGCTTGCCGACAATGATAAGGGTGATGGTGGGGTTGAAACCCAATTTTTTGCACGCGCCTGCGGGGGAAGTTGGAATGGAGGAGTATGAGAGACATAAACGGATGGTTCATACTTCGGATGAGAGGGAGTTCGTCCTGGATAACCGTGGCAAATTGTCCTTCCGAAACGCCATCTGGAAGACACCGTCGGTAACGGGCACGCAGACATAACAGATTCACTAACCGCGATAGAACAAGATCCGCTTGGGATACTTTTGCGTGTTGAGCTTGTACTGGGTTAGCACGTACTGTCGTTCTCTCAGTCGATACACTCATATGGAAAAGTCAAGAAACGCACCGTAGACATAGACTCCATTGCATCAATGATTTCCTGTCGAGATGTCTGCACTTCCATCGTCGAGACATACCGAACCGCACTCGTGTCGATACTTCCGACCAACGAAGTGAATGACGGACGATCTCCCGACCCGGGAGCAGGGTGAATGACATCGGCACCTGGACAGAACGTGGAGGATGATGTGGTTGATTGGTGTCAGGATGCAGGTGAGCACTTACCCATGACTATGGTTGGATTTGCGGAGTCGGTGAGGAAGGAAATATCACGGGGCTCTGGGACTGAATTGACTCCACCGAGCTTTACGTTCAGCCTGAGTGGGGGACGATGTCAGGAGTGCTAGAGATTGTTTCGGTGTACTCACTTGAGGGTTATGTTCGCATAATATTGAGGTTTCGCACGGAAGCACTTCGAAGACTTCATGCACTGCGTCACAACACCTGTCTGGGAACAAAGTTAGGTGTGTTGGCGTTGGGTTGGGGCGACTATCAATTACCGCGACATCACCAAAACTAGTACGCAGATCAGAAATCAGTCGCAGTAAACTTTGGTAATGTGTATTTACTGTTTGACCGCGGTGTATATATCGTTGCCGCCTTCTGGAAGGACGACAACGATGAGAGTGGGGAGATTCTTTGTGCGCCGCTGACATTCGCCACCTGCCGCGCGAAGTTGCTGCCAAGATAGTCAAGCACTCGCGAAGACAGTCAAACTACAAGATGGCAGACCTGACCGATGTTGCCTTGTCCCGACTCCCACTTAATAAGCGCCGGTTGAGGATTGATGGATATTCCTATAAGGTCCAGCCAGGTGAGGGATGACGGATACCAAGTTTCATGGGTAACCATACCAACAACCTCGCATGCTCTCACCAGGTCGGAGGCCATCTGGTTGGCGACCTGATCATTGAAGCGCTGTTGCCGCTCGTAAACGACAATCATCCAATTGGCGACATTGGTCGGGGTGAACATCCGCTTGTCGATCCTTTGGAAAAGACATTATCAAAACCGCAGCGCAAACCACAACAACTTTACGTACAAATTCCATGCGCCATCGCGCGGTCTCTAGCACAAACGCATGGGGTCATTCAAATTTTCAAGGGAAGCGAAGATGTACGGACGGCACTAGGCTGCTTGGATGATTGGTGATACCTCAGCGTCGGGGGATTCATAATGCGGGCTTGTATCCTGATCGGTTCGTTCGCAACAGTCAGGCCGAACTCGCGGACATATTCGGATTGACCGTATTCCAGTACCTTGGGGTAGAAGGTCAGCTGATCAGCCAAGAACACGCTGCCAGAACATACACCCAGGCCGTTGACGATACTCCCTAGACGGTCGTTAGGACGCTTCGTGGCGAACTCGAGAACAGAGTTCGTCTTGTCAGGTGGTACCTGTTTTCGCATTATCTGTCCAGGGGGGACGTGACAGAGTTCCAACGGGATCAATGCACCACTTGCGAGCTGCAGGACGCAGGGTCAGTGCGAAGCGGTGCATACAGACACTTGCAAACCTCGACACAGATGACGTCCGGGAAGCGGAGTGGCCGATTTAGCTTCTGGCGGAAGTAATCCGCGACGGTCGTCGTCTGACCGCCCGTAAGCTCGAATGTCAGGTCTCGAGCCCCCTCTTTGCTCAGCTTCTTGACACCACGCGGTCTTGGGGCCTGGTTTGGGTCGCGCTGATCGTACGATGTCGTGATCTTCAAACCGGGGGTGATGAATCGCTGTATACGTATGCGCTCCCTGTCGGGAAGTCCCTGACGCGGCGCAAGTGCGTTGGGGTTACCGGGTCTTCCAAGTATAGCAAGGGCGACGTCGATCAGTGGCCCGGGCATGTACATCGCACCAGTCGATATATCTATGTTGATCACCATGCGGCCGATAGCAGGTCGCACGGATTGGAAATATCCACGCCATAGGACAATTCCGCCACCAATGTCTCTCGTTTCACGATCCGTGAAGAACGAACGGACATTGAATGGGTACTTCAAATTTGGCCCCATACGAACCACTACGTTGAGTGCCTGTTTAGACGCGTTGATCATGGTGAGGTTGAGCAAGCACACGCAGTTCGGCTTACCGTGATCGCTGTCAAAACCGAATTGTCGTGGCTCTGCTCGCCTCGCAAAAAGCGCTGAAGAACCCTAGACATAAATCGAATAAGATTCGAATCGGGAAGATTGAAGCGCATCGCACTCGGGGCTGATCGACGCGACGTGGGTCAGGCGAACTGTGTGCACTTTAGGGCCGCGGCGGCCTGCTGCAACCTCGCCCGGTGAGGGTGGTGTACCCATAGGGACCTCAAACTGGAAAGCGGGAAGTAAATGAAGTGGAGCAATGAGTAGTGACTCGAAGGACTCACTGTGCGACCACCAGACTCAAACGGGAGCTCGTATGCTGTGAATAGGTTCTTACGGCCATCATACACCCCGGGTCTTGCGAAAAGTCCAGGTTCCACCTGGGTCTGTAACGCCTGAATGATCTCGAAATTCCTTGCGGCGGGAAGTGGCCTATCATCCGACTTCCCGATGACTGTGATAAGTGGCGATCAGCGATATGAGAATGTGGGAAAAAGATGGCGCTTACCGACTGCAACGTGGAGGAGCAGGTGGAAGACAACTGTTTAGTAATCCTTTCGAAAAGAAAGAGAGGTACATGCCATCGTAATGATATATCGTGCCCTGGTCGAGCTCTGTTGCGAAGTTATTGGTGAATACTTCGATTGGCCGTCCGCCGGTCCCTTGTCCTGGGCGCTTGACGCCGATGGCCTTAACATGGGCAGCTGGGACTAGGGAACGTTGAACAGCAGGCCCTCCACTTGTAGGTATGGCTCGAGTGGGGGGCCCTCCGCGTTGTTGGGGTGGGCCGCCACGGCCACGAGGAGGGCCGCCTGGGCCGCCACGAGAGGGAGAGCCACCACGGTCTGGACTTGCACCACGCCAGCCGCCGCGCCCTCCGCGATCTCCACCTCCGCCACGACTACCACCACGATCACCGCCGCCACGACCACCACGGTCACCACCACCACGACCGCCACCGCGATCTCCACCACCACGACCACCGCGACCACCGCGACCACGGCCAGATTCTCCAGGAGCAGCTTTTGGAGGCATGAGAAAGATGAAAGGGGAATGTATGCGCTGTATGCGACAGACGGGGTCTTATATTCGAAAACAGGAACCGATCGGGCCGGGCCGTTGCTGCGGTGACGACTAAAAGGGCGATTCGAACTTACGTCCAAAGACCAAAATGATCGCCTTTCTCCCTTTGAGGGACAACGAACAGAATGCTCAGCCTGCGCTTCTCATCGCCCTTGATCGCATCGGGCCCGTGGTTAAATCAATCTCGAGTCTGCTAGATACACCATCGGATTTGTACAACTCTTACGTCCTTGTCGAAAACAACACTTTGCTTGACCACGATGACCTCATATCATGCTTAGACCGTGGCGCCGACAAGATCATCTTATCCCCCGCCCACGCGTCCGAGGTTATTGGTTTCATACCTTCAGATCGAATCCTCCTCCTATTAGATGTCGCCAATGCGAGCGCAGTCTCAGACAAAACCCGTTCTGGAGTATCCGGCGTCCTTCTCAAGTCCCCATCCCTTGAACTGGACCTCATCTCTTCTGTGTCCCACTTCTTCTCGAATTCATCGATTTACGTACTATCAACTTCGCCCACTCCCCCTACCCCAACCACTATCAGGGGACTTCTTTCTGTCGGTGCTGTGCCGGTCATTCCAACTTCACAGCTAACCACCGGCCCATCCAGTGCCTCTCAGCTAAATATCACTGACGCATTCCTTGCCCCTCTCCGCTCAGATCGTCCTGACGGTTTCTTCCCCACCGTGGTATCCTCTTTTCCTCAAGGGGGTCGCTCTCTCGGACTGGTGTATTCCTCTCGTCAATCTATCGCCGAATCTATCTTATCGGGGAAAGGCGTTTATCACTCTCGGAAGCATGGTCTCTGGAGGAAGGGCGAGACTTCAGGCGCTACGCAGGACGTCGTCCGCATCCACCTCGACTGCGACACAGATTCTCTCGAGTTCAGCGTCATTCAACACGGCGCAGGCTTTTGCCATTTGAATCGCCCTTCGTGCTTCGGCGATTTGAACGGGGTGGCTGCGCTGCAGAGTACCTTGCAATCGCGCATGGAATCCGCACCCGAAGGTTCCTATACGAAACGACTTTTCAGCGACCCTGACCTTCTGCGGTCAAAGATCATGGAAGAAGCCGACGAGCTTTGCAATGCCGAGACAAAGGAGCAAGTCGCCTTCGAAGCGGCGGACCTGCTCTACTTCACTTTGACTCGATGTGTCGCCGCGGGTGTTGGTCTCGTTGACATTGAGCGCAACCTCGACGCCAAGGCCCGCAAGGTCTCAAGGAGGCCGGGAAACGCCAAGGCGAAGTGGTCCTCAAAACCTGCCTCGACTGCCGATCCATCAGCGAAAGCGGGCCAACCGTCTCCCCCCGATCTGAACAGCGCCATCAGTATGCGCAAATATACGGCAGCGTCGCTCTCTCCTACCGATCGCGCCCAGCTTCTCCGTCGCCCCGTGCTCAAGTTTGACGACATGATAACCAAGGTCAAGCCCATCGTGGATTACGTGCGCACTCGCGGAGATGCCGCGCTCTTGGAGCTGACCGCCAAATTTGACAAGGCGCGGCTCGACAGCACGGTCGTATTCCCGCCTTTTTCGCCCGAGAGCATGCAGCTCGACGAGCCAGTCCGCACCGCGATCGACGCCGCTTACGCCAACATCCGCAAGTTCCACGAGGCCCAGGCAGATGGCGACACGCTCGTCGTCGAGACGATTCCCGGCGTCGTGTGCTCGCGCTTCGCCCGCCCCATAGCGCGTGTCGGGCTTTACGTCCCCGGGGGTACGGCGGTGTTGCCCTCGACCGCACTCATGCTCGGCATTCCTGCGCAGGTTGCGGGTTGTCATGAGATCGTGCTCGCCACCCCCCCTCGCCCCGACGGCAGCATCTCTCCAGAAGTGATGTATGTTGCGCATCTCGTCGGTGCCTCCGCGGTCCTCAAAGCGGGGGGCGCTCAGGCGGTTGCAGCACTCGCGTATGGGACGCAGACGGTGCCAAAGGTGGACAAGATCTTCGGCCCGGGCAATCAGTGGGTGACCGCAGCAAAGATGCTCGTTCAGAACGATACAGACGCACTGGTGGCAATTGATATGCCCGCTGGGCCATCAGAAGTTCTCGTGAGTTTCCACATTCACTTGGTTTGTAGGAAAAGAGGAAACGAATATGGTTTGTCGGCAGATCATCGCAGATCGAACTTGTGAACCCGCTCATGTGGCAGCGGACTTGCTATCCCAAGCTGAGCACGGCATCGACTCCCAAGTCGTGCTCGTTTCCGTAAACCTCCCTGCGTCGGTTCTTTCGGAAATAGAGTCGCAAATCGATACGCAGGCACGCGCGCTAGAGCGTGTGGACATTATCCGCCAATCCGTTGCGAAGAGCATTATCGTGCAAGTGGAGGATCTAGAAACTGCGTTGGCATTCTCGAACGATTACGCCCCTGAGCACCTTATCCTGTACATTGAGAAGGCTGCGGCTGCTGTTGCACATGTGCAGAATGCAGGAAGCGTATTCGTGGGGCCATTTTCCCCGGAGAGGCAAGTCGTTTCTGTTCTCCGGTGCCTGCGCAGCACTGATGACGATCACTACCCTCCTGACCTGCTGCGCGGCCCATTATAGCTGCGGTGATTACGCGTCGGGCACAAACCACACATTGCCAACGAATGGCTACGCACGCCAATTCAGCGGCGTGAACACCCTATCCTTCCAAAAACACATCACGTCTCAAGAACTGACAGCTGATGGCCTCAAGGCACTCGGACCTGTGGTTGCCACACTTGCCGACTGTGAAGGGCTGCAGGCGCATGCCAATGCTGTTCGGATCCGACTCGGTTTGATATGAATTTGTTCGGTTTCGCGGAAGAAGCGGGAAAAAAGATACTCCTCGCTGTGGCACACCTTCGACCATACATCCTTGGATCACAGGTTGCGCCACGGCAAAAAAACCGAGGGGAAGAAGTCTATAGCACTGGGAATAACGCAATGTATGGATGAGTATTAAGTAGAAGATCCGACTTAGTTGGTTCGGTAAAGTGCGCGCTTGGCAACCTTAACAATGAGCGGGGTGTCGGGGAAGGCCAAAGCCTCGAGATTTGCGGCATACTGATGGACGCAAGTGTCAAGTTAGACAACGATGTACAACCATAGAGAACGTACGGGAGTAGGAACATCAGCACCAGTGACGCGCTCAACAGGTGCATCGAGGTAGTCGAAGGCTTCGCTCTCAACAATCTGGGCACAGATTTCAGAGCCTACGCCAAATGCGGGGAAGCCACCCTCGACGGTGACAAGCCTTGGGAAAATGAATTCTCGTCAAGACGCGAAGGGGGGACATTATGCTTACCTGTTAGTCTTCTTCACTGACTCTTTGATTGTGTCGATGTCAAGAGGACGGATGGAGCGAAGGTTGATGACCTCTGCCTTGATGCCCTCTTTGGCGAGGATATCCGCCGCTTCAAGACTGTGGGTCACCATCTTGCTATGCGCGACAATGGTGACATCACTCCCAACACGCTCGACCTTAGCCTTCCCGATGGGAAGGAGGAAGTCATCTGACAGAGCCTCCTTCGACATGGGGAACGAGACTCCGTAAAGCATTTCATTTTCAAGGAAAACAACGGGGTTGGGATCACGAATGGCGGCCTGAATAATGCGCCACCGGGTTAGCGTCTTAGACGATGAAAACAACGCGTTACGCACTTTGAGCAGACCTCTGCAATCCTCCGCGCTCCACGGGCTGACAACTTTGAGTCCTGGGATCTGTCCATACCATGCCGCATAATCTTGCGAATGTTGTGCGGCAACGCCAGCAGCAGCACCGTTGGGACCACGGAAGACAACGGGACATGGGACATTCCCACCAGACATGTAGTAGGTCTTCCCGCCCGAGTTAACGATTTGGTCGATGGCTTGCATGGCAAAGTTGAAGGTCATAAACTCGCATCTTAATTACGTCGGTCCGCCATTAATTGTGCAAAAAGGGCGAAGAAAAATTGACGCATACACTGGTCGTAAACCAGCCAGAGCTGCACCGACAGCAAGACCAGCAAAACCCATTTCTGTGATGGGTGTGTCGACTACACGCTTCTCACCAAACTTGTCCAACAGGCCTTTCGTTACCTGAAAGCAGTTATAATTTGGGCGCGCGTAGGGATTAACGCGTGACACCGACCTTATATGCACCATTGTAGCGGGCGACTTCCTCACCCATGACGAAAACTGATTCGTCACGGAGCATCTCTTCCTCCATGGCTGTATTTAGCGCCTCACGAACCGTCATCTGAAAGAAAAACACCATGAGACGGGGCACGCCCAGCCCACGACGAGAGCACTAACGGAGTTGCCGCCCGCTTCCGTGGCAAATGAACGGAACGCGTGCCTACGTGGAGCGACTGATGCGCTAGCACGCCAGCTTGACAGAGTCGGTGTTAAACGGGAGAAGGCTCTGGTGGCCATGGATGTCTTTTTTGTGTCTTTCGACGGGAAGGAAGAGGTGGAGAAGTGAGAAGGTGGATGAGAGGGAGAACCCGGTCGTGACTGTAAGCGAACGGAGCCAGAGGTCAGATTATGTAATACATTCTGACACTATTTTGGGGGAACACGATAGGCAATCAGCGCTTCCCCTCAACATTTATGGCTGTTGTAATAGTCACAGGCGCCTCAAGGTTGATTTCATCGCGAGAAACAAACTCGTGGCTTCCATTAGCTGATTTTTGTTCTGCCCAGGGGCATTGGCCTGGCAGCTACGTCGTTCTTACTCGAGGCGTTCAACGCAACCGTCGTCGCTATTTCACGCACACGCACTCCCGAATTGGATGCCCTGACTACGGCGCATCCCGGGAGCTTGCAGGCCGTACAATGTGACATGCCAGTTACATTTCGGACGCTCGCTTCCGAGCCCTCGCTGATAACCTGTACAGAACCGACGAGCCCGCATTCACCGCGGCCATCCAATCCGTGCTAGCCAAGCATGGTCACCTGGATGGACTGATACTGAACGCTGGCGCGATAGAGCCCCTGGTGCCAGTTGCTTCGGCTGACACGCCTCTGGATGCATGGCGGACGCATTTCGAGATCAACGTGTACTCCCTCATCACTGCGCTAAAAGCGGCTGTTCCGTCTCTCAGAGACAGCCCGAAAGGGGGTAGGGTCGTGTTCGTCAGTTCGGGGGCTGCCATCCTTGGCATCGCGGGTTGGGGTCCCTATAGCGCTAGCAAGGCCGCGATGAACTCTTTAAACCGGTTGGATTACTACTGGAGGCTGAGTTGATGCTTGTGCTCACACTCGTATGACCAGGACACTGGCATGAGGAAGAGAAAGGCAAGATCGTCTCCATCGCGGTTCGCCCTGGTAAAGTCGATACCAATGTTCGTTCCCTCTTTGTCCTTTGTCTCGAACCCGCGGCCTCTTCTGGAGCTCACGAGAGTGTAGATGCAAGGGGAGATTCGTGAATCTGGTGGACTACACATGGCGCATGACGTCCACCAAAGCTTTGTACGAGAGAAGAGAGAGGGGTTGCTTTTGAAGCCCGAGCAGCCGGGCTACGTCATAGCCGCCCTCTCTCTGCATGCCCCAGAATCCCTCTCTGGCGAGTTTGTCAACTGGGACGACGAGAGATGTCGAGAGTTCAGGCGACCCTCGTAAGGTCACATGCTCTGCGCAAAGTAGGAAGTTGGATGCCCAAATTTGTACACACTGGTTGATAGAATAGGAAGATCGAGTTTGTCACGTTCGTCCATCCTCCAGAGACCACTTCCATGGACACGAGCAGCAACCGCATCGACATTCACCACCATTTCTTTCCGTCCTCCCTTTCACGCGTCAAAGCGACACGGTCACAAGCATGTAGGTTTTCGCACCCCTCCAGAAAATCTGCCGTGGAGCGCGGATATAAGCCTGTGTGCGATGGACTCACTCGCCATTGGGCTCGCCATTTTATCACTGCCCGCGGGTGTCGCGGAGACGTTCGACGAAGCAAAGAATGCGAACAAGCTGATGTACGAAATCGTACAACAGCACCAAAACAGGTTCGCGTTTTGGGGCAGCTTGGGCGATTGGCGTGATGTGAAAGGTCAATAACACCCCTGGCCCTCCTAATCGCTGCACCGACTGTGCTCGCTGCTTTCTAGGGGCTCTTGAACTCATCCCTTATGTTTTTGACGAGCTTGGCGCGGTGGGTGTGGCCGTTTCTTCGTCTTACGGGGACGGAAGTGAAGCCAGTGCGTTTTCGTTTTCGAACGAACCGTTTGCGCATCTATCACTGCGCATAGAGTACATTGGCGATGACGAGTACGACCCCATATGGTCCGCACTCGACGCACGTGGTGCAATCGTTTTCGTCCATGGCACGCAAACGCCTTCCACGACCCCGATTCCGCACCCGACGCTCGGACTCCCTATCACAGCGGTAATCAAAGTCCAAAAAAATTAAATTGGTCCTGACCACCTCGTGGACAGGTGCCCCACGAGACGTTCAAAGCTGCCGCGCATCTCGTCGTGAGTGGCAAGACGCGCCGTTTTTCGCGGCTAGAATTTATACTCGCCCACATGGGCGGAAGCACACTCGCACTCATACCGCGGGTCGCTGGACTCTCGTCATACATGGGTGCTCCACTGTCGGAGAACGAAATTATTTATGAGTTCCGGCGATACTGGTGGGACGCGGCACTGAGCGGCGGCTGCGAGGCACGTGTAGTAGAATCGTGGGGATTGGGGGATCGTGTTTTATGGGGAAGCGACTTTCCAGGTGCGAGTCGGACCGAAGACATAACTCGGACGGCTAACCGAGATTTTGTGTTCCGTGGGTTCCACTGTAGCGGTTTCTCTAGACACAATCCGTTGGTTCGATTGCGACCTCGAAAAAGCGTATCAAGCCGACCCGTCAAAGCTAGAGAATGTGCACAGGAGAAATGTTTTGCGACTTTTTGAGTCTCGTGGTATTACAGCGGCTTTATCAAGTGGCCCCTCGTGATCATTTTTCGCTCATAGGCGTAGTCTGAATGTGCACTTAGTGACCATGCCGAGTATTCTTCCCACAAAAATAAATTAAAAAAAGAAATTGTAGTAATTACAAAGAATTTATTTAAGGTAAGTTGTATTACATTGAAAATACATAGGGTACGAGTACAGCTAGTCTGCATCAGGCCAGGTTTGTGATGCGGCCTGAGATGTCCGTGACAGCGAATCCCGCCTTCCACAGGAATGAGACCCACCTGTGATACAAGATAGGCCACATGGTGCTGCTAGTCTGCGTCAGGCAACCTGGGGTTGTGATGGGGCAGCCTATCTTGTGATGGCGGGCTATCTTGTGAATGCCACCCTCATCACATGGCTGCCACAGTGGGTACGGAGTGTAGAAAGTGGAGGGATCAACAGCACAACATAGATATGACTCTAAAAAGTGCAGAGTATAAGTATGAGTGAATTGGCACCAAAGGGTTCACAGACTTACCTCGACGGCAATGCCCCTTCCCGCTCACACTCCTGAGACATCTGGCCAGCCCAGCCAGCCACAACCTTGTGTGTGCAAGGTCATTCTGCGCAGTGTCACAGCCATCTGCCAGTGGTCCAGACACACCTGTGGCAGTGCCTGTACTGCCGCCACCACCACCCAAGGTCGATCTCCTACCTCAAGCTCTTCCACTGCCGCCTCCATACCTGCCACACGTAGTGGCAGGCCTTCCTAATCCGATCGACAATCTGCGTCAGTACCAGTTAGCTAGTCCAGCAACGAATGCACTGTCAACGCATCTAACACGTCTGTATGGTGCGACGTTCTACCCTCCGGGCTATCCACCAGCCCCACATGGGCTGCACGACTCCTCATCTGGCATTCCACCATGGGGTTATCCCCAATACCCCATGACGATGCGGCCAGATCCTTTCCTGGCGTATCTATTAGCCAACCAACGCACCACTGATGGACCTGTGAGTCAAGATACGCACCATTATACAAGGGCGGTTGGGACAGATGGGGGTGTGGGCACAAACTTGAATGTCACTGCCTCGTTGTCTGGGGCCCGGCTGGGGAAGACCTACTGTTACGTTTCGGATTGATCGGCGCCTCGAGCCGGGAAGTGGACACTGACGCGTCGACTATGACATCGCCGTCAGCAGGATATCGTCATGGACTTGTAGGGTCAGTCAGCTGGGTAAGCTCCGGCGCATGTGATTGTACGATAACGGATCGGATCTCGAAATGACTCGTAGTGACTCATAACTAGAATAGCCGTACTAGGGTTCACGGTACTTACGCTATTGGCTAGTTAGTATCCAAGCGGCGCTTCAAAGCCCGCGCGTAACTGTATAAGTAGACTAGTGCGAAGACCAAGAACGGCATCTTGGTCTTCTTCCAATACCACCACCATCTACTCGTCTTTACTAAGAGGCTCTCCCCCTCTTAAGTGAGTGTCCGGCATATCCCCTCAGACCAGGGATCCCCGTGACTTATTCCTTGACCGTCCCTTCGTGGATCAGTGGAATATCCGGCCGATATCGCGGCATACCAAGTCTGCATACCAAGTCTTCCTATACCGCAACGATCGAGTAGCGTCTCCCTACCACACCTTCTATATCATCGATAGCGTCACGTGGGCTAACGCTCAGTACATCGATCACATCCCAGCAGGAGTGCCACAGCTCGAAGACCTTCACGCATACTTCGGACGAGATGAAAGCCTTCAGCCCCATCCCGCCTTCTACGCGAGCACCTTCGCCAACCGCAATTACCGACTCGTACGGATCGCCACCAAGCAAGAGGCCTAAGTCAGGCAAGCGTCTGTGGTAGACGTTACATTAAGACCAAGATCCCACCGTGGCCAATCCTACAACCAAAGAACTTTGGGTCCCGTTCAGGCCCTACTACATTGACAGAAGAGGAGATCGCAACGTCCCAAAGAGATACTTGGGATCCGCATTTTGGAAAGACGACGCAGAAACACCAGGCTACGTCACTTACTATTTCGATCGACAAAACAACTCGCAACTTATCCCGGTAGAATTCAACTTCGACAACCACTGTTGGGTAGAAGTTCGTTGGGACGCCGGAAGAGAAAAACTTCAAGCCACCAGACCAGCAAGCTCAATCCTCAACTTAGACATCAAACAGTCAGAAGTCGTCACCAGAGACCAGTGGGGAACAATCGATGGAGAGGACGAAGAACCCATCTGATCCCCAACACCTAAGACACCTGCACCATCGCCATCAATCAAAAGCAACCCAGAAGAAATCGTCATCAGAGACGAACAAGAGGAGGAACAACTAAAACAAATCGCTGAGTTGATTCCCACTGACATGTCCATAACCATCCCAACCATGGCCGCAGCCCGAACAGCCCTACTGGGTAAAGACATCGGGGGATACCAGCCACTCCCCGGAGGACCACCTGACGGAGGAGGAGGAGCACCACCTGGAGGCAACCCAGACGACAACCCACAAGACGACCAAACAGGCATACCAACATTCGTAATGCCCGATACCGACAAATTCATCGGGAAGGAGCCCAAAATCTTCACCGGAAATCGTGACGAAGCAGAAGCCTTCCTCGCCCAATGGAACCGATTCGCAGGAGTCAACGCCGCCAACAAAAGCCTTAAAATCCCTTACATCAAAGCAATGATGTTCCTCACTTACATCCAAGGACCACTCGTCGACGAATGGGCAACAGAAACAGCCAAATGGCTCGACGCCCAAGTCAACAGAAACCACCCAGAGGATCCAAGAGACTGGACCCCGAGAGGAAGACCTCCGTTCCCGCCAAGAGGCGGATTCACGCAACGAAGGGGAGAAGGACGCGGAGTCCTGAACATAAGGGACGTAACCTGCTACAACTGTAACCAGAAGGGACACTTCTCACGAGATTGCAACCAGCCGCGAAGGGCGCGAGGAAGAGGTGCATACATCGAAGAAGTCCCTACCGCACCGCAAAGTGTAGTGGAGGAACCTCTCATCGACCTGGATGAACCAGTCCAAGGCAACAGAGGCACTGCCAGCTCGCAAGTGGGCAACCTACTGACTCAAGTCGTGGCACTACCGGAGGAACAAAGGGGGATGTTCATGAGGGAAATGATGGGGAGACAGGATTTTCCGAGCGCCTGAACCCAACGGCCTGGGTGAGGGCTTTAAATTGTAACTCAACGTTTATCACGCACTATCGATCTATGCATGTCCCAGTTTCGATTCGCACGAGTTACTTCATGGCCGACAAGAAAGCACTGGTGGACTCCGGAGCCACCCACAACTTCATACACCCAGACTTCGTCAAGAGGATGCATCTGGGAACTAAAGAACTACCAAACCCGCGGAACATATGGAACATCGACGGGACACACAACAAAGGGGGAAAAATCACCCACTACGTCAATTTAAATATACAAACTGATGGAAAACTTAAAACCATCCAGTTCCTAATCACCAACGTAGGAGGGGAAGACATCATCCTCGGCTACCCCTGGCTGGCAACATTCCAACCACGGATACAATGGGCTACTGCCACCATGGACACAAAACAGTACCCCATCATCATACGAACTACCAACCCTAACAAACCACCAACCCAAACAACAGTCCAAGCTGAACTTCAAAGCATCATCACAAAAATGCAGGACGACGAACGAATGCAAGCCTTCAAGGAACTAGAAGAGACAACCCCGGTACACTTGCGAACAGTGGCAACCGACTTGGCAATCATGGCACACGAAACAGCGGAAAAGAAGGAACTTCCCGAAGAATACAAGAGACACGCAAAAGTATTCAGCGAAGAGGAATCCCATCGATTCCCACCGACCAGACCCTGGGATCACGCCATCGACCTCAAACCAAACGCCCCAGACCACATCAACTGCAAAATCTACCCGCTCAATCAAGCGGAAGACAAAGCATTAGAGGAGTTCTTGGATGAACAACTGGCAAAAGGATACATCAGACCATCTAAATCACAGTACGCAGCCCCTTTCTTCTTCGTCAAAAAGAAGGACGGAAAACTACGCCCGGTGCAGGACTACAGGGAACTCAATGCATGGACCATACGCAACCAGTATCCCCTACCGCTCATACCCCAGCTGATCGCAGACCTCAGTGGGGGGTGGATATTTTCGAAATTCGACGTCCGATGGGGATATACCAACATCAGAATCAAACCCGGCGACGAACACAAAGCGGCATTCAAAACTAAATGTTGAGCCGTAATACTTACTATAAGGCTCATTACGTAGGAATGACAGTACGATTAGTTATGCTATACACGTAATTCGGAGTATTTAGTCATACGGTATACGTACAGAATCCCCTTAAGGGATTATTCCGAGTCCACCGGTGATTAGACATTAGGCGACACTGAAAACGCGATATTGTGGACGCCTCTACTCATCACTTTTCCCCAAACGGACATGGGTGGACCATAGAGTATATAAATCCTACTATAGGAGCGAGTACCTATACACATCTCTCTCCACCCCACTCTGAGCTTCCTCTGCTTCACTCTAAGCCTCGTCTAAGCTCTCTATTCAGGTAAGGGTCTACCTGTACACTGCGTGCATTGCTGCGCAACAGGTTATGGGCCCTGCCATAAGTCGCTTTGCGCCTTCATTGGCTGCAACGACGGCGGGTTACCTTTAGTACCTGCAGTGGGGTTGTCGCCTTCATTGGCTGACACTAGTCTCCTCCACTATGGGGAGACTATGACAGTATGTCGCCTTTAATGGCAGACATTAGTCTCCTTATAAGGGGAGACTATGCCGGTTTATTTTTCTGTTATTAGTCGCATACGGTGCTGACTACTCTCTATTCAGAAACCTTTTATAAATGTCGACTCTCACCACTCTTGTCCCCGTTCTTGACGGTAACAACTACCAAATTTGGGCTAAGCAAATGGAGGCTTTCTTAAAGTCTTCTGCGCTATGGGATATTATAAGCGGAAGACGGATCCTTCCTGCTTTCAAGGACAAAGACGCTCCTACCCCTACGGAGGTTGAAGCGTACAATGCGTGGGCTACTGATGACGACCGTGCCCTAGGCTCGATCGTGCTGCGCCTTTCACCGGCTATTCAACGCCAGGTTGAAAAATTTGCGACTGCTGGTGATGTTTGGGGACATCTCAAGTCCCAGTATGGGGGCATTAGTGCCGCTAACGTCTACCAGGACTTTAAGCGTGCCATGACGTTCCGTCTGGACTATGCTAAGCACCCTGGCCCCCAGATTGATGAACTGGCCACTATCTATGACCACCTTGCCGCTAATTCTGCGAAAGTACCCGATGGCCTTCAGGCCATGATGCTTCTCTCGAAACTACCAGCCAAGTGGGAATCATCCCTTGTCCCTATCCTTATGTCAGGCACTACGGCAAAGAAGCTTACTTTGACCAACATCCGTACTGCGGCGGTCAATCAGTGGGAAATCGAGCGTACAAAAGGCCAGTCCTCTAACAAGGAATCGGCCAACAAGTTGTCGGCGGTCAAGCGCAAGCGTAACGACCCCGACTTCCAGCAGCAGCAGCAAGGCTCTTCAGGCCAGCAGAACAAGCAGCGCGGCCAGCAGCAGCAGCAGCAGCAACAGGGAGGGAACCATCGCCAGCGTAGTAAACGTGCCGGCAAGAAGTTCAAGAAGCAACATACGCAAGGGCATACGCACATTGCCGATGTTGCGGTGCTCCCAGCGCCAACCTCTACGACTATTGCGCATATCTCACCTTCTGGGCTCGAGCAGCGCATTTCCTCCGCTCCTCCTGCGAAGAAGCGTGTCCCAGGACATTATAAGTCCCTTAACAAGGCTCTGGACGTCACCCAGGCCTTAGAAACTCCTGGTACAGTACAGACAGTAAAGACGCTTGAGCAACGTCTTGGGCAGATGGTCGCGGATTCCCCGTGGACCAAGAACCCGAACACCTTCGCAGAGGACTGGGAAATGTCAGATGAGGATGAGGACCTCCCTACAGGCTGCAGTGCGCCCATTAATTCGCCTCCAGATACTCCTAAACTGACCTTGACCCCTTTAGTCTCGCCTGCTGAACAAGAGGCACGCAAAGACAAGGGCAAGGAGCCCATTCGCACAGTTGAGCCTATCGAAGAATGCCCAGATAGTCCTACTGCGGTTGAAATAACCAAAATGTGGGAAGGCTTTCATAAGAAGGCGGCAGTACGTGCCCCCTCCCCAGATATTTCTCTGGATTGGGGAAGCGAAGCGGACGATGATGACAACGTCTACAACGACTTCGCTGATACAGTCGGACAAGATGACTTTACTCCCTATGAGGACGGGTTAGTAACTTTCCCTCCCCAAATAAGTGAATCTGACCACCCTACAGTGCTACTGGAGACGGCGCCGACTGGCGCTTCTAGAAATAGTAGTTACAGTGCACTTGTAAATAAATTCGTAAATAGCGCTAATCTATGCGCTCATGGTCTTGATTTCGCTTTATGCTCGAAATGTAAGGGAAAGAAAAGTCAAACAGAGCGAGAACCTACTTGGTTACTTGACTCTGGTGCGTCGGCACACTTTACAAACAATAAACTGGACTTTATAAGTTATACCCCCCTTTCACAAAAGCCTATGGTAAAGACGGCAGCCCATCCTCTTTATATACAAGGCAAAGGCTCAGTCTTACTAAAGCATTCTGTGGAACACAATGGCGTTAAAACAGAGCGTATTACACGCATATATCCTGTCTTTCATATACCACAGATGACAACTAAGCTATTGTCAATGGGGGAGTTTCTTCAACAGGGATTGCGCGTTCATGGGGATTCACAGCATATATCTCTATTCTATAAGGGCAGTACGACGCCCATATTACAAACAAAACCCCTAGCAGATGGTCAGACACTTTACTGGCTTGATGCCGAAGTCACGCAAGTAAAAAATGTACATGAAGCCCATAGTACAATCTATACTGCTGACTACGACATTTGGCATAGACGTCTAGGACACCCTTCGAAGGAAGTACTACGTCGTGCCAAGGATCACACTAAGGGATTCCCTAAGGACCTTAAATATCCTTCTCAGACACCCATATGTCCTGGTTGCGCTCAAGGGAAAATGCCTGCTTCAACACATAAACCCTCTGAGACGCGTGCTAAGAAGCCTTTTGAAAAGATTCATTCCGATCTTAAGAGCTTCCCAGTTGACTCGTACCACAAATACAAATACTTCATTAGTTTCTTTGACGACTTTTCCTCCTATGCGTGGGTCGTGCTATTACGCACCAAAGCACAGGCCATCAATGCGTTAAGGCAGTTTATTGCCATGGTTAAAAATCAGCATAACGCTACTATTAAACAGTGGATGTCTGATGCTGGAGGAGAATACAAGTCTGATGAGTTTACTAAGGTACTGAAAGATATGGGCATTACTATCCTACAAAGTGCACCGCATACTCCCCAACAAAATGGTCGTGCTGAACGCTTTATGCGTACTTGTATGGATAAGGCTCAGGCTATGCGCCTTGAAGCCTGTCTCCCTCAATCCTGGTGGGAATTTGCGGTCCTACATGCAGTACATTGCTATAATAGGACTCCAATAAGTCGCCTTAATTGGCAGACACCCTATATGAGCTTGCATGGTGAAGCACCTAGTCTTTCACACTTACGAGTGTTTGGATGTGGCGCATATGTGCACATACCAGAAGATCGCAGATCAAACAAACTTGACCCCAAAAGCGAACAAATGATCTATATTGGTCATACTGAGGGCATAAAAGCATATAGATTCATGCGGATCAAAAACAACACAGTGTTCACCAGCACTACTGCATTATTTGATGAGACCGTATACCCTAAGTGCGAAACACAAAGGGTGCGGGGTACAACCCGCATAAATGAGCCAGTAGAGAATCAACCTCCTATGGAGGATGAACCATCACCTACACAGCCCATTCCAAGTGGTTTTGACGATGATATGCCTACTCATCGTCCCCCTAAACAGAGGCAAAATAGGGAGGATGCGCCAGACCACGACGGCGGATCTGTGGAACCAGAGGAACCAGAAGCACAACAGCCTCCGCCTCCTGCGCCAGAACCAGCACTACCACGACGGTCTGCGCGCTTGAGGAAAGTACCTACTCGTCCTGGCAACGTCTATGGGGAAGACAGGCACCCCACAAACATAACTAAAGACGTTGAACGGAGTAGCAAGTGGAAAGAAATGGTTGGAAGACAGCCTGGTCGCTCCAGAGCTGATAGTACGCCAGGGCAAAGGCAGATTCCAGGAGGATTTCCTGAGACAAACCCTGACCCTCCACCTGCTGAGAGTGAAGCTCCGCCAGAACCCTCAGAGGATGAAGTAGATGATTTATTGTCACGCCTTGCTCAGGAAGGGGGAGTAAAATTCCTAGATCATCTGCTTGCCAAGGCAGTTCCATCTAATGATCTGGAACCACTGGACACTTCTAATATACGGGAGTGGACCTATAAAGATATAATACGCATGCCTGCAGCACAACAAAAGGAATGGAAGACTGCTTGTCGCGAGGAACTAGAGGCACTTCGCAGACGTAATGTCTTTGAGCTTGTGGAACCCCCTAAAGGGAGGAAAATAATAAAAAATAGATGGGTCTTTGATCAAAAGACTGATGGTCGCAAGAAAGCTCGGCTTGTCGCCAAAGGCTTTTCTCAGGTTGAAGGCGTTGACTATGATGAAATATTCTCACCAGTAGTGCGCTTCGAGACTGTCCGGATGATGCTCGCGCTTGCAGCGCTAGAGGATTGGCACATCACTGGACTAGATGTTAAAACTGCCTTCCTATATGGAGAGCTCGATGAAGAGCTATACATGGAACAACCTGAGGGCTTCAAAGCCAAAGGGCATGAAAACAAAGTACTGCGACTAAAACGCGCCATTTATGGACTTAAACAAGCTGCTCTAGCATGGTGGAAAGCGCTGGATAAGTCCATGGCTGCGATGGGCTGCAAAAGGCTATTATCTGACTCAGGACTCTTTACCCATAGAGGAAAGAGTGGCGCCCTTGTAGTGATCATTGTCTATGTTGATGATGTGATCTTTATGGGATCGGACAAAGCCCTTTTAAATGAGCTTAAGAATAGGTTCATGAAGGCTTGGGAATGTCGCGACTTGGGTGATGCAAAGGAATTCTTGCGTATGCGCATTCAGCGGAAACATGGAAAGATCTTTTTAGATCAAACCGCTTACTTAGAAAAGGTGCTGCAACGCTTTGGACTCGCAGATGCGAAAGCAACTGCAACTCCACTTCCTGAAGGGTACCAACCTGTACCTAATAATTCACCAGTCAACCCAAGCGTCAGGAGCAAATACCAGCAAGTTATAGGTTCACTCCTATACATAATGCTTGGGACTCGCCCTGACATCGCCTATGCAGTTGTTAAACTATCACAATTCGCTGCAAACCCCTCAGAGGACCATTTAAACAGAGCACTCTATATCTGTCGCTACTTGCTTGGGACTTCTTCATACTCTTTGGTGTATGATGGAAGATCAAATGGAGGCTTAATTGCCTATGCAGACTCTGACTGGGCTTCAAACCCAGATAATAGGCGATCTACCACTGGTTATATGGTTAAACTGGCTAATGGGATATTCAGTTGGAATTCTAGAGCGCAAAAGACAGTCGCATTATCTTCCACTGAAGCTGAATATATGTCGCTGTCGGATACTAGCAGACAATTAGTTTGGATAAAGTCACTCTTTACTGAGCTTGGCATCAAACTAAGCCCAATACCACTCTGCGGTGATAATCAGGGGTCCATCTTTATGGCCTCAAACCCTGTCCAAGAGAAGCGTATTAAACATATTGATATACGCTATCACTACATAAGAGAAGTAGTGAGGGACAAGAAAATAGAACTATTCTTTATAGATGGTTCAGAGAATCCTGCAGATATGTTTACCAAGAACCTAGGGCGTATTAAGTTCGAGAAATTCAGAAGTCAGTTAGGACTTGAGTTTTACTCGTCCAACTAAGTCACAAGGCAACAAACTTGGCCTTGAGACAAGCCTGAAAATTCCATTAATACTATGGAAGGTATATCGAGCGACGCTTGAAGACATTGTCTTCCGCATACATAGATTCTTCTCAACCAGAGAATCACAACATTTCCGCTCATTATACCAAAAAAAAAATCAGCCCAATGAACTGTAATAGTTCAAAAGCTGAAATGGGATGGTGAAGAGAACTCGGTCTCGAAACCGCTCTCATGGTTCCGAGATAGACTCCCTTCTAATCATGGCTAGAATATTAATTCGCCTTACACACTTGCTTAGAGCGCTTAGTAGCTGCACTTAGCAAGGGGGAGTGTTGAGCCGTAATACTTACTATAAGGCTCATTACGTAGGAATGACAGTACGATTAGTTATGCTATACACGTAATTCGGAGTATTTAGTCATACGGTATACGTACAGAATCCCCTTAAGGGATTATTCCGAGTCCACCGGTGATTAGACATTAGGCGACACTGAAAACGCGATATTGTGGACGCCTCTACTCATCACTTTTCCCCAAACGGACATGGGTGGACCATAGAGTATATAAATCCTACTATAGGAGCGAGTACCTATACACATCTCTCTCCACCCCACTCTGAGCTTCCTCTGCTTCACTCTAAGCCTCGTCTAAGCTCTCTATTCAGGTAAGGGTCTACCTGTACACTGCGTGCATTGCTGCGCAACACTAAACGGGGGTTCTTCGAACCCCTGGTAATGTATTTCGGGATGACAAACGCACCGGCAACCTTCCAAGCTATGATGAACTGGACCTTCGCCCCTCTCATCGAACACCACGAGAAGAAAGGAACCATCATCCGGGTATACATGGACGACATCGGAATAGCCACGGCCACAACGAAGGAAGCACACATGGAAGCCGTCCACGACATCCTAGATCTGCTGGAACAAAACGACCTCTACCTCAAACTGGACAAATGCACATTCCACTCTGACACCCTCGATTACCTGGGGGTAATCATTAAGAAAGGGGTGATTCGCATGGACCCTATCAAAATCTCTGGAATCCGCGAATGGCCGGTCCCCAAAAATGTCAAGCAGGTACGATCATTCCTAGGATTCTGCAACTTCTACCGTGCCTTTATCCGAGGCTTTGCCAATCACGCACGACCACTCAACAAACTCACACGCAAAGACACGGAATGGCAATGGGGAACGGAACAACAGACAGCATTTGACAAACTCAAAACCCTTGTAACGGAGGAACCGGTGCTCAAACATCCGGAGCTAGACAAACCATTTGAACTAGAAGTCGACGCTTCGGGATACGCAGTAGGAGCAGTACTACTCCAACGCGATA
The DNA here is from genome assembly GCA_021524915.1 of Lactarius akahatsu. Taxonomy (NCBI): domain Eukaryota; kingdom Fungi; phylum Basidiomycota; class Agaricomycetes; order Russulales; family Russulaceae; genus Lactarius; species Lactarius akahatsu. The sequence continues at coordinate 153,158 of JAKELL010000004.1, forward strand.
AAGACAACAAACGGCACCCAATCGCCTACTACTCCAACACCCTCAACGCAGCAGAAAGGAACTACGACATCTATGACCTGGAACTGTTAGCCATCGTCAAAGCACTGAGAAACTGGAGACCCTACCTTGCCGGATCACCCCACAAAATCAAAGTGTTCTCCGACCACATGAACCTGCAATACTGGAGATCCCCACAAAAGATAAGCAGACGGGTAGCAAGGGAAGTGCTAGAACTCTCCGAATATGACATAGAGATTCACCACATCAAGGGAACGGCGAATGGAAGAGCTGACGCCCTATCAAGGAGACCCGATTACGACCAGGGAGAGCACGACAACGAACAAGTCACAGTACTCCCGGATCACATATTCGTCAGAGCTACAACCATCGACACAACGGACAACCCAACACGCATGAGCACAACGATCCCTGTGGAAGAAATGCAACCCACGTACCCAGTATACACCCAGGACAACGACACTGTCACGAAATGGATAGACCCACACAAACTCAAACGCATCGAGGGAACTTGGTACAAGGAGGGGCGAAGGGTAGTCACAGGCGACACCCACAAACGGAAGCGTATTATACAAGCCCACCACGACACCCTCGCATACGGACACCCGGGAATCAGCCGAACCATCAAATTAATCGAGAGATACTACTGGTGGCCAGGACTCCGGCAAGAAGCACAGGATTACGTTAAAGGATGCGCCGACTGTCAGCGAATCAAAGTCAATAACAGACCAACACGCGCACCTCTACAACCAATATTCCCGAAACCGGAAGCAACCCCATTCGAAGTCATAGCCCTAGACTTCATCACCAAATTACCCCAATCGAACGGCTGCGATTCCATACTGACAGTAACAGACCACGACTGTTCTAAAGCGGCAGTATTCATCCCGTGCCTAGAAGAAATAAGCGCGGAAGGAACGGCGGCCCTGTACGTGACACATGTTTTTCCCAGATTCGGACTGCCAGCGCGCATCATTAGCGATTGAGACCCCAGATTCGCGTCAAAATTCACCCACGAACTGTGCCGAATACTCGGCATAGAACAAAACATCTCCACCGCATACCACCCCAGAACTGATGGCCAATCGGAACGAACCAACCAATGGCTAGAACAATATCTAAGATTCTGGGTTAACGAACGACAAGACGACTGGACACAATACCTACCAATGGTGGAATTCACGCATAACAACTGGCCCAACAAATCAACCAAGGAATCCCCATTCAATATCCTCATGGGGTATAACCCGCGCGCTGATTGGATCGATCGACCATCCCCTATCCCACAAGTAGCGCTACGGGCGCAGCAATTCAGGGAGGCTAGAACACGCGCCCAAGAACTGATGATCAAAGCGCAGCAGGGGTGGATCAAACACAAGGACACCCCAAAATACCAAATTGGGGACCTCGTATGGCTCAAAGGGCGCCACCTACGTACCAACCAGCCAACGGCAAAACTTGCGCCCCGAAGACATGGACCCTTCCAGATCATCCAGGTGATGTCCGCAGTCAACTACCGCCTAGAACTTCCCACGCAGTGGAGCATTCACCCAGTGTTTCACACGGACCTCCTTACTCCGTACAAAGAAACTCCCACACACGGACCAAACTATCAGCGCCCACCACCGGATCTAATCGATGGAGAAGAAGAGTATGAAGTCGAGAAGATTCTGGACTCCCGGCGATTCGGCAGGACAAGGAAGTTGCAATATTTGGTCAAATGGCGCGGATACCCGGACTCGGACAACCAGTGGGTCTCCAAGGATGATGTATTCGCTGATGAAGCAATTCGGGAGTTCAAACGTTCAAACCCTGCCAGAGAAGTGCATATAAGCGCAGGGAAATCCCAAGAGACGTCCCCATCTCCTTCACCCACTCTCCCACACACTCATGTCCTCATCCCCAGTCCAAGTGCACTATGTCCTCGACGACCTACTCCCAATCTCAGTACAGCCCACCCTCATCATTCAGAACGCGCCATCATCACCCCTGTCGCTTCCCCAGTCCATTCACAACGGAGACAGTCGTCCACCTACCCCCATACCATCCCTCCTTCCTTCACCAACCACTACAAGAGTTGGTTCAAGAGATCCTTCGCCGGCCCACATGTCAACGTCCGCGGAACCCGATACGGACGAAACTCAAATTCAAGAGGACCCGGACTTCGACCGGTACCTATCAGAGGAACATTGCCCTCTACACCAACACCTCGTCTACGGCAACCACCTCACCACCACGCACAACGAAACCCCTCCGCTATGCACCACAGACGGGGAGCCCATCCGTATGCCGAAAGATCCTCGACCCAAGGTCTGCATCTATCGTGCGGAAGAACACAGCCCGGTTTCCAGACGTCAAGTGGAGACTCCTCCACCACTTGGATTCAGACACAACAGGGGAGTACATTACATCCCTTTCCAGATCCGCGACGCTCAGGACCGGTTGCACCCAGCTCGCTATACGCAGCTCATCCTTACAGCGGACCCGTTCGTCCTCGCCTACAGGAGAGGCAGTGACCAGCAGTACGGGAAGCCAGTGCACGCCGCCCCCAACTACGACTACCCGCGAGACACTGCGTACTGCGACGACGATTTGATCTTCCTAGATCAGCGCAGCATCATGCGGGAGTCGGTGGATCGTGCCCTCACGGGCATGAAAGACCTCACGCTGACGGCAGAGGTCCACCGATATCGCTGCGCCCAGGCAGGGGTGGAGGCGAAGGAACAAGAACTGGCGAGACTCACGGAAGAGTTGGACAAAGTCGCCAGGGTACGACGGGAGTGCGTGCTCCGCCTGCAGCGCGCCAACGCAATCACGCGCATCGAAGCAGAGAGGGACTCCTATCGACCAGGGTTGGAGGCGGGGCAGCAAGTCGCGGCGCAGAGGGAGGCAGTTCAGCGGGGTCGAGCTGGGGCTCGACCATAAGAAAGGGGTGATGTTACGTTTCGGATTGATCGGCGCCTCGAGCCGGGAAGTGGACACTGACGCGTCGACTATGACATCGCTGTCAGCAGGATATCGTCATGGACTTGTAGGGTCAGTCAGCCGGGTAAGCTCCGGCGCATGTGATTGTACGATAACGGATCGGATCTCGAAATGACTCGTAGTGACTCATAACTAGGATAGCCGTACTAGGGTTCACGGTACTTACGCTATTGGCTAGTTAGTATCCAAGCGGCGCTTCAAAGCCCGCGCGTAACTGTATAAGTAGACTAGTGCGAAGACCAAGAACGGCATCTTGGTCTTCTTCCAATACCACCACCATCTACTCGTCTTTACTAAGAGGCTCTCCCCCTCTTAAGTGAGTGTCCGGCATATCCCCTCAGACCAGGGATCCCCGTGACTTATTCCTTGACCGTCCCTTCGTGGATCAGTGGAATATCCAGCCGATATCGCGGCATACCAAGTCTTCCTATACCGCAACGATCGAGTAGCGTCTCCCTACCACACCTTCTATATCATCGATAGCGTCACATGGGCTAACGCTCAGTACATCGATCGCATCCCAGCAGGAGTGCCACAGCTCGAAGACCTTCACGCATACTTCGGACGAGACGAAAGCCTTCAGCCCCATCCCGCCTTCTACACGAGCACCTTCGCCAACCGCAATTACCGACTCGTACGGATCGCCACCAAGCAAGAGGCCTAAGTCAGGCAAGCATCTGTGGTAGACGTTACACCTACTGTAATGCCACCACTGGCGTTAGTCTGACTTGGACTGCAAAAGGGCGTTTACGACTTAGCGAAATATTCTCTCGAAGTCACGTGACTTGGTCATGAGATACACGGCGTTTATCTGGCACGTGATCCCAACGTACACTAGGGCAAGCCGTGCCACTAGGTATTCCGATTGATAAAGACGACTTGCGCGAAGGGGCAAGTGAAACACGCGTAAATGAGATGAGATGGAAGTGGTGATTGAAGAAGACCAAGATGACGAATCTTGGTCTTCTTAGGCCGCTATTTATACATATGTGAGGTAGCTTTAAAGCTCCTCTCCAATCCGTACGACGAATAGCTAAAGTAGCTCGAACCCTACTATCGCTATCCTAGTTGTGAGTCATGCCTCATCGGCATGTGATTCTACTACGTGCTTACTGATCCCCTAGTCCATGACACATTGTGGCTTACTAACGTGGTCATATCCGTATAGTAAGCGTCCACTTCTCCCATACCGTGACATCACCCCCTTTTCAGCTGCAACGCCCACGGCGCCGAGTGGGGCCTACTCCTCCTAACCAAGCCTCCTGCCGCTCCGTGATTCGGTCCAGCACGTTAGCCATCTCGAGGCGGAACTTACAGCGGGCGAGCTCCACTTGTACCCCTCCGAGCGCCTGTGCCAAGGCGTGAAGCCTCTGCTCCATCCGCTCGGCCTCGTGTCGGTAGGCACGGAAACGGGTTACCTCGGCCTTGAGCCCCACATCCCTCAACTCGTTCAGCGCCCGGTCCGTCCTGTGCTGATTACTGTGTCCGCCAACGAGGGCGTATAGGTCTTCGGGGGCGTAGTGGGGCTTCCCCGCTTCGCGTACCTGAGGCTCCGCGTATAGGGGTCGGCTGTAGACCTTGTCGCTGTCGTCGACAAGGCCCAGTACGAGGGGGTCGGGACCGGCGACTACCTGGACGAAGGTCGCCTGGTGCGTTACTCCCTGCGCGTCGGTGATGGGGTAGTGGACGAAATCGTCCCCCCGATTATGTTTGTAGCCATGTGGGGCTGTGCGGGTGTTGCCTCCCAGGAAGCGGAGGCGAACGGCAGGGAGTGTTTGGTCCTCGGTGTCGACGACGACTCCGGCGCGATACAAGGGTCGCCCCGTGGTGTCGCAGGCGTATGGGGTTTCGTGGGGGTCGTCAGAGTCGGTGGCCATGATAAGGTAAGGCTGCTCAACTGGGTACCACTCCCTTAACGTTCCTTCTACCGCCTCGTACACTGCTCTCTCAGCGTCGCGGTGTGTTGTCGGCGTCGAATGAGGATGCACACTCGTCGTGCCGCTGCTGCCGCCAGCTGTTGCTGCCTCCACTGGTCCGCGTGCGGTCTCCAGGGTCGGTTCTGCATCCACTCCTGCCACCGCAGCGTGGCTGGCGTCTTCTTTGTCTTCTTGCTGCTTGACTCGGATTGGGAGAGGTCGAAGTGGGGGACTCGCAAAGAGTCCGACAGCTGCGCGAAGCCGAGTAATCTCGGCCTCCGTGTACGGCGCGGTGTTGAGACGGTCCCCACGGCTGTTGGTGAGCCAGTAGGTGGCGGGTTGGTCGGGCTCTTCGACGTCGGTGATGGACTGCGCGTGGGTGAGGGCCTCTCGGAGCTCTTCATGGGTGAGGCTGTCGATGAGGCGGGCAGCGAGAGGGGCGGTAGAGGTGGCAGTGGAAAAGGACATTGTTGGTTGAGTAGAGAATCCAGTGTGAGGGGATGGGGTTGACTTAGCGTCGCTCATCCGGTTTATATGTGTCCTGGCGGCGGTTGAATTCCGTTCGTACTCCGCTATGGCTTCGTCAGCGAATACGTCATCCTTGTTGACCCACTGGTTCTCCGAGTCCGGGTACCCCCTCCATTTCACGAGGTATTGTAATTTCTTGCTCCGGCCGAATCTCCTGGAGTCTAGAATGCGCTCCACTTCGTACTCCTCTTGTCCGTCTACCAAATCTGGTGGTGGGCGCTGGAAGTTCTTCCCATGCATGGGCGTTTCGCGATAAGGCGTGAGCAGATCGATGTGGAATACTGGGTGGATACTCCATTGCGTGGGAAGTGCGAGTTGATAGTTGACCGGTGATAGTACTCGTGTGATTTGGAATGGTCCGTGTCGTCGTGCTGCGAGTTTGGCCATTGGTTGGTTGGTTCGGAGGTGTCGCCCTTCTAGCCATACTTGATCTCCTACTTGATACTTGGGCGTATCTCGGTGTTTGATCCATAGGGACTGTGCCTTTTTGATAAGGGTCTGGGCTTCTTTCCGTGCGTCTCGGAATTGTTGGAGTCTTGTAAGTACCTGGGGAATGGGTGAAGGCTTATCGATCCAATCAGCGCGGGGGTCGTATCCCATCAAGAGTGAAAATGGGGACTTCCTTGTGGCTTCATGTGGCCAATTGTTATGCGCGAATTCTGCCATAGGTAGAAATTGCGCCCAGTTATCTTGGCGCTCGTTGGTCCAGAACTGGAGATACTGTTCTAGCCACTGATTGGTGCGCTCCGATTGTCCGTCTGTTCGGGGATGATATGCCGTGGATATGTTTTGATAGATACCGAGGATTCGGCACAGCTCTCGTGTGAATTTCGATGCAAAACGTGGGTCTCAATCGCTGATGATTTTTGCCGGTAATCCAAATCTTCGGAATATATGGGTTACGTACAGGGCTGCAGTTTCTTCCGCCGATATTTCTTCGTTGCAGGGGATGAAGATTGCTGCTTTGGTACAGTCGTGGTTGGTTACGGTGAGAATGGCGTCATATCCCTGCGATATCGGCAGTTTAGTGATGAAGTCGAGCGCGATGGTTTCGAACGGCTTAGCGTCGGGCTTTGGTGTAATCGGTGCTAGTGGGGCTTTCGTTGGGCGGTTGTTGACCTTGTGTCGTTGACACTCCACGCATCCTTGGACGTATTCTGTTACTTGTTTCAGCATGTTTGGCCACCAATAACTTCGTTCGATGATTCTCGCCGTCCGTTTGATTCCGGGGTGGCCGTAAACTGGGGGGTCGTGGTGGTTGGCGATGATGGTGCGGACTTCCTCTGGTCCCCCGGTGATGACTCGCGCACCTTGGCGGTACCAAACTTTGTCGACTTTCTTGAGTTTGTGGGGGTCTACCCATGGGCGTATGATGCTTTCGTCTTGATCGTGTGTTTCCGGTTGTTGAGTAGTGAGGTTTCGTGCAAATACGGCTTCTGGTAGGACGACAACCCCTTCGTTATCTCGTTCTCCTCTGTCGTAGTCGGGTCTTCGTGATAAGGCATCTGTGTGGCCATTGTTGGCTCCTTTGATATGGTGGATCTCGAAGTCGTATTCCATGAGTTCCAATACCTCTCGAGCCACGCGGCGACTTATCTTTTGTGGGGATTTCCAGTGCGTGAGGTTTAGGTGGTCTGAAAAGATTTTGATTTTGTGTGGGGATCCTGCTAGGAACGGCCTCCAGTGTCGCAGTGCTTTGACAATGGCTAGAAGTTCTAAGTCGTAGATGTCATAGTTGCGTTCAGCTTCGTTCAGGGTTGCTGAGAAGTATCCGATGGGGTGTCGTTTCCCATCTTGTTTCTTTTGTAGGAGCACTGCGCCCACTGCGTATCTGGATGCGTCTACTTCGAGTTCGAATTGGTCTGTCAGTGTGGGGTGTGCGAGTACCGGTTCACTGGTGACCAGGCGTTTGAGGTTTTGGAAGGCGGTTTCTTCGTCTTTGCCCCATATCCATTCCGTGTCTTTGCGTGTGAGTTTGTTGAGGGCTCACGCATATGTGGCAAAACCGCGAATGAAGAGGCGGTAAAAATTGCAGAAGCCTAGGAAGGAGCGTACGTCGCGTACCTTTGTTGGTGTGGGCCAGTCGCGTATGCCTGCGATTTTTACGGGGTCCATACGAGTTACCCCCTTTTCAAGGATTACCCCCAGGTAATCCATTCGCGGTTTGTGGAAGGTGCATTTGGACGGTTTGAAGTAGAGATCGTGGTCCATTGCGACTTGGAGTACTGTGCATACTGCGTCTATGTGTGCCTGAAGTCCTGCGTGTTCGAGGGTTGCGATACTGATGTCGTCCATATAGACGCGGATGATTGTACCCATTGCTGCGAAGGTGCGAATTGTATCGCCCAGGATATCGTTCATCATGTTCTGGAACGTTGCCGGTGAGTTTGTAAGTCCAAAGTACATGACGAGAGGTTCAAATAATCCGTATTTCGTTTTGAACGCGGCCTTGTGTTCATCACCCACTTTGATCCGTATGTTGTTGTACCCCCAGCGGACGTCAAGTTTGGTGAATATGTGCCCGTTTCCAAGGTCGTTGATGAGTTCCGACATGAGAGGTAGTGGGTATTGGTTGCGCACCGTGCAGGCGTTGATTCGCCGGTAGTCTTGTACTGGTCTCAGCTTTCCATCCTTTTTCTTGATAAAGAAGAATGACGAGGCGTAGGGTGATTTTGAGGGTCGGATGTATCCTAGCTTGAGTTGTTCGTCTAGCCATTCGCGTAGTTGTCCGTCCTCGTCTTGTGACATTGGGTATACTTTGCAGTCGATACTGGGGGGTGTGCCCGGTTTGAAGTCAATTGCATGGTCCCAAGGTCGTGATGGCGGAAATCGGTGGGAGGCTTCCTCGCTGAAGATTTTCGCGAAACGCTGATATGGTTCTGGGAGGGCTTCCACGACGGTGTTCTGATTAGCTGCGATGGCTAGTTCGGTAGCTATGGTACGTATCTGGCATTCCTCTTCGAGCTTTTGGATGATATCTTCGGCTTCGTCTTGAGTTATTGCACCGGCGATAGTGGTTTGCGCTTTTGTGGGGTTGATCGATCGAAGCACTACTGGGAGGGCTTCTTCGTGGATGGTGGCGTGCGCCCAGCTGATAGTTGGTTCGTAGTTTGCTAGCCAGGGATATCCGAGGACGAGATCTTCGTTTCCTATGTCGGTGACAAGGAATCTCATGACCTTAGAGACGTTGTTGGTCTGGACGTCTAGGTCAATAAAGTGTGTGATAGACCCAGCTTTATTCTCTGTGTTATCTATGTTCCAGATCTTTTTTGGTTTTTCGAGGGCTTGTAGCCCAAGGCCCATGCGTTTAGCGAATGCGGGTCTTATGAAGTTGTCGGTGGCTCTGGAGTCGACGAGCCCTTTGATGTCGGCCATAGAGTAATTTGTACGAATCGATACTGGAATTCGGAGCGAACGGTAGCGAGTCATGATTACAGAATTACAATTGACTGCCCTCACCCAGGCCGATGGGTTCAGGCGTCCTGAAAACCCTCTTGGGTCCAGAGATCCTTGAATACGAGGTCCTTGACCTCGTCACTAGCTCCTTTCAGCGTTTCCATCCACCCCCTGGCTTGTTCTTCTGGTGTGGCCTCCGCGCGGCACACTGTCGTCGGTTCTTGACTGTAGTAGTCAGTGTCCATGCTTCGACTCATGCTTGCATGTGGTGGGAGAGGTTGTCTCGGTTTTCTGGGACGCGTACATTCTCGTGAGAAGTGACCGGGATTGTTACAGTTGTAACAGATAACTTCCCTCATATCTCGACGTGTTCCGTTTCCCCGATTTTGTCCTGGTCCTCCTCTTGGCTGGAATGGCGGTCTTTGGTAGTTGCCTCGATTTGGGTCTCCTACCTCTGCGAGATGTGCGCGGGTTCTGTCTGCCGATGTGTCCATGGCGTTCGGATCGTGACGTGGTGGTGGGAATCTGGGTGGCGCCCACTGCGGGGTGTACCCCCGGTTTTGTTGTGGTCGCGGTGGGGGCGTACTGCGGGGTGTTGTGTTGAATCCTAGGCGGGCGCGTAGATGGATGTATTGTTTTTGTCGCTTCAGCGCCGCTTCCTTCCATTCATTGAAGGTTTGAGGGTCATCCAACTCGTATATTTTTGTGAAAAGGGCTTTCGGTAGGCCCGCCGTGAATCGGTCCAGTGTTTGGCGGTCGTTGAGGCGATAATCAGCCTTCCGTGCTAGTTGTTCGAAGTTGGTGACGTACGAGTCAATATCGTCCCCAATCATTTTGAACCCTTTTTGTCGCGGCACGGGAAGTGGACTCTTACTTACGGTGATGACCTCGTTAGTAAGTAGTAATGTGTCATGGACAAGTTGCATCAGTCAGCGGTCGTAGTATCACATGCTAGATACTATGACTCATTCCTAGTAGTAGTAGTAGTAGTAGGGTTCGAGCTACTTACGCTACTCGTCGTCTCGTTTCAAGAGGAGCTTTAAAGCACCCTCTCATATGTATAAATAGTGGCTCAACAAGACCAAGATAAAGCATCTTGGTCTTCTTTAATTCACCACTTCTACTCGTCTCTTCACGCGTGCTTCACTTGTCTCTCGCCGAGCAAGTCGTCTTCATCGATTATAGGATTACCTAGTGGCACGACTCGCCCTAGTGTACGTTCAGATCACGTGCCCGTAAGCGCCGTGTATCCCGTGATCAGGTCACGTGACCTCGAAGAGATATTCTGCTAAGTCGTGAACGCCCTTTCGTGTCCAAGTCGGACTAACGCCAGTGGTGGCGTTACACTTTTGCCAGGGTGGCTTGTGCTTGCTCCTGTTCTAGAACGTTTGAGAAGCGGTCAGAGAATCCCGCCGTTAACGTATCCCACAGGAATGGGTCGTATCGGTTGCACCCGTGGTGCAGTTCGTTGTTGAGCCATTGGAGGAATCCGAGCGTCCAATTAGACACTCGTGGTCCTTTGACGAATCCCAGAAACAGTAGGCATCGTCGATAGACGTTGGTCATGATCGGCGCTTCTGAGTTTTGCCCCCAGTAAATGTGCCACTGTGTGAGGAATGACTCGTACTCATCTCGGTTTCCGTCGAATATGTTCGGGGGTTCTCCCACGAGTTTGTCTGCTCCGTGTGGTATTCCATGAGCGAGTCCTGCAGCTGGTGGTGGCGGCGGTGGTGGTCCTCCTCCGAAGGGATCTCCTCCACCTCCTCCTCCGAATTGGGGTTGCCTACTCCCATGTGGTGGTCTTCCGCCTCCTGGCGGTCCTTGGCCAAAGCTTCCTCCGGGTCTTCTTGGTGGCGCTGGTCCGCCTGCTCCTGGTGGCGGGTCGGGTACGTCCGGTCCTACTGCTCTGAATATGGCGGCGTCATCGGCTGTCATGCGGTGTCCGGTTGTAGGGTTGATGGGGCGTAGGTACGCCTCAGCTTCTTCGGTGATTCTTCGTGCCTCCTCGACTGCGAGGTTTTCTTGCGTTATCGTTGCTGTGGCCATATCTGCAGGTGGGTGCACTTCGATGCGTTCTGGCTCGTTTATTCGCAGGGATTCAGCTGTTTGTATTATATCCCCGACTTCTGATTCGTCTTCGTGGTCGGTGTCCTCGTCGTCTCCGCTTGTTTCTGATGGTGCTGGGGTTCTTGGTTCTGATGTGCTAGGTTCTTCTTCTGGTTGTCCGTCTATGCGTCCCCACTCTGCGCGTGTAGGTAGATTTCTTGAGTCGATGTCGCAGTTGTAGTTCCTTCCTGCTGGTCGTACTGCGTCGTATCAGTTATCTATGGGGTTCCAAGTAATTTCAACCCAACACAGCTGGTCGAAATTGAACTCAACGGGGCGGTACCGGGTTGGGCCCGATGCGAAGTCTACGAAGTATCCTGTTTCCCCTCTGTATTCTCTCCACCTAGCCGCTCCTAGGAATTGTACTGGGACGTTGCGGTCTCCTCTTCGTTCGAGGGAGTAAGTTTGGAAGTTTCTCCACTGGTCTCGAGTTGTAAACGCCACGATGGGTAGATCTTGGTCTTAATGTAACGCCACCACTGGCGTTAGTCCGACTTGGACTGCGAAAGGGCGTTTACGACTTAGCGAAATATTCTCTCGAAGTCACGTGACTTGGTCACGAGATACACGGCGTTTATCTGGCACGTGATCCCAACGTACACTAGGGCAAGCCGTGCCACTAGGTATTCCGATTGATAAAGACGACTTGCGCGAAGGGGCAAGTGAAACACGCGTAAATGAGATGAGATGGAAGTGGTGATTGAAGAAGACCAAGATGACGAATCTTGGTCTTCTTAGGCTGCTATTTATACATATGTGAGGTAGCTTTAAAGCTCCTCTCCAATCCGTACGACGAATAGCTAAAGTAGCTCGAACCCTACTATCGCTATCCTAGTTGTGAGTCATGCCTCATCGGCATGTGATTCTACTACGTGCTTACTGATCCCCTAGTCCATGACACATTGTGGCTTACTAACGTGGTCATATCCGTATAGTAAGCGTCCACTTCTCCCGTACCGTGACACCTACCCCAACAAAGAAGTCAGCAATGAAGGTGAGCGCCACATACCTTCTCACAGGAAAGAGACTGATTCTTGAAGTCTGGGAATTCTGGACTGAGGTACTCAATGACCACATCAAGTACTTGTTCACTGCGCAGACCGATATGACCTGGCCCATGTTCCGTGAGGAGGTGCACAACCTCCTCGATAGGCCTCATAGTGAGGTGCGGATCGTGTTCCGCATCATCCTAGAAGGGGGAGGGTGGTCGGAACTTGCATCTGATAGTGACTGGGGGAGCGCAGTCACCCGGCTGGTGGCAAAGATATGGTCAGCGCGGACACGTGCAGTGTCAGCTGAAGTGAAGAATATGGTAAGTCAGATGGTATGTAACGAAGACAGAGACTGACCTTGCATACCCGCAGCACCAGTCTGCAAACGTCCGCAAAAAGGGGAAGGAGAAGGAGAAACGTTGTCGTGAAGACGACATTCCCCCTGCACCAAGTTCTGACATGGCACAGCAGCTGGACTGCCTCCTCAAGCTGCAGCAGCACCTCACATGTGTCGAACACTCCAGCCCAGGAAAAATAACGTATTGCATGGTCAAGCCGTCGACAGAGAACACGAGTGGGGGGCATGATGAGATGACCCATGAGGATATGACGCTGTGGGCGAAGCGGATGGTAAGTGATGTGAAATGAAGTGAATGCGAAGAGACACTCACCAATTTTTTCAGTCGCTCAGTGGAAATACGACAAAATATACGCAGCCCAACACTGAAATCTATGACTACCCACCAGTAAAAAAAGTACGGACTGACAGAGCTGTGAACATTACGCCTACACCAGGAGCGAACTCCACACTGCAAGCGACACCAGTTGTGTCAACTGCAACACCAGTTGAGTCGACTGCAACGACATCCACTCCAGGTCCATCATGCCTTCTTCATGTCAGCGATCGAAGCAGACGGCCCTCGCGCCTTTTGGTCCTTCTTGATTGCCTCGGAGAATTGAGGGTGCCGACATTGATGGAGCTACTGTGGCTCATGGACACTTACAGCCCAGCCCTTAGCCTGAAGTACGTCGATATGCAAGAAGAGTTCAATGAGCTCGGAATTGACGATTCAGTGGACTTGTACTCACTACCGGTCGAACTCCTTGCAACATTTGGAGGCATGGGCCAAGGGCTCGCACGCTGCCTCCTCGAGTATTGCCAAGACTTTCTCTTCTACCCTCTTGGTTTTGTGGAGACAAGGGGTGATGACACGACTGAAAATGTGTCAATTTCTCAGCAGTTGAGGGAGTCCTGGGACCTGGACTCAGACGATGACCCCGTGACAGAAGAAAGGATGGACTTCATGATGGAGTGGCTTCAAGAACAGTCCGAGTATGAGCAGATAGATGATGAGGAGATCGATGATGAAGGTACATTGGTGAATGGGACCGATGACGAGGAGGATCATATGGGTAGGGCGACGTCGTACGAAGTGTGAGGTGGCTTTGTCAGCCATCCCACGGTCACCCCCATGAGCGTGTACATACTGTAACCGCAGTTGGTAGCGGTAGCTTTCCCCGAGGTGGGTTTGATGCACCCGTACCAGCGTAGCACACAACCCTTCAATTTACTGTATATGTCTGTTCTCCAACCATCCGAGTGACCGTTGTAAGGATAGCTCGGGCTCTGGACGCATTTTCGGTACGGTCCGGCGTCACATGGCTAGCTTGCCATATCGGTCACATCGTCTCGCCACAGCTCGCTCCTCGCCATCGATCTCGACACCTTCTCTCTCTCCCCGCTCGTCTCCTTCGTCCCCGCTCGCCCTCGGCTCTCGCCACTATGCACCGCCGTCGACACCAACCCCTTCGCAAGACGCTCCCCAGCCACTCGAAGACAGGCCGCGCGTTCTCGCGCCTCGTGCTGTCTTTGTCCCTCAACATTCCGTCTCCATCGCATCGCCTATCTCCACCACTCCTTTGAAGATGTCAAGCTCGCCACACCCGTTCTCGTTGCCTCGACCACGTCGTCCCATTGTCGTGCGTCATAGTGTCTCGGCCCTCCCTTGTTTCAGCTTCTCGTTTCTGCGCTTGTCTCCCTTTGACTGTTTGTCTGTCTCGATCGTCTCCCTCCGCGTTTCGTTATTCGCTTCCTCCATATGCCACCCATTCCCTTTACCTTACTTCTACTTCTTATTGGCTCACTCATAGCTACGAGTTCGCTTGTATTTAAGTCCATGGTTTCTTGCTGAATAGACAGCGCCCGGTCGCCATCATTTCCCCCTCTAAATATGCGTGCTGATCCCGGAAGTTAGGCCCTACCGCGGGCACTCGAAGGATCAAGCTCTCGTCTCGTCTCGTCTCGTCGCCCTCGCTCTCGCCTTCGCCCGATCGCATTCGCACCGGCTGTCGCCGTCGCGAACTCTTCGGACTCGGCCTTCCTCTGTCCCTCTGTAACCTCTGTGGGATCTCCTCCGCCTACGGACTCACACGGACTCGGCTCCGTACACCGTCTGCAACATATATATTCACGCACACACAAGTAAATACATCAAAAAATTAAGGAGGGACCTGGTACCCGCAGTGCTTGTACCAGCCCTTTGCGTTATCCGCCGTGACAGAGTAGACGGCTGCCCAGAATGCATTGTACACATTGCCATTACCGGACTCGAGATCAGCATTGATGCGAGCACGATTCGCGCGCAGCCAGGCCTTGATGGATGAGAATGCGAGTTCGATCGGGTTGAGATCTGGCGAATATGTGGGAAGGTAAAGGAGGCGCGCGCCGTGCCCCTCGACCAGTTCACGAATCCCGGCCACCTTGTGAATGGCTGCGTTGTCGACAACAAGGACCGAATTGGGCAGCGGCCATTTGTTCATGCGAGGGAGAAGGCCTTCAACGAATTGGCGAAAGATATTGCCGGTAATGGTGTTCTCGACAACTTCAAGGTGTAAGATTCTATCCAGGGAGATAGCAGGTAACATCGTGTATTTCGTGCCGCGAAGGAAGAAGTCAAAGCGGCATGCACGCTCACCACGCATAGACCGCGCATATGGCCTCCTCAGGGTGAGTCGATTGAAATGACTCTCGTCGGCAAAGACGAGTTGTTCGGGGCGGAAATGGGCAGTGATAAGGGCCATATACTATAGAGAATAATATATATTAAGGATCCCTTTGATAGGGACGCGCAGCGATGATGATGTTTTTGAGGAAAGAGATTAACTCCTATTTTCCACATCCGACCGGTCCGTATACACATCCGTAATAGGAAGGCAACGCTTACTAATTACTCAGCTCGGATGGTGCCGGGGTGCTTCCCTACACTCCCCTTCACATCGGCGCCATTCCCATTTCTTCCACATGTTTTTTATATTTAGTTCGGGCTAAAGCTTTTGTCAGTATATCAGCTGTTTGCTCTGGATCTCAACATGTTCCGATTTTGATAATATTTTCCTCAACAAGATCTCGGATCCAGTGCCATCGTATATCGATGTGCTTCGCCCTCTTGTGGAACTGGGGATTCTGCGCCATCGCAATTGCGCCATTGTTATCGCCTTTAATCAAAGTCGGGTACGCCTGTTTCCATCCTAGTTCTTCATACAGGCTTCTCAACCAACAGGCCTCTCGACCCGCTTCTGACAAGGCGATATATTCTGCCTCAGTAGAGGACAGTGCGACCACGGTCTGTTTTTTTGATTGCCAGCTAATCGCTCCGCCTCCCACAAGGAAGACGTATCCGGATATTGACTTGCAGTCATCCGTGTTTGTGAATGCGGCATCTGCATAACCGTGAAAGAGGTTAGATTCCCTGTTCTTATTCGCTAGAGCTGAGTATGTTATGCCATAGGTTTTCGTTCTGGCCAGATACCGCAAGATACGCTTGAGCGCAACGGTATGTTGAAGGCTCGGATTGGCTGTATAAGCCGCTAACCTATTTACAGCATGCGCTATGTCCGGTCTGGTTGCGTTCGCGAGAAATTGTAACTCTCCGAGCAGCCGGGCGTATGAATTACTTCGATCGCCTTCGTTACCGTCCAGATTAGGCTCGAGCTTCACATTCGGGTCCATTGGGATCAACACTGCATTCGCACACTGTAACCCTTCCCGCTGTAATATGGCCTCGACATATCTCGTTTGGGAGATTGTAATCGCACTTTCAGTTTGTGTGATTTCTATTCCGACGATTTTCGCCGGCTCCCCCATGTCTGTGACCTCCCATTCGGAGTGTAAGTCACTTTTCATCTTGGCCATGAGCGGTTGTGTTGACGCGAACAACATCAAGTCGTCAACCCACACTGTTATTATTTCGAGCTTTTCCCCGTTTCGTCGCAGGTACGCGCATGGATCGGCTCTCAAACGTGTGAAGCCATGTTTACGCAATTTCTGATCCAGTTCTTGATTCCACTCCCGCCCGGACTGTTTAAGCCCGTACAGCGTTTTTATGAGCAGACATACTCGACCGGATCCGTCTTCGTAGCCATCGGGTTGTCTCATATAGACCTTTTCTTTCAGGACACCGTTCAGGTAGGCCCCTTTAACGTCCATTTGTTGTGTAATTAGGTCTTTTATCACTGACATGGCAAGGAGGGCTCGTATTGTCTCCATCCTGACCACCGGTGCAAAGGTCTCGAGGTAGTCTCGCCCCGGCCTCTGCGCACATCCTTTGGCCACTAATTGCGCTTTATATTTCAGGATTTCGCCGCGTTTGCTAAACTTCTTAGCAAAAACCCATTTGTTTGCTATTGGGATCGCATCAGCAGGTTTGTCAACCATCGACCATGTTCCCGTCCTGACGAGCTGATCGATTTCTGCTTTAATAGCGCGTTCCCACTCGGGCCACTCGGGGGATTTCCTAGCCTCGCCCAGGCTTTTCGGATCATCCCCACTGAGCATGGCCTCAGCCTGCGCGGTGTTTACCTCATCTTCTGAATCGGAAAAAGGGTCATTTAGGCGACGGTAATCTATTTTCTTCCCTCGTGTTTTTCGAGGTATGTTTTCTTCCTGCCCCGTTACTCGTTTTCTTTTCAGACTGTCACCGCCATGGATGTCCTCTTCACTATTAGGCTGTCCGCTCTCTTTCGGAACGTCGCCCATTGGCAGTGCGTCTCTCCCCTTCTCCCCTTCGCGCTGTACATCGGGTGCGACCACGATCACATCGGGCGAGGGGTCCTTAGTAGGAGGAGGAGTCAGAAAATGGTAATTACGGGAGGTGAGGACTTTTCTCGTCTCCGCGTTATAATATCTGACGGCTCCTGGTCCGTCTTCATATCCCACATAGGCCCGTTTTTTCGACTTAGGCAGCAGC
Source organism: Lactarius akahatsu (assembly GCA_021524915.1). Classification (NCBI taxonomy): domain Eukaryota; kingdom Fungi; phylum Basidiomycota; class Agaricomycetes; order Russulales; family Russulaceae; genus Lactarius; species Lactarius akahatsu. The sequence continues at coordinate 170,345 of JAKELL010000004.1, forward strand.
TTTCGCTGTTCCGCCTGGCCCTGTAGGAGTATCCACACCGGTGCTCCAAATTCCCGAAGGTGCGCGACATCTGGCTTCTGTTGAAACCATATCTCATATGGTGTCGCATCTTGGAGCGTCCTGGTATATGAGCGGTTCTGTATGTAGGCCGCGTGAACTACCGCGTGCTCCCATAGGAACTCGGGTAAGTCTTGCCCACTTTTCATCGCACGTGCCAACTCAACCAACGTTCTATTTGCCCTTTCAGCAACGCCGTTTTGGGCAGGTGAGTATGGCGCGGTATTTTGTGTCTCTATTCCCCTTTCGCGGCACCAAGACTTTAACGCCTCATTTAGGAATTCTTTCCCCTGGTCTGTGCGTATTGCCCCAGGAGTTTTGCCACGATTTATTAGGTACGTGAGATATTCTTTTACCGCTTGCGTCGCCTCGTCTTTTCCTTTTAGGAAATTCACGGTCATGTACCTCGAGGCGTCGTCTACAAAAAGGACAAAGTATTGATGTCTGTTTATGGACATTACATCGTATTTTCCCCACACGTCAATGTGAGTCATTTGTCCAGGTTTTGTTTGTCTGTTTACCTGCTTACTGTATGGCTCCTCGTATTGTTTAGCTTCGGTGCACGCGACGCAATCTGGTTTAGGCGTATTAACGTCTACGTTGAAGCCATTTACGAGGTTTTTATCTTTCAATTTTTGTAGCCCGCTATAGCTAACGTGACCGAATCGTTTGTGCCAGGTTTCCCAACTGAGTGGAATAACGCTGGACGCAAATGTTTCGTATTCGTCACCGTACACCATATTCACGCGGGGCTCAACTTGCAGCTTGTACAAGTCATTTTGTATCTTATTGCCCTCTGCGACGGTTTCCCCGTCTGTGTCTATCAAACTGAGCGTTCCATGACTGCTCTTACACGTTCCACCGGCGCTGTCCCATTTTCCGAGGGATAGGAGGTTATTTCTATTTGTCGGAATGTGTAATGTGTTTTGCAGTCGCAAGATATACATGCGGCCGCCGCATTTGGACACTAACTCGACAGTTTCGCGTCCCAAGACGGGAACTTTGATTCCTCCAACGCCGGTGACGGATATGTTTTTCAGAGGCTGATAGTCTGTGAATATTTCTCGTCGATTGACGATGTGCAAGGTCGTAGCGCTGTCAGCCAGCCAGTCATAATAGATCAAATGCTCATCGATTCCGTTCACGCTAACGACTTCTTCGTTATCGACGCTATTCTCATCATCAATTTCTTCGAACCGATTTTCCTCAACACCAAATGTGAGCATTTTGTGGACATTGCCGATAGTCGCAATGTCTGGCTCAACGTTTGCGATGTCCGACTCAACATTTGCGATGTCCGACTCAATGTTTCCGTCGGTCGTAATATCGGCGTGAGGGACTGCGACGCTCGCCTGCTCATTCTTCGCCTTTTTGCTAGTTCCTTGTTCACCCTCATCTGCGGCTTTCCTCTTGGAGCTTTCGCCTTCACGATTCCAACACTTCTTGGACTGATGTCCATATTTACCACATACGGTGCACTTGTTCTTCTGGAGGAAGTAACAGTCTTCCATTTTGTGGTTGCGGCGATTGCACTGTTTGCATCGAGGCTTTTGTGAGCTGTTGGTATTACCAAGGCGCTTGCTCAGGTTTCGTCCCTTTGAGACTACCTGGCTTACATTTTCCCCTTTCAGGGCGCGCTCCTGGCGTCGTATGTATTCGTCTTTGAGAATCCCAATATATTGCTGCGATGTCAGCTTTTTCTTTGGGTCCTCCTCTGCAAAAGTAATTCGGCCACCGACGTATTGTCTAGCGAATATATCCCATGAAAGAGGGAGCGATTGGCAGATCACGACCTTGAACCATAGGTCGGGGAGTCGACATCGCTCCTCTGCTGCCATATTCATACGTTCCCAATGTCCCTTAAGAGTATTCAGGAACTCAGGGATATTCGTATTCTCATCAGCTCTGCTGCCGAATAATTTTTGTGCCACAGTGACGGCGTGATCGAGCCCTGTGGACTCGTGTATTGCTTCAAGATTAATCCACATATCCCGTGCGGTATCGCATTTGGTGACATGGATCATCTCATTTGACGCAATATTCGTGACTATTATTACTTGAGCGTAATTGTCGTTGTCCTCCCAGTTTTCTTTCTCTGCTGGGTTTTCTGGACACGGGACTGTCCCATCGACATACGCCAAGACTCGTTGTAGGTGAAGTATGCGCCTAACGCGCTCTCGCCATACACTCCAGTTATTGTCGTCGAGCAGCTCACCAACTTTTGGAATATTTGAGGTGTCACACTCGCGAATAAGAACATGATGATCCTCGACACCTTGCGGCGGCGCGGGATCAACAGGGGGGTCGATTAGCTGTTCTTGATCTGCCATTGGGGAGTATATTGTTACAAGTAGAGTAATGTTTCCTGGCCTGCTGTATTAAGCTATGGGGCCAGGGCCCATAACCTATAGAGAATAATATATATTAAGGATCCCTTTGATAGGGACGCGCAGCGATGATGATGTTTTTGAGGAAAGAGATTAACTCCTATTTTCCACATCCGACCGGTCCGTATACACATCCATAATAGGAAGGCAATGCTTACTAATTACTCAGCTCGGATGGTGCTGGGGTGCTTCCCTACATATACGCCTCACGGTCTGGCTCATTGCGCTCAAGAGCATGACGTGTGACCTGTCATCGACGTGATGAGAATAATGGGACTGATAGATAGATGAAGATGTACACACCACTTTCATCGTGTATCCCTTCCTATGGAGGGAACGCATAACGGTGGGACGTGACACTTCAACACCACACGCTTCCTGAAGCTCCACCTGCAGCTCCATGAGTGAAGCGTCGGGCTGACGCCGAACAGTATTGCAGAGGAACTGTAACAGTGAGACAACACCCAGCACGAATGTATTGTAGACATACCTTCACCTGAATGGCAGTGAGTATACGTCGCCGACCACCGTCGATTGGTGGTGGCAAAGATACCCTTCCTATCCTGCGATGCATGCTGCGGTATCTCTTGAGCGACCGTACACTGATTCCAGTGAGCCCATGGATTTCTGAGTCATGCAGTCCTTGATGCGACATTGATAGGGCCAACTCCTTGATGTCATTGGAGTACTGGCGGACCATCGTTGAGGGTTTTCGTTGGGGGATTGGAAGGTTTGGAAGGGATAATGACCTGCCGAGCATGACAACGCAGATAACTATTCCATAACCCAAGTTTTCTGAGATAACTATTCTATAACCCCAATTCTCCGTCACTTAACTATGAACCCTACTCTTGAGTTTTGAATGTCCGCTGGGCTAGGCGAAAGCTCAGGGGCCACTTGATATGAAATGAAAGCCGCTATAGGCTGTCAGTTAGTTAATCTACGATTCTACGGCGGCAATAAATCATATTTTTATTTTATGACTATAGCGTATATGACCCATAAAATATTTCTATAGCCAATGTATGTGACTGACATTATTCGTATTCAAGACAATCCTCGGAAGTATTCCCATTGTAGCACATATCATTGAAGTCCATTGCAACTGATTCCGTCAGCCATTAAAACGGGGATTATATTGTCCATTTATTGGAGCTAAATCTAATACAAAGTCTGTCAGCATCAGAGGTTTCCACCGCGTCGAGTCCGCTTTCCTCAGCTTCTGAGTGACCGTTCCCAAACTGGTGCAGGTTCAAAACGATCCTTCCTTTGCGGTCTCATCGCTGACACCGAGGTTGTGTGCGCAAGTTTGCAAGCACGCACCGAAGACTACCCTCTCGTCATGTTGATGCTACCAGGCCATCAACATTGGCTCCTTCCTCCATACCTCATTCCCGTCCAGCCAGATCTACAGGTCGATTCTGTCTGATTCTCCACGTTGCTTCGTAATTCCGTGCCAAGAAACCCGAAAAGTTTGGGCTCCAATGACACATGTACGTGACTCTTGACATGACTGATGCATGTTGCCTCTTCCTTTCTTTGATCTAGCCTTCGGGCAAATCTTGCAAGAACATGCCATACTAGCTAACAATTAACTCTGGAAAATGGGACTACGACCACTGAGGACACCCTGGTGAGCCTGGTGTGAGCTCGGGAGCGGAGCTGTGGGCGTGGATAGGCCAAGGGGCGGCAGTACAGACGAGGTACCGTCTTCCTCATTCCCCCTTGTGGGCCTGACCTGCCAGTGCCACACCACAGCATCGACGCACACTGGAGGGCATTCAAAACTCACTCTCAGGGCTGTTCTGTGCCTCGCTTGGCAACATGGACATGCTGCACATGATCTTCCCCGCCCACGCCGACCTCCCACGACCTCCCGTTCCCGGGGCCCGCATGCGATGTGTACACCTTATGCTACATCACGCTCCCCGTAGAGCGTGTGTGTACCAAGAACTTGAAGCCGTCCCTCAAGCTTTTACCCTCACACGCGGGCGCCGCCGCCTGCTCAAGCTGAATAGGATCTTCGATGTTGAGTCGCCGACTGGCACGGTCTGGGCATGTGTGCGCGTTAGCGTGCCGACAGAGGTGTGAGGACAACCCCAACGGTAACGAAAGTGAGGACGGCCCATGACGTTGATAACAGTGAGGACAACCCCTAATGTGGCGACGGCAAGGACGACACGACGGCAGATGGTTGTAACCATCGAGGAGTGACGGTGTAAACAGCGATGATGACCGCGGGCGGGGTGACGCCATAGTGGCAGCAGCGACGACGACGACGATACCTGCACCAACTAAGTGGGATTGACCAAGGCATGTATCTGTGGTGCAGTAATAACGCCACCAAGACCCACGGCCCACGGGTTGTGAGATTCCGAATCCGATACGAGGCTGATAAAACCAGTGATAGTGATTAGATTAGTATCATTGATTAATAAAACAGAATATGAAAACAGAATATGGTACGGCGGGTGCGATAAGATGCTCAACAACATAAAATTTTTTCTTGGTTGTAATCTAGCAACATTATAGTAGCATTACATGCAGTTGTCTGGCTGCAATCCAATGCGAGTCTAGCAATCCTTGCGGACATGACAAGGGATTTTTCAAAAATCGCGTCCCGTAAATGGGCAATATATTGCTGACACAAAGATTCCCACCCATACACGGAACATTGCAATCAATTCCCATATTATGTAATCGATTCTCTGGCCCATGAATAGGGCGACACTTTTTACTGATGGCGCTCTCGAGAGTATACGATGGTGTCTACTAGTATGTCTCTGGTGGCAGAAATGCAATGTACACTCTAAGAAAAATTACGAGCCATCGGGGGTATTATTCTATGGAATATAGACTTTCCGACAATGCAATTGCAACAGTATAAAAACAATGAGAGTAGGATGAGAGTAAAGCAGCACACCAACACACAAAATCCATGCGGATGTCGGAATGATTAGTATTGTTCGGGTTCTCTGAGCCACGTTATAAGCTCATTGAAGCCTTCGGTGCCGGGAATGAGTGCTAGTCCATGTTGACCTTTGGGGTTGTAATACAGCCCTTTACGGACGCCGTGAGATCGTAAATACTTCTTGATGCGCTGTACGAAGGGTCAGCCTCTCTGCAAACGAGTGAGATTACTGAGAACTGACGGGTGCGCAATAAACCACATCGTTGTGTGCTACGATGAACTTATTCCGTGCGGGGTCACGGGCATGCGGAATTTCTTCAAAGAACAAAGTGTTCGCCGTCCAGTCAAACTGTCGTTGAAGCAAGTTCGAAATGCCGATCTCGGTGCTAACAAAGTAGTTCATTATGAGCTGAAGCCCCTATAAACGAAACGCGCGTCAACTTAGATCCGTAAGTGGAACAAAGGGTGATGCACTCACATTCGTGGCAGGGTTGTAAAGGAACTTGAGACACAGATCTTTTCGGGAGCACACGTGAATACAATTTATCCAATAGCGAAAGTGTAATAAACAATAATGACATACCGCCTTCCCAGCCGCAGAAGGTAACAGGGTCGATGTACAATGATCGTGCGACAAGATCCGGAGCATCTTTGAGGAACCAAGCATGGACATATGAACCATTGGAGTGGCTTGCTAAGGTGATACCCTTCGGTTTCCGTCCGTCGGATGCCCCATTTCGAGAATCCGAGGGATTTGGTACCCATCCGAAGTCGGCGAGTAATTGGCGCATGATAACCATTGTCTCTTTTCGGTTTTTGGGGGCGAGGAAGCGAGGGTGGAATATTTGCTGACTGATGTGGGGCTGCAAGAGAACGAATAGTGGGCGATCCGGCACCCGGGTGAGGAAGCCATAGATAATTGTGCTGTACTGAGGTAGGCCAATGCCCAAGCCGTAGGCAAATACAATTGGTGTGGGGTCCTTGCACGCATCCCAGGTTGATGGGACGCGCACGAGATAGTCAATTCCGTGACGTGTACCGAGGGTCATGCCCCCAACATGAATAAGTAATTGCTTCATGACAAAGTCGCCAAAAGCGACGACGAGGTAATAAATCAGTGGGCGCCACCAGACACTGACAGGATCGAGAGTAAGAAGTTTCGGTTGCGCATTGGGATTGGAGCCTTCGGGAATCGTAGTGCCCGTCCGCTTTTCGATCAAGTCCAGACAATCGAGCAAAACCTTGAGGTTCTTGGGTGGAATCTTGTCGAACTCAGGAATGTGTTCGTAGAAGAGAGACCAGTAAAGCCAGGCACACATCTCTTTCCTTCGGACCTGTGACCAGGGGACGCCTCCAAACCTATTGGAGATAACATTTGTAATTAGTCGCCCACTATGGGGTTTGGGTGGGTCCGGAACGCACCAGTTCCGGAACTGATTCTGAAAGTCAACGGCACGAGGGTCCGTGGGGCTGAGCGCTTCAACGGCTTCAGCAGGGCTACCTGGACGAGATTCGTTGATAGTCTCCTCGTCATATTCGGCGAGATCTGCGAGACCGGTTTGCGTTATACGCTTGAAAGTCAGGGTGAGCTCCTCTATATTTCCTGGAGGAATTGGGCAGGGGCCATTGACGAATTTATATAGTGTGTGGTGGTATACTGAAAAGAGAACCTGGGACCGGTGATCAGATCAGATGGTGGGAGGGTGCGGATGGAGGGGTTAACGCACCTCTGCGAGAGCATATGTGAAGAGAGCCTTTCCATGCCACGAGAGGTTCCAAAGGCCGCCTCCTTTCAGCTCGTAGAGAACAAATGCCCACGAGAACAGAGGAATTGACCAGAGAGGGAAGACGAGAACGACGAGGACAAGGAAGTAAGTGAAGTCACGAGACGGGGGACGGACAGGTTGTTCTGAGATTGGCGGAGCCATTGAAAGGAGGGGACTAGCATTTGGGGATCCATACCTTGGACTAGAAATACTCTCGTCCCCATGTTGGACAAAGCGTAGCGCGCGCTCAAAGCAATCATGTGAAAACCACACTGGAATCCACAATACGGTCCCACCACACCGATATCCCCATCGGATTTTTATATTACAGCAGGTTTCATAACAGTTATCATGCCTAAAATTTAGCGACCACACGGACTTCCAAAACTCAAGAGCGGGGTTCATAGTTAAGTAGCCGGGGAAATTCCTGGGAAATTTGGTTATCATACAAAATTGGGGTTATGGAATAGGTATCTTGAAAAATGAGGTTGTCTTCGTTGCGATGCTCGGCACTGTGCTACGCCATCTCCAAAGTCAGCGTGCGACATGTCGTCCATTCGCGGCGAGTGTGCTTCCCGCCATGAGTTTTTCCTTTGCGATACCAATACTCAATGCTACTTGCTATGCTACTTGCTATCTTGCTGGATGGCATCTTACACCTTGAAGAACACCATTACTAGCGACACTTTTCAGCAATTGGTCAAAGGCCCACTCCCGTGCATAAACGAATGGCCAATGGCCAATTCAGTCCTCCTCGTCGACAATGCAGCCATTCAAGGTCGCCGGTATTCGTGAACTGGTCGAGGGCCCTGCGTATTCGCCAGGTTTTAACCCGATCAAATTGGCGTTTTCATTCATCGACGCCTGGCTGCGCTCAAATCGCGCTCGCATCAAATAATGCGGATCTTGAGTCGGGAAATGGCAGCGTCTACGACGCATTCCGAGAGCCATCCACTCTGTCACAGCGGATGACGCAAAGGGCTGGTGCAGGTACCAAGTCCCTGTACGTGGGCGGTCACTCAGACTGTTGGAGAACAAAAAACACTGAATCGAAGGACGCCCTATGTACTGCAGTATGAGTGACTCGAGTTGAGGGAAAGCTACTGACTGCGTTCGACAAGTTGTATTGGGGGTGTGGTATAGCTGACAAAGCTGCCTCACACTTCGCCCCCACGACCGACGTGGCTCACCATCTGGACCACCGTCCGACTCGGCCCATCCACCACTGTACTGTATCCGGACTGAAGCAGACATTATTACCGTCATCGTCCGTACCTTGCTGATTCATGTTGAATGGGTGGATACGATACGACCGACCACCAATCAAGAACGTCGCGTTGACCTCAGCACAAGCCTCAGCATCACCTTGTCCGACTCGGAAACATCGATCACCTCATCTGTGTGAACTTCTCTAAGTGATCTCGGGGCTCTCTCCTCCAGGTCTTGCAAAACCCTCTCCTGTTTATTTATTTTCAATGGCGTCGTTGTCCCCCTCTCCACCGAACCGAGAGGGATGAAGAGTTTCGCAAAACTGGCAGAGATGGTGCCACGTGGGCGAGATCATGGCCAAGACCAAACGTCACAAGGAGTTCGACCCTCAGCGCCCCGTGCCAAACCTCGATCATTGTTGTTGCAAGTTCCAACAAAGGCGGCGATGGGGCTGCATTGACAACGCAAGCGGTGCGATGTGTACATCGCAGATTTGCAAGATGTGATACATGTGGCCTGTGTTGTACCACGATGAGCCCATTTCAAGCCGACATGTATTCCAAAGCGGACTGAATACCCTGTCCAGGACTTATGCACGACCCCTCAACGGCCTCAACAGCCTGAGCAAGTCCTTCAAGTTTTCACGCAGTGGCGTCGCGCACGCAAACCCGGTCCCTCTTGTTGACACTTGTACTGTAGTGCCTCACCGTCTTTCACAAATAATTTTCAAAACCGATAAGTAGAATATATAAATCCGTTCATTAATTACTACGATTAGTTTTTGTGGGAAAGAAATTCGGTCACCAAAGTTCCCATTCAAACGCCGCCTATACTCCTAAAGTGGTCGTAACATGACAACTCTTATGAAACCTGCTGTATTTATTTTTATCTTTATTTCGTCTTCACTTATCCTCCGCTTAACCTTAACGTCGACGCTCATGTCCTTCAACACCGCAAAACGTTCCGTCGTCTCTCAAATATATGCGCGTTCTCGCTATCCATCTCTGAGGGCTGCCTCGACACTGTCTGCCGGTTTTCCGAAAGTTGCGGAGAGGGTACGCATACACTCCGGCGCGTGAGTAATATTCCCTCATGGCCTTCATTCCAGCTCCCAACCAAGTATGGCGGCGTGTACACCGTGAGTTCTGCCTCCGCCCTCGTGTCTCAACTCTTCATTCCGCTCAGGTGACCCTTATTCCTGGTGATGGTATTGGCCAAGAAATCACAGAATCCGTCAAAGAGATCTTCGAGTCGGTCAACGCGCCCATAGAATGGGAACAGTACGATGTTTCGGGCATGTCCTCCTCCGGTGAAGCTCTCTTCAAGCAGGCTATGGAGAGCCTGAAGCGTAATAAAGTTGGCCTCAAGGGTTTGTCTTTCGTTCATCCATCCGTTCTCTTCCTCGATGCATCCAACTGATGTCCTCAAGGCATCCTCTTTACACCCATCTCAAAGTCCGGCCACATCTCCTGGAATGTGGCCATGCGTCAACAACTTGATATTTACGCTTCTGTAGTCTTGTGCAAGTCACTCCCAGGTGTTCCCACTCGCCACTCCGATGTCGACTTTGCTCTTATCCGTGAGAACACCGAGGGCGAGTACTCCGGTCTTGAACACCAGAGTTATCCCGGCGTCGTTGAGTCTCTGAAAGTGTCCACCCGCGCTAAGGCAGAGCGCATTTCGCGCTTCGCTTTCGACTTTGCCCTCAGGAACAATCGCAAGGTGCGTCGGGGTCGGGGCCGGCATGTCCAACGTTTGCTCATCGAGTCGCCATATTTCAGAAAGTGACTTGTGTCCACAAGGCAAACATCATGAAACTCGGAGATGGTCTCTTCCTCAACACCTTCCGTCGTGTCGCAGAGGAGTACAGGTCGTCTGGCATCGAGTTCAACGATATGATTGTCGACAACACTTCCATGCAGCTCGTCGCAAAGCCCACGCAATTTGATGTCATGGTCATGCCTAATTTGTACGGTGCGATCGTGTCAAACATCGGTGCTGCCCTGGTCGGTGGTCCTGGTGTAGTCCCAGGCTGCAACGTTGGCCGTGTAAGCACACAATTGACGGGCTTTCAACGGTCATGGTTGGTTGACTTACCCATGTAAAGGATTACGCACTCTTTGAGCCCGGATGCCGTCACGTTGCGAAAGACATCATGGGTCAAGATCGGGCAAACCCGGCTGCCATGATCCTTTCCGCGACCATGATGCTCCGGCATCTCGGGTCTGTGATCTCGATTTCATAGCGTCCCCGTTCTAATTATTCCTCCCGGTCTCAGCCTTGATCACATTGCCAATAACATTGCCTCTGCAACCTTCCAGGTTCTCAACGCCGGCAGGGTCAGAACGGCTGACATGGGAGGTAAGTCGTGACCGGTGGGTACTTTGAGCAAGACGCCTAATTGATCGTCTTCCCGGCTAGGTTCTTCGACCACGCATGAATTCACGGCCGCAGTTATTAAGAACCTTGAATAAACCGTGTGTTGTGCGACAACAATAGGGCAAGGATCCGGAACGGACCACTGACCAAAAACTATTGTCCTGTTCTTAGGAATACACTGGTGTAGACATTACATATACCGCTAGACATGTTACCGACACAGCCTGATCGATGGTGTTATGGCAGGGTGCCGAGCTCTTCGATGGTGAACTCCTCGAACGGATCATCAAGCGGGTCGTTGGACCCTAGATGGCCATCTGAGTCGCCGCCCAATGCTGATTGTGTAGGCTGACGACAATCTGATGCCTTGTACTTCACGACAGTCTGGCTATCAACCTCGGTCGTTCCAGTTTCGACACCGGGAGCAGGGCCCTCTGGTTTTGTCTTCCGGAGTGCAAGTATAACCTCACACCTCAGCTCACCGCGCTTGCCCCAACCGGTCACCTCGGGCCGAAAATCGGCATAGAGTGCAAATCCGACGCGATTCAGTTCCATCGGATCACTGTAGCTCTCTGCGAGGAGGCGCATGGCGCCCAGTACCGCTGGTGCGGTCTGCCGTAGTGCACGCGTAATGTAGCCGTACGCTGCGCCGGGTGCGCTGCCGCTGCCGTCACTAGCCCCAGTGGTGAACGCGCGCCATGCACCGGACGCATTGCGATAGAGTGGGACACGCCTGCCGAGGAGGTCGACATACGGCTGTGTTCCGCCGGCATGCGTGGTTTTGAGATCCGCTTCGCGCTTCTTATCGTAGACGCCGATTGAGACGCCCTTGCTGATCGCGTTCATCTCTGTGTACATCGATGCTACGAAAACGACATGATTGATGGACAAGGAAGGTGTGTGGAACGACGTGCATACCGATACTCAGCGCTTCCTCGCGCGAAAAGCCAAGGCGCTCGGCAACGACGCAGGCCCACGCCATCATGACCGGCGCGCGGTTCACGACGGCGGATTTGTGCTTGAGCGCATCTTGGTCGAGCAGCTCGTGGAAATCGAGACTGCCGAGCGTGGCGCCTTCGTCCGTGGGTGGACCAGGCAAGAATTCGTTCCTTTCGAGACGCGAGGCGGCGTCGCGTTTGCGGCGCTTCTTCGGTGGCGATGCCTTTGCCACACACCTGGTCAGTCAAAGCGTCATGTATTTGATGGACGGTTACCGTTGAGGGCTCTCCGTGTGGCGTGGATGTCTCCTCGTCTCGAGCTGAGGGCCCGATGACATCTGCTGTGCGGCGCTTCTTGGCCTCTCGTTGCTTTGCGTTCGTGGTGGCGATTGCACGAAAGCCCGCAGCATTGAGCGCAGAGAGCACAAGCCCACGATCGTCCTTGTCCGAAACACCGAGAGATGCAAGTTTCGAGTCTGTGAGCTCGCCTAGACGTGCTGGTGTATTAAAATCTTTGTAACTGATGAAATATGTATCCTGTCAGTGGATTCTGTACCGAACAAACACGAATACGAAACATTTTTCCTGCCGCCATCATGGCACGCGATACAGGAAGACCCCTCGAGGTTAAAACTTGGAGAAAAGCTTGAAGGGACAGCCTTTGGTCGTCTGGCATCGTCGGATTGGGCTTTTGACAAGCCTGTACATGGGTTTTCGATGGTTGCAGATAGAGGATCACTCGGGTCATGCCCTCCTGATGTCACGTGTCACAGATTATCTATTTACATCTGTATCTACTGCTTTTATTTCACAATAACTACCAAATAAAATTGGCCGCAGAGCAAGGAACCATCTACTTGTCAAGGATAGTCGTTTCCACGATGATATCAGTGACCCTGTAGGGATCTGTGGATAGCCTATCAGCGTGAGGAATGAAACTATAGAGATGGATCTCCGTACCAATGTTGGAAGCAGGACGGCGGTCCTCCAAGTATCCATAACCCTTCTCGGCCACATGTCTAGGAACGCGAATGGACGCGCCACGGTCGGCAACACCAGACGAGAAGTTGCTGATGTGACCTGTCTCGTGACGGCCAGTCAACCGGAGATCATTGTCATCACCGTAAACGGCAATATGTTCGTCGTGACGCTTCGACAACTTCGCAATAGCAGTGTGGATGGCCTGGATACCTCCAGGTTCGCGCATCTGCTTGGTCGAGTAGTTGGTGTGGCAGCCTGCACCGTTCCAGTCGCCCGAGAGAGGTTTGGGGTGGAAGGAAACCTTAACACCCCATTGCTCTGCAACTCGGATGAGGAGATAGCGAGCGACCCAGAGCTCATCTCCCATGGAAATGCCCTCGCACGGGCCAACTTGGAACTCCCACTGAGAAGGCATGACTTCCGCGTTAATGCCGCTGATCCGGACGCCAGCATAAAGACAGGCACGATAGTGGGCTTCGATCAAATCGCGGGCGACAACCCTTCCGGCACCTGAGTTTAATAAAACGGATCAAGGACGATTCAATTAAGAGGAACGTGAGAAGTTACCAGTGCCACAGTAATAAGGTCCCTGAGGGCCAGGGAAACCACCTTTGGGCCAGCCGAAAGGCCTGTCGTCGAGACCGAAGAGCGTGTACTCTTGCTCGAGACCGAACCAGGGCGCAGCATCCTTCGCGAGTTCCATCGTCTTCTGTGCGTGATGGCGGAAGTTCGTCTTATTGGGAGTGCCATCGCTATTGTAGGTAGTAGCGAGGACGAGGATATTGTCACCACCACGGAAGGGATCCTTGTAAAAGGCGACGGGACGAAGAGAAATATCGGAGTCATTGCCAGGGGCCTGGTTGGTGGAGGAGCCGTCGAAGTCCCAGTGGGGGAGCTGGCTCACATCAGTGACCTTGTGCGGGATCGTCTGTTTGAAGATCGGAGGTATTTAAAGGGAGAACATCGGCATGAACGTAAATGTATTCACCCTGCTCTTAGCACGAAGCCCGTTATCGCCGTCAATCCAAACGTCTATTTGAAGGGGTTAGAGGATAGAGAAGTAGAAGAGAAGAGAACCGCATACATTCGGCCTGGATGCTGCTGCCCTGAGACAAGGCAAGAAAGGTGCAAGAAGATCAGGGTGGTAAGTGGAAGCGGAAGACATGAGAAGACGGAGCACGATTCGACAAGCGAAGGTCACTGATCTAAGTGAAGGAGGAACTGAGGGCGAGCGATGAGAGAACGTGATATAAAAGGGAGCGCAGGCCTGAGGGCTGTGTGCCGTTATTTGGTTAGTAGTCATCCTTGGCCTTCTATTGGTTCGATAAGCGGTATCTTATCTCAGATTGATTCATGCGCCCCGTGACTAGATCTCCCATTTGCAGCGGTGCCACTGAATTTTTTTTTGTTCCAGTGATCTGGATCGCTGGTCCTTTCGTCGGCCGTTCGGAAACTGAACAGCTCCGAGGATTTCCTGCACAACTGCTATGCCTTCCGCAGGTTTCGTGTAGACATAGCATTCGAAATTAGAGCCACCTAATGGAGTTATGGTAAGGCCATGTGCAAGGCCATGTGAGACTGGAATGGAATCTACGAGTGAAAATGGCCAAGCCACAAGTCAGGGTTCCTCTACGCCCTTCATCGCTTCCTCACAACCTTACGGCGGCGCCCGCCCGCCTTGAGAGAAACAGGACCAACTTTCCCAGGTTTAATATCGTCATCCTTCTCATCCTGCACGTGATATCCAGCTTCTGGTAGATCTGATTCGGTTCCTGTCCCAGTCTCCGTCTCTCCATCTTCACTAGCTTCGACAGGGGTAGTGTCACCAGGTTGTTTTGTCCGCCTGAGTAGCCTGCTGATCAGAACAGTGACGAGAGTAAGGAACCAGGTACTCTGCAAAGACGGAGCTGTGGCGGCGGTGGCGTTGATCGGCGTCTGTTCACCATCGCTTTCCAACTATAAAAATTGATCAGTGCTTCATGTAGTACATGCTAACATGGATACATACCATAAAAACGTCCCCGTTACTTTCTACGACCACATCGATGGCCCTGCCTGGTATCACGTTCCCATCCTCGTCGAGACGGGGAGGTCCACCTAAATTGACCTTGACCTATGGGATCCCTTTCAATCAAAAGTATAACAAGGAAAGTGGCGTAAAGGTCCAACCTTTCGTCGATGATTTGACGGTATCATCTTCGGTCCCCAAGCGACTAACTTCGCTTGCCCGACAATGTGCTCAATGCGGGCCAGGTCTCGTTTGAAGTTTATGTGCTGCACGATGTAATGCAACCCAGACGTCAGAGTCGTGAGAAATATGACCACAATCTGTGCCATTCCGCTCAGCATGCCGACAGAGCAAGAAACCTAGGTGGACACGCACTCCTAGACCTGGACGGAAGCGGGAATAGTAGTATCCAGTGCCACGCCAACGTGGCACCCCATTTTTGTAAAAGAAATCGTATCTTTATACGCAACATTTCAGTTTACTCTACTGCCAGTGCAATCCTGAGGTACTGACCGTTCCCGGCCTTCTTGATTCCTAAGTATTGACGCAACGACACCGAGACGCGCAAATCGTTCCTGAGCGCCTTTAACTCCCGGATTTTTATCGGGGCTTTATGGTGGCCGGCGTAAGAAGACAGGGACAAAAACGAAAGGTAGAAGGAATGCACTGGAGTAGCATGCTCTTCTTGCGATACGCGCGACCAATCTCTGCCACAGACGCAGACGAGGGCACATCGAGCCATGAGTAGAATGTTGTTCCCTTTCCTGCAAAGGTCAAAAGACATTCAATGCGACTGAATTTGCCAGATGACAGGGAGATCGACCTTCAGCAGTTTCTACCGCACTGACGAGGTCGAAGATTTCGTGGTCCTCCTATGGGTAGGTGAGGACTAGTTGTATGTTTACATCTCGTTGAAAACTACCTTGGTCCAGCTTTACGGGACACGTAGACGATTAGTCCGTGACCAAAAAAAGGTTGGAAGGTTGCCACGTACGCATGAACGACCCCAATTAGAAGCACCAGTATAGAAAAAATTGATAGATATCTCATCCGAGATGATTGCGAATACTCGGCGATCAGCTCGGGAGTTCTTTTGAGGACCTAACAAAGTGGGATGTAAAGGTTACGAAATTGACAGGCTGAAGTTGTCTGTGATTCACAGCGGCGGATAGCCCGGCCCGAGTTCAATACCAATCGAAAGACGCGCGGGCGCGAACTTCACTCTTGAGAGTGAACGGCAGGGTGTAACTTGTTCAATGGCTCCGCGGCGCAGGTGCACTGTATGCGGTTCTCATCAATGGCGTCGAGAACCGGCGACTGGGCTCGTCGTCTGCGGTGAAGGTCACGTCCTTCGGGTGCGCGCCTAGTCCCTTATTTTGTCTCTGACCGACGTGAACATCTTAGAATTACCTCAATGAAACGCTCGAAGCGCACGAGCCCGGCCCGCATCTGTTACAAAAACGCGCACTCAAATCAGCGCGAGAGAGGCGGGGGCGTGCAAGCAAGGCTAATCGCCAGCGTAGGCATCAATGGGCCCCTCTTAAGGCCTTAGCGTCGCAACCGTTCACTGAGGTTGACCTTTCGAACATAGTTTACTATGGTGCGCGTGCGCGATATCTCTATTTCCAGTGCTTGCAACTTTTATTGCGGAAGCAAGTTGCTGCATTGATTCGCATTTGGAAGCTTCCTAGCGAATTTGAGGTCCGCATCACCCTGATATAGCGGTTCAGAGGATATTTACGGTCATGCAGATCATCTGTAGGGATCTATGGGCTCTGCATTTAAGCTTGCTGCCGTCTCCGCCTCCTCCAGAACCCCTGCTACACAAGCAAGCCACGCGTGGCCGTCCTAGTGATGGCGGTTCAAAGTCGGTGGACTCGAAGAAGAATAAGAAGTCGAGTCCTACCGCAGACGATAAGAATGCAGCTGGGATGGAGAAGATATCGCCAGGGCAATCTAATGCGAACACTGCTTCCGAAAGCGACTCAGATGAGGATTCAGACATGGATGAACTACTCTTCTTATTCTCCGAATCAAGTTTATCCGAAGACGACGGGGGTGATGATGACAGCAGGCAACCACTTCCCAAACCGGAGGGTAGTGGGCAAAAGTTCGACACGTTCGCCCGCAACGGCCCAGCGAGTAACGTCGCATTGCTCGTGGTGGCGTGTTGGACTCTTCGCCTACCCATAATATACATGGATATGATCAGGTTCGACGACGGGATATTAGGCAGGTAGTCGACTGATTCATGCTTTCAGGTTGATCGAATGCTACGACCTGCCTTACCTGGAGCCCCTTCACCATCTACCGGAAAGCATGGTTCGTCACCTTACGAAACACAATGTTCAGGCACTCTCTCCTCTGGTAAGGAGTACGAATATCTTGCGTGTTCGAGATGACAAACGTGGGCGCAGCATGCACCGACGACACTAGCATTACATAGCCTCTCGGCCCGATTGGCTCGGAAATTGCTGGGGACATACAAGATCCACACCCCAGAATTGAACGCTGGGCCGATGTTATGGCGCGTAGTACGCGCACTGGGAGGGACCCGTGAGTACCCTGCCTCGTGGTCAACGAGATCCGGTGGCTAAGTGGGACTCAAGCGGTGCTATATAAACTCAGCAAGACGCTTGGGCATGTCCTGTCGTTGCCTCTGGTGCTGCACCACACGCTTGCCCCTCGACTCGCACAATCAAAAGACGAAGATGGGGACAGCCACAAGTACGACAACGTTCCTCCTGAGCTGGCACTAGTGGTGGCGGTAGTGATTGTGCTCAAGATGGTGTACGGGCTAGACGGCCGACCACGGTGCGTGAGATGATTGTTGCACATGGTCATAGCCCAATATGGTGACTGACTGGCTGCTGATCAGGATAGCTAAGAATAGTGCTGATCCGGCATGTGCGCTACCCCGGATGAAAGATTACTTAGCGATTGTCCAAGAAATCAAGGAGGCTTACGTGAATAGCAAGGACGTTTTATTTTCAGCGCGATCAGTATTGTAAGCAGGCTTCACGCGGGGCTACAATGCTCGTATTTAATTTAGTGCCGTCGGCAGGCAGGTATCCGATCTGGACGAGACGAGATTGGATGAATACCTCGATTTTTGTCAAAATGGATTGTTGAGACCGGGAACGACGAGTCGAGTTCTCGAAGACTTCTTTCTTCTCGGGCCAGATCCGGTTCAGGCTGAAGCGGTGGAGACGACGGCGGTTGATCGGGTAGAGAGTGATCACCACACGATGGCGAGGGGAACGGCAGACTCGGAAAACCACGAACCAGGTGAAGGCTACGCCATTTATAGATCCCGAGACAGCCTGGGCACCATTCCAGAGGAGTATCAGATGGTGATCTCATACGGTGCCAAGTGGATTGGGGTCGAGGAGGAGATGCTGCTGAAAGTGAGCGAGCGCTATGAACGGAGATTGGGGAATTGGTCGGCGTCGGCCACGAGGTTACCGCTCCGAGACTAGTGAATGAATAACACATCATGTCGGCCGACATTTTCGTGCCGTCGTCATCGCTCTCCCACCTTCCGTCCCGTCTGCCGCCTTTGGAAGGCGTGCCCACATCCTTTCATTTTAGTCCTGCCCATGTTCTGCTCTTGTCCGCTGGACCATGATAGTATATTCTAATACACACTAAAATTTCAACTCTTATTCCCTCCCCTCCCTTGTCTTGTTCTCTTCTCTTCCCAACATGCGCAGAATCGCCTCTGTCCTCACCTCAAGGCGCTCGGACAAGCCTGACCCTCCCAACGACGCACACCCACGTCCTACCTCCAAGTCCTTCGCAAATTCTTCCACCCGCCGCTTTTTTGGTACCCTCACTCGCATCACTGTCTCGACAGATCGGTCGTCGCAGCCTACGGCCTCGGAACCAGCCCACTCGTCTTCTGCTTCTTCAACGGGCTCAGTCTCGCTCCGCACACCAGAGGACGATCGCATGGGCCAGCTCACACCTCATGTAGCACGATCATCCTCTCAAAGGAAGGCCTGGATCCCATGGTTGACCCCCAAGAAATCTGACCCTCGAGGACAATCACCGTCACACCCACCATCATCATATTGGCCAGACTCGTCGGGTCCCATTCCCCCATCTTCCATAGCTGTTAACAACCAGCCGACCGAATCCGAGGACGACACTTCTGACGAATCTTCCTCTTCGGAGTCGGAATCTACCTCGACTTCCCCCCCGGTTCCCTCCAGAGTAGACAAGCCTGACCCCCACCTCTCCCCTGTCGACTTCGTCGCTTCCCTCACGATGAACAACATCCCACCAGCATTCTCGCCCCCACCGCTTTTGCACTATTCTGATGCGCCCCTCTTCCCACGGTCGTCGAATTCAGTGCACAGACTCACCTTCTGTGACACGATCGAATCCATAATGCACAGGAAACGATTACTCCACCGGCTCCAATCTCTCACCCCGGCGGACCGTCGCCTCCTGGCCGCACTTGGCCCTCGGATCTCGTCTGCAGCCCAGCGACGAACGTTGCCGCAACCCGAGGAAGGGGAAAGGTATGACCTCAAGCATGTGCAACCATTCAGTCTCGGCTTGAAGCAGTGGATTTCTCGACCGTACTTTGAAGAACGAACAGTGCTATGGGTCCCTGATGATGCAGGCACAGTCGTCTGGACAACGGTCAAGGGTTCCGGATTCGGTGTCTGGGCTCTCGACGTTTCTGAGACGCTCGAACTGTTGGCTGGATTGGACAATTTCAATATCGACGACGTGCGACCCAGCAGCCCGCTTCCACCCCCGTCCAATAACGTTCCCCCAGCGCTGAGTAAGTGCATCCACACGTTCATTTATTGGAAGTTCGTAATCAAAACTCATTCCCAAAGCTTCCCTGCCCCCTGTCACGGGTAAACCTGTTCCGTACAAAGCCGTACCGTCTCCGCTTCGATATGATCGTGGTTCTTCTGAGCCTCCAACACCACCATCCTCAACTGAGGCCATGACCCCCGCATCCAATTCTACGGTATCTTCCTCTAGACGTGGCGTTCGCTTCGCAGAGAATGTCGATAAAGAAGATCAAGTCCCTCTTGGCTATATTCTTCGACATAGAAAACGACGCGAGGAAAAGGCCCTGTTTATTCAACAAGAACGTGAGCGCCGTCAACACGAAGAAGAAAGACAGAAGCACGAGGCGGAGCGCCAGCAGTGGGAACAAGAGAAACGCCAATGGCAGAAAGAAAGGCGAGCTCTGGACGAGGCTAAAAGGCAAAAAAAATATGCCGAGGAGATCGCCGCAGCCAGAGTGCGACGCGAGTCCCATTATGCCTTACCCTCCCAGGCGCGGGAACAAGACAGCAGGCCCCGCGAAGCCTACTCTAGGCCCGCCTACGACCCACGCAAGCAGACCGAGCACGCTTCCCAGGCCCATTCGCTCCGTTCCCGGAACGACTCGTCCTCGAGCTCGAGGCAGGATAGCCTTCCTCGATCCGAAAGCGCTGGTCCACATACCTCCCGTGCTACTTCAACACATAGCATATCTTCTTCTGAGGACGTTCGCGCTCGCGCTAGCCGGAACAGTAGACGAGGGTCTATGGTTTCTGAGTCGTCGCAACGTTCCGTTACTTCCCCTTTCTTTACATACGGTTGGCCACCGGTCCCACCGATTTCTCACATACCACCGATACCCATTTTCCCTGCCATGCAGGTTATGCCTGTGGTTCCCCAGTTTATCATGGACACGCCACTCCTCCCCCCAACGGCCCCATTTATGCGTCAACAATACAGCAGATCTCGTTCGCGAGATTCATCTCCGTCAAGAGGCACCGGGCCGAGTCGTGGAGAACGTCCCCAACGGTCGAGCGATCCCGCCCCGCCAAAACCACGTCATCATCGTTCCAGCAGTGATGAGCACGGTGGCAGGAACTCGCCAGCTCGCTCTCACGCTCAGATGAGCAGCAGTTCGACACACCCTCGGCCGGTGTACCCAAGGCGTACTGAGCCATCGTCTAGAGCGTCCATGCCCCAGCAACCCTTCGCACCGCGGCGACAAACGGCATTATCCTGATTTTTTTACTGCGTGTTAGTAAGAACTTTTTCTTTTTTTTTTTTTTTTGCTTTTACGGTACTTTCCTTACATTTAATTGTGGGACGCGCCTACCCGGCCTGAGCCATGCATCCCTTTCCCTTGCAACTTGTCATCATCGCACTTCACTCTGGACACTCCTTGAGCAGCACAATTATCCCCAACTATCTATATCAATGCACGCGAAGTTTTGTTCCATGCCTTTTTCAATTTTTTTTTGCGCATCCACAGACATTTTTGCATGTCATAGTGCCGTCTTCGACATAGTATGTTCCCCATCCTAACTTACATTGTCCACTTCTTCCAAGGCGCTTTTAGTCTTCATTGGCCAGTAAGTGGTACAGAGGGTCATGATTTCGATTTGATAGAATCGGCGGCACTCTGAGATAGCCGCCCGGTAGTACAAACTCGCCTGTATAAATCTGACGGTTAGCCAACTTCGAGTGGGAAAAGGATGTGTCTCGTTTTCATCCGGCCTAGCCCCGTGGTTCTAGCATGTCCGCTAGTCTGATTAATGTTCCAATGGCGAATCGATAATGCACTAAACTGTCTTCTGGCTTCTCACATTAGCCCATCTCGCTACAACTGAATGGGTACTCTAGCGCTAGGTGCGGCGTTTGCTGCGGTGCAACTCGTGTACAAGGCTCATTCCAAGACAAAGACCAATAAGGCGCGTTGCGCGCGCCTGGTTGAGCGGTGTGAGTCGGTTGTGGATAGATTGGAACGCATTGCGACGGCAAGGGACGGCGATGTGGTTATCCGAGAGCGCATACACGAACTCGAGCGGTGTGTCGACCCGCTCTTCTCAGTGACGACGCCCTGCTCATTTCGATCTCAGGGCTTTCGAGTATACTGCGCAGACCATCTTCCACGTTGGTCAGCAGAGTGTCATCACTTCCCTTCTACGGTCTGAGACCAACGCGCTGCGAATTGAATCGTGCAATGAGGCACTCACCGAACTCATCTCTCTCTTTACCGTACGTCAATTTGTGCCACTTCTTTCCCTTTGGTGACTGCTGATACACGGCCATCGCTAGTTGGAAGAATCGGTCGATGCACGTCGATGGCAGAGCGACCTGGATGCTACTCGCAGGCGGGACCACCAAGAACTCTTGAGCATGGGTCAGCGCATCGAGAGCGGGAACGTGGCGATCATTCACGAACTCGCACAACAAGGCGCCACAATCGCCGAGGTGCTGCGTGTGCTCAATGTTCGCCAGCGTCAATCTCCGTTTCTGAGTCGCTGACGCGCCAGCTGCAGGACATCGGTGCTGGTGCCAACTGTGCTAGAGAGACGATCGAGCTCCCGTCGTCCAGTTCTGCTGCTCGGCCGGCGGTGACGCCTTTACCAGCTCCCGACGACGCACCTCCTTTCTCGACGCTAGCACCGTGTGCCTCTTCCGAGTCTGCAAAGTCGAAACCTAAGCTGCGTCGCCTTTCTACCAAGCGCATGAAGATGGCCATTTTCTCGAAACTGCCGCCTTCGCCGTCCCGCGCTCGCTCCGCCGCTAGGGATGCGCTTTGTGCCCGTACGCCACTTGCGTTGCCCCTTGAGCCGATATGTCCGGCCGTGGCAGGCGGTGCTACCGTTGCGCACGACTGTGCGGTGGACCTACCACCGCCGTACCAATTGTACGCCGCGAACCCCGAACGTGAGGATCTCGGCGATGGTGCGGCTGTTCCTGTCTCGCCATCTCGTTTCACTACGATCACTTCGATTGAGGCAGTCCGTGCACCGGATTCGCCTGTCCCGCTGTTTCCCTCGCCGAAGCTGTCAACTGAGTCCGTCTTCGGTTCTACTCAAAGCCTCGCGTCTTTGTCTGGGATTCTCCCTGGTCCGCAGTGTCCGCACAGGAGCCCCATAGCTCGTGTCCCGGAGCTAAAGCGAAAAGATACGATGAGATCTAGGCGACGCAGTGCCATGACTTATACTAGAGTGCAGCCTGTTCTTTGGGGTACTTGATACTATTAGATCTCAAAAAGGTTTAATCGACTCATCCATGAGTTCAAAGCCTCTTATTGTTATTCGTAAGCAGAAAATCAGAATCCACCGCCCAAGTTTTGCTCATATAGATCGGGGCTTCGACGAAGCAACGACATTGCAGGGGTCGGGTACATTGTATGGAAGACTGGCGTTGCGCCTGAGGCCTGAGGACTCATGTCCTTCCGGGGCTGTTTCTGAAACGACCGGACATCAGGACGCTGAAGTTTCCGGTGCTTTTTAGCTTTGCTCCCCCAAGTACCATCGGGAGCGTGGCGCTGCGTCGAAGCTACCGCCCTGAGCGACGCGTCAAAAGGAGAAGTGGCTGCAACAGTTGCGACAGAAAGGGACCCAAATTCCGTAAACGGTCAACAAGTCTAAGTACAAAGCCGCGCTCTCGCCACCTGTCAGCCCACCCGACGACGTCGGGTGATATGGTCCTTTGTCTGATCCATGATGAGAAGCTTGACCTCGGCGTAAAGCTTGCTGCTTGACTGAGACGGCCCCTATTTTTCTTGGCAGTAATTTCGGCGTCATCCCATCGAACCCTGATATCACATAACTCCAAAGGCATCATGCATCATGTCTAGGGCTTCCCTAGTCACATTAAGTTTTTTTCCCCTGTCGGTGTGTCAATGTTACAATGCACCTGACGTCTTGATGTCTTGATGGCAAAATTTTGTTGGCCTACAGTACCACCACGTGGAAGATTATGGTCTGAGCGTAGAGAAGTACGGCTTCCTCAGCAGTGCATATATACGGCATGATTTGCTATTCGGGACTTTAACTTTGGACCCTCAGACCCAAGTTGGTTACTTTCTTTCCGCGCTTCACGATGGTGCCACTGTAGCTGGAGGACGTTCTGATCGCGGCGAACTGTTCCATGACACCATGAGGTTGAAGGTGCCAGCCGCCTGAGGGCCGGCACTAGCTGTCTTAGTTGCCTTCATTCCTCATCGAAGCCGCGTTCTATTCATCGTGCCCAACGCGCCTGTCTTCGCGCGGTCTCTAAAAGGGGCTCAATCGATGTGGGAAGGCGACGACGCTACTTGTTACAGCATCATACACGCTCCTATACATCGCATGATCCAAAGTCCTATGTCCTATATTTATCAATCACGCTTCGCCCATTTATCCACATCATCTCTACTGTACTCAAGTTCTCACTCCACCTGGCTTCTGACGGCGTTGTGACTCGGACACTACCAAAGCGAAGATGTGCCGGACTGCTTGTCAACCGAAAGGGTGTATCTCTCTGCCCAGGTACTGTGTACGGATCTCGCGTCCAAGTCATGGGCAGTTGAACCCGAGCATGTTCATTTTTGGCTCCTACTTCCGAGAAGATTTCAAACATGGCCAAGCTCGGTATGGATTTTCCCGTAGGAAGTGGTGGAAATGAATCAAATGTTTTGGTACGTCAATTTTCCAGAAAGTCAAGGACGCAGACGGGTTTTTCGTCAAGGTTATAATCGCATAACCCGGGTAAGAGTAAGTATGGACCTTAGAGTGATACTGTTACAACACCCATCGAATCCGCACCTCTTGCCCAGAATTTAAAGATCTAGGCGCTTAACAGAAGGCACGGGGGACTAGTGTATAATATTGCAGCGGTGCAGTAAATAACAAGGAGATGTTGAGAGGTATCGCAGGGGGGTGTCGCAACGTGGATGGTGTATGGCAAGCAGGGGGTCCGTGGACTAAGAGCGTGATAATAATCATAACTGGGGAAAGAAGGGAGTGGGTCGTGACGATCATGCACCACCGTATTGACCCCGAATGCGGCGCGCTAGATGTATATCACGGGTCATAATTGTTACTCGTTTCGCATGGATGGCACAAAGGTTCCTGAGGGCGCATTATTACGCGAAGATACGCTGTGACTTGGAAATACGCACGCGTCTTCGAATAAATGCACGAGGAATGCTTCGCTAGCTTCCTGCAGAGCAAGGATCGCGGAGCTCTGCCAGCGGAGGCCGGTGTCCCCGTATTCATTCATGTCGGTGGTCATGTCAAGTGCAATCTCGCGCACCTGCCGAGAGTCAGCAAGTGCCATCGGTGGGGAACGAGGAGAGGGGCTGCATACGACGCGTGCAAAGGGGAGCTTGCGCAGGAGCAGGTCCGTGCTTTTTTGGTACTTGCGGATCTCGCGAAGGGCGACGGTACCTGGTCTGTACCGACGTTTCTTCGCAGTTGCGTCGTGGCTCGGAGCGGAATCTCGGCCTATGGGAACCATGCCACCACGCGTCAATGGCTCACCGTCGTGTGAAAAAAAGCTTCTACATACGCTGTCTCGATGGCCCAGGGCGACGGTCATCGCCACCAGCGTCCTCACCATCATCGCCACCACGCCCTCTACGCGGGGGCTCTCGCCCGCCCGTAGATTTACGCGCAGTCTGGGAGGTCCTGACGCGCTTCGGTGCGGGCGGCGGTGTCGAGTCTTGTGGTTCGATGGCATCTGACTTTCTGCGTTTTTGCTTTCTTTGAACTGTCTGCGCCATATAAAAAAAACTGAGGACTATAGAGGGGAAGGAATGGACAAGAAGCAAGAGGGGAGACTAGGAGCGTGGGAATGTTGTATTCCAACAAGTCGAACATTGTCGCGATTTGGTGGACGCGTCCTGCGAAGATCTGATTATGTAATATCGCGTTCTTCCTTCATGCTTGCGCTCAAGAACCCGCAGCTCTGTGACCAGCCGCAGCAACCCACCCTTTCATTCGAACCCCCACAACGATGACAGTCAAAGAAACCAGTTTTACAAAGGTAATCCACGGATTTTATAGATACACAGACATATGGTTTGAGTGGTGAGCAGGCAACATGTGGGCAATTTGTATGTGGTCTTGGTGACATTTCGAGATCGCAGGAATCAAGTCTTGAAATACAAGGAAGATGGTTATGCTCTCAAGGCTATCATAGCCCATGATGCTCTTGTTCACCCAGATCATCCCCTGCGCCTTGAAGGCAAACAAGGAATAGAGCTCAGCATCGGTGCGCCTGCGAAACGGACGAACAACGTCGCCCTTCGCTCACAGGCAGACCTCTTCTAGGTACCCTCGAAAATGGCGAGGCACGCCTGCTCTTCTCTTCTGCGCAGGTCGAATACATTCGTTATTGGTTGCACACAATGGGTTTTACAAAAGAGCTCATCCCCCTCCCGTATTCCGACTGCCTTCTCACGTCCTCGCGTCTGCAAAATCACTCGCCTGTTATCTTCAAGACAGGCGGTGACCTGCGCAATTCTTTGAAGGTCTCAATCTAATCTAGTTCTGCTTCAGGAGATCGGCCCGGCTAACCGACCACAGATGATTGACAAGAACAATCGCAAGCTCAAAGGGTCAGACTCGAATCTCAACGCGCGCCGCTTGATGTTCGAGCGCATACGGTCCTTGTGGAGTGAACAACGTGGAGCGTGGTGTGCAGTTGACTTCGAGGCTTGGGACCGGGATCATCGCGTCATCACCGAGTTTGGCTGGAGCATGGTGTCCTGGAAGGACGGGGAGCCCGTCGAAGATATGGGCCATCTCGTCGTTGCCAAACACCGGACCTACACAAACCACTATATACCAGAGAACAGAAGAGTGAGTCGGCCCTCATCATCATCATCATCATCATCATCATTTTCCGGAATTGATGATTTCGTCCCAAGTTTTATCATTACGGCCAGTCCGAGGACGTGACGTTGAAGCAGCTAAGGGAGCGCATCCACAATATGATACAGTCGACGAGGAAGCCAGGCCCACTCTTCCTTGTGTTCCACGACAACCACGAAGACCTGAAGTACCTCCGTTCTCCCGAGATAGAGGCTCCTCTCGAGGACCTCTCCTTCTTCCTCCCCGAGTCGTGCGCAGAGGCCGAAGCGTCCGACACAAACAAAATATACGTCATCGACACGTCCGAGCTTTTCGCAGCGCTAGAGGGCGACTCTGGCGGGCAGAAGCGTTCGCTCGAGCGGGTGTGCCGCCTGCTGCAGATCAAGTCGGAGTTCACACAGCACCTACACAATGCTGGCAACGACGCTCGGGTAGGCCTTTTTTTTTTTACCACTCTCACGTTGCCGAGCTCGAGTTTACTGACGGACGTGGTAGTGCACGCATTTGGTTCTCAAGGAAATGGCCAGTGGGGACCCGCTGGACATGCAACGGACGGCACGATGGCCGCTGCACACAAGCACCAACGGTGGCCTTCGCGTCAGGTTTTCTAAAGAAGACGAGGACAGCGACGCAATGCCTTCCGATAATGACGACGACGACGAACTCACGGCTGGGCCGTACGATCCCCGGACGGGTAGACTACGTGAGGGCTGGGCCGAGCGAGCTGCCCGCTTGCAGGAGAGGCTGGATGGAATACGGGCTGAGCAGGAAAACCCCACGGACAGCGGAAATGGCCAGCCAGCTGAGATGTCCGTTTCGACTCAGGAAAGTCAATGATTGTAAGAGGAAAGTTGTACGATATGATAACTGTAGAAGCCAAGCTGACGGTTCTTATTCTTGACTCACGACTGGATTCTCCCAATTGGTGGACCCGCGAGCATGTAATCAGAGGTATTGTATCACGAACAAGTCTACGAAAAGGGGCGCCGCGCACTCGTCCCAGTACATCGTAAAGATACCAATCAAGGATGTCGCCAAGCGTAAGCTTTAGCGTTCAAGAACGTTTAATTTTCTTTTTCTTGTCCTCGTTTTCGTCATCAGAATCTTCGTCATCGGAGCGTTCGTCCTTTAACGAGTTGCCAGTAACGGTACTACCCAACGATGTTAACTGTTAAATTGCGAGAAACTAAAGAAAGGACGTACCGCCAAAGAATACGCCAGATGAGGTAGTACCAGAAGAGGTTGAGACAGTGCAGGAGTAGAATAGGGGTGAAGATCTGCCATTGTAACCACCCAGCCATCCAAACACCATCAGCTGGCGAGAAACGACGCGCTGATTGTCTATACCAGCGGGTGGGATCAGGAAAGCAGAACGAGAGAATGTCAAAGATAGTACGCACGGAATCAAATCAAATTCATTGTACACAGACCAGAGCATGACGAGGTTGAGATAGTGACGGAAATACCTGGACGGGCGGGCGAAATGGGCGATAGAATAAGAACGCAAGAAGAAAGCTTACGTCCAGACCCCGATAAATATAACGAATACGATGTTCTGGGAGTACTCCCAATTGAGATAGTTGATCACTTTGGTAATCGCCAGGAAAACGTCTGGGATATCCATGGATGTGTATACTGCGTTTCCGATGAGCGTCAGGTTGATTCCATAGCTCCACCTGAAAAGCGGGTGAGATAAGACACATAAACATAGAGATAACTGCTTACCCTACGAGCCAAAGAGTGACAAGGTGGTGTGCAACGAGCTCCTTGTAGTCTTTGCGCGGCTTCTCGAGACCGGAGAGGAGTACGACGAGCTGCTGGCACCAATAAGATGCCTGCATTAGATAGTAGCGCTTGAGCTCGGGAGTCATCTGCCAGTGTGGGTAATCTGTGAGACATAGCAGCTGAGTATTCCAGTCTACTGCCGCTGTCAATGGGACACGCACCGATCCAGAAGTGTTTGGTGTTGTACCACCAGGTTGGGAGGCCGGACATAATTCGGACGCCCCATGCACCGAAAAAAGAGAAATAAAAGATAGCGTAGCCTTGTTCACCGAAGCGAGCAAGCTTTGCCTTCTTCTTGATGCCAAAGTAACGGGCAATAGGATAACAGATTCTAAAGAGAACGAACTGGCGGACGAAAGAAAAGAATACGACGTTATAGGCGAGGAAGACCAAATCAAGCCAGCCTTTGCGATATCTTGGGTCAGTAATATCATTTGTCGGTGAGGGAGTTGGATAAGAGATGAAGAGAAGAGGTGCAAAAGGGCTGGGCGGAGGATGTGTGAATACAAGGGGCGTGAAGATGGTCCAATTAATGTGCAAAAAGACGGGGAGCAACAACAACCGTAAAGAAGCACCTGATTTAAAAAATAATTGTGAGCTGGAGCTGGAAAAGCAGGAAGGCATGAATTTGAGACGCACTGGGAACGACCACCCAGCGGCCAGTTGTGATATCATTCAGAAAGCCATGAGAAACGGGTGTGTTGTCTTTGAAAGGACGAGGGCGACTTTTGATTGGAGAGTCAAGTGGTCTGCAGAGACAGAATGGTCAGACGGTAAGTTAATGTGTTGCCAAGAAAGCGAGCAAACGTTTGAGGGATGAGAGGACCAGCGAGGTGGTGGGAGGGGTCGGTCCTGAGGAGAGGACATGAGAGATGATTTTGAAGAGAAAACGGATAAATACTGAGGTTCGCGAATGCCGGGTTTATCAGGTCGCATTTTGTGTCGAAAAGGAAAGAAAACAAGCGGCGGCACATTACAAACAAGCTACGGACCGTTATATATGCGCACGCGATATCCGAACCGGTTCGCTCTCTCTTATGTTCACCGTCCGAGGTTTATTCCGTGACGTTCCTTGTCCATCTGGTTGTAACGATCCCTCCTTTTGTTTATTCTCTCATGTAACTGTCCAGCCCCAAATAATTCCGGCAAAGCGTCCGCCGACAGACCAAGTATCTCGTCATTCTCCTCTCCCTCGACAAATACCATCGTCATCGTCTCATCCAGAGAATGTGGAGAGGCCCACTAAACTCAAAAGGGTTGGCCCTCTCCAAAGGTCTGTTGCTGTCCCTACCACGTCATCGTCTTCAACGGTCAGCCTAACCCTGACCCTTGACCCCATCGCGTGCCCTAACCTTGTTTACTGGCTGGCTACCTAGACTGGTGTTCCCATCCTCACGATCAATGCCGGCCAGTCAAGGATACCCGTATCCACTCGTCAGGTATGTCACTCTCGTGTCTGTCAATTCGCAACGTGTCTTCCGCCTGTCTTCGTCCTATCACACGTGCCCTCGGGCCTTTACTGCATATCTGTCCCAAGCCTTCTGCATGCTCACATTTTTCATTCTCATACTACACTTCCATATCAAGAACATGTTGAAGTTACTGCACACCAACTTTGTCGCCCTATACGAAGCCATTGTTCCTCAAGGTTCCACGTTGGCACATGAGCATGCGCTCCGCCAAGAGCAGGAGATCTACGAGCGCACTACAAAGTCAACTTATACAAATGTGATCTTTTCCGTCTTGTTCTAGCCACTTCAAGCAGTCTCACTTTCCCAGACCGCCAAGACCTCTATTGCCAGTCTCAGGCAACGCGAACGTCCGACATCTCTCGCCCACCCTTCAGTCGGTACCGCGGGGGACCTTGCTCGACGCAGCGAGTCTGACGCTTCACCCAGCCTGAAATCCACCCCATCCCAACTGCAGCCCTTGCATCTCACCCCATTCCGATTACAGCCTTTACTTCTCACCCGAGGAGAACTCCAGCACTGGAATTACATTGTCGACATTCCAGCAGAATGGGGGCCCGGTGGGGAGTCTCCCAGCGCAGATGGCCAGCTCTTCACCTGCGAGCGTTGCAAAACACCATACGTCGTGCGCCCACTTGATCACGAGCCCACTATTGCCCGTGCTTGCGATTACCATTGGGGGAAACCTCAATATAAGCTCATAGGGGGTGCGTCCCCTTTACCTCGTTATCTCCCCTATCCAATATCAGCGCCTGCAGGCAAACGTACGCGGATCTACGTATGCTGTTCGCTCCCAGCCGACGAGCAAGTTGACGGCTGCACACGCGGACCACACGTCTTTTACGAGAGCGATCCCGCTCAGCTTCACGCGCGCCATCCATTCACCGAGACTCCACCTATGGCGCCTTCGGCGCTAGAGATTGCCGCCCTTGACTGCGAGATGGTCTATACCACTGGGGGCTTTCGTATCGCCCGTGTTTCTGTCGTCAATGCTAGTGGCGAGACTGTCCTCGACGAGCTGATCAAGATGGACGATGGTGTTGAAGTGGTGTACGTCATCGTTGCCCCATCGAGCCTTCGTTCGTGTGTCGCTCACGAAAAGAAATGCTAGAGACTTGAATACACGATTCTCGGGCATCCATCCTGACGAATATGCAACCCGCGCTGTTCTTCCTCTGGAGTCCGTGCGACGCGCATTGGGGCGGCTCATCGGAACGGAGACCATCTTGATAGGGCATGCGCTGGATAATGATCTACGCGTGTTGCGTCTCGTGCATCAGCGCGTTGTCGACACCGCCGCGCTCTTTCCCCACGCACGTGGTCCGCCGTACCGCCGAGCGCTCCGCGATTTGTGAGTTCCTCTGATATATCCCACCCAAGGGGAATCGACGTAACTCATTATCGACCATGATAGGACGAAAGAGTATCTCACCAGGCACATCCAAGGTAGCGAGCAAGGGCACTCGTCGGTCGAAGATTCGGTCGCGGCTCTCGACCTCGTCAAGTGGTTCGTCCTCAACAAGAAGACAAAACCTGCACTGGTCCCCGTGAGCGGTGGCGGCGGTGGAGGCAGCCCAGTGGCGGCTTCCAAGGCGTAGTTTTATCATCACTGTATCTCATTTGTATTCACCGCACTGCGACATTCATTGCTTGTGAATTTTCTGTGTCATGAGTTGGGTTAGCACCAACGAGCCAGCCCTATTTTTTTGAGAAACAAGCTGACCTGATCCGGCCCGGAAACTGTGAAGGCATTCTGCACCAGACACCCTATGATCAGTTACATTCTCCTCGTCTCGCGCCAAGGAATGTCGTAGACGTATAACCTGTGACCTATCTTTTGCTAATGGGACCATCTCATCTAGGCAAAGTGCGCCTTGCCAAATGGTTTGTGACGATGCCGCCTAAGCAAAAGGCTAAGATTGTCAAAGATGTCACCCAACTCGTCCTCGCTCGCCGCACCCGCATGTGCAACTTCTTAGAATACAAGGGTCTGTATTCGTTCTTATATGAGGGAACTGATTGACAACAGCCAATCTGGGCAGACTCGAAGGTTGTATACCGGCGATATGCATCCCTGTTTTTTGTAACGGGCATCGGCCAGTTAGACAATGAACTCGTCACGCTGGAGATAATACACAGATACGTTGAGGTTTTGGACCGATATTTCGGGAATGTGCGTTGTGCGACGTCTGTCTACAAGTTGGTTGGTTGCTGATGAATATTCGAAAGGTCTGCGAACTAGATCTGTAGGTTTCTCAGCCATGGGTGCGCAGTGACCAACATTAAACGTTGTACAGGATATTCAACTTCCAAAAGGCATACGCGGTGAGTTACCGTGCTCTCTGTTTTCACATCAGGCCAACTTGCGAGTTGTGGTTTCCAGATCCTGGACGAGTTGATTATCGCGGGCGAACTGCAAGAGTCCTCCAAGAAATCAGTGCTCAGAGTGGTTCGTGTATGGTCCTTTGTAATGCACAGGATCTCATCGAATAATGGTCTCAAGGTCACACAATCTGACAGTGTCGAGGAACAGGAGGCGAGTGAGGACTCGATCACGCGACTTGGCTCTCGACTGCCCTAGTAGATTTACGATTCGTTGTTTGTTGTTATTTACGAGCGGCGGTAAACACGGATATGGGCGGCCCGCGACGCGTGACTAGAATTTGAAATAAGTCGTGTCTAAGTCGCGCTTGCGTTCGCACTCGCACTCGCACTTACACGCTCCACCTCCGACGGTGTGACCCTAAACATCATGGCTGTCTGTCTTTCTCGTCCCTCCGTTCTACGCGCTACAGGGCTGACTCTATCTCGTCACAGACACCGGTCGTACTCCAAGACGAAGATATTCTTAGTGATGTTGTTCCTAGCAACATTGTCTCGCGTCAGGTAGGCCAGTTTTCGGATCTGTGTATATTTCAGGGGGCACATTTCTCTCTCAGGATACTCCTGGGGAAGAAATTGAGAGTGAGGGGACTGCGGAGCATCAGGAACAAGATGAACTCATGAGTGAAGATGACGTGCGTATTGTTTTGTTCGCACATTCATTCTCAACCTCTTGACGCGTGATGCCAAAAGGATGACCACCCTGGCCCGTCATCTAAGGCTCAGAAAACAGCAGAGAGGCGACAGCAGAAACAGAAGCGCAAGGACAATGAGGGGAAGCTCGTCGAGAAGAGGCAAGAAATGGACAAGGCCAAAGTACGGCATCACTCAGGACTCTACTTGCTTCCTGTGTTCATCTATGCAAGGTTGCCGATGCGGTGAAACGTTATTCATACCTACTAGGGCAGACAGATCTCTTTCGCCACTTCGTAGACGTGCAGGTTCGATCTGGACCACACATTCACTCTAACCCCGTATTGACGTTGTACTCAGAGAGCACGCGACTCTGAATACGCAGCCATGATCGATGAAGAGCCCAAAGCCAAGGGACGCGGCCGGAAAAAGGCGGCGTGCGTGCACTTCCGCGCACTTGTGTTCGTATCTTATGTATTGTGAATTAGGGCAAAGACGGCGCGTCATCGCAAGTCTGAAAAAGAAGAAGACGAAGAGATGCTCAAGGACGGAGAAGCGGCCGTAGATGGGGACGACCAACCCTACGTCTTCGAGGAGTCTCCAAGCTGTGGGTTGCAATTTCCGTGTTATGTCTGTTCTTGTTGACGCCCGATTTGAAGTCATTCATGGATTGATGCGACCATACCAGCTACAAGGCCTTAATTGGATGGTTTCGCTCTATCATAACAGTCTCAATGGTATTCTTGCAGACGAGATGGTTTGTTTTTCTGTGCGTCAACTGACTCCAAAAATGTTTACGCTCTCCCACCCTGTAGGGCCTTGGCAAAACCCTTCAAACAATATCCTTCCTCGCTTACCTTAAGCACCAGCGCTCGCTCCCTGGCCTTCATCTTGTCGTTGTGCCAAAATCTACGCTGCAAAACTGGGCGCGCGAATTCGAAAGATGGACTCCTGACTTCAACATTGCCCTTCTCACAGGCTCCAAGGAAGAGCGCGCAGAAATTATCGCAAGCCGTCTTCTGCCGCAAAATTTCCAAGTCTGCATCACAAGCTACGAAATCTGCTTGATCGAGAAAAGTGTACTCAAGAAGTTCAGTTTCGAGTATATCGTCATTGATGAGGCGCACCGAATCAAGAACGTCGACTCGATCCTTTCTCAAATCGTCCGGAGTTTCTCCTCCCGTGGCCGACTCCTTATTACCGGCACACCCCTCCAGAATAACCTGAAGGAGCTGTTCGCTCTACTCAATTTTATTTGCCCATGAAATTTTCATCGACTATGCGGATCTGGAGGCCTTCTTGCACAAAGACGATACCGCTACTGATGTTGATGAGGAAAAGAGCAAGAAGGTAGTCGAAGCGCTTCACAAAATTCTCCGACCATTCCTCCTCCGCCGTGTGAAAAGCGATGTTGAGAAGAATCTTCTCCCCAGTGGGTATTGCCCACTATTGTGTCCTTGCCCTGTAGCGCGTGCTGAAGATTTTCGTAGAAAAGGAGATTAACATCTATGTCGGCTTGACGGACATGCAGCGGAAGTGGTATCGCAGTGTGCTCGAAAAGGATATTGATGCTGTCAATGGCCTAACCGGCAAAAAAGAGGGCAAGACGAGGCTCATGAATATGGTCATGCAGTTGAGAAAAGTTACGTGCCACCCGTACCTCTTCGATGGCGCGGTAGGTCTCCGTAATTCTTCCGAGTCGACGCTTGATTGTGTATCTCCTGTGACAGGAACCGGGGCCACCATACACGACAGACGAGCACCTCATCCAAAATTCGGGAAAGATGGTGATACTAGACAAGTTACTCAAAAACATGAAGGAGAAGGGCTCGCGTGTTCTCATATTTTCTCAAATGAGCCGTATGCTCGATATTCTAGAAGATTACTGCCTGTTCCGTGGCTATAGTGCGCTTATTTCTTTCGTCCACTAGTCCGTGACTGTTGACCGTCTTTCCACAGAGTATTGCAGGATCGACGGTGGCACAGCACATGAAGACCGTATTGCCGCGATTGACGAGTATAATAGGCCGGGTAGCGAGAAATTCATCTTTCTCCTCACCACCCGCGCCGGTGGTCTCGGCATCAACCTCACTACGGCAGACATCGTTGTACTCTACGATTCTGACTGGCGAGTTTCTTTGGGGTCGTTTCCCTCTCGGTATTTCTAACAGGCTAACACAGGAATCCACAAGCGGACCTTCAGGCTATGGATCGGGCACATCGAATCGGTCAAACGAAGCAGGTGTACGTATTTCGATTCATCACTGAGGAGAGCGTGGAGGAGCGGATGCTCGAGCGTGGCGCTCAAAAGTTGCGCTTGGATCAATTGGTCATTCAACAAGGCAGACAGCAACTGCAAAAAGGTATGTGCACATGCAAAGTCCTCAGCGTTGTTGTCTAATTTGCCTGGGGTGCGAAAGCCGCAAATAAAGAGGAACTTTTAGAAATGATCACCCACGGTGCAGAAAAGATTGTGAACTCAGCCGAGAAGTCTGTCTTGATCTTCTTGTCGTCACGTCGAAGGTCCTGAAAGCAATTTTTGTAGCTTCCAGATTGACGATGACATCGATGCAATCATCCAACGTGGCGAAGAGCGCACAGCGGAGCTCAGCCAGAAATATGAGGGTCTGAACCTCGAAGATTTGTCAAACTTCAAGTCAGACAGCTCGTTGCAACAGTGGGAGGGCGAAGATTTCCGCCCTGGGCAACGCAAACCTCTCAACTTCAACCCTCTTTCGTTGAGCAAGCGGGAGCGCAAGCTCAACTATTCGGTCGACGGTTATTTCAAGGAAACTATGCGTGCGGGACCAAGCAAAACGGAGAAGGCACCAAAGCTTCCTCGTGCCCCTAAGCAGATCTCTTTGTGGGCGGACATCATCATTTTCCTGTTCATGCGAGCTCATTTCTATGTGCTACAGACAAGACTTCCAGTTTTTCCCACCCAAGCTCGCCGAGCTACAGGAACGCGAGCTCGCCGTGTACAAGGCATGACTCTACTACTTTTGTTCTTGTGACTAGCTAACTTCACCAACGTAGCGTCTCAACGAGATTGCCGCAACCGTGCGTGATCAAGGAGACGACGACACACCCGAGAAGCTTGAGGCTGAACGGCAAGCCGCTCAGGATTTTATTGATACCGGTACGAGTCATAGTGACTATCATGATCATACATGCCGGCTAACTTGTGATACATAGCTGAACCCCTGACTGAGGAGGAGCTCCAGGAGAAAGAGGAACTTATAGCCCAAGGCTTCGAAGATTGGAGCCGGCGGGACTTCCAACAGTTTGTCCGTGCGTTGGAGAGTTATGGGTGGTATGTGGGCCGTTGGCCACAAGCCAAGACTCTCGTTGACATGACCCACAGGACCGAAGATTTCGAATTGCTAGCATCTGAGATCCAGGACAAGACACCGCAAGATGTCGCCGCGTATTACCCCGTGTTTCGAAAGAAGTGGAAAGAACTCTCAGGTAATGGACTCGGTTCGATGCCCATATAGTCATAATAGACTAAAAATCTAACCACCCAGAACACCCGCGCATCGCTGCCCGCATTGCGGAAGGCGAGGCGAAACGAAATAAACGTTCGAACCTCGAAGCACTACTCTCCAAGAAGATTGGCTCCTTCCGATATCCGATGCAGGAACTCGAGCTCAACTACCCGACGACGAAAGGTAAGGTCTATTCAGAAGAAGAAGACCGCTACCTGTTGTGTCGGTTGAGCCACTACGGCATGCGGACGGACGACGTGTACGAGCGCATCAAGAAAGACATTTCCGAGTTCCCCGTTTTCCGCTTCGACTGGTTTTTCAAGAGTCGTTCGCCGCAGGAGCTCCAACGTCGGTGTAACACCTTGCTGGGAATGATTCGAGAAGGAGGCCGAGCAGGAGGAGATACGGGCAAAGAGCGGCGGGAGTTCGTCGCGTGGCAAGGTGCGTTTGAACAAACGAGATACGAATGGGGCTGAAGAGCACTGACGCTTTTTTTTTTGGTAAGCAGAAGCGAGTGATCGAAGAGGTACAGAAGGCGGACAAGATATCACGGGCGTCGACCCCTGCAAGCGCCAGCGCGAACGCAAGCGCAGGTGGCCCAGCTAAGCGTCCATCCAAGAAAAAGAAGACGTAGACCCCCTGCACTATAGACCTTGCCTCTCCTCTTCTTGCCTCGTTTGTGCTTCGTACTGTATATATGTGTTTATGTTACTTTCGGTACCATAGTATTTTATCCAGCTCGTCAAAGTTCAACTGAGCAATCACAGTCTACTATAGCCCCATAGTAACACGTGTCCGTATCTTGGTCCGTATGTAGAGAGAGATCGACGTGACTGGCCCCGATCAGACAGCTGTATTTGGGGAGATGTTGAGTCGTAACTCTGGGCCGACTGAGGCAGGTGTAAGAAGTTGTACAACTTAACGTCCGTAATGCCCTGCAGTTGCGCAAGATCAAGGTTGTCCGGTGTTGTCCAGTGCACTCTGATGTAGGTAGGGACGGTCGCCGAGTCGGCCCGAGGATCAAGAAGGATTTCATGTAATGAATTTTGATCAAGTGCTGATGCACGCCCAAAACCGGCGCCTGCGGCAATACCTTTCTATTGAACAACGACTTGATCCCATGCATCAGCACCGCACCCGCTGGCAAGCCCTACCCACAGCACGGGTCAGAGAGGTGGGTCCTACAGGTTGTTCTGTTGCATGACACATGACGTAACTACAGGTCGAAACTGTCATGATAATGCATATTGAGCTAGGGTCGTTTTCATATTGATGGGCTCCTTGACGATTCGAAAACAACTCTAAGACTGTACCCATCACATTGCATTTGATAGCAATCGGACCGAGCCTCGACAAAGACACGCAGATCAACTCAATATCGCTTTGCTGGGATTCAGACTCCACGTCCTTCTGGAAGGCCATCATGTCCGTACCAGTGAACTCTGTCGACGGGCTCGCTACACAGTTGTATGCTTCGCCCCGCTACTGCCTAATTTTTACGCAGCTCACACTCTCCGGTGATCCTCGCTACAGCATGGCTACCCATATACTCTCATTCACACCTTACTGTATGTGATTTTTAGTCCGCGTCTGCACAATCATTTTGACCTACTGCAGCTATCATTTACTATGATTATTTTCTCACCCTCTCTGACGAGGTTGAGCTCTTCTGGTTGCACCCGGACAAATTCAACCTGTTCTCTTACCTCTTTCTTCTCAACCGTTATGTGTCCTTTTTCGGGAACCTTCAGATCCTAATATTTGGCTTAATTGGCCGGATTGACTTTATAGTACGTGTCATGCCGACTCGGTCGCCCATCGATGTTTGAACTGCTCGTTCGTGCTTGCCTTGTACAGCTTCAGTCGTGGGTGTATACTGCTAACAAAAATCGCAAAATGTAGCTGACGACGGTTTCCGTTGCCGCACGCAGATGCAGAGCCTCGCACATATACCATATGGTCCTTCTGCTAGTCCAACAAACCGTTGTAGGAGGTACGTCCTACCTGCGGTCTTCCACAGAACCGTATCTCACATCACACTCGAGTTTTGTGCGTCATGCAAATACATGCAATATATCAAAGCAGGCGGGTCCTGGTGTTCCTTATATCTATCGCCGTCATTGGAGTTGCGGTCGCCTGCGTAGGCACTTTCACTCGTTTCCCCCCTACTCTCCGAGTCGACGCACTCATGATCGTGGCCACAGTGGAGCATGTATGCGTTGTCGACCGACTTGCCGTATCCCGTGGTAATATCTCCAGTCCTGGGTTGCTCCCGGGTGGTGGGAGAAGCCGAGTGAGTCCATCGCAGTCCACTGTCAGCCCCGTAGCGCCATCACTAAGCGTCATGACGCGCATCCACAGGGGATTCTGTGAGTGAACATCATTCGGAGGCCGTGTTGCCCGACTGAACGCAGTTGCGTCGCGTGGCTTAGATGCAGCCATTTCTTGGACGGGTTGTCTCGTACTGGACACGACTGTGTTCGCCCTCCTGCTGTACGAAACAGTCAGAGTCGGTCGGGGCGTACGGCTCTTGGATACTATGATGCGCAACGGTACCTCCCCCCACATACTACTTTTTCGAGACTTTTGTCGAACTGACAGCAACATTTCTTAGCAACCGTTTACTACTCGTACGGCCATTCCCCCCCCCCCCCCCCCCCCTTTCTTTTTTTCTTCTGCCATATCTGACGTGAAGTTCACATACATCAGAATCCTGTCTCTTGTGAATCTGAGCAACATCCTGATACTGCGGGTATGTCTCCATCGTTTTCTCGAGCTCGCTCATCTAAGCACGTACTAATGAGACTGACCAAGTTCGCGTCCGTGAGTTTTGTCGTTCACCACAAACCCCCACTCCAAGTGTAGAACAACCGCCAACAAGTTTCCACAGCCCGGCTTCCGAACATCCACAATAGCTCTGACGAACGCGTACGTCTTTCCCACCGAACGACTATCGCTCGGGCATTCTGACATGCCCCGAAAAAAAAAAACGCGAACGCTGCAGGTTATCGTGCACGCTTATATCGCGAGTCATATTCGACCTCCGTTCCAAGTTCGGCAAAACCTCGCGCGCCGAAACGACCGTGCACTACGACCAAGACTACGACACCGAGGCCCCGGGCAACCGAACTGAACGCAGTGGTCTGCCGTCGTTCTTTCGCTCGCTTTTCAGAAATTAAGTCCCATCGGTCAGTCCGTCGGCTCAGTCCGAGAAACGGGCCCTTTCACACCTGGTAATTCTCACAGATCAGGCAGGGGACGATACTGTGGTCGCGATGGCGTTGAGGGTCCCGTGATCGAGTGCCTTGTCACGTATGTACCTTTGGGAAGTAGGAAGCAGGTTGAGACATCGCGGTGCACGAAAGCTACCTAGGATCGCCTGATGACATTATCTCGTGTACTGTAGGGCATCGCGTATGTTATCTGGTCCGAGTCCTTCCTAGGACAATAATGGACACTTTGCCAGTGAAGGAAATCCGACATCGTGTGTCGTGCCAGGAGCGGGGGATGAGCGAGTCATGCACCTCATTGCCGTTGCTCGTGCTGTCGGTGAGCTGGTGCTGATGCACTGATGGCCTGAGCCTGAGCGTTGCAAAGCCCGAGGTTTTGTAGTGGCCAACGAATTCAAAATCGTGAAGCCGTACCCTTACTACCTGTCCCCCATAAATGTGGGACCCCAGTTGAATTAGACCCTCCTCATTTCAGTCAGCCAGGAGGTTCCCACTTGCAAAAAATACGGATTTATAAAACTGTGGTGCGTACGATTATGCAACAATCTCTACTACCTCATGAATCAGACAGACATATAACGTTCAAGATACAAACACTTTTCCGAGCCTGGTAAGACAGCCGAAGTAACTTGTACAAAATTCAATCCCCGAAGAAAAAAAAATCGTCGCGACAAGACAGGGAGAACGTAGGGGTTATTCGTGGAAATTACGAAAAAAAAAAAAACATTCCACTTGAGAAATACATACTAATCAATAAGGCGCATTGACAATGTCGGAGTGGCCACGCGTAGAGCGGCGCTCAGGAGCGAGTGACGTTCGTGTGGGTTTGCGCAGGTTCTTCTTGTTCACGCTGAGGACATTGTTCTGGAGTGCAACGATCTGTGGCAGCAGGAGCGATCAACAATCTGGTTCTCCGACCACGAGCAGAAGGAAGACGTAACGATTTCCTTGTCGTCGCCGAAGCGGAAATTATCCTGCACGACAAGATCCTCATACATCTTGATTTCGTACTTGTCCATCTGCCCCTTCTTCACTTTGGCAAAGTCCCAGGCAATGACGTACTGCCCGGTGGAAGTCACGATTGCGTTCTCTTCTTGACCCTCGCCAATATTGAACCTAGGCAATGTCTCATCAGATCGCTCACAACCGTGACAGGAAGAAAGAAAGGAACCTAGCAGGGGTGAAGGAGATGTTATGGTTCATATAGGCAACGTGCTCGGGTCGTAGCTGTAGCCTCTTGGGCATGGGCTTCGCATCGGCAGGGAAGCTGCGGTCGAAGCCGAGACTACCGGCCCATTTGCCTTGTCCAATGAGGACGTCCACCAGGAGCAGATACGTCGTCGTCGTCGCAACGATCCAACGGCCATCCGCGGACACATCGACGCCGATGATGGGATCTCCCAGTGGCGTCAGAGCAGTCTTCGCAATCTTCCCGACTGTGTCGTATAGACGAACGTCTCCCTTCTCGCTCGCAACCGCAAGTTTTCCGGATGCGGTCGTGGTGACACCAGAGAACTTGTTCTTCGATGCGTATTGCTTATACTGACTGTCCACGAGCTTGCTGCCAGACACGCGTGGGTCAATGCGGAAAAGCGCGTTGTGCGAAGCGCCGATCAATGTTTGTTCAGGAGTCGTCTGGGAGAACTTTGTATTCGGTGCAATATGATCGACGGTGACATTGTCGTGAACCTTCCATTCCTCAACGATTTTCGCGCGTTCGAGATCTAGGTGGAATAGTGAGTTCGGTGCATTGGGGTTCATCACAATCATCTTGGAGTCTTGGTGGTGAAGCATGACCTGTTTGGGCGTCACAATATGCAGATGAAAAATCATTGAAGGCAGAGCGAACATTTTTGGGGTCAAACTTCTTCCCCTTCATGTCTGTAATATTGGCGATTGAAGCAACGTATTCAACGTCGCCCGGCTTATGCCTGAAGACGCCAATCTTATCTCCTCGTACAACGTACGATCTATCGCCTTTGTACCCAACGGTGAGTTGAGAATTTCGCCCTTCTTGGAAGCCAGCGGGTGAACTGCTGTCCTCTGCTGTCTCGTCTTCGTCTTCATCCTCGTCTGTTGCACATTAATAGTGGAATATTATTTCCTTAGGCAGGCCTCGCACTCACCACCGAGCTCGTCAAGCACTGCCTCCTCTTCGTCCTCGTCAGTTTCGACTCCCATCTCAACGTCCTCAACGCCGGAACTGAGTACATATGCCCGCTCTTCCGTCTGTGGATGTTTAGAACGTGCTTCACGCCAAATTTTCTTGTCACGTACCTTGACTTTATCCCATGACGTCTCATTCAGGTTCTCCCACGCACGCTTTGTGAATTCGGCCCGAAAGTCCTCAAAGCTCTCCTGGGACTCGAAGCGCAAACACCAGCTGCTCTGGTTCCCGTTTTCGTTCACGTTGTTCCATGTGAGCGACCATGTCGCGGGTGACCAACGTTGCATCATCTGCGACGTGATACGATGGGCAAGCACTTGACCATCCTGACTCGCCGCGGTGAGAAAGAACAAAAACTTGGCGCCAGTGCGCTGCACGATCTTCGCGGACACCGATGCTTCACGAACAAAGTAGCCCTCGTCGCGATCCCACAAAAACAGCTCGGCTCTCTTATCAACGATCACTTCTAGAGAAGAATCGGGAGTGTTCGACAAAGGCGAAGTCGGAGACTGAGGCGATCTGGCACCGTCTTTGGTGGGAGCCTTCCTTGCAGAGCCCTTACCTTTGCTGTTAGTGGTGGGGGGTCTGAGGGTAGGTGCTTAGGAAACGGTCAAGAGAGGGACGATGGAGGACGAACTGCCATATGAATTCGGCCAGATCTTCATCCCGCACGCTGTCCGCGCTCTTCTTATACTTGCGCTCATACATGGCACGGTACATGCACGTCTCGAAGAAAGCCTTCGTTGGTGCGTTGGTCCCAGAGGCAACAAATTCATAGAATTCGTCAACACCGCCTTGTAGATCGCGCCAGACAAGAGTAGGTTCTCCCTCCGTTTGACTTGTACGAAACTCGAGTTCCTCACTAACGAGGAATACGCGTTCTTCGTCGGCTGATAGGAAGTTGAAGATGTGACAACTACAATCGACGAAAGACGTACTCTCTTCCTCGTCCTCAAGTAGCTCTTGGTCGCCCTCTTCATATACACGCGTTATCACTAGTTGGAAGTTGTGTTCGACAGACGGAACGCGACGGATGGTGGCCATAGCATCATTATATCTATTACAAAGGAGTCATGTAAGTGGGCAGGTCGGATGAAGCAGGTGAGAACGACGAACATGCACTCTCTAGACGAGCGTACATTTCCTGGTCGCACGAGATGGAGTTGGCCTGTGGAGATCTTCACCACCTCGGTGGCATTAGGATCCTCTAATTATCGTTGGTCAAGGCTGGATGTAATTAAGATGCAATCATGCGACTAACGCCAAACTTTGCCGATCACTACGAGACTGATTAGCACAAGCGAAAGACAGCGCAAGGAGAGTGTACTGACGGTTGCGAAAGATGTTCATGATAATGGTGGAACCTGAAGCGAGTTTGAATGATGAGAGCCGCGTGACCTTTTATCGAATCGTGACTCTGTCCGACATGTCATCTCCTTCCCGTACGTCTATATAT
The DNA here is from genome assembly GCA_021524915.1 of Lactarius akahatsu. NCBI lineage: Eukaryota > Fungi > Basidiomycota > Agaricomycetes > Russulales > Russulaceae > Lactarius > Lactarius akahatsu. The sequence continues at coordinate 213,212 of JAKELL010000004.1, forward strand.
CCTTGCACAACGACAACGCATCTGCATACCACTCATCATCACTCAGGCGCCAACCAGCCACAACATGGTACTTCTTCGAGTAACAATCCACCTTCCCCCGAGCATCTACGACACCGCGGGGTTGCATCGTCCACTTCAATATTTGTAACTGGTGGTGTACGTTCTGTTTCTTGGGACACCTTACGCGGTGAGCTGAACGTAGTCTGTGTCTGGCGCAGTTCCGCGAAACAGCAAATGTATCCCCAACTTTGTCTTCGTTTTCCTCTACCGGCAACGTATCAGCTCTGGCTGGAAGAGACGGGTCTGGGCTGGCCACACATGGGCATAAAGTGTCAATCCGTGTGGACCATTCTATCGCGACGTGCTTCGACCCTGCAGATAAGGAGCTTTATGATCTCTGGGCACCGAAGACATAACCTTTGGTCTCCGATTAGGACGATGTTCATCTATGACGTGGCTGTGATAGATTTCCTAGATCCATGATCAAATGCTTATTTTCGGAGCTGTATTGGGAACATTATACGATGAGATAGTAATACTGTAAGAGCAAAGCGATGAGATTAAATCATATCGGCCTCCCGCACGACGGGCATTCGAAGCGTGGTAAGTCTTCGTCGCGGATGTTCTTCCTCACGAAGAAACTGTCGCCGCACCCCTCATCACCCGGATAAATCAGTTCTTCCACCTCGATACCCTCCAGGCCATCCAGCCAACGATCGAGTGTAACCCCGCCCAACTGTGGCCCTGGGCCAGGGCAGTTAGCGGCACATGCAGTGCGCGCATACAATTGTGTCCATTCGCGCGCCTCGCTCACAATCTTGATGTTACCAACAACTCCATGCACGGGCCCACCTCTAATAATTGGTACGCGCGCTATCTTGAGGAGATCCCATGGTACACGAGGTTTGTATGCGGGGGGTACATCCAAAAGTTCTTCAGTCCATTGATCAGGTAGTTTGTCGGACATGTGTCCGTTTTCGGTAAGACAATTGGTGTGGTACCACCGCTCACAGCGGGGACAGAAATGCATGGGATCAATGATATCCGGATTGTACGGCTGTTGGCAAAAGCACATAGTTGTGTTGACAACAATGGGCTGAAACAAGAACGCGATGTCAGGAAAAGGACGAAGATGAACAAATACAACCGCATACGGGTATGGTCCCCTGTGAATCGAAATTTCTCCGGGTGTAGAATGAATTCGCCAGGATGGGTTCCTGGTCGAGGGCAGTTTCGTTGTATTCGACAACGTCCGCTTTCCCTGAAAGCTGAATTCAGTAAATGTGAACAACTAGGCGTTTCAAGCATACCGTTTATCGACAGCACCGATATCATTTGAATGTCCATTTCGGACCCCAGGCTCCGCTCGTATCTCCCATAGGACGACGTGTCCCTGTGTTGTACATATCAATAAACATGAATGGAAAGTTATGACAATACTCACAGGTCTTGGGCCTTTTCCGCAACATCCTTTCCCGAGTGGTACCACTGGACCTTTACCCAGGTCTGGTGAGGGTCAGTGGGTGTCTTTAGCAGGATATATTCAACACAAACATTTCGGGGTGAATTTCCACGGATCGCTATAATCTTTCCAACCCATGAATCCCATGGGTCGTAATGTTTGTCGGGCTGCCAATCGTGATTTAAAACAAGAACGCTAGGCAACATGGCGGGTGGCCATTGTCAGATGCAGCTGGAATGCTCACGGGATTTAAACTAACTTCTCTCCTAGATGAAAAGTGACCCTCTCATTGTTCCGGGGGTCATTGACTGCGGGGAATTGCAGATGTGTGCAGCATGTCCAGGTGGTGCACTAGCAGGCTTACCGGCGCAGAACTGCATCGGCTTCCAGGAAAGCCATTGCCTTTCAGATGGTGCTGGGTCCGACTTGCGACATTTAGTGGCAGAGACGGTCCTTGTTTTTCGGGGCTTCTTTGTCTTTAGGCTTCTTACCATGGTGGTAAGAAGAAGGGTGAAAGGACGACGTGTCCGCACAAAAGGTTGCGCCCGACCACAGCGCCGCAGCAGTGGTTGCGCTACTTCTCTCATCGGAATTGGCCAGCTTCATGTATCACTCCGATTGGCGCAGCAATGTAGGATATTTCCAAATACCGATTGGCGAGGACAGAATACACATCCCAAGCTACAACACGTACTATTAGCCCAGACTAAGGCTTAAGAATCCGCATTGTCACCACCCCGATTGTCTCACACCACAACACACAGGGCCCGAACTGGAGGATGTACGAAGACAAGTCCATGTGGTTTTGAAGGCGGAGAGGGACTGGGGAGGAGCGGTAAGGATAAGTACAATCAAAAAGAGGAAGGAAGGCTGGTCTCCGCTCCGAGCCGGTGCGCGTAACTTGTAGGGATCGACACGGGTCACGGCCTCTAACCGTACCCGCAGCCACGGGTACGGGTTGAAAGGAGTACAGTGGCGGGTGGCGGGTTTGACGGGTTCACACGTGTTTGACAGGTACTCACGTTGGGTCGAGAGCAGCTTACATGGCCTGTCTTTGAGTGGTAAGAGGTAGCGGCTGTGTCCATTGGATACGACGATGATAGAGGAAAAGAAAGCCACAGTATCTACCTCTCAGTTGTCATGGTCGTGGTTACGGTTGCAGTCGTCGTCGTCGTCGTCATTTTTGTCGCTGTTGCAATCATCGTCAGTTGTTGTCGCTGTCGGCTGGTGGCACCTCGTGGTCGTCGCCTTGTCGTGGTTTGCTCGTCGCCGTTGTCTTGTCACCGCTGTCATCACCTGTCATTGTCGTGGTTGTGAGGGCGAAACAGTAGGGACTCCCAAAAAAAATGGTAAGAACTGTAAGGTGCGAAATCAAGACAAGTGGCACAGCCCCAGACAGGGTGACATGAAGGAACAATGTCACAGAAAGACCAAGGCCCAAGGTGGAGAAAAACAACGCATGCACAGGATGACAAAGTGACGAGGGGCTGTGGTAAAATATGGTGGTGAGTCGGTGACTGGTGACAGACAAATTGAGACAAATGATGTGCGACTCGGAGGCATGGAGATGTGCAGCCACTCCAGGCTTCTGAGCTGTTTGCGAATGGGGGTGTTGACCGTATTATCATTGTCGTCGATGTCCGTTGGCAAGATCATGGCCTGGGATGGCAGGGAAAGGGCATGTATCCCGTACCCGTGGCACGGGTTACGGGTTCAGAATTTGCTACCCTGACTCGTACCCCCACCCGTACCCGTGACCCGTACGAATTTTGCCAACCCACGGCAAAAGGTGAGATAAGATGAAAGAAATACCTCTGAGACGCCAGAATAATTCCAGCCTCGAGTGTACTGACGGTTGCGTAGCGGTGAAAATGGTGAAAGTGAATCAAAGTGAATACCAAGGTGAATACCCTTCGGCGTTTCGATCTAATTTGAATTTGAATATATTGGAACATCGCGTCGCACAACACGACGCACCTTTAAGTAATTAACAACCCGCCCGAGTATCTACGACACTGTGGCAGGGGTCCTATTATCTTTGTAGCCAGTTCTCAGGACGCTTTAGCAGTGAGTTTGTCGTAGCTGGTGTCCGTCGCAGTTCAACCTGTCTTCGCTTTCCTTTGCCGGCATCGCAGCAACTCTTTTTCTACTGGAAGAGGCGGGTTTGGACTGGCCACATATACACAACGAGTCAATCCATGTGAGCTACTCTATTGCGACTACAGACAAGGAACGCTATGACCTCTGGGCACTGAAGACATGTCCCCTGGTCTCCGATGCTGGTTTCTGACGTGGTTATAGGTTTCCATGTTTGGTCAACAGCCTGTTGATCACGTGCGAAATGCCAAGCGTTTGTACTATATATGAAGCTTCTGACAGTAACTACTCGCACAGATCCCGTCAATCGATTTTTCCCATCTAGGCTCAGTTCGTCAGAACGTGAGCAGATAAATGAGTCTTGGTTCGTGATGGACAATCCGTTGGCCGCACGGCTACAAAAACGCAGGTCTTCCTGTGACGAACCTCGCGAGCTACAATACCATCTTCACTGATCATGAAATCCACATTCTGCGGGTCCTGAATGCTCTCCGGAAGAGGTGCGCACTTCAAGATCGAGCAGTGGGTAGGACTCATCGGAACTCCGCGTCATCCGAGTGTTCTGGTAAAGCGCGCTACTCTGCTCACGTTCCTCTTCGCTTTCCCTGAGACATCGCCTTGGATAAATATCGTGAACGATTAACAATGACTTGCCGCGGAGATGGTCAACCCTGGGTTGGATATAGCGCATTCCGAACACGAAGCACGTCCACATATCCCGTACACCGTGTTCGGGAATATGTTCCATGAATTGCGGGCCACATGACTCCCAGTCCACGTCATATCCGTTCCTTAATTGGACGATTCACAATTTGTCCCAGAAGGGTCTTCGCGGAGTATCAGGACTGTCTCGCACTGGAAAAGCCCTTCCCAGTTGTAGTAAAGTTGTAGGTTCATTGCAAGTGATCTGTTCATCGCCGGCGATTTGGAACGGTACCCGCAGTCCGGCACTCGGTTGCCATCCTGGTGATGGATCTGAGGTCAGTAGGAGCTCCGTGGTGGCCCGGAAACAGCGTCGAAATAAGAAGCGCAGAAGATGTGTCTTGGCGTGTGTCGTGCCGTCAGCAGGTCTCCGCTCGACAGTATAGACTAGCAGTGCGGGTGGTTCCAATGCTAGATCCCAAGATAAAATTGTCACCGAGAAACACAAAGGATCGCATATTGGCTGATAACACCTAGAGAGCGCAGGAGAGAGTGAGTCAGTCGGCGAACCGATCGTAACACGAGACAATGCTCATCTTGGTCTGATCCGATAAAAGTTGAAGTCATCACTATATCTATTGATCCGATTCGTTTTTACATAGATCGTGTTGATTCGATAGTTTTGAATCAGTTCAGCATGTTCTCTAAGCCATTTTATGTAATTCGATTACGTCAGTAGTTATCTTTTCAGATTCTACCGACTATCCTGCTGGCGCCGAGCTCTTGACTCTCCATCGGGGCCCACGGGTAGAACCATGTGGTGCGTTACCCACGCAAACCATCCCACTATATCTTTCCGGTGTTCCTTTTCCCTTTCTCTCCCACCCTCTCATCTCTGTCTCTTCCTCACCTTTACTATGCAACCGACTTCTCGCCAGCGGGTTCAGCACACTCTGATGTTTCTACTGACCTGCCTTGTATCAAGCGGCTTGCCTGCGGCTGCGAGGGTACTTCCGAACGTACCGCATCCAGCGAATCCTTTTTTGGATCGTAGGGATTATCCCTACAATCCGCTAGGCTACATTGCTTCGAATACTCTAACTGGGATTGCGTTTAGTGCGTACGATCGAATTGTTTTTCATTTGCGGGAGTATACCGAACGGCAGAAAGGTCTTGTGCTCGCCGTTGCCCTCGTGCAGACTTTCAATTTGTTGAAATGGGGTGCATGGTGGATGGCGTGCATGACCATCGGCGCGTACAGTATGATTTAAACCACACTGCCACCTTTACAAAACCTTGACTTCGCGCGTATAAGCCTTCGCTCTTGGCATCGCTTGTCGGTTTGGTCTACACGTTAAGCCGAATTCCCAGGGTATCTACATAACCGAATACCTCTTTGTCATACTGTCCGTGAGTTCTTTGTTTGGACAATTTTGGATCGAACCTTGTGCGACATCCAATGTGCAGCCCTGTGCATTTATTGCCGCGGACTATGTCTTGCTCGGTCGCCTAGCAAGGTACCTTGGAAGTGGAAAGCACTTGATTATACCTCCGAGCCGCATCACAGTCACGTTTGTCATGTCGGATATCACGACATTCCTGATTCAGGTAGGTCATCACATCAGAGCGATTTCTCGTACAGAATAATGGTTTATATCCAACACTTCCAGGCAACAGGAGGGGCTGTCTCTGTGGGTGCAACTACAATGAAACTCCAAAGACTTGGTTCCCGCGTGAGTACTACCACACGTTCATTATACCCAATCGGAACAATTTTCGCACCTAGATATTCCTTGGCGCTCTTATTATTCAACTGATCTCATTTCTTATCTTTACGCTAATCTTCTTGCGTTTTGTGTATCGTGTACACAAATTTGAGCACGAGGCATGGTTGCTCCATCGCGAGAACCGTTGGTACAATGACTGGCGTATGCTCGGTGTAGCACTTGGTGTGAGCTGTGTCGGAATTATCGTACGTTCTTTGGCCCCAGAAGCATTGGCCGTTTAGACAGCAACTGATGAGACATGCTTGTAGATCCGATCCTTCTTCCGTGTCGTTGAGCTTTCGCAAGGATTCTTCGGTCCCATCGCGCAGAGTGAAGGGCTCTTCTATGCACTGGACACATTGCCACTGTTCATCGCAATCTTAGTGTATGTACCATTCTGGCCTGGACGGTTCATACCGCGGGACCCGGCCGTAGCGTCAAGGGATACAGCAGGCGTGGAGCCCGAGTCCAGAAAGGAGAAGGAAGATCATACGATGACAGAGCGGGCACACGCTGTGTAGTGACAGTTTGAGGCGCTGTGACTGATAGTCCACGACGGAGTAACGTGAACTTTTTTAGGGGGCGTGTGCATAGACTTGGCAAGGTACATGCGATTATAGGCTGTGCAGAAACGTAGCTAGTCCTGATGAACCCCTATCATTGGCCTCATGCTGGCTGGCTTTGCTGCGGGCGAGGATTTCGCGTAGGCCAGCCTTGTGCTTGGGTCGTGACTTTCTAGACTTTGCTAGCGGTTGGGATTGTGTATGAGCCAATGGGTGGGAGAGATCTGACAGATGAAAGGGAGGGTGAAAGTGTGAGGAAGAAGAAGTGGAAGTGGAAGTGGAGGGGACCGATGGGGGAGGATTGGGGAGAAGAAATTGATCCGTGCCGAGAGTGCGAGGCGTGACCACCTGTGGTGAAGCCCTTGTAGTGTCACGACAAACAGGTTGAAGGAGCGTGTTGTTGACGTGTCCACACGTCGTACAAGATCGTTGTAGGCAGGTCGAGCGCTGTTTGGTTTTAGAATTGTTGCGGACGATACGAGTGTGTGATGTGCCGTAAAGGAGGAAATAACCGCATTTTGAACACCGAGATGGGTTTCCTTGTCTCGTACGGTCCCTGACGAAGTGATAGGCGGCGAGTGAAGGTGCTATTGGCTCGATAATGGCCGCGACCAAGTCGGGATCCATTTTCGGTAAACAAGGTCGACCAAGAAAACAATAAAACCCGACTTATTGTTCCCGGTCACTCGGCCCGATAAATAGCAATCCTCCCCTTCTCCCCGTTCCCCCCTTCCCTTGTCCACACTCTCCTTTCCTCACATCCACGATGTCTATCAGGTCTCATCATGGAAGACGCCCCTCGCTATCCAGTCCTATGTCTTGGCTGACTCGCTCATCATCTACAGCCACTCATGCCCCTCCCATTCGTATCTCTCACTCAAAATCTTCTTCTACTGTCGGCCATATCAAACACGGGAACCTCGGCTCTGGCGTTACTATTGTTCGTACCCCTCAGGAAGCTCTAGCCGGCTCTGGAGTCTCTGTCGAATGCGCATCTGACCAAGAGATTGAGCACGGTGAGGAAGAGGACAGCGATCCACTCGCAGAAGACGAGGATCCCCAGGAGAATGAAGGCGAAGAGCTCGAAGAGGACGGAGGGGAGACGCACGAAGTGCGCGTGGAACAAGCAGAAACACCCTCTGTCCCTCCGGCTTATTCCCCACCCCGTGCATCCCTTCCATTATCCAAGAGTACTCCTACTCTTCCCTTGAAGGACGCTCACCCCACTCGCCCGAGTCGTCCACCACCACCCCCTCCGTCTGCGCCGGATGCTACCGTTTTGTCTCAAAAGAAGCTCCCACCACCACCTTTGTCATCACTCTTTCCGCCTGTGGCGCCCGTCCCCGCTCACCTTTCGACTCCTTCGACCCCACCACCTTTTGCATGCATTCTCCTTTCGTCTGTACCGCCAAACGCGATAGACTTTTCCAAGGTGCTTGTAACCCTCGAGACCTGCACCGCGACCCACCGCACGACACTCAATACCCTAATATCACGGCCGTCGCACCTTGCGAGCTACCTCAAGTCCCTCTTTGCCGATGCATATGACGAATTGGATGTCGCTGATAACACCTCTCTCTACTCTCGCGCAGAGAGCGGTTCGTTCAATTCTATTTTCCACAATCACCTCACTTCTTCTGGGCTTCTGGCCCCATCATCAGTTCAATGTCCACATTTTCCTCGACCGCGCTAGTGCTCCGTGAGTTGGTTCTACTTAGTCCCCGATTTTTTTCTGATACACTCATAGGTATGACCACATCCTTGCGTACCTTCGCTCACCTCCCACTCTTGATCATGTCGCGTCACTTCCTCCTGCTCTTCAACTATACGCAGGTAACCCTGCGCGCCTCGAGGCACTCCTCGCTCTCCGCGACGAAGCCGCGTACCTCGACCTCCCCGAACTCGTACAGCTTTGCATCACCGAGCTGCGGCGAAGTTCCAATGGCCATCCACCCCAACATTCTCGCGCTCCCTCGCATGTCCTCGCGCACACACGAGGGCCGAGCAACGGTTCCGTGCGCAGCATGGACACGCTCCGCGAATATGACGAACACGACTGCCGACACGGGGAGCACCAGCAGCACAGGTCGTGATTCTGTCGGCTCCGCACAAAGTCTGGGTAGCATCCGCGGTCGTGGTCTCGGCCACGCTAATGGTCCTGCCGCGACCAAAGAGAAGGAAGAGCAGCCGCACCCAGCTCCAATTGCGCTCCTCCACCGCCGACTTGCTAGCCAGAGCCGTGAGCGCCCCGAGTTGGTCGAGGTTAAGCCGGCGTCGCTGCGCGGACGGTCAACTGGTAACTGGTTATGAGTTCCTCGCCTTTTTTTCGACGGGGGCAATGTTTTTTTTTTTTTGTTAATACTGTGTTGTCATTCCCGATGTGGTGGAGCGTGTGCGCTGGTACCCATACCCACTGTACTGTTTCTAGTCTTCTGGATGGTTCATTCTTGCTAGTCATTTCCCACGATCATTCTGGTGCTGTGTATCCCTGCTGACCTCTCACCTTCATTCATCTACTGCTATATTTGCGCCCGTCTGTATAAATAGAAGCACAGTGTATCCTATTCTTTTTATTAAATGCAACGATTTTACGCTTTTCTCTGAATAACGATTGGCATGCCATAATTCTGGGTGAGAATCCCCCCATGTGTCATGTCGTGAGAAATGCGTCAATTGCCGTTCCGAACGAGATGCTACAGCGGGCCATGCCCCTCGTAGGTGTAGAACGAATGTCGTGTAAGGTACAAGAGCAACAAACACAAAGAAAGCGAAAGGAGATCGACGGAGGAGAGCATAGTGATAAACTGAGGGCTGGGATAGGGATTGACGGATAAAAGGGGAACGGAGGCCGCCCATACGGACCACGATGTACTGTTACAAAAGACAACCAGGGGTTCAAAGCTGAGGGGGTTTCCAGCCTCGCCTACTCCTTTGGCTCGGCATAGGGATTCACACTGTACACTTTGATGACGGGCGGGCTTTTTGTCAAGTCGGCAGTGACAATTACCTATGCAGGGGTTAGTGAGACGAACGAGGTTTGAACGCCACACGAAAGACACGAACCGGAACGGTCATCAACTCTTTAATCTGCTGGATCTTATGTCCAGCCGGAGTCGTCCTCAGACCCTCGAACCCAGGAGTGACCTTTGCTTTACTGATCTCGCGCTGCACCGATTCGACTTCCTCCTCCTCAACCTCTACATTGTCACGACCAAGAACAATCTCATCGTCCCCATCGTCCTCGTCGAATAGCGCCTTCTCGTCGTGAACAGAGCGTGATGCAATTTCCATCTTTACAGCGTGTTGCTCTGCGTTCTCCTTCACTTTTTTAAGATGTTCGTCGTCGCTATTTTCCGCGAGCCAAGTAATGACGTCACGGTCAGACCAGTAGATCTGAAGAGTGTGTGAATGCTCGTCATATACGTGATTCTACGGTCATCGGGACTATGAGTGGCTTGCGCGAAAGATGGATTTGGGAAACATACATCAATGGGCATCTGGTCCACATGGACACGCTTTTCAATACCGAACTCAGGAACAAGAACATCGAAAGCGGCGTCCAGAACGCCAATAACCTTGGCTTGACGGATGACAGTACCATATCGAGAAGTCAGGTTCGAAATGAGGACACAGAGGAACAAATGGGCCGATTGTTCCTGTGCAAGGACGGCAGAATCCCTCTTGCTGTCAACAAGTTAGATACGCCGGTGCAACTATCGGGTTGCTTCGGGACGTACATGTTACATTGCTGAGTAACCTTTGCAACGGCATCACGGTCCATGTTGAACTTTGCATTATTGTCGACTAGAAATGGAATAAACCCCCAAGTATCAAACCAAAACATCAGCACGCACCAGAACTCTGAAGAGCAGACTCGAGCTGCCGATGAACCATAATATCAGCATAGCGACGGATGGGCGAGGTGAAGTGAGTGTATAAGGGGACGTTCAGCGCATAATGACTATATTTCGCAATATCGAGCATGCCAGCGCAAAAGTACTTGGCACGGTGAGTCGCTTTGAAGGAGAGTAGCTGCAGGACGCCGAGTGCAGAGGGATCCTCAACGGCATCAAAAGAGCGCATGAGTGAACCAGCAGATGTCACATCAAGTTTGTACCCAAGACGTTCTGCCCTTTCGACCAGCAAGTTCTGTAGGGGTCTCATCGGTCTCAGGAGAGTAACGAGAAGACTCGGACGTACGAGGCGACGGTCAATCGGGGCGTCGTGACGACGCAGAAGGGCTTGTTCAGGAAGGGCGACAGCAATCTGCTGGGAAGCTGCGATGTTCGCAAGCAGCATGAACTATGGACAGTTGTCATTTGCCTGTAAACTCTCGCAAGGTATCCATACCTCTTCCACTATAGCAGATGCCTCCGAGGGTGAGCTCTGTGAACAATCGACGGGTAGCCCTTTATCGTTCAACTTGAAGGAAAGACTAGGCGAACTGAGACGAAGAGCGCCGTGCTGGAAGCGCCGGGTACGGAGGACCTTTGCCAAATCATACAGCAGGTAGACATCCTTTTCTACGGAAGAGGCCTCGTGCCCAGGGGTCAAGGTAATATCGGCTAGGGGTTTGCCATCGAGCAGACCCTGGACGGCATTATAGGACAGCTTTGCTGCGGATTTGACAACCGTCTTGCCAAACCACTTCTTGATGACCTTCGCTTCCTTCGTCAAGGTTAGGACAACTGAGAACGCAAGGCGCTCCGCTCCGGGGACCAGACTGCAAAGCTCTTCACTTAAAGCAGGCGGAAGCATGGGTACGACACGCTGGACCAAGTACACACTCGTAGCGCGCTTGCGGGCATCGCGATCCAGAGCAGTATTCGGCTTGACATGGAACGACACATCGGCGATGTGAATACCAACGTCGTAAGTTCCGTCGTCATTGGCCTTGATAGACAGGGCGTCATCAAGATCTTTCGCGCCTTCGGGGTCGATGGTAAAAACACGCTCCCCGCGTAGGTCAGTACGGACTTCGTATTCATGATCTGGGATACTATAACATAAATGGGGGTCAGCACACGTAGAGGCAAGAGGTGAGAAAACTGACGTCCAAGGCATCGGAGGAAGACACTTCAATACGCTTTCACTGAAGTCCTCAGTAGGGAAGTTGCTATCCTTCAACAGTGCACTCGTCTCCACTTCAATGTCCCCAATAGGACCCAGCTCTTCAACAAGCGTGCCAAAAGGATGAAGAGAGCTGATCGGCTAAACGATTGATTAGCGCGTGAACTTGGTCAAAAAGGCCGACATACGTGACGCTTGATGCAGGCAACAAAAAGCTTGTTAGAATACCCCTCGGAATTTTGGACGAAGTCCGGCGGAGCCTGCTCTGTTGGAATTGCGATCAATGGAACACGCTTATCCGTGGGCTTGAACCACACAATCTTGGGACGGTCGATCGGACGGCGGGGCTCATCGCCACGATCCCCCTCGCGTTCACGTCGCTCAGCCTCTTGCTTCTCCTTCGTGGCGGCAGAAGATGGTCGGAGTAGCCCTAGTGTACCTGAGAAAAGTTGTCCCGGCATACGCTCCACAACAGCCACGACGTGTCCAGCGAACTGCGGCTTCACTTCATCGGTGACCCTAATGAAACAAGTGTGAGCTAGAGTCGTGGTAGTGTCATCCAGGTACCCACCCTTCGTCCTCAAAGAGCATCAGACCTTGCCCTTCAACCTCCACATCATCCTTCTTCTTGTCATTCTTGCGACCAGCAGCTGATTTAACTTCATAAGCCGCATTCTCCTCCTTCTTGCGCTTCTTCTCCTCCTTTTCCTTTTTCGTGCCCCATACTTCATCAACGTCCAACAGCTCGACGGCGACAATGTCACCCTCCAAAGCGCGATTGCGATCCTTCGACCCACAGATGTATATATCGGCATCTAGCACCTCCGTAGAAACGTAGGCATCCGAGCGGTTGCGTTTGTTTACTCGCAGGATACCAACCACTAGTTTTCCCGTTGCGAGAAGTGGCGGTAGGGAGGCCTGAGGGAGATAAGGGGCGAACAGTGACTTGCGCTGCGGCTGGTTCGATTGCTGTTGTAACTGAGACTGAAATTGTTGCTGCTGTTGCTGGAGGAGATTCATCCCACCGAGGCCAAGGCCCATCATATTTGCTGCCATCATATTGGGAAGCATATTGGGAAAGCTAAAGGAGGGCATTTTGTGATGACCGCCTGTAGCAGCACGGAATTGTTGAAGGCTGGCCAACTGCGCTTGAGCTTGAGCAAGGTCAGCAGTGAGTACGTTCCCCTGCTGGACGCCACCTACACCACCATCTAGAAATATTGCGATACACATAAAGAAAATCAGCTAACTATAGCACGAAGGAAGGAAACATACTCAAACGCCAAGCAGAATCAGCCCTAGACACCTGACGAGAATGTCCACCAAGCGCCGTCGGTGGTGCGAACCCATCATCAAATCCATCCTGGCCGCCGATAGTAGACTGGCTTCCAGATTTATTGACTACATTGACGCTATGGCGACGCCCATGGCCACGTGGTATGCTCTGAGGCTGTCCATCAAGACCCAGGCTTACGTTACGCAAACCAAGCTGACTCATAAGGGCCGACGGGTTACTCGGGGCACCGAATCCCATGGGAACAGTACTCTGTACGCGTCTGTGCGCAGCCCCGCGATTCGGGGCGAGTCCAGGAGTCTGGAAGGAAAGAACTTGGTTCGAAGCAAGCTGTTGTTGATAGAGAGCAGCTTGCTGACGCTGTAGAGCCTCTATCTCGTTCTGAATGGCGATCTGATTCACGTGTAGTAGATCAGCGTTAGTACTTTCATATGGTCGAGGAACGAACCTGCTCCGCCATGATGCCCCTGATCTCGCCGCTGCCTTCATTTCTTCTTTGCAACACCTCTTGGTCCGAATAACTCTGATGCTGCTGCTGCTGCGGAAACTGGAACCCAGCATCCTCCTCGTTAATGGGAGGTGCCATGATATTGCCTACGCGATTGCGTGCACCGAACATGAAGTTTGGGGCAAGTTGCGGGCGGCCAGAAGGACCCATGATGTCATTCTGTTGTTGTTCTTGCTGAGCGAGGGCGGCGAATCGAGGAGCAGTGAAGCTTTGAGATTGAGAACGAGGGTGGTGGCCTTGTGGTTGGGTACTGTACAGGCTCTCTTGTATTTCTCCTTCCTCGTAACCGTTTTGGCCATCTTCAACGTCCTCCCTCATCGAACCGAGGTGAGGGGCAAAGTTGCCGAAGTTGCTAGAGAGCCCCGCCATTCCCATGGACGCAGCCTTGCGGTGTCTGGGAGGTGGCTCAGATACACTGGGAGGAGGGTAAATCGAGGCACCAGGTTGGAAGACAGGCGCATTAGCAGGAAGATTAGAAGTAGTCGTCTGCGCGATAGGTGCTGAGGCGGAGGTGGGAAGTGTATTCCCTGCCAGCGGCGCGGGTTGGTTGGGGGGAGAAGTCGTCTTCAAATCAGCGATGACCCGCTGCAAAGAGGACAGGGCGTCGCTTGAGTCAGGGGGAGGAGGAGCAGAGGCCCCCGGCTTGTTAGCTGATTGACCGTTATTATTGCGACTGTTCTGGCTAGCGGTGGACTGTCCCTTGCGGTGATTCACCTTTCCTTGTCCCCCGCCACTCTGAGGCTGGCGGCGCTGCTCGCTCTTTTTGCCATCATTCGGTTTCTTTCCGTTTTCCGAGCCAGACTCAGTAACGGGGGTACCTGGCTTCTTGTTGCTCCCAGACTTAGAAGGCTGGGCAGCACTGTTGGATGGCTTTGAAACAGACGGGTTTCTGCGTTGCCCACGGTTAGTACCGGAAGCGGGGTTGGAAGAAGGCTTTCTGCCGTCTTTATTGGACGTGTCCTGCTGTTCGTCGGTCATTTCGTTCGTAAGGCTGAGGCGTAGTATGAGGGTTTTGATATTTTTCTAATGTTTTTTATCCGTTTGCCCGTATGTGTTACAGAATTGAAGAGAGCTAAGGCGAGTGATACGTAATTGAGCGCACGATGAATGGACCTCAGGAAAGGACACACCAGGAAAGTTGGAAAACTGGATGAGAAGGCTTTGCCCTGTAGGGCGAGTGTGGAATAAATGGAGTGGTTGCCTCGGATAGGCGTGAAGTGGGTTTGTCGTTGTCGTCGTCAAGAACGAGTGTCGAAATGAATTTTGGGCGAGTTCATATTCCGATTGTGTGGCTGTTCTTCTCACGCTCATACGTTCCTCTACGAGGCTCTATTTTAACCCTAGTAATACTGCTATTACTCTTCTCTAGATCGAATCGAAATCACAACCTTCCAACAATCGCGGCCGTGTATTCCTGGGTAGATGCCTTGCCTCCCAAGTCACCCGTAGTCGCCTTGCCTTCTGCGATAGTCTTTCAAGCACTTGTCGTCAAAACACGTCCACAAAACACAAAATGCGCACGTACAGTCAGTGTCGCCTTTTCAATTTTATCAGCGTGCTCATTGAGATTCATGTGCCTCAACATCATCAGCGAGGACAATAAAAGTGCCGTTGGGTTAGCCAAGCCTTTGCCTGGACAACAAGTAAGCAACGTCAGCGACGCACGTACACCCACCTATCAATCACATACCGGCAATATCAGGTGCTGACCCATGGACAGCCTCAAAAATAGACGCATCCTGATGCACGTAAGGGAGAGGCATTGCTGAAAGAAAGACATGCGACTTGCCTTTCCAATGTTGCCTGAGGGCGTCAGCCCCAGCCCGCCGATCAAGCCAGCGCACATGTCAGAAAGAATATCACCGTACAGGTTGGGCATGACCATGACACGATCCCCAAAAGGTTTGGGATTCTGCGTTATCTTTGATCCGATTCGATAAGTCACGACCGTGCAGAACGATACGCATAACACACCTGGAGGCAGACCCTATCGAGGAGATCCTCATCGTAAGTTATATCCGGAAATTCTTTCGCGACTTCGCGGCACGCGGACAGGAACATGCCATCAGACATTTTCCTGATCAAACATGTCAGCCATCAATGACGTCATGGCATGCGCATAGATGGTGCACATTATATTTGCTTTGTGGACGGCAGTGACCCGATTCCTTCCACTCGCTTGAGCGTAATGGAATGCATAACGCGCGACACGCTCCGATGCATCCCAAGTAATGAGCTTGATCGACTGCACAACGCCGTCAACCACCTGTACCACTTTCGTGTCAGCTGCGAATCCACTCCCGACTCCGCACAATAACCGGACCTCATGTTCAATGCCGGAATACTCTCCCTCGGTGTTTTCACGAATTAGCACAGTGTTCACGTCGTCATACGGTGTCTTGTGTCCTTTGATTGACACACATGGCCGAACGTTAGCAAAGAGATTGAACGTGCGACGAAGGGTCAGATTGAGCGAAACGTGACCCTTGCCAACTGCGCCGAATGTCAGTAAAGGTACCAGGGAAGCGCCGTAGTAACGGAAGACAACGCACTGGGTGTCGCGAGTGGCCCTACGTAAAAAGCAGAAAAAACTGAGTGGTGGCTTGTGGTGTCAAAATTCAAAAGTACCCACCCTTCAACGCAACGGTATTCTTACGAACTGACTGAATGGCCAGGTCTGGGATGACGGTCTTGCCGCCCTTGAGTATTGGCGTCACGCTGACCTCTTCCCATTGGATGGGAACCTGAAAAGAGTGTCAGCGATTCGGCCACAGAAACCCGACATGCCATACCTTGGCGGCATCATAGATGGTCTTGACGGATTCACTAATCTCGGGGCCAATTCCTTTGAACAACAATTCTCCTTCAGCGACAGCCCACCGTCAACCTTGCCATGCCTTACCATCTCCCGGAATGAGAGTAACGGTGTATTTACCCTGACAAAGAAATTAACTCCCTTGAAAGCACACGGATATGAAAACGCGTACGTTGCTTCCTTTTTGTCCAGCAAAAGCAGCAGTCGGCGCCGCGGACGCATAGCGTCGAACAGCCTACAGGAAAGTGAGAAGGTGCCCACACACATGTTTCCTAACACGGACCCGTGAAGAAGAGAGAGCGCGGTGCGCAACAGTGGCGAACGGCCGTGAGTGTAACATAGCAGGATAAACTCCGTAGTTCAGAGAGAGAATTTGGGCACAGGCACGGCCCGGAAGGAAACGGGTTATGGATCACGTGACTAGGGAAACGCTACTATGATACTCGGACCAAGACTCGGACTGGGAGGATATGTAGACCGGATTATTGGATTATATGAAAGTTTTCCATAAGATAATGTACAGTTACAAAGAGGTATCATCTAATCCTGGTTAACGAGACGCTAGCACTAGGGACCACTAGCATACTTTAGCCGCTGAGCAAACCGTTGAGCTGTTCCCTGTACCGCTCCATCTCCCTCTCCGCTTGCTCTTCGTCGACCTGAGAAACCTACACAAGACACGTTATTTAGCAGTGACTCCGCAGCAGGCAACACACTCACCGGTAATTCAGTATTCACAGCTCCTGCCTGGCCAAGCTTTCCGTTTGTCAGTTCAAATAAGACCTTGTCAACTTCTTCGTCAGCCTCCTCTTCGACTTCTTCGTCCTCTTCGACATCAAGAGCATCGTCGAGCATCTCTTCCATGATACCAGCCTACCCAGGTTAGGCTCGGATCAATTAGAACGGTGAAGAGCCTACCTTAGTCATTTCCATACTCATCTCGCGCATTGTCTGGCTAATTTGTGGTAGCTTGATCAAGTTATTAGATAGCTTCATTATCTCGGTAGACTTTTGCAATGAACCGGAGACCTTGGCCATTGCTGTGGAAGTGGTATGTAGGATTCTACCTGCAAAAAGGGAGAGAGAAACGTACCAAGCTGCTGGGATAGCTGGGTTCCTATCGAACCAAGGCGAGCCTTGCTCACCGAGAGCCTGTCCTTCTGTTTGTTGCTCCTCACGACCTCACGCGCCAAAATCCGCGCCGATTTGATATCTCCTTTCTTTGCAAGCTGCTTAATGGTTTGGCGCACTTTATTCGTCTCAATATCTAGCTGAAGGCGCGAGTCAGTAAACAGAGTTCCCTTGCACACAGCCAAAAGCCAGACCTGCCTCGTTTCTCGATCCAGAATCCGGCTCTCCTGACGAAGCTTCCCCTGCCAGGCACGAACGCGTTCTTCCGGGGTCGGTCCATAAAGGAAGCGATTGATCGTTTGCATGGAAAGAATGAGAAGTCGTGACACTGTGTGGTCAAAGTGCAAGTGAGGCCATTTACGCTTACAGCGAGTTGCATAACACCTGGCCCCGGACGACCACCTTACACATACAGGCGGGGTTTTAACAGGACCATGCCGAATTTCTTTCCCACCAAAATTAATCGTAGTAATTAATAAAAGAATTTTTTATATATTCTACTTATCGGTTTTTAAGTGAAAAAACTGACATTCGATGTAGTGGGGCAGATGATGATAAGTGATCTGGTCCTTCCGATTTTTCAGGATCGTCACGCTGACGCAAGCTGTAGCGCCCTCAGCCAGGGAGCTGAGTTTACTATACAGTGTCGGGTTCATCGGATGAGCGATCGGCTCACGCTTGTTGTGTCGGCCTCGGGATCGGCGACGCGGAAGTGGTCGACAAAAACTTGGGCAAAAGCTAGCAGGGAAGAGGGCGATGTGAGGGAACGTAGGCTGATATTAATTGTCTACTTAGCTATGTCGCCCAAGTCCTGTCCGAGTCTCAATATACTTGCGTGAGAGGCCAAGGTCACCAGCGACGCACGGCTCTTCAAGGCCAGGGAGTAGTGGCGATCGACGGAAGGTGAAAGCGAGCTGCGATGCAGCTCATTGTCGAAATCTTGTGCCAAGTAACGGTGATACCCTAAACCGTCCCTGAACGCTAGGAAACGGTCTACGGCGCGCGCAGGATTTGGGAGGTGTGAAGTGTCGCGAGGTATCGCGCAGGCCTCCGCGGGGCACCAGCTGTTGTATATGGGTCCGCGGCGATCGTGGACGCGTCGGTGTCGAAGGGCTAAGGCCGCGCGTAAGTGCGGCGACGTCGGGAGAGGAAACGGTGTCGGTTGGTTGCAAGTGGTCGGAAACGGTCGCGCACGCTTCGGCGCGGCGCGAAATTTCGTACAGATGGCCGCAGTGGTCGGGAACGTGTCGGGTTCGAGTCGCTAAGGCCGCACGGGAGTGCGGCGTGCTAGGGAACGCAAGGGATAAGCTTCACTGAGCTCAAAAGTCCGAGGGGAGAAGTCTACTATTAGAAATCTAAAGTGTAGGTTGTAAATACATGGCCTATAAGGAGAGTAGGCTGAGAATGGGGGTGAATTAGATCAACAGGGGAAAGGGGGAAGCTAAAACGCGAAGGGAAACGGCCGGAGTAAGAAGAAAGCCAAGCGCTCACAGAGCGCGGGAAAGCGCGGGAACGAAGCGCTTAGAAAGCACGCAGAAGGTGCGGGAGAAAGCGGGAAAGCGCAAGAGAGCGCGAGTGAGTGCGAAAATCATAAATTCACCGGCCAGGGAGAGCACTGGCGTATCAACGGGCCGCGTGGATGTGCGTGCGTGGATTAGTACTCGGGGAGATAGGGAATGTCAGGGTCATTAGGCATGTGGTGACGAACAGAAAGACGAGTGTTGAACGTTGAGTGACGAGTTGGTGTAAGACGTGACACGTGACGGAGCATGACAGCGACACGGCCCCAAGACACTAGTACTGTTGGTATTCAGTAGAGTAGGAGGTTTAAAACACAGGAGGAGCCAATAGCTACGGGCCTAGGTCGGCAGGGAGAGAAAGTAAGAGATTGTGCTAGGAGAGAGAGGGAGGGGAAAGAGCCGCTTTGAGCTGTGCACTTGGCTGTGTATGTGCAAAGAGGCCTCCGGTGATGATCGCAAGTGAGGACTGGAGAGGAATGCGAGGAGATCTTGGAGGAGATGGTGGTTAGCGGGCTCACTGGTGGTTTTCCCGGGAAACCTGCAACTGAGGCCAGTGGCAAATGCTTGCTAGCTGCTCATGCAAGCACTCAATGGGGGTTTGTGATAATGATTCAGCCAGTTTTGGCGGTTTTGCGTGGTTTGGTTTGCAGCTTGGTTTGCAGCGTAAGGAGTGGAGTGTAGCCTGAGGGCACACTGAGTCGGAGATCGCAGACAAGTGGGCGAGTGCGAGCGTAGCAACGCAGAACTATTCCATACACTAGTTTCTCTTCGAGATACATATTCATAACCCCATTCTATATGCCCTATTTCTTGAGATTTTCCCGCCACTTAAATATGACCCCTCTCTTGAGTTTTGAATGTCCGTATGTCTGCTAAAAAAGGCAGGGCCAAGTGTTTTGCAACTCGCTGTACTATATTAGAAGCTTAAGTGCTTACAGTACAATAATTGGTATACGGCAAACCTTCTACTTTACTGCGGCGCGCACGGTCTGCCGTCGGGTCTGAGTCGCAGCCTCGAGTTCCTCATGGATACAGTAATTATTCGCGTGAGCTACTACTGGACGAAAAACCGCAACTGGTCGGGATCAGAGGTGCTGCGACGGAAATCCAAATTGTACGACCAACAATTCGGAAATCCTGTGCAACGCGTCCGGTCCCGGTCCTTGACGACGCCTACAGTAAGGATAAGGATCGCAGTGGTGAGAGTTTTATTACTGTCTGCATGGTGTCAGCCATCCCCTGGCAGGCGCCTTGACACAGTGACCCGCAGGCACGATCATGAGAAAATCAATGATGTCGTTGCTAGTGGCATCAATTCGCACTGGCACCGCTGATGCTCACATCACTCAGACTATACCCATTCCGAAAGCCTCCTCTGACCGCCAGGATTACACAATTCCACCAAAGAGGACGACCACATATATTAGTAACTTAAATCTCCCCAGCTGAACGACTACCGCGGTATTATTTGTGCTACTCCTCGTCTTCAAGACTGCCCTTCTGCCTTCTCTGGTGGAATGCTCGGCCGTTCCCAGTGCGACAGCGCATTATGTCCATCGGTGGGGTAGTCCCGTTGTGGAAACCTACTACCATAGACACAGACACTCCACAGAATGTCATGTTGCGGCTTCTCATCCCCGACAGTCGCCATCACACGTACTGTGGTGCGACTTCTCGGACGGCTTTACATCCTTCCCCAAAAATGACGACAATAGCTCAGCACTCGGCCCTGGGACTATTTCACCCTCGAGATACTGTCATTATTCAGGAGACTATCGGGTATAGGCGGGCGCCTTGAACAGTACAGTGCTGCTGCGCCGGGAAGCGTATAAGTTATATAGCCTAAGATACAGTAATAATTCAGATAATAACTCGATCGGCTAACGGTTAAGTTTGCACAGCACTGGATTCTGCTAGATGATGACATTTGTTTTTCTCACTCACATCACATGGAACTAGAGCCTTAAAACCTTATGGGTACGATTCTTTCGGAGAAGGGAGCGATAACCTCCCCCCATCTTACCGTTCCTGTTCGAAAGGTTTCTCAACCTGAGCTGGCCTCAGCCCTCCCCTCCTTTTCTTTGTGTCTCCGAACCTGACGTGACTGACGTGCGAGGCCGGTCCTCCCTACGCTTTCTCGCCTGTCCCTTTCAGAAAGGACATGTCCAGACAGCCCGCTGCGCCGTCCGCCGCACAGGCTCAGGGCACACAGCTTGTCAATGACTTCTTGAATCATCCCGATTTGTGAGTCAGTGCGTTATCCCATCGTCAACTCTCGTTGACGCGCACCCAAAGCCGGCTGTTTGCTTCGTTCTCTCTTGGTTGGGTATTTCTGAGCAGCCTCCACTATATCTGGATGTCGGCTCTCCTCCGGGATTTGGCATGGGTCTTCATAGGAGCTTTTGGCCATCTACGAGGCAAAGCCAATCCCGTTATTCCCACGGAACTTCTACGCGAGAAGTCCACTGGAGCAAATCGACCCTCCTCTGTTCGTACTGCGGAATTGTATCGACTCAAGCAGCGGGACACGCTTAAGTTGCTATTGTCCATGACATTTCTGTTGGCGAGCTTGTCTTCGTTCCTATCGCTCCTGCTTTTCAGTCCTAGTGGTAGCGGTGCAGCGTGCGGTAGGTGTAGCTGAGCTCGTTTGTGGAGCATGCCTTGGATTGACGGTTGTTTAGAGTTCGTAGTTGCCCTCAGTGCCATATCTTCTCAAGCTGCTCGAGTATTCGGCCTCTTGATTTTGGGTCTCGATTTAAGACATAAGATGTCTGGATTATGGGAACCGTGGACGTTTTGGTCATGTCTTGCGCTCGTAACAGGTTCGTGCTAGTTGCTCACCCCCCTCCCCCGATCATTTTGACTTTCTTCCTTTCATCTCTCAAGTCCTGAATGGAGTGGCTATTGGCTTAGGACCTGGCCGACTAGTGTGCGTGTTTCATTGTTCTCCAAGAATATGCGTGCCAATATTCTTTCGCAGTACTCCATTGATGGTGCCCAGTACATCGTTATGTTTCAGAAAGAGGTAGGTCCGCGTTCACGTCAAAGCGCTCATGTAAAGTTGAGGCGTAGCCGATAGGTTCATTTCGATATCACTCGTAGGATCCATCCTCAACATCGTCTTGGAGTTGTACATCCTCATTCGTATTCTGTCCCTGGTGAAACCTCCTCGATTGCAGCGTGCCACAATACAAGATACTCTGGTTGTACACGCTGGGAGCCTTTTACTCTTTGATCTTCTGGTCATTGTGCCAGAGGCGATTCCCACTGGTGTGATTGCTGAGTTTATTCCATTTAGCATAGGAGCGCTTGCTGTCCTGGGTCAGCCAACCATTGAGCATGTTTCTCTCGCACGTAAGACTAATCGTTGCATTCCTAGTGGCCTTCCACAGCACATTTGGTCAGAGCACCTCCCACCCAACCCGACTCGACGGCCCTGATTTAACTTTTCGCACGCCGGTCCGCATTATGGTGCCTCCAGAACCTCCAATCCTTCGAGGTGATACATTCAGCGGCTTGATCCACGTTGAGAGCTACCCATCTCCCACCGCTCAAGCGGTCGACGATATCGAAGCGGTCGCAGAAACGCCACTCAGCCCTCGAGCTGCACCCCAAAGTTCTTCGCCATCAAATGCGGTCGTCTGGGAGACCAACCCGGTCGCCCCACCGCAATCTGTCGAGATGTCTGTCCAAACGGCGATAGCCTATGACGTTTCACATGTTACCCAGCTGGGTGCTGGAGACCTCCCCCGAAAGGAAAAAATATTGTCTTACTCCAGCCCTATCTGGGGAACCTTTGGGGCCCAGGAGCAAAATAATACTCGTGCACCGTCTCGTCCTCAGATATTAATCGAAACCAGACCGCCACCTTCTTCCAACCCTTCTCCTGAACAGGACGGTAGGGACTGTCCAAGTCCCAGCTCAACCGTACTCGGCTCGGATATCATCAGGGGTACACCGACACACCGTGGCAAGGACCGCACGAGAATTCTTCATTCAGCACCACATTCCGCGCTCTCGCCTACATCGCCTATTCCTTCTCTATTGCAATTGGCGACGCATCAATCATGGGCGTCAAGTATATCAGTGCATCCTCCAAATAATGAGAACAAACAGCAGTCGGGTCCAATACTACCCAAAGAAACGACACAGTGGTTGCGCCCAACGACATCGCGAAGTTCCAAGTCGGGGCAAGGATCGAAGTCGAGCAGAAGCTCTAGGCGTTCCAAGAGTTCGATACGTTCAGCGAAGGCCGCCGTTGTTACAACCGGAGAAGGGAATTTCCTGAGGTCCACCGTGTTCAGGGCAGTTTCCTCGCGAATGTCAAGGGGTTTTCCTGTGAGGACTCAGCATACTAGGCCCATGGGTGTGGTACGCGGGCCGCGTCCGTCACCGTCCGCATCGCGGAAAATAGGCGAAGGTCATAGCGAAGGGTAGAAACCTTCTCCACGTCCGGACTATACTAGATCGCCGTAGGTAAAACCACCTTGACACCAGCGCCATCTCGATTGATTTTTCGGTCAGTACTACGTGCTTCGTTGAACAATGGCAAAGACAGCTCCCTAAGACAGCTCCGGGGCTTTCGTTCTTTGTAGTTTTAAATCGTGACTGAACGGGAACTAGCGATATATTGTTCGTTGTTCGTAGGAACGGATTATTCAAGTTGTAGTAGGGCAGGCCAGCCTGAGTGCCGGTGCTACTGGGGCCATGACTCGCACCGCAATGCACAGTTTGTTTGCTCTTGTTTCTCCTTGAGGGGCGGCCTCAGCACTCACTCAGACACGACGGCTATGATCTATCCACCATGGCTTCCAGCGAACTTCTGAAACAAATCCAAGCTGGAAAGAGGCTCAAGAAGGCAGTAACGAATGATCGCAGCGCACCTGTTGTCGAGGGATCGAAGAGTGGTGGAGGTGGGGGTGGAGGTGTTGGGCACAATGCCACGACGACGACCTCAGTAGGTAGCGCAGGGCCACCGCAGTTGGGGGGTTTATTTGCGGGTGGAATGCCCAAACTCAAGCCAGCAGGGAGTACAGGTGTGCCTCTTTCATTCATCGCCGTGACATTTTCACGACAGCTGCCGTGTAGCGCCGGCAAAACCGCCGTCATTAGCGAAACCGCCTTCTATACCTGGGAGGGGAGCAGCCCCGAAGCCTCCAGTAACAGCCGCACCCCCTTCGGGGCGCCCCCCTCCTCCCCCAGGCAGACCTCCGCCGCGACCTAGTGTGCCTACGCCACCGCCGCCACCGCCAACTAGTGCTCCGAGTATCCCTGCTCGTGCACCGCCGCCTCGTCCTTCGAGCGCTGCACCGACAGTTCCAGCGGCCCCACCACCTGCGCCACCTGCACCAGCGACCCCCCCTCGGCGACCTATACCCCCTCCTACGCGGCCGAGTCCTCAATCACGCCCTGTTCCTGCAATACCCCCGCGGAAGCAATCTCCCCCGTCGCAGCCATCGCCGGCATCGGCGCCATCAACGACAGTCCTACCTGCACCATCTCGCGGCATCGCGGCAGCTCCTGTTGTTCCAGCGCGGAGAACAGCAGGGCCGCCGATTGTGCCCGGAAGGGCCCCCCCCGCCTCCACCTCCAGCGCGACCAGTTTCCTCGGCACCATCCCGCATAGTGCCTGCACTGCCTTCGCGGAGAATACAGGGAGGCGACGATACCTCCCCTAGCCCTTCCGTGCCACCTGCGCCACCACCACCACCCGCCCGCCCTAGGGCGGCATCTGAGAGCGAGCCACCTATTGTACCAGCGATGACCCCTCCTACTCGACGGAGCGTAGCACCGCCCCCACCACCTGCACCTGCCACACCTACGAGGACACGGGCCGTGTCCCAGAATGCAGCGTCGTTTAATGGTTCGCCAAGTCCTGCTACGCCTCCTGCACTTCCGGCTGGGAGACGTGGTGTTTCTATGATCGGTTCAGTCCCAAACGGTACTAGCTTACCTCCCCGGAGTCGAAAAAGTAAGTCTGTCGTCGCATCTGACAGGGGGTGGGAATTGACTAATTGTTGCAAGTTCCTACGCCTCCGCCGAATGTGGGGTCACATATATTCCCTACGGATTTCCCACAGCCTCGGCCGTTCCAACGGAATACGAAGCAGTATGGGGACGGCCGGACCCGTGGCAGCGGTTTTGATTTGAAGCAATTAACATAATCATCGCGTGACCTAATTGGTCATGGGACACGGCGTCTGACGGAATTGCCACGTACACCCGTTGTAACTTCCTTATAAATAAACTTGTTCGGTTTTACATTTTACACTCGCATTCGTCGTCATTTCTCTTGCCCGGGATGCGCCTTTCAACGCTCCTGACCTCTGCTTCCTCTCTTTTTCTCGCCACTCTTGTTCTTGCCGAGGGTCCCTCCGATGTCATCGACCTGACTCCCGCCAACTTCAAGTCTGTCGTCAGCTCTGAGAAGCTCATCCTCGTCGAATTCTTCGCGCCATGGTAACCTTCTGATCTTTCCCCATTTCTACTCAGAACTGAATCTCCCCCGTCCCAAAGGTGTGGGCACTGCAAGGCGCTTGCTCCTCACTACGAGGAGGCGGCCACTGCGCTCAAAGAAAAGGACGTCAAGCTCGCCAAAGTGAACTGTGTTGATGAACCAGACTTGTGCCAAGCACACGGCGTTCAAGGATATCCGCAAGTTCTCTTCTCTGTAGTGCATTTAGACCTTTTACTTATGTTGGAGCCCTCAGTACTCTGAAAGTCTTCCGTGATGGAGAACCCGCAGACTACACTGGACCGCGAAAGACAGATGGCATTATCAGCTACATGATAAAGTACGTGGACACCACAATTCCTTGACTTCCTTCGTTCACATTGCGCATTTCTTGCATAGACAATCGCTCCCCGCCGTCTCCGAAGTCACGGTTGCCAACTTCGATGAATTCAAGAAGGCTGACAAGATCGTTGCCATTGCATACCTTTCCTCCCCATCTGATGCTCCCGCTGCCGAATTCCAGGCCACCGCCGAGAAGCATCGTGACGACTATCTTTTCGGACAGTCTACGGATTCCGCCCTGATCGAGGCGGCAGGGTTGTCCGCTCCTACCATCGTCCTCTATCGCGCCTTTGACGATCCCGTTTCCGTTTATCCCTACCCTGCCCTCTCTGCGACGGTCGAGGAGATTGAAAATTGGATCAAGGAGCTTTCCGTTCCCACTCTCGCCGAGGTGAATGCAGAGAACTACATGGTTTACGCCCAGTCAGGGAAGCCGCTCGCCTACCTCTTCCTTGACCCCACATCAGAAAATAAGGACGAAGAAATCGAACGAGTACGGGTTGTTGCACTTGAACACAAGGCGAAAATCAACTTTGTTTGGATTGATGCGATCAAGTTCGGGGATCACGCTAAGGCTCTCAACCTCGTCGAAGCCACTTGGCCGAGCTTCGTCATCCAGGATCTGGAGAAGCAACTCAAGTACCCGCTCGAGCAAACTACCGAGCTGACCGCCGATGCCATCAAGGAATGGGTCGAGTCTTTTGTTGCTGGCACTCTTCAAGCTACTCTCAAGAGTCAGGCCATCCCTGAGAGTCAAGACGAAGCCGTTTACAACCTCGTCGGCAAAGAGTTTGATCAAGTTGTCTTCCAGGATGACAAGGATGTCTTTGTCGAGTTCTACGCTTCTTGGTAAGTGCAGCCTTCCATTTTATCCGGACTATCTAATCAGAATGGAAGGTGTGGACACTGCAAGCGTCTCAAGCCTATCTGGGACACTCTCGGAGAGCACTACGCGGCTGTGAAAGACCGTGTTATCATGTATGTTATTTTTCTTCTCTGTCGTTCTATCTCTCATGGCTTCCGCAGCGCCAAAATTGATGCACCCGAGAATGATCTGCCTCCATCCGTCCCATTCCGAGTTGCGGGTTTCCCGACCTTGAAGTTCAAGCCAGCTGGCACAAAAGATTGGATTGATTACGACGGTGACCGCTCGTTAGAGAGTCTCATCGCATTTGTTGACGAGCACGCGAAAAATTCACTTGAAGCGCCTGCGAAGAACGAGTCAACTCCCCCCCAACCTCCTATCGAGTTCCACGAGCAGACTCATGATGAACTGTGAAAATTTTGCAGTACATAGCTAGTGATGTAATCCATACTATGCACTTTTCAGTCTGGTCAAGACTGTAGAAAGTTCAAATATATTGTGTCAGACACATGACTAGCAAGCAGAACCATACTGTATACGGCCCTGGAAAATCGAGTTAGGAGTATGGAGTAGTCGCGCGTGATGACCGGTGTTTCATACGTGAAGCGCGTGAAGCCTCGGCGACTGCCGCTCGATACAAAATTTAGGTGTAATACAGTTATCGGCTCTAACTGATATACAACATCGATCGATCTACTGCACGGAGAAAAAGCGAACATGAGTTGCTCAAAGCTTCACCTCTTTGAGGCCATCTTTCCAGAACGTAAAGTAGGCTGTGGAAATGAATGCCGGCCGTTAGAGTAGGGTCACCGATAACAGAAGGCCGATACTGACGAGTGATGCCATCCTCGCGGTAGTTCAGCAGTGCAACCATGCCATCGGGGTTCATAGACTCGCCAATGTACTGTGACGGATACTGAATCTCAACCCGTAGAAAGATAGTTCGAGGGGAACTAACAAATTCGTAATCTTTGAAATTCGCTATAATTTTCTTCGCATAGGTCGCGGCGCCCTTCTCAAACTGATCGACGCGATCCGGTTTTCCCTCTGCGAGCTTTGCCTTGACTGCTTTCATGTATCCCTATTGTGAGGAGAGGACACCTTTGGTCAGACGAATGAACCAGATGGGGGAGGAGGGGGGTTATAACCTTGAGGTACGTCAAAAAGGACTTTTTGTCAAATGTGGTTGATTGTAGGCGGAACGAATGCACGACATTGTTGACTTGTGTAGCACCTTCTTCCAGGGCATCTTCCTGTTCCTCAGCGGAAGGATTGGCACCTTGCGAGAGAATATCACGAGTCTCGTCGAGGAAGAGACAGGATTGACGAACCAATATCGACATCAGCGCCTGCCTTGACCGTGATCAATTGGCAGTCGACCTCGTAGACGATGTCGTCCACTTCTTTGCTTTTCGGGGTTGTTAGCATGAAGGTAGCGTGTGGTAAATCGAAAAGGGAGAGATATACATAGGGAAGGCGTCAGAGAACATCTCGTCGTCGGTTAGGATATCACTATATAACAGCATGTTTTGGAATAAGGGGCGTTAGTCGCTGTAGTGCTGTTTCGCGTTGAGGGTGCAGATACGCGAGCGGGAGCCCGAGCGGATCGATAAAAACGAAAAAGCAGATAGGACACGTGACCCACAGTCGTGACCCTTGAGATGGATTACCATCCTCTCGTGCCTCGTAAGCACGCGAAACCTGTTCCGGAGAGACATAGCTCAGAATCTCGTCATTGGAGGTCTTTCAAGACACCTGTATTCGTCAAGGAATACGCTCCTGTCACTTCTATCCACTTCGCACGCTCCAAACCGCATGCGTATGCCGTCACTGCTGCCTCAAGGGTGCATATATATGCCCCTCGGACACAAAAAATCACCAAGACTATCGCTAGATTCAAAGACGTCGCGCGTAGTGGCTTCATTCGTGATGACGGAAAGCTACTCGTTGCTGGAGACGACAGTGGTTTGATTCAAGTTGAGTCATCGTCTTCGCGCGCGCTCACTCATCTCATTCATTTTGGCTAGATATTTGATGTCAATTCGCGGGCTATTCTCCGCTCTATTGATGCACATAAACAACCTGTGTATGTCACGAAGTTCTCATCGCTGGATCACACCCGGGTACTTTCATGTTCCGACGACACTACGGTGAGACTATGGGACGTGCCCTCACAATCGGCTGTCGCTACTTTCACCGCTCATACCGACTACGTACGCTCCGGACAAGTCTCAACCACTGACCCACACCTCGTTCTCACCGGCTCGTATGATGGAACTGTCCGCATCTTTGACTCTCGTACAGGCGAATGCGAACTTGTTATGGGGTCAACTCCAGGGAGATCCGGTGCTGGTACTGTTCCTATCGAGCAGGTGCTCATGTATCCATCGGGGACCGTTGCTTTATCTGCCGCGGGCTCTATCCTCCGTGTATGGGACCTTGTTGCAGGTGGGCGATGTCTCCGTGCCATGTCAAACCACCAAAAGACGGTCACGTCGCTCGCTTTCAACGCCAATACTTCGAGGCTACTGACTGGCGGCCTTGACCACATGGTCAAAGTTTACGACACCAGTAATTACAACGTCGTTCACACGATGCGCTACTCGGCCCCGATAATATGTCTCGCGCTATCGGTGTGTCACGTAGCTCAGCCCCACAGGGATGAAACACGCAACTGACTATCTGTGACGTAGCCTGATGAAACACACATTGCTGTCGGCATGTCCGACGGAACTTTGTCCGTCCGTCGACGCCAACCAAAAGCATCTGAGGGGACGACAGCGCTTAGGACCTCTGAAGCCCTTCGCGCCACCACTCTTGAATCTTTTCTAGGCGGAGCTTTCTCTGACATTGGGCAACTTCGTGTTAGGGATCGCACCAGAAGCAAGCCAGTCGGTGACGTAGACGAGTTCAAGGTCGAGAGCAAGCGTAGGCGAAGATTAAAGGCTTATGATCGATATTTAAAAGGGTTCAAGTACTCAGCTGCACTGGATTCTGCTCTACAGAAGGTGGGGGTCGCTTCTTTTTGCGGCTCATGGAGATGTGTAATAACTAATTCAAAATTGAAGAAGGTTCCCCCTGCAACTACATTTGCGCTCATTCAAGAACTTCTTTATCGTGATGGGCTTCGGTCAGCTCTTGCCGGCCGCGATGACGTCCTCCTCGAGCCTATTTTGCGGTTTCTTCTGAAGTACATCACTGATCCTCGCTTCGGTAACATGGTGTGCGACGTCGCCAATCTTATCATTGGTGTGTACATTCTACATCCTCGGTCACATGTGTGAGATTCTGAAGCTTCCCAGACATGTACTCCCCTGTCTTCGGCCAGTCCCCCACCATTGATTCCCTCTTCCTCCGTCTGAGGAGAAAACTGGAAGTAGAGTTACAGCTTCAAAACGACCTTGTCAAGGTTAAGGGGGCACTCGATATGCTCTTCGCCTTCGCGGCGCTCTCCGCATGAACTCGTGGAGGTGTCAGGATAAAAGTGCGTCCGTATGTCTGCATGACGCTAGCAACTTTCCAAGAAAGCCATTAGATGTTGTAATATCTCTCGTTGAGAGATACCATCGGAGTCGTTCCCCTCTCCGTCGTCGATGTTGTCACTGAAGATCTGAAGTGTCGACACGACGTCCTTGAAGGACATGTTGCGCCGGTTGAGCATTTGCAACGCGTGTGTTCGAATCTAGCTCACCGTTAGAAGAAGCACCCTTTTAAATGGACGGTACTTACCTCGTCGCGTTCCATGACGATCCACGCCAAAATATAGTCCACAGTTTGTAGTGTGTAGAGGCCACCATCCAACCGTCGCAAATACCACGCGTCCTCTTCATTCTCTACTTCCTCGTCAGCCTCGAGTAGTGCTTTCTTTTCCGCGTCAATGTCGCGGTCAACTACGGCAAGCCTCGCTTGTGCGGATGTACGGATATCAAGCAACTTGTCTGTCTTTTCGTAGTTACTCTCCACGAACTTCGCGAGGAGGCGGATACGGGCGGGAGAGTCGGAGGGTAGATTCGTGAAAAGCGACGAAAGGATGCCGAGCGTGTGTGTCGTTTCTTCAGGGCCAGGTGTTTGAGCGGCACCTTTTTGCTTTTTGAGGGACTGCGTTGCTTCAGAACGATATTTGAACACAGATTCGGTCAATGCAGACCTTTCCCATAAATGCGTTGAACAAATATTTCAGGCCCAATGCCTCAATGAAAACCATGCACGCCTCCGACCCTGCATGTCCGGACATTGCATGGTCCAATGCCTTGACTGCACAAGCACGCGCCTGCATTTTGTCCCTGATGCGACAACAATCACGAACAGTTTGAAAGAAAAAAAAAGGCAAGTAAAGCATACATCATCGTCAGGACCATCAGATCCACGCCCTCGCTCTTTAAGAAAAGTTTCTTGTTCTCCGCCTCGGCAAGGGTGGAACATAGCGAGTCGAATATGTTCTCCATAAACTCGGTCTCGTCAGTGTCAGTTGGGTCCCGTCGGCGAAATAGCTGCAAGGACATGAGATCCTTAAACAAAAAAACAAGACCACGGCATACCGAAGCGACATTCAAGAGCGTCTCAATTCCGTCCTTCTCGCCCAACTCCAGGCGATTGAGCCGACTACCCTGCAGCAAGATGGACAGCAACTCGGCTGCATAGCCACGATTCTCCTCATGCGTTTTGGACTGGATGCGGTTTAGCAGCCAGGGCAGGAGCTTTGTTTTGAGGACCAATCGTTCAGCCAATGGTGGCTTGGAACCAACAAAGTTCTCGAAAATCCCCAAAATGTGAAAGATCCCTTGGCGGTCCGACTCTTCAGCTTCGTTAAACCGCGTCATGTTATCGACAAGGAGTTCCAGAACAGAGTGGTCCAGCTTTAGGTACGTCAGTGAAACATCAGACCGAAAGGAGAAGCGGGCGCACCAGAGCACCAATTAAATTCTTCAATGCGGCCTCTCTTTGCTCTGGATCCTCCTCGGCATCCTCCTCGGCATCTTCCCCGACGTCTTCGTCGGTAAGCTCGTGGATCAATTCGATGATGTCCAAAGCAATATCTGCGTTTTCGTGACTGAGAAGTCCGACCAGCGTTTCAAGCTGGCCAGACCCTATGAGAAGCGGATACGCGACTTTGGGGACTTGCGCGAGTGGAAGCAGCGCCTTGATGGTCGCATCGAGGTCCGCTTCCGAGTCGATGAATCTGTGCCGATCTATAATGACAACAAACACGCGAAACGACAGCACGACTTACTTTGTTGGATCATCTGGATATTTCGATCGTTGCACTTGGTTCTTGTTGGCAGCTCTCTCCAACCGTAGCAGTAGCTTTTTGATGCCAGAAGAAGAGAGTGTTTCAGACTGGTGAACACAGAGGACTAGGGTTGAGTGGAGAGTAGAGAACATGCACGAACACGCACATCATCTGGAACCTGGTCGGACCCCGCATTGTCGAAGAGATTTAGTATTTCCTTTTGCTCGGAGGTGAGACCGCCTCCGAAGAATCGCCCTTCCTCGTCCTCTTCAGCAAAGTAGTCTGCGTCATTCCCGGGAGCAAAAGCCACTCCTTCAACGTCGTTGTCGGCATCAACTTCATCGTGAACCGTCGTGACTCGCTTGGAAGGAACGGTGGAATGTGACTGCGAATCAGGGGCTGTGGAATCGGAGGCGCTCTCAGAGTCCAGTCTCATTTTTTTGAGCATTTTAGCCGATGGTAGGTCTGGCATCCGTCGTTTGTTGCCCCCAGTAGGGACTTTTGGCACCTATAGGGGCCGCATTGAGCACAACGACGTCGAATACTGTTCGATGAGAATACCTTGAAGAGTTTATCGATATCCATGGTGTGAGCTTGGGCTTACGACATAAAGACTTTGCAGTTGACTTGCTGGTACACCGTTGCAGACTGAGTCCTACCCCGCACGTGCACACAATTCACTAAGTTACCGCAGTATCCTGGACGGTCCGATCTAGCTACTAAGCACCAAACCTCTACCCTCGGCACGAGGTAAAAGTAGACAGGAACAGAAATAATACACATCTAATGCGATGCCGTGTAGCATGTAAAGTATAAAACAAGGTCCCGTAAACGACGTAGGTTAGTACGGTTTCTTCCTGTTCTTCTTAAGTTCCATCTCTAATTGCTTTGCTTTGCGATGTCCAATTTCCACCGGACGAATAGCAGTACTGTCTGCCTTCTTTAATTTGATGGGGCGGTTTCCGACGTATTTTCCTATGGGATCTCAATATGGAAAGACACTACAAGAATAGGGAATAACCCACCATCCATCTCCTTCCAAGCATTCAGGAAGTCCTCGGGGTCAGAGAAGGCGACAAAGCCGTACTTGGCCTAGCCTCTAATGAGCAGCCATATTGACTTTGAAACCAAGGCCGGACATACCTTTTGGCTCAACCTATCCCTTATGACACGAGCTTTCTGAAATGATGGGTACTTATTGAATGCACCAGCTAGTACGTCGTCAGAGACGTCATTGCTTAGATCCCCAACAAACAGGCGAAACCAGGCTGGGAAAATATTTGCCTCAACGTTATAGAAAAAGACAAAAAAGGACAAGGTGCTTACACGGATTCCACTCAAGTAAGGTCTGATCCTCCCAAGTCTTCCCTCCACCCTTTCGCAAGACAGTCGTTCGCTTTCCGCCCTTTGCCAACTTTCCACCTGAGCCACCTTTCTTGTCGATCATAGCGCCTGGAACATACACTGATTGCTGGGCAAGGATGCCAACATCATATTCATAAGCATTTGCGGGAACTGGTGCATTGTGAGAAGAAGACGTGGACGGTAAGGGATAGATAGGGCCCTGGTAGGGTTGATGATAGGGATTAACGTCAGAAGAAGACCCTTGTTGGTAGTTATACATGTCGACGACAAAGGAAGCAGAACCCCGTTGAGCGACTGTCCTGCTGCACCGATTACGTAAACATCGACCACCATGTCCCGGTCCGACTGCTGAACTCTAATTGAATCATTGCAAGTGGACCAGATCCCTTCGTCGACTACTCGTCCCTTGTCAAGCACGATGTGAGTTACGCGTTCCATTCGTTGTACATACAAGCTACCGTGTTTCGTTCGTGTCGTCTTCCCAGTTTAGAAGAAAGTGCCTAGCGTTTCCGCAGTGGATGCATCAGACAGCTTGTGGATGTCCCCAACGGCACACAATTGCTGACTCGCTCTCAGATGCCGTTCGTCAAGAAAATCAAATCTGATGCCTACTTTTCCCGCTTTCAAGTGAAGTATCGTCGGAGGAGGGAAGGAAAAACCGACTGTACGCCACACTATTGTCACTCACATGACTCCCGTAGTGACATTATTTGCTAGATTATGCGCGCAAGCGACTAGTAGCGCAGGCAAAAAACAAGTAGTAAGTTATCGCTCGTGGATGAGTGAAACTAGGTTTCAATCCGTACACTCAACGCTCAGCAATGCACCGAAATATCGTCTTGTCGTTCGCTTCACCAACAAGGATATCATTGTCCAGATTGTCTACGCACGTCTCCAAGGAGATTTCGTTCTTGCCGCCGCACATTCACGAGAACTACCGCGCTATGGCATAAATCACGGCCTCACAAACTGGACTGCTGGTACCCGTTATTTACTCGGCTTGAATACCCCCCTTCTGATGACGAAATCCTTGTCTTTAGCATATGCCACCGGTCTTCTTGTTGCCCGCCGCGTGTTGAATAAATTGGGGCTTGCAGACAAATACCAAGGCGTCACAGAGCCTGATGGTACCATTTCCTTGACAGAGACGCTCGGTGAAGACTCTCCGCGACCCTTCAAATGTTATCTCGACGTTGGTTTGAAGCGTACTTCCACCGGTTCTCGAGTCTTCGGAGCCCTCAAGGGAGCTAGCGATGGCGGGCTTTACATTCCCCACAACGAGAAACGATTCCCCGGCTACGACACAGAAAGCAAGGAGCTAGATGCGGAAGTTTTAAAGAAGTACATTTACGGTGGGCATGTCGCAGAGTACATGCAGAGTTTGGAAGAGGAGGACGACGAGCGGTGAGCACTATTCTTTGCATATACGCCGTCACCTAGCTTAACATGCACCGTAGCTTCAAGAAGCAGTTTTCTACATATCTTGCAGATGGTGTTGGCTCGGAGGATATCGAAGAGATCTATGCCGGTGCTTACGCAGCCATTCGGGAAGATCCCACTTTCAAGCCAACAGACAAGACGAAGGACTGGAGAGCCGAAGGCAAGAAATATTCTACCCCTCGCCTCAATCTTGAGCAACGCAAGGCCAAAATACAAGCCAAGATTGAGGCTTTCAAGGCCGATGGTGGAGCAGTGGCAGAAGAGGACGAAGAGGAAGACGAATAAATTTCCTCTTGCCGAGTACATCATGTGTCATACCACGCATGCCCATTCTTTTACCACACATCCGTGCCTGTTCACTATAATCTACAAAACAACTCATGACACAGACTCGTGTACTAACAACGTGAACCAAGCCTAAGGTAGTGCTTAATTCATCGCATGAGATTACGGTCCCGCCAGTGACCGGTCTATGACGTCTCGTATCCATGAAAATACAGTGGTCAATCCGGTAACATACGTCGTATAAACGGTTTCTTCATGCCCCGCACGTCGTAAGAGTTGCGACACCGAGCACTGTAAATCCCCTTCGCACACAACAGAGAATGTCCTACAATCCCAACAGATTAATCTGAGGCATTGATGGATTGGGTATTGGTACTCACAGTGTGTTACCCTCCCACTTGCCGACGGCTCGATTCATAGGCGCATCGACAAGCCAAGTACCGCTCAATCGCTCGGACATCTCTGTGCCTATCTCACAAATCCGTTGGAGGAGGCACTGTTCTGTCTCATCGCGAAGGAGCTGGATGAGTTGTGGAATAGACGAAACTGGCAAGGTCGCCTGAGATAGATGTGCAACCAAGGACGAAGGCGATAAAAAGGTAAAACGCAGACTTCGCCTATAGAAGCGTTGTGTTACTGCATAAACCAAGAGTTGCATTGCATTACTCACCTGTTGTCAATACGGATGATAGTTATGCCGCCAATACGCCCAGTACCCCCACTAATCAATGACTCAAGTACCCCCGCGCCGTCCTCTCCCACAGCATCGAAGTGAAACTTCACCGGAACGCCAGCACGACGTAGAATTTGGACGGTCTTGCTCATCTCCGCTTTCACGCGGACGCAGAAATATTCGTATTGCAAGAGATCAATAACAGGGTGCAGAAGAGCTAGCGTGGGGTGAACGGGTGGAAATGCCACATCTGCACGTAATTTTGAAAGAGAGGTTTCTGAGACTCCAATCCTGGTGAGTCTCCTGTGGGAGTGCTCACGGAGCAGAAGGAGGTGGAGAAAGTCATAAATCAAATCGCATTTGACCTGTGAGACGGGACCGGAATTTGCCACCTGTGCCGTGAGCATGTCTTTTTCCATCTAGAGTCAGAATATGTTAGCTGAAGTCGTTGGAATGGCGCAAGGAAGCCAACCAGCTCGAATCGAATCTCAGAGTCCTGGGTAGCCTCGACAACTAGGAGCCTCTCAGAAACGCGTACAGAACTTGTGGGAAGGGTGCTCGCGTCCCTGATCAACAAAGAGAATATCTCTTGTTCCAGGACTTCTCGCTGTGCCTCACGAAGAGAAGTCTGCAGGGGATCATCGACCTTGAATCTGTCCGTCAGATTGTTGCAGGCCGTTCTTTCCGCACCAACAGCGCCAAGGGTCCTGATACTAATGCAAAGGGCTGTTCTCTGTCTTCGAGGAAATGTTATTGGTTCATTGGAACTGTATGTAGCAAGTTGGCCAGTTGCTCTCTGTCGAAAGAGAGGCGATGCTTATAGAGTGCGAGTGAGCATCTGCGAGTGAATGCGTGCAAAAACACAAACACTCTGGCAATCCGAACGATATCAAAAAATCTTTGGTGGTCCGGTCTGCGCCTCGACCAGTGGGGACACCCAAGGGAAGGGGCGCTGGAGTTAGGCCCCAGTTTCGTCGTCTAATTTTCAAAGCGTCCATCCAGTACCGCGCGCCGACGTCGTGACCACGTTCGACAGCAATTGCCGCAGACTTGAACAAGTCAGAGGCTTTTCTCAAGGTTTCATCCTTTCCCCCTGCCACAAGACGCGCATTGAAAGACTGCACAGATGGTATCGAAGGGGGCTTCGCTATCGAAGAAGAGGCGAGTATGTCATGTGGAAGGGCGGGGACAGACGTTGGGTCGTCACGCAAAGCCGAAGGGACGGTGGCAGGTGAGGCGTAGAGTGAAATGACATCTTTCGCGAGTGACATTTCACCAAGTGCAACACTGGAGAGCCCTGAGTGGTAGCTTGAGGATTCTGGGGGTAAGAGACGCGTACTGTAGCTGGGGTAAAATTTCGAGTCTCATGTTCGAGAGGGCTTCAGGAGACATGGCCTCCGCATTCTGGCCATCGAGAGATTCGGTGACAGTATCTCTCGACTGAGGCTCGGCACCGTGCGCATCAAGGGGTTCGTTGGTCCGGCGTTGCTCCTCGTCCTGATTAAAGAAATCTAAGCCTCGTTCTAAGAACATGCGTCTTAAATTCTCTCCGAGCTGTGTACCAGGAGGTTCGTCCCTGTATGCGACATACTATGTGAGCACGCAGACTATGCCGAGAGTGCTAACACGCACGGCTCGTAGATATGGCGGCCATCGGTGGCGATGTCGGAAACAGTAGGTATAGACCGACCCAGGTCATCTTTGTAAGGTCGTTCCAGAGACAGCTTTAATGACATGGAATCGCGTGGTAGACGAGAGAGAGGAAAGTCAATGGGATTTTACAATAGGCTGTAAATCAAGAAATGAGACAGCTACTGTAACGCCCACCTGATCGCAAATAGACTCCAGTCAGACTTGGTTCCTGGCCTCACCTTTTCATGTTACATAGCCTCGTTCAATCGCCCGATGAACCTTCAGCAAGAATGTCACCCCAACCTTCCTTGAAGCGAAAGAAGTTAGACGACGATGACCTTAACGCGTCAAAGAAAGCTCGATCCCGAGTCAGGTTCGCTCTTCTGCCGTTGAAGCAATGTCAATTTATCTGATACCTTTGACTTTTTCCGAATCCAATTCAGCTACTCCTGCGGAGAGTGCCATCGTCGTAAGCAAAAGGTGCGTTTAACTCATGACCGTCATCGGAGGATCCTCATATCGCGACCGTCCTGTCTAGTGTGATCGCCAGGTCCCTTGCTCCCACGTATGCACCGGTACATGGTTAACACCGCGGAAGTACTTAACTACGTTTTCAGTGTGTGGCTCGTAAGGTCCCCGAGTTGTGTAAAGCATACACCCCAGGCAAACCAGACCAAGATATCCACCTACGTCTCGCTCGCCTTGAACATATCATCGAGGTTGCATTGCCAGAGTTTGCGTCTGGAGCTAGCCCTACCTCTAAGGACCGATGGCCTCGGGAGCGTGCGCGGTCGCTCTCTCCCAGTGGTGCTGATACAGGTACACACTCACAAGCAGAAGATGATGACATTGGCAGCGGAACTTTTCAAAGTGGGAGGTGGTATGGAACTAGTGCATCTGGAAGTATCGCACCCTCTTCGGTGTTACAGCAAGTGGGGATGGTGCATTGCGTTATCCTCTCTCTTTGACACTGACTTCCGTATTCAGCTCCAGAACGCTGTGCCTAACACTCAAACTGGGTCTCCCACGTCGCTTTCCAATCCCCCAATAAGTGACGATACGAAGACTTTCGTGGCGACCATTGATTCCGTCCCCCAAGACGCAGAACCCACTGCAGCTGACAACCTCAAGACGCTCATTCAAGACTGTGGCGTCTCTCCCCACAAGATTACTGAACTCGTGCAGGAGCTTCCACCACGAAGGTTTGCGGACGTTCTAGTTGATTTCTATTTTGCCTCGGTGTAAGCTATTCGCCCATCGTTATCATTAGTGCCTGCTTAACAGAAGTAGGAATTGGACGCGCTACCCTATCTCCGAACGCGACTTTCGGAAATCCTATGCCTCTGTCTGCGCGAACGGTATCAGCGTCCATCCGAATGACGTCCGATTTTTACCTCTGCTTTTTGTTGTTCTGGCAATCGCCGTCCGCGTAGCGTCGGAGCACATAGCAGGCGATGCCAGGAGCAGGAGATTGACATCTCTCAGATATTACTGGTCATGTAGGTCTATGTTCTGACCTCGCCCCCATTGCTTATTTGCGACCTCGACAGCACGACGATCCGTGCTTATTGCTGCAGCCATACAGCCAGACTCTTTAGATATGGTCTTAACGCGACTCCTGGTTAGTTTGATTTACGTGTCAAAACTACCTCACGCTCAAGTTGTGATAGAGCGCCCGCTATTTGACGTTTGATCGACGAATAACCGAGTGTTGGAGTCAATTGGGTGCGGCAGTGCGAACAGCGCAGGTGAGACATACTGACGGCTGTGATGGTCTTGTCTTACTGGTGTGTAGGCTCTTGGTTTGCACAGGGATGCATCTACGATGGTAAGCAGTTTCCAGGTCTCCTCTCGTAACACCAATATTAACTTCGTTTAGGGATTAGAGCCCGCACAAGTAGAGTATCGCCGGCGCATTTGGTATGTTCCCTTGCATAAGCCTTCAAGCAAAGCCAATTTTTCTTTGCATTAGGGCGTACTTGTATCACGCAGATCGCTCGTATGCTCTCTTCTTAGGAAGACCAAGCGCGATTCAGGATGCATACTCTTCAACCCTCCCTCCTCTTAATGTTGAAGATGAAGTCAGTGTTTCTGAGCTCCGCGATCCACCACCTTTGAGTACCCCCACACGGATGACCTTCGCCATTTTACGTCACAAGCTCGCTGGGATCATCGGCCGCATAGTCCACCACTTCCAGCAAGTTCGACAGCACAGCCATTATTCTGACGTGCTTGCCATAGACGATGACATTCTCCGGTTCCTCGACAATCTTCCTCCACATTTTTCCCTGAACTACGACACGTCCTTGGATGAAACACTCCCATATCTCCCTGCCCACCGCTTTCTTCTTCTGACCGAGGTCTTTTTCATCCGCATAAGCCTTCATCGGCCGTACCTACTGCGCCGCCTCGGCACCGATCGATACTCTCGATCGCGAAGAGCCTGTTTCGTCTCCGCTATGAAGGATTTTGAAATCAGGAAGGCGCTGTCTTCAAAGCTTAATGAAGAAACACTCGTCGCGCTGAACATCGCATATCGGGATTTCCAGAGTGCGATGATCAGTGGCATCTATCTAGTCTTGTACCCACGGGGGAGTATGGCGGAGAACATGCACACCATTTTGGATACGTTCTTGAAAGACCACGAAGGGATTAGGGAAATGGACGACACTACGCGCAGGGAAGTCAAAATCATCGAGTTCCTGAAGGCTAAGTCCTCTCAGGTAGAGGCATCTATCAATGAAGCCCTCACCTTC
Source organism: Lactarius akahatsu (assembly GCA_021524915.1). NCBI lineage: Eukaryota > Fungi > Basidiomycota > Agaricomycetes > Russulales > Russulaceae > Lactarius > Lactarius akahatsu. The sequence continues at coordinate 253,122 of JAKELL010000004.1, forward strand.
GAAGAGCCTTTGGAACCCATGACTTCCGCTGATGTGCAGCCCCTTTTGAGTATTCAAAAGCCATCACCTCGAGGCGCAGTCTTCACCCCTCTCCAGACCAATGGGTCGTTTTCTCCGAGGGCGGGCGTTGAGCCCACTCCTCAGCTTAGTCAGATTCTCTCATCCCCTGCCATACAGCGTCTACAAGGCGAAACCGGTTACGATACGTCCAACTCGGGAAGCCCTGCAGCAGAGGACGAGTCCGCGGCCCAGAATCTTCTCGATCATTGGTACAATGCTGTCAGCATGTCAAGCGGAGCAGGTGGTGACGGTTCCCTGGACTTCGCTGGCCTCCCCTGGGGTGGTTTTGGAAGTACCGACTTGTCTGGGTGGTTTGGTACGACACCATCGGCAGAAGGCTCGCCGAGCATGAACATCAACCCAGTCTTGGCCCCAGTTTCTGACGGGTCTGACTGGAACTATTGGGAGAACATTGTAAAGGTGATTCGTGGAGGACCTGTAACATAGGGTGGGAGTGCTCGCTTACGTCGCCGAGCCGGGGCTACTCTGTAGTTTATAGTGGATGTGATCAGTTATGATAGTGTGGCACTCTATTGCGGAAATGTCACGTGATGACACTTTCTTCAGGGTCAAACGCGTCCAAACGTGGTCCTCTTCACGTCTTTCATCCCATTTCGTGTAGACTTTACCCTCCCGTCCCATCAATTCTTCGCGGGTCGCACTGACAATTATTTCATAGCTATAAACATGGATGCAGGATCCCATCTCGGGACTGCTGCAGATCTCGAAATGCGGACTGCTCGAGTAGCAGACCCCGCTCTTGGTGCGCATTGTGTTATGTTTCGTCCTACGATCAACGCTCGCAAACACTAGTGCCGCAGATTTGACACGCAGACTCACGGCTGCTACCGAGCTACGCGACATGATAGATAATGTTCGCGATGCAGAGGCTACTCGAGTATATCTCCAGACAATTCCCGCGCTGCTGGAACTTCTCCGTTCGAATGAGCCTGCTTTTCAAAAGGATACTTTGGAATATCCGTTTCGGCGTGTCATTGTAGAAATCTTGCAGCGCCTTGCCCCGACTGAAGGCGCACGCTCTTTGGTGTCCGTTGTCTTTCCTGGCATGTTACACCTTTTGCGCCACGACAACGAGGAGATCGGTGTCGCCTGCTGCAAGACGCTTAGCGAGATAATTCGTACCCATCGCACTCTTCCGGAGGATCTAGTTTCGCAGTTCATGTCTGTCTTCCAGGAGCTATCTCAGAACATTCCCTCACTCGCCGTGGAATATCTTTCGGAGGGTTGTGCAGTACTGGATGCTAATGTGGTCCTTCCTAGCATGCGTAGCTTCAAGGTTCTAAAAGAGATGGGCATCGTTGTTTCGGCTTTCATGCGCGACCAGCGTCAGTCCATCGTCGCACTCATCCAGGGAAGCCTTCCTTTGCATTTCGAGGTCCTTGCGGTTGAGGCTCCTGCGCAAAAGAAGGCAAGGGAGGATTACGAGGCCATGGGAGGTTTCTGGTCGGGGATGTCGGGAACTATTCGTAACGCTCAAGCTTATAGCGACCTCATTCTTGCCCAAGTTAAAGTTAGTTGCTTGTGTTAAATTGCAGTGTTTCTTGGACCAATGAACTATTTTTCAGATGCTGTCTTACATCGCTTATGTGCTACGGAGTCTTGGAGACCAACACGAATCGCACGGAGATAGCCTACTCCTAGCTTCTTTGCGACTGCTACAGGATATTCCTGCGCACGACATATCTTCGAGACGGGTTCGCACTCATGTCTTCTGTGTTTGCCTTTTCTGACTATCCAGATCTAGGAGCTTTTGACCTGCTTTAGAATTCTGGTAGCTACGCCCTATCGCGGGGCGCTCCTTTCTCAGGTCGACAAACTCCTCGATGAGAACGTGCTACTCGGCCCTAGCTTTGGTAGTCGAGAAGCTCTCCGGTAAGTTTCGCGGCATGTCAGGTGCAATACTTCCGTCTTAGTGTCTTCGTTAGTCCGACAGCATACGCGGCGGCAGCAGATTTGGTTCACTATCTTCGTGGAGACCTATCACCTCGTCAACTGGCTCACTTTATTCACGTGTATTCTCGTGTAATCCACAATCCCTGCCTCTCCAGCAGCGTTCATACTCTGGCAGGAAAGATGATGTTCAATCTCATTGAGACCGTGATAACCAAGGATACCCCTGCCGGCGCCGCAAAAGTCCTCGCGGCTTTGATGGAAACCTGTGTAGACCGGCTGGAGTCGCTCACTGCTGTGCTTGACGAGGTCCAGCAACGATCGGATTGTCGTAAGAACGGGGAGGCTGAGTCTGGAAACTTCTACATCGTCGAGAAGGCACGGCCTGTCGCCTCGGCTGTTTATGCCGCAGACGAACCGGACAATGTTTTGACAGGTAAGTGTACCGAGCCACTTTATAACACTCGCTAAGGCAACTACAGAGTTCCGGCTTTTGTTCCGGACCTTTGCACACGGCTTACGGGCCTGCCTTAGTGCTCTCAAAAAGATTGATGCTCCCGTCCCCGATGGGTCACTCATGCTGAGACTTTTCGAGACCTGCATTCGCTGCATGAGTCTGTACGACAACGACCAGCGGGAGGTATCTGAACCAATGGAAATGCTAGTTGGCGCACTACTAGAGATCAATCCCCGCATTTTCCAGGAAGTCTGGACCCTGAAAATCGATTTTTTCTTTCAGACCGCCCAGAAACGGCCTCATGTTCTCCAGATTTGTCAAGCCCTTTTTGGTCGCGAGCCCACTTCCGCGATTCTAGTCTCAGTTGTTCTATGTCATCTCATTTCAAATCTTCCACAACTCGGAGAGTACGATGACACCACGGCAGTGATCACTATCCGGTTGTTCAAAATGGCATTTGGCGCGATCGCTATGTACCCTCAGCACAACGAACCTATTCTCGCTTCTCATATATCACAGCTTATTACAGAGTGTTTTCCTCTGGCTGCTAAAGCTACGAAGCCAACCAACTACTATCACCTTCTGAGAGGTCTATTCAGAGCTATCGGGGGCGGTGGAGGTCGCTTCGAACTCTTATACAAGGAAGTGCTCCCCCTTCTACCGGACATGTTGGAGAACCTCAACAGGCAGCTTCTTGTCTCAGACGGTTACAGTCGAGATATGCTTGTCGAACTGTGCTTGACAGTCCCATTGCGCCTAACACACCTCTTACCTCATTTATCCTACCTGATGAAACCCCTTGTGTTAGCTCTTCGCGGTGGCCCAGAACTTGTGGCACAGGGGCTCAGAACGCTAGAGTTGTGTATCGACAACCTCACTCCCGATTTCCTCGACCCTACCCTGAACACCGTTCTGCGAGAGCTCATGGAAGCACTGCAGAGCCATCTCAAACCCCTTCCTGCTAACCATCATAACGCCCATACGACACTTCGGATATTGGGTAAACTTGGTGGCCGCAACCGCCGTCTCTTAGAGAGAGAACCAGAGCTGAAGTACCATCATGTATCCGATCCCGCGCAAGTGTCCATTTCTTTTGGAGGCAATGAAAGTGGCCTCGATCTTGGTTCGACTACGTCGGTAGCCATAAAGATTTTGAAGAGACATACATCGCCATATCGCCCGCAAGCCTTCGATTTTCTGCAGGGCAGTGTCGCTACACTCTTAAACAATGTACGTACGACTTTACTTCCGTCATCATGTCTGACACCCGTTATAGGGCTTGCGAGGACGAGAACGAGAAGAAGTATTCGTACGCTGTTTGGAAGGCACGTTCGACGCCATCCATCAACCAGATATACAGGAGAAAGCCGAAGCGTTTATTCGCGAGCTTGCCCACTATGTCTTCGGGGCTGAAATCCGCAGAGCAGTTACTCTGGACAAAGCGATGCGACGCTACGCAAGTCTCCTGTTCGCCGCTTTTCTTGACGGACTCTCCTATGGACTGTCACGGGAGAATCCCGCCGAGGCATCTAGAGCCGTTAACCTGGTGAATTCGTTGATTCAGGACCTCATTACTCTGGGGACCCCAGGTGAAGCTTCTACTCAAGATTTGATACCGCTGCTCCATCACGTAGCCGGGCGCTTCAGTGCGCTTTGTCTTGATGAATCGTGGGTTCGAAAGAAGGCCGGCTGCAGCGGGATCAAGCTCATTTTGAACATTCCGGACTTCGGGGCCAAGTGGATTAATGACCGCGAGGTTGATCTTGTCCGGACCCTATTACATGTGCTGAAGGATATGCCCCATGATTCACCACGAGATATCGACGATATCATGAACACTTTAACCCGCGTTCTCCGGCTGAGTAACGTCGACTCTTTAACCTTGACCTCGGAGCCAAGCACGGCCAAGCTCGCTCATCTCACCGGGATTTTCTTCACGGAGTTATCAAGTTCGAATGCCATCGTCAGGAAGGCCGGCGAAACATGCATAGCTCTCCTTTCGGAAGTTACAGGGCAAACAATATCCAGCCTCCTCATGCCTCATCGAGAGCGTATGCTTTTGGGGATTTACACAAAACCTCTGCGTGCACTTCCCTTCCCAATACAGATTGGAATCATCGAGGCAATGAGATACTGTGTAAGCCTCGACCCACCCCTCCCCGAACTTAACGACGAGCTCTTGCGCCTGCTACACGAAGCTCTGGCTCTCGCAGACGCGGAGGACGCTGGTTTGCTTGGCAGGGGAAGTGCTCGGCAGAGCAGTCTGGATATCACCAAGTTACGCGTAGCCGCAATCAGACTCCTAACTGCCTCCATGCCCATTACGGAGTTCTTCTCCAAGCAACCACAAACTCGCCAAAGGTTCGCTTACTCTACACCCACGTCCACACTTACTGAGACCCATTTAGGGTGACAAGTGTCTATTTCAAGTCACTTTATTCGCCTTCTGCAGAAGTCAAAGAAGTTGCTCATGAAGGTCTTCGAGTGGTTCTTACCCATCAGAACCGTTTACCTAAGGAGTTACTACAAACTGGATTGCGGCCCATCTTAATGAATCTCGCCGATCCAAAGCGCCTATCCGTTCTTGGGCTGGAAGGACTGGCACGCCTACTCGAGCTGCTGACGAACTACTTTAAAGTAGAAATAGGCTACAAACTGCTCGACCATTTTCGCATAGTCGCCGATCCTCAGACATTTTCAAAGCTTCCTCCCACGGACAACGAGGGTATCACTAAGCTCGTACGACTCGCAAATATCTTTCACTTACTACCTTCGGCTGCCAACGTATTCCTGGAGAGTTTGGTAAATGCTATCGTACAGGCAGAAACTCAGATGCACTGCTCGAGTTCGAGTCCCTTCTCTTCCCCATTGGCGAAGTATCTGGATCGGTACCCAACCGAAGCTGTGGATTTTTTTCTGGGACATATCCACCTTCCCCGACACGTGCACACGTTTAGAAGCATTGTCCAGTCTCGCTTGTCGTCGAATCTCCAGCGCGAGTTAGAATCTCGGACTCTGATCATAATTCGCGACTGCTTGAAGGGAAGCGACCCAGCTTTAGTCGCCCCTGCCCTCCAAATTTTCTCTGACCTCGCTAGTGTAAACCCTAACTGGACATCAGAGCATCCTTTTGTAATTGACGCTCTACTCGACGTTTGGCGCTCCGAGACCCCTCCAGCAGAAGATGACGCATCCGCAATCTCTGCCGCCGTTAAGCGACACAATCTCATCATCGACATCTTACAGGGCATTCTTGAACGAAGACCTAGAGTCGACTTACTCTTCGATATTATCACGGTCTACACGCGCAACCTCCCGATGGATCTGATTCGCTTGACTCGCTTTCTTCTCAATCGCGTGGCATTTACAGACGACGTCTTCTATCAGCGAAATGTGTTCTTCCGTTTCTTGACCCAATTCTCCGACACTTCTCACAGTTGGTCCGACAAAACCCATTTCATACGTATCTTTATAACCCCCATGCTTCTCTACCGCGCTCGATCAGCCTCCAAAGATGCTCTCCTGGACGAAGATCTTGTGTCATACATCCATCAACGCATCTGGGTCCCAATGCTTAACAGCGCAACATTCTCTGAAGTTGATGATGCATTCCACGTGGAGCTATTGCACTTCACTGCAGTACTTGTCGAACATTATCACTCTTCCTTGGAAGTAGCACGGAAAGACATCATCAAATGTGCTTGGCAGTATATCAACAGCGAGGACACGTATGTGAAGCAAACTACCTTCCTTCTCGCGGCGCGATTTTTCAAGAATTTCCCGACCCCTCCCAAGTTTATCCTCACCGTTTGGACGGGTTTGCTCAAGCCTCCACCTTCGCACAACGAAGCAAGGTCCCTCGTGAATCAGTCTCTGGATATCTTGGCACCGTCTATACCTCAAGAGGTGGGCTACCCTATGTGGGCCAAGACAACTAGGCGCTTGCTTGAAGAAGAAAACAGCCAGTCCATGATCATGACTGTTTACCAACTCATCGTCCGGCAACCGGATCTCTTCTACCCCGTGCGCGCCCTGTTTGTTCCTCACATCGTGAACTCGCTGGCCAAGCTCGGGTTACACTCCTCGGTGTCGGGAGAATCGAGATCTTTGTCAATTGACATAACACAGACTATTTACGATTGGGAACAACGGGCTACCAAAGAGAGAGCCTCATCCACCACCTCAACAGGGCCCGTGGCCAGCGTCTCACTTTGGCTGACACCCCTCCCGCTCCGAGAGAGCGTTGTCAGCTATCTCGTCCGGCTTATCACCACGGCATTCGACACACAATCACGGAGTGTCCTTGTCCCTCGTGCGCTGGCCTTGTTGCGTTCGATTGTTGGGCCAAATGGCTGGACCGAGGTGACTGTGAAATTGAACTTTTTTTCTCGTTTTTTGGAGCAGGTGCGATCGAGTACTTAACCATACATTTTACACTTCGACTTACCTTCCGTCTAGGCTGACCTGAGTAATGAAGCGGCCCTCACCCAAGCTCTATGTGCGGCGAATGTTCTCCAGGTAGTCGTTGCGGATAAGCCAGATGCGTGGTTCGGGGATGCTGAAAATGCGGCCACGCTGCAGAGGCTCGTCCGTAAAGGAATGATTACAGAGGACTCTGCACTTCACGACTCCCTTCATCCCGTCTTCGATCGTCTCTTGCGTTTATTCCCTCTCCCAAAGGAAGAGGACGAAGACCAAACTGAGATGTCGGGGTTCCACAAGTTCGTGTACAAATCTGTTGATGACGGATTGCAAAACGCGACCGCTCTTCGTGGTACCCTCTTGATGTTGCGATCCGTCGTCCAGGTCATCCCCGAGAGGATCGAAACCTTTGGTGCACCACTCATGAAGCTCCTCAACAAATTGACCAAGGAGCACATCCAAGTACAATCCGCTACCCCGGGTTTCGAGAGTGGGGTACGCCTCCTGACAGCTATTTTAGAAATCTGTCAGATCTCTGTATCATTCCTTGGTGATCAAAGGAAGTACCTTTTAGCGATGCTTTCCCAGCTAATCGAGAAGTCGAAGAGCGCATCCCTCTGCCGATTCGTGCTCGAGATGGCGCGGGATTGGGCCCTACACCGCCGAGAATCTTATCCTACTATGAAAGAAAAGGCCAGCGTTCTGCAAAAGATGGCTACTTTCGAAACACGTGGAGAACCTTTATTCAATGCTTACTTGGGGCTCATTTTGGAGATATACACGGAACCTTCCCTTCGTCGCAGCGACCTTACTACAAAGCTTGAACAATCTTTCCTCCTCGGATGTAGAGCTCGCGAACCGCGAACCAGAGAGCGCTTCCTGTCGCTCCTGGATGGAAGCGTCCCACGAAGCTTGTTCAGTCGAATATCTTATGTTCTGGGCGTGCAGAGCTGGGAAGCTTTAGCCGACACTAATTGGATCCATGTCGCAATCCATCTCCTACTTAGCGCTGTTGACGGCGACATGACTCTCGGACCGAGGCACACATCCCCTATATCCGAGTCCAGTGTCTCGCTGCCACCCTTCTTACCCAATCTTCGTGTCGCTGACCTTATCCAACCAATCCAAAGACTAGTCTTTCTCGACCCACACGCAGCACACGAGATCTGGTTGTCCCTGTTTCCGATCGCTTGGGCCTCCCTCACTCGGCGCGAACAGGTAGATACGACGCAGCATATGATATCGCTCCTGAGCAAAGATTATCATATACGGCAGACGGAGTTGCGTCCTAACATCATTGACACCCTTCTCGCGGCATCAAACTTGTGCTCTCCTACGATGACACTCCCTCCCCACCTGATTAAATACCTCGCCAAAACCTTTGGCGCTTGGCATGCGGGAGCCGAGATCCTCCAAACTCTAAATACTAACATTGAACCCGATCGTAGTCTTCGTGACACCGCGCTCGATGCCCTAGCGGAACTGTACGCGGAATTGGCCGAAGATGACCTTTTCTACGGATTGTGGAGACGACGTTGCCTGTACGCGGAAACGAACGTCGGTCTCGCTTTCGAACAGAATGGGATGTGGGAGCACGCTGCTACGATGTACGAGGATGCACAAGCGAAATCTCGGGCCGGTGCACTTGAGTTCTCGGAGCAAGAGTATTGCCTCTGGGAAGACCACTGGATCTTCGCCGCAGAGAAGCTTCAGCGATGGGACACGCTGTACGAGTTCGCTCGGAGTGAGGGTAATCAAGAATTAATGCTTGAAAGCGCCTGGCGAACGAAGAATTGGCCCGAAAATTGTGACGTTCTTGAAGAACAAGTCAACGCCCTCCCGGAGGTCGCGACACCTCGAAGGCGCGTCTTCGAAGCGTTTATCGCCCTCCTGAAGGTTCCCTCCGCCGCTGAGAAGAACGCCGAATTTACTAAGATCTTGGAAGACGCAATGCAACTCGCACTCAGAAAATGGGTGGCTCTTCCGGCTAATTTGTCTCCTGCCCACATTCCGTTATTGCAACATTTCCAGCAGTTTGTCGAGCTGCAAGAAGCCGTGAAGATATTTGGTTCCCTTTCAACGACCAACGCTCAGAACCTGGAGAAGAAGTCATCTGACCTGAAGATGGTGCTTCAAGCATGGCGAGAACGACTTCCAAACATTCATGACGACATCAGTATTTGGAGCGACCTCGTAGCCTGGCGACAGAACGTTTTCCATGCCATAAACAAGACCTACATCCCTCTGATCACTCCCAGCAGCCAAGGAAACGGTGCCGCCAGTAATACGAATACATATGGTTATCGTGGCTACCACGAGACGGCTTGGATAATCAACCGCTTCGCTCACGTCGCTCGCAAACACGACCTGTTGGACGTCTGCTTCACTTTATTGAACAAGATCTACACCCTTCCCAATATCGAGATATCGGAGGCCTTCCTCAAGCTCCGTGAGCAAGCCCGTTGTCACTATCAAAAGCCGAACGATCTCCAAGCCGGCCTAGAGGTGATCAATAATACGAACCTCCTGTATTTCTCAACGGCACAGAAGGCCGAGTTTTACACCCTGAAGGGGATGTTCCACGCGCGATTCAGCCGCAACGAAGAAGCAAATGCGGCATTTGGTCAAGCCGTCCAACTAGACATGAATCAAGCCAAATCCTGGGCTGAATGGGGAAAATATAACGACCGCATGTTCAAGGAAGTGCCCACGGAGATGGCTCATGCCGCGAGCGCCGTTAGTTGCTACCTCCAAGCAGTTGGTCTCTACAAGAGTGGGAAAAGCCGACCTCTTCTCACGCGAGTCTTATGGTTGCTCAGTGTTGATGATGGCAATCTTTCAATATCTCGCGCTTTCGATACATACAAAGGCGAAGCTGCTTTCTGGTACTGGATCACGTTAATCCCTCAGCTCTGCTTGTCCCTCGGCTATCGTGAGTTCAAACAAGCCCGGTATATTCTCCTGAATTTGGCGAAGCTCTATCCTCAGGTTTGCATACCCTTAACTTTTCGCGAGTTCAGTGACCAAAAGTTATATAGGGGCTATTTTTCCACCTCCGCACAACGAGAGAAGACTTGATCTCTGCGAGGAGGCAGGCCCAGGCGGCTTCGCGAGCACAAAGTGCGGTGTCGTCAGCGAACGAACAGGAGCCCGTTGGCAGTCAGAACTCTTCCAGGGCTGATCAAGATCCTTCGTCACGAACAGCCGATACCCCCGCTAATACAGACGGTTCGAAGGTTCCCGAGAATACTATCGCGTTCCCTGGGCAGCGGTCATGGGAGTATGTCGAGGAGGTTGTCAACATGCTGAAGACAGCATTTCCTCTGTTGATTCTTAGTATGGAAACGACGGTCGATCAAATCAGTCATCGTTTCAAAGCAACGCAGGAGGAGGAGATTTATCGTCTTATCTGTATGCTCTTGCAAGACGCGATGCAGGTAAAGTAAGCTATATATAATTTCTCCCTCTTCCTGAATAGTTTCCCGTTCAAGCACTACGCCCTTCGTGTGAATTCCATGGATGATGATGGTGCGCTTCCTCCCGGGACCAATACAAACCTCCATCGTATGGTCACGAATTTATCTGGTCAGGCTAGAGTGCGTAAATCTATCTTGATGTAAGCTCCCAGTTTATCAACAAGTTTACAGAAAGAGTACGAAGACGAGTTCCTCAAGAGCAAATTTACTTTCTCTGAATATATTCGCCGACTCCAGCGCTGGCGCGATAGATATGAGCGTAATCTGGATTCGAGACCCCGACTTCAACCGCTGGACCTTCTCAGCCATTATCTCACTGAATTCCAACACGGAAAGTTCGACGATATTGAGATTCCGGGACAATATACTGAGGCGAGCACCGTAGTTCGGCTCTACTATACCCATAACTAACCCTCATACAGGACAAAGACAGCAACCAGAACTTCGCGAAGATCGTCAAATTTGGCTCCAAATTCGAGAATTGCCGCTCTCATGGTTATTGCTGGAGGCGTCTTACTGTCCATGGCTCTGACAATTCCGAAGTTTCTTTCTCTGTGCAACTTCCCTCTGGTCGGCACATTCGTCGAGAGGAGAGGGTGATGACGTGCTTCCGTATGTTTAACGGGTGCGTCGTTATCTCCTTGCGTGGTGCCTTCTTTCTAACTTCAGTTCAGAGTGTTAAATCGCCACAAGGAGAGCCGGAAACGTCACTTGAGCTTCCACATCCCGGCCTCGATATCTTGTAGTGCAAACCTGCGTCTACTTCAAAACGACTCGTCGTATATCACACTTGGTGACATCTTTGACAAATTCTGCGAGGATACTCGAATGGCAAGGGAAGATCCTATCCTCATCCCTGGAGAGAAAGTCAAGGAGACGCTACGAAAATTCAGGGAGACGCATTATCGTATGGTTAGTAGCTTTACCTATCTCCCTGTCCGCTGTTACTGAGACTTGCCTTTAGCCGAATAAGATCGAGTATTTCTCCCTGAAGAGGGATATACTCGATGAAATCGTGGCCCACATGGTACCCGAGACAATCTTGACCAACGTTCGTAACGCCCATTACCTACTACGTGGAAGTATCTGATGCGCTTGGCAGTACATGACTCGTACAATGGAGACACCATCCGATCTCTGGCGAATGCGAAAACAATTTACCCTCCAACTTGCCGCGGCGTGCTTCATGACACACGCCTTCTTCCTCACCAGCAGGCTGCCGAATAGATTCCACATATCACGAAGGACGGGTCTGATAGCCATGAGCGAGCTGCTTCCAGGGATGGGCATTCCCGCGGCACTACTCAGCCTATCGAACCAACTTCCGGTCTTTGCCTCACACGATGTAGTGCCATTCCGGTTTACGCCTAATCTGCAACATTTCATTGGGGACTGTTTCACCGAAGGTATCCTCATATCCGCCATGATGGCCATGGGCCACGCCCTTTCAGAACCACAGGTAAAGTCATCGTGTGAGGCGAGATGCGATTGTACTGACGACCACCGATCAGAGTGACGTTGGCGACCAGCTGTGTCTCTTTGCCAGAGACGAGATGATTACCTGGCTCCAAGCGCGGAATAGGACGTGGACAGTGGATCTAGCTTTCCGTCAAAATGTTCAAGTAAATATCGACACCATCATGAAACGGATTGAAACGATGGGCTGCAAGATTGAGCACGACCAGGTCCGTAATGATGTTGTATGCACTCCGAGAGGCGCCTGACCCCCCTTAAGGCTAAGAATAATCCAGGTGCTCCGGCACCCTCTATGAATTCTGTCATGGGCACCATCATCAACCTCGTCGCCTCAGCTACTGACCCAATAAACCTCATGAAGATGACAGAGATTTATTCACCTTGGTTCTAATGTCTATCTCTCTTTTTCCGTGTATCCATATGTTCCTCGCTATCTCTGTAGTCGACAATGCTTTGTGAATTTCGTTGTTTTCATTGTACTATCTCACAAGAGTCACCATGCTTGACAAGGTCATAGATTGAAATTACCTAAGAACGAGTGGATCGTACATATGAACAGCCGTGTCCCCCGGAAACCAGTAAATGTGAACGTCCTCCGACAACCCGACAACCAGGCAGCTGGACATCCGTCCTCATGAAATGGCATTCTGTTTAGGAACACGACTGAGTTCCTTTACGGCCGCACGCCACCTCTTTCTCCCACCCTGACGAAAGAGGTTGCATGCGACCACCACCGCTCCCTCTTTCGCCGCTGGACAGGCTCTAAACGTACCAGAGTAAAAGTGTGTTCTCACTCCTATCTCTTTCAAGATAAACTAAAAAAGACTATTTCCTACGCACTTTCTCCCCACAAGCAAGGTTGTAGTCGACAAGGACGCCTAGTCATACAAAGCAGCACAAAGAGCGTGTGATAAGATAAGGCTAGACCAGACTTATTAGTCAGTGACATTATCGGTGACTACCTTTTATAATGCCTTCCGTCTGCCTAAAGGTATTGATCTGTGCCTCGCTCTCCAACATCATCTGTCGTCTATGTGAGCGATACGCGAAAGAAACCACGCAACGCGAGACATACCTCTTCCGCCATGGTGTAGATATCTGACCCGGGCCTATTATACATCAGAGAGTTGGCGAACATGAGGTAAACGTCCCTCTGAAATTCGGCGGAGCTTGCAATCTGGCCTTCGCGGATACGGGCTTTAATCGTCTTAAGGTCCATCGGTCGCTTGACGATATCATAGTAATCGGGCGCCTCAGACTTTTTGATAGGATTGTGGAAGATGTTGCCGTTGCGATGTTGAGAGATCTGGGAATGAACCATGATGATGACTGTCTGAAATTTCTTGGACGTTTGAGAATCAGCGGCGGGCGGGCGTCCGCGGCGGCGCACGGGACCTGTGACAGATCGAAATGGACCAAAGGACAAGGTAAGAAGCATACATACCTGGCTCGTCTTCGTCGACGGGCTGCGAATCCTCGCGAACTTTTTTTCTGTCCCGGATAGAATCTGAAAATATACTTGCAGCTTCTGAAACCTTCCGCTTGTCTGGGACAATCAGTATAGAGTGCAAATGCGATGCCCGAAGCTTACGATCGCGACGTGACTGCTCTGTGACCGGAGATGCCGCTTGCAAGCCATCACCTTGTTCCACTTCAACGTCCATAACGTCTTCTTGCCCGAGCTGTGTCCCAACGGGCTGACTGTCATCCAAATTTATTTCCTCTTTCACCTCCAAAACTTCGGATGGCTCTGTGGGTGGTTCTGTGGAATGAAATGAAGTTTAGCCGTTGCCCAAGGGTGAATACCCGATTCACCTTGAGGCTCAGATACGTGAGTAGCTATTTCGGGTGTGCCTGCTGCCAAAGCTCCCGTTCCATCTTCCAAGGGTGACGGCGGTCCCGCGGATTGAATGACCTCACAAGGTTCGGACCGAGAACGTTGAGAAGAAACATCGTCTTTCGCGGGAATCGGTGAGTTATATATTGTCGATATTTTGTCTTCGAGAGGGTGAGAAGTCGGGGCACCTGCGGATTCATCTGGTTCCATGTCACTAAATTCGGAAGGTTCCACAATTTCGGAGGGCTCGAGGTGTTCCAAGTGGTCAGGTGCTTCTTCTGCCTCAGCATTCTCCGAAGGTCCTCCGACGTCCAAAAGCTCGGGCTCGGAAGATGCAGCAGGTTCAGGGTTTCTGAGAGAGGGGGAAGGGGAAGTGGGGGCTTGAGGGGACTGTGCACACTCATGACGTTGCGGAGTTTCACTTCCGACCTCATTTTCCTACTGAAGCCATAATATCGAGAGGGTCCGATGACCCAGTGGGCAACTCAAGTGAGGGACTCGGCTCTCTTTTGTCGTCAATGCCAACAGGGCTCGGGGGTGATGATAGTCGTGGAACGGTGAGGGTTTCGATGTCATCGTCATGGATCGATCTCGACGCGGGAGGATATGGTGGAGAGTTTGGAGTGACGAGGTCTTCGTCTGGCTGTTCTTGTGCTGTCTCTTCTTCAAGATGAGGCTGGTCCACGCACAGCGTTAGCCGAAGTGCCACAATCAGAGCTCAGAAACAGGGTCACCTGCGCCTGAGAGACGGATGGGCTAGGCTCAGACATATGTGTGAGGTTTAAGCCGGACTCCGCGGGCACATCGAATCGCTGCGTGGAAGAGAGACGGTTGGTTCTGCACACAAGGTTGAACTATAGAATACACATACTTCACTTTGCGAGAGTGCCATCTTGTCAGTGACGTATTCGCCGACTTCGAGGCGTTTCTCGATTTGAGCATCCCATTTACCAGCGCGGATAGCCTCTATTTCGGCTGCTACAGACCTAGTGGCGAGTGAGTAAGCCAAAAGGGGATGGGGTATAGATAATGAAAGAGGACAGACCTGAAACGCATCTCCTCTGCGAGGATAAGCTGCCTTAATTCGAGCACTCTAGCTTGATACATTCGTTGAGCTAATTTGAGGTTATTCGAGTGGGCTACATAGATGAGAAACTGGTAAAGAAGACCGATGTGGTTGCTGTAACTGGGAGAGACTTGCCATTTCGCGGCTGCTTTTCAGGCTCGGCACTAAAGAACTGTGGTTAGGTGAGGACTCGTGGACATGTGTAGAGATTCACCTGTCAAGTCCGAGTGATTCTAGGAGGTGGTCATATATATTCTGGCAGGCCTTTAGTTACAAGATGAGTACGTTGTCAGGACAAGAGAAAGAAAAGGACTCGCAGTTGGAGAGAAGGCAGGGTCATCACGTTTGTTGATGAGAGGATGCTGGGTGAGGATATTGGATACGGCTGTCCAAGCATTTGAACCGAGCTCGTAGACGGCCTGGGCCAATATCAGCCTTTCAAGGTTGTTCAGCTTGCCTGCGTCCGCGTCCGCGTCACCCGTGTCAGACATCTCGGGCCTGCTTGATTACGTCATCAGTTTCACCCCATCCTCTCCCTCGGCAAATGCCGCTTTCGTATAGCCACCTCGTGAGCGTCCGGTTTGGGTTCCTTTTCAACGACAACCATCATGTTACTCCCCGCAGTCGCTCCTTTCCTGCTCATACCTTACGTCGCAGCAGCCGGCGTGCACAAGCTCAAGCTCAAGAAGATCGACATTTCACCTGTCAATCCTTCCCTTGAGGGTGCATACCTCGCAGAGAAATATGGCGCTCAAGCCCCAGCCCAAATGCCTATACTTGGCACTGGTGGCCAAGGTCGTCGTCTCGACACCCTCCCTCATCGCGATGACCTCTACCGAACCCAGGAAGACCTTCTTAATGGCGGCCACAATGTTCCCCTTACGAGTTCGTCGTCCCTTTCTTCATCCTCGATGCTTTCACGGAATGAATAACACATATGTCCCGGTTTAGACTTCATGAATGCGCAATATTATACAGAGATATCTCTTGGAACTCCCCCTCAGAGTGTAAGTTTACTCATACTCGAGATTCTCGGTACTCATAAGACCTGAAGTTCAAGGTTATCCTTGACACTGGGTGAGTTTTCGGCCTTACCTGTGTTTTCGAATGGTACTCATGGCCTCTAGTTCGAGCAATCTTTGGGTTCCGAGCACCCAGTGCACATCCATCGCGTGTTTCCTTCATACCAAGTTCGATTCGGGTGCTTCGTCCACTTACAAGCCAAACGGGACAGCTTTTTCCATCAGATATGGGTCTGGTTCCATGGAGGGATTTGTATCCCGTGACCACTTGACCATCGGTGACTTGACCATCCAAGGTCAATTATTTGCTGAGGCCGTAAAGGAGCCTGGCCTTGCGTTTGCCTTTGGAAAGTAAGCACTGCCCCAATGACTCGCATTTAACCTTTTGGTGACCTATCATCTCCAGATTCGATGGTATCCTGGGGCTCGCTTATGATACAATTGCCGTTAACCACGTCCCTCCACCATTCTACGAGATGATAAACCAGAACCTCATTTATGAGCCTGTTTTTTCGTTCCGGCTGGGCTCATCTGAAGATGACGGTGGTGAGGCCGTCTTCGGTGGCATCGACCACAGCGCTTATACCGGCAAAATTTCCTACGTCCCTGTCCGCCGCAAGGCTTACTGGGAGGTGGAACTTCAAAAGGTTGCGTTCGGAGATGACGAGCTGGAGCTGGAGAACACTGGTGCCGCCATTGACACTGGTTCGTTTGTCTGACTCCGTCTCCTCCGCCCTTGTAATTTGACCTGATCTATTTTTCGTAGGCACTTCTCTTATCGTCGTTCCCACTGACATCGCTGAGATGCTGAATGCCCAAATCGGCGCTAAGAAATCATGGAATGGACAATATCAAGTCGATTGCGCTAAAGTTCCTCAACTGCCTGACCTCTCCTTCTACTTCGACGGACGGGCATACCCGTTGAAAGGCTCGGACTACGTGCTCGATATCCAAGGTACTTGCATCTCAGCTTTCACCGGCATGGACCTCAATCTCCCCGGTGGTTCGCTTTGGATTATTGGTTCGTAGTCGCCGAGATTTCGTTGAGTTAGAAACGTAGCTGATGCCCGACTCCCATAGGCGACGCTTTCCTTCGCCGCTATTACACGGTTTACGATCTTGGTCGTCATGCAGTCGGTTTCGCGAAGTCTAAGTAAATCGTCGTTATGGGCTACCTTACTCTTGCGCTGTCTCTTAGTATGATAATTATTCTTGTCCCGTCGTACTGTCCAAGCTTGCATGGTTATATACAGAGCACCACGTGTGCTTGATTGTCTGGGCGATGCTTTTTTTTTATTCGATAAATGCATAGGCCGCAGCGGAGAGAACCGTCTATCACGCGAAGCTACTTAATCTTTTAGCTGAGAGCATCAAAGGTAGAGCCTCCGCGTTATCTCGCCATGTCTTAGCCTGTATGTCATTAAGAAAACAATTATGTACAGTCTAATGGTACAAGAGCTGATTCCTTGTACTATACAGTAAATACGGAAACTTTGCTTTGTTACTCAAGCCATCACTCATAGCCTTCTGAGTCATGTAGGTGGTCACTCATCCTTGCACTCATTACATTTGGAACCAGAAATGGACCAACAATCCACCAAGGACAACTCAGCTAGAAGTCTTTATAGAAGCATGGAAGTGCACTCCTTTGAACAGATTAAGTAGCAAACTAGAATTAGAGTTTAACCTAATAAGGAGTTTTCAATTCTTGTTTCAATTTCCTTTATCTCCACCTCTTCAGAGCTATGGGTAATTGAATGCTGCAGCCATATAGACAATTTTGTAAGAGGTTGCAAAGTCTCCCATACTTTTCCCACCTTCTCTTCTGCAACCTTGCTAAAGACCTCTTTAAGGTCAGGAAGTGTATCACCTTGAATATAGCTTTGGATGTATCTTTGAATATGAGGTGTATATACACCTAGAAGGTCAGATGTAGTATGGTTTTGTATCAAAGTCAGAGAGTGTTGAAGTTGTGTCATTTCTTTTTGCACTTCTTGTATCTGAGACTTCTTTTGTGCAATACTGGTTTGAAGCTGATAAATCAATTTAGAAAGTTAGAATAAACAATATTGTTAAGGACATTACCTTTTCAATCATGTCTCTTTCCTTTGCCATTAGAATAGATCTGATCTTTTCATCTTTCTCCAGGTCACTGCTTTGAAGCAAAACTTGAGCCAAGTCTCCTGCATGCAACTGCAGTCTCTGATTCCACACTTCACTCTGCTGTTGAACAGTGGAAAGTGATGTTGAGAGAAGATGATTATAAGCTGTTTCTTGACCCTTGGCAATGGTGGAAATGATATGATCTTTTTTATCTTGTAGTTGATGATCTAAAAGGGCATTGTAGAACTGAGGGTCTTGACACTGCCAACGAGTTCCTGCTAGAGAGTCCGATCTCTCCTTCAAACGTGTCAGCTTGTCGGTAAGCGCATCCTCTCTGGCAACAATATCGTCTAATGAACTCACATAAACACCCAGAATTAAAGACGAACTCACTTTTTAACACGCAACGCATGATCACCCTCGGGCGGAAGATCACTCAAGCATCCTTCTGCTCTGGAAACCCAGGCCTCGAGTTGATGGAGCCGTTCGGTGTCCTGAGAGCGAGTTACTGAAGAGAACAGCGTATTCGGCAAACCCAACTGCGCCGTTCTACTCTCCACCGCGGATTTCGTTGCGGATTGCGTATCCTTAAATTCTTGATATTTGGTCTGAAGAAGATCCTTATCCACCCTCGGCATGACAAGTCGCGGAGACTTGCGTAGGGCGGACCAGTGAGCTAGCTCATCATCGAGCTTTCGCATTTTTAACACCGCCGCTATACAGAGCGCCAATTGGCTGAGAGTAGAAAGGGTTGAGTAAACGCCTGTATATCACGAGGAATCACCACTTACCTCATCTCCGAGTCGGTGCTCAATGATTCCAAAGTCACTTGACAACTATATATTCGCGCTTGTGACTTATTTGTCGAGTTGGGGACTGGAGGCTGCCCAATGAGCGTAGGTGACGATATTTTGCGTTCCGGGGGTGAAGGATCGTTAGCTGGCGTGGTTACGTCTCTGCCGGGCTGGTGGGCGTGGTCCTGGTCATGTCGACTTGAAATGTCCGATGGGATGGCCAGAGGCATCAAGTCTGCTGTCTTTGCGGCGTGGCTGCCATCCCCGATTTTGCCTGTAACCACGTCAGTAACTGTGGAGTGCCCGACGTTCGACGTTGCCGCCTCGGAAAGTGTATTGCCCCATTGATTCGACGTCGGGTCTTGCCCCCATCCAGATTCCAGACCCGCGTCGACCGATCCCCATCCAGTGCCGTCGGACCTACCCCACCCCTCGCCAGGAGCTCCCCAATCAGCACCATGGCCGCCCCATTGGGATACGGATGATTTCGCGTCCGAAACTGCGGGCTCAGGGGACTTTCTCTCGGGCATAGCGACATCGTTATTCACGTTGGAGCCCAAATCAGAATCGCCTGTGGCACTGTCACCCCACCCATTCGTCCCGCCTTTGGCTTGATTATCCCAGGATGATGATGCTCCCCAGCCGCTGGAGGTCGCTGCTGGATTTCCAGAATCGCCTGTGGCACTGTCACCCCACCCACTCGTCCCACCTTTGGCTTGATCGTCCCAGGACGATGACGCTCCCCAGCCACTGGAGGTCGCTGTTGGATTCGAACTGGAGCCGGAGATATAGTCGTCCCAGGCCCCTCGGTTTGAATTCAAAGGCTGCGAATTCGCCCCCGAACCTGGGACCCCAAAAGAGGATTGGCTTCGCCCGCGGGGGGCATAGGGGTGGCCGCCCCTTCCACGATGCCCAGAAGGCCGTGCACGATCCCATGCCGGATCACTGGGATGGACGAATTGACAATCGGGATGACACGTCGACTCGTAGCCATTTGGTCTCGACTTTCGAGATCCGTCATCGTTGAAGTTCTGTAAAGAAAGCAAATTGCCACGGTCAGCGACCATGCACAGGAGGCTGGTAATGTCATAGAATACCCGACATCTTGGCAGCGGCATGGATGGCGTTTGAATCGGTCTAAACTGGGAGAGGGGGAAGACGGTTGGGTTAAGTCACACTGTGTCGAAGATCGTTCAGGGCGTATCAACCGTCGGACTCTGCCGGGGTTATAATTTCAAATCATCTCTGCTGCCGACTGGAAGCAAATCGCAGTATCGCAACGCAAGATAAACCGTCGTTCTTAGTTCTTACAGTAGTCTGGCCAATACGAGTGATACAAGAGGTCGGAATACCCCCGGCCACGTATTTACGAGCGCTCAAGCGTAAGGCGAAACATGGCCATCCCTGTTGCCAGTGCCAGTGGTGCTACCTTGCGAATCAAGTTGCGAACCATCACTGACCGCTTACCCGTCGTCGATACGAGGAAACAGGGCACACCCCACGTATTGCCCATTTCACGCAACATCTCTATCCGCAGGCTCATGGGCACGAAAGACATGCATTCGGTCGCGGCAGCCAAGGAAGCTTGATTGGGAGATTTGAACACTTCTCGGAATGGGTTCTCCGCCTCAGATCGAATGAAAGGTGAAGTATGCAGAAATGTCTTGCCTGGGCCGTGCAGTATTAGATTGATACTGAAATAAGAATATGTCTCATCCATAGTTCTGAGGTGGCCCATATTTATATGTATTTATGTCAGTGCTTTTATTGTAGTCTCGTTCACGAAGACGGTTGGCGAATGCTCCAAATGTTCTCTCCTGCTTAATACTAATTTTGCCTCGAGCTTCTAAACTCTACGACCCATCCGAGTCATGAGAACTCGTCCGCGTGCCGCGACGATGAACCAACATCCTTTCCATAAAACACTCGGTTCTTCCCAGCCTTTGTCACTAATCGCTCTCTCTGAGCAGCGGAAGCGCTCGAACTCGGTAGCTGAATTTTATCGTACACTGGATCGTGTGTCTGTGCTCGGTGACGGTACCAACGGACATACTGGGTAAGTCCCTGTCCCTGTATCTTTGTCTGTGCACCGTCGATGCGGTCAAAAGATGTGTGAACGCACTCCACTGGGCCAACGATGGGGCCATCTTGCTCAGTGGTAGTGATGATACAACGTATGTGCCATGTGCCTTTTATGCGATTACGTTGATATCCTAGTCATTCAGCGTCTGCGTGTGGAGAACCGAAACAGGAGAACCCATCCGCCACACGCTCAGATGCCAAGACATTGTCGATACAGGTCATAGTTGGAATATCTTCAGTGTAAAGATGTTACCACTGTCCTCAAATATGTCCGCTTCGCGTTTCTTCTCAGATCCTTTATTTGGGTTTACTAACCTTTCCGACCAGTGTGACAGCGGCTGGAGATGGACAGGTCCGAGTTTTTGACTTGCTTCGTTCTGCGCGCACCGCCACCCATGGTTCTGGAAGCACCAAGGTCTCACCTCTGTTAATTTCACGCTGCCATACCGGTCACGCGAAGCGCATCGCAGTAGAGGATAGCCCAAGCCAGTTTCTGTCAGCTGGAGAGGTACCTCTAGATCCCTTCTTGCGCGTCTGACATGAACCACTTGTTCGCCTAGGATGGTGCAGTACGCCAGCACGACATGCGTGCTCCACACCAGTGCAAGATCGGATGCCCGGCTCCGCTAGCCAGACTTCCACATCCTCTATCTACACTCTCAAACTCCCTTTTGGCACCTCACCTATTCGTGACCGCAGGCCACTCCCCATATGTACGTCGCGGTCTAAAGGTGTTAACATGAGGTTGAACGTAAACCTAGGGTTATCTATTCGACCGTCGACACTCGGGAAGATTCATCAAGGAAGAGTGGGGTGTTCCTCTGAACACCAACGACTTTACGACTTGTGTGCGGCGCTTTGGCAGAAAATTCCGCGGGTGGGGTGAGTCCAGAGGCGATGAATATATTACTGGGGCCAGAATGTCGTCGACATCCAGTCATGAAGTTCGTGTGAATTCACCCTGGTGGATGCGTAACTCATCTGTTCTTCGCAGGTCCTTCTGTGTATGCTTTACTAACTCGCCCGCCCAGCGTTTCATCTGCTAAATTCTTGGCAGCATACAGCTCGGATGCTGTTTATTTGTACTCGACTATGGACGACGCCACTGATACAGTCGAACTCGGCAATCGAGAGTACTCTGACGAAAATGTTCCCGTGTATACATTTGGGGAAACGATGCGACCACCCCCCCTTTTTGACGAGTTGCTCAGCAACCACCTTTCGACTCTCGCTGACTTTGGTGTGGACGTTGACGATGAAACTATGCAGACTGCAGATGCGACGGCCTTATTATCGCACTATCTTGAAACGACATCTGAACTCGATAGCAACGACGAAGACGCCCAAAGTTATGAGCACTCTAATAGCGATGTCCCTATTGTTCTCCCCCGTCGACGATTCGCCGGTTCCTGTAACGTTGAAACTATCAAGGACGGTAAGCTCTTGATATATATACACATTAGCTCACCTATTTTGTCTTCTCAGTGAATTTTCTTGGCCCTAATGATGAATACGTCGTGTCTGGATCCGACGACGGAAATTGGTTCATGTGGGATAAGAACTCTGGGGAATTGCTCAATATTCTCGAAGGCGATGGCAGTATCGTAAACATCATTGAAGGGCACCCACACCTTCCCGTGGTTGCTACCAGTGGTATAGATTCGTCGATCAAGGTGTGCAGTCCCCAAGATTCTGCTGGTAGTCGGTGCTGAGTAGTACCAGCTTTTCGCCCCAGTGCCAGGTCCAAGCCAATTTTCCAAGATTCATCAGGCGAGAAGAATAATTTCACGCCATAGCGAGGCGGCCTTAGAACGGCTGAGTCTCTCGCGGCTGTTAGAAGTCTGGGGCACTCGTCGGATTTCTATTCCTCCCGAGCCCGAACCTGAATGACGTTGGGAATAGAAGTATTTTCCCGGTCCTTAGCGCTATCTGCTTGTGTTCGTCGTGAATTGTTGGGATGTCTGAAATGTATGTTGTCGTTGAATGTAATTCGCTGTGCGCGCCTGGGGTTCGGGGGGAAGTTTGGGTGCATACTACATGAGGCAGAAGTACGTCCACATTATGAATCAAAACGCAGCTTGTCTCTCGCGCAGTCTCACCTCGTAGGCGGACTTGCGTCACCCTCTTGGTGGCTGTGTTTAGGTCGGTTGAGAATATGAGGATGCTGGACCATAGCATCCAAAGCCACAATTCTACGTATTCAGTTGCAGGGTTGATATATCCAAGTTGGTCGATATCTGGCTCAACACTCCCAACCCTCCCATCCTTGGACTCCCTACAGTGAATGCGCCTGCATTCTTTTTCTTCTTGAACGGCAATAGAGTTTCCCGCTTTATTGGCCCTCCGAGCAAGAGTCTTTTGGTAGTTTTCAGAGTTATGTAAGTATATCGTTCCTCTTGCTCGTTCTCACAGAGCTGGCTGTCTAAACTTGCCTCCTTTTTTTGTTGTTGTTTCCCTACCCTACTCTATTCGTTGCCGACCCTTATTGAAGTATTCTCTCAAGACTTGAACAATTTTGCACTCGATCCGGTTCCCGGCCGGCACTGTGCCCCACCGTTGTGTTGGACAACCAGCAACAGTCCCTCTTTGGAGCATCCCTGACACTCTTTAGATCTTTCTACTGTCACCATCGTTCAACACCAGCTGCACACCAGCTGCACTCAAGCTATGAAATCGGCTGACAATTCCGGCCCTCGCCGTGGGACTCCCAGTGGAGACGAAGATGATTCGTCCCTGCCCTTGTTAGTTTCGCGTGTGCCAGACAGGTTCATCATGGGCGAACAACCTTCCAAACATTATGCGCGTCCTTACTCCTATTACGATTCTCGGGGGGGTTGGGGCTCTCCCAATTCCAGTTACGATCCACGAGGAGAGTCGTCTTTGCAACATCGCCCCGTGACCGACAGCTGGCATCACCCCGATGCCCCTCATTCAGCATACGAACTACACCACGTCCCCCCCGATGATCCCTATCGCCGTGGCGTTCGGGATGACTACATTCGCCCAGAAGACTCCCGCAGCGGCTGGCCAGAAATTCGTTCGCCAGAGGACCCACGATATCCTCCTCCCCCAGGTAGAGAGTGGGCTGAGCGTTACGTATCTCCTGCCCACACTACAACCAACTCCTGGCCTGCTCACGGAGGACGACCCCCTGCCAATTTACAACGTCAAGGGGGATCAGAGTGGAGGCAGGAAGGGAAGAGTTGGCCTAGGGATGACGGGCGCGGCGAGGGCTGGCGGACGAACGACTCATGGGAGCCGAGACAAGGTGGTCACACTGGTCGCCAACACAACGAATGGAAGCGAAGGGATTTCCAAAATGACCGCTCTCAACGCAACACAGAAGACAGGACATGGCAGCCATCTGCGTCGTGGCAATCGTCCTCAAAGACTGGCGGGGGAAATCAGGGTCAACGCAATCAGAACAATAGGCGCTACCAGAATCGAGACCGAAACGGCCGGGGGGGCAGAAAGGGTCGCCACGGTTATCAACAGAGACGGGATTTCAGACCTGACGACAGTCACTTGAACAAGTAAGTGCGACTCAGTGGGTTTGGCTTAATGAGCTTGGTTTTTGACTAACTCGTTATTTTAGCTGGACGAAGCGTGAGGGTTCTGGTAGGCCCGTGAAAAAAGACTCTGGAAAAGAACGACAGCAACGCGCCTCACTTTCACGTTCACGTTCACCTGGAGGAGATTCCTATCGCTCTTCCCCTTCGAATCGAAGCCGCTCTCCCTCACAATCATTATCTCCTCAACGGCGACAAAGAGACTCAAGTGCTACGAACAACCGGAGCCATACACCTTCGCCCTCCAGGGATGATCACCCTAAACGGCGATATTCTCCGTCCCATTCTCGCTCTCCAGGGCAGCCCTCGTCTCCTCTTCGACCTTTGTCACCAAATAAATCACCCACACGCAAGGGAAAGTCTCCTTCGCGGCCTGAGCACCAAAGGCCCAGTCGTGGCCATAAACGGGATTATTCACCAGCATCTCGTTCGAGCTCGAGTAGGAGTAGAAGTCGCAGCCGTAGCTTGAGCTTGAGTCCGACCGATCGGCCACGAGCAGTCCACCGACTTCCCGTTACCACTTCAGTTCAAGACATTAATATACCACACCCCACCTCCCGAGCTGCCCAGCGAAATCAAAATCAAAACAAGCTTCTCTCAAGAGACAACGGTTGGCCAAAACGAGAACGGGGTCGAAACAACGGAAATGCGCGAGGATCACGGCGCCCAGCCCAAGACCACGTCGCTGAATCAATGCCGCCTCCTCCACGTCCATCTCAGGCATCGCAGCAAAACCACAAGGACCCTGCATATGCTCTGGACTATCCTCCTCCTGAACACGTTTCTCCCATTATCCATCCTCCCCGAGACGATATTTTGGTTCCGGCAGCCCATATTTCCCGCCACGAGGACACTCTGTCGTCGGCACCCCCCCTAACCGATGACATACAACCTCATCGACCTCCGCGCCGGTCATCTGAAACGTCACGCCCCACCCCAGCAGGTATGGGCTCCTTCAAAATGGGGGGTTTCAAGCCCATTGGGCAAGCCAGTTCAGCCGTCCGAAGGTTCTTTCCTGGTGACGATGACGAGCGAGAGGACATCGAGAAGCGTCAGTCTCCACCTATGCTCGTTCCCGCATCGCATTATCGCCCCCCTGTGCCTCCCCCTCTTGTCCAGAATGGACAGGCATCGTTCGACTCGGCGGGTCCTTTCGGCGGGTCCTTTCATCGATCGCACTATGATTCAGCGCCTCATTCTCCATACTCGATGCCAGGTCGGCCATTGGGCAACAGCCCTACTCATCACGACGAGACGGCTTATGACAGGCCTCCCGTACATGACTATGCCCATTATTACGAGAATGAGCAAGGCCGACACCGTGATCAACGTGGATCTGCCTACTACCACGATGAGCAGCATTTTTCGAGGCATAATGGCCATGAGTACCCGCCACCCCACGACCAAGATAATGCGAGGGCACCCGATCACGATTTCTCCCACCCCCATGAACCGGAATTGACCAGACCCAATACTCCCAGCAAATACTCCCGCGACGAGTTATATGTCATTGTCAGTCAAGTTGGCGAGGGTACTTTCGGGAAAGTTTACAAAGCGCGCAATACTGTCAGCGGACTGCATGTGGCATTGAAACGCATCCGCATGGAAACCGAACGGGATGGGTTCCCGGTGACCGCTATGCGAGAAATCAAGCTACTCCAGTCTCTACGTCATGACAACATAGTACGATTGTATGAGATGATGGTCTCCAATGGTACGTTTTACACCTCCGTTCTGAGTTGCGACCTCTTCGTTGACTTATTCTAATTGATGCAGGCTCCGTATACATGGTATTCGAGTACATGGACCACGATCTCACTGGTGTTCTTTCCCAATCTCAATTCACCTTCGCCGACGCCCATTTAAAGTCCTTATGTGAACAAATGCTCGCGGGGCTGGCATATCTCCATCACAAGGGCATTATACACAGAGACATCAAAGGTTCCAACATTCTGGTTAACAACCGCGGCGAGCTCAAACTCGCTGATTTCGGCCTTGCACGGTTCTATCACAAGCGGCGCCGAAGCGACTACACTAACCGTGTGATTACATTGTGGTATCGTCCCCCAGAACTACTATTTGGAACCACCGTGTATGGGCCAGAGGTCGACATGTGGAGCGCAGGGTACATTAAACTACTTTTCTTCACCGGGCGTGGTGACTGACTGTTCCGATTTCTAGGTGTATAATGCTCGAACTCTTTACTAAGAGACCAGTATTTCAGGGCAACGACGAAATACACCAGCTCGAGTTCATCTTCAAAATCCTTGGTACCCCAACCCAAGAGCGATGGCCGGGTGTATCTAAGCTTCCTTGGTACGAGCTTGTGAAGCCGAAGGAGGCTATCCCAAATCACTTTCGTGATTTGTTTCGCAAGTAAGCATGTGCTCTCGACGACGCGGAATGATGAAGCTTAGAACACTTTATTAGGTGGTTATCTCCCGCTGGCTTGGATCTGGCCGAGGAGCTCCTAACATTCGATCCTCTTCATCGGGTTACGGCTCTTCAAGCACTGGAGGCACCCTACTTCAAAGCCGAAGCACCTTCTCCGGCGATGCCAACAGGGTTGTCGTCATTGGAAGGCGAGTGGCACGAACTTGAGACAAAACGTGAACGGGCGAAAAAACGAAGAAAGGTCGAAGGAGGCACGGGGCAGTGAGACTGACAAATTGCTCCCATTCACACATTGTGTAGCATATACAAGCATCGTACCCACCCTAATTTGCATTCTCCATTAAAAGTACATACCGAGTCACAGCCAGCCGGTAAAGTTACACCTCAACGGCCGCAGTGCGCACCAGTCCGCTCTCGGTTAGGTGTTGCACAAGCGTTTCCACCTCGTTTGTGCGTAAGTCACAAATGAAGCAGCCGTAATCTCGCTGGACTCACATGTGCGGCCGTCATTCGAATCTGCTTGTCCCACCGCTTAGTGAACAGTGAACCGGTGTCTTCACTATCTTGATTTACATCACCCAATCCTCCAGCTTTACCTTGCGCATCGTCCTCTTCTCGCCTCGCTTCGAACCAAATTAATTTGTTCACTTGGTCGATGTGTCCCTTAAGGCGGCCCTGTTCGATCATCTTCCGCGCCATTGTCTCCGCAGCACCTGGAGTGAGATCTAACAGAGCGCCAAGGCCGCCAAAAGTAATGTTATTGTATATCCGTGAGCTCGCGAGAACGTTGTGTTCCATGACTGCGCGATCGAGGACAGTCGTTGGTCCTGTTCGCGTACTAGCACCTTCGACGAAATCGCCGTCTTCGAGCGTCGAAGACAGCCGATCATTTGCAGAGAGAGCGATTTTGGCCAGCTGGTGCGGCTTGAGTGTCTTTTCAAACTCTTTAACCTCGATTGGACGCAGTATGTGATCAAGGAACATTTTTGAGAGAATATTGTAAGTGGGTAGCTCGGCAGTGCGCTCGTCGCGATAGAGAGAAGACAGAATTCGGGAGCGGTTTGGACCAGCTGGTGCGAGGACAGCACAGGTGACTGCAGCAGACCTGACGCGTCCCAGCGTTATTTGTGCGGTGCATGAGCCAAAATGCATTCACGTACAGCATATATTTTCTTTCATCCTCATCGATCTCGCCGACGAAACTCAACTCGTGATACCGGCTCGCAGCTTCCAGGAATTTCCTTGCATAGTCGCTGATGCGGGCTTGGCAGAGCTTGTAGGTAAGAAGGGTCTCGCGATCCCCCGTAGAATGGATGAGAGAGGTAGCGCGATTATAATACGTTTCTGCCTGAACGGAATCCTCTTCCTCTAGGAGAAGACGAACGATGCGAATATATACCCGAAGCTTCTCCTCGTCGGTGCTATGAGCAGAACATCGTCGATCAGGTATGAGGGGTCGCTTAAGAAAGAAGTCTGAGGTACCGTTGACTGGCTTCAAGATTGATGCCCCTCAGAACGCGAGCGGCGCCAGACCAGTCCTCCTCGCTCTCTAAGATATCTGCAAGTTCAAACTTGAGGAGGTTAACCTGCCCATCGGTTAATGGCTGTGTACCGCCTCATATATCATATCATGACGCGCACTTGTTCTTCGTAGCTAGTGGCGCGCAACTGTATGATAGAGAGTATATCCTCTACGATTGCCTTGCGTCGCTCCCTGTCTGGGATAGTCGCCGACGTGAGACTTTTAACGAGCTCTGTCAAAACCTGCCTGCCGGCGATGATGCCAGCATCCTGATTGATGAGGTGGTCGACGAGAACATGGAGATCATGGGCGATGTTGCTGCTGCCCTGAGACGTAAAGATATTGGACAAGAGAGACAGGTATGCTGTGCCCTTATCTTTTTGATTGAGAGTAGACAGTTGGGCAAGTTTTTGATCCATGGTGAGCAGGAGACCCTATCTATCACGGTGACTTGTGTTAGGCGCTCAAAAAGGCAGGCACCGCTTGCTTCGGCGGCCTCGCAACCATCATTCCATCTTACTCTGGTGCCGGACGCCAATAAATAAAATATCACTGGCACTCTCTTTCTTTTCACTCTCTTCGTTCTTCGGCTCTAATGGATTTTGGTCGCTCAAATCCCAACCCCAATCAACTGCCAACTCCTCCAGAGACTGACACCGACTTCTTAGCCGGTAGTCATCATGCTACAGATCTCACGAATGCACCAGGCGTTGCAGATTCAGACGTGAACTCTCACCCGTCCGCGAGTGCACCATTTCGACGTGTATCGACGCTTGCCTACCATAATTCACCTTTCCGACTCGGGGAGCCACGCGAAAGGACTACCACGCGACAATCCCGTTGGCTTATTGTTGCCATTCCTCCGGCTTGGCTGGTCCAAGAACATGGTCCAATCGGCCATACTTTGGCTTCAGGCCCTCCTCAGCGTCTTGCCCAGGGTGTTCTGATGCCCCTTCTGCCGACTGTGAGTCGGCAACTCAGTTTTGCCTATTTTTTGCTTATTTGTAAATTTAGATGTATGGCCAACTCACCGCCATTGCTCGTGAATTTAATTTTCCTAGCCCCGTGGGTCTTTGCATGTACTTGCATATAGTCGAACAAGGTTTTACTATGACTCCCCGTGTCTCGGATGAGACCTGGCCAACGCTTTGGGGTCACTTATTCGAAGCGCGATCTCCGTCTACTCAACAATCACCGGTGTGCGGACGCATAGAGTTCGATATCGAAAGGCGGAAGGCGCGCTGGCTTGATTCATGGCTAACCTCAACCCGTAGACATGCGGTGGATGTCCCGGTATCTGTGCCGTCATCTCTTTCTCATTGGCGTGGGGAAAGCAAGACCTCTTTTGATGAAAAGGCTGATGAACACTCGGAAGCACTGCCAGGAGCACACACTAGAGGATGGAGCCGTCATATCCCTAAGAAACTCTCTCTCGTTGATAAATTCGACACGCTCTCCGTCACATCTAGCGTGGCAAATGCGATCACAAGAAACGGTGTTGCTAACGAACTTGCAAACTCGTTGACTACAATTTTTCAGGAAGACGAGCCGAAGACGGTTAAGAAGGCCCTGGAACAACGCGTCCAGTCCTGGAGGGCGAGCTCATCCGTTGCGCCGACGCCGATTGCTATGACGGGTCAAGTTGGTTTTGATATCCCAAACAAGGCTCAAGTTGGCGACGTTGAAGTTTTAACGGAGGTTGAAGATGTAGAACCCCTCGATCTCAATGACTTTGCGTGGTCCGTGTCTTCGATAGGTCCCCAAGACCATGAGCCACTGGCTTCAGCCTTTTCAAGCCCTCGAGTTTCGTCCGTGCATCTAGACCGTCGCATTGAAGGGTCTGTTTTGCTCACACCGTCGACGGCAACCTCCTGGGGTCCCAAGTCACTCGATTACTCCCCAGTATCAACACTGTTTCGTCTTCCTTCACCCGACATCGGCCGACGCATGACAGAGGATTGTCCACCAACCCCATCTACGGTTACATCGTGGGGTCCGGAGGAGTTGTTGTACTCTCCCGCGTCTCCCACGTCTCGCCTTCCCTCTCCAGACCTGGGCCGGCGCATGTTAGAGGATTGCCCACCTACGCCGTCTACAGCCACATCATGGGGTCCGGGGGAGCTGTTGTTCTCCCCTGCATCGATGGTAGTTCGCCTTCCCTCCCCTGATCTTGGCTTGCGTGCGCTGGACGACCCGTCATCTCCATTTTCTGCGCGTATCACGTGGGGTCCACCAGCGAAAGATGATGACTTTAGCCGAACGTCAAGCATTCTCACAGGGAATCACGTCTTTCCGTATTTCATGGCCTCGGACCGCCCAGCATGGACACTGATCTGGCCATTTTACGAGAAGAATGCGGCATCCTACGCGCACTCTACCTATGTGACATCAGTGGAAAATAATGGTCTCAACAGCACACCAGGCGTTCTCACAGGGAATTACGTCTCTCCGTATTTCACAGCTTCGGATCGTCCGGCATGGACACTGATATGGCCATTTTATGAGAAGAATGCGGCGTTCTGTGACTCTACCTGTATAACACCAGTGGAAAATAATGGTTTTAACAGCACACCCGGCGTTCTTACAGGGAATTACGTTTTTCCGTATTTCACACCCTCAGATCGCCCAGCGTGGACGCTGACCTGGCCGTTTTATGGGACAGAAACAGTACCCAGTGCATTCTCATCGCGGCTGCCCAAGCTGTACCCCACAATTGAGATTTGTAGGTACTCGAAACACCTCCGAGTTATTATCGTTAAGCGCGCTACAGATGATGTCGTGTATCCCCACTTTGAGTTATTCCCCGGGCATATCTGCGTCGCCCAAGAAGCAACCGCGGGCCTATCGCCACGCAACTCTACAGAGCACACCGGTGATTCGTCATTGGATATGCATAATGGTCGCCTCAATGTCGTTCGACCCTCCGTCAAAGTTAGCTCAGTTTACCTGGAAAACGGCTACCCGACATTGAGTATCTGTGAGTTAGTGTATCTACCACCTCACTCGTGTCTCAACTAGATACAGACCCCCCGGTCTATCCCTACCTATGCATATATCCCTCGCGTCATGCAGACTCAGTTGTCGCTCAGGATGTCGAACCCCATCTTTCGCAAAATCCCTTCAGCCATTTGGAGCTTGGTACGCAGTATCCCTCATTCAATCTGTGTAGGTTCTCTTGTTTCTTTTTATGAGGGTGCAAATCGGAGGGCACTAACATCGAGTCTACTTGGCAGACCCCGCAAGCTATCCAAATAATCTTATGTGTATTTATCCGCCAGCTATGCCTGGACCAACCAGTTTCCTACCCTTTTCGGATGCAGATCGACCACCATACTCCTCTGCCGTCTCTTCCCATCCAAAAACAATTTCCTCATGCAACAAGGTGGACCAAACTGTTGACGAAGGTGAGTTGACCCGCGGATATCCAGAAATGCACTCCAATGATCCCTCCAATATCACAGAAGTGAAGGGTATTAATATCCGCCTTCCCGAAGTGTACCCGAGAATCCCTCTCTGTCAGAGCCCCAACTACATCATATCTGGAATAACTAAATCTGAAACCCTGATAGATACTACGGTTTATCCTGAATTTGAACTTTACCCTTCCGTCTCCCTGGATGAGACAAATGGCCCGATGACAACTGCTCGGTTGTCTCTGTATCCATGCATGAGAATCTGTATGTCCTCATGAGACTCTTGACAAGCCGTTGTCTAAATCTGTACAGATCCCATCGTCTATCCGTGTTTCGAAATCTACCCGGGTCACATCTCCACTGGGGAGAATAATGGCGTAGACCGCTTTGGCGTCTCTTCGCCGCCACCGCCCGTCTGTGAGTCTAGCCATTTTTTCTGCCGCTCCGTTCTCATACTCCGCAGTATACCCGCACTTCGACCTCTATCCGGGCCCCTCCGAGGATCAATCAACGTTACCATCGACTAAGCTATCTCCTCAGTACCCTTCCCTCAACCTTTGTAAGCACTTGCCTTCTATTTGACAAGTTCGTGACATGACGACCGGCATGTAGATCTACCGGTCTCTCCTCATTCCCAGATCTCCCCAAGTGCTGTGCCAGAGCTTGGGGCCCCAAACACAAGCCGCGGTTTCATTTCTCGGAAGGCAAGAAAAACTCACAAGGACTTACACGATGAGGTGTTCGTAACAGATGCTCTGGCGAAGGAGCCCGTTCAACCGGCCATAGCCAGACCGCAGACAGGAACACACGCACTCGGTCGCGTCCGCTCCGGAACGGTTAGCGCACACCCCGGCTTACGACAAAGTGTCTCGTCTCCCAGTTCTCTACCTCCAGTTCCTCCACTCCCAGTTTCAACCCTAGCAACACGTCGCACCACCACGTCCAACGCAGGAGCACGACGGAGTGGTTTACCGGTCTCTCCTGTTGCGACACGTAACTTAGCAGATCGGCCTGTTTCTTCTTATACCGCCCCGCCCCAACAGCCCTCTCCAATCGATGACGAGGGGCTATTGGTCCAGTCAAATACTCTCATGTCTGCCAATTCTAGTCAACGAAGGGACCACGCGCACCATAAACAAAACCGACCGCGGGACAGTTTGGTACTGGAGAAAGCACGGCTCTTCGAACACCTTCACGCTCTATGTAAGGTTGTTAGTTCATAGTGAAATTGACGTCCTGACTTTTTATTACTCAGCAAACGACGAACCCCCGTCGAGTACATCGAGCATCCCCGGCAAGTCTGCGCGCCTCTCGTCGTCTCCAGTGTTGTAACTGTTAGATGGTATCACTCGTCCACAAAAACACCATTATTTGGGCTTTCCTCCCACGTGACCCATAATCTTTAACTTTAAGGCGTTTCCAAGAAAACCACACTGTCAACGTCAGTTTCGTTTCGTTACAGAATCCTATGTAAACACTAGATAATTTGGCTCACGCTTATGGATACACACTGTACGAGATCAATGAAATCCCATATATATATGTAAGCTACTCTATGACTTGCTAGCGATGCTGCTGCGATAGTCCCCGTTGGGGAATTTTAGCGAGTAAATCGGTAGCTGTTCTTCTTTCGATCCATTGCTAGCCCTTGACGTCGAAGAACACCCTAGAATCGTGTGACGAACGATGAGTGGAGCAGTGGGCTCAATTTGTTGCCAATCGAGGTCTGTGTTCAGAAAAGACGGCCAGCGTGTACGCCAACAGCTCTTGTAGAGAAGTAGACGTGTCAAAACCAAATTGCTGCATAGTAGTAACCACGACTGTGTTACCTAGCGTGGTACTGCGCAGGAACTTAGCAATGGAAACTAGGTAATCGAGTTCTTCGGCTGTAGTAGTGCGGGGTAAGGAAGATCCAACATGACGTAGCATACATACTCAACGGCTTAATGAACGGTGGCTACTACCACATCTTCACGGTGTCTGCAGCCGAAAGCCGGCGTAGATCTATCTAGGCCCGAAGAACCTGTCCTCGTCAGAGCAGCTGACTCAGAGCCTGTTCTGCTTCATCCCACAAATCCCGCTGTCCCCAAATGTTCGTTATGGCGCAGAACACGACCCACATCGAACGTTCGCTCAATGTCTTGGGACTGCGTTCAGAGCTCGAGGGGTCAACAGTTACTTCCGCTTCAGCTGTGGATCCCGTCTCTGTTGTTTCTCCATCCTCGTGTTCACAGGGAGCAGATGGTGGGGCGCTCCCTGATTCTATTTTCGCACGGCGAACGACTGAAATTAGCGCTAGACAAGTCCTTGCGAGACTGCGCAGACTGTCTATCTCATCTGCGGAGCAGAATAAGTCAATGCGAGTGAGGAGCGCGAAGACCCATCGCATGTGTACGTCCGTAGGTGCGTGGGTGGTTGTGCTGTTGCTGTTGCTATCCAAGGACCCGAGATACAAGTTGAACCAGTGAGTGAAGTACATGACAAGGTGGAGAGAGAAGCGCTAAGTCCGGCGGCATTGAGACGGCACAACGAGGAAAAGAGAGAGACATACATGGTCCACCTGGGACAACATGGCCGGGGAAAGTTCTCTTGGCCTCCATGGAGCGGTGTCACTGGGTGAGGTGTCGCGAGGTTGTTGAGCGGCTGGTGGAGTGGATCAGGAGAAAGGATCAGCTCCAATTATGGTGGAGCTACGCACCGATGCCGCACTGCCCTACGCGATCTTTTCCCTGCCCCGCGATTTTCGGAGGATTCCAAACCGACTCCGGGGCGCCTTCCAAGAAAGCCCACCAAGCATCCCTGCTTTTCTTTTCTGGGACCATCCTCGGGACTGGCCCTGGTTGCCGAGGCCGGATGACGGGCTGAGACATGTTCTACCAGAGATGAATACGCACGTTCGAGGGAGGCTTTACAGACTCACTCACGCCACGAAAGTTATGAAAGTGGCGCTCGAATTTGCTACGCCATTCTTTGCATGGTAGCAGCGGGGCTGCCTTTGCATGACATATGGATTGGGCAGGCTGTGGAGGAATGAATGCGTAAGGATTGGCTACGTGTTTGACACCGGGAAGCTTCCGTGCATCCCTCCTATTGATACGTCGACAGGTCATTCCGTATTGTGATATAACACTGGAAAAAATGATAAAACACACCTGACGAGGAACAAGTATTGCATACCATCCAGAGGTTCACCGTCGAAGTCGATGGGAAGATTCGCTACTGGGAGTGTTTGGCGCAATCCATACGTAGCTTCGTCGTCGTCGTCGCATTCATTCTCGTGTTTGCGTTTCTTGGGAGGTGCCATTCTTACAGTAGTTTACGGCGCGAGTGCGACCGCTTGATCATGTCGAACGCCCGCGGAAGAAGCGGCCCGAATAAATACTGAAGTCCTGCCGACTCACGAGCTAATATATGACGGTGCAACCCAAACTAATATATCTACCAGCCCCAGGAATCCAGTAGGAGCTATCCTGTCGTAAGTGTCCAGGCCCTCATTCCATATATATAAAGTGCGATCCCAGCAAAATAAGTGAATATGATCTCTGGACGCGTATAAATCAGTTAAAACATGAGACAAGTCCTAGGTATGGCTTACGTCTTCGACGATGGGAATATCGTTGCAGCTCCTCCTGTAGCTGCGGAAACCCCATAAAGTTGCAAAATATGTGAGCAGAAATTGAAGGTAGCAATGAACCCGTGCGAAGGAGTAAGAAGGCGGAGTGGAACCCGAAGAGCGTCGTATATGTGAACTGGAAAACTGTCATATTTTGTTCAGGTGGGTGTTACGGTAATGAGTGAAAACTCTCACTTGTCAAGAGAAGAGCACGCCACAAAGCCTGGCGGGTGCGGCCGTACATGTTGTAGGTCTCCCACACGTGGTGTAAATGAGCTAAGACCGACTCAGAGGTTATGCCACCGCCTTGATACGAAATACGGCGTACCGGATCCAAAAGAAATGGGCGAAAAAAATACGATGAACGCATTCGAGGCACCAGCAAGGCGGTAGGCACAAACTAGACATGAGCGCCAAACCACTTCTTCGGAAATAGGTGCCTGCATAAACTCATGCGTTATTAGAGACTCCTAGGGGTCCAGAGGACTGCCGCTCACAATAACGTAATTTCGAAATACAATCCAATTGAACGTGTTCTTGTTGGGCTTGTTCAATGTCCGGGGTCTCATGAAAGGCAAGTCGCGAGCCAAGTATCGACCATACAGAGGCCCAAGGAACAGCATTGGTGTCACGAGGTGCGCAGGAAGATCACGCATTCGAAAAGAGAACCCGAGATAGCGAGTAGCTGTATCCCATACACTCTGTGAAGACCGGATGAATGACAATAACACAAGACTGTATCTACTTACGTTCGTTGCATTGCTTTGGTTGGTGACGACGATATAGTGCATCAAGGATAGCGAGGCTATCATACTGACAGAAACCGACAATAGTCGTGCTTTAATAACTGTAGGATCATCCCGCCACCGCTCAGACGGATTCTTTGAGCGTGACCAATTGTTTGCCTGTGTCTTGGAGAAGGAGAGACGCGTGTATTTGGTGAAATAAAGCGGAAGGACATAGCCTATGGTCAACATGGCGTTGATGAGGTGAGCATCCTTCAAAGACAATGGTGTCTGGGATGTGCGCATACTGAGTGGACACCGCAGACCGCAAACAGTGGGCGAGGCTTGGCGTTTGCCTCGCTTTGTCAAGCTTAACTCGTAAGCATCCAATCCATCCGGGCCGGTCTTTAATGGCGCGTGACATAAATAATTCATCGAGACACTCGATGCGTGTACAGTACATGAACATTGCGTGAACAAGTATTAATGAATCAACAATTGTGAGGTCAAAAGTATGCATGCAACCCCCCCGAAAGTGCCTATAACTGCCCACTGTGTAAGGTCCCCGAGCTGGCGTCCACTTACCGTTGTTGTCAATCCCCGGAAGGCATACAATGCGACACCAGTAATGAATGCTGCGATCGCGTAGAGCAGAAAGACCAAGGGGAGAGACAAGAGGACACTTCGTCGCTTAGAATCCAATGGCTGAGTTAGCTATGGGATTAAAAATCGTGCCGACGACACATACCGAAAGAAGGATCAGCCCTTCTCCGCGAGGATAAGCAACCGGATGTTCGATATCCGACTTGTATCTGAACAACGCGATTACAGCTGAAACAAGACTGGATGCGGAGAGAAATATGGCGATGAAACCAGCAATGCGTGAAACGTCATCCATCCCTGGGAGTGTGATAAATGTCACAGAGGCACTTAAAATAATCGCCGCCTAGCAATCAAAATTAAAATACAGGCCACTTGTTGCGGTACGTCCAACTCACGATCAGACAAGCAAATCCCCCAACAACAAGCATAGGACCAGCAATGCTGCGTACGCCACCCTCTGCATCGAATCTTTGATGATGCGATCGATCCAGGAAAAGATAGGGAAGGCCAAGACAGAGTAAGGAAACGATGAAATCTCCCGCTGTACGACGAAATGGAACACGAGTTGGAGGATCATTGCCCCGCGAATCTTGGTGCATTGCATCGCCCAGGGGTCGGCCCTGGCGCCATGCAGCTAAGTTGATGTGATGAGACAGACCAGAAAACGAAAACTTTTAGGGTAATTCAAAACTTACCAATACGAAGAAGTACTTTGGATACGGCACGTGTACGAACAACCGATACAGTTTGAGCAGACAAGTCTGAGGGAACAGGACGCATATCAGAAGTGCCCAACGCAGCTATGAGAAGGCTCACGGTTAAACGAGCGAAGTAGTGTTATCAGCTGCTGGCATTCTTCTTGGCTAAATGGAGGCGGAGTCGGGTGAGACGACGGGAGCAGCCGGTCTAATATAAGGAAGAGGATGAATAACTGTGCAAGATGAGGCGACATGAACAACTTGCCGGTATAGGACCATGTCAGGACGTCGATGGCCTCGGAAACGGATGCCGGAGGGAGCAGAACGTGAGCGGGATGTGACACCATGTACGACCAGTACTGGTATTCCATATCATTTTCTGTCGAGTGGTTAGGACACGCATTGGTGGGCATGTAATACCAACGGCTTACTGTCAACATCCTTGTGTATAACCTCTCCAGGGTCCGATGAGGGGCGCTCAAACAACACCATCCGCGATCCGTGGTGCACCCAGGCTTTTGCCGGGATGAAAGTGGTCGTGGATTCACCCGCATCACGGAGCCATAATTCCCACCCTTGTGGAGGTAGAATATCCGTATCGCGCCCCTCGAGAAACGCCATGACCGTGTCTAGCCTTTCGGAGTTGCGCAGATCGATGTCCGTGACTACGTGAAGGGTAGAGTTCGAGAAGTAACGGGAACCGTCTGGCAACAAAAGCTCTTGCCATCCGATGCTCGCAAACGGGCGCATCGGTACTGGCCACAAATGATCTCCGTTTTGAGGGGCGAAGATTGATATAGACTGTGCAGGTTCAGCTTGTCCGTAAATTGGTATATTTTTGAAGGGTGTTGTGGAGGGTTGCAGAAGTGGACGAGTCTCGCTATCGGAAATGAGAACAGTAACTGTGTTAGGGTGACTCGTCACTTACTCAGTGTCGTACTCGAGTTCTCTAGGCGAAAATATAGTACCTTGGCCTGTGGCGCCGATGTTCGGTGGCGCGGTTTGAATGGGCCTGAAGGTGATAGTCAGCCATCAGTCTCCAGTTGCTAAATAAGTGCCCTACCTCGCATAGACGACTTGATCAGCGCGAGGGAGGGGGACATCAGTTGGTGCCTTATTCTGAGTATCTCTGACACTGGCGACGGCTGGAACTGGTCTAGCAACACGTCACATTGCAAGTCATAA
Source organism: Lactarius akahatsu (assembly GCA_021524915.1). Taxonomy (NCBI): domain Eukaryota; kingdom Fungi; phylum Basidiomycota; class Agaricomycetes; order Russulales; family Russulaceae; genus Lactarius; species Lactarius akahatsu. Next base: position 291,550 of record JAKELL010000004.1, read on the forward strand.
TAAATGGAGAACCCCACTCACTCAGGCATTGAAATAGCAGGGTTCTCGGCCAGATGAGGTACATCTGTAGTTCCCACACTCTCAACTGAATCGGCAAAGGGGTTCTCTGGCCTAATTACATTGTCGCGGTGTCACACGTGAGTATTTTCTTTGCGCGGGGACTCACGCACCTGTTGCTTGGAGGAGGCGCTGCAACGTCTTCCTGACGAGGTCCAATAGAGACAGCGGGAGCCTGACTGGACAACACAATAACTGATGACGCCAAAGAGGATGTACTCGGCCTCCCAGAAACCTGCCTGGTGGGGTTAGACGGGGTGCGTGGCCTAACCTGAGAAGACACAGTAGAAGCTCTCGTCCTGCTCTTCAGAGTGACACCGGCTACCGACGACTTGTCCACAGACGCCTGATCAAATGCGAGTGGGTTATTCTGTCGAGGGGTTGTTGCTGTGCTCGTCACATTGTCCACGTTTGCGGATGGAGCCCCTACAGATACTGGAGGTGTTGAAACAGGAGCAGGGTCGGGAGTCCCTTGACTCGCGGGTGGTGGGTGGGGAACTGTTGGGGCCTCCTGCTCAGGCTGTGGCGTTCTATCAGTAACAAGTGGGCCGCTGTCCCAAGGTGCTGCAAGGAGTTCGGTTGGTAGCTGCCGTTCATGTGGAGGAATTACTTGTCCATGTGACTGAGTACTACCAGAATCCTCGGATCTCCGGACCGTCAGGGATTCCTCTTGGGCGTGCTCTGCAGCTGCAGCATGCTCAGACTCGGCATGACTGAGGGCCTTCGGAGAATGTGTGACATAGTTGTCAGCATGCGTTGGTACAGGAGTGCTCTCCGGAAGAACAGTCGGAGTGGGCCTTGCTAGCGGTACAGGAACAACCTCCGAACTAGGGACTTGAGTTACCGGGGCGACTTCTACTGTACTAACTTGTTCCTTATTCAAAGCAGGTACGCGAGTGGGTTGTTCAGACGAATTTGCTGTCGATTCAATGGGCGGTTGCTCTGACTTCGATGTTGACGCGGTAGCAGAGAGTTCTAGAGGATCCCTTGGAGCGCTAATTGGGTCACCCGAAAGTTTCGACGGTCCCGCAGGTTCTGGCATGGATTCGGCTGCTTCACGGGCGGGAGATTCCGGTACTGGACTCGGCATAGCATGCTCATGGGTATTTTGGGCCTTTGCATCGAGTTTAAGAGATTCACTCGACGACCTGGAGGGTGTTCCAGGCCTCGTGAAGCTGATTGCGGACGACGATCGCCTCATTATGGTACCCATGCGGGATCGAAGAGACTTTGCAGGTGATGGCGACTGAGATTTGGATGTCATATTGTGGGGAGTATGAGTGGGTGGTCCGGTTTCTAAGAGTGGGTATGATGCGGGAGGATGAAAAACGAACAAAGGATCAATCGTCGGTGAGGGTTTTTATCATCACCCTTCGTGGTGCCCCGAACGCTGCACGCGAGGCTGCCTGGCGGCATCATTGATCGAGGTCAGGACTGCGACAGCATGTTTCCATCGCAAGACGGACAACGTGACAACCACAAAACAACATCCATTGCTGGAAACACGTGGCGCTACATTTTGGTCACCGTGACTGGTTGACGGATTTGAGTAATTTCGCGAGGCTTACACGTGTTGGAAGACGTGCGTTTGTATAGGTGAAGATGTGACACAAATCGCGTGCGACAGCCATGGTGGCCGTCAGTGCTCTGTCAATGAAGTTTTGCTGGATTAGGGATGAGAAAAGAGGGCCCTCAAGAACCTTCAGGTTTGCTAGGCATACCGCTTGAGGATGCGTCCAGTCAGCGTCCAGTACGGCGAGGGAGCAGGCACTTGGCGCCGCTACGCAGATTCAAATATGCCGTAGTAGCCGGCGGGAACATCACTGCGAGGCTATGATAGATCACGGTCACGGTCAACGTGTGCGACCACGACATGATGGAGACCACGTGTTAGTTAATCCGCTCGCCAGACTGCCGTTGCCACTAGTATCAGAGCGCTGCTCCCGTTCAGGTTCCCACTGCCATGCTCTTAGACGTTAACGTGAGTAAATCCTTGACTTCATGACTTTTTTTTTGAGCGCCACCACTCCCAGCGTAAAGTATTTAATAGATCCGACCGCGTCAAAGCAGTTGACTTCCATCCTACGGAGCCATGGCTTCTGACGGGTCTCTATAACGGTTCCGTCAACATATACAACCACGAGACTGGCGCCTTGGTGAAAACGTTCGAAGTCGCAGAGGTCCCAGTTCGGTGCTGTCGATTCATTGCTCGAAAAAGTTGGTTCGTCGCGGGCTCCGATGACTTTCAGCTGCGTGTCTTCAATTACAACACACATGAAAAGGTCGCGGCATTCGAGGCACATCCCGACTACATCCGCTGTCTCACCGTACACCCTACTGCAAGCATCGTCCTGACTGGAAGTGACGACATGACCATCAAAGCTTGGGACTGGGAAAAACAATGGAAGTGTATCCAGGTGAACAACTTGTAAAGAGACAAACCGAGTAAGAGACTAAAGACGGCACAGACTTACGAAGGGCATACACACTATATCATGAACATCGCGGTTAATCCCAAGGATCCAAACACCTTTGCTTCGTCATGCCTTGATCGTACCGTAAAAATGTGGGCCATCGGTTCTCCTGTCCCAAATTACACGATGGAAGCGCACGACAAGGGTGTCAACTACGTCGAGTTCTACCCAGGCGCGGACAAGCCCTACCTTGTGACGACTGGCGATGACAAGACCGTGAAAGTATGGGACTATCTCAGCAAAAGCTGCGTGCAGACGATGGAGAGCCACACAAACAACGTCTCGTTCGCTGTATTCCACCCCAACCTTCCCGTCATCATCAGCGGTAGCGAAGATGGTACGATCAAGCTCTGGAACAGTGGGACGTATCGCTTAGAGAATACCCTGAACTATGGCCTGGAGCGTGCCTGGAGTGTTGCTCTTCGCAGGGGAGGGAACGAAGCTGCCGTAGGCTTTGATGAAGGTTCCGTTGTCTTAAAGGTACACATGATGTTCTTGGTGATCCGTCCTCGTATTGATTGCCTTGTAGCTAGGTCGCGATGACCCTACTTTTTCGATGGACCCTTCCGGAAAGCTTATCTACACTCGCAACAATGAGGTTTTATCTGCAAATCTCCAGACAGTTTCAGATGATGCCTTTGTCGAAGGCAGTCGCATCCCTCTGTCTATAAAAGAGCTCGGTTCTACCGAGATATTCCCTACGTCACTCAATCACTCCCCAAACGGTCGTTTTGTGACAGTTGTCGGGGATGGGGAGTATATCATCTACACCGCTCTTGCGTGGCGGAACAAGTCCTTCGGCGCAGGCAATTCATTCGCATGGGCAGGGGACTCCAACACATATGCTATTCTCGAAGGCAAACTACAAATACATCTCTTCAAGAATTTCAAGGAACGTCCTAGTCCAGTTATGAAGGGTCTCGGCTCCTGGATCATCGACGGATTACATGGTGGCACCCTTCTCGGTGCTCGCGGCAGCACCTTTGTCGTCTTCTGGGATTGGGAAACAGGGGAGATAGTACGACGCATAGACGTAGAGGCAAAGAACGTACGTCGACATCTTTCTTGACTCGTTCATCTAGCCTCACCTGCCCAGATTTACTGGTCCAACACTGGAACATTCGTTTCCATCGCCTCGGAAGAATCGTTCTACATACTTCGATTTGATCGTGATGCCTACGAAGCAAAAGTTGAAGCCGGTGCCGATCTGGGTGACGAAGGAGTAGAAGAAGCGTTCGAGATTGTGACTGAAGTGCCCGAGAAGTACATTCGACCTTGAGTCCTCGCACCTAGTTGCCTTACTCTTGCTAGGATTAAAACTGCTCAGTGGATTGGCGAATGCTTTATCTACATCAATGCTGCCAACCGGCTAAACTACTTCATCGGCACTGAGTCCTACTCCGTTTCCAGTTTTGATCGGTATGCAATGTTCCTTCTTGGAGGCAACTCGCTGATCATCCGTGATTTGTAGGCCTATGTCCCTTCTCGGCTACCTTCCAGCGCACAACCGAGTCTATGTGATGGATAAGGACATGAACGTTTCCGGCTATTTCTTGTCGCTGAGTGTTATCGAATATCAGACGGCCGTATTGAGAGGTGATATGGCCGCGGCTGAACAAATCCTACCGACGGTGCCGAAAGACCAGCGCAATAAAGTCGCAAGGTTCTTGGAAAACAGAGGTGTGCCTCACTCTGTGATGTACATGACGATGGTTGATCCCGTACAGATCTGAAGGAGCTGGCTTTCCAGGTCACTAGCGATGCCGACCATAAGTTCGACTTGGCATTGCAACTAGACGACCTGGACGCTGCACTTGAGATAGTACGTGCTGTTCCTGACGCCGAAGCCGAAACAAAATGGAAGGCCGTTGGCGACCGCGCTTTGACTGTTTGGCGGTTCGACTTGGCGCGCGAGTGCTTTGAGAAAGCTGGAGACCTCAATGCACTAATGCTACTTTTGCTCTCTACCGGTGACCAAGGTGGATTACAACAATTAGCGACAAAAGCAGGTAGGTCGATCTTTCACTTCTCTTGCGGATGTCTTTTACCGAACGTCTGTGATCAGAGCAAAGAGGTCAAAACAACCTCGCCTTTGCAACACTCTTTCAGATTGGGGATGTTAAAGCGTGCGTCGATCTTCTTGCAAAGACGCAGCGTATACCAGAGGCTGCACTATTCGCGCGGACATATGCCCCGAGGTACGTCAGTGATGTGTTCATTGATCAGAACATGCCGTTTCAATTGGATTTCCTAGTAAAATCCCGGAAATGGTTGACGCCTGGCGTTCCGAACTTCAAGGAAAAGGGCGGTCTAAGCTAGCTTCTGCGGTTGCGTCTCCTACGGAACATGAGGGTCTCTTTGAGGAAGGATGGGCTGATGCGGTAAAGCGCGAGTCCGGTGTAGAGTAGTGTTTGTAAAGAGTTCGATCATTACGTTACCTCTCTTAAAATCTCGCTCTGTAGGGAAGGGAGTCGAGGACCGGCTTTGTATGTTCGTTCTACCGTGACTGCCCTGGAATAAACACGATTCAAAGAGTTCGATCCGAGTGGCGTGGGTGAATGACGCCGGAGCGCCTGCCGTCTGCCGTCTGCCGCCGTTGCTGGCAGAAGCCATTCCACCTTGAGCTTGCCTACATCTTCACGCTGACATTTTTTCGCCGACCGTTCCCTTCCTCTCCTTTCCTTTTAGCCCATCATGGCATCCCCCCCTTCACCTGCAATTGGTTCAGGTGACCTTGTCGACCTCCTCTCACCCTCTACATCCACTATTGTCTACCCTACCGACGATGCTATTCTACAAGTCCTGCAAGCATCATTCCGTGTTGACCGACCTTATTTCAGGATAAATACTTCCCACTTCGTCGTAGTCAATCCTTACAAGTCACTGGCCAATACCAACGACAACACTGCCAAAGAATACGAAGAGCGTTGTTACAAGGACACCTCACCGCCGTCAGGCTCCCTTCAACCGCCCTTACCCCCTCACCTCTATGATTTGGCTGCCCGGGCTTACCTTCTAATGAGAAGGAGGGGTGAATCCCAAGCTATCGTCTTCCGGTATGTGCGAAAAGACACCAGCTATCTGCTTTCCTTCTCAACTTGCATGCAGTGGTGTCACTGGGTCAGGCAAGTCTTTCGGCAGAGACCTCGTTATAAAGCAAATATTGCGTCTTTCCTCCCACTCGAAGCGTGAGACGAGGCTTGCCGAGCATGTCAAAGCCTTCACGTCGTTGTTGGATTCCTTCGGCAATGCCAAAACACTCATGAACCCCAACGCCTCTCGCCATGGACGTTATTTCGAGCTCCATTTCAATGACCGTGGCCGCGTTAGCGGTGCCAAAGCCCTTACCTATGGTCTTGACAAGTCCCGACTGAACCGCCTTAGCCATGAGGAGCGCACTTATCATGTTTTCTATCAGTTACTGGCTGGTGCGACGCCTACCGAACGTGACCACTTTGCTTTAGAGGATCCGTCCGAATACGTCCTCTTGGCTTCTTCTGGTACCTATCGCCTACCCTCCGGTCCATTTAGTGATGACGCCATTGCCATGGACCAGTTACGGGACGATATGAAAACATTGGGTTTCAAGCCGAAACACATGACTTCTATCTTTAGCCTCCTTGTCGCCATTCTCCTTCTTAGTAACCTCCAATTCGCGGAGGGTGATGCCCGTGATGTCCCTGCTTATGTCACAAATACGCCCGTCCTCGACCACATCGCCAGGCTTCTTGGCGTCTCCTCTGACGACCTTGCGCAAACTCTGACAAATAAGACGAGCTACGTTCGCAAGGAACTTTATACGGTTCTAATGAATGCAGACCAAAGCTCTTCCCAACGGCATCATTTCGCGAGGGATCTATATGCCATCCTTTTCGCCTTCGTTGTGGAGACCGCAAACCACAGGATCTCTCCCAATCCGCAGGACCCACCCCCTCATTCGCAAATCATTTTACTAGATCAGCCGGGCTTCCAGTCTCGCGGGCCATCTTCCAGCAGTTCTGTAATGTTTGGTGCCAGTGCGCCACTTGTCCACGCATACGGTCAAAACGGCTTCGACGAATTTTGTATCAATTTCGCGGACGAGCTCCTTCATTCCTTCGTGATTAGGGCAACATTTGAGGACACAGTTGGTTACAATGGCCATATAGCTGGCGATGGTGTCTCATTACCCTCCGCCACGACGACGGATAATTCCGCATGTGTGGAGTTACTCCGTGGTGCGCAACTCAACGAGCGGGCTCACAAGAAGCCAGGTGGGATACTCGGTATCCTTTCCAAGGCGTGTTCGTCACACAAATCGGGCAAAAGCGGCGACAAGAAGGATGAAGGCCTTTTGCAGGACCTTGTCTCTCGGTTCGGAGTTCACACCTCTTTCGATGTCAGTCCCACCGTCGGCGGTAATACGGAGCGCAACCTCTTCGGCATCAATCACTATACTGGAAGTTGCTCTTACGACGTCACTGGCTTCGTCGAAAAGGATACCGACATCCTAGACTCAGCTTTCGTTACCCTTCTTCGTAACTCTGGTGATCCGTTCATCTCAAAGCTTTTTGCTGGACCAAGCTTAGCTGCAGAGAAGCACAGCAAAGATGAGAGCATGATCGTACAAGCGCAGGTTTCATCGAAGCCGCTTCGTCACCCCACCCTTGTCACCTCGTCTAGCCATGCCGAGGCGGACGAAGACCATCCCCATCTCGATCCGTCGAAGGTATACCCCGTGACCACACAGCTCAATTTTGCGTTGTCCGAAATTATTGCAAACTTAGACCGTGCTCGCTTGTGGACAGTGTCATGTATTCGACCCAATGATTCCGGTTCTCCCAATTCATTTGACAAGCGCCGTATCAAGACGCAAATACGTTCTTTGCTGCTCCCGAATATCATTGCGCGTCGGAAGACTGAATATATCGCCGACTTGGAACATAGCGATTTCTGTGAACGCTATGTTCCAATGACATCTGGCCCTCCCGAGGAACGTATCCGACAATGTATTCAAGCAAACGGTTGGACGGAGGGCACTGATTTTGCTCTCGGGCATAGGATGATCTGGCTGGCATACGGCGCTTGGAAGACGGTGGAAGATGGACTCCGTTCTCTGGAGAAGGAGGTACGGAAACCGTCACCGGAAGTAGACGATGAGAGCAATTATCCCGATGACAATACCGAAAATACCCATCAGGATCCAGGTTTCCCTCCACAGAGTTACTTTGGCCAGAGCGACGACAATCTCTTGCTTAATCGTGTTGCTACAGATGGAACGCAGTACCGTGACCCTAACACCCAATACGCACAGGGCGGCTTTTTAACGCCAGGCCTATCTGCCCCCCCCTATAAGGAAGATGAAAGCGGGTGGGGATCTGAATACGACAAGAAAGAGGCTCTAGAAGGCTCTCCTAGCAACTCCAAGGATGGTGGGCTGGTTGTCAAGGACGCTCCGAATGCTATCGAGGAGGTTCCCACAAGTCGTTCTCGCAGATTTTGGCTATACGTTGTCTGGGCAACTACTTGGTGGATTCCCACTTTTTGCCTCTCGTCAGTTGGGCGTATGAAGCGTCCTGACATTCGCCTCGCGTGGCGAGAAAAGGTCACGATATTCTTCCTGATCTTTCTTATGAACGCCATCGTCATATTTTACATCGTCGAATTCGGACGCCTCCTCTGCCCAGATTTTAACAAGGCGTGGTCAATCTCAGAGGTTGCTCAGCACACCGGCAAGAATGATTACTGGGTAGCTATCCAAGGTCAAGTCTACGATATCACAAATTTCATCCAGCGGCAACATAGTGACATCCAGGGCGAACCTAGCAATTCCCAAGACACGTTGGATACTCTCGCTGGCTTAGATCTAACCGACTATTTCCCGCCACCTCTTGTCCTTGGTTGCCCATCTCTTGTAAACGACCCGAACCTCGTGTTCCAATACCAGAATTTCAGCCCTGTAATTCCGACAGCTTTACACACTTCCGGCGCCCAGCAGAGCGTTCAAGGCACGAAACTCGACGCGTCTGATTGGTATACTTCGCGATTTCTTCCCACGATCCAACAGTATCGCAAAGGCCCCTTGGTTTACGATAGCAAAGCGATCAAATCTGCAGCGAACGATGAGACTGACCCGAGGTCAGCATATTGTTTGCGATTTCTATTGCGCCGCTTATGGTTTTCGACAGGATATGGGCTGTCTGGGAGAAGTCTATTTATGACCTCACGGACTATTTCTACACTATCAATGCCAATCAGGGCAACAGCGGTCCTTACACGTTTTTAAATAGTGATCTTACCAACATCTTCCAGCAGCAACCAGGGCAGGACATCACAAAGCCACTCAATGCCGCACTAGCGAAATTAGATTCGACAACTGCTCAGGAAAACGTACAATGCTTGAAGAACATGTTTTACGTTGGACAAAAAGACTTCAGGAAGGAGGCGCGGTGTCAGGTGCAGAATTATCTTCTTCTCGTGGTGTCGAGCATCTTGGTCGCTTCAGTGGCTGTGAAGTGTGAGTACTCACACGTCTGTTTCTGCTGCCCATTAATCCATAGCCGAGTGTAGTCCTTGCTGCTCTCCAATTGAGCGGAAAGCGCAATCCCGAAATGCTCGACAAGTTCATTATCTGTCAGGTTCCGTGTTACACTGAAGGCGAGGATTCACTGCGCCGAACAATTGATTCACTTGCGGCTCTTAACTATGACGACAAGCGGAAGTTACTTTTCCTAATCTGCGACGGCAACATCATCGGAAGTGGTAACGACAGGACGACGCCGCGAATCGTGCTGGATATCCTTGGGGTGGACCCCAAACTCGATCCCGAGCCCTTGTTATTCAAATCAGTCGGCGAAGGTTCCCGCCAGATCAACTACGGCAAGGTCTACTCTGGGCTTTACGAATTTGAGGGACATGTTGTGCCGTACGTTCTCTATACTGTTCAATTCCAACTACTTTTTCTGACGACAGTATCAGTTACATGGTTATAGTCAAAGTCGGAAAGCCAACCGAGCGCTCAAAGCCTGGCAATCGTGGAAAGCGTGACAGCCAAATTCTACTCATGCACTACCTCAATCGTGTTCATTTTGACAGTCCAATGTCGCCACTAGAACTAGAGATCTACCATCAAATGCGCAACGTCATCGGCATTGACCCCGCCTTTTATGAATATATCTTCACAGTCGACGCAGATACTGTAAACGAATTTTGTCGCACTATGGGGACTCGAACTGACTATCGTGGCTTCTCAGACCGTTACCCCTGACTCCCTCAATCGCCTCGTAGCTTCCGCCGCAGACGATTCAAGCATCATTGGGATTTGCGGTGAGACCCGACTGAAAAACGAAGATGACTCTTGGTGGACTATGATCCAGGTGATATTTCCATTAATAACCACCTTTCATCACTAATACGAATACAGGTTTATGAGTATTACATCTCACATAACCTGTCCAAAGCATTTGAGAGCCTTTTTGGTTCCGTGACGTGTCTGCCAGGGTGCTTCTCGATGTACCGCATTCGCACATCGGACAAGGGGCGACCGATCATCATTTCCAACCGGATCATTGATGAGTACTCGGAGCCAAACGTTGACACGTTACACAAGAAGAACTTGCTCTCTCTTGGTGAAGATCGTTTCCTGACAACTCTGCTTATGAAGCACTTCCCGACGTTCAAGACCAAGTTTACACAAGACGCACTCGCTCATACAGTCGCCCCGGAATCTTGGCGTGTGCTACTGTCTCAACGACGTCGTTGGATTAATTCGACTGTACATAACCTCTGCGAGCTTATTTTACTCCCAGAGCTGTTCGGATTTTGCTGCTTCTCTATGCGATTCTTCGTTTTCCTCGACTTATTGGGCACGTTGGTAAGTTTTTTTTCCCTTGCGGCCACCTACGCGCGTTCACGTTCTACTCAGATTCTCCCCGCGACTGTCGTATACGTAAGTCGCTGGATTCTTCCCGACGCTAAATTGCTTATATAACCTTGGTAGTTGATTTATCTCATCATAATCGTTTCTACTGGAAACTCCGCCTTCCCACTCATCTCGGTTCTGATGATTGCGGCAGTATACGGGTTACAGGTTAGAATTTATCGGAATTTCTTGGGCAGTTTCCAACAGTGTTTTTCTTCAGGCGCTTATCTTCATTATCAGACGGGAGTTCATGCTGGTGGGCTGGATGGTCGTCTATCTCATCTCGTATGTTTGTCATCATGAAAACATAGTGTGAGTGCTAACACCGCACTATAGCTACCCTGTCTACAGCTTCTTGCTACCTGTCTATTCCTTTTGGTGCATGGACGAATTCGGATGGGGTAACACACGTCTGGTCATCGGCGAAGGAAACAGCAAGAAGGTGATCATGAACGAAGATGAGAAATTCGACGAATCCATGATTCCGCTCAAGAAATTCAGTGGTATGGCCTCTGCACTTGGCGCAACAGACTTGACCAGACTTACTTATGCTTCCTGCAGAATACGAAGCCGAGGCATGGGAAACTGGGTCGCGTCACTCTGAGGAGACATATCGCACGGGACTAAGCAAACCTCGAACCCACGCGCGGTCTGGTAAAGAGTCACCGCACAGCTATCAGCACGCTTCGCAATCTGGCGACTACTACCGTGATACGAATGTGATGTCGAACCATAATCTTCGCAACAAACCATCATATAGCAACATTTCCCACAATGCCGGCCAACAAACCATGTCGCAGTATGGTGGCATCCCTCAACTTCCTCCAATGCCCCTTGGAGGCGGCTTCAATGGCTCAGTCACTGGTTCAGACTATGGGGGCGCGATGCCCATACCCGCATTGCCATATCAGAACACAGGAAGTGTTTACGGGATGCCATCAGTGGGGGTACCTATGATGATGTCTGGGTTGAATATGTTTGGCGGCCCTATACCAGGCGGGTTGTCGCCATCTCAGTCGGCTGCAGGTGCGCTCCCTCCATCCCTACCCTCGGCTGGAGTGGACCAAAGACCGCTGTCGACGTTCTCATTCGCGACGTCCGTTAACCCTTTCGCGGGCCCGAGCCAAAATCCAGACCCAACCGATGAAGAACTGTTCCAGGCATTGCGGAACTACCTGAGCACGCAAGATCTGATGACTGTTACGAAGAAGTGAGTGATCCTGATTGCTGACACCGCGACTCGTTACCAATGACAATCCCAGAACTGCCCGCGAGGCAATCATGGCCCGCTTCCCGAAAGCCGATCTCTCATCCAAGAAGGTGTTCCTGAATGAGTCGATCGACAAGATTTTATCGGAGTCATGAGGACTTTTTCTTTGCATTTGTACGAGCTATTCCCCGCATTTTGTCTTGTCTCGCTACACTTACCTAGCTATCGTACCACGGACAAATCGGATAATCCCCTCCTACCTTGCTTCTATCACCAGTACTTTTACCCTCATTCGTCTTATTACTCCTTGCGCACGCACTGGACTGCACTATGGACCTTCTTTGCATATTAGTTAACGATATAGACTCTTCAATGTCGAGTGATCTATCATATTACCATCACCTTGTCACCGGGTGATGCGGTAATCCGGTCCGGGCGGGAAATTATCGTATTTGACTCGAAAGTCACAGCATCTGCCAGTAGTGTATCTTCATCCACATACACGTCCACATCACCGTCCACGTCCCCTGATGCCCGGGCCTGTTCTCTACGTCGCTGTGGCCATCAGCGCCGTAGCTGCAGTCATAGTCTTTAAGGAGGTCTGTCCGATTCCAACCCTAACCCCTCAAACCATTTGGCTCACCCTGAGCCCATTAGTTCGTCTATGATCCTCATTTCCGCCCAAAAATATCAGCTTGGAGGGATTCCCGTCAGCGCCGCAGGGCTAGACCTCATTTACGCAGCGTATCATCAACTTCTTCTGATAGTGAAGACGGAAGTCGACCACCTCCGCAACGAGGTACTCTAGGCAAAGGCAACGAACTAAAGCAACCAGTAGAATACAGTGCCACGTCACAAATTGAGCTACGTGAGCTAATTGCAAGTGAAGTTGAGTCGCTTAGGAGCAGCGGAGAGGAAGTAGACAAGACGAGCATCCGCTTCCGGCACAAGAGGATCTCGCGCGATCGCCGTGCAGAGAATGTCCGTTGTGCCGTCTCTCACTAATAGTGCTTTCCCTTTGCTAACCACGGGTTTGTCACAGCCCAGACACACCTTGGGCCCACAGTCAACTTCTCAGCCTCTCATCTCATTAGATGGCCCCAATATCTCAAAAGGAGACCCGAGTACTTGCACTTCAGACATTAACTGCAGACAGCCCAAAGGTTCTATTCCCTCTTCCCTTCTTTCCTCTCCGACTAGTTTGCACACGCAAAACCCCATCCAAACCGTGCAGCGTGATGAGGTATCTAGATTCGGTGGCTCCGATTTATCGTGACTCTCACAGATCCTTTGATCCATAGACTACGCACATTCAGGCGCTACGAATCCCAGAGAGGTCATCGACCTCTGAATCTGTCGATCTTCTTACACCTACACCAATGGGTGCAGGCCTCCTCGAATGTACCGGACCATCCCCTCTTGATGCGGCTATTTCCGGCCCATCAGAGGTACCATCTGTCGATCAATATCTCGACCCACGGGACCAAACGCTTTCACCCCAGAGTTTTAATGGCACACTCTCTCCGGCACTCTCGGACCTCTTGTCCTCCCCATTCTACTCGCCGCCTGCTTCCCCGTTCATCCATGCGGCGACGTATCGCGAGTCCACGATATTACCCGCCGACGATTCTGCGCAACGGAGCAATACCCCCGGTGGAATAATTCCTTCGCCAGGCGTTATTGAGAACCCACTTCCTCGTGCCAGTCCCCTCCCGGTCTTCAGCGCGGACTCGGAGGTTTTCTCTCTGCTGTCGCAGGCATCTAGTGACACAGACTCCGATGAAGGCGGCTATGACAGTGCTTCCATGCTCGGGAGCGAGATGTCCAGTTGGGCAAGTGATGTTGCTTATGGTGATGGTACGACGCAACACACGTAAAGCAATCTTCCGGAAGTCATACATTTTTGTTACACTTTCAACACCAAAGTCTAGTTGTCCCAATCACTGTTCTTCGCACGATTTGCTTCAATGGATTATTTATGTAGCTAGATAGGCTACTTGTACTGAATGAATACTGGATACTGCAGTGGGTGTCGTTGTACAATATTCTATTGGGTAGTAAATTTGAAGCTCCATCGACCGTCTCCGCATGTTGCCAGGGAGGTGTCAGTGTGTCGGTGTTGGCTGAGCAGTTTACTGATTACACCATATATACGACCTTGCGGCATTCTAACTGAAGGTCATTAGACCCCCTCGTGGTCTATGTCAGCGTGTCCGCGCGAAATTACCTCCGCGACAGGCGACACTAACTTAGACTATGGCACACGCGGAATCAACCCACCGGAGAAATTAGTGCTAGTTAGCCTTCGAGCTTCAAGCTTCAAGGTGGCAGAGGATATCTGGCGACACCCGGCCACGGGATGCATCCCTCGAGAGATCTGGCCCCACCACCGCGAGAAACAGTCAGGTAGTACCGAAAGTGGGTGAGTGCTAGCCTGGGTAGGGCGGGGCAAGGTTTGCGAAGACATATACAGCACGATCCTGCTGCTCCTTAGATTCCGGATAAACGGAGCAGGTACGAACGCAGACAAGTGGTCTATGGTGTAACTGATCGTACTTGTACGACATGGCAGGCTCGGATTGCCAGCGGAAACATGAAGACTAATGGATACATGGCATGCGAGAGTAAAGTTCCACGATCGCTTATGTTTTTGTTCTCGTTGCCGACTTGCTAATGAGCTTCGCTTTTTCGATGGCAGCCATGGACTGGCGGACGAGATTCCGTTTGTAGTCAACAATGGTGATATCGTCTTTCGTGAGATTACGGATCTTGTGATCTGCAACTTCCCAAAGCTCCTCGGCTACCTGGGAGATAAGACGGAAGTCATGTGAGACAATCACTACACCGCCTTCAAAGTCCTTTATAGCACGAGCGAGGGCGTCAATTGATGACATATCTAAGTGGTTAGTTGGTTCGTCTGGGAGCGTGGAGTTATAGTAAGAATTCAAGTTCTGAACTCAGTTGACAAATGCCTCACCGAGAAGAAGTATGTGCGGGTGCTCCATCGCAAGTTGGGAGAACACGACGCTAGATAGAGTAAGCTGCCGCTAATCACACCACCCCAATAGACATACCGGTTGCGTAAGCCATCGGAGAGTTGTCGGATTGGCGATGTCTGATGGGAACCCGAAAGACCGAATCGACCCAATTGTGCGCGCCACGCCTGACGGAAGTGAGTGACAAAGCACATGACGCGGGAGTCAACGTACCTGGACATCTTTCTCCGGGAACTTTTCGGCAAAGAGTTGTTGGAAATATTCAAGGGGAGCTTGGCCATACGGCAGTTGATCTGCGGAGTGTTGAGAATATTTTGAGAGCTTGAGGTTGGCATGCTTAGAAATGGTGCCCTCGACTGGCTGCAACACGCTCGTGATAAGATTGAGAAGCGTCGACTTTCCGGTACCATTGGCTCCCAGAATGGCGATGCGCGAATCCATGCTATACAGCCACGCGTAAGTCTGAGAAGCGGGGAGACGCAAAAGAAACTTACTCAATGCCGAAGGATAGATTCTTATACAGGTAGTCCTCCTTTTTCCCCGAATAAGAAAAGGCGACTTCGTTAAAAGCCAAGATTGGAGGAGGTAGTTTCCGGACGTTCTCAAAGCGGAAGTTGAGAGGCTTTGGTACTTCAACCTTTTCAATGAGACCCGCGGCTTCCATTTTGTCAATGATTTTTTGTTTGGATTTGGCTTGCTTGACCAGATTGGCGTAGGTACCAGCCGAAGCTATAAATCTGCCGTACATGTTAGAAAAGAGCAATTGCCGAAGAATAAATACATACTTCTTGATGTGAGCTATTTCGTCCTGTTGCTTCTGATATGCCTTCATCTGGTTGACCTCATTCTCCCCTTTTGTCCGCACATATATCGTGAAATTACCAGTGTAGTAGACCATTTTTTTCTTCTGTGTCAAATCCATGATATTCGTGCAGACGCTGTCCATGAAATCTTGCGAGTGTGACGTGATGACAAGAATGTGGTTGTAGGTCGACAAATATGCCTCCAACCAGACGACGGCACCTAAGTCCAAATGATTTGTTGGCTCGTCAAGTAGGAGAAGATGAGGCTTGACAAATAAGGCGCGTGCTAGAGCAACACGCATTCGCCAGCCTCCCGACATGTCCCTAGTCGGTTTCTTCATCATCGTTTGGGAGAATCCTAGACCGTGCAATATACTCCCAGCTTTGGCCTCGAAAGTGCTTGGGTCCATCTCTTCTAGTTCTTCGTATGTGGCGTCCAAAGCAAGTTCGTCCACATCTTCAGCTACCGACAATTCCTCAATGCGGGCTTCGAGTCTCGCAACCTTCGCCCTCGCAGAGGCAACAATGAAGTCAAGTGCGTTCACGTCGGAAGGTTCGGCCTCTCCACGGACAAGATAAATGTCTATATGAGGCGGAAGAGGGATATCTTGTGCAGCGATGGACTGCAGGAATGTCGACTGGTAGTGGGTGAGACGTTGTTCCTGAGCATAATGGGCTCCAGACACACCTTTCCTGATCCATTATCCCCGAGAAGACCATATCTCTGGCCATAGTTAAGGGCAATCTCGGCACCCTCGATTAGTAATCTACCATGGAAAGATAGGGTGTAGGCGTCGATCTTGATATCTCTCCCCTTTGGGTCAGATACGAGCACACCTGTTGCGCTCCTAGATAAAGGCGACATTAAGGGGCACCCGACGATGTGTAAATAAACGATGCAGACCTCTCGGTAGCTATCTGCAGTTTCGCCATTGAGGTGAGATCCTCTTGGCTAGTAGCGGCCGATAGGCTAGACAGCGGGGTATTAATGGAGCTTCCGCCATTCGTTGAACCTGGTGGAGTAGATGAGGTGACAGAAGAGCCAACAGTATTAGCCTTAGCAGCCTGCTTGGCAGCTTTTTCAGCGAGACGTTTTTGCTTTGACGTAGACGGTGGCATGGTGGTAAGACGAGAAGATCGATTGAAAAAATGAGGACCAGTCAGCGATCCGTTCTGGACAATCTAAGCCCTAACCCTAAGACAAGGTTCATTTACCCATATACCCTCCTTTGGTCCCGTACTGCTCGTCTCAGACCCTTGGGGCAGCGGGTCTCACATGTCCGAATCTCTGAGCACAGAGCTCTCTTATGGTGAACTGCTGTGAGTGCAAATCTGGCTCACTAATGTTTCTCATCTTGATAGTCGACTCGATGCCGTAGTGGGTATCCCGCGGAGGGTGACACGCTTAGCATCACGAACGAGCGTGAACCCACTGAACCCGCAGAAGACCTTCCCGACTCTTCCGACACACATGCTTCTTCCACGGTGCCGGACCCGCAGATTGACAACAGACTTTCAGTCGTTTCTGCCGCCTCTCTCGATCCAAAACGACGTACTCGCCATCACAATGGCAGACACAGCCATATGCATCGCGACCTTGCACATATGCTTTCCGTTTCCGCGCGTGACGCCAAGGAGCTAAAGCGTGGTCTCAATGCTGCCTACAACAAACTAGACCAGTCGCGCGAGCGGGCGTCCCACGCCGAAAAGCTCGCGCTTGAGATGCTCCTTCGTGTACGCGAGGCCGAGGAGGAGAGGGAAAAGGCGATGCGTGAAGCTTCCGCTGTTCGCGAGGATTTGGGAAGATACAAAGCGTTGCTGGAAAGCGCACATAAAGATATTCGACGCGGACAGAGCTTACTTCAAGATCACGAGCACTTACGTTACGAAGCTGAAGCAGCTGCAGCCCGCGCTCGTGACACTGCCAGACAGATGAAGCAGAGGCGGTTGATCGAACTAGCTAGAGAACAAGGACGTAAAATGGGGTATGATGAAGGCGTCCAAGCCGGCCAACGCATTGGATATTACGATGGCCAAAGTCCTGGCGACGATACGAAGGTCTACTTCAATGAAGGCCCTAGATTCCGTGAATTCTTCGACGAGAGCAATTATCGTCTCGACAATTTCGATCAGCCCCCACCTGTCCAACCAAATCCATCGCCTACAAATGATCCAGGTGTCCCCCCACTTGCACCGCAAGCTACCCACCCACCATATACCGACTCGCAAGCGCAATACGACGGGGTCCCCGCAATACCTCATAACACCTCAACGCCACACTCCGAGGTACCTTATACGTCGCCTCTAAGGAGAGTGTCGCGCCCGCCTTCGACTGATTCATCTAGCACAACCACCCTCCCTGCCGCTCCCGTGCCTCTACGTGCGATGTCTCGCGCACCACCGACCATGCCAACAATCCCAGAGGTTGCGAGCACAGAAGTGGGTTCTACGTCCTGGTCTAGGTCTCAGAGAGACTCCCCGAGGATGCACGGTCACATTCAGCCAGCCCCCCAAGCACCTGCGTACGACGTTGTACTTCCTTCGATTGTTCCTCATCTCCAGGATCCTGCTACTTTCGAGCCTCCCGCTGGAAGTGTGGGAGTGTCCCCACTAGCTTACGGGGCGTCTCCACACAACCACGTCCTTCCTTCGGTTGTTCATCCTCTACAAGATCGTGCCGATTTCGAGCCGCCCCCTGGAAGCGTGGGGGTATCGCCTGCCCCGGCTCCCCAAATGTCTCCCCATGATGTTACTTTTCCTTCGGTCGTCCCAGCTCCGCAGGATCGTGCTGCTTTCCAGCCACCCCCTGGAAGCGTGGAAATGTCATCCGCCCTGGCACTCCAAGCCTCTCATGACGCTATTCTTCCTTCAATTGTTTCTCCCCCGCAGGATCGTGGTACTTTCCAACCACCCCCTGGAAGCGTGTATGAGTCTCCCTCTACGCCTGTCAACGGACACCCCCAAAGGCCAGGTGAACAGCCTCTCTATCCACTACCGTCACCACGTGGGGCAAGACGTGGGGGCTATGATTATTTTTCGAACACGAATGAAGGAATCCGCAGTCCTGTGCAAGAACGCTTCGCAAGCTCCCCTAGAGCTCCCCCGAGTCAAGGACAAGAACACCATGCAGGCCACCCCGGAAATTTCCCAAGCACTGTGCAAGAACGCTTCGCAAGCGCCCCTGAAGCTACCCCGAGTCAAGTACAAGGACATCATGCAGGCCCCCCTGGACATTCCCCAAGCATTGCGCAAGAACGCTTCGCAAGCGCCCCTGGAGCTACCCCGAGTCAAATGCAAGGGCATCATGCAGGCCCCCCTGGAAATTCCCCAAGCACTGTCCAAGAATATTTCCCAAGCTCCTCTGAATATGCCCCGAGTCGAGTACGAGAACGCGCCCCGAGCACCCACTCGAGCACCCGCTCTCGTAGAACCTCTCGCACTCGTGCCGAGAGTATACAGCTCGCGGAAGAGCTGCGAAACCCGGAGTACTTAACAAGGGTCAGAGCAGTGGGTCCTTTCTTTTGACTTTGCTTCCATTAGTCACTCATGGGATCTCAGGACGGCTCGACGCCGAGACGAGACGGCCCGCCAAAGCGACGTCCTGTCCCCCAAATGCCGGCTCCCCTTGCCCCACAGTCCGCCCCAAACATGTCATATGGTCAAGGACCCCAGGGCAGCGTACGACACATGCAACCGTCTGGGTTCGACTATGGGATGCCCAGTGATGCGGGCATGAATGCCAGTCCAAATACCGCAGTTGATCGGCGCCGTTCCCTTCCACGAGCCGTACCAAGTTCAGCAGAACGCCCGGTACGCGTTGACTCTATCTACCCATTAGTACCGGCCTTATCTCCTCGCTCGCATCAACAGATAGACAGAGCACCAGCTCAGCACTCGGGTGCAACATCTCACCAAAGTTATGGCGGGCAACATCCCGGCCCTGGCAGCGTTCGCGATCCACATCCTCAAGCGGCTCCTTACTTCATACCAAATGACCCTCCCGCTGGGCAGCAGGCAGCACCCCAGAACTACTCTTCCAGAGGGCACGCACAAATCCCCCCTACGGCATATTACGCTCCGGATCCCGCATCTCACCTAGCCAATTCACCCACAATGAGTGACCAGGTTCAGCCCACTGACACTTATTCTCCCGGCGCAGCTCCATCCAGTCCCAATCCAAATGTGTCCGACTCACGTGTTCAGTCGCCGCCCCGTTATCCCCCGACCCTCTATAATGAACCCATGTTACAGCAACAGTCCTCCAGAAGTGCTGATTACCAGCAAGAGCAGACGGCGTCGTCACCCACGTTACCTGTCCCATCCCGAAACTCTCGGGCTACTTCGCATATGATGATTCCTCCCCCAACACCTTCGCGTAGAAATTCCTACGCCACAAGGCAGGGAATAGTAGCTGATTCTCCACGCACGCCCACTGATGCTCTCCCCATCCCGCCCCCCTCTTTGTCACCTCACCCGAGTCCCGCGGCCTTTCCTCGACAAATTCCCCCGCCACAAGGTGCTTCAACTCCAGGGCGCCCCACTTCCCCGAACCCTTTGCCCAGAAGCTCATCTCCCGCCCCTCTACCTCGGGCTTCATCACCAGCTCCATTGCCGGTACGTTCGCCGTCAATGCGATCTGTCAAAATGCACCGGAGTACGTCGGACGTCTCGCTTCCAGGTGCACATGGCTCGCCATATATGCATTACAACCCGAACCTAGAAGCTAACATTGCCGTTCTGGCAAGCTCCAGTGCTGAAGCATTGGCAGCCCCGACTTGGTAATTGAACTTATGACTATATAAGCTCTCGATCGCTTTCGTAACTTACTGCATAATGTGCAACGCGTTGTTAATCATATCGACCGACGAGTACGGTCGCGTAGAGTAGAGGGGTATAAGGAATATTGATTACACAATAAGCACCTGACTGCCGACCGACTCATCTTTTTACCTGCCCCGATGCCCGTCACCTACTCCCGTTCATCCCCAACACAATCCTCGTATCTTGCTGATATTTTTGACGTGGATGAGTCTATCGTACTCTCCGATCTTGTCCGCTCTGGTGAAGTCTCACGGCTCCGCCGCCGTGGCGCCATTGCTATACGGGACTCGATCACCCCCCAATCGCCGGGCACTTCTGGGATTCGTCGGCACTCTTCTGCACCGTTTCTACACCCACCGCCTCGACCAGAACCCGATACTTCAGAAAATGATGAGGACGACGCCGAGTATCCACAAAACGGTACGAGCAGATGGTTCGCCCGCTTTCGCCCCAGTTTCGAAGAACCGCCAATAAACCGCCTCGATAACACGGGAGGTTCACGCCCGTTCACACCGGGGGGCGAGGCTGTTCTCCCTCAGGACGGCGACGGGGACTCTTCATCATACGTGCTGTTCTGCGGCGGGAGATTGCGCGACGGTGACTGGTCCAACAACCCCTCTAACGCACCCCTGACACTCGATCCCCCCTCTCGGCGCCGCGTCTTTGCGTTCAGGCCTCCACCACCCACGCGGCGGGCCTCGCACCCGCGCGCACGGCGCACGAACGGCTGTGGGGTATTAGTCCATCTCAGCGCACAGCCGCGTCGGAGACAGGGCACGTGGGTCGCACGCGGTGGGGCCGCAGAATCGGTCGCGAGGATGGATTCCCGCTATTTTGACTGCCGCGTCGCGGCCAGGTTGACCAAGAGCGCGTGTGGGTGTGTGCGTGAGGGACTGGGCTGCCGCATCTGGTGAGTCGGTGTTGGCTGTTCAGTCGCGATCGACGACAAGGAAGCTGATGTGTGTTCTAGTGGCAATCCACTCGGAATTATCTATGTCCCGTGTCAGGCTGCCGCGGATGGTCTGAGTACTCCCCAAACAATTTCATCGGTACTTCCTTTGACAGGACGAACACAGACCGCGCAAAACGGACCCACTGCGCGGCCACCGTGCGGCCCTAATTATTGGCTACCAACATGTCAAAGACGCAGGAACGCCGCGACGGAAGAGATATACAATTTCTTTTCGGACAGCGTGCGTGCAGCTCCCGAGTTTACATTCCCAACCCGGCCATCGTCCGAGGTTCCTCCCTCGTGGTCGTGGTCCACGCGGCCACCATCGCCAACGACTCCTGTCGCACTCGCGTCACAACATCCTCCCGCGACGTCTACGCCGGTTCCCTTTGCTCCCCCTTGGTGGACATATGAACTTTCAGATCCCCTCCAGGCTGAAGGGTCGCATTCTGATGGCGACTCCACTCCGCAGGACGACGACGGGGCCGAAGTGGACGGCGCGGAAAAGTCGGAGGATACTGGGCCTGATCACGGTGGTGGCGCAAGTCCGTTTTTGTGGGTCGAGCTGTGACCGTGTCGTGTGCTGCATTTTCGGATGTGTTTTGCAGGTTGCCCTTGGTTGGATCATGCCATATTTTTCTGTGTGATATTTTCTCAATCATAATAATAACACACCGGTATCTATGACACATATAATGCGCGCGGCGCGCGTGTACAAGGACTTGTCGTGCTGCATACCACGGCAGGTTAGTCCGCTGTGTGTCCATCCAAATAGGCTTAGTCGACAAAGTGGAGCCAACGCCGCCAACGCAACGCAACCTTAATAGACTTCCAAGGGAAAATAACTCTAGGTCTTCAAATTACGTGCCAAAAGAACTTCGCAGCTCAGAAAAAGGGGTCGTACTGTCCAAGTCAACTACTCCCCCCTTTTATTTTTTGCTTTGAAATCTGTCATGCACACCGTAGCCGGGACAGAAGCGCCACGAACGTGGTTGTGGTCCAGACGGGGCCACAACCATCGTGACACCCGTATCAACAATCTAGACTGAGTGGTAGGTCTTCTACACGAAAGATGGCCAACTAGCGTCGCATCTGTCACCGCGAGCAGCAAATACGCCAAAGGCCTGATTCTGGACCGGCTACGAGTACGTATCACTAGGCGTCGACTTGGAAAAACATGTGCGGGCCCTGGGAATGCGCCAAGCGGTAAAGGGACCATCACTGTCACCCACGGGCGTCACTCTCAGAGGAAGTAATCCGCGGGTGGTCGTTTCAGTGGCACAGAGCGGACGTCCTGTGGGAACGCATGAAGGGAAGGCGCAACGAATTAAAGAGAGAAAGGTCGTACCGATGGAGCGTGTTGGAAAACTTTGTATTCTTGAACCAGGTGTTCGTCGAGTTCTAGAATCGACGCGACGTTGCCGCAGCTGGGTAATTGTGGTTTAGCGAACGATTCGCAGGAAGGAATACAAGAGTGATGCGTTGACGCGGATACATCAACTCGGATTTTTCCACCGTCGTTTAAGACGGGGGGACCGGGCGAAACGACCACTTACCGGTAGCAATAGTTAGGAGCGCTCCACACAGTGACGATGGTCTGGTCGAACATCAATTTGTAGC
Organism: Lactarius akahatsu; assembly: GCA_021524915.1. NCBI lineage: Eukaryota > Fungi > Basidiomycota > Agaricomycetes > Russulales > Russulaceae > Lactarius > Lactarius akahatsu. The sequence continues at coordinate 314,383 of JAKELL010000004.1, forward strand.
CCTCCATTGCCAGCTGATGCGCTCGGGCAATGAGGTCAATGGCGTTGTGATGCGCAAACGTTTTGGTGATATCTGCCCCGAAGAGAAAGCCCGCTCCGCGGGGAGAAAGCCCCCAACCAGTTATGTCTACGTTAATATGTGTCAGTTTTGGCCCACTTTCAGTTCACGAAGGTGCGAATTGCGAGAATCGCGAGGAGCAGCAGAAGAAAAAGGTGTGTGAGAGAAGCTCACCATCTGGGTCAGACCACAGTAGGTCGCACATTGCGCCATCATGGGGGACCTCCTGCTTTCTATCAATCGTACGAATCTGGTTATATGGGCGGCATCAGAGAGAAGACAATCAATCAAAGGTATTTAAGACCTGGTCGATGGCTTGCAGGGCCGGACTCAGGCCACCGTGAACGCAGAAGACGCGACCATCTACGATAGCACCCAAGGCGAGGTAATCGAAGACTTCACAGCACCAGCGCCATACATTGCTGCTTCCGTACTTGCGCTGACACTCGTCGTAAAAGCCGTATACTTGCGTGATCTGCCGTGATTCGTGGTTTCCACGTATGAGGGTGATGCGGTCCGGATAGCGCACTTTGAGCGCCAGGAGGAGGAGAAAGGTTTCGACGCTGTAAAATCCTCGGTCCACAAAGTCTCCTGGATCGTTCATAGGTACAAGGCAGGTGGGTGAAGGAAGAGCCGCACCGATAAATATGTAATTGGTCTCTGGGCAAGTGCCACCAATCTTGAACAACTCCATCAAGTCAAAGAACTGCCCATGAATGTCGCCGCAAATCTGGTTTTTATCCAGGTCAGTTGATCGAGCGAGAAAGTTACGATGCGATTACCTACGGTTACCGGGGCGTCCACGACCTGGACGTTACTCTCCTCAATAAGGATCTCCCTAGCTTTGATACATAATCGTTTGACTTGTTCTTCGGATATAGGGTTGCACTGAATGAGCTGTTCGATTTGACTTTGGGGGCGTGTATGCGCGTGAGTGGGTGGCTATTGGGCGATATTACACACAGACCTATCCAAGTCACTGGGCATGTCGCTTGTCGGTTCGGTGCAACACTCCGGGTCACTTACCGCCTCACTGGGTTCAGCAGCGCTTACAGTACAGTAGGGGTCACGTAATGATTAATTATTAGGCAACTAACATACATACATTTCCCTACCCGAGCTTATCCTCATAACCGTGTGGCCAGCCTTCTTAAATCGTTCACCATCGTAAAGGGTGATTCGTAATTGGCTGGTACCTGATACCAACCCCACCTGTCAGCGGAGTGCCATCACGCGGACAGGCTAGGGCTAGGCCTAGCAAGCTAGTTGCACATAGGGCAAGCGAGGTCTATGAGCTCCAGGGTAATGCAGACCCGACGACGACCAAGGGTGCATGCGGGCGAGTGCCTCTCCGTGAATCATCTCTGATCACAAAACAAATTCAACACCATCCCCAGCTGGCATGCCTCTAACATCTGATAGCCGGTTGTGCCAAGACACAGTTGAAATTGCGCGATGATACTCCGCATCAGTGGGGATGAGCTGGGAAGGGTGGTAGTGTTCTGTCATGGTGTAGTCATTCTGAACCTGCGTCAGCTGGGACTGTTCTGGCAGTGTGTACGTCATTCCGCTCACAGCGGCCGTCGTGAGATTGTGCTTTTGATAGGCCGAAGGGGAGTGTTCTGAGCTGTGCGAAGACATTGACAATGATGACACGGGCGAAGGAGAATTGGGTGAAGGGATGGGGGATAGGTGAGATTGTATTGACTGTAAATTGGTATGCAAAGGCAGTCCATGCCTATTGCGGAGGTTGCTCCTAGGCTGTGGTTGGACGATGGAAACATCCGCATGCATGGATCGGTCGATGTCGATTGACTGCGTGGGGGAGAGATGATCGAGTAACTGATGATTCGGGGGCGGGCACGCGTCGTACACGCCATATGTTGCTGTATCGGGCATGTCACTCATAGCATGAGACTCTGTGATCACCAAACCACCGGAAGAAGGGGTGTAGATACGATGTTGGGGAGAGAACGAGCCAAGCTCACTGCCAGCTGGCTGGACACACGAATCGTGGGGAAAGCCACATTGAGGAGACCCACGTGGATCAAAATAATGTGGCTGAGGGACGGTTTCTTGGTAGTCTTGTTTGACGTATTCCTGCGCCGGAGGGTACAAAATAGACAGATTAGACATTGATGGAGATGGTTCCGAGGAGTATACACGCGGCACGAGAGCGAGTTCGAGTGCAGGGGGGGTGGAAGGGGGTGAGTCCGGAGGTGCCTCGGGGACGGGGGGCGCTTTAACATGCTTTTTAATCCCTGTCAAAACGTGAGCACGCGCCGAAGCAGAGTTGCGGCGTGACCCGGGGGTTAGGTGAATTCGATAACTAGAGGCGAGAGTCAGGGTGTGCAGGTAGATCGCGACGAAGCGTGATACTCACTGTTGTTGAAGGTTGTCTTGGCGGGAACAGCGAGTGTCACAACCAGGAAATGGGCACTTGTGATTGCGCTCTCCTGTGTGAATGCGGGCATGCCTGGACAAATGGCCGCTTGTGGTGAAAGCCTTTTGACAGACGTGACAGACATGCTTTTTTTTGTTGGAAGAAGACGGGAAGTTAGAATGTGTAGAGAAACAAGATTTCGAGTCGGAAGCAAGAAAGGGAGAGGGAGGAGAGGAACGTAAGGACGAAGAGGAGGACGAGTGAACGGAGATTGGAGGTATCGAAGGGTAAGGCATGACTCTGGGTCTCTGCTCAGGACGTGCGGTAAATAACAATAATCTATACGTTAGATTACGTATAAGTTAATAAGGCTTGGGCGGACTCTTGAGCTGAGTTTGCTTTTCTTGTTTAATCTCACTGATCTGATCTCGTCTCGTTTGATCTGATCGAGGAGTTGGTTCATTTCTAACGTGACATGGACTAAGGTCCACGGGAAATTGCCGAGTTGGTTTCATCTTCCCTCTCGACCCGCAATGGTCTACGATCGCCATTCCTCTGACCGTATGTCCAACAAATCCAAAGTTATGAGCATGTTACTCTACGATGAGCGTGAAACAAACGAACTCCGTAGGATGCTCCTTTCCGTCACGGAACAGCTCAAGCAAGAGTCTCAGAGGGCCGATGAAAACGAGCGTCGCGCGCGAGAGGCTATTCAACGCTTCAAGGCCATCAACGAGGCTCGTCTCTCCGCTCAACAGGATGCTTCTCGTGCCAAGGAAGAGCTCAGTTTGTACAAAATACAGCTTGAGTATGCACAGCAAGAAATTTTCAAAGCCCAGGACATTCTGGACTCGTTGGAATCACAACGTCACGACGCAGAGGCCAGCGCGGCGAAAGCTAGGAACGTCGCGAGGAAGCTCAAAGAGGAAACTCTGGTGGATCTAGCGAGAGAAGAAGGAAGACGAATCGGGTTGCAAGAGGGAATTTCTCGCGGTCGCAGGCTGGGGGTGGAGCACGCACGTTCACCTTTGGATCGGCGCGAATCGAGGGTGGTTCCGAGCGCTCCGTCTTTGGACAATATCAACGTTGTTCAGGAAGAGGACATGAGATCTACTGTTACTGGCTCCCCTCCAGCCCCCTCGCCATTAGATCCCATCGGAGAGACCATGCTCAATTTCCCTCCGTCTCCATCACCTACACTTCCTAATACGGAAATTGACACAAAACCCGCACCTGCTAGTGTCCCCGTCGTGGTCAGAAACACACCGTCGCCGTCTCATCATCCCGACAACATAGTTCCTCCAGAAGGGTTCATACCGTTTGCCGACAATGAATCTACAATCCGTCTACCTCCCCCTTATGGAATGGTTCCAACTGTTGCACCTTCCTCACCAGTCTCACCCGTCGATACGGAGCCACTCATGGTACCCAATCCTGGCGTACGACCTGACCATTCTCCCTTTGAGCCTGAGTCTCCTGGTTCAACCACTATCTCTCAATTTGAATTGGTTAGCGAACCAAGCGGTTCGATCCCGCGTCCGTCCCGCAAGAATAGGCCAAGTCTCAGTGTCATTGCCGAATCGGTCAGTGGCAACAATACACCTGCGGATCGCGCTAGAAGTATCTCTGTGGACCCCGCGCCTCGACCCCCTTCTTCAGCGAGCGCTCCCCATGGACAGGTCTTTCTCCGTGTCTCTGTTCACATGCCTACGTTGCTGACATCTGGTCTGTAGTCCCCGGATCTTGCCCCTGTCTCACCACAACCGACCTTCCGGATGTCCGTTACAGATGCGTCCTCTGACCCGCACCAGAACCATTATGTATATCGTCGGCCTAGCTTCGCTTCTAGCTCATCCAGCTCAGCGGGCGTTGCTGACAGAACACCTGTTGGCTCGACCAGGAGTTTGCACCGAATGACGAGTTCATCTTCCGTACCAGATATAACCATACAACCTCCAGTGATTACCATCAATTTTGCACTAGACTCAGTTTTGGGTACTGATCACCTTCTTAGTCTCGTCCTCAATCGCAAACGCCACAAGCCACACCCATTGCACCCCATGGGGTGTTCCTGAGTGCTGACGATGCTGCAAACCGGCCCATATCGCCAGTTGTTTCGCCCACGGTTTTAGCTACCCCCTCGTCTCCGAAGACACCGTTAGTTCATCATGACGGCTCGAACCAAGCAGGGAGCAGCACCCCGAAAATCGTTGCATTACCAGATGGACAGCTCCCTCCCGGATTCGTACCTCACTTTGTATCCTCCCCATCACAGTCGCTGCCATCTCGCGCAGTTCCTGTGGGCACACATGGGGCGCCAGCTGGTCCGCCGGGTGGAGTTGTTGCGAGCCCTAAATTGCCTACCCAGACGGCTCTGTATGGTGTACCCGTTCCCGACGCCAGCTCGTCCTCGGGTCGGCACTCTTTGTACCATCCAGTACGCATCCCCGTCACATCTACCACGGCAGACTCTTCCGTCATGGTGCCACCGCCAAGCATTTTCTCGCAGCCGCCCGAGCCCAGCTCCTCGGAGACGGAAGAAGACGAAGCGGTCGCGTCGAGTATTGCGAGCTCGAATGACACCCTGACGACACCGCCCCCTTCTCGCAAGAAGGCCAAGGCCAAGACCAAGGCTAAACGCCCAACGTATGACGCAGCCCCGACACCGCCAGGCCAGGAATATCCAGCAACTCCTCTTATGCGCGGGAGTGCCCTAGCTCCTTCTGGACCGTCGGTGACGCCAACGGGCAACGGGCGCGGTGGGTCCGCTGGGATGACACCTGCAGCGCGACCTAGAAGCCTACGCCACTGATTGAGGGGGGAGGGAACCTTGTAATTTGCCAATGTCCATTGTATGCGACGATTTCATCACAGGTACTGTATAAGAAAAAAGGCCACAGATTCGTGGGCGTGGGCTAATCGTTCACTCAGTGCGGGTCTCGCAGGATACCAGATTTGATCTAATTGTGTAGGCAGGCACAGGTCTAGAAGCCCATGACGGATGACCGTGACGACCACCAAGAGGACTTGAATGTAATACGATAACCAATTGGATATTTGTCTCTGTTCGTTGACGTCCTGTGATGATAATGACGAAGACCGTAATGATAATGACGAGGACTGTAATGTCAGATATGGAGGTCTCAGGCTAATGCTATCATAGGTGAAACGGTCCGATGTGGCACTTACACGTACTATAGTACCGTGTGTTCCTGTTCGTTTACGTTCTGGGGAAAGGCCACAAGCCGGTAACTAGTAAAATACACGGATTTTCGGGGTCCGTAGATCGACGTGAGAGTACGCCACGGCGCCTCGAAATTTATGGCATCTCCATTGAGTACCTTACGTCGTATGTACGTGTGCATCACAACAGGTGCACTAGTATTCGCACGGACCTGTCGGCGGCCGATGAGAAACACCCAAAGTTAACTACAACTCGCTACCACACTTTGCATTAGCACCATGCTCGGCGCAAGGTCGGCGGCTCCCGTGTTACGGCACTCGATTGACAGAAAACCGACTATCCGTTTGTGTGAGAGAAAAGGTGAATTGCCCATGTAATGACAGAAACACACTGCTACATACGGGGATTGGGAATCGGATAATGAAGACCACGTAACGTAACAAACGAGGATCGCAGTAAATAGCCAAGCCAAGAGATGAAACACGCGGGCTAGAAATGGTCAACCGTAAATGTCCACCTGCCCTCCGCAATATCAAAGCTTTCGAACATGGTGTCCTTCATATTCTTCAATCGTTTCAAATGTTTTATCGCTGACGGGTGCTTCTCGTCCTTGATTGGCTGACGAGTGGCCTTATCAAGGGGCCAGCAGCGAAGCAGCGTGATACGCGCGCGAACGTTGAGCCCGCTGCCCGGTGGGGGTTTGTCGATACCGTCGCTGTCTGGGTAAACGCTACACTCCATCTCGTCGAAGCGCACCTGCTCGCCGAGCAGATCGCTTAGCTTTGCGAGTGTGGTGAGGTCGACCGGCTCTAAAAACTGTATTTCTCCATAGCTCATACGCTTCACTACCAGGCCCTTCACCTTGGCTAGCGCTTCGTAGCCGAGCTTGGAAAGCGCGGAGATACTGGGTTCCGCGGAGTAGTCGCCTTCTTGGAGGGTAGGACTCTCGGTTGTCGCTTGGCTGTCCACGGCGTGCGCGGTCCCACGATCTTTCGAGGGGAGTGTCAAAGTCGGCGGTGATGGGGATGACGTGGCTGCTGCATCCTTCTCGCGAGCGGCAATGGCAAGAGATGCATTGAAAGTGGGTCTTTTAGGGCTCGGTGACACGCCCTGACCGCTTGAGGAGATCCGCGGCGTCGACCTTCTTATCGAGCACAAGCTTCTTGAAGCTCGCTCTTGAATCTGTTTTTAATAGACTCGATCCAAAAGACTCTGACCCATTTGACGCTTTGCCGGGGCTTGCAGTCAACGACAAGCTGAGCGCATTGGGCTTTCCAGTTGTCAAAGACAGAGTCAAACCATTGTTCGAAGGTGAACCTGTTGTGGTAGATGTATAGCCCCGCAACCTTGTCTGAACGGGTTGATAGGCAATCGACCGGGAGGTGGGAGCCCGGACTGAGTCAAATAAGTTGGCTTTCTTCTTAGTTGATGTGTCCAACGTCGGCGCACTTGGCGTGGGAAGGAGGGAGAAGATGGGAAGATTTGCTGCAATCGGCTGCGCGATGGAGGCTTGTAGACCTTGCAAGCCCACAACTGGGCCGCCGGGAGCTGAAGTACCTAAGGTATTACCTAACGCAGAGATTCCGAGGGGTTGCATAGCGGATGAGGTCGCACCAACAGCGGGTGCAGATGGACGCCCGCCGAAGAGGCCGGTACCCCCGCCAAAGGTGTTGTTCGCAGGCTGAGAAGTTGACTGCCCGAACGTATTGCCGAAAAGACCAGTTTGTTGGGGTGTAGTCGTCTGGCCAGCGGCATTATTACCAAAGAGTCCGCCACCCCCTGATGTAGGTGTCGTTGTCTTATTGAACAGACCGAATGTGGGTGGTTGGCCGCCTTGCTGCTGAGCACCCTGTTGCTGCGTATTTCCAAACAGACCCCCCGAGTTACCAAACAGCCCCGTAGCAGGCTGTTGAGTCTGAGTACTACCAAATACTGTTTTATTTTAATAGGTACCAGAAGAGTATGCCGTAAATGATAACTTACATCCACCTTGTTGAGGCTGGGTTGTGTTCGTCTGTCCGAACGCTGGTTGGTTTCCAAATGCCCCCGTAGCACTTTGTTGGCTTTGGGGATTCTGCTGCTGCTGCTGCTGCTGTTGCTGAGATCCAAATAGACCAAAACCGCCGCCAGCAGGGGGCTGTTGTTGGGTGGTCTGCGCAAATATGGATGGTTTCTGGCCCGCAGCACTCGCACCTGCAGAAATAAGTTAGTGACAAAACAATGTCAGTGATCCGGATCTTACTCACCAAATGCACCCCCACCAAAAGTGTTGCTCGCTGGTTGGCTTTGCCCAAACAGACCAGTGGAAGCAGCTGGCTGCTGTGCGGTGTTGGTCTGCCCGAACAAACCGGTGGAACCGGTATTTGTGGTACCCCCAAAGCCGCTAGGGTTCCCTGAACTAGGGTAAGTTAAATGTACAGACGTGGTCACAACACTTACCGAATCCGCCTGGGGGCTTATTTTGAGACCCAAACGCACCAGCGTTCCCGAACAGGCCAGCACTCTGTTGTTGTTGTTGTTGCTGCTGCTGCTGTGGTTGTTGTTGTTGTTGTTGTTGTTGTTGGGGCTGGGCGAAGGTGCCAAAACCAGTCGTTGCAGGCTGTTGAGGAGGTTGGTTAAAGGTACCGAACCCCCCCGTTGGTGTTGGTTGTGCTGGATTTTGCCCCAGCCCACTGAAAGCGTTACCCGTGCCGGTGTTTGCACTATTTGCGGCGGTATTACCAAATGAACCGAAAATAGGATTTGCAGGAGGTTGCTGTTGGGCAGGTTGTCCGAATAAACTAGGGGCGGCGGAAGGTTGTGTCGTGCCACCGAATGCTGACTGCCCGAAAGCGTTGGCACCTGCAGTCTTTCGATTCTGCTGATAATCTTGCATGCGCAACTCCTAGGATAAAAGTTAGCATGGGCGAACCTATTCCGGTAATGGGAAAGATGAGCTTAAATGGGAGGTGTGAGAACATAGATGAAACAAGATGTTCGTCTGCCACTACACTGTGGATAGAAGGGGTCATAAAACTAACCTCAAACGAGTTGCCACGGTATTGCGGCATGCAAGTGATGCTCTGATATTGAAGTGTTACACTTGCATTCGCGGAATCTTTCTCGCTGAAGACACTGTAGGGAGGATTTACTGTTCCCGTGGTCACCGGAGGTGCACCATCATATGTACCAGCGTTCGAATTTGCTATAAAGGACAGTTAGTTTAGTATAAGAATGTCTCCTAAGGACATACTAGCTGTTGCTCCAAAAGCACTTGTCGCGGGCTTGCCACCAAACGTTCCCGCCCCGAATGCGCCACCAGTCGCGCTCGTACTCGGTTGTCCAAACAGGTTCGTATTTGACGCCGCGGGTTGAGATGGACCTGCCGCACCAAATGCCCCGCCACCTCCTCCAAAGGCAGACGCCCCTCCCCCACCAAACGCACCGAACCCCGTGGCGGGCTTCGTGGCACCGAACATGGACGGGTTAGCGGTACCACCTCCAAATGCCCCTGGTAAAGCATAAGTTATAAAAAAACGTCACCGAAGAATGAGAGACAAACCAAATGTCGAGCCCCCTGCCGCAGGCGTAGGATTCGGATTGGAAGCGAGGTTCCCAAACATCGAGTTCGCTTGTTGAGGTTGCTGCTGAGGAGTCTGACCGAACCCAGGGCCAGAGCCGAACACTGAGGAGAAAAAAAGAAGTCAGGGCCTGTCTAAAAGAAATTGTTGGGTTAGTGTGCCTCTACCTCCTCCTCCAGCCCCGAACGCGCTCGGCTGACCGAACACGGATCCGGTTTGCGGCTGCTGCGGCTGTTGTGGTTGCTGTGGATTCGGTTGTTGGCTAGACCAGGTGGACTGAATGCCGGTATTTGAAAACATTTTTAGGACAATGCGAGAGAGAGAGGGGATGCTCGCTTGATTGTCTCGTCGCAACCGTGACTCGGGTGTACTGCGTCAAGGAAGAATCCGGGTCATTCAGTCGGAGATCTAAAACGCGTCTCCCATTTTCGGATATGTAGCGTCTCACCGAGCCGACAACAAATGCCATGCCGGACAGCAAACATACTTTTGACACTCTAGCTCGTGAAAGTGCCTTCAAACGTCCTTCTACAACAGGATCCACGGTTCCGATCCTGAATGAATTTGTTGCACCGCATATTGAGTCATTCAATACACTTTTCGATGACTCCGGCCTCCCTCCCGGTGACGGAGATGGCCGTGGACTCCTCAGCTTGGCAATCAAGGACATCGGTGAGCGTGTGGTTTTCGATGACACCGCTCCCGGAAGTGGCCAGACGGAACGGGGGAACAGGCTGAGCAGTAAGGACCTAGGCTTTCTTGATGTGATTTCATCTTCGCTGAGACTTCTAAAGTTTGGATTGACCATGTCTCCGTTGCGCGACCTATGGTCCCTGACAAAGACAAACGAGCAGTAGAACGCAGGATTTTTCCAGCCGAGGTGAACGTCCCCCCTAACCACAAACCACCACCAATCCATATCGATTCTCGAGCTAAGCACCATCTCAGGCCAGAGAGAGGTTAACGTCTTACCGTGGCCGCATGTCTGTCAAAATTTCTTGGAGGGTCGATCATCCAGGTCAAACAGTACGATCCATCACAAAGGACGGCGGTCTGATTCCGATCATGGTTCGGGTAAGTCGTGCCCAGTCCGTCTTATGTCCCAGAGCTTGATACTGGCATGTAGTCCGTCCGTTGTAATCTTCGTTCCATGCCGTCTGCAGAACTTGTCAATCACCATGAAGAACCCGAAGAATTCGGCGGATACTTCATTATCAACGGAAATGAGCGTCTTATTCGCTATCTTATTCTCCCCCGCAGGAACCATGTCATTGCCCTCAACCGCCCTTCCTTCCAAAGTCGTGGTCCTTCTTACACACCACATGCCGTTCAAATACGTTGCGTACGCCCGGACCAGACTAGCGTAACAAACACACTCCATTATCTTGCGAACGGTAGCGCGATGCTACGATTTAGCTGGCGGAAACAAGAATATGTCGTGCCTATCATGCTTCTCTTGAAAGCTTTAGTCGGAGCCTCGGACAGGGAAATCTTTGAAGGCGTTATTATGCAAGACTACGAGAACACTTTTTTGATAGATCGTGCTGAGCTGTTACTGCGCAGTTACAAGATATATTCCTTGCATACCAGTGACCAGTGCTTGGACTATCTCGGCGACAAGTTCCGTGTAGTTCTGGGCTTGCCTGAAGATTGGACAAACGTAGATGTTGGCACGTGGTTTGTCCGAAAACTTATCCTTGTTCATCTCGAGTCGCCTCGGGATAAGTTCAGGATGCTCCTGTGCGTCGTAGGCAATCTTGGAATAATCGCTGTGGCTCATGTTTAACACAGGTTCATGCTCAGGAAGCTGTACGCAATCGTGTCGAAGACATGCAATGTCGATAATCCCGATTCCCCTCAGCATCAAGAAGTCCTCTTGCCAGGAAATTTATACGGGATGATCATCAAGGAGCGACTTGAGGAAGCACTCAATCAGGTTCGCAATCAAATAGTTCAAGATATTAGAAAGCAGGAGCCGTCGGTTGATTTCTTCGATGGTAAACACTCAGGTTTTTGTCTCTGAGCCAGGACTAGGACTGACAATCACTTCAAGATCGATATATTCACAAGGTTTTGGCACGCGTAAATTTCGATATTGGAGCGCGGCTGGTCAACTTTTTAGCAACCGGGAACCTTGTGTCTCCAACAGGTCTCGATCTACAGCAGCCGTCAGGTTTCACCATTGTTGCAGAAAAGCTCAATTGGCACCGGTACATCAGTCATTTCCGGTGTATCCACCGAGGCGCTTTCTTCGCTGAACTTAAAACGACCACCGTGCGGAAGTTGCTTCCCGAGGCGTGGGGTTGGGTTTTCGTCTTTCATGAGCCTTTTCTGTCTGATTTATGCGCCGCCAGGCTTCTTGTGTCCTGTACACACACCAGATGGATCCCCGTGTGGCTTGTTGAACCACCTATCCCGCACTTGTCGCGTCGTTTCCTCTCCCCTTGCTGTGGCGCACTTACCTGCTCTGCTTGTTGCCCAAGGGATGACCGACCCCTTTGCACCCTCTGTAATGGGGAGCAAAAATATGTGTGTGCAGCTAGATGGGCGCATCATTGGGTGGGCGACACCCTCACTCGCAAAGAGCCTCGCTACTAGCCTGCGCATATGGAAGACCGAAGGTATAAATGACGTTCCTTTGGACTTGGAAATTGGTTTTGTTCCACCATCTGAGGGCGGACAGTACCCTGGTCTGTTTCTCTTCGCGTCGCGCTCGCGAATGATGCGTCCTGTCAAATACATTCTCAATGGTAGGGACGACCAGATCGGGCCCTTTGAACAAGTATATATGGATATTGCGATATCGCCCAAGGAGATAGACCCCATAGTCTCGACGCACGTCGAACATGCACCGACAAATTTCCTCTCCATTTTAGCGAACATGACGCCGTTCTCAGATTTTAATCAAAGCCCCCGTAATATTTATCAATGCCAGGTGAGCAGCAGAGTACGTCGTCAAGCTTGATACAGTGAATATTTGGTAGATGGGAAAGCAAACAATGGGAACACCCTCAACTGCGCTGACCCATCGCACGGATAACAAGCTCTACCGGTTACAATCTGGACAATCCCCTTTAGTCCGACCCAAGTTGCACCATACCTACGGCATGGACTCCTTTCCAAACGGGACCAATGCAGTCGTAGCCGTAATCTCGTATACCGGCTATGATATGGAGGACGCTATGATATTGAATAAGTCCTCTCATGAGCGGGGCTTTGGGTATGGAACCGTGTACAAGTCCCAGATCGTTGATTTGAAAGAGACTCGAGAGGCGTCAAAGTCCGCTGCCGCGCCGACACTACATTTTGGCCTTGGGCGGGATATCAGATTGGAACCGGAAGATAAGCAACACCCATGTTGCCAATTTCTTGACATGGACGGCCTTCCTTTCATCGGAACAAGACTGACATCGGGTGATTTCCTCGCTGCTTACGTTGACGACACGACTGGACGAACATGCTTTGTGAAGTATAAAGGTGACGAAGCGGCATATGTTGACAAAGTTCGTCTTCTTGGTGAGCCTTGCTGTCGTGTTACGTTCTATCTAAGACTTAACTGACGACATCAACACAGGGAGCGATGCCGGTGATTCAGAATTACAGAAAATCCATATCACGCTCAGGATTCCCCGTTCTCCTGTAATCGGTGACAAATTCTCGTCGCGACACGGACAAAAAGGCGTCTGCTCTCAAAAATGGCCAGCCGTCGACATGCCATTTAGCGAGACCGGGATACAACCCGATATCATTATAAACCCGCATGCCTTCCCTAGCCGCATGACCATCGGTATGCTGATCGAGAGCATGGCTGGGAAAGCCGGTGCAATGCACGGTCTGGCACAAGATGCTACGCCCTTTACGTTCGTGACGTCCTCAGCCCATAATTTCTCGTCCTGAACTTTGCAACAGATTTTCTGAGTCTGATACTGCTATCGACTATTTTGGCAAGCAGCTTCGTGCCGCTGGGTACAACTACTACGGCAACGAGCCAATGTATTCTGGTATCACAGGTCAAGAATTTGCCGCGGACATCTACTTTGGGGTGGTCTACTATCAGCGGCTGCGGCACATGGTACTCGACAAGTTTCAAGTGCGAACCACTGGTCCTGTTGACCCATTGACAAGGCAGCCCGTAAAGGCGAGGCGCTCAGCAATTTGGCCACACTTCTATCGCTTACGTACCAGATATTCATTTTAGGGCCGGAAACGTGCTGGTGGCATACGATTTGGAGAAATGGAGCGCGACGCGCTAATCGCACACGGCACTTCCTTTTTACTGCAAGACAGACTGATGAACTGCTCCGATTACTCGACAGCTTGGGTGTGCCGGACTTGCGGTAGCCTGATATCACTCGGCTACGACGGCGGGGCGCTCGGCGCAGAACACCTGAGCTCGTCAGGGCCTGGGGGGGAGTATTGTCGAGTATGTCGGGACGGCGCAGACGAGGAAAATGTGCAATTACCAAGTAGCTCTGGGCGGAACCCTGATCACGCAGGTCACTGTGACATAACGATCGCCCTCCCCTCCGAGCAGGTTTTGAGCAACCAAACCAAAGGAAGCAACCTGGATGTCGTTGCCGTGCCATTCGTCTTCCGATATCTGTGCGCGGAGTTGGCGTCCATGGGTATTGCGGTCTCACTGGAGGTGCGGTAGGAGTATCCCTCGCTATCTTCTATCGTAAATACACACATTTCCCGTCCACTTGCAAGCGGGATGAATACACATCTGTCACCTGAGGAAACACATTGTGGATTTCATCATGATCTTTAGTGACATGGTGCAACGCGAAGTCCATTACTTTCCCCACACCTCACTAGGCCTCACTCATCGAACGGCTGTATCCGTGGTTCAAAAAAGGAAAAGAAAAGAAAAACGGCTGTATTCGATGGTGTAACAAACACTCGCTCACGTGGAATGGAACTACTTTGTGTCTGGATATACTACGCGCGCACGCTGTTCTACTAGGAAGACATAGAAGCTAGGGGCGAGATCGCTCCCCATTATGCTGGGGGCGAGTCTGGGAGGGTCTTTTTCAACCACGCCGCTAAGTCATCAAGTTCTTGCAGGTCTGCTCCGTGCTCTAATCCGTCATACGCTTTGAACGTGATACCCTTCAATGTCGTGGCTCCAGCGGCATTGGGAGCTTCAGGAAGGCCCAGAGTGTTCTTCAAAAAATCTACAGAGTCTTTACCTAGGTCAAATTTGACCAGTGGGTCAGCAGTACCGTGGCCCCAAAAGATTGAATTTGAAGTCGCGTGCGAAGAACACATCTAAGTGGTTATGTCAGAGTAGAGACGGTTCCAAGGAGACGGTGCTTTGCTGACCGCTTTGATTTTGCTCCTCAGAACAAGCCAACCACTCAGTGACACGACGCCCCCCAATTGGCGTTCGTTGGTGAGGCCGCAAAGCAGGCTCATCGCTGCCCCTTGACTGAAGCCACCAACTACAATTCGCCCAGGGTCAATACCGGAATCAACCTCTGCCGAGATAAGTTGATTGATGTAGGACACAGTCCGCAGCATGCCGTCTTCATCTTCGCCGGTGGAAAAGTCGAAGCTCGTGATGTCGAACCTACTCAACCCGATTAGGTCATTTAATATTCGTCCTAGAAAGAGTTATATGCACCACGCGGGCATGGTCAGACCGAAGTTTGCGGTTACAGGGACGGATGGACTAGGTTTAGTAAAAAATCACAGATCAGAGTCCATTTTGAGAAAGGATCCTGGGGATGCATGGCTCACGCGTGCGGTAAGATCCACTTGATGTGGGAGAGGCCAAGATCTTTCCTAAAGATGGCCGACACGGGTTGGCTCCAACCATGTCCTGTGTCACCCAATCCCTAACGTTTTAGAGGTAGTCAGGATCGTCAGTTGGTGGACACGGTAAGATATGGTACCAACATGCAGAAAAATGACGGTTGCCGTGTGTTTAGAGATCGAGTTGAAGAGAAGTGGTGATGCAGGCATGACTGATGGGAGAATGTGGCAGTTTGCACAGTTGGGCGCGACAAACGCAAATGCTGATTTGATCAGATCACTTGCCCCGTTTCCAACTACGACCGTAATGGAAAATAGTCCGGCCGACACATCCCAAACATCTATGCCATCGGGGGACACCACAAATACCTCGAAAAAGGCACGGAAGAGGGCGCTCAAAATGGCGAGGCTAGAGGAGCGAAAACTTGAACGGCGAGCGAGGGAGAGAGCAGCGAAAAAGGAAAAGAAGCGAAAAAGAGCTGAGAAAATTGCAGCTGGAGAGCAGGTTTCAGAGGACGAAAGATCCCGAAAGCGAGCCAATGTGCATGGCATAAAAAACCCGTTCGCTGCACGGGTGGTCCTGGACTTGGGATTTGACGACAGAATGAACGATAAGGTGCGAAGTGTACGAATTCAACGGCTCGGCATCGTCTCAACCACGTCAGGAGATAACTTCCTTGTGTTCACAACTAGCCTACGTCTACAGCACTAATCGACGTTCACCCAATCCCTTTCGTTCGCTTCTATTCACTTCACTTCACGGTCGGACACTGTCCCGACTCGAGAAGCTGAACGATGCGGGGTACAAAAGGTGGGTGGGAACGGAATGGTGGCTCGAAAGTTACGACAAACTCTGGACGCGGGATTCAACGGAGGCTGTACCAAGAGATGGTGAGGAGGCGGAATGCGAGGACAGTAAAAGTGACGAGCAGTTACCAATACCGGTGTCACGGGACCGGGTGGTCTATCTTACCGCCGACTCGAGCGAAGTTCTAGAGGAGTTGAAAGAGGGGGAGACATACATTATCGGTGGAATTTGTGATCATAATCGCTATAAGGTGCGTTCGTGATTTATGTCAACAGGCCATTGCCTGATGGAAGTTCCGCAGAATCTTTGCTTAGACAAGGCTAGGGAATCGGGAGTCCGTGCTGCCCAGCTTCCTATCGGGCGCTTTCTATCGCATCTCCCAACACGAAAGGTTCTCACCGTGAACCAGGTATTTGAGGTTCTTGTAAAATGGGTGGAGACGAGAGATTGGGAGTTGTCATTATACGCGGTCATTCCAAAGCGTAAGTTCCAAGAAGGTAGTGCGCACGAAGGGTCGACAAACGAGAAGAGTATCGATAGTACGGCTGAGGTGGGAAGCCAAGGCGAACCGATATTTTAGTCTCTTTGTCACTATAGGACTTTTTTGAGACTTGTTTTGCCCGAACCCCTCTCCAACGGCTCTGGTTGGTGTGGTGCTGGCTTCCACCCGATCTACACTCACTTGGTGAGACAGGAAGCCGCGGGGAAAAAACCGACTGACCATGTAAATTACTTGGAATGTAGCTGGTAATGTGCCATCCTCTTCTCCGTGCAGTTCTGGATGTCCCAAGAGTCAATGCATTTCAACCCGGTTATTTCTTACCCACCTTTATATATCGCCGAGGCGGCGGCTAGTGTGTCTCTACGTAACAAATGACGGCTTAAACACCACCATCAGCTGTTGCGTAGGCAAATTGAACGCGCAGGCGCACCGTCCGATGATGGCGTTATTCTCACCCATGTCCCTGAGATCGTCCAGAAGTTCCCACATACTTGGATACCTTATTTTAACTTCGTCCACATCAACTGTGAGAAGGTTAAAACCTGCACGGCTCAATAGGTTTGACATATCACGGGGGTCTAACTCAGTAGTCAGGAGCAGGAGTTCGGTAGTGGGGGTTTGACGCGCCTGCCATCGGAGATATGTGGGGAGAAATTCCACCTTCTCGCTCAACCTCTGCCAGCTGAAGTGCGGTACGCAGCTCGAAAAGTGTGTCCCCTCCAAAGATAGCGCCAATGAAAACACCGTCAGGTCTCAAGGCTTCTTTAATTTGTACCAGCACCCCTGCATGAATGTCCCGTCAATTCCTGTAATCAATGCCGTACACCTACATACCTGGCAGATCGTTGACCCAATGGAGGCTTAGACACGATACTATGGCTTCCTGAGAATTTCGTGGGATGGTATCAAGTAGTTTCTCCTCGTCCAAGACAAGTCTTTCCACCTGAACTACTGCCATTAACTAGGTAACTGAGCCCTAGTACTAAAGATAATGACGCACCTTCGAACTCTGTGTCGGGGTCTCGACCAAGGGCAAGCTCTGGGAGAGATATATAAAACTGAATGATTGAGAAAAGTTGGGTACTGTTTCCTACTACTCATGTCCACCATTGTCACTTTCTGTGTTCGATCTGGCTCTAGCAATTTGGAGAAATGACCGGAACCAGACCCAAGGTCAAGGATGGAAGGGAACTTTCTCTTAATATCCTGAATATTTTCTTAGCCATGTTTCAATACGAGTTCACCAGAATGAACACTAGCCAGAAATCTTTCTATCATTCTGTCTGCAACCTCATTACGGACATAGTCGACAGTCCTGCTACGGTTACCTCCGTCACGAGCGACTGCACGATCTTTTTGCGAGCGTTTCACCTCTCTATCGAACACTTGAAATGGGCTTTGAGTGGCTGAGTTAACTTGAGAAGACGCCAAAGACGCGAAAGATCGTAAGTGTGCTTTGAAACACGAGCGTGTGGCCAAAATCATCGCGGTTGAGTCAAGGAGAGGCTCGGCATTATCCGAGCCAAACTTGCTCAACTCCATCATCATGGACAACAACCAACTCAATCCTCACAACTCATCCAACGGTGCCATGAACAACATCCTCCAGAATGGTCTCACCCCAGAGGAATATGCCCAGAATGCTCGTCAACTTGAGGCTTACAGTCGTATGAACGCCTTAGGTTTACAAGTCTATTTGGAGAGGCAAACCCACTTAGCGGAGCAGCGTCGTCAGGACGAGTGAGTTGCCATTGTACTGACCTGATTACTCTTACCACTTATTACTAGGGTGCGTCTCATACAGATGGCTCAACAGCTCGCCACTGGCAGGTGTGTTCTGTTGCATTGTTGTACACTCCTCATATGGAAAGGATATCAGACAACAGCACCATCAGCGGCAATTTTTGCCAGCTGCCCCCCAAGTGCCTCATGCCCTCCAACCGCTACCCGCGCAACAATCCGCTGCGTCCAGCAGTCGCAACGCGCCAGTGGTGTGCTTTTTCTTAGCTTGTCTTCAACGATCGAACTTATCTATACGCAGCAAATGTTCAACCATGGATGGTCTCACAATGAACCTAATACGGGCGATGTGATGTCGCAGAGTGCGCGACACCACCGATTTCACGTCACGGAGCCGAGTCGCGCTCCCGTACCCAGTGTGCGGCAACAGCAGCAACACCATCCTTCTTTCAACACTTCTACCCCTTTCGTTAACCAGAACATTCACCCCCAGCGCGATACGAATCACATTCGCTCTTTTGGAGGGGTGGGGGCTATGGCCACCGTAGGTTACCGTAAACAATTCTCAACATTTCGCTTATCGGCGATGTCTTCTTAACAGTCCGCAAGCACACACCCCCCGATTGCACAACCGCCGAAAACAACAACCCTGGCTTCAGTGCAACACCAGTCTCAGTATCCGCAATATTCTGGTGTGGCCGCCACGGCTTCACAAGCCAGGGCTGAGGGTAGCACGTCTCGTGTGGCTCCTAGCCAAGGTCACTCAGTGCGTAATCCGACTCTGGTCATACTTCGAATCTTCTGAAACCTCTTTCAAAGTATGAGCAAATCAGTACGCTTTACCACTCCTGGGTGAAGGTATGTGTTTCGTGTTGCAATATGTCAAGTCGTTTATCCTATCTGCAAAAGACACATGGCCCCGAAAAAGCTGCTGAGATGACACAAGACCTTATGCGATCGTGGCAACAAAAAAGACAAATACAATCTGAAGTACAAGCCCCTATGCACTCCGCGACTGCATCTTCCACGGCTTTTGCGCCAGCAAGGAGTCACCAAATGCAAAGTCAATTCCAGATTCCGAATCATAGTGTTCCCAATGAAGGAGTGCCAATACCACCCCAAGCGCACTTTCGCAGACAGGAGTGGACTCCAGGGATCTCTGGAGATGGGCGATTGGTCCCGTCCCAACCTCACCTCGTTGTGCCACCCGATAACTCAGCTCCACAAACTAAGTGCCTCCCAAGGTATTGTTAGTCCACAAGAACTTCCGGTCTCCGGCGTGATCAAAGAAGAGAAAGACCACTCGACTACGACTAACCTTCCTTCGACGTTTCCCACCGCACCAAGTTCACAATCACACTCAATATTGTTGCCCCCCGAAGAAAAGTCCACTACTCTATATACTATGCGTGGCCTTGCGGCTAGCATAAAACGATCTTTGAATGCGGAGCGACTGGCGGCGTCGGGGCAACCACCTCCCGCGTCAGAAACACACACGAATACGAGTAAACTTTCGCCCTCAAATGAAGCTGTTGATACCGCCGAACAGTCCGGTCCGGCGACCGCGGGGTCTCACGAACCCGCGATTATCCCCACAACAGACGCGATGGAAACGGTGCCTATTCCCCATCTCAACGAGGGCGGGGTTTCGTCAGCCACAGCACTATCACCTTTTCCACAGCTTCCTGTATCGCAGCGAGAGACTTCCTCATCACCTGATGAAGTCACCATCCCAGATTCGTATCAGGAACCGTCACATGACTTTGTACCCTTCTCCACTTTGGCGGGTGCAGTTTCGTTTGACAATACCACTGGCTACGCTCCTGCCGACCACCCCACTATACCTTCACCTTTCGCTAGTCCCTTCGAGGGCTTGACGGATCCTCAACAGGCGCCAGATATCATACCCCATGACCCCATGGACATCCCGCTGCTGCCCTTCACTGAATCTTCTTTCAATGGCCTCTCCTTTCCAACCCGTACTCCAACCCCTCCGCTATCCGCCACGATCACACCATTTCGAGACGACGACATTGCTGATGGAAAGATACAGGAAATATCTTCACCCGTTCCCACTTCTCCGGGTTTAGATCAGGTCGAAAAACGGCCAGAGTCGATTTCTCCCACGAGTAAGCATAGCCTCGAGGCGAGGGTCATATCCTACTGGTGGTGATCAAGACCGGATTTACTTCGATGTTACGTCGTCTTCGGAACATTCCACCCACCCCCAAGCGCAAGTACAGATCCCAAACCCGCCAAAGGAGGAATCGCACGTTTTCGTCCGTCGCACAGGTTTGTTAGATTCGTCGATAGAGGAAATTTCTGGAGAACCCTTGGAAAGCGTGCGAACGGAGGGATACCCAGGGGATGAGACGAGAAAACATGTTCGGACAAGTGAAGTACCAGCCGCAGTACACACTTCGACAGGGCCAACTAGTGGGAGGAATACTAGTCCTGCTGCGACTCCAGGCTCTGGCGTTTTCCTCAAGCCCCCTATGAAGCCCGCTGAAGAGCCTGCTTTCTATATCGCCGTCCCACCACTGCCGGAATGGGTCCGCAGGGCGAAGCGTCGAAAAGTGGCAAGCAATGGACTGGGAAGTGAGGAAACTGGTGAGTTTTTTTTTACTCTTGAACCACTGCTCGTTTCTCATTTATTTAGGGCAGCGCAGTGATCGAGGTTCGTAGGCTGCTGTACGTTGTTTACTAAACTCAGTATGCTCAGTTAGAATACGCGGAGAATGAACTTGCAAATCGTCTGTGTCCACGACATTGTCATTGGAGCGGGTGCCAAGCTGTTCTAAACTCGATGTATACTTTGAAGCAACACGTAAGACGACACCAATCAGAGGTGGAGCCAATAGGACCCGCAATGGTATCAATTTTGTGTGAGATGAGGCATAGTGGACTAGCGGCTAACTCGAATCTCAAAGACAGTGTCGTGTCAATGGAAACAATGTCGTATGGTGTGCGAACAATCCAGCCTACTTTTACACCTTAACCGTCACATCGACAAGGAGATAATCTGCATATATGATGGTACTGGAAGCTTAAGATCCACACGTGTCGTATAACTGAGAGGGGTTTCCTAGATTGCGAAGAGCGTTTCTCCCGTGCCCAAGATCTCGCTGCGCACGAGAGGAGCGAACATGCCAACGACGAGTCTCTGCCATGCGCCATACCTCAACGCCCAGTTCTCAAGAATCATGTACCTCTACCTCAGACACTCCCTTCATATACGGTTACCACCCAGCCTGCCTCCAAGCCGTCAATTTCTGCAGAACGACATTCTCGACTTGGCCCTTGGGTAGCTGAGTTGCTGATACTTTACTGTGCTCCGTCAAGCTGATGTACGTCAACAGGTTCTGGGTATGACGTTTGGTCACCCAGTCACAGGCTCTCACGGAGATACGCGCCTCACAGACAAGGCGCTCGAAGTGGCGCCGACGCCCATAATCCCTGGCAATGGCAACGGTGGAGAGATTACGCCCAAATCCGAGTTGATGGAGCTGGCAGAATATGATCCTCCTAGAAGAACCATCGGTACGATCCTTCGACGACTTGAACACCGTTGACATTACGCGCGTCTTTCGCGACGGCGTGAGTGTCGGGAGTGGCTTCTCATCCACACTAAAGGTTGTAAGCGAGAGTGATGGAGGACAGACATCATTGCAGACGGTCGCCGACTCTGATTCAATGGCTGTAGAGGCGCTCTTGTGAAATTGAACCTAGTTACAGTAATTAATACAAATTTACGATTTCGGAATGAGCGGGCCGGTGAATGTGAGAACGAGACTTTCCAAAAAAGGAAAGAGGCATGGGAAATAGATCGCTTGCCCGCCTCTGAGCAGGTTGCAAGTCTTGACCCTCCTCTCTTCTTCACATGACTACTCACAGTCCGTCCTTCATTTCTCAACCCGATGTCATGTCTGACGCTCTCCACAGATCCTATGTATATCTCTGCTCATTCTGCAGAGGTTATTCTGTCAGATTTTCGCCCACTGAAGCTCCAGCCAGACGCACTTCAGTTTCTCAATCTCCTCCTCGATGACATTTTGGCAAACATAATTACCTCCTCTCGTTCAATCCTCACTGATCGTCTAAAATCCGGCTTACTGAAGACCCTTCCCACAACCATGGGGAAGGATGCGCTACTCGAAGCAGAGATGGAACTGCACGCGTATTGGCAGCGCCCAAATGCCATCAAACCTTCTGCTTCACAAACTTCCACTTCAGAACATAGCTTCGCTGTTCCTTTGATGATAGAGGTATCCAGCTCGTCCTGATATGTTCTCAGTCCGTCTTACTCGTTCTCCTAGTTGATGCGTCTCAAGTGTGAAGCCTATTCGACACTAAACGACTCGGACGAGGACGCACAAGTCGAAAACAAAATACAGGAACGTTTGCAGTTGCAGGGTGTAGAACCTCCAAAATCTATTGTTGTTGCACCCGCTTCCTTGTACCTCACGGCGATTCTCGAGTGAGTCCGATCTCAGCGAACTCACGCTCGCCTCCCAGCTACTTATCTCGTATTTACAGATGTATATGCGAGTAAGCGAGGGTAATCTTATGCTCCGCCCTCACCTCACTTAGCATGCCGTACCTAGGCACATATTATCCAGCGTCGGTAGGGTAGCTACGCGGGACAGTAGCAAGGAAGTGGCCGGAACGCACGATCTGTTCATTGCACTCTGTGAGGACGATGGCATATACCCCATGTTCAGGGTCTCAAAAGGTGGGTATGCCCTTCCACCGCACTTTTAGCTCTTATCAAAGTTGTGCAGTCTACGGTCTTATAGAAGGCTCCCTCAAATCTTCCGCAAAGCCGCGGCGGAGCAAATCTCTATCGAGGTCAGAGCGACATGAGACACGTGACACATCGTTGCTGGACCCACCACCGCAGTCGCAGCCTCGGGTATCGTCCGAGTCTACCACCTCCGGTGCAGTCTCCGGGTCTGTGAGCCCTGAATACCATCCGCCAAGGTCCTCATTAGACAAGGGGAAAGCTATCAAGTCGTTTCGCTCTTCTGGTGATCGCGACATGACTCTTCCGTCAGATCCCCTGTTTCGGGTGACTCTGAGTAAGAAGAGTATCATCGCCCGTGACGGCAAGGACGGCGCTGCCGTGGAAACAGAGGTCCGCAGTTCTTTCAGTTCCTCCGTGGTACCATTGTATCGTCGTTTGCTTATTTCGCAGCAGGAGGGAAATGTGATACAAGACTTCGATGATCTGATGCGGTCGGGAGACACCATGAAGGTATCGTTGACTCCAGACAGGTTGCGATCAATGGAGGTGTGTTCACAGAGTTATACTTCCTTTCGCACTTTATTCTTACAACATTTCCCATAGGCTGCAAAGCAACAGCAACGACGCACCGCGCAGCAGGCGCCAAAGACCATCGTCGACGACCATCACCGAGCATCATCGGCCTCCGAAGCTGATGGCCGCTCACCTACGCCACCTGACCTGAAATACCACCACCCCAGGAAATCTCTTCCCCATGTTGACGAGGACGAGGAACTCAAGGAAACCGCGAATTTGACACAGGATGTTCGATCCCGATCAGAAGTGACTAAGCCGCCAGACACGCGCGCACGTTCAGTGTCCACTTCGAAAATATACCATAGTGGTCCGCGGGTCACAAGGAAGTCATCGCTTGGCATCAGAAGCCCCCCACTCCAATCTGGGCTTCCTGGACGCGATATGTACGATTGGAGAAAGAATACGCCGACAACACCTCAGCGGACGCGTAAGATCCAGCGAAATCGCGAATCAATGGACATCGAGGACGTTATGAACGGTTCAGAAGGCGACGAGTCAAATCCTGATCAGACGGCACAGGGTCGCGGCAGATTATACCCCGTCTCAAAGGCCACGCACGATCTTATATCCTTCCTCGAAGATGGCCCCCCTCCTGAGGTCCAACCCGTACGCTCTGCCACAGTGAGCTCCACCTCTCTTGCACCGACGACCAAGTCTGCCAAGAGTGGCAGCCGGCTGCAACGCATGATCTCGAAGTTCAGTATTGCGAGAGAAGGATTCCAAGAATCTGCACGTGGTCGAGGAGTTGGCATTACAAGTGCCCCGTCTACTCCTGTATCATCACTAAGATCCCTTGGCGCAAGCAACCCTCCTCCTCCCCCCATTGCCGTCAAGCCCGTTCCACCACCGATCCCCCAGCTCCCAATATCACCGCCCTCGTCATCTCGGACGTCATCCCTTGAGGATGATGCACGGCCTCACATATCGCGAACCGATCGCCCCAGGAAAATGTCGGTCCGCAAGGCTGTACCGACCTGGGAGAGCGCGGCAGATCAAGGGCTTCAGACTCCACATACCGGGGCTGAGAGGATTTTGCCCCCGTCTCCTCCTTTGTCCTCTCAACCTGTGTCAGCTTCGTCACCATCACCCTTCCAACCACACGGACACGTTCGATCCTCCCCGACTCTAGCACCTGAGGGAAAAGATACGAATGGTGACACGCATAATCACAAAGCCGTCCGGAGCGAATCTCCTGCTGCGATACCCGCTGGGACCGAGGCACATCTAACTCGAGAAAACGGAAATGGGCGGGCCGAGCAGCAATACCCTCAGGGTATATATCGCCCAAGGTCGTCCCGTCCGAACCTTCGCTCGCCTTCGAACGACGAGCAATCTCATTCAGCTCGGAAATCTTTGGGACGCCGTTCACAACCACCAAATGGGACTGTTGACAGTCAGCTTATTCACCCATCTCCTTCGTTGTCAGAGGCCCTGGCAGTAGATATGAGAAGGTTGATGTCTCAAGCCACTTCTGCTGATGAATGCCGCCTTCTCGTGGACACTTTCCTCACTCGCGCTGGCATCGTCCCACCCCCACCTGTCTCTGTGGTAGCCGATATCACGCCCCCCGATGTGGAGCTCCTTGAACATACTCTCGTTAATTACTTTCTAGGCGCGGATCTAGAAGGATTACAGTTACCGCAGACACAGTCTTTGCAAGCTGAAGTGAAGCGTCGTTCTACGTCGTCTACCCCGAAACAAGCCCAGGAAAGTGACGACGCTCATCTGAGTACCGCTTCACTCATGGATTCCGCGCATGCTGTGTACACGCACCACATTGTCAGTGATGCTGTGGCAGTTGTGTCCTAATAATTATATCCTTGTTCAAGTTATACCTTTCACTTTTCTGTCTCGGATTCCCCGCTTTCATGACACTGATGTTATAGTGGTTCGGAGCGTTTTAATGGCGCATATTGCTATATTTACTTATTGTCTGCACGTTGGTTACATAACTTGTTCGTCCTGTACCTTTTCGGTTTGTGCTGCGGGTACGCTACTATTTTTGGTGGCGGTCCCCATAGTAAATGTTCTCTGGCGCTACGCCACGACAGGGCTGATTGACAAAGAAGGACCATGATGAATGAATACGATACAAACAAACAAACTCGACCATGATTAAGTTTCTACGGATACGTATTATCACGTTCATTAAGCTCTTCATCTCGCGCTCTCAGCGTGTCGTAGGGCTCCAATCCAAACCACTCCGGGATCTGGTCCCATATCGCCTGCCGTCCTGCGTGAACTGCGGGAATAAACTCCTCTCGACATTTACTACACATCGGCAATCCACGCAGGTACTGCCCGTCCACCCATTCGGTGTGGATGCAACATGTCTATCATCTGGCCGAGCGTGAACAACGGATCTCCGTCGCGCCCCGCTGCGATTCCCCCGACGGAGCGCAGGGTATTCAGCGTGATAAAGTAAAACGCGTCGCGGCAAGCCTGTCCACCCGCACAACCCTCGGCCGTGGAACGGTTCTTGACCTGCGCGTCGAGGAAAGTGGCAACGGAGCGCTGCAGGGCCTCCCGCCCGCGGAATGTAACCACCAGATCACCATGCGAGAGCATGACGGGTGTCGAGTCCTGCGCAAGCATCGGCGACGTGAAGCACGATAGGGTAGGCGAGCAAAGGCTGGAAGGAACGCCGTCTGCTGTTTGAGGGGAGGATGATGGGGACGGGGGCGAGGACGGGGACGGGGAAGGGGAAGGGGAAGTGGGGCTGTTCTCGCTCGATGCCTCAAGGATGAGGTGCGCAAGCGGTTCGGTCCCACTGGCGGTCTTGGACGTCCCGTAGCGCGCGAGGTCGTAGAACGCGGCCGGGAGGACGGAGCCAACGTTCAGCTCACGCGCGAGGTTGATGACGTGGATTGGAGAGGGGATCTCATGGCGCGGGTCGTAGTGGCCGTTGGGGGAGAGTGACATCCGTTCGCGCCGGTCCCATTCGGAGAGGGTAATGGGGAAGTAGCTTTGAAGACGCTCTAGGCACTGTTTCCGTGGAATACAAATAAAATATTTGCAAGACATGCGGAGAACGGAAGCGAGGAAGGGAAAATCCTGAACAAACGGTCGGCGAAAGTATCTATAGTATGCGTGCGAACGGTGGTCAGTGGTAAGCTTCGGATAGGGCATATGACTCTCATCGTACAGTCCATCATATAGAGCCCTCAGGAGATGATACACATCAGTCGGTGAGTCGCAGAGTCGAATGATGCACCCGGTGTCATCCGGCTGAGGTATTGAGAGCATTGTCTGAAATATATCTGCATGACGTTCCAGCTGGCCACGGTGGACTTTGAATGCAAAATTTCCAGCACAGAGAGTGACATTGCCGTCAGAAAACCAGAAATCCCGACACACACGGTAAGGGAAGTCGGGAGACAGACGAGGCTCCTTGAGAATGAAACCCGAAGCCGATGGTGTTGAGTTCTCGGCCATAGTGCCAACTACTTCTGAAGAGCGAGAACCAGAGGTGTGAGATCACCAAAGATACACATGGAACACCATAGAGACATGTGAGGCTGACAAAGTGCGGGAAACTCCATGCCTAGGTCTAAACCCCACATCCCCGATAACTCTAAGCTGAGCTGAGCTTACTCATCTTAGTGTACCCTAGAAGAACGACGAAGAGGAATGAGAAGAGGAAGCTCAAGTCTGGGATTGCCCATTGCCCTGAAATTCAGGACTGAGAAGTGAGCGGACCAGTGTCACCGTATCACAGTCTCAAGCTCAACTACCAAGTGTAATAACGTAGATTCCGAGGGACCAAACCAGCTGGGAAGTACAAATAACCGGCCCTGAATAGAAGGGATACAAGCTCCAGGCGTCTGATATGCAATTATGGTAATAACCGCCTATTGGCTAGTCCAGTCCGAAAAGAGTCTACTCAGTCTTGTGGAACTCGTCGGTCGAAGTGTTCTTGTTGCCGCCTTCATCGAGACAATCGACAGACGTCCTAGGCAAAGAGAAAAGCCGCGGTGTAAGGTCAGCATCCGAGTTCAGGCGAAGATCAAAGCCGAACGGGCCGCGCCAGCGGCCAGTTTGTGCACACCGTGTCGCCTGCTCGATAATTGTCCTGTAAAGCAAGTTGTTGAATCCGACGCACTGCAAGCCAACGCAGGCGATTTTAAGAGCTCCGGCCAAGTATAATTGAGTTGTTTCGTAGACTGTCTGAGGGGATACGTTTTTGCGTCCTGCCAAAGTTTCTTTAACAAGGGCTTGGGTCGTCTGTCAATAGACACCATAAATATTCAGACAGAAACGAAAAAAAAAAAAAAAAAAAAGCCAACTCACCTCGGTCGATAGCTGCTCAAATTCCTTGGACGTCAAATCGTCAAGTCTGAGTGCCTTATACACGCCGGCATAGTACCACTTCCCGTCCTTGTTGTAGAAGCACTCTGTTCAAGGTTAGCAAACCAGTGCACCAATTAATATAACGTCCCACAACCTGTTGGTTTATCCAACTTGGAGATGACGTCAACCATCGTCCAGCGATGGGCAGTTGCGACTCGTGGGTTTGTAGTGCATTTAAAAAGCGGGGTCAGAAAGTAGCCATGCTCTTCGCGCTCCGGACACCAGTTCGTCGTCAACTGCTGAAATACATGATGGTTTGTTAGTCTACACGGCGATAAGTGTCAGCAGATAAAAGCCCATCAGGTTGTCGAGCGTACGCAGTTCTGAGGGCCTTCGCCGTGACGCTAGGTGAATACATTTCACCAAACAACTGTTGGAAAGGACGCACACCAATCGCACTTGCGAGAAATTCGTGTAATGTGTACGAGGGAGGGATCAAGATGGGCCTTAATGCGTCTGATGGAATCCCCACAGGGAGAGGGAGGGTGGCTAGAATTGCGTGTCTCGATCTGATGGATTCTTCTGCCTCAGGGAGTTGGTGCAGTGAGTTGGCAACGACCTGCGGAGTCTATGAGCACGAGGGAAGAATGGGATCGAGAGGGTTTACTTTGATATCTAGGTCGTTGAGATCAGAGACAATCATCTTTGGAGTTGTGGGAATATCCAGAGCTGAAGCTGGGGGGGAACCGACTCTGGCGAAATTGTTATACGTTGCTTCGCGGAGGAAACGTAGCGCATCTTGACGGGTAGATTGGACGTCACTCTCTGGTGTCTTAGCACATGTGATTGAGAGCTGTTGAAGTCGCCGCAAGTTCTCAGAAGTCGAGAGGCATGATTACTATACCTGGGAAAAGGCTTCAGTTGCCTCGTATTTGGGAGGCTCATCTTCTGAGTTGGATAGCTGTTCCTTTAGGGTGTTGTTCTGAACCTTTGGATTCTCATCGATCGGTCCCACACACTCCTGGCCTGCAGGACGTACGTGTTCATCCCGGGACTGGGACCTACTAGTAGTACCACTGGAGGTACTTTCAGGAGTATATGCGGCGGAATGTTCCTTTAGAATGTCTTCCAAGTACTTGTTTTGTTGGCGGAGGTTTTCGATAGTAGCGGACTTGTCCCGAATGGATCTGCAAGCCGAGGAAAGATGTTGTGCGATAGCATCTCTTGCTGCTATGGCCTCAGTAGCCCGCATTCTCTCGATCTGAATGGCGATGGCAGACTCTGCCGCACAAAAAGGGTTCTTTACCGGTCAATAACTGGATCTCATGAAAAGCGAAGGACTCACTAGGGGCTGCATAGTTGTAAAGAGAGAAAGAGAGAAATGCGGATGAGTCTCATATTGATGGGTGTTATGACGTCATACAGTCGGTTATCCTCCCATCCAACAAACTCAACACAGTGTCGAGACCTTTCAATACACCTCGATCCGGTCCTTCCCCTGCTTTGAGTCGCACGTGCGCAAAGTCGATCACTTTCACAACGCACGGCGGCTTAGATCCTCCACTGTGCTCGTCATCGCTCTCGTCTCCGCTCTCTGAGTCTTCCTCTGAGTCTTCTTCCGTGGCCCCTTCGGATTCTCGTCCACCCCCATCACTTGCGGCTTGCTTAGCGAGCCATTGCACTCCCATCTCGGCGCGGTCCCAGTCCCCCTCGTAAACGATCAGCAGACTACCTCCAACCATGCGCATCTCAATTACGCTCATGGCATCCCGGATCTCCTGGACACTTTTCCGGATGGACTTCAGCACCGGCAGAAGCAGCGCCCTAGGAAGTCCGACGTCCATTCGCCCACCCGCCTCAGCTCCCGGCAAACCGCTGTGAACACGATAATGTAAGATTGAAGCACCGAATGCGTAAGACTCTTGGGCCTGACATCGTTGAACCGCTGATGGGGAAGAACCGCGCGATGCCTGCACCAAGTTCCGAAACACCGATAGTTTTTCCATAATTTTTCGGAAAGATGACGGGCAGTGATGTCGTATTCCCAAAGACCTGTAGTAATGTTGCACACGAGTGTTCGGTGTCGACTGACATCGGATCAATGTTCCGTACATACCTGAAAGCCAGTCAAGCGAATCCCCGTGTCCCCGGAAGTTGTACGCCTTGCGGTGTTCTGCATCCGTTCCTTTTTTTCAGGCGACGCGTCCTCTTCGTATAAATCTGTGCCAAGCTTGATATCGAGTATATTCGGCTTGAGGAATCCGTGCGCGGCGTTCTCAATAACCAACAACTGTATATTTCGGAACACTCGTCACACTTGTGTACAGTATGAGCGGATGGCAGAACACTCATCTTTCTCGCCTTCTGGAATCCCCTCCACGTTTGCGAGACCGTCGGCGGTCTTCTGACCCTCCAGGCGTAACGTTCCGAAATAGGTGGGAATCCATTGGCGCAGTGATGCCAGTGCTGGATCTGCCAGACTGTCATGATAGAACTGAAGCTCGTGAGGTAGAGCAGGCTTGATGAGGAGGGCGCCATCATCCGAAGTCTGAATCCCTTTGTGCCCTCCTACCTGAGAAGTTAGCGGGTGGATGGATGCTACAGATCTGTCGGCCATCGTGTCTGTTATAAGTCAGTGGGAGAATAATAGTAGAGCACCGTACCCCTAAACTAGCACTCGGACCTTCGTTCACCAATGACACTCACCTATTCCAACGCATTCCTCTTAAGAGCTCTCAGACAACGATCTGTCACAAATCGGAGCTTCAGGTTCTTCTCAACTGTCAATACTCATGAAGCCTTTCTCCAGCCTGTGTCTTCTCATCCCGGCGTGACCACCCTGTCCTTGAACCGTCCACGAGCGAAGAACGCCATCTCGCTCCAGCTTCTCAAGGTGCTGTGCTCTTTTCTTCATAATATCATTTGTGCGAATATCAGCGATACAGCAACTCGTCGAGTGCTTGGACACCGTGCGGTTCGACGACTCTGTCCGTGTGCTCATTCTGAACTCTTCCACTGCCGGGTCATTCTGTGCCGGAGCCGATTTGGCAGAGCGGCGCACTATGTCTAAAGGCCAGGTTTCCAAGTTCCTCGCAGACCTGCGCACTGCGCTCGGAAAACTTGAGAGCTTGCCCATGCCCACCATTGCCGCCATCGACGGACCTGCACTGGGTGGGGGACTGGAGCTTGCTCTTGCGTGCGACTTGCGTGTCGCAGGTATGGCCCTCGATGTAATGCCGCCAAAGTATCCAAAGTCGTTGACCTAATGTCTTAACAAGGTCACTCGGTCACGAAGATTGGTCTCCCCGAGACGAAGCTGGGTATAATCCCTGGCGCCGGTGGTACCCAACGCGCGACACGCCTGCTAGGGTTGTCCAAGGCAAAGGATCTCATATTTACTGGTCGTACATTGACGGCGGTCGAAGCTGAGAATTTTGGTGCGCATCGGAATCCATCCTTCATAAGCTGTAGTGTCAATTTTGGCGTTTGCAGGACTAGTGGACTATGTCTCGAAAGAGGGTACACCGGCCATGGATCGTGCGTTGTCCTTGGCGAATGATATCGCTGCGAACGGTGCGTACATGGTGCTAAGGAGATAAACGATGAGGTTTTATTCGGCTTCCGAAGCACCTCTTGCCTTGCGTTCAGCGAAGTTAGCTATTTCAAGAGCTCCTGAGCTGTCTCTGGAACCGGGTGAGTAGCGCGTTCTAATACCCTAGCTGTCACGCTCGTGAGCTTTCTGCAGGGCTTGATTTTGAAAGGGCTGCGTACGAGCCTCTGTTGCAAACCGAGGATCGTGAAGAGGCATTACGGGCATTCAAGGAGAAAAGGAAACCCGTTTTCAAGGGTGAATAATGATACAAGTAGCCAATCCGCTGTCCATTCCGTGGCTAAGAGGCTGAAAAAACCGCGACGTAGAGTAAAATAAACACCTTGACAAGGTGATCTCTGACTACAATGCGGAAGTGTCCCCACGCCCAAAGGCTCGTGACGAGATCGAGAAACCATGCGCGAATCCTGACGGTAGCGCCGACATTCCCATCTGCACACTGTCGCCGAGGCGAAGCCCTTCAAGATCTTTCATCATCATACTCAGGCGGCCCATACCAAAGCGGTCGCGCAGGCCCTTCGGACCTGTCCGCCCACCCACATCCTCACTCTCGTCTGTAAAGCCTTTCTCTACATGACCCCAGTCACTGCGTTGCGCCAGATACGGTCGCAAAAGGGCGGGTTCAATGCGTCCCAGGTAATTTTCTGTGATGTAAGACTTGAGGATTTCAGGTTGCACAAGGAATATGTTGCCCAGTTGTCGAATAAACTCGAAACGCTCGTGCAACGCATGAATGGAGAAGGTAGCAATCGTATCCTGGTAAGATTTGAGATCTCTGAAATGGTCGGTCAGAACGGCCATAGGGGCACCAGTGTCTGGACGTACTTTGCGAGCATCAGGCCTCCCGTGGCGCTCACTGGGAACCTGCGCAAATGCTCAAGCAATTGGCTGTGTGCGGGGGGTAAGGTGAGGTAACAATAGCACCAGACCCCTCACCTGTGGAATGCTACGCCAACTTCGGTCAAGAATATTTCCAGGTTTTTGCCACTCAAGTTTTGTTTAGCCGCAATCCCGACTTTCTCAAGAATTTCGCAGCACCCAATACAAGGGTCCGTGTTGACTCTTGCGAACGAATCATCGTCATTACGAGGCTTGAAGTCCGTTTTTTTCTGTTTGGCGAGCTGCGTGGCCATCCAAGACACGATGGCTGGACGAATTGAGCCTACACTCGCGGTGCACAAGGATCGATGAGTACCGACCGTCAATAAGGCGCTGCATGAGTGAGTTCGCAGCACCCTCGACCTTGCTGACGGTCTGATTGTTGAATACGACCATTTCGCGGCGAACCACGACGGAACTAGCGGCAAGAGGCAGCAGCGCTATGTTGACATACTGTTGCCAAAGGTGACAGATGAGATCGACAGAACGGAGCAGAGATAGCGGCTGTAAACTAGGTTCGATTTTCGTGTGGTCAATTGCTTCGAGACGCGCTACTGCTCTGTGGAGAAACTGTAAAGTGGAATAGAATGCTAGTTGCAGAACTCTCACGTGTTGATAGCTGTTTCTATATATCCCACTGCTATAACCTCGGCCAACGCGCGAAAGAGCGCAAAGGTGTGTTTGGGGCTTGCGAGTTGCCGGTCAGTGTTGGAGTCCTACACTAGGAAATGGCAACGCGCTCACACATCGTTTGGTGGGGTCAACTCTGCGCATCTGCCGATCGCCTCCGCGTGCCACTTCAGCATTGTTTCGGCGGCACCAACACTGAGTGACCCATCCTCTTCGTTGACTTGCTCTTCAGGTAATTTGTCCTGGAAGCGATCAGAGGAAGCGATCCCTCCAAAGCGCATGATCGCGGCCGCAGCTTTAGAGGTTGAGGAGGTTCCAGACGTAGCGGTAGCATTCATCATACGATCTAGCATTGACCCCTTTGTCTTATTCACTCTCTCTTCACGCTCCTATGC
Organism: Lactarius akahatsu; assembly: GCA_021524915.1. NCBI lineage: Eukaryota > Fungi > Basidiomycota > Agaricomycetes > Russulales > Russulaceae > Lactarius > Lactarius akahatsu. The sequence goes on from JAKELL010000004.1 coordinate 347,498, forward strand.
AAGCAAGAGTTAACGGCGGCAGTGAAGAAGGAAAAAACACTTACATGGTATCGCGCGAAGGCGGAGAGATAATCTGAATAGAGCTCAGCGAGGTTTTTGCTCTCGCGCTCTAGGTAACGCTGACCCTCGGTATATGGGACGAAGAGTTCCTCCAATGCAGTCTCGAGTATAGAGCTGATGGCAGTCGAGCTAGAGCTACCGGCGGTCGCTGACGAAGCACCTGCCAATGAACGCGAGAATCCGATATTCTGCGCCGGAGACCTCGGTGTCGCAGAAGGCACATCATAGCTTTTGAGGTCCTCGACAAGTAAGGACGTCTGAGCGTGAGTCAACTGTAAGATGCGCAAAAACGCCAGGTCCGACATGTTGCTAGCCCGAGTAAGGAGTTGCTCCATATGCTGCTGAATCTATAACAGTCTCAGTATAACAACTTAAAGGTAACTTGTATTGGATTACCGACTGGGCAAATACTCGTTGTAAGAAGACTTGCATCACAAATGAAGGGTTCGGAAAGACGGCCTGCACGATCTGGGCCTCTTGACCAACAGTTGCTCGAATCTCGCCGAATAGTTCTGTCAGACTTGACTCGGTTTTCGGAGGGATGGTATTAGGATCAGCAAGGAAGGCGCCATCTAACTGCACGTGAGTACCCGGTCGCGGTGGCATTGTAGTGGAGCAGACACAAACAGGGTAGTGTTATCGCTGTCCATATTCTTCTGAACGCGATTGATGAAGAAGTCGTGCTGATTCACATAGACTTGCACACAGGAAGCACCACCATTGAAGTCAAGCAGTGTCTGCGCACAGTGCTGCAGGAAGGTAGTCAGGGGTACAGCTCTCTGAACACGAGAGGAAAACCCACATGCATCATCTTGGGATCGCCCTTACGATAACATCTGTCGAAGAGGTGCAGCATATCCTTCTCAAACTTCTCACAATACCTGTCGATGTTTTCTCTTGTCTATTGACGCATTAGCATGGTGCTCCATACACTGGTAAAGTGATGCCCACTTTGTCTGCGGTGGGCAAGTCGATTTCCTTCACGAGAGTGGCCAACCTTCGTAAGAGTACCGCCACCTGACGACGACCGTCTTTCCCTTCTTTTTTGAGGCTGTCAATCCGAGAGGTGTCGTCACGGGAGAATTGGGTGTAGTAGTCGATTAGATCGTAAGCGGCCTGCGCTCTCTGACGTTGAAGGTGGACTGATTCGAGCTGTTCGCCTGAAACGAACTGAATAAAAGCAGGGCCAGAGCACGGCTCAAAGACTCGCCTATGCGTCCGGCTGTGCGTCCCACTTCGCTCATCCTTGCTTCCATCGAAGCAAACGATGACCCTACTGCCTAGTCACTCATTAGAGAGGCTCGTGACGGGTAGTGTAGCCTCTCATACGTACCTCGAAACCACGGTTAAGATCAGACATTTTTTTCGAGTACTCCCTCTCCGCGACTCGGACGCTCTTCTCCATCTGCTCGGTTTTCGCCTGGACATCCTTCCGAAGTGCAATGAGACGGTCAACAGCAGCCTCGAATGTGCTGATGAACGGCTTCGGATTGAAAGCTGAAGTGGGTTAGATCCTTACGCATGGAGGTAGTATTGGAGGATCCGTACGTCCGGGATCCGCTTTTGATTGCGCTATTAACTTCTCAGAGAATGCGCCTACGAAATCCTTGACATCAAACTTTCCCTGAACCGATGTCAGTGTCTCGGATTGTAAACTTGTGCGCATATACCTGGAACGTCTGTAGTTTCAGGGTATCACCCGCAGCAGTATCCCTAGTTATTGGCGAATCCATTAGAGCGGATGCTGTTGCCGCTCCGATCACACCGTCTATAATCCCCCGGTCCACTCCGGCCCGTTTTGACAATGCTGTTCTGTCCCACCTGTGCAAACCTTCTTGTCATATCTGCTGAAACCGGGTACAATAAATGGGCGTGTAACACTTGTGCATATGAGTTTCCAATAGCGAAACAGGTGCCCGGTGTTTCTCTCTTGGCCCATGTTACCTTATTGACAATGGCATTTCTAATCACTTGCAGATGACGTCGCGGACAAAGTTAACTCGCAAACAAGTGGACGATGTTCTAGGTGGTGACGAAACATGGAAACACGCCGATTCCACTGCAGGTACACGCTTGACCTTGTCTTCGAGCTCCCATAGCTGACCAGAGGTGAAAGCGACGTGCCCGAAATGCGATAACGATCGTGCATACTTCTACCAGCTGCAAATTAGATCGGCAGATGAGCCGATGACAACGTGTAGGTCGGCCTCTTTCGACCCTCCGAGCAGTTAATAACGTATAATACTTTTTCATCAGTCTACCGGTGAGTCATGGTCGTGTACTAAAGAACGTCTCATGGACGCGTCGACAGTTGCACTGCATGCACACATCAATGGCGTGAGAACTAGGTGTCGGACGCTTGACTTGCATCCGAAGTCCCGAGTTTCACGTCTCCTTCTAAAAATATGCTCCTGAAACTTCGCAAATTCGTGCATACAACGCATATAGCGCCAAATTGATGTCTCACCATCGTGGGCGCACCCCAACGGAATCCACATGAAGAGCATGCAGAAACTTTCGTGTATGCCCCCATCAATTTTGCGAGGGTTCACTTCGTATCTGTTACACGTAGGGGTTTCCGATTCACCCTGTCTTCAAACACGATCGGTTGTATCTATCACTTTGATGACGACGTCGTAGTGGCAATCGATAGCATTCGCACAGCTCTGATACAACAGACGTGACAAAATGATAGGAATTTTCAGCTGTGGGTTCAGCTGCTTACGTCCATAGAGTCTTTCTCATTCCCAACAACTTCAAACATGAGGGATCCCTGCTGTTCTTTCAACCACTGCACGCTGCGCTTCTCGTCCATGAAATACGTATAGGCACGGCGAAGGTCCTCAACATCGACATTCTCTGCCTTGCGTTTCCGGGCCAAAACCTGGGCACACGAAATCAAATTTAGTGCGTAACGCAGAGTCGTTTGCATGGCCATCGTTGTCAGTACGTTTAGCGCCTCCGCGGTGAGAGTTACGTCCTCCTCTTCGCATCTGGAAACAAGGTGCCTTGTAAATGAAAGGTAAAGCAACAGACGACCATGCATTTTCACTGACCGTATCTGGATGATTTGTTGGATATCCTGTTCTTCATAAGGCTTGGTGCTGACAATTAACACACGATCTAGAAGGTCAACGGGGAGCCCATGCGGACTCTGGATTTTCGTTCCGCGTATACGAGCCATTCCTCTGTTTGAAGCCATGATTACCAACGGCGCAAGGTCGTCCTCAAGAGCGCGATTGAGAAAGGAAAAGCACTCGATGTCGAGCATGTGCACTTCGTCAATGAAAAGGACCTGCGTAGTAGCTGGGGATGACTCGTTGGAGTGGAGGGGAAGAAGAAGTGTACGCACTCCAGGGACAATCTCAGCCTTGCCTTCTTCACGCCATTCAGTGACTTTCGTGTTAATCTGGTTGCGCAGTTCTGGCTTGATTTCACCTGTGTCGCCTGCAAAAAGTGCAAGAAAGCCCTGGGTTCGGCTGTTGATGACGTCAATCTCGTGCAGTGACACGGTGTGAACGACTTCTTTGCGCTTCTGTATTTCGCCTTCGGGACATCTGACGAATTTTGTCTAGCCGCATCATTCAAGGGTTCGTTATGTGCCATAAGGACGAACGTACATCCGCACCCATGGCGTCATAATCTCGGGAGCGAGCAAAAGACCTGCCTAGTTTCGAGACTTTTCCAGAAGCCTTGTCTATCGAAATGACGTCGCCAGCGAGGACCCTTTCTTTCGAAAGTGAGTCTATCATTTTTGTTCCAAGATCGTAGATGGTCTCCATGTCTGTAGTTTTGATTGTGAGCTTTCCAGTTTTCGTGGCCTTCAAGGTGATTCGGGGTCAACAACAGGCCGGCACGTCACATTCATAAAGGGATACTTACGCCTGTCAGGCTACGATCAATCTGGATCTCAACGACTTCACCCTCGATGATCTCCGTTTCCTCTTTGATACGTATGCCGATGCTACGCCGAAGAGCTTGTGTCAAGGCCTCTGTCTTTGACATGGACAAAGAGAAAACTTCGGAAGCGGCGATTATTGTGAACGGCACATCGGAACCAAGTGTTTGTGCCATGCCTAAAGAGACAGCGTGTCAGAGAAACAGGCGAGGAAGGGGGTAATAGGTACCAAGGGCAATGGCGGTCTTGCCGGTCGATGGTGGGCCCGCGAACAACATGGCACGACCGGCAATTCTTCCCTCCTGAACCATCTTGAGGATCATACCCGCGGCCTTCCTAGCTTTTGCTTGACCGACCATACCCTGAGAGCTAGCGCGTGGTTCGAGACGGTCATCGAGTCCAAGACCACGTATGTGTGAATGAGCGCCTAATGAATGACTGGTTTGCTGAATGCTTGACAAAAAAAAGAAACTAAAAACCTATGCGTTCCACTTTTGTTGTATCACGTAGCTCCGATGTTCCAGTAGTTATCTGTGTCGCCTGTGGACATGAAATATCAATCAACAACGAAAACCAGGGGGCCGAAGGGATATACCATGGCTATGGATGAATGGATGGGATGATGTGGGTTTGTGGGAGTGGGGTTGATGCACGTTGATGTTACGTAAAGGAACGATCACAGCCACTGCAACTATTGCTTCCGATGCCGACGTCAATCAAAATTGAAGGTTGGCCCCAATTGGCCTGGTTTTTCAAAACCAGGGGGGGAAACCGAGGCTCAAAGCTTAGGCCGGCTCGGTCGTCTGGCCTTCCGGAAACATACGTCGAGTTTGCCACTAGATACTAGCTTACTGGTGAAACCATAAGTCGACTCGACTCTGACTCGACTCGAGCATCGCTTTCCCTTTCGTCAGTTATAGCGTCAGGCACAATCCATCACGTTTTGCGGATCTCAAGGGAGGCTGTCTTTTGGCGTTGTCTCTTGGATCGGTAATCTCGACCTGCACGACTCCAACCGCGAATCACTTACCCATGCTCTCTTACTTCCCAACTTGTGCACGTCAATCATGGTCGGCCTTCTTGACAGGCCGCACATTGAGCGCTTCAGCTTTCCCACTAAATGAGATGTATCTGCAGGGACATCCGGGCTACCTTGGCGGAACCTCATCTTCCCCTTACTCAAACGCTCAGTGGGGTTCTCGCATGCGGCGTCTCAGTTCATCACACCTCCGTATGTCGGAGACTTGGGGGCTCATTTTTATTCGTACCGCTCGGGGTTGCTGTACTTCGCGATGCGCCATGACCACGCGAGTGGCTGAAACCCCTGTATTCATGTGCGTTGTTTCCTGATACGCCTCGATATCATTTGTTCCAATGTCCGTTTCTCCACGTATGAGGATGTGTTCCCGAGCCCCGATTGAAAAATCCTTACACCACGCAAGCATAAATAGTGGACGACTTGGACGACTTCACAGCATTGTACACTCGAGCATCACACCCCTCCTTCACCTCTGGCAAGCATCTCTATTATCCCAGACACTCTTCTTACTATGTCGTCATCCCCATCTTATTTTGTCCTCCCTGACCTTTTCTCCCACTCGACTGCGTTTCACGACGCTAAAAACCCCTTTTGGAAACGCGCTTCCGCCGAGTCCAGACGATGGGTCAATAGCTACACCGTCTTCGCTGACCGCCGGCGCGCGTTCTTCTTCCAGGGCCAAAGTGAACTACTGAGTTCACACTGCTACCCTTATGCTGGCTACGAAGAATTTCGTACTTGCTGCGATCTGATCAACTTGTTGTTCGTCATCGACGAACTCAGCGACGAGCAGTGCTATGGCGACGTTCGTCGCACAGGCGACATCTTTCTACAAGCGATGCGAGATCCTACCTGGTCAGACGGGTCGAAGCTGGCGCAAATGACCGCAGAGTGAGTTCATCGTTGTCAGATTGTCTGAACAGCACTTCTGACATAGCCCCAAAGCTTCCGCGAGCGGCTGGTTACGACAATCAAGCCAAAAACGTTCAGTCGTTTTATGGAACATTGCGACGCCTACGTCGATTCCGTGGTTGAAGAGGCTGGATTACGCGACCGTGGAGAAATCCTTGAACTCGAAGAATACCTTCACCTTCGTCGCGAAAACAGTGCCGTTCGCGTCTGCTTCGGCCTGATCTCGTATATCTTGGGAATAGACCTTCCCGACGAAGTCTTTTCAGACCCAACCTTCCAAAAGATGTATTTCAGTGCCGTAGATATGGTCTGCTGGGCAAACGTGAGTATCATGTGCGCACCATAAGGCGCGAAGGGCTTATCTAATCTGTCCGTGTCAGGATCTGTATTCGTATAACATGGAACTGAACCGAGGTCTGGAAGGCAACAACTTCATCACAGTTCTGATGAAGACCCAAAATATGGACATACAAGCCACGTGTAACTTTGTAGGAGGGCACTACAAACAACTCATGGACGACTTCCTGTCTGCAAAGGCGTCATTACGGTCGTTCGGGTCTAAAGTAGACGTCGACGTTCGTCGTTACATTGAAGCATGTCAACATTGGCCGGTTGGAAACCTAGTTTGGAGCTTCGAGACACCGAGGTATTTCGGTGCACGCCGTGACCAGATCCGTCGCACACGCGTCGTTCCACTAAAGCCATTGGAGCGCGACCCTTGAGCGAGGACGATTAATGAAAGTGGAGCAGAGCTTCCTATTCCAATTTCGCTGGGCGAATAGATGTGTACCACGGCGAATTAGATTATACCTTTGCGTAGATGATGCCTTCTTTCTTCTTCCTTCCTTTCTTTCTTTCAGTAGTTAGTGTACAATCAATGACCAAATAATCTTATTCGGTCCTAATTGATATAATCGATTAATCGATAACCGCCCGCAGATCAATTTACGCCCTTCCATGGCTCCGCTGGCATGAACCTCCACGACCACAGTAGTTCTTTTCTTTTTAACTCGTTCGACTGGAAGGCACCTTCAACTGCTCGCAAGGTTCACATTCGGCGCCTTCTCGATATATTGCATTTGTCAATCCAGCGCCGAGATCTGCCTCGCGCTCGGAAGGCATTTGGACTGCTTTCACGATGCGAAGAGATCGAATGGGCGGCCATTTGGAAGCTTTCTCTTCTCTTACTCGCCGACCAGTTACCTACTCCAGGCGGTGCTCCCAGGACGGCGAAGCAGATTGATTTCCTCCGGGTCATGATGCTCCAACACCCTGAAGAGGTGTGTGTGCCAACCGGCCATCTTGCTTAATGGACTTTTGTTTTGTCCCCTGAGCTCTCTCTCCTGACTGATTCTACGTATCAGCGCGAGGCGCTCGTACAAGAGTTGGTGCTATCCCTGGTGATAGCTGGGCGAGAGCGCGACGCTCTTGATGAACTCGAGCTGTGCGAATCCGTGATTTTTTGCTCTTACATACACGTACCCAATTCCGGGAATTCAGATACCTTCCATCGCTTCCCTACCAAGAGAACTCTGTGCTGCATACGTACGCGGGTCTTCTCTGCTTACGGCTTGCGGATGCCGACTTAGGCCGTGACGCACAAGGCACGTCGAAAACGTCCAGACCCGCGTATTAACCGTCGAAGTCGATTTCTTACGAAGACAAGAGCAGAACAGAAAAACGACAATGCCAAGCCAACACTGCTGCGGGAGGCACGACAGCACCTAGAACGCGCTCAAGCGCTTGACCCAGAAGGAGTTGTCGCACAAGCGTTCATTCGCAAGGTACGTCCATCGCTATGACAGGCCGAGTTGCGTTATCAACTGACTCCCCGCGTTGGGCTCCGACTGCCATGGTCCTTAGATAGCCACGCTCGCGCCGCAATACGACATGGTACGGAACGACTCAGACGACGACATGGTAGATGTGGATTCCAAAGGACAGCGTCGTAAACGGATTCGCAACTAACCCGACTGGTCCCTGATACATCTTTCTATTGTGGTCATTCGCGCTTAACACCGCCCTTACACCACTGCCCCCAGGCCACGCGCACAGCCAGTTGAAGTCAGCCCATTTTAACAGTGATCGGGTGATCTTCTATAGCCTGAAAAAGATAATTGGGATGATAACTACTTTGTGGTATGTCTGTCTGCATGGCAGCATGTCCGATGGAGCCGATCCCCAGGAATGATTTTTATTTTCTGCCACAAGGCATCCTGCAATGAACTGTAACCAACAGCGGAACTATGTGTCTACAGTTCTCGTTCACGACCAATCAGGTCTAGTCCGAGTCAGATCCCATGTCGATACTCGGCATCTCCTCATCCTCGTCTTCGTCCTCTCCGAGATAGATCACAGCCCTTGCACCCGAACCCGACTCCTCGGACACTTCGACGTCTCCGCTCATAAATGGGGCAATATCCACATCCTGTACCTGCACTGCGCGCAAAGTGCCACTGGACTTAGGGGATTGGCGAGACTGAATTTGCAATTGCGGGGGAGAGGAAACTTTGGGGGTATGCGAAGGTGAGGAAGGTTTGGGGTTAGCCAGCGCGGCTGATTGTAGATGCGGCATTAAAAGGGCTGGCGCCGGCGTGTTGGACGCGCCACCATCAGCCAATGTATGGGGATTGGGATGAGGAGCCAGAAACGCCAACGCCGGTCCTATCGTCGGTGGTTGGCTTTCCACACTTGCGGTCTCGCTGTCATGGTGTGGAGCTATGTGAAGCGATTCTCGGAGTTCCCGTTCCTCGAGACTCTCCTCGCAACGGAAAAGGCAGAGCGATTCAACGTGTGGGAGAGCCAGCACAAGTGGCGGAACCCGGGGATGAAGAAGTCTATCGAGATCTCTCAGAGTAAAATTAGAGGGGATACCCTCGGAGAAGGTCATAAGTTGTTCATATTCCTCATAACGCACGTAACTCACTGGGTCATTGGGTGGATCCAGAAGGTCTTGCGTGATTAGGCTCAGGCTTCTGTCCATGGCACCCCTAGAGCTGGTGCAAAGATCAAGGGCAACGGCTTGTATCCCCCGTAGGATTTTGGTGTGGAACATCCGATCATGTGAAAGTTGCGCAGGGTCTAACAAAGGAAGCGTGAAGTTGAGGCCAACTAACACTCGACTCGCAAGGGAATGGGTGGCGGGTGGCAGATATGGATTGTGAAGAACCAATCGGAGGGCTAGACCGTGACACTTTGAGGAGTATTCTCGGAGGAAGATCACATAACGACACACCATCGAGCGTGGCTGATATCATCTCTTTGTGCGCCGAAGTTGAGCATATGGTACCAGTGATGGTTCTAAATATTTCATCCCCTTCGTAATCGTGGGCTCGTTTTCTGCCTTTCCGGCCCTTGCTGCTCATATCCGATTCGGAAATAGCCCTGATATCTGACTGACTCGGTAAGAGGCTCAGGAGGGTAGACAGAAGGACCTTAGTGATTCGGTTCGGTACGACGGAGAAGTGTATAGTGTGTACGTTCGTTAACAGTGCGATCAGAACTTGCAAAAATAGAACATGTTGATTTCTAGAAGGAAGGGTCCAAATGAGTATCGAAGGTCGCCGTGTTACAGCGGCAATGCGCAGACTTACGACGGAAGAGATTGCTCCACGTGAAACAAGATGATTTTTGTAAATCGCTCCGCGTGCGGCGTGAGGTGACGCTTCACGCTGTGTGTCCGTACCACGTCAATCGCATGCCAAAAGAGGGGGGGCAGGGCGGGGGATCGCTCCAACATACCAAGTTGCGAGTCTAGACAGTAGGTCGCCGCCGACAGCGCAGATCTCTGGAACAATTACCTCTTCCATTGCACGAACAGAAGGGTCAAACTGCCTATCTTCCTGAAAAACGTTTGGTCATGTACGTAATGGCCGCGAGAGACACCACCAACCTTCCCATCACCGGGCGTGCAACTTAATAGTGCTTGGCTGAGGTTAACCAGAGTCCCCAATGGCAATTGAACGGCCCTGGACGCGGTTGACCTGACAAACATTGAGCCCGTGCCAAGTTGAGTAGAAAAGGCACACCATACTCTAGGAGACCAGAAAGCGCGAAAACAGCGCCTCGCAGGCGATCGACATTTAACGGGATAGACACCATCGGGTCTTCCTGGAGTGATTGGTGCTGTCGTAAGGGACCTATACTGGCTGAATTTCCTTCAGTGCATGGATTGGATACAAGATAACGAATCGAACCATCTTTACGAAATGTAGTCCTAAGAGCGTGAAGCGACGCCCAGGAGAGGACCATCACCTCGTCCACGGATTTCCTCCATAGGGTAGTGGAACCAACCTTCCCCCCTGTGGCGGGAAGGACTGAATACAGACAGGATGCAGCCCGAGTAAGTGAACTATCTGTCGGGTATCCTGCTGATACGCCGATTTGGCGTAGACACAACGCGGAGAGCCGTCCGTGAAGTGTTTTATGCAGAGTGGCGTAGAGAGGGACCAACGCTGACAGTGAGTCAATGGCAAGCAGCTGAAGGGGCGTGAGCTACTGGAAAGAAGGGATCATAATGGCTGACCCTCAATTCACGGCTCGGGTGATTTTCAGCAACGATTGTAAGTGCAAGGCTGAACTTGGGGACATTTGGAGATGCGATTTGCCTCTGAAACTCAGGAGTATCGATTGCAACGGAGAAAATATAGATGAGGAGTCGCGTGGCAGCCTTCAAAGTCGGAACAGGCTCTTCTTTTCTCTTCGCAAGATGAGAGCCAGAGGACGAGGGTATGGATAGACGAACGGACTGAAAATAAAGGCAAGGCTGCGCCAACCCAATTCCTAGCATTCTCCAGCATGAGTGCTCGTGAAAATAGGGCTATTTGACATGCGATAGATAGGCCCGCCCAGCGTGCACCTGGGTCCTTTGAGTGGACCAGAGAGTTGATACGCGTTATCCACTTTTGAAGATGTGGGGACGGTTGAAGGATGTTGAGGTGACAAAAACTGAATCACAAAAGGCAAATTTGAGACGGCAGCATCGTCAGAGGCAAGATGAAGCTGCAAAAACGTTCTGAGGGGGTGTATAGAGTCTGACATTGATATCGACGGGTCGACTAAATTTTGAGAATGTCCAGATACCCCGGGCCAATCGGGCCGGGAAGAACGAACTAATTAACGAGCCCTCTTTTCAACACCCCTCGGTCGCTCACGAACCACCATCTTATTGCTGCCCTTAGGCCCCTTGGGCCCAGGTTTACGCGTACGTTTACCTTTTGTTAACCATCCCCAAATTGAACGAGGGTGTTTGTTGGATTTTGACTTGCCGCGACCACCTCCGTGTGGATGGTCAACACTGGAGGAATATTAAATGTGAAAGTAGACAGGAGTAGAGCAAAGGGACATACGCATTCATGGCCACACCACGAACGTGAGGCCTTCGACCGAGCCAACGTGCACGACCCGCCTTGCCCAAAATCCTGCCCTTCCAAAGTGGGTTGCTGACTTTCCCAATGGTAGCGACACAGTCCTGAAGAACCTTTCGCACTTCGCCGCTTTGTAACCGTACTTGGGTGTATCTTCCGTTATCCTCGTGAACAATGACCTGTCCAAACGAGCCAGCTGAGCGGACAAGAATGCCACGTCCCTCAGGGTTGAGAGCGACAGAATGGATGATGGTGCCGGTTGGTATCAACCGGAGGGGGAGAACGTTGCCGGGTTTGATTGTTCGGGCGCGCAGAAGGCCTAAAGCGAGGGACGCATTCGCAGACACAGAATCATTGTCGTCCACCAATGCCTTTCCCCGAATCTTCTTCGAGTCCACGAATCCCTCAACAAGTCCGTCGGGTATGCCTTGTCTGAAGCTCTCCACTACGTGTCCCGCCCGCAAGCCTTCACACGCTAAAATATAGCTCCATTTCTTCATACCTTCGACAGCGGGGTTCCGGTTTTTTAAGAGAGCGATGTGGGCGGAGCGATTTGGATCGTATTCGATCCGCACAACGTCATGCGGCCCAGGTTCTGTGCGCATGAAGTCGACGATGCGAATGCGCCTTCTATGGCCGCCGCCACGAGAGCGAACGGTTATGCGACCTTTGGAATTCCGACCACCTTTCTTGCGTAATGCGACAGTAAGCAAGCGTAAAGGCCTGCCTTTGTAAAGGTGTGGATTAAGAGGGCGACGTAGGTGGCGTATTCCGGGTGTTATGGGCTTGTAGGTCTTGAAAAGGGTGGAAGTTCGCGACAAAGCAGCATTGACATCTGTTGGTCGTTGTTCTAAAGACACCTCCGTGGCATATCTCCTCGGTGTAGCGGCAGATTGGATGGAAGACGCGACACGTCCCAAGGAAGGTGAAACCAACCGCGAGCGAAAGAGCCCAACACCAAGACGGGCAAAGGACATGAGTTCGAGCTGGCGAACTGGCTAGCGGGAAGAGTACACGATTATGTAATCAATTGCTCCAAGGTCAAGCGCTCGCTCAGGTACAGAGTACCCGCTACCCTGACCGCAATATTATGGAGCTAGTTTGGCCGACACGTTGCACCACCCCTTGTCTCTTCCCTCCTCACAGGCCTCACATCTTCACGACTCACTCTACGATTCCACGACTTTTTCATCCAATTCTCATATTCTCCTATGACCGTCTTGTTTAGGAATCTCAGGTGCTACGGTTATGGTGCGTCGTCCATCCCTCCTCTTAGCCGCGCCCTCGCTTAATTGTCCGTATTACTATAGTCACCGTGTTCCTGCTCTCTGCAGGAGTTTTAGGAATCTCAGCCTACTTTGCGTCCATATTTCTGCCCGATCTACATCGTGCGTGGTCACTTTTCTCCCCTCCCGTATTAGCCCATGATGAAATGTCGGCCGCTCAGATGATTTCACGATATATGCTTTGATACCTCCTTCGTGGACTATATTCATAATCACGTTCCTGTACGTCCCTTTCACCAGAGCTGATACTTCTGAAATTTCATAACGACACCATCAGGTTGATAACCTCAACACCGCGTGCTGATGTGATTTTCCTCTTCATCACGGACATCCTTTGGCTCAGTAAGCGTTTCCTATTTATCCCGTGCGAGAGTTCTATACTGAGTGTTTGCATTAGCATTGGCTGCTTGGTCTTCGTAGGCATTTTGCCTGTTCTCCCTAATCCTTCAACTTAATGGTACAGTGACTCTCTTGGTTCCACACAATGTGATGCCCTTGGAGACCTGAGAGCTAGTACCAAGCATGGCAGCAGTTTGTAACTTCTCAAGATCTTTTTTCTGTCGCTAATTTGAAGTACCTTCAGTATCCGCTCGTAGTTATTGTGACCTGTCAAAGGTTGTCGAGGCATTTTCGTGGGCTACATTCTGCTTGCGTACGTTTCTCTGACTACGTCCTAACCCTCGCTGACCGTGAACATCAGTCACATTGTACATTATTTTCCTCGTGGCTCTTGCCTCTCGCTCTGTGGCAATGGGACGGCCGTATATCTGGAGAGAAGATGTCAGAGAATTGCCGTGGTTCGGGCAAGCTCCTGGCTACCCTGGGTATGGCTACGTCACCTATCCGACACAGTCTGTGCCCCGTGGCTATCCCGGCACGTATGCGCCGTATACACAATATCCAAATGCACAATACCAAACAAGTGGCGGCGGCGGCAATGTCATCCATCAGCAACCTGGGCACTCGCTGGTAATTCAACCTGGAAGGAACGGCATGCCATCGAGTGTCCAGCAAGTCCCGACTGCAATTTGATTGACTTCCTCTGAATGCGGAGAGATACCGAAAGGATATGTACCGAGTGTGCCATACATGTTATCAGTTGTACCAGTAGTACTAGAAGAATCAACCATTTGTTTTGTGTCTGCTGGCTTTGTGTTTGCTTGTCCTAGAGAAGCTACAGAAGTCCGGGGTCCCAGTGGGACTCTTTGATGTAGGATCTTGACTTTTACCACCAGCCCAAACAATATCCTGGGCTCTCTATCTGCTTCCATTGGCTACGTGCGAAATACCTTTTTGGTCTTGGAGCCTACACTATGGATGAAGACTTTGGCTCATCAGTATGGGCCACCCCTGCGTCTGGCGGAATTTCTCTCTTATCCCCGAACATATCGTCCACGATCAGTCGGTTTGACGATTTCGACGACTTTGCGCCCCAAGAGGATGTTCCTAAGCATGAAGATGATGACGATGACGATGAATTCGGAGATTTTGGCGAGTTTGGCCAGGCAGATGACACGACCGAGGAGTTCGGGGGCAACAGCGGCTTCAAGGAAACTGAGCTAGAGCCAGCAGCGGGCTCATCGTCGTGGGATTGGGAACCACTTCGTCTTCATCCACATCCGTCGCGACAAATCCTAGAGACACAGATCGAGGAAATTTTAGGGCCCCTCTGGAGTAGTGATGACCTTAATGAGGCACTAACTGATGAGGATGTTCGCGAAGTAGGTGGCCTCGCCCAGATACTGGTGACACCAGACAGGTGATGTCTTCTCTCTACCGTACGAGGTTGGCGACTCACACACTGATAGTCGCGCTCTCTACCAGTCGCTCTTCCATATATCACCCCCGTCAGCCCATCCACCAAATTGGGTACGCTCGCGCATCCGGCGACAACATTTGATTTCTCTAGGTATTCCGGTGAATCTCGATGAGGTCCTTCCACAAGCGGGTATCAAGCCTTTACCAGCTTTACATATTACCACACGACCGGTGTCAGCTCCCCCGGTCCCCAGAAATGGGGCGCAGCCACTTAACGGCCGCGCATCTTCGAATACGTCGAGAAATACGTCGAGAGCAGGAACCCCCGTACCTGGTGCAACAGCACCGGGGAATGCTCGGAGAGGTGCAGTTTCTCAGCTAGGGCTGGGCCCCAAGCCGCAGCTGGATGAGCACAGGATTGGGGAACTTCTCTCTCTATCACCGGGTGTGTTTCTTGTTGTTGAGGACTTTACATCAGGAATTTGTGCTCACCGCGTGGTAGATCAACTATCACTTCTTCCTCTGGCGTCTTTAGAGGCCTGCCTATCCGACTTGCGCACTCAAACACAGAATACGTCGGCATTATTAACGTACTTACTGCAGACAAAGGACTGCACTGCAGCAAGACTCGGAGACATATAATAGGCTGATCGCAGAATTAGTCGGGGAGGCACAGAAAATGAAGAACGTTGGAAGCAGAACACCCTCGCGAAGAGGGAGTGGCATGCTATCATAGTACAGATTATACAGCTCTTACGGCTTAGACAGTCTGTTTTTAAGGCCCTTCATACACATCGACACCTCATATATAGGCTTCACATACAGGCTGGTTGACTGACTGACCGTCGCGGTAGTTGTGTCACATGATATGGGCGCCAAACCTCGGCATTAGAATTTAAATTTCAGACTGGTTTCTGTCGGTGGACATGAATATCTCACTTGCCGTTCCTTCAGTGGCTCAAAGCGTTTCTTTTTCTGTCCTGACTACAGAGGATGTTCGACGAATCTCGGTCAAACAAATTACGAATCCTCTCCTGCTCGATGACCTGAATAGGCCGAACGTTGGGGGTTTGTACGACCCCGCTTTGGGTCCTGTATACAAGCAAGACATGTGCGTACCACCATTGAAAATTATGGATTCACGTCTAATGCATAGATAGCTGCGTAACATGCCGCCAGACGTATTTCGGTTGCCCGGGTCACTTTGGACACATTGATCTTCCAGCGCCAGTTTTCCATCCGCTCTTTATGAATCATATGTACATTCTACTAAGAGCCACATGTTTATTCTGCCACCACTTCAAGTTACCAAGAGCAGAGGTGAGGATGATCTTTTTTAGGATCTGGTGTAGCCATGTGACATCTGGTTTGCCTCAAAGCTACTCAAATACGTAGCTAAGCTGCGCCTCCTCGAGCATGGCATGCTAGATGCCGCCTTGGCATTGAATGATTTACATATGAAGCCTAAGACCAAGGATCCGATTTCTGGAGACGAGATCGAGACTGAGACCTTGGAAGCATTCGAACAGCGAGTTCAAGCATTCGTTCAGCTCAATCTCCTTCGCGCTTCTGGCAGCAGGGATAATTACAAACACAGTCTTGTTTTTCAAGCACGGAAGGACCTCATACAGGATGTACTGAAGGCTTCTTTGATCAGCAAGTGTCAAAATCCAGGATGCGGCGCGTGAGTCCCATTTCCTACAATTAATTCTTCATCTAAAAGATCACGCTATCGCAGCAACGGCTTCACCTTCCGAAAGGAAGAGCACACGAAGGTCATCGAGTATGACTTGGCCCCAAAGATGAAAAAAGGCAACGAGGCTCTCGGCCTGCGCCGACGTGACGTCCTTATATCCGAGCGTATGGCTAAACAAGAGGGGCGTGGTCGCGCCGACGGCAGTGATTCAGACGCCGGAGGATCGGAACCGGAAGGTGGTGCCCCCACGTTTTCTGACGAGGAAAGCGGAGGTCGTCCCCAGAGAGAGGAGGAGAACCTCGACAGTGCAACTGATGGTCGTATAAAGAAGACCCGAGCTCGTGGTGAGCGAGTCATGGTACCAGAAGAGTGCCGCGCGCACCTCCGCTTACTCTTCGCTAATGAGAGAACACTCTGTTCCTTGATGTTCGGTCGACACGGCCCTCTTTCTCCCGTCACAAACGGTCTTTCTATTGCGTCCGCAGACATGTTTTTCATGGATGTCGTCCCCGTTTCTCCCACGCGATTCCGACCGCCTGCGATAATGGGAGAGACCGTGTTGGAAAATCCTCACAACAGTCTCCTTGCAAAAGTGCTAACCACGTCATATCGTCTGCGTGATCTCAATGCAGACTTACGAGCGGTATCTGTGAAGTCTTCCTCGTATAGTGACGACGCTCGGAGAAAATTACTCGGTACACTACTGGAGACACTAGTCCAGCTCCAGATCGATGTGAACAGCTTCATCGATAGTGGTAAGAACCCTGCGAAATTAAGGAACGGAAAGCTCCCTCCTCCCGGTATCAAGCAAGTCCTCGAGAAGAAAGAGGGTCTTTTTCGAATGCACATGATGGTGCGCATCGCTGTGTCCATCGTGCTTGCCTAATGTTTACTTCAGGGGAAACGCGTCAACTATGCTGCTCGTTCAGTTATCTCGCCGGATGTGAACATTGAACCAAACGAAATCGGCGTCCCTCCTGTCTTCGCCCGGAAATTAACTTTCCCTGAACCCGTGACACCTGTGAACTTCCACGAGATGCGCCAGCTGGTAATCAATGGGCCCAAGATATATCCTGGAGCAACTATTGTCGAGTTCGAAGATGGTCATCAAATATACTTGGTACATCTAGCGCCTTCTGTGGGGGGCTATACTCATCGCGATTCATAGGACAAGCTGACAGTCGAGCAAAGAACGGCTATTGCTAATCAATTACTCACACCACCAGACGGCAGTCGTTCTGATCGTCGTCGATTCACCACACGAACAACAGCTATTAACAAAAAGGTCTTTCGACATCTCCGTGATGGAGACATGCTCATCCTTAACCGACAACCTACTTTACATAAACCAAGCATGATGGCACATCGGGCGCGTGTGTTGCATGGTGAAAAAACTATCCGCATGCACTATGCTAACTGGTCAGTTGTGACATGTTCCTGCCCGCACCGCGATGACTGACTTCGATACCTTAGCAACTCGTATAATGGTTTGTCTTTTGTTCCAAGTAATCGAAGCTTGAAAGTTACTGACACTCTCGCGAACATACAGCTGATTTTGATGGGGACGGTTCGTTACACATAATTGAGCTTTGTCACGGCATCTGATCTGATTTATTTTTAAAGAGATGAATATTCATTTTCCTCGTAAGTGGTTCGTCATTAGAACTTAGAATTTTGTACTCATGTACTGGAAGAAAACGAAGTGGCGCGTGCAGAGGCGATGTTCATAGCCAATACTGACAATCAGTATCTGGTCCCAACCTCGGGGAAACCGTTGCGAGGTCTCATCCAGGATCACGTTGTAGCCGGCGTTTGGATGACTAACCTGGAAACCTTTTTTACGAGAGAAGAATACTTTCAGTTACTCTATGGGAGCCTCAAACCCGAGGAATATTCGGCTTATGAAAATGGGTGCTTGCAGACGCTTCCCCCAGCAATATGGAAACCAAGAGCATTATGGACGGGCAAACAAATCGTAAGCACGCACTCTGTCTCTCCCTTAGGTGATCTTAATGGAGGAAAGATTTCTACCATTCTATTGAATATCACACCCAGCAACACTGAAGGGCTCAATCTGAACGCAAAGGCCAAGGTTCCTAGCGCGGCATGGGGAAAGGGCTCTTCTGAAGATCAAGTCATATTCATGAATGGAGAACTTCTCTGTGGCACTCTTGACAAATCTGCTTTTGGTGCCAGTGACTTTGGCTTGGTCCATTCTGTCTATGAGCTGTACGGTGCCGACGTTGCAGGAAGGCTACTTGGCATACTGAGTCGGTTGTTCACGAAGTTTCTGCAGCATAGGGCATTCACCTGCCGCATCGATGACTTGGCGCTCGCGGACAAGGGCAACGCAAAGCGGGCAGAGCTATTGCGCAGCGGTGAAAACCTTGGGACCGAGGGAGCGATGGACAATTTCCCCTCGCTCAACGATCTCTCTTCTGAAGAGAAACCGGCGGCTCTAGTGCAACTGCTCCGTGAGGTGCTCCGTGATGATGAAAAAATGGCAGGACTTGATATGACCGTCAAATCACGGCTACGGGATCTCACCAAATCAATCGCAGACGCAGTGATGCCCCATGGTTTGCTACGCAAGTTCCCGCATAACAACATGCAGATGATGACGCAATCTGGGGCCAAGGGTAGCGTAGTCAATGCCCAGCAGATCTCGTGTGCGCTGGGCCAGCAGGAGCTTGAAGGTCGTCGCGTGCCAGTGATGGTCAGCGGCAAGACCCTTCCCTCTTTCAAGGCCTTTGAAACGAAGGCCATTGCTGGTGGATACGTTGCCAGCCGTTTCCTCACTGGTATCAGGCCGCAGGAGTTCTTCTTCCATTGTATGGCCGGTCGCGAGGGTCTGATCGACACAGCCGTGAAGACGTCTCGCTCAGGCTACTTGCAACGCTCCTTGATAAAACATCTGGAGGGAATTCGCGTTCACTACGATAATACGGTACGCGGAAGTGACGGCTCGGTGTACCAGTTTCATTATGGTGGTGACGCACTCGATGTCACCAGGCAAAAGCACCTATACCAATTCACTTTCATGGCGCAAAACATGAAGGCACTTATTGACCGATACCGGCCGCGCGACGCGATAGACGTACTAGACGATGAACAGGCCCGGAAGTACACGAAGAGTGTTCTCAAGGCGTCCAAGGTGATCAAGACAGGAGAAGATCTTTCCAAAAGGGACAGGATGGCGACTCCTATGGAACTCTTCAGCCCAGCCCGCTTTCTTGGTAGCACCTCTGAGAAATTTGCAGAGCGATTGAACGATTACATCAAAAGCAATCCTGACAACCTTCTCAAGTCTAAGAGCGACGTATTCGCTGTTCGTCGGCGGCATGCTCTGCGTAGCGCAAACGATTTTCGATTGATGATGATGTTCAAGTACTTGCGCAGCTTGGTGGACCCGGGGGAGGCGGTCGGTTTACTGGCTGGCCAAGGGTGAGCATTAGATTCATAGACGCACCGCTGACTGACCTCCGTCGTAGTGTGGGCGAGCCCTCCACTCAGATGACACTCAATACTTTCCACTTTGCTGGTGCGCACGTCCGCGAGACTGAAGTTCCCGCCTGACATTGGTGCTGCAGGCCATGGCGCTGCCAACGTCACTCTTGGTATTCCAAGGCTGCGCGAGATTGTGATGACGGCATCCAGGGTGCCCAAAACACCATCCATGACCATAACCATCGCCAAGGGTGTTTCTGTCGATCAAGCCGACGCATTTGCGCGCAGAGCGTCACGAGTCACGATATCTCAAGTCGTCGACAAGGTCACAGTTGTTGAACGGCTTGCAGTCAGCAACCAAGCACGCAGAAAGCAATTTACAATTGACATCGTGTTCTATCCCGAAGAGGAATACCGTGCCGAGTTCGAAGTGTCCCCTCTCCAGCTAGTCGGCGCGCTTGGGACTCGTTTCTCGCTCATACTGAAGCACGAGATCCAGGTCGAGATGAGGAAGCTTGCTGCTGACCTCAAGAGCCAGATTGCCGATATTGGCAAGGGCAGGGCTGCGCCCAGGGGTGAGGAGGGTACGTCGGCCGCAGCCGGGGTTGGGGAGGAAGATGCTGATGCAGAGGAACCTCCGACAAGAAGGGACGATGACGATGATAGTGAAGTCGGTGATGGCGACGCAAGTAGAGAAAAAAGTCACCGACAGAAGCAACAACAAACGTCGTACGAGTCAGATGAGGACGAGGACGAGGACGGCGACGGTGACGTCAATCTTGAACCTCTCGAGGTAGGCTTAGAGGCCGGTCACACTTCTGACACGGTTGGAGCGGCGGTCGAGTTAGAGAATTTGAAGCCTAGAAAGAAGGGTGGACCCAAGGAAGTCATACAAAGGGCGGAGCTGGCCTTTCTAGAAAACTTTGCAAACGCCACAGCCTTCAAGTTCACTCCATCCGGGTGCAAGATCGAACTCGAGGTATGTGACATGTTTCTCACGTTGTGTAAGAGTTGATCCTCATTTGGGTACGTAGTTCGGGTCAGATTTCCCTAAACTGCTGTTGGTGGGTGTTGTGGAGCGGACGTGTACAAAAACCGTTGTCCGGGAAATCCCTGGGATCGCAGACTGCTTCCGTGTCAAGGAGGCGAGCAAGGACGGACTCATCAAGGTTGGCACTGGTCGACCATCCCCCGGCCGTCACTGACCAAGCCCCATTGTAGATTACCACCAATGGCTCGAGCTTGCGCGGCCTTTGGGAGTTTGCTTGTGCAACCGAGGAACCACTAATCGAAGAGGATGATGTCTATTCGAACGACATCTATTCTAATCTTATGACGTATGGCATCGAGATGGCTCGTGCGGCGATTGTGCGAGAGATAAGCGGGGTCTTTGGCGTTTACAACATCGAGGTCGATATCCGGCACCTCGAGTTGATCGCGGATTACATGGTAAGCATGGAGATAGATAGGCCTGGCCTTGACCTAATCTTTGTGGTCTCAGACATTCGAGGGTGATTACAAGCCATTCAACCGCAAGGGGATGAGCATGCACCCATCTCCTCTCTTAAAAGCCTCGTTCGAGACGACCGGCGCGTTTCTTTCGGACGCGACACTTCACGGCGACTTTGATGACCTTCAAACACCGTCGAGCAACTTGGTGGTTGGGCGACCGGGTCTGAGTGGTACGGGTGTATTCGACGTGGTTACACGAGTTTACAATTAGCCTAATTTGATATTGACGTGACACCGTGACATGTGACGAGTCGCGTCTTTGGGGTCGCCGACTTTTTGCGGGCCACAAAGTCGCAGTTGCCCATGTCGAAAATAAGTCCTTCCCGACCCATCCTCGCTGACCTTCCCCTCGACCTCATTCTCAACCCAAATCCTGATCATCCAACTCGAGCTCTCAACCGGCCGACATCACTCACTGGCTCTAAGCGCTCGAGATCTCCGTCCCTCGCCCGTTCCATCTTCAGTCCGGCGAAGAGACGAATACTCGAGCAGGAGGGTCTCATCCTTACGTCTCGCTCGCGTCTTCGCACAAGCACCAGCACTCACTCGCTTAGCCGCGCTCTTTTACACGCTTCTGGCGATCCCAAACACCGTCCTGCGCCTTCCCTCGCCCAGGGCGACACCCCTCTGCCAACGCCCATACACCCCGACCCACTTGACCCACCATCGCCACGTGAGCCCAGGCGGTCCTCTCCGCGTCTCTCCGCGTCCCCAAGTTCCAAATCATGCTCCTCTGCAACCACCACGCCGACTCGCACATCTCCACGGAAAGCCCATCCGCAGACGACGGCGACGGCGACGACGACCGCCGGGAGTAGCAGCAGTAGCTCTTCGCGGCACGTACGCCACACCATGGTCCCGCGCGAGATGCCCTCGCCGCCCGACCGTCGATCGGTGCACTATCCCGGCTTCGACGTGCACCAAGACACGCACATAGCCCTACCCTGTACGCGATCGATGACCCGCGCCCGGGAGGAGGCCGCACGCGCTCAAGAGGGCGAAGCGGCCAAGGAGAACGTCCGTCCAGCGGCGGGTGCCGTGCCTTGCAAGAGCAGCAAAGCCAAGGGAGATATGGCGCCACGGCGCTCGGCGAGGTTACGCGCGAGTAACACCCATCATCATTCCCTGTCGCAGGGGGCCATCATGCTAGACGTGAGAGGCCGTGAACATCGCCGAAGTACTCTGTACGGCGTGTCCCTGAAAGTTTAGCCCTGCTCTGTCTCGTCAATTCTGTTCATTCGGTGTTTTGGAATTGGAGATTGCTCATCTTACGCCTCTAGGCAATATTTACGATCCTCACAATTTATTTAAGCCGTACTGTGCAGCTACGTTCCATCCGTTCTAACGCCCCCCACCCCCCTCTTTTTTTTTTGATTCCTCGGTTCCCTTGATCGTGTAAATTGTTCACTGAGGGCGCTGTGTGAGCGCTCCTTTTTGTTAGACTTGTGTGTATGCTTTTTTGGAGCACTCGCTAAATACAACGGAATAACTGTTTGCATTTAATACATGAAGACAAAGGGGGCACGAAAGCGACCGAGCAATGCCGCGATATCCAAGCAAAGAGCTATTCGTACACCCGCACAACGAAGAATTAACTAAAGAGAATAAACCGGGTCGTAACATAGAGTGAATACAAGGCGGTTGAAAGCCAAAAAAAAGTCGAAAGGCATGGAGGATTGAAGAGTCGACCGCGAGATCAGAGATCTGATATTGTGGATAAGAGCCCAGCACGTCCAACAGCGCCGAGACCCTCACCGCTTTCTTCGCGTATGACGTTGGACGGGCCAGCCTGTGGCTGGCTGAGTTGACCCATGACGTCGCTCTGGAGTTGCATGGGCACAAAGACGACCTTGCTGCCGGCGGTCTTCGCCATCTGCTGCAGCGCCTCGAGCTGACGGATCTGCATAGCCGCAGGCGAGGCGAGGATGTCGGCCGCCTGGCGCATGAGGCGCGCGGCGTCGACCTCGGCGCGGGCGGCGATGACCTTGCTCTCTCCGATGCGCTTCTGTTGCGCGGCGCTGGAGAGGGAGGCGGAGACCTCGGCGGAGAAGATGATGTCCTTGATGAGGATACCCTCGATGGCGACGCCCCACTTGTCCGCGACGTCGCCGACGATTTCGGCGATCTCGAACGCGATCGCATCGCGTTCCGTGACGACGGATTGGACAGCGCGCGCGCCGACGACGTGCCGCAGGGTCGTCATCGAGCGCTCCACGAGCGCCTGGCGGAGATCGACGATGCCGAACGCGGCACGATAGGGGTTCACGATGTGGAAATAGATGACCGAGTCGCTGTGTTCACAGGTTGCTTTTTAGCCTTGCGACCAAAAGAAAAAAAAACAACCGAGACGACATTACATTTCGACGTTGACATTATCGCGGGTGATGACGGTCTGCCGTCCGATGGAAATGATTTGTATCTTGACGTCCACGATACGAAGCGACTCTGTGCAGACGTTGACCTGGACCAGGCCGGGATCGACGGCTTTGTAGAATTGGCCGAAGCGTGAGACGAGTCCCACGGAGCCTGGGAAAGGCGGACAGGGGTGGTGAGAGAGATTCAACAAAAATAGTCGCGTAGGGGTCGACAGACCCATGCGTACCTTGGCGAACCTCCTTGAATGGGTTTGGGCAAGGACAGCACGGGACAGCACCGAGAAAGCCAACGCACGACCCAAGCGACTGCATCATAGAGCCATAGAAGCCGTGGGTGACACCCTCGAGGCCCAAGTCCTGTGAGTACGAGGGCTGCATTTCGTCCTTCTTGAGTGGTTGTACTTTGACGACACCATTAGTGGGAACACCTGGACGGCGACCGTGAGGAACCTCCTCAGTCACTTTTCCTTTGTTTGTTATGTGACAATATCAAGAACGAGGGTGACACTCACCATGGGGAGCATAGTGATCGACGACATTCCCACGTGAAGACGTGGACGCGGTCGGGGAAGGCAGACGGTCTTTCGTGTCTCGGGGGAGGGAGGCCATGGTGGTGAACTGGGTGAATCGTGTGGGCGTGCGATTTAAAAATACGACTTTAAAAATATGATGACGATACTTGTTGCGCAGTTCGTAGGTCTGGTGACCGATCGAAGCGTCGGGCGCTCAAAGCTGTGGACTGGCTGTGTCCAAGCACTGAGCGAATGGCGAATTTGCTCACGACCCAGGCACATCGAGCACAGCAATACTGTATTTAGCTAGATGTACAACAATAGATACAACCGACACATCATTCTATACAAACTGTTCTAGCATCGAAAACAAACGAGCAATGAGCAAGGCGCAGTCCAATCACTCACTTCCGCCACCAGCGAGTTCGAGGATGAGCCGACACGCAACATCCATGAAAACGAACGGAGAGACAATATCGGAACCGCCGTGAGTAGAGTCGGACCCTGCCTCAGACAGCGCCTCCGCGTTTGGCAGGTCGTATTTTCCCGCACCGGGTTCCGTGCTAGCCTTGTACGTCCGTTTATGATGGAAGTCGACGAGGTAATTGATCGAATCCACCATGTACAGCTGCAGGTTCATGAGCACCTGCGAAACCTTAGCATCACGTGGAACACGACAAAAAATGAAGGAACGCACGACGACATCTTGCACCCGTACCCGTGTCTCGATAAAGTAGACGGATGCTGCGGCCTTGAGGTCCACATGTCCAACCCCATCATACTCTCTTGCTCGCTCGACTCTCCCGTGTCCGTTCCTTCTTCGTCCACTCGCGTGGCCATTGAGATGGACGCTCGCGTTACCTAGTCCGCCTAGATCTTTCTTCTCCCGCCATTCCATCCCCAACGTCTTCAACGTACGGTAGATCTCTAGCATAACTTCCATGGGTGGGCTCCGGCTACGGATGCCAAAGTGCCACTTCGTACGGTGCTGCTTCTTCTCCTTGGCAGCTGGTGGGGCGCGCTTGGCACTTGCGTACGAAGCGAGGTGATGCTGCTCGGGGAATTGTTCTGGCAGAGACGAGTTCAGGACCGCGAAGTTGTTGTGTTCCCGTTCCTGTTCGTCGGGCGGGGGTGTGGAAAAGTCAAACTCGTCGTCTTCCTCATCATCGTAGTCGTTGAATTCGTTTTCAAATGGGTTCTCCTCGCCATCACCACCGGGCGACAGTGCGGCTGGCGATAACAAGTTCCGGGGCTATATAAATAGATGAGAGGATGATCTTAAATCGAGGTAAATGAACGTACATCCATAGCAGCAAGTTGTGCGTCGCGTTCTTGTTCTTCAAACGCTGCCACTAAAACCCAGAGAAAGATATAGAATATGTACCAAAAGAAGGGGAGGACTTACAATCTCGCCCCAGTCTTCGTTTGTCTCTCAACAGCATATACGCCACCCTGACCGCATTTCCTTGTGCACCATCGTCCCTTCTTAAACATTCCCAAATGTCTTCTTTGTCTACACCGTCCATGCGAAGTGCCAGCTCCTCAACTACGTCATCCTCGATACGTCCGAGACCATCAATAATCTCGAAGTCCAGAGCTTTTCCAGGAGTCACCAGCGAAGAGAGGGTGCCGAGCACAGGTCCTGGTGGCGGTGGCAAGGGCTGAAGGTATCGCGGGAGGTCTACTTGAAAGAAGGGGTGCTGGATGATCTCTGGCACTGTTATACGTTTGACGGGGTCAACGGCAAGCATCCCTGTGATAAGATTGCGGGCGTCGGGAGACAGATAAGACGGTATAACATAGGTCCCCTCTGGAAGTGATGGTCAGTGTGCCTCTACGAGGACAAATAGATACATGAATAGGCGCTCACGACTAATTTTTGTGAAGAGCGTCTGCACGTCGTCATCTTCAAAGGGAAGTCGACCACAGAGCATGACATAGAGGATGACACCCGCACTCCAAACGTCGATTTCAGGTCCAGTGTATAGGCCGCCTCGAATAACCTCAGGAGCCGCGTAGTTAGGACTGCCGCAACTCGTCTTGAGGAAATCGCCATCCTTGATTTCGTTAGAGAGGCCAAAGTCGGCAATTTTGACGTTAAGATCATCATCGAGAAGGACATTTTCAGGTTTTAGGTCACGGTGGACAATCTTGAGACGGTGGGAGTATTCGATTCCAGATATAAGTTGCTGGAAGAAGCGGCGGGCCTGATGTTCTGGCATGCGGCCATTTGCGACGATGTAATTGAAGAGCTCGCCGCCCGCATACTCGAGGACTATGATGATATCGGTGGGTGTTGAGATGACTTCGTAGCTGATATGAGAGGGATTGTCAGATATAGTAAGACAAGATATAAGAACGGACAGACAGCTTGATAATGTGGGGGTGACGAAGGGTACGCATATATTCGACCTCGCGTTGAACACGATTCTTGGTACGTGTCATGTTGATGACGTGCTTCGAGATGAACTTCATCGCGACCTTGTGACCGGTGAGAGTATGAACGGCCACTGGTACATGTGTAAGAGCGAGTAGGATAGATAAGATGTGAAATGCGCACTCTTGACTTTACCAAAAGTACCCTCAGCAATTTCTTGGACAATCGTGTATTCCCCGAGCTTTGATGGAGGCATGACGGGTATTGGGTCTTGTTCTCTCATCGTGGCGCTGGCGACTGGATGCGTTAGTGGCTGCCACGACTAGAAACTCTTGTTTGTATCTGTTTGGCTACGACACACTCTTTCGTTTTACAATGAACCAGCACTGGCTTATGAAGGCGGAGCCCAATTCACGAATCGTAAAAGGTAAAGAAGTCAAAGTGAGTCGATGCACACGATCGCTTGTTCTATTCAGCCAATCTCCAATCAAAGTTTAGCGTCGAGGACTTCGAGGCGGTTGGAACAACACCATGGGAAGGTGTGCGAAATCCCGAGGCGAGAAATATAATGAAGAGTATGCGGCTCGGCGATAAGGTTCTTTGGTTCTCTTCATTCATCCGACGAGACTTACTGTAGCCCAACTCCAGGTTTTGTTTTATCACTCCAGTTGCAAAACACCAGGTTTGTGCGTCCATGTTGTCCAGTGATGTATTGCTCAAGAACAACAGGTATTGCTGGCTTTGCTGAGGTCACAAGAGAAGCATATCCAGACTGTAAGGGTCTCGTGTCCCCTCTCCTCATTGCGTCATTTCTAAGCCCTCGACGTTCGCAGACACTGCATGGGATCCGTAAGTTCTCTTTCCTTTGAGATACCGCCCGTCTTTGGAACTTGCACAGCGAACATCCTTATTATGATCCTGTGCGCCGCGGATATGCTTCACTCTTTTGATTTTCCTCTTGACACCGATCTAGAAATCAGAAGAAAGGAATCCTAAATGGTTTATGGTCGATGTGAAATTCGTATCCCGCGCAGCGCACTTTGTACCGTATCCTCTCCTGCGGAAGATTGCAGCCAGCGACGCAACGACCCCACCAGCTGGTCTCGAGTACATCGGAGAGAAGGAAGTGAGCGCGATCAGAGGTACTGTCATTTATTGCAACACGCGATGGCGAGACCGAATCGTTTCTGTTCCATAGAAATGGATTTAGTCCACCGTGGACGCCTGAGTGTACAACGAGTGCAGCCAGAAGCATGGGAAGTGATCGAGGGGATGGCGGAGAAGGGTGGATGGACAGAAGAGACGAAGGGTGGCGGAAGAGCGAAGAATAAAGAAGAGACCAGTATCAATGGAAAACGGAAGAACGAGGAGGGCACGGGCACGGATACAGATACGAGGAGGCGAAGTAAGCGGCGCACCTGCATGAAATCGTGACCACTATCCAGCCGTTGCATATCCAGCCCCACAACGGACGCCTGTGCCTAGGGAATACATTGCCTATTGTAAGGCTGAACAAAAATACCCGTAGTTGCATCGTTACAGCGTTATGCGAGGCGCAAGAGGGAAAACAAGATCTGTCCATTTAGATTTATTTGAAACGATGATTGTGGAAGCTACTGTCACTGTGGCTGCTCGTAGGCTTCTTTTTCGCACCCACGGCCACCCTACCCAGGGGCTGACAAAGCGCCATCCCATGCGCAACGAACGCGATTGCGACGACCTGAGCGTGTGGAGCAATGGTCTTACAGCGTACGGTGCGCAGCCGTGCGGAACGGCGAGTGGGGCACCTGTTCACCAGGGACAGCGCTTCGGTCGCCTGCTCGAGATTGCCCATCACCAGCACCAGTATCCAAACCGGAACAGGCAACGAGGACTGAGCTGCTCTCCTCGTTTGCGCCCGTCCTGGATAATACCCGAAAGTGTAGCTAGGAGTTCTCAGCGTTCGAGCACTCGGCGTACGATGTGAATTCGCCCCCGAAAGCACATATCTGATCCCCTCCCTGTCGATGGACTGTACTTCCAAGAGCGATGAGCAGGCCAGAGTCGTAGGACCAAAAGGATAAATCGATGTCTGCCGGGGGCGGTGGCCTTGCGAGAGTCGCGCGTGTAGTAGGGTCCAGGCGCAGTATATGTACGAAGCGGTGAGGCGGGGTGAGGAGAAACAGAAAGACAAGGACCCGTCTCAACACAGTGCACCGACAAAGCGAGGCAAGGACACGCCGAAGGTGGTAGCGTGCGCAGCAACGCACCACTGAGTCAACGTATCATTCACCAGACGAGCGTCCGCGGGTTACAACCCCACGGATGCCCTCCTCGGCCACAGCTGCACACCCGGGGTCGGATTCAACGCAACTGCAACCTGATCCAGGCAGCACTGAGCACGTCCTCGACGCCGCAGACAAGGGCACGAGAGCGGGGTCCGGGGCAACGGAGTGTCTTGCACGCTGTGCAGGACAAGGCTGAACTGCCCCGCGCTCGCTAGAGGTAAGGGGGAAGGGGGGGGGACGTGGTCTGAAGGACAGGCAACGGGCCCGAAGTCACGCTTTGATGTGTAGGCTGTCCATGGAGCGAGCTGTATGTCCATCGGGTGGTCGCGGCAGTGGCGTCAGCGAAGTGTGAATGGAATCGCTGAACGAGACGTGCCATCCTCCCGTCTCGTTCCGACGACAAATCTACTTTGCCTGAACTGGAGCATGCGATACTGTAGTACGGTCGTTTCAACAAAGTGAGGACGGCAACTAGTCAATCCGGGATCGCGGTGGATAGGAAGGATCCTCCTCCGACTGCAACGGGGCTTTGGCGATTGCGACTACCTCTATGAGATCTTATCCGTGGGGTGACCGGACGGATCACGTCAATCGGAACAACCACAAGGAATGATAAGCTCCCATTGCTCACGTCGTCACAGTTTCAGAGGACAAACGCCCGCTTTGAATTTAGGGCAAGATGAATTAGAGATGACGTGACGACGAAAACGAAACACTTCCTATATGGGGTCGAGGTGTCTAACCACTGAACCGGCGTGGCTCGCTGCTGACATTGATACGTGATCTATGCTGAGACAAACACAGGGCTAGACCACAATGACCGCTAGGAGTGACTGCTATAGTCAAGGGGATTGCCAACCGTCGTTAACGTTTCGTCCTCAGTGGTGTATATCGGAACCGGCGGTCGGCGCATCGGCGGAGGGGGACGGGCCGAGAGGGATGACCGGGGTGGCGTGGGGTATGCGTGTTGTTGAATGGTAACCCGGAAAAGGGCGGCAACGTTCTCGTCTCGTCTAGTCTCGTTTCGTCTCGCCTCGCTTGCTTCGTCCGCTCTTCGTCCCTGTTCGGGCACAGTCGCCCTCTTCCCATCTCTCGCTTCCATAGTCGGCACATTTACATCGCCTATTCCTTGCCACCCTTCACTCTGTCATGAGCAGCGCAGATGCTGTATCAGTCTCCGTGGCTTCCTCTTCTTCCGCCTCTCTCTCTCCCTCCTCTTCAGGCACCACTCAAGTCGATCCACCTTCCGAACTACACGCGCCCCATTCCACACCATCCACGCATGTCCCCTCTAACTCGCACACTAATACGGTCGATGTCGTACATGATTCTCCCGTCACCGGCCTTACCTCGGACGTCGGCGAAAATGCGTTTATGATAGTTGAAGGGGAGAGTCAGGACGGTTCGGTGGATGAAGCGGGTCACGAAAGCGTGGACGTGCAGGGCAGAGAAGGCGTTATGGTCATGGACAGTGGAGACGATGGTCAGCAGTGGTTTCCTGAACATGAAAACCACGAGCTCAAACGCGTCAAGGTGCGTCTGTTCTCTCGGCGCTTTTCTGTGCTGTTTTTATGTACCCGTGTCGTGCCCATTCCATACACGCGGGAAACCCTCACACGCCCTTTCGTTTTTCTTAGGTCTATGAACTCATCGAATCGCGTTGGGTCGACCAAGGCACTGCGCTGTGTTTTGGTCAATACGAAGACGGCGAAGCTGCCCTAGTCGCGAAAGCAGAGGCAAACATGTCAGAGATCATCCTCAAGACAACGATTCGCTCCAGTGACGTATATCAGCGCCAGCAAGGTCGGCATCCACTCGCTCGCTCGTCTTTCCCTGTCATATTCGGACATGTATTCATGTATTTCCTTGTTTAGATACCCTTATTGTCTGGACAGAGCCGGATGGTGTCGACTATGCGCTCAGCTTCCAAGATCCTGAGGGCTGCATGGAATTGTGGAATTTCATACTCGAAGTGCAAAGCTTGCGCGCGAATAGCGGTGGTGCGTAGCATATGTTTCTCGCGTTGTCTTACGGGGCGCTCTCTGAAAGATCAGTCCGCTTAAAGATCAGCAAGCCGAGTCGTCGTCTCCGCTGACAGGACCGGAACCATCGATTACGACGGCAAGTATCATACGCGCTGGGCATCTGCCACAGCCCGCGCTGGGAATTATCATGGAAATTGATCGTGCTATCCGCACCCTATGCCGAACACCGGCCTATAAGGACAAGATCTGCGAATTCGTTCAGCGCGCAGTCCGTAGTCTCCCGGACATATATGCGCCGTGGGCCACAAACTTACTGTTTAAATTAGGATTATATAAAAGCTATGATTGACGTCATGCATCAGGCGGAAGATCTGGAGAATCTCGAAAATCTCCATTCCCTTTGTGCTTTAGTGCAAACCATACGTGAGTTGTTACTGTGCCGACTACGTCGGTTAATGGGAGACAAGACTGAAATACATTACGTAGTCATGATGAGCGATCACAACATGTACGATCACATTTTAGATGATGACCGTTTCTTTGGCGTACTCGGCATGCTTGAATGTGTGTCTCTCCCAATACATTATATTATCATTTACCATCCATTTTCTATAGATGATCCCGAATTCCCCATCCACAAAGCCAACTATCGCGATTTTCTTCGCCATTCAACTCGCTACCACCAACCCGTCACAATTCACGACCCTCTCATTCAGAAGAAAATACACCACACTTATC
Organism: Lactarius akahatsu; assembly: GCA_021524915.1. Classification (NCBI taxonomy): domain Eukaryota; kingdom Fungi; phylum Basidiomycota; class Agaricomycetes; order Russulales; family Russulaceae; genus Lactarius; species Lactarius akahatsu. The sequence goes on from JAKELL010000004.1 coordinate 378,726, forward strand.
GCCTCCTCTTTCTCAAGGATGTCGTTCTCGCCCGAGCTCTCGATGACTCTACATTTAATGTGCTCAGTTCATGCATCATTTTCAACCAAATCGACATCATCACCCATGTACAGAACGATGTGCAGTTCTTACAGGACATCGTTGACCTGTTTCTCCATCCTAATCCAGGCCCACCTATTTCCCTCAACGGTACGAAGAACAAGACCGGTGCTAATGCGGACACAACTTCCGATCCCATGTCAAATGGCGTCGACGTTGACGAAGATCGTCGTCGTCGTGAGGTCATTCTTCTTATCCAGCAGTTGTGTATCATGGGAAAGAACGTGCAACTACCAACGCGTATGGCGCTCTTCAAGACACTCGTCGATCGAGGGATCGTGCACTCCGTACAATGGGCGCTTAGCCAACCCGAAGGAACAGAGGTCGGACAGCAGATGATCGCCGTAGCAGGCGAGGTCCTCATCACATTGCTGGATCATGACGTGAACGGTGTTCGCGAACATGTGGTCAAACAGTGTGAGGGCTTCGAAGCCCGTGAGAGCCGAGACGAGTCTCTTCTCACGTTATTATGCGGGTTGATGGTACGAAGCCGGGATCTTGCTGTGCAGACGCTGGTGGGGGACTCTTTAAGGTTGATGCTGGAGATGCCCCCGCCGGAAGTTAATGACGTTGTGCGTCCTTATTATCAGTGATCGGACCTCATTCGTGACTTTTTTTCGTTTTTGGATAGCAAACATCCGCCAAGCCTTTTTCTCGGACAAGGGACGACGCCCGTATGGAGAAGTTCCTCGACTATTTCTACAAACTTTGTATACATTCACTCCTCAAACCCATCTTTGACGTTCCGAACCACAAACAACACCCGCCAGGTAGGTTACCTGGTTTATCATCACTTAGTCACCAGTTCAGTCGATTAATTGACTCCAGATTCGAATCTTATATTAACACGGGAAAAGACGAACCTTTATCTATCTTTATGCGACTTGTTATCCACCTTCGCTTTACAACATACTTTCCGCAGCCACTTCTACATGCTTACTTCCGGTATCTCATCTCACGTTGCCACTTTGTTGTCTAGTAAAGACAAGCATCTTCGTCTCGGTCAGTTGCCCATCTCGTCATCTCATCCGTCGCGTGACCTGAACCATCTCGGCAGCTGCCCTCCGTTTCTTCCGGATGCACCTCAAAAATAATAACCGAAATTTCCTTAACCATCTCGTCAAGCTAGAGACCTTCAAACCCATCATCGAGTTGACCATCAAGGAGTCTTATCGCGATACCCTAGTCAACTCGTCATGTCAAGAGTTCTTCGAATTTATGCGTCGGGTGTGTCTTGCCTATCTTTCCTTCCGGTGTTTATACTTACGCCGATACAGGAGAATATGAAGGACATTATTGCCCATGTCATGACTAACTATGAAGATCAGGTCAAGCAGCTTTCGGAATCTCGCTTTTCTGGTCAATGCCTCAGAGGTTTCATACGTCGTTACGAGATGAACATACACCCCCCACCAGAAGCCGAGGAAAAACCTCTACCAAGGTTTGCCTTTTCTACTTTTAGCTCACGATCGTATCTGACGATCCCCAAGTCAACCGTCGGAGATGCGGCGCGTCGATCTCGCAGAGGAGTCCTACTTCAACGCCGACGACGAAGAGGACGACGACGACGACGACGCCCCCGGCCCGCATCCCGCACCGACTTCCCCAACACCCCCATCTCCTCTCCTCTCTCCGCCCCTCTCCCGCTTCCAATTCGCACAAAAACGCAGACGGCAACGTACGCCCGGCATCCCGCTGCGCACAGGCCTCACAGGCGGCGGCACGCAGCGCGTGCCCGTGCCAGCGACGCCGATCCACCTCCCACGCACACCACCCATCAACGCGCTCGTCGACTACCGAGACGACGACGAGCCGTCCTCAGATCCCGAAGACGCGCTCCTCGAATCGCTCGTATCCGCCAACAAGCCCGCCTCCCCCGTTGCTGGTACCGTCATCACCACTATCCCCGCGCCCGCGCCAGTACCCACCACCACCACCACCACCACCACCACCACCACCACGACGGCTATCGGCACGAGTGGAGGGGGATTCGTGCCCCTACGGGCGGAGAAGCGCAGGCGTGCCGAGGAGGACGAGGACGAGATGGGCCTCGAGCGACTCGTCGGCGGCAAATCGAGACGTCCTGCCAAGGTGGCTGCTGCTGCGGCTGGAACTGGAGAGGAAGGCCCGAAACGCATCCGGCTACGATTTGGAGCTGCCAGTTTGGTGGCCGCCGCGGCGTCCACGCTACCCGCCGCGGCACGCTCAGAACCGGGTACGAAGGACGGGGACACAGGATAGGCATTACTTAGTTATGTTCTCGGCCACGTGTTGGTTCTGCTTTTTTAAATGTTTTTGTGTGCATATCTCGCTCTGCCTCTCCAGTAGATCATTGTGCTCTCCTGCTTGTGTCGACATGTATCCTTGTATTCACTTTGTGATCTCCGCAAACCGCGTGATTTCACATCCAACAGACGTCGAAGTAGATTTCGCAAGTATCGATAGTATACATGGGGCTGTGCAAAAGCAAATTGTACCCGACGACGGGGAGGCTAGTAAACGGGAACAGCAACATGGTATGCAAGAAGTTCGAAGACAGAAAAAAAAGTTGGTGCAGACACGGTGTGGGGAGTATGATTACGAAGCACGGTGTATGTATCAAGATGAGTCACAGAGAAAAGGTTAAACGATATGACGATGCAGTGAAATGAACAGTCGAGCGAGTTGTGTGAAGGAACAGAATATTAGGCGGCGACATGGTGGAGAAATAAATAGATAGATACGAACAAACAGTCCGTAGGTGGGTGCGTGAACAAAGACCAAGGAAAAGATGACGAGAAAGATGGGGAGAAATGTATGTTCATATATAACTGCTACAAACGTATGCCGTTGCCACCTCTAAGCAGTGTTTTGCGACAGAGTCGACATGGCATGTATGGGCTGTTGCTGTTGTTCAATTGTGTCAGAAATGAGATTGCCGTCGTTATTGCTGTGGATAGGATTGAGAGAAAAGTTCGTATGGTTCGTCTGCTCGGGTATCGGTGAGAATTGATTGCTACTATTGCCAATTGAAGGAAGGGGAGATGGAGAGATGCCGAAAGGTGAGAAGGACGAAGGCGACAAGGATGCTGTAGACGAAGGTCCCATGCCATAGCCGCTCTGTCGAGGGAAGATGCCTTGGTTGAAAGATGCAGGACCTGGTGGAGGAGAAACAAATCGTGGTGGTGGGGGAGAAGCGACGTTGAACCCGTAGTGAGAGCCAGACGCCGGTGAGGTGACACCAGAAACATCGCGGCCAGATTTATGGCTCGCGTCTAATTGCAACACCTCGGCAGGGAAAGCCCCACCGGAAGTGATCAATCCAGCAGGCGGTTGCTGAGTGCCGTTCACTGGGTTGGTCGGCGTCCGCACCCCGAGAGGGTTCTTGCTGTAACTGATTCTGATGCCCCCACCTTTCACTAGTCCGCCAAGAGTGGAACCATAGAGTTCATTCAATGCTTTAGTGGCATGCTGAACGTCCACAAACTGTTCGAGGATAACCATCAACCCCTTGATACGCGACGCAAGGAGATGAACCAACCTCGACAAAGCACATGGGTCCATTGCTCTTCTGCCGGAAGCACAGCTTGCGGAAGCCAGGCTGAGTAGAGAAGAGATTCCTCAAGCTGTCTTCCAGATGGTTCGGCCCATAACCGGGGAGTGGGGGTGAACTTGGAAGATTGCCCACGTAAAGCGTGTTTATCTTAAGGTGTGTCAGAGTGGTCTACAGCATATTAGTTCGCAGCATGGACTCACAGGAGGATTCTGATCAACCACGCCATTTCGGCCGCTCCTCTCTGAGCTCGCGCCTGACGCAGGACTCGGCAGTTGAGGTGACGTCGAGCCTGTACCACTTGGCACATTTGCAGAGGTGGTACTGACTGCAAGCGATGCCAAAGATCGAGAAACCTCCTCTTCAACACTGCCTTGAGAACCGGCGGCACTGGACCCACTTGAGATAGGAACAATTGTTTCACCCCCAGATGCCGCGGGTGAGTACGCACGCGGACGAGACGGGAGCGAGGGATGTGCAGTCTGAAATGTGGTCTGCTGCGCAGGTGTAAATGAACCAATCGTGGGACCAGGGAACGACATGGTATCACGTGGAAGAGGAGACGATTGCGGCGGATGAGGAGGGGATGATGGACGCGGGGGTAGATTCGATGAAAGAGGTACGGACATCTTCCTTGAAGCGTTGCCGTTGCTGGTGGCATCGCGACCAGGCGCACCCCAGGGTGACACAGCCACAGCACGCGATGGTAAAGATCCGATACCTTCACCCCCAGTTGCAGCCAGTAATGAATTGCCGGAGGGACGCTGCGAAGATGGCACAGAATGGAAGGCGTCAAACGCATATATGTCGCTCGAACGCAAGCGTGCATTGCGTTCTTTGTCAGCTTCCGCCTTTTCCTTCCACTGACGTTCTTCCTCAAGGCGGTCACGGGCGCCACGAGTAGCAGTGTTACCGAAGGCAATGCTGGCCTTGCGAGAAGCGATTTCGTCATCATGGGTATCCAGACGGCTGTCACGTCGACCGTTTATCCCAGCAAAACCCATGGCACCGAGGGTACCAAGCTCACGCTCGCGTGCGCTAAGAGCCTCACCAGCCGAAGTAGCCGCCTGTGAGTTCAAACTTGCTAACCCATTCATTCCAGGCATATTTGCGAGGGCCTCTGGTGGAACTGTGCCACCACCAGTACCAATCATGGAAAGTTGGGGAGGAAGGGGGCCGATGCCACGTTTGGTGTGCAGGTTTTTCTTCGCCATCTCGGCTTTGAGGACTGATCCCTTCTCAATATCGATGCGGCGACCTTGCAAAGTGTCTCGAGCCTCGAGGGCTTCTGCACGAGTTCGAAACTTTGCAAACCCGATGATTTGCTTACGGGTTGACATTCCCGTATTGGCACCAGGTCCGCTGGGACCATTTGGAACGAGGTGAGAGAAATGCGGATCATCCGCGGGTTGCCATGACGAGGTAGTGCCGTCGCGACCACCGTCGACCACAACGCCACCTTGATTTATAGTGACGAGATTGTAAGGATCGTTAGGACCGCCATGAGAGGAAAAACCTGGGCGGATGGCGTTGGCAGACGCAGCGGAACCAGAGCCATAAGCGGTCAGTTCCTTATTTGGTATCTTCAAGGTCGCCGCTTCAAACCCAGAAGAGAAGGTGAACATGTTCTGGAATTCTCGCTCCTATTAAGGGGAACAATTAGATTAGCTAAATCGGGATATCAGTTCCCACGCTGATTAATGCTGTGCCCACCTGCATGTCTTCAGGAAAGCCGACAACGAAGATAGTGGAGATTTCTTCTTGGGAAGACGGCTGGGTGGCGTTACTAGCATGGCTCGCTTGAGATACAGCGGGAGCCGAGACGCTAGCTGGTAAATGTGGACCGTACGGCGTTTGAGACTGCATTTGCTGAGGGTGCATGCGTCAGAAATGACGTCTGTGTGGTCGGATGAAGACCATTCAGTTGTGACTGGGGCTGCGGCACTTGGCCCTGTGGTTGTTGGGAATTAGGTGAGAAAAGGGTACCCTGTTTGTGAAGCTGCTGCGTGAACGGATCAATGTTGTTGAAGAGCGCCTTGTTTTGACCCACAAGACCCGGAGGTGCTTGAGGTGCGCCGATAAATTCATAATTGGTTCGGGGGATGATGTGATCAAATGCACTGGTCGCAGACTGGTGAGGTGGGGACGACATAGGACTGGGTCGCTGCGTATATATCTAATGGGTAGTTCTGGGAGAGGTTTGAGGTGTCGCGAAAGGTGTGGGTGTTAGAGGTGGGGATAGAAGCCTGTCTGTTGCGTGCGTTGGAAAACGCGTTGAACGCGGTGCTAGTACGATATGGCCCTGGGGGGACCAGATTGTCAAGCTTTGAAAGCTTCTGAGGATCAAGATCCGAGTGAGGGGGGAAATCGGAGTGAAAATTGTTATACATGGATGGGGGGTTAAATGAGTCAAAATGCTTATGTGGTGAATCGGAACGGAGGAGGTTGGAATTCGATTGATATTGGGGGGAACCAACAGATGACGCGGACAATGAAGAGGTGAAAGATGGGGCGTTGGGAGCCTCTGAGTCAGAGGAGGAGAGAGGCTCTGCGTCAGCCTGTGCGTCAAGGGAGTCGAGGAGAGAACGGTTTATGAAATCCTCGTCCTGGGCTCTTCGTGGGGGCTGGGGATGGACGAACGGAGCACGGGACGAGACGAGAGAAGCCAGGGTGGGCGGTTGCTGTGAGGCGGAGGGTGTGTGTGACTACGAAAGTAAGTTGAGCAATGAAGGAAGCTTTAAAGCATAGAATATAAGAGACCACGAGCGAGAGTGAAAGCTCAGCCAAAAGGGAGCCGCGATCGAGTCGAGCAGGGAAACACACCGGTCGATGATGGAGCGAAGGAAGCGGGCGTCGGCCGTCCGAGCTCGGCCAACCCACGCAGCATTCCCCCGTTTAAACTTCCCACGCACGGACCATTAAACAAAAAAAAACCTTAACCTTATTCGCTGGCTCCAACACGTGAGCTTTCCCGCGCTTAGCGGAGCGGAGGCTACCAAATAGCCCAGAGGCAGAGCCGCTCAGCCCAGGCAAGGACTCGGCTCGGAGGCCTGTGCTCATGGTCATTGACACACCTTTGGTTGTCTAATACAACTCGGCGTGCTCTCAACGAGCCCATGACGGGTCCAGGTCATCGCGTGCCCGACACTCCTTAATGACACCCTCGCTCTTTGTTTGGGTTTCAGAAAGAAACCAATGCGGCCTTGACCTCTGGGAACAGTGTGCAAATGAGCCAAAGGTAATAGTGTAGCACCCAAGCAAATGAGACAGTGACAGAGAGACCCGAGACGCAGGCCGGAAAGAGTGATGGGAGCAAAAGCAATGACGGTCCGCCCGGACAAAACAGGCGGCGTGCCCGTTTCATGCGAAGAGTGCCATGCCGTTTCCTGTCTTTCACTGTGATAACTCGCAAGGGGCCACTTCTGTCCGGTCCGCCTTTTCCTGCTGGTCACTGGTCTTGAATACGGTGGTAGTGGTGCAGGAATTCCTGAACGTACACTCGTGGACAACAGCACAAAAGGGTTCTGAGGCCTGTTAGCGAATACCGTTTACGTTTATTCTCGATATGTGCTAGGGCTATCACAACAAATGACTTTCCGCGATGCTCGCATGCCAGAAGTTTTCTCCAGAACACAAAATATCTGGACAGACGCCCGCTGGTAACTTGGAGCTGGGCAGGCCACTTTGCACGCATGGTGAGATTTCAAGCAGGAAAAATGCCATTGTATCTGATACGCCATGCCAGACACTCTTGAACCTCAGCCTGTTCCTGTTCGGTCAAAGAACGATCGGTGTGCTCGCCTCAGGACTGCCGGCTATCCAAGACCTCCCCGGGCTTTCGCCGCACTTCCTATGCACGTCCTCCGTGTCACTTTTGTATGGCTCTTCCCATGACCACAGGGTCTTGTCGCCTGTGATCTCCTGACTACCGCCACCCTTGGCCAGATATGATACGTGAGCTGCTTGGGCTGCCACGGAACCCAGGGTCTGCAACACATGCGTTTGCCGAAGGGATGACGGGAAGTGATCACAGGGGTCCCCGATCGTCACTTCAGATTCACGCCCTGGGACAGGAGGACGGACATGAACAGTGCATGGCCTCTAGCAGATCACTTCGTACAGTGATAGTGACTTATATCTTTGTCCTCTCATGTCTAGTAGATGCCAACACAACCCCTAGTCGTATAATCGACGCAAACCTTTCAGTCTGCGTGAGATGAAACCAAGCCCGATTCACGGGCATGTATACCGACGAGTGTTTCAGGTGTTGTTTCCTCATGGCCAACCACGGACACATTATTCGGATCTTTCCTTCCAAAGATCTGTGCAGTGGGAACGTCTAGCCCAAGACAACGATAGGCACACGACGTACCGGGTTGGGTTATCTATGAAGGCCCTGGACCCATCTTACAATGAGTGGTACCACCAGTTCCGAACCATGCATTGTAGGTGTTTTCGCTGGCTATTGAAGTAACAGTTTGTTCAAAGCAAAGAGCCAAATCCTTAACTACGTCATCATGCGATAGTTACGAATACAATTTCACTTTTCAATTACTGTGTCGCATTCTAGTGGTGTTAGTTTGTGATGCCCATTTTTCTCAAACGCGACTTGCATGCGAGGCAGCGAGACAAGTCGGTTAATTCCCCTCTGTGAACCGCAAAACGAAGTTGACTATGACAGAGACTGCACGTGAATCAGAACGGTGCTTCATGAGTGACAATCGAGAGCGCGGCAAACCTAGAAGTGCAGCGCAGAGTAGTGTCTAGAATTGCCGAATTCAAAATTAGCATGGCATACAACACGGAAGCGCAAGGCACTCACTGGACCGAGTCGATCATCAAATGGACCCCTACCGCCTCTGCGGATGGAGTTGGCACGCCAGTGATAGGTGTACAAGGCGTAACCCATGATGCCAACAGCTAACTCTGCGATCAGCCCCGACCCTGCACGGAAATATGAAATGTACACAAACCGACGAGAGAGAACACTGCAGCACTTATTTTTCCCACCTAGGAGTACGCCTTAAGCACATCTACGGCGCCAAACATTGTGGACGCTTGCCTTATCGCCAAAATTAAGCAGGCCAACGGCGAGTCCGCCGAGGACGACAGTAAAGTGAAGCCATGAGAGAAAGGTGCGCTCGTTGGCGAAGGAAACTTTTGGTTCAACACGAACTGGAAGGGCAATGCGCTTGTTGGCGGTGCGCTGGAGGAGTGGTTGGGTCGACATGAGAACGGAGGAAGGGCGGGTCTGGATATAGATGTGGACACGAAGTCACGGTGGTGTATATAAAGCGAAAGCGTACACTCGAAATTGAAATTAACCGAAATTAAATAATTATTTATTGTGGTCTATTCGTCGTTCTGCTGTCGCGTGTTCAGCAGAGACCAAGTCATGGTATCATCAAATATCGTGCCGCTTCCCGTAGACGAAGAAGGTACGTCTCGGGATATCGTCTCATCATAACAATGTCGGACTATCGTCCCAGATACTATCATCCATTCCCGTATCACGAATGACGAACGCGCTCTACGCCGCGTCGTTAAAAAGTTCAGCGGCTACACGGCTATCGCATATCCGCAGCTCGACACTGAACAACCAAACACCGCAGCTGAGGATGCTCGGGAGGCTTTCTTACTAGAGCTGTCGTCTTTCAGCCTTCAATTGAAGAAAGTCGTGATGGTATGTGAAGCAGAGACGCGACAGGTTGAGGAGTACTATCGGGAGAAACAACGCATAGGTAAGTGGTTGACATTCTACTTGTTCGTTTTCATATTGACAAAATTCTATTGTGCAGAGGATGAGCACAACTCGCTCAAAGGCCAGATCGAACAGCTGAAAACCTCGTTGGAGCACGCTCAAGTGGAGAGAAAGCGCAAAATCGAATACGATAGTTTTGCTGAGAAAATCAATACTCTTCCAAGTCGTACGGAACTGGAACGGTGCGTTCTGTGAAATCGTTGTAGTCCTCTTAATTGACGGCACAGACTAGATCGATACAACTCTTGGAAAATGATATGGCCGCCATTCGAGCGGACCAAGAGGCACAGAGTCGACATCTACAGTCACAGAGGGCGTCTCTCGTCTCCATCATTTCAGATCTTAGCTCGTTACGGCTCATGACCAAAGACACTGAAGCGGAACCGTCTCATCCTGGCACCCCGGACCTGGATGCGACGACGAGCGAGATGGAGGTACCTCGATCCCCCCCAGCTATCACCATAGTCAATGAAGAAAGTTCAAAGGAAGAGGGTGAGGAAGGGGAAGCCGAAGAAGGCGAAACCGAAGAGGGCGAGAAGAGACAAGGAGATGGTCAGTCCTCGGATGATGTCCCCCTCTTCACCACCCTGGATCCTAGGGCGCGCGTCTTCCTCCCATCCCGAGATTCTACGCCCGTCGTTCAACCTTCTCGGCTCACGCGATTACATTTCAACTCCACAGGCTCAGCTCCACCATCTACGCCGCCTCCCCATCGTCATCAACACAAGTCAGATGACGATATTGAGATGGGGGAGCTAGCAGAAGAACCTGAACCCTTGCGAGTGAAGAAAAGGTCGCGCCGAGAAGATCTCGAAGAAGGCGAAGCAAGCGACGAAAGTAGCGAGCTTTCCGATCCCCCAGACGATTAGTCGCTTTCATGTCCATAGTCTATTGTCGTCACGCATCCCTTTCTTGACCACTATGACTAACCTGCACATCGAAAGACATGAAGTCTCTCGCACATATTACTGGGCCATCAAAATAAGGTTGGGCTGACGTCCGTATCGCTTCCATTATCTCCTTGGCTGCCGGACGCTGGTCTCCGTGCTGCGTGACAGGATCGTATTCGCCCGCATACCTTGACGAGAAATGATTCAAGACAAGTTTGCGAGCATCAATGCGTCTTGCGAAAAGCGCCGCCATTTGAGGAGTCGAATGCCCACGCGACTTTGAACGCTGTTCGACGATATCGTAGGTGTCACCGACTTTCGTCTCAGGGTCGATACCCGGCAGATGCGCATTCGTTGCTTCGTGTATTAGCACATCGGTGAGCATCGCCAGCTCCGCAATAGGGCTCGGATCATAAGTGTCCCCCAGAATCGTAATCTTTCTCCCGGGGCGTTTTGATGGGCCCTGGAGCACCGTGCCGTCCGAAAGCTGGACAGATTCTCCCTCTTGCAGTCGTCGCATAGCTGACATGGGCGTTCCCGTGCGCTTCAAGTGAGGCACGTACTGCTTGGGATCGATCTTTCCTGGAACAGGTGCTTCCGTGATCACGTAGCCAACGCAAGGAACTGAATGCATGATCGGTGCGGCCGAAACGGAAAAGCTGGCACCTCTGTAAACGTCAAGCCAGGTGCCATCAATTTGCTGAATGTCACGCCCAGGGATCTCGGCGCTATGGAGTGGTAGCGGGGCGAGAGGGTTGGGCGGATCATTTGGGAACTGCAATTCGTGCACGATGTATGGGCCGCTAAGGAGTGTGTGCGTGTAGACTAGTCCAGTGCGCACATACGCCCGAGTCCCAGATGGTCCATATATTTCTAAAGGCTGGGGGTTGTTGTCTGAGGCACATCCTCGCCGCAATTTGGGGGTATGACTCACTTCTGCCTCATCGAGGACTCCCGAAGCCCTCGGGTCCAAAGCTTCGTCGATCACCCCCCCAGCCCCATTGAGACGACTCGCAAGCAGTGGCAGAAGTCCAAATATGTGATCTCCTGACAACCCAATTTAGTGAACAACAGTGACGAGGGTCAGGTGTGGACGCACCATGGGTATGGGTAATGAAAATCTTGGAAATTCTTCCCATCTTTACAGCGCTCTTTTGTATCTGATGCTGTGTGCCTTCACCGCAATCGAATAACCAGACATCTCCGTCGAGACGGAGAGCAAGAGCGGAGTGATTTCGTGTGCGCGAGGGCTGTGCGGACGCCGTACCGAGGAATGTGATATTGATGTTCGACATCGTAGGTTGAGCGGTGTGTATCTGGCGCCACTGATGGATGAGAGTCGTGCATGACCGAAGGTGTAGAAAGCGCGAATTCACAACGAACATGTATATCACGAAACGTCAAGGGATTATAATCATGACGGCAAACACGGAACAGTCTAGACTGCGCTCGCTCAATGTCTCCGCGGCATGTTACTGGCGGCGGCAATGTCACGGTGAATTAGAATCACCCAAGCTTATTCCAACATCGTTCATTCAGCGCGTCATGCCGACGACTCGTAGCGCTAGCACGGCTAAGTCATCGTCATCGCGAGTTGACGCGACGTTGTCAGAAGTTGGAGAACTACGTGACGACGACTTTGAGGTATGTACTAAGCGTCCACTTCACTCGCGTTGACCTTTAGGAATATGGGCACTGTTTAGAGCCATCTATCCGCTCTGCAACGCGGAATTCGGGATCTCCGGAAGACGCGTGAAGACTTATTGGCACGAAATCGACGGCTGCAGTGCGAGATAGATCGCTTGCACAACCAGCCAGATGTCTCCGTTCAGCCAATTCCTGCCAAGTCCGAGTCAGGGGGGAGGAGCAACTCGCTACAGATGAAAGTGAAAAAGTTAGAACTCAAGGTTCGTCAGCTGAAGAAGGTACTGGGCTTTAACTTCGACAATGAGATTGTGTCGCTCACTTGGATCAGACCCATGCCCTCGACCGCAAAAAAATACGACAGGTACGTCAAGCTCGACTTGACTGCGCAGTGAATGACATACTATTCGGGATGTGTAGCTTCGGCTGAGAGAGGCACACAAAGACGCAGAAGAACTACAGGACGAGGAAGTACATGGTGTACCAGACGTAGAGCACGAAATGAAAAAGGTAATCCCACAGGGCTACAACTCCGCATCGTACATCAATTTATCGCTTGGGCTCAGCTGCTGCGGAACTTCTATCGGGTCGTTTCTTGTCCATCCTTGGAGGAACAAGAGGAGTGTTCGATTTGCGTAGAAACGATGGAGCTGAATAAATGTTCCAGGTAAGCATCATATATTCGCACTTTCGAAAGCTTCTAGTGACCCCTTGTGTGCCACCAGCCTGCCATGCCAACACATTTTCTGCGATAGCTGCCTCTCCAAAATTGGTGACGGTGAAACTATCAGCTGCCCACAGTGTCGCGGGGAAAGCAATGTTGAAAGTATTGAAGTGGTCGAATTCACAGCGACGCAGCAGTGGGATCAGCTGCTCGAGATTGCCCGGCAGTTTGCGGCACTGGAAGATCGACTGGGACCGGACACGAGTGAAGAAGAAGAGGAGGAGAAATTACGGGAGAACTTTATCGATGATGAAGACGATGAAGACGTGGAAGCCAGGTTCGACATCGCTTATGGTGCCTTCAAATATTCTGATTATAATATAGCACTAGTTCCGAGTCTCAGGGTCGCGAAACAACGCCAGACACGATGGCAGAAGGAGTACCGAACCAGGATGAGGACGAGGAAGGCAGCGAAGGACCGTGTGTTCCGTATTCCCGGTCAGGTGTCGTTGAAAAGAGACGGAGGATGGAGGAATTGGCAGCCCGGAAGAGGCGGCGATAGTAAATGGACATGTGACTTTTACACGTGCACGTGATATAATATTTGTCGCGGGTTTGGCAAACAGATGTAAACAAGAACCGCGTCGTCGAGGTCGAAGTCACGGTCTGACATCAATATCGATGGTTTTAAGCACTTCGCCCAGGAAGGCGGTCCCTCTGGCCTCAGGGGATGACTGGGAGAAGCTTGCCTCTCCCTCCAAGGTGCCTTCAGTCACAAGACGCGTATTCTTTTGTGGAGTGGTGGTTGAAAGCGAAGAGGGCAAGGCGATCAGCGAAGGTTAGTTGACTCAGTTGTGTGTAGCTGTCCGTCAAATATAACATCTAGATAGATGTTCAAGAACTCGTCGCGTCTCTGGGAGAGCCTCTCGCTTCCTATTCGGACAACGATACGGTGCAGTCTGGTTCCTTAGAACAGGATGATAATGACAATGCTGTGAGTTCTACAGCCCGCTCGCACAGTCCTTTGTGGTTGGCGCGTAACATAGTGCAACTCCGAATCACCGATAATGTTGTGAGTGCCACAGACTAACGACTATCTGTCAGGACGTCGGAACAGGACTACAAACAATGGCCAACCCATCTGCCATCGAAGACATTCTTAATGAATTTGTGACGACCGAGCGGTCATATGTCAGGCGGCTTCGTACCCTCAAGAACGACTACGCGGATCCATTACGGACATTCGCCCGAAGCAAGGACACGGCCATCATATCATTATATGATGCGAATATCTTGTTCGGCAACATTGACAACCTTCTACCCGTAAACGAAGCACTATTGGCTGACCTGGAGAAGATGATGTTACCCGAAGGTCCACAAACGGTGGGATTCATCGGTGATGTTGCCCTCCGCCATTTCAAAGACCTTCGTGGCTTCGAACAATACAAGCAATACTACGTCAAACGGGAAGAGGCGCAGACTATCTTTGAGCGCGAAATGTCTAGGAAGGCATCCGGGTTTGCGGGCTTTGTTGACGTGAGTCCCCTCTATGTTCTGATTCTAGGTTATAGACCTTTCTTCGTCTACAGCGCATCAAATATTCCTCCGCAGACACGAAGAACCGCATTGGGCTACGCGAACTTATGATGGACCCCGTCCAGCGAATACCGCGATATACTTTGATGCTCCGCACAATGATTAAACGTATGCCTCCAGGCGACTCGCAACGCGCAAAGCTGCTTGAGGCCGTAGAGGTCGCAAGTAAAATTGCTCTCGCAGAGGTCGACGAAGAGACTAGACGTGCGAGCGTCATGTTCTGCTTGCGCACCACGATTGATGGATTTCCGCCTGGCCTAATCTCGAATTCGCGGCGCTTAATCGACTATATCGATGTTGAAGATACGTTCGTCGAAGGACTTCCTTCGATGTCTGCAGGTGGTAGCAGTTCGACACTCGAGCCATTGCACTGTACGCTATTCCTGTTCGACGACAAACTTATGATTGTCAAGCGACATGGGAATGGAGAGAAGAGTGGCCAAGTCTTAGCCGGGCTTGATCAACTGGAAAAAATTGCGAAAGGGAGTGGTGTACCGTCGGGGCTCAAGAAGAACGGGATGAGTTGCAAGGGGGTCGTTGACCTCACGGATGTGGTGGCAACTGATGTGGGTGGTGCTGGTGGGTCCCTTCTTGTGCGAGAGAACCGACGCTCATTACTTAAAAGATTTTCATCTTTACCTTGAGAAACCTCCACTGGACCAGACTGATAGATGGTCGGGGCGCCCTTTCAGACCTCTCTCCGTGGTATTTCCTCCTCACCCCCCGAATTTCAACCCGCAACGCTCGGAAACAGACAAGGCGCGCTTTCTAGAGAACCTCTGGCTCTCACAGGCTAATATTCGTACGCGATCGGGCAAATCGGTAGTTCTGCGCTCTGAGGAGAGAGAGGTCGAATCCCGGGGACGTATCACGTATGCTCGGACTTATTTCAATGTCTACCAGAGGACGGCATTCCTACAGGAGCCACAGAAGGTTAGATAACGAGTTTATACTGATACATTTCACTAACTAGCCCGCCACAGACCAAAGTAGTAGTACACATCGACGAACTAGGTTCATCCGACCCGATACCATTCGGCGTTACTGGGGGCCCACCGTTCGTGTCGATCCGCGTTCAGCCTATGGCGGGGGCACTATCTCGCTACAAGGTCACTTCTAGTGATCCCAATGATGAATCAGGAGGAGGACATTGTTCAGACTGGTCGAGTCTCCGACCGTGTGGTTCACACGAGTGAGTAGCCTTGCCTTGAATTATCGGATGTATTTCTGACCATGCAATAGTTCACCAATATGGCCTCTTCAAATTTCGAACGGGAAAAAACTCTATTCCCTCCACACCCACCGCTACTAGTCGTTCTCGTGCTGCAATTTTCGGGCTGGACGTAATTTCGCGCAACCTCTTCAATGCTTTCCCTGGAAGTAGTCGGGGTGACATCTTCGGTGGATCCATCACTGGCTCACGGCGATCCAAATCATCTACTTCACGCTCCTCCGTCTCTGCACCGAGCTCAGACGGAAGCTTCACACGCTTCTCACAACGCTCAAGCTCAACAATCACCGCGGCGACCAGTATCTCCAGTATGGATGATGAGATACGCAACGGTACAAGGTCGTCAAGACCAAAGTCAAGAGCGCGTCGACTGCTTGGCCGCAGTCGGTCCCCCAAGGGATCGGGAAGCGAGCCGGAGGGCTCGCCCAAGCGTCCAACCTCACGGTCTGGATCATTATCGAGTTCTTTCTCCAGAGAACAGAGCCCTGCTGTTGATGAGGAATACGACGCCGGTGATGTGGCTGCAGAGAGACGGAATATGGACGAATCTGAGTGGGATCTTACTATGCGCCTGGAGCTGGCAAGACGCAACAGTCAAAACCAACATTCGAAAGGGGCTGTGGAACAGCCGCCATGGGACGGGCCGATTGAAGAGACAATATACGAAGGTTGCAGAGTTGTCTGCCTGTTCATAGTCCAGCGCTTATTGATCTCGTTTCACAGATAATCCACCAGAGCCGTTTCGGCCATCGTCTCGGGCTTCAGGCAGTTGCCTTAGCCAACGTTCCACGACACCGACAAATCACTCGTTGCCTGTGCCACTGACTGATGTCGACGAATCTTCTGAACGTGTAACACCACGGAACGCTTCAGGAAGCCGCCCGCGCGGTCCGCGTAGCCCTTCGCCTCTCCCACGCAGCTCAAGAGCGAGCCCGGAGCTAGATCTAGATTATGAAAACCTAGACTCGGCATTGGAAACCACCCTCCTCAATCTGAACCGCATACCGGTCACACCCCCGAGGTCTGTTTCGCCCCTGCCCCGAAGCCGGAGACAACCATTCGAGCCGACGGGGAACACAGAGGCCGCACCCAAATCTATTTCTCATGGTGTGCCGAAGACCCCAAGCACCATAGAACCCCTGTTTATCAAGAAGAAGGATTCGTTACGCACTTCTACAGGGGAATCGCCCACTATCCGTAAGACATACCCCAGGACACCGCCCAATATACGAGGGCGAATTGTATCACCCCGACGAATATCGCCTATAGTGCGCCAGAGGAAGACAACGACATCTTCTGGTTCCCCCCTGAAAGATATCGATCTTCCGAGATTGCTTAGGCTCGTTGATTCAATCAAAGATGAAGTCGGTGCTCCTATTGCCAAGTCATCTGGTCTTGTGTCATTGACGAATCCGTAGCTTGAAACGTCCAGAAGGGCCGTGAAGCGTATCAAGTTGGACAGCGAGCAGCTACCATCAACATGGACGCAGCCTTCCGATGCGGAAGATAATTTATCAAGACCGCACAAACCGGGAGTGTTGCATCCAACTCCGCAAAGGGGCAGTGCGATAATGGTATGGGCAGTAGCGCTTCTTCGCCAGCAGCTTCCCAACTTAGCTACAACTTTTCCAGAGCAAGGCGGCGCAAGAGCGCATGGAGGAAATGCGGCAGCTCATTAGCAAGCGCGGCGGAGACGCCACCCAGCGGCCGCTGTCAAGAGGCTCAAAGGAGGTCATCGGGGACTGGCACTGATACGGGTCGAGCTGGGGAGTGCCTAAGATCTATTGAAGATGCCGCCTCGGAGGCCGACAAGAGCCTTCTTCGCGCTGCATCGAACCAGGAGGCGCTGGCTGTCGACCTCGGACTTGTGGCAGCAGACCTGAAGGAGGTGAGCCCAGGGCGTCGCCTTGTAATTTTGGCCCCATAACAAGGCACTGATTCCTCTGTCACAGAAAGTAAACATTCTTGAAAAGTCTCGTGTGGAGCTCCAGAGCACCAAACGACAGTGTGAACTGGTGAAGAGTCTTCTGGCAGACGCCACGGCAGAAAATGAAATCATGTACGAGGTGAGCGCATCTCCCTCTCTCTTTCCCTGATTGGACGCGCGATCTGATGCCCCCGGGGACATAGGCGTTCAACGAGGAACTCGATGGAATGTTCAACGACGTACGCCTTCCCGAGACGGACGCGTGGGCCTGCGATGACGCGAGACCTCCGCCAATGCAAAGAAAGCCGTAATGCCCTCTCGAAGGAAAATTCGTACGTATCTTTGTTAAAGTTAAATTAGACCCCGGGCCGACACTAGCTTTTACTCACCTTGTTAGGCAACTCAAGCGACGATTGGCAGAACTAGAATCCGAGAGGGAGGAGTGAGTTCCACTTGTGTTCCCCCCCTCTTCGTCATCACGCATCTAAAATTTGTCCCGACAGGTGGGGTACACTTCTGCGCCGGCATGGCTTGATCTCCTGACGACTCCTTTTTGCATCTGTGAATGACGTTATATGCATTGTACCATTTGCTGTCATCATGAACGTGGTTATGTATCTACCATTATCTTAGATATGTTACTTGAATGTACTACTTGGGTAGCCTGGCACTTGAGGGACCGGATCCCGTGCTCGGTGCCTCCAAGAACAAAAGAAGGTCTGAATGATCGAATCACAGGGCGGTGGCGTGTCGCACATCGAAAGTGGTAGAAAGTCACGGCAGCTTGGCGATGACGAAACGATAGAACGATCGTGGCAGTGGTCATGAAAGTATGGTACAGCGGTTAAGGCGCGTGAAAGCAAACGAGCCAGCTAGAAAAGGGATCCATAGCTCAGGACCCGAGGGTGTAATCCGTTGATAGATCCTGCCCAACATCCGTGGTAAAAGAGGGGCACGTAAAAGACTACTAAATCGATCTGTGGGAGAAACTGAGTACTCAGGCCTCAGGTGCGGTGCTGCATGACCAAAGAAAATTGCCAGCGGTGGAACAGCGGCTCTGAACTTTCTGTTGGCAAATCTTCAGGTGTGGCGCAGAGTGTGTGATCGGGCCATTGCTGTGGCCGGTGATAGCATTACTGCACCGATACCGTGCCCTCGGATCGATGGAAGTCGATGGAAACTGTTGCAGCCGGATGCGAAATACTATCCGCGGGGAGCTAAACCGCGAAAAACGACGAAGAGACCTTCGCCACAAGCGCTACCGAGACGAGGTAAATGACAACGGAGAAGCGTACAATACGGAGAGGCGAGAGACGGAGAGCACTGCACACAGGAAGATTTGAATTAGGTAGGATGAATCCACGAGGGATGTCGGCTGGTATTATTATCGACGACGTGCTGGCACCGAGTGAAAATCCGCAAAGTTCTCCTTTGAGCTCAGCTTCCAGTTGTTTTCTTCCCTTCCAAAGTCGACCACCAAGTATCGATTGTTCGATTGAAACCCAGAAGAAAGTCAATAGTATTACAGTGCCTCGCCGTGTCGTCGGCCTTCCCAGCACCATTGACACGTCAAAGAATGCACTGTAGGAAGTGGTCCCGTAACAAAGGAAGAAGATGGACGGCATTATTGTTCGTTCGGGTTACGATGATTCCGAATATTCGACTGTATAGTGTGAGATCAGGATCGCGGCCGACAAAGTCGGAAATGCGGTAATTGTCCTGAAATGAGACTTCATTTAGGAGCTACGTGAAGTCCATGGCTATTGCGTCGAGCCTATTTTGTCGAGTCCAGGCAGAGTACAGAGTACATTCGCAGACTCCGAGTCGAATGCATCGAAAAGGTAACCCCCCTGGAAGACGTTTTCGCGGTCGATCCCGAGCCGTGCAATTAATAAAATTAAAGTCCGACTGCCTTCGTCATTTGCCCTCGCACTGTCGTAATCCGAGGCTTCTACTGGGGTGCACTTCTGCTGGCATGGCTCGATCTCCTGGCGAACGCTGAAAGACGTCATATGCATTGTATCATTGCTGTCGTCGTGAACGTTATGTATCTACACATGCATATTATCTAAATAGTAGATATGTTACTGTATGTACACTACTTGGGTAGCCTGACACTCGGACTGGATTCGGTGTTCGGTGCCTCCAAGAAAGGAAGTCTGGATGATGAAGGGCGAGCTCCGCTACGGAATTGCCTATCGTACAGGGGTATATCAATGTATCGTACAGGGTGGAGAGGCGTGTCGCATGTTGAAAGTGGAGAAAGTCACGGTGGGTTGGGGATAATGAAACAGTGAAAATGATTACGGAATTGGTCATGAAAGTACGGTCGTTCAGGAAAGCAAATGCGGCAAGTCATATCTCGAGCCGGTAGACAGCTCGGCGTTTGGGAGGGCGGGGGGTGAATGGAAGAACTCGAATACGTCAAACGTTCACAGATCCTGCCCCATATCGGTGGAAGAGGAACGAGAAAATGATGCAATGATCGAACGCAGCATGTTGCGCGGGGGCGTTGGAGAAGCCCGAGGTGTACCAAAAATTGATCGCCGGCGAGTAGGGGATGCTGTTGAATCTTCTGTTGGTAATTCTGCTAGACTCCATGTGTGACGCTGAGTGTGTGATGGGGTCATCGGGGTGGTCGGTGATAGCGTTGCCAATTCCGCGCTCTCGGCTTGATGGCGGGTAATAGTAACAGGGGCAGCCGTATCCGCAATATCCGCGGGGACGTGAGGAGAACTACGCGAACGACGACGACGGAGAGACTCCCGCCATAGGCGACGCTGAGACGAAGACGACGAGGTAGATGGCAAAGGAGACGCATGCAATGCGGGGAGACGAGAGACAGAGAGCGTGCGCACGGGAGGATTCGAATTAGAGAGAATGAATCCACGAAAATTGTCAACCAAAGACCGCGAACGTTTTGGAGGCACTTCACGTAAAGCCAGTAGATCCCCTGCGTCTGCCCTACGAGGTCTGGGGACTGGCGAACATGAATCGGGTGGTAGTTCCAGCGCATCTGCTAGTGGACTGGCCGCGCTCGAGCTACCACGTGATCCCGTGACTGATGAGCACTGGGAAGTGACTATCGGAGAATCGAACAAGTCTCCTGGGCTCTGCATAAGCGGAACTACCCCATCTTCAACACCGGTGATGCACTCCAGTGCAAGCGTAGGAGGCCCCTTGTCCGGCTGCGGTTTGCGGGTGGGCCTGAGCGCTTGAGCTTGGTCAATGAAGTCGATGTAACTTTTACGGCGGTTCACAACGACGCTTTCGCGTTTGGTGAGGCGAGATCTCGCAGCTGCACCGAACGTTGGCGCAACGTGAAAAAGCGTTTCTGAGTGTGCCTCAGCATAGGATCGCGCAGAATGGCATGCAGTGCTGAAAACATCTTCTAGCAGAGCGTCAACGGTTGCGCGGGCCTGGTGTGAGGCACGGGTCACGGTGACCACATCTGGGTCGAGGCCAAAAATGCTCTTTAAGGACGCAGTTGATTCCCGTCGGCTTGGTGGTGGCTCTGAAAGTCCACGCGCAGTGGGTAATTCAGTGCGCGGCACCGGTCCCGGTCTTTGTGATAGGATGGGTGAAGACGGGGGTCCCTGTTTGTTGGAACCTTCAATTTGGGGAATGGACTGTACAGTAGGCAGTGGTGAACCCTGATCATCCACCAGTGGAAAAGTCTCCGTGGCAGCGGCTGAGGGCTCTAGGTTCGACGGTGCAGTGCCTGGCGGCCAAGCTGGTGGCGCAGTGAGGCAGGCACGTAGTGCATCCATCCACACTCGCTTTTCTCGCTGGCAAGACGCCGCGATCTCAAATTCGTGGCTGTGATTGCAAAGTCGGAAGGAATACGGGAGCAACGCTGTAGGTATACATCGATTTTCTTTAGTTCCTTGTGTATGTTTTCGGGACTGTGGCTCACGTTCGTCATTATTTGCAGTCGTTCAGTTCGAAGCCCTCCAGTGAAAACCAATGGCGCAATTCGTATCGAGGCCCGCGGTTCACCTTCGCCAATGCGAGGAAACCACCGTCGTAGAGGAATGCCGCGAAGTACTTTGCTTTGAGCGAAGGTGCACGCACCACGTCTAGGGAACCAGCTAGCACACAGGTACTGAGCGTGCGGATGAACGTGAGGACAGCAGCTGGCGCAGAAAGACGCGCGCCAATGCGAGACGTTTGCTGAAGCTGAAGGTGTGAAAGGTTCGCGTTGTCGACCAATGCAGCAACACCCATCATCGATTGCTTCGCATCCATGACGACTGCATCTGCCTCAGTAGACGCTTGCGGTCTGCGTTCGAAAGTGAGTGCACCGAGTAGAAGTGGGTATTTGCAGATACGCTGCACAGGTTTGATGAGATAGTCTGTGAATTGTAGCCGCAGACGTGGATCACGCTCCGTCGGTCTTTCTTTCCTTGCATTCCTTCCGATAGTACCAGTACCACGCTTCAGGTCGCGGCTCGAACGAGGATGTCCCTGTGGAAAATGCGGGTGGCCATCGGACGAGGATGTGGGATGCTGCGACAGTTCTTCCTCTTTCGAGATGTCGGCGTCTATATGCTGGTCCTTCAAATGACTGGCCTCAACACCGCTGTGTCCTTGCGCCGAATCATCCGCACGCGCGAGATTCGCAGCAATCAGTGTCGTACAGTGTCGTTCGAAAGCATCCCATTCAACGGGTCGCTTATGCCGAAGGCCGTTCACAATTTCGAGCGCACCAGGGTGTTCCGCGCAGAATACCTCGTACACGTTAAACAACGTAGCCTGCCGCAGAAATGTAAGCATGAGCCAATCATTTGGGAATAACCCAGCACGAAAATGTGTTTCTCCCTTGGTTCACAAGGAAAATTTGACTAACATGGGAAGTGAATAGTGCGGCCACACTCCTCAGCGCGCTTTCAAAACGTTCCTCGGCATCCACGTCGTCGTCACTAGATGGTTCCGAACCGACATCTCCGGAGCCTTCTAATGCGTTGAGACCGGTAACCCAGCCAGAGGCACGGACTGCGTCAGCCAACATGGGAGAGAGCGCCTCGTGTAGCTCCAGTAACTTGGCGGCATTACGGCGGACGGCGCTTAATTCAGTATCACTGAGTAGAGAACGTTTTTCCCGATCTTTGTCGCGTTCTCTGTCTTTGAGTGCTTCTTCTGGTCTCCCAAACGCGAAACTTGCAGAGTACGAAGGAGAAAGGAGGGGGAGTACCAGAGATTTTGGAGAGACAAGCATAGGGAGCTGCTCTAGATATACCTACAGCGGGGATAAAATCAATACAAGGCAACTGCGGTGACCACGCATATACGCACATTGACGAGCACACGGAGGTCAGTGAGGTAGGTGCGCTCTGACACAAGAAGTTCAAGAAGAGCGTGTTGACGCTGTGACAGGCCTCGTTTAGGGATGAGCTCATCCTCTACAGAGGATTGGCCACGAGGGCTGGGTGGGAGAGGAATATCGTCATCATCATCAGAGAGTGCATCGTCGCTCTCTATGTGAAAAAGCTTTCGAGCTGCACTACCCAGGGATGAACGACGCTCATGAGTTCGGAATGCGGAGGGTGGAGTCATGGCGACAGCGGTGCGTATGACGCGTGCCGGCAAAGACATGCGCCTCTGCGCGGCCGCAGCGTCTGTTCCGGACAGAATGGCAGAAGCAGGTCTCGGGTGGGTACGACGGCGAACAGGCGGGTTGGAAGGAGGGGAGAGGGGATAAAACGCTGGAGGTGTTGGGGGAACAGCTTTCCAAGCGGGGAGAGGTGTGGGAGACTGTGGTGCCGTTAGTGGAGTGGAGTACACAGAAACGGTGTTTGAGCGAGGGGTGGTGTCAGGTGTGGTGTGATGTAATTGAGACCATTCCTGCGACGGAGAGGGGGTGAAGGCAGGAGGGGTTGAAGGAATCGGTGCGAGAGGGAGGAACTGGAGACTAAAAGGGGAACGGCGGGGGGGTCTGGGCGGGGAGGGAGGTTGAAGTGGTGGAAGGAGAGTGAGAGACATGAAGATTGTGAAAACGAAGGGAAGAACGTTGTAAAAAGAACTAAGAAGGCATCGCGTCGGCCGGTACAAGCTAAGCTAACATGTGATGGCCCCCAACATCGCTGGCAAACTAAACGACAGAATCCAACGGCGTCTCGGGGTCGCCACCGAATGGGAAGTTCAACTATGGGGCGTCTCCACAATCCGGCTCTCAGCTTTTGCCGCTTCCCGATCGATCTTCGCCGACTACTGTAAGGACCGAACATCACAGAGCAGCAGGCAGCAGGCAGCAGCAAGCGCACTTTCCCGTTTGCTGGCGCGGTACAGATTAGCGCTCGTAGCAATCCCCTTCGACGCTATGGTCTCCCCCGTCTATTTCGCATGCACACCCTATCTCACACCGGGTGCAGTAATCTCCCGATGAGCCGATGAGCCTTCTAACAACCTACTGTATTCCCCTGGCGGAATTGGCTTTCCTGTGTCCCACAAAAGACACTGTATGACTGCAATTCCTTTTCGGATTCATTTGATGGCGCGTTGGAAATGCTGGGATCTTTCTCCACCAAATCGTTTACGGGAAACTTCCACTGACAACTTCCACTGACATGTTCAACTTTTCATGTCCGCTCCGCCGGACAAGCGCACCGACAGAGGGCGTTGTCGCTAACTAAAAAAAAATACAACAATTGATCTGAGTCATCGCCTAGATTGAGACCCGACAGGGCGCACGTAACTCGCATATCAGCTAACTCAATATGTGGTATGTTGGCGCACTTCCTCGTTCCCCCGCATCGCTGATCCGCCTGGTCTAGAGCGCTGCCTCCATTGGCTACGTTTATTGCCATGTTCGCACATGCTGAAACAATGTGTTCGGCCTGGTCGGTGATATTGTAGGGTATTATGTTTGATAGGGGACCTGGTTTATTGGCAACGAACAAATTACACGTCACCGGCACGACACAGATGGCGCGTTGTACGCGTCGGCTTGCACCCAATGTTGATATTCCTTGATTAGTCGCCCTTATATCGATTTAATACACTTCATAAGCAATGTGTGCCTTCTACTCGTCCCCGACAAGTATCCGGCACGTGATAGAAGTCTTCCAGTGGAGCGCCGTGTGAGGTTGCTGCATGGCATGACATTGGCATGACATCCCGCACCACTTCCGTTACGCCCTGGATAAACGAGGGCCACCGCGTGGGCAATCAGGGGAATACAACTGTCATGTATTGCGCCGCCGGACTCACTGTCGGTTGCAGTCGAAAGCAAGCGCCACAACTGATGACCCGGAAATACCGGAAATGAGGGTTTATCTATCGATGATCCATCGGCCCGCGAACCGTAGGTCGGTGCTGGCCAGTACCTCCATTGCCTCCATCCTAAACTCCCAACAGCATCCAACTTCGACATCGATATCAGTTCTGCGATGGTCGCCTCACCATCCCCATCGGTCCTTTCCAGCGCCAGTTCCAGTCTTACGCCGACAAGTTCTACGCCAAGCACGAGCACAATTACGCCATCTTCGTACGCCGCAGCAACATACCCTACTGCAGCTCCAACAGTCTCCACACCCGTCGTGTCACATCGCCCGTATCCACTTTCCATGTCCAGCGTCCACGCGAGCACAGGCACGATGCTGGGCCCAGGTACTGATGCGGTGGGGGCACCCAGCAGCCCCCGCAATACCAGCCGTATTCCCGTCACCCCAGCCGTTTTGCGTTCTATTTTTGCTTCGTCCCGTTCACCGGGCGAGGAGCGTTCCCTCTCTCGCATCGCGTTCTTCCGGTATGTTGTGTCACCTCGGGTCCGATAAGGTCACACAGAGTCCGCGCAGGTTTTCTGGATTTATCGTCAGCTGCCTTGCGATCAGTCTGATGGCCAATCAAGGTCGAGGCATTCGCACTGGGGCCGCGCTCCTCGGGGTAGGTGTATAGGCTTTCACACCCATATAGGGGCACGTTTGTGTTCGTATATACATGAGCATGGCAGTTGCGCCTGTCACTACAACAGATCCACCCGACCCTGGGCGCTCGACAACACTCCAACCACCGTGCTTTGCATGTCAAGCGGACCGCCACGTGCCCACGCTACCATCTCACCACCCTGGAACGCCTGGTCGATGCCAAGCAAACGTTCGAGATTGACACTTGCAAGCCCTATAGCTTCTTCAGGGGACACTCGCCCATTCGACTCGGCTGTTGCCTGCGTAAAGAACGGATATGGATTAGTGTCCGGCTAAATGTAACGAGCCATCATCTGTGATATTTACCCATGCAAGGTCGAATCGCGTATGCGCTGCAAGGGCTGCGTCGGCTGTGCCAACGCCAACAATTACTTTGTTTGCCAGGAGGGTCACGAGTGAGGTGTCGTTCGATATCGGCGGGCCCGGCAGTCTGGCAGTGAGAGTACGATTAACGCGAGATTGGCGCTCCCCAAAATGGTTCGGACATACATTCGCCTGTCATCCCACGTTTTAGGGAGGGGTCTTGGCGGGGTGAGAATGACACCCACGCGTGCCTTACCTGGAGTCATGTGGTCAGCACCCTACTTTCTTGGCCCTTACTGCGCACCCACCAATCTCTCTCGCGAGTAAGTGTGCTTCTGCTGCGCCGGAGAAAACCATACGCATTACTGTACCACGTTTTTGTTCAACTTCGTCTTTCAGTTTAAGCAGTGCGGCCATCACATCCGCGGACCCGACGTCGATCACCAAAGGAAGTGCACCGTCGGCCGCTTTCGCAAACCACTGCGCGGTTTCTCCGGCTTGTTCGTTTGTTTCTGCGAGTAGGAGTCGCCTCAAGACTGCAATATGTGTGCTAACGCTCGGGGTCTGAGCGCCACCTTGGAGCATGAGCGCATCAGGGCGTCGAATGACGTAGTGTAGCGCTGAGATGCGTTGAATGACCGCGCCGTCTGCAAGGGCATGTAGCGCCCCGGTGCGGAATGTCGTAGAAAGCCCGGCAAACGAAGGTTGGGTGAAAATTGCATTGGGAGGTGAGGTGGCAACAGTTACGCCAGCGCGGTAAGCAATGCTGCTCCGACAAAATGGCGTTAGGAAAAACAACAACCTGGGAAAAGATGAAAGGTCCGCACAGGGCATTCCGTGTTTGAAATTCAAGGCCGTCTGCGGCCTGCACGATGCCTCCAGGGTCCCTGAGGACTCTTGGTACATCCTTTTCAAATGCATCAAACAGAACACCGTCTCCCGTGCTAGGTTCGAACGCGATTTCCTGGAGTCCAAGGTTTGATCCAAAAGATATGAACGCCGGGGCAATTGAACCACCCTCTAGATCGATAAGTCGCGCTCCGTTGGGAACGAGGGAACTGCATGTGTTATCGACCCCTGCGCAAATGATCTTTCCGGCGTGGACGATGACGACACCTCTAGCATGGTCGTGTGCACTTGGGCGGAATAGGTGTTCTATACCCTCTGCTCCACGTACGAGTACTGTTGAAACATTTGTGAAGGCTACGGCTTCTGAAATCTGATCAACCGTTAGGGGCGGTAGGCCATCCCACCTGAGGGCTTCTTGACGCTCCCGTTTCCAATCGGGAACGTTAGGGGGCTCACGCCACTCAGGAGCTTCTTTCCCTTTCCCAACAAGCACGCCAATTTCTTCCCCCAGTGGCTGAACTATGCCATCAATCCATACGGCCACGGGTGTTGAGCCAAGACGCAGTGGGTGCGAGTCCCAAAGCACCACATCCGCGTCCATTCCGGGATACAGGCTGCCAAGACGGTGTGAAAGACCGGCAACAGTGGCTGGCGCCGTGGTCACAGAAGCAAGCGCGAGTTCCAAAGGGAGACCATAATGATAAGCTTCCTGTGCTTCGTATAGGAGATAGCGCCCATTGAGCGCAGGGTGATCGGTCTACGCGTATGCATCAGAAGACCAGGTACGGCGACTCAGAGGAAGGAAGGTTTGTACCTTCAAGATGACGGTGAAGTTATTATCCGCAAGTACACGTGGTGCGTGGACGGAGCCCCGGTACGACTCGCGCTTGTTGCTACTGACTTGAGCATGTCCTGTTTGCGGCCAGGAGCGACAGTACGTACCGGTAATAGTCGGAGAAAAGGGCAACAGCAGGAGGTCCGCCCCACCTAATATGGTCAATAGATCAGCGGGAAATAACACTGTATGAATACACACATCCGCCTGAGGACATCAGGCACAAGCCAAGCTTCAGCAGCGTGGTGAATTACGTCTACATGGAACTTGAACTCGTTGCTCAACTAGATTGCGGAGTTACTAAGTGAAATACGTGTTGTACTAGCTGGGCTACTTTCACTCACTCTAACGATGGCGTCGATGTCAACGGTCTCATAAACGTGTTGCGAAACCTGTTCGCAAAATCAAGATCATTCACACGTGGATGAAATTTCGTATGGCCTTACCTTAACGCGACCGCGAAGTACGTCTACGAGGGCCTCGTACTGGGAACTCTCTGGAAAGTTGCCGTCAATTGTCTTCCAAAGACCTGCCTCTGCTCTGGCACAATATGCGTCCTGCGAGGCCTTAATTTGGCTAGCTGTTTCGTAGGCTTGGCGATATGCCCAGATGGTATCCATACGATTACCATAACGGTCAATGTTTTCCCCAACGGCTTGCCTACACAGGAGTAAATAAATATTTTTTTCCAATGACATGGTTGCGCACTTGAGATATCGCCACCGAGGAGGGTCAGACGAGCTAAAGTGAGATCCGTTGATCTCCGGAGGTGGTTCGATAACCATGGAAGTCGGGGAACGCTCCGCCGTCTTGCGCAACTTCAACATGAAAGCTTGGCCAGCTAAAAACCTGGATCGTGATTACCCTGCACCGAAGCCCGGGAAATCCACCTTACCGATGGCATTTGCGCTCCCGGGGAGAACCTGCATTGAAGTGACACCACCAGACATCACGAGTTCAATAGAGTCGTCGTGGGTGTCGAATGCGTCAATGGTCCTTAACCAAGGCAGGATAGGACCCTTGTTCGAGTTCAGATTGAAGGTACCTGCCCCATGTGTGGACCATCAGAACGGTTATTCACTGCGTATATGCGTAACAAAAAAAAAACTCGCCATGGAGTGCGGGTAGGCTATAAACGCCGACGTGGGAGTGGAAGTCGACTAGTGAAGAAAAACGTGAACACACTCAACTCGGTAAAGACATCAATGATGCGCACTCAGCCCAGGAGTCACCCATGCACCGCCAGCATCTAAGATGCGGACATCGCGGAGTGGAGTCCGCGGAACCTGTCCAATCGCTTTGACAATGCCTTTATCCAGCAAGAGGTCACCATATATAATCTCGGTGCCGTTCTTCTGCCCGGTCCAGATGGTCGCATTCCTTATGAGGGTAGCCGGCGTTCCTTCTTCGAATCTGTCAGAGACGCTTCTATCCACGAAGTTCAAGGGAGGGCCAGATTTCGTTCTTAGAGAGGCGCATCGCGTAAGGATTTCCTGGGCATCGAGCGGGATGCGCTGCAGGTCTGTCCGCGCGTCGACCGGGTGTCCGTTCCGGTAGAAAGTGCAAGTGAAAGAGACGGCACATAGCGCGAGTAAACCGAGAAGTGCTTTCGGTGCACCAGTGCGTCGCCTCGGGTTGGTGGAATTACCTGCCCCACTGAGGGACGCAGTGGGTAGGATCGTGACTTTGCTCGACATGATGGGGTGCAACCAGGAAGGGCCGTGTAGCTCATTTAAGTGTCATCTCGAGACGCCTCGTGGGGCAAGTGCAGCAGGAAGACTCGTGTTCTAAGCCTGTTGCCATTCACCCGTGAAGGAGAAGTGATTTTATGTAATCAAAAGTGCGTGCTCTCACTGGGCCCATACACATGGGTCCTCGCGCGGACAAGGTTGCGACCAGGTAGAGTGCGATGGCCGTAGCTAAAGAATGTAGTGACGGTGCCACATGGTTCTGTACATAGCCCATTTGGGAAAAAAAAAAAAAAAAAGGAGAATTCGGGCTGTTTTTTTTGAAATCATGACTGCCGAAATTGGTAACATGTTGTAGGACCTGACCACGACATTAGACCAGACGGGAACGAAGACATCTGTGCCTATACATTATAACCGTAGGTGACAGTAAAAAGTAAGACTCGCGGTCACATGCACAGTAACTAAGTGGGGGGACCAAATCTCAATGACAAGCCCCTGCGCGTGACGTTGTGGAACCGGATTGCACGTCAAGACCGCACGTTACAACTGAAGCTCGCGCACCAGTGGGGCCACAAAAACATCCACAAACGGGCACTGCGCGGCGTGGTTAGTCTCCGTCATCGTCCATATCGGAGTCCTCGACAGCCTCTGCGCTGACAACCGCGCGCAATCGGGAACTTGATGAATGCAGCTTCTTGAGACGCAATATGTCTAGAATTTCTGCACGATCCGGTTATCCAAGTGAACCCATAAGATGCGAGCTAATAAACCGAACCTGCGTGCGTCATGTCTTCGTACCCACGAACACTACGCTTCATGGTCAGCCATCTCCTCTGTAATGTGTGTGCACTCCAAAGATTCCAATTAGGGTCAGAAAGCGTTTTCCAATCTATTTCGCTGTCGTCTCGGACATTTAAAGAGTCAACTCTAAACAGTCTGTTAGTCAAGCCTTCTCGGTGGGAGTTCATCAGTACGCATTCACTTGTGGACAAGGATGTAGGCATCCCGTGAGCTCCACCGAGGTTTCGTGCCGTTGTTCTTGAATGTCTTACTCAGGGCATCAGTCCTGGAGATGCGGTATTTTAGTGGAGGGCAAGCAAAGTTCGAAATATAAAGGTACCATTTGATTCGACACTGCTGCCGCCCACGTTTGTTCCCCATCCTCTGGCTTACGATTCCCCAAAATACGTCGTTATCCATGTCTTTCCCTTGTTTCACTGTCATTTCTGTCACGATTTCGGTGAGCCGCATTTCCTCGTCCTTTGTCCATGTGCCAACGGCCCTGTCCTCAGAATTATGGATGTGATTCCGATAGCGGTCCCGGCAATCCGACGCCATCCTACCAACTCTCTCACTGACTTTCTCCCATTGCTGACCGAGTTCCTGTACGGCCCTGAGGAATGATCAATAATGGACTGGGCCACATATCGGGACTATGCATACGCTTTCAGCGACTCGTCCTCCGAACGCATCCATTTGCCTTGTGCCCGGAGGGGGTGATAGGTCCTCCGTACGTGGTGATAAACGGCTATTATGGGTCGCATGGGCACGGCAGCAGCTATAACGATATCAGAAGGAGTGTGCCTTGTGCAACTAGACACGCACTGATGGCCGACCAGAACGCATTGTTCTTCCCCGCCCCATTTTTGTCGAATACGAGACCAAGAAATCCTGCTTCGTCAATTTGGTTCACCTACGGCAGTTAACTGTCAACAGCATGTACGCCTGAAGGGTCGTGAACTTACTTCCTTGTACGCTCCAATAGCACCTGCGATTTGTTGCTCTTCGATGGCCGAAAACTTGCCCTTCTTATATACTAATCCTGTTGCGAATGGATGGCGTTGAGGATCTTACAGCTCACGAGGGGCATTAATACTCACCCTGAGTCCTGGCTAATTCAGCTAACTTGTTCGCGCTCAACCACTTTGTGGCGAGGAGATCTGCGTGATCTGAATGTGCCAATAGCTCTTGTTGTGAACTCCCATTCGCATTACGCCTGTTATGCTGCGAAACACGTCGCATAGGTCGCTCATTGATGACAACGGGATTTGATGGTGTGGTTCTGGTTGGTGTCGGTAGTGGTCGCTGAGTGATGATAGACGAAAGTGATGTAACAGGTATGTTCGCCGCCGCCGCCGCTTCCCCAAGTGTCTTGAGCACGGTGGCAATCTTCGTCACATCAAGGTCCTGCAATGCACGTAGGATGTCGTCATTCGATGCGTACTCCAAGTCCGGGACAGCCACGGTCGAGAATGAGACAGGTGGCTGAAATGCTGCAGCGTTAGGAGGAGGGTCACTGGCGCTGGTAGAGTAGGGGAAAGACGAGGATGAAGGAGCATCAAAACATGCATGAGAGAAATCCGACGAATGTCCTGGAGGTACAGCTGTCGCCGACGCCGCAGCTACAATGGCGTTGAGAAAGGCGGTGGGGGGCTGTGATTGCGAGGAAGTATCTGATGAAGAAACTGGCAACTCATTAATGTCGCTGACTTCTGTCGTGACTTGAGTACTTTGTTTCGACGACGCTTTTCTCCTTTTTTTCGATTGAGTACCGGGTTGATCTGCCGCTGAAAGAAAGGGAGATCCTTGGGGAGAGGTGTGAACGACCTCTGCAATCCGTTTCTTCCTCTTTTTCTGATTCACTACCTCTACCCCCTCCACGGGTGGCTTTTCTCTGGTACGTTTTCGTTTTGTAGGCATAGATTGATCGGCCACTCGATGGTTGATAAAGGCATTATTAGCCTGACCAATGGCTTGCTGTAGTGCGCGTTGGATGTCTGATGATAGTTCAGGAGGAGGTGGTAAACCATCCATGTAGAACGGGGAACTGTGTTCTTTAGGGCTGGTGCAAAATCTCGGAGCAGATGATCCGGCATAAGTTCACCCGAAGCCACGTGGCATACGTAATAACCCGTCAGTCCGAGGACTGAGCATAAAGGCAACAGAAAAGTGACATAACTGAGGTTGCAGTGCCTCTGGTGTTTCAGGTTCACGGACAGCCCTCACCAAAGAGGCTACTGCTTGGGCTACTGCAAATGGAGGTAGTTTTGACGCTGTGCGCTTTGCGCATGAGACACCCCGGCTGATATGGTATCAGACAGACATCAGAGAGAGAGAGAGATCAATGCCTGACACAATGTCACAAGGGGATGGTACGAGAGCTAACTATATCATGATCTATCCGTGCAACTACAGTAAGGCCTGGTTCTCTTCATGCAGTACTGATGCTTTGACCATCTTGTCTCCTTCCGCAAGCAGTTGGTAGCATGGGGTTTCCGCCATCAAGCATCGGGATTCAGGTAGTAGGACAATGCCATAGCCAGTGAGATATTTAGCAATCATGTCCACTGAGGTTCTCTATCATGATGATAGAGTGCAAAGGTGGGGGATTGTTCTTATCACAAGTTGACTCAAATCCACAGGAGGCCGAGCATTCCCTCTCCCCGAGACTTGTTCATTAGTTGGGATCAGTTATATCCAAAAACCAAAAAAAAAATGAAAGGGAGGCATTCCGCTTGAGATCTGGGGAGACTGTAGCCCTCGTATCATTCCGTCTTCGTCGTGAAATTTCGGTAACAAATAAAGGACTCTGTAAGGAAAACGCGACATCACATCATGCTAACAACTTCGCATCCCGGAATCCTCTGGAATAGTATTGTAACGAGTATGGATGTCTACATCAAGAAAGAACGGAGAGACGTCTAAGAGATTATTTTAAAAAAGTATGTAGAGAAAGGGATTACTACAAGAATATCCTGCGTCGCACATCAAGCCGCATCAAGCCTGCGGCGGGAGGGAGGCCAAGAATTGCGCGATTTCACCCGCGAGGATGTTATGCACTCTGGAAGTCGGGTGCATATAATCAAACCAGATAGATCCACCTTGGGTATATCTATCTGCGGGGTTGAAGCCGTATCGAGCGGGGTCCGACAGGATTCGAGAAATCGTGTCCCAGGCCGAGAAGAGCATCACCGTAGCGTCTGGATGCCTCAATGCAAAGGCAGAGAGACCTCGTCCCAGTTCGTCGTTCCAATTACCAAACCGAACGCCTTTATTTCCCATGCTCGGCCCTTCCAAGTTATCAGGAATCGTTCCTCCGTGGCTGGGGGGTTTACTCACCAATCGGTGACATATACAGCGGTGGGATGTCAATGAATAGGAAGTTGCGAGCACCAGCTGAATAGAGCATATCCTGGGCGGCAAACAGACTGGCAATTATCGGGGTAATTTCCGCCTTGTCATTTGTGTATCTGGGAGAAAGAGTCGAAAGGGGGTTAGTAAGAGTGAAGATGCCGGACATATTCTCGCTCACAGAATTCTGCAGTCATTCGCACCAACCCAAGTAACTAAATTTCGCCATTAAAGATCGATTGTATGACCACGTCGCGAAACATACCAAAGAGGGTGTCACTGGGGCCCCAGGGAGCCCAGCCCGGCCTTCTTCCGACAGAGGGGAGAAACTCTCTGGACACTTGGTCTCTAGAAACACCCGTGACAGTGTCCCCTCGTCGAGCGTAGTCGTAAGCGATCATATTTGCGTGTCCGTGCCCATAGTCCCGAACGAGATACCCGAGCCAGTTGGGCAGAGTGGGCTCATTGACGGGCTGGCCGGGAAAAGCAACCCCCAGTGGGCTGGAGCTCGTTGGGACGGGGGATCGCGAACTGTAGCCTATATAGCTAAAGGAGTCTCCGCTGTTGGGACAGTCAGGCTCGTCTTCGAAGAATGCGATGTGATGACTTACAACACGATCAGCTTTCTGATATTAATAAATCCTCTCCACGAAGGGGTCAGGCGAGAAGACGAAGGCATCTTGGTTGAGGAATCGAGGAAAATCGAACAATGAGCCAGATCGACATGGCCTTGTGGATTTATACATCCCATAGAACGGTTACGGCGATTGGTGGGGATGATACGTACGGTGTAACGCTGAGCTTCGTTCAGGGTTAGCTCATCGGAGGGACGAGACCCAAGGCACCTAAAACAAAGGGTAAGCGACTCGTAGCCAACACGTTACAAATTCTCTGGCGCGCGAGCGTTGCCGCAATGGGGATGGTGGCGCATTGCCCAGCTAAACGATAGCAGTGACGCCCCTTGGTTGC
Source organism: Lactarius akahatsu (assembly GCA_021524915.1). Lineage (NCBI taxonomy): Eukaryota > Fungi > Basidiomycota > Agaricomycetes > Russulales > Russulaceae > Lactarius > Lactarius akahatsu. The sequence continues at coordinate 412,773 of JAKELL010000004.1, forward strand.
TGTTCCCTCACCACTTCATTCAAAATAAAACGACCAGTCGTCCGACTGAGTGACGAATGACGGGATGTAAGATGTGAGCGAATCGTGAATTGTGACAGCGTTGGTAATACACGTTCAGTCGCCTTGAGGGACTGACAGTAAGGTAAAGGAACGGGTGATCGGTACAATCTGTTTGAGGTTACGAGTCAGGCCTGGTAAGGTGTCAGATCGCTATGTGGATCCCGTTAGGTCAAGTTGAGCACACTGGAACGATCACTTCTGCACAGCCAACTGTAGATTAACTAGTCGTCGTCGTCAAACCAACGGTCCTCGGCATCTTTGTCTTCTCTGTCCCAAGAATCGTCCCAATCAAGTTTGTCATAAAAATCCCACTAGGGTGATGTAGCGTGTCAATAGCGTGCGATGCGGTCGTGAAAACATCGAGGAAATACCTCAAGTTGTCCGTAAATAAATCGTTCCCGGACTCGACGTAGAAACGACTCTTGAACAGCCTGTGCCGACTCCGTCACTTCCGGTTCGACCAAATCTTGGTCATCATCCGAATCGGTGATCTCATCTTCCTCGGTCTCGGGTGCAAAGTTATCCTGATGGGTATGTCGCGCAAGGCGAGCGCGCTCCATCTGACGCGCTTCTTCGTATCCTTCAAGTAATGCGCCTAATTTTCCCACGTACGGTTTGCGCTCGCCTGGGCCTCCGAGAAATGCGGTCTCTGCCCACTCTTTCTCCTCGTGACTTTGTTCATGTCCGATTTCCCCGGGCCCCTCCCATAGTGCTGGCCACCGTTGCCTTGCGGAGACGAAACGAAGGGAGGGTGGATCGCTTTGTACGAAATTGAACCGCCTGTTGCGTATCAATAACACCGCTGTGCGCTGCTGTGGGGTTGTTATGGCAGAAAATAAGTGTAGGAGATGCGTCGGGAGTTGACGGAGGTGCTTAGTAAGGAAGGGGACGGGTGCCGTAGTGGGCGATGGGCTGTAGTCTGGAGGAAGCTGTAGATAGGAAAGGACTGCGTTTGCATCAAAGGATGTCACATCCATTGGTAGGTGGTTCGTAGCAGCTCAGAGGTGATCGTAACCCTAAGTCGGACCCGGTTCGTTGTGCCTTCATTCAATTCAATTAAATGCAGTACCCCGAACAAGGACCCCCTGGCTCAGCCCAGTCCAAACCCCACGTTCTGCTCATCGTCTTCATTCACGGGTATTGCACTCCATCCTACTACCGGTGGAACTAAAATTTTTGACACCCTGTCCAGTTTCAAAGGGGATGATACGACGTTTGGAAATTTTCCTTCACGACTACAACACATCCTTTCGGAAACTCTCCAAGGAACAGTAATTGAAACCGTCGTCTTCCCAGTCTATGAAGTGGGTCTAGACGGTTTTTTTTTCCTTGGGTCTTAATTGACACCTGAGTAGACCAAAGGCGATCTGGTACGTCCCCGGCCCCATTCGTACCCTGATTCGTAATGCCTATGGCGTAGAACAAAGCGGTTGACAGCTTTGCCGACTGGCTCACTACCCTTACTGTGCAAAAGGAAGCCGCTCATGGTGGGGCGGGTCGAGTCAACATAGTCCTTTGCGGACACAGGTATGTCTCTCACTTGTATTCGCTTGGCATATACTACCCTTTCACGTAGCATGGGTGGGCTGCTTGCAGCTGATTCCGTCTACGCGTTTATTCACTCACGACCCGACACTGATGCGCCCCTTTGGCCGAACGTGGTCGCCTGCCTTGCTTTTGATACACCCGTATTGCCTTTGCCTTTTGCCGAAAATTCAGCGGGTCTGATTTTTTTTTTTGAAGTACCTGGGTCTTCACCCTCATGTTTTCAAAAACTCCGCTACCAAAGCAGTTGAATACGTGCACGGTGTTCAGAAAACTGCCTCGGGGTTATTTGGCGCCTTCAGTCAGCCTACTGCGAAGTCTCCAGCTCCAGCGCCTTCAGTTTCATCGCCGGGAGGTTGGGGGCGTTGGGGACAGGCTGCGTTCGCTGTAGGCGGTGCGTTAGTGGCAGGTGCGGCGGTAGGCACTGCCTACTATCACCGCCCAAACATAGAGAGTGGCTACAGCGCTCTCACGGAGCATATGCAATATGTTGGCGCACTGTGGGATAAAGATGCCCTTGCAAACCGTGTGCGCAATCTTGTGGAGGGAGAAACAACGCACGGCATTCTCTTTCGAATGTGAGTGCGTTTATGCCACGCGTGGCGTTCACAGGGTTTGAGTTTGCTCTCGCTTTACTGGACAGGTTCTACATACTCCTCCCACCTACCCCACCTGTCCATCCTCAACCACGAACATTTTGCACACTTCCGGAGACTTCTTCCCGTGCCTTTCAGCACTGTGTTCCTGCTCCGAATACGCTCGCTGAAGACGAAGTCCGTGCACATGTCAGTATGTTCGACCCTGGGAAGAACGACGGATACTACCAATTGGGACTTGAAGTGGCTGCTTTGATTCGTCGAAGCATAGAAGATAAAGATGCTGCATTACAGAGCACAGTCGTGGGATCAGACACAGAAAATCTGATTGACTGGAAGAAAGGAAGCAGTCCGGCTGACGTGAGTACGGATGAAACTAGAGATTTATTGCTATAGTGAATCTAAGGGCGACTGTATGCTCCCGATTGTGCTCCCGTGTTATGATTGTTTTCCTAATCGTGTATCTGGAGGACTTCCACAAGGTCGCCACAGCGTCGAACGACATTGTCACTATTTCAATGATAAGCGCATGGCATATGCATCTTCTCCATCCGCATCTAAGGCATGTGAATAAGAAGACATTGCTCGAAAGGGTCGAAGCCGTACAATATTTCTTTTCAATATCCTGCACACTGAAACCAAGGCTGTCCTGATAAAGGCTCAACGCGGCGCGATTTGACTTGCGAACATGAAGGGAGACATAAGAAGCCTTGTAGATGGACGCCATTGCGTCTTCTGCACGGTCGACATTGTGAGAGACACATGCGTGGAGACCAGCAAACGTGCTAACGAGATTGTAACATGAGCCTTTTGGCCAAACCAAGCCTCCGGTACGATCGTAACACCGAAATAGAGGTCAGGTGCCCATGCGGCTCATCGCCAGGTGCAAGGTCTTCCTCCCTAGACGCCGCCAGTCAGATTCGGTGAGAAAGAGTCGCACGTGGGACGCACATCTTCGCCAGTACATATCCAACAATGCGCCCCTTGGAGTCTTCGGCAACGTATGAGAGTGATGGCCAGGTCATAGCGTGATATAGATCTGAGAGAACTATCGGAATCACACAGATGGGTAAAATAGTACAAGATGAGTACAATAGCGCATGGTGTAATTTTCCGGCAGATTCTGTAAATTGCAAGCCTGCATAGCGGTGAGGTCATCTGCCTATTAAAACCGCTTGATTATCGACCCAGTGGCTGCAGTTAAGAAATATGCTCACTCTCGCTGGGCGAATGGTGACTGACATTATGAGCACTGAGTTGGAGGATAACACAACGCCTAGACAATGCAAAGCTTTGTCACAGATTGTCACGGGACGTCACGATCAGGTTTGAGTATTTCAGATTTGGTGTTCAGTGGGGTGGGTGTGTTTATGTTTTTGTGACTTATACTCTGATAGCTGCTACTGGGAACTCCTTACCACTGTTGGCCAGCAACTAAGACTCACATATGCCAAATGCACGAAATGTGGTTGTGATACCAGGGTGTATAATAAAGATAACAAGTAGTGTTACGGTTAAATCACCAGCCACGTTCGGATGTGGCCAAGGAAGAGGTCGCATTGACAGACGGGTCTATGGCATGAGAGTCCATCGTGTCAAAAAAGTTGTCCTCATCAACGACTATAGCATTATCCGGCCAAGTTCCGTCTCGACGCCAGCTAGCATGCACAATCTTAATCTAAAAACCAAATGTGATGACCAGAAACGAAGGGACAAGCCATGGCGTAGACATACGACTGCGCGGAGGGGTAAAACTCTGTCCTCCCAAACCTCAGAGCTCTCCGAAGCGCCCGGATTCTCGAGAGGACTGTCTCGCTTGATGAGAGAAGCAGACGTGGTTTGGTCAATGCGTGAGGCTGCGGTGGGTGTGATCCACAGAGCGCGACGGGCAGCGAAGTAGTCGGGACCAGGTGATGGAAGAACTGCAGTGGCGAGAAGGGATTGAAATGTAGCAAGTGGTTTAGTCATTTTTGCAGGATCATCGCGGAGGTGGTGGAATCGGAATAAGATGAGATGTCCCACGGTGTCACTAACGCTTGGAACATCGGCTGCCTTGTTTTGTTCAACGCTCTGCCTCGTCATAACCATCCACACCCTTCCCCAATGCCTCAAATCTATGCGCAACTTTCTCCCTCACAATCTGCAAATTCTTTTTCAGATGGCGAAGAAGACGATAACAATATCTTTGCATCCGGTGAACTCGCTGTTGCCTCTCCCGCCACATGGTATTCTCGCATCCATCACGTCCAAACGACCGCACGCACCCCACCACATTCCCCAGCATCCCATCTGCCCCCAGAGATCCTCATCAATATACTAAAGCACCTCTCTTCTCCCCGCGACATACATAGCACTCTCCTTGTTTCGCGTTCATGGTGCGAGTGCTCCGTAGAGCTATTATGGCACAAGCCCACTGTACCAGACTTTAACACCCTTATCAAGATAATGCAGGTCCTCTCTCGCGAGGAGCCCACTTTCACCTACTCCCAGTTCATCCGTCGGCTTAATTTTATTTCCGTTGGGTCGGAGATGTCGGATAGTATTTTTGGTCGCCTCGCGCCTTGCGTGCGCCTGGAACGTTTGACCTTAGTAGGTTGCTCCAACTTATCGGATGATGTTATCGCTCGCACTGTACCCCACTTCCCCAACCTCGTCGCCATCGATCTCTCGGGTGTAGATGGCGTCACAGACAGAACGGTCTTTACCCTTGCGGACTGCTGCCCCAAGTTGCAAGGAATCAACCTACTCGGTTGCAGACGGGTCTCGTCAACTAGCATCGGTGCCCTTGCCGAAAAGTGTCCTCTTCTCCGTCGCGTCAAATTGACCGGCCTCGCGGACCTCACGGACGACCCCGTCTCAAATCTAGCCATCAAGGGCTCCTTGCTACTCGAGATAGATCTCAACGGATGCAAGAAACTTTCAGATCGCGCTGTCCGCGACATCTGGACCCATTCTCATAACATGCGCGAGATGCGTCTCTCCCATTGCCAGGAGCTAACAGATCTGGCCTTCCCTGCTCCCCAAAATATCCGTGAGCCTCCCCCAGGACCCAATCCTTTCCCCGAATTTAACAGGTTCCCTGTATCCGATCTCCCCCCCCTCCGTCTTTCTCGCGCCCTCGAGCATCTTCGAATGCTCGACCTCACCAGCTGCTCCAAGATTACAGACGACGCCGTCGAGGGCATAGTCTCTGCGTCGCCCAGACTTCGCAATCTCGTATTATCTAAATGCAGCCAGTTGACGGATCGCGCCATTGAGAGCATATGTCTTCTTGGCAAGCACCTTCATTACCTTCACCTTGGTCACGCGTCTTCTATCACCGACCGATCCGTCAAGACGCTAGCTCGGTCATGTACGCGTTTGCGCTACATTGATCTTGCCAGTGAGTGCCTCACTTACCCGTTGTACAACTCTAACTTGCGGTTCCAAAGATTGTAATCAGCTCACAGACATGTCCGTGTTTGAACTCGCTAGCCTCCCAAAGCTCAGGCGTATCGGCCTCGTGCGCGTGAGCAACCTAACCGACGAAGCAATATATTCGCTGGGTGATCGGCACCAGACTCTCGAGCGCGTTCACTTGTCGTATTGTGACCGGATCACGGTCATGGCGATCCACTACCTTTTACAGAAGCTGCAGAAGTTGAATCATTTAAGTCTAACGGGTATTCCTGCCTTCCGGCGTCATGAGTTGCAGCAATTCTGTCGCACTCCCCCCGCCGTTCGTCGTACATCCAGCTGCTTATACCTATATACTGACCCTTTTCTCTAGGAATTCAACACGACACAGCGCTCCCAGTTCTGCGTATTTGCTGGGGAAGGTGTAAACAAACTAAGACGGTACCTTACGGACTTGTTCAACAGTATTACTGAGGAAATGAATCCTCAAGGCGATGAAGATCAAGGCGACGGGGATGTGGGAGATTCAGTCTCTTACGTGCACGATGAGGAAAGCATGGATATCGACGATGTCCCCCCTCAAGTGACCTTCGTCCCGCCTGAGCAACGTGGTTTATCCCCACCATTGTCTTCGTTGGCAGTCCCGCGATCTGCGCCCCGTTTAAATGGACACTCAAATCATCACGCACAATCATACCAGCCAATGGTTCACCGTCACAGTACACCTATCCGAGACACAGAGGTGCCTACCTTACGCGCAGAACATCCAAATCCTTCACGCGAGATGCGTTCAACTACCCGTTCCCCAGCTCACTCTCCCCCTCCGGCTTTCGGCCCTGCCCCGGGCCCATCACGCTTGAATCCTACAGAGAGGTTCCCTACGTCGCCTGCTGTAAGCGAGGGTAGTTCGGCCGGCGCCTTTTTCCGCACCTATCAAAGTAGTTCCGTGGACGGTCGTGCAGATGGGGCGTTAACTCCTGACCTTGTTTTCGCAGAAATTGGTCATGGTCATGGACCAGTTACGTGGCACGGCCAGGAGCCAGACCAAAATCAAACATACCAACGTGTTGATCCTGCAACGCTCACGGTGGATGATCGGCCCCAGTACGGTGCCGGTACACCACAGACACGCGGAGGTGGTAACTGGAGAACGGTGGTGCAAAGTGCTAATATTGGGCAAGGTCTGCACGGAGCCAATGGCGTATATCATGCACCTGGTGGGACTATGAACGGAACTTATCGCGGCGGCACATCGCACCCCATATCGAGCGGGATGACCGCGCATGGCGTCATCGGCGCAGGGATGATTCCTACCGCGGTACCAGGTCCACCGATAACCCGGGAAGAGCGTAGTCGTGGGCGTCCGCGCACATCGCGCGACCCTCAGGAGAGTTTGCAGGCTACCGGTACGCTATCTGGACAAAGTCAAGGACGTGGTCCAAAACGCACGTTTCGAAGTACTTTGGACTCTGTTGAGCAACACGCTGCGTCATTTCTTTTTGGGCGTCCATTACAAGATGGCGAAGGATCTACTCGGAAGGAGGACAGCCCACGAGGTTATTGAACGAGCCTGATTGTTTACGAGGACGACACAATCTTTGTTGTACTTCCTTACATCACCACCTGCTGTGCATGTGTACTGTAATCGATATCCCTAGTCATCTTTGGATCTCGCACCATGTTATTTCGTTGTAGATGTATTTTGTTCAAGGAGAAACCAAACTGCCGAGTTCTACGAGGCTAGAATCCTAAAACTCGTACAGAGACCAGTTGTATAGGTGTTACAACCGGGGGTGCACAGAGACAAACAACACCGAGGAGCAAGGGGTTTCCTGGTAAGGATCACGTCCGTGAAGGAGGTGATACCTGAGAAAGTTAGGACAGCTAAGATGTATACACGTCCACGGACGATGTACGTACCAAAATAACCCCATCCCCTCTAACGAAAAGCATTTCCATCTTCCTTTTTGCCACCTGGACGCAGCGTAGGAACGGAGATCGCATCAAGAGGGTGACCAGGAACTCACATTCACAACACCTTGCCCGTGAGGTGCACCCTCCGCTCCATCCACTAACATTATCGTCTCCTCAACATCGCTAAGGATGAGATTCATGTGGCCGTCATAAGCCTAAATATCATGATTTAGTATCTGTGCAGATGAGCGCATGCGCGTGAGCGAGAGAGGTGATGTAGAAAGACATACATGAAGAATTCCAGTAAGTTCACGGTCACCCCTTAGCTTGACAAAGACACGCTCGCTGAGAGAGAGACGGATGAGGTCAAAAGGTTCCTGGATGCCAGCTGAGGCGTCCATCGTAAAGTTTGTAGGAGCGACGGTCGGGTCGGCGCTGGGCCGGGAGGAGGACAGTTGGTACCACGTGATTTACACGTGCAGTGAAAAATTAGCAAAAACAGGCCGAGTTTTTCTTGCTCCGTTTGCCGCTGTTTCTGTCTGAGAATGCCGGTACGTGCTATACTTATATCTCCTCTCAGCTCACTCATAACCGCTCCCAGAAACACTACTGCGACTATTGTGACGTGTATCTGACCCATGACTCCGCTTCCGGTGCGAATTGGCCGTCGTCGCCCCCACCGTCCGATTCTTATGCCCTTTTCCAGTTCGCAAAGCGCACAACAGCGGACGAAATCACTTGGCGAACGTGAGGGATTACTACGCCTGTAAGCCCTGTTATTACTCGAGTTACACAACCGTGCCACTCAATCTGCGCGCTTCTGCCCAGCTCTCGGCCACGACAAGGCGCAAAGTATCATCGACCAAATCACCTCGGCCTACGAATCAGGAGGAGGTCCTCCACCGGGCGGCTTCGGGTTTGGCCCACAGCACCTCACACCCAGTGGACCTGGATTTGTGCCGCCCCCTGGTTTCGGCGCCCCCCCTGGTTTCCGTGAGTTAATGTTTCAAGAGGCACTTTCTGCTCGTCAAGTTAACCACGCTCTATCAGCGCGTCCTCCGTTCCCCCCAGGACCCGGTGGTCTTCCACCGCCTGGCGTAATGGGTCCTCCTGGTGGCCCACCTTTCCCGCCTCCAGGAATGGGTCCTCCCCCCGGATTTCAAGGCAGTATGTCACAACCTTTAGTGTGAAGTGCTTCGTTAATAACGTGCCACCCTGTTTTAAGTGCCTCCATTCCCTCCTGGCGCTCCTCCATTCCCACCAAATGGTGCACCTGGTGGTCCCCCTTTCCCTCCCCCTAATTTCGGCGGGCCAGGGGGCCTACCACCACCTCAACTTGCCGGCCCACCCCCATCTGGTAACTCGATGCCCCCTTCAAACGGGGCCCCGCCAGCTGCTGGTGGACCTTCAGCAAATTCTGTACCTCCAGGGCCCGGGGGGATGCACCCTGACAGACTGAGAATGATGAGTGGCCGATGATTTTTACTAGTTATTGTGTTCGTAGAAGTTTGTGCTCTTTTATTCGAGCACGGTTACATAAGGAGCTGTTATGATGTGTTTCCATCAAGGGCCGCTCCGTCCACTTCCACTTCGACGAGTCAGGGAACTCACTGAATAGGCGAAATCTTGGATCTCAGGCGGGTTCGTTCGTCATGGAACATGAGATACAACAACTCGTGGACATGGTACTTCTCCCTCCAGTCATCATCGTCATTCTTAGTCATACGCATCGCCTCCCAGGGTGCCACCGTTGCCCAAGCACGGGCCGCCCTCAGGCGATACAACGATGTTATGGAGGCTGCAGAACGGATATTTGGCGGTGCATTTGATGATATACGTGACGAAGGCAGTGAAACATCGGCTCCATCGGCGGGACCCAGCGGAAAGCGTGAGCGCTGGCCTGTCACTACAAGGCTTGTGGTATACGTTCTTCCCTCGTGCGTTGTCGTTCGATTCCTTACACGCTTTTAGACACCAGAGGAGGAAGACGTTCCTTCTGAAGAAGCTTCCGGGAGTTGTGAGGATGATAACGAAGGTCCGTAAAGCTGTTGTATCGTCTTTGTTATCTCACCTTCTTCAGACGACGAGTTCGTGAATTACGACTCGGACTACGAGATCCGCGACGATACCCCTAACGCCCAGGTTGACATCGACCCTTATGCAGGTTCGCCGTTTCGACCCCGCGGTGTTCAGTCAGCTGAGACGCATTCCAAGGTATTTTATTCTCCAAGGACAGGCGCGAGGAAGTTATCGAGGTAGAAGAAGAGCCCGACATCGTGCACATTCCAGGGGTGAACGAACGCGTCAAGCTGATGACCCAGAATCAGTGGATGAAAGGCTGCCCCGAAGGTGGCGAACAGGGCTTTCTATTTAGTTTATATTCTCAACTTATCGAGGGCAAATGCCCGTGCCCCTCTGGCTGCGATTATTCCGTTACTAGGACCAAGAGCCAATTCTTTGCTATATTCGTAAGCAGCTCTCCATACTCGTTGCTGAACCAACCATCTTACTCCTCCACCAGTCCTCTTTCGAGGTATACATCGATCACTTGCGGGGCGTCGTGCGCCAGAAGTGCGAGAGATGTCTCAAGAAGTTCTGCCTTGCGTGCGGCGAACCCATCAATGGTTCGAGGACTTCGGAAACAGCGAAAGGTTCGAATGACTATGATATCTTCCATTGTTCCAATCTGCAGGGCGTCATTCTTGGTGTTGGTCTTGCGGTGCTCGAGCAGCTATATCACGACCAACTTCAAAATCCACTTGGCCCCGAGAACAAGGTCCGAACGAGCAAGCGTAGGAAAACGGACTCCACCATCAATACTTCCATGATCCTAGACCCAGACGACGACGACGACAGCTACCTCACCCCCCCTGCCCAAGGGAAGAAACCAAAGGTGGGCACTGGGTATGCGGGCGATCAGAAGGAAGACGTGAGTAGTTGGCCATTACGCCTCCTAAGCTCGTTCTGATGCCGAAAACAGACTACCGGACAAGCCGAGGCCCAGGCAATCCAACACACCAAAGATGAAAGACTGGGAAAGCTGATGGCACAACTACGCGTGTTCCTTCCCTCTTTGAGGCGACCCGGTGGCGCCCGCACAAGTGACTATCTCGTCCACCCAACCGCCCTCGCACATCTTCGTCGACGGTTCAACAACATCTGTTCCTCTCTCCTCAGAAACGATTCACTCGCGGACATGTCTGATCGGTCGACCGTCTACTTTGAATTGTTTGAGTGGCTCGAGGTAGGCTTACTTTGCGACCTTTGAGAACATGTGACTTACCAGCATCAGACGATCTCGAACCACGAGGCGTTAGCTAGTATGATGGCTATGCCGATCATGGTCGTATCGTCCGTGCGAACTCACACCCCCAAGAGAGCTACCAATGGGACGCTTCCGTTACGCGAGCGCACGATTATTTACGAAGGGAGTTCGGGGCCCCGTGAGCTTCTGGAATCGATAGTCATCCAAGCGAACGCAGCGATCAAGGGCCTTGAGGGCGTCAAACCTATTGAGGCAGCGCCTGTTGAGATGACTGAGGAACAGAAGCGCGTCAACAACGATACTAAGGGAAAGACGAAGGAAGTCCCCTTGCCACCACTGTCAGAGGAGAACCAAAAGCTGTTCGGTTTTTGCCAACGCATTCTGGCGACCGCAGACGCCATCGACCGGTCGTTGCGGGAGACAAAAGGGGAGAAGTTCCTGGAACGCGTACGGGAGTCCCTCCCGAAGATCCACACTTCGGACTCGACTTCCAATGAGGTTTTTGTCGGCGCCGAGGCGTCCGATGAGGCCGTCCGCCAGGCATACATCGCCTGGGCCACCTGTGTTCGGTTTGAATATTGTGATTTGACGGTTCCGGCTCTGACGGACAAGCCCGTCAATCAAGTCAATCAAGACGAGCCGCCGAACTATAAGTTCTATTACAATACTGAAGCCCGGATGCTGGCATCGTCTGACATTCCAAAACGGTCTTTGGCAATCGCGAAAGAGGTATTTGAAGTCTCGACTCGGATTTGACTCAGACTCGCTTATCTGGACGGCCCAGCTTGCGGTACTCACGACGAACCTGCCCGTCGCCTGGGATTCGTCCATCTTTTTACGTGTCGATGAGACTCGGGTAGATATCATCAAGGCTCTCATAATCGGCCCCGAGGGAACGCCGTTAGTATTGGAAATCTGTGTCGGCGGGGCAAAAAATGCTAACTCATCCTGTAGATATCAGAACGGATGGTCCGTTTTTTCTAACATCGCGGTGCTAGCATCCTTACGAGGAGAGCAGTTTCCTGTTCGACATTTTCCTAGGCCACAATTACAACCAATTGCCACCTAGCGTGAAGTACATGACGGTAGCCAATTTCCTTCCCCCCTCTGATCATACTCATGTGACTTCTCTAGACAAATGGGGGAAAATTTAGATTCAACCCAAACTTGTACGCGGTATGTTCGTCCTTTGCTGTCATACAACGGGGACTAAGACACCGTTTCAAGGATGGTAAAGTATGCTTATCGCTTTTAGGAACCTGGGCTGGGCCAGGTTGGGTGGCTGGGAAGTCTACTTTACTCCAGGCAAGTAAGGTGGTGGCGTGTTCAAACCCTGGTTGATCATACTATCATTCTAGGTTCTCATTTCCATCCAGTCTATGATACTTTGCGAGGAGCCATATCTGAATGAACCAGGATGGGCTTCGAGCTCGGGAACGCCTCAATCCATGGCGTGTACGTCATGTATAATTTGTAAAAACACTTTTTTTCTGTCTGATTTAGTGGACTCGGTCAGATTCTGCAAACATTCGTCGGATGGTAGTCAAGACTGCGGTGGGTTCACGTTTCGCCAATGCCGAGTATTAGAGTACTTCTGACGGCGACAAAAAGATGCTTGGGAACCTAAAGAATCCTCCGGAGCCCTTCGGGGACATCATCCGGACACACTTCCGCTTGAAGGTGCGGTCCGTCTCTGCACAGCTGGACCATTGGCTGTCGCAGGACGATGGATCGCAGACGGTTAACGATGGGGCAGCTAGCGGGCGATCCGGTCAAGGGGGGAGTGGAAATGGCTTTCAGGCAGATATCGAGGAACTGAAGCGGGTCATGGAACGGTTACAGGAGGACAATAGTGTAGGCGGTGCAGAGAGCATGATCGTGTGAAGAGTCATTACCATATCGGTTAATCTGGTCTGTTCTCGGCTGCGGCGGCGGTGTAGTGTGCCAGCGTAAGCGACCCGCGCTCTGCACTACCTACTAATAGTAGCCGCCTCTGCGCACTATCCTTTCCTCAACCCCCGGCACCCTCCGTTTCACTTAGCATGATGGCCTCCTTTATGAGCTATTTCACTGGCCGACGTGACCCGAAGCAGTCCGCGCGCGACGCGATTGTCTCAATCCGCGAGCAGCTCATGATGATCGAGAAGAAGGAGGAACACCTCCAACGTCAGATTGCCCAGGACGTCGCGACGGCAAAGGCCAATGCCGTCTCCAACAAGACCGGTATGTTGTTCTTCCTTGCGAAATTGCGGGACACCCACGTGCGTTTGTTGTTGGATTAGCGGCCACTGCTGCGCTCAGACGGAAGAAGATGCACGAGGCGGATCTCGAGAAGCTCGCGGGCACGCGGTTACAGCTCGAAGTCCAGGTGAACACGCTCGAGTCGGCGAACATCAACGCCAATACGCTCGATGTGATGCGCAAGGGCGCCAACGCACTCAAGGGCATCCACGACGGACTGTGCGTCTCACCCCCATATCTAATCCCGTCATACCCACAACTCTTTTTTTTTTTTTGGTTTTCCCCGGACTACAGCACCATGGATAAGGTCGACGCAACGATGAACTCCATCAACGAGCAGCGCGATTTGGCGAACGAGATTTCGAACCTGATATCCGACCCACTTAATGCCGGCCTTAACATTGACGAGGTACGCGCCCCCCCCCCCTTGTCTTTCTCTCTTTCTCTGGGTGTGTGCGGCTAACGCATTGCCGCAAACTCCGACACGCAGGATGAACTCAAAGCGGAACTGGAGGAGCTCGAGCAAGCCGGTCTCAACGAGCGACTCATGGGCGCAGATCACGTACCAGTTCACGCCCCGGCGCCGAGTACCAGCCGCGTCGAAACACGCCATCCGACGGCAGAGGAGGTCGAGGACGCGGAACTCAAGGAATTGCAGGCCGCACTCGCCATGTGATGGATTTTCGGACTCTCGGCCTTCCCCCCCCCCCTCTCTCCTCTTCACTTCATAAACCTGTAGTCTGATCATTACTGCTCTATTCTTCATATACTGCTCTCTGGTTCCCATATCCGGTCTGATGTCATCCATAATCCAGCGAATACTAGTCAAATTCTTCTTTTTTCTTGTACGGCACAATGTTACGCATGCATTCTCTAAGATCTGTGGGATAGAGATATTGAATGTATTTATTGACTTCAAGGAACCCCCGAACAACGTGTGGTATACAGAGTACATTTGTGAGCGATAGAAAGCAGGCACTGCGCATATTAGGGTCTAAGCGCAAACGCGGGTGAGCTATAAAGTTATGAGTGGCAAGGAATGAGGGACCGAATTTCGGTAGAATGCGATGTATAGCAAGTTGAGTCACTGTAATGACGAAGTGAAGGGGGCCCGCAATCGGTCATGAGAAACCGCGGATCCCAAGTACGCGCCGCACGTCACTTGTAAAGCGCAAAGAGTCTAGCACGGGGAGGAGGTCGAGTAATGCTTCATCTGATGGATCATGCGTCCAGCCCTCGATGGGGATAGCATTCACTGCAGCACATGGTGAGGAACGCCAAAACGAGAGTACGAAACAAGGGTATACTCACTCGGGTTTCTGGTATAGCAAATCGGTGAATTGTCGACGAGGCAAATTCGCGCAAGGTCTTGTTCTATGACGGTAAGATCCTTGGTGTAAGACCCATTCGGCATTTGGGTACAGGACTGCGTTCACCCGAATGAGACAAGAGCACGTTTTTCCAAAAGAAGGAAGCCTCAAAGGTACACACCTCGCGGAAGAACCGGCGGGCGAGGATGCCCTGACCAGCATCAAGCCAATCGATAACGGGATCCGCGTATTCTTTCATGGACGCGGTAAAGATCACGAGGGTGTACCAAGCTGATACCTGGATCGATCCCAAAAAAGTTGTCATCGTTGCCTTGTCGCAAAGTCAAGGACGCACCTTGCGGAGAAATAAGTCTACAAAGGGGCGCTTGTAAACGTAATAGACGTTTGGGCGACCGCCCATGACCACATCCACGGTGTGGGGAGCTGCCCTGCGTGCACCGAACAGACCGCGAATGCCAGAGGTCGTTGGTGGTCGGGTGGTCGAATGAATAAGAGTTTCGTCAAGGTCGAGAACGAGAGTCTTGGGTAGATAGAATGAGGACTTGCGGGGTGCGATTGGCAAAGTGGCGCTAATTGAATATGTGGGGGTAGGCGTACGTGACGGTGGCGGGGTTAGCATGGGGGCTGCGAATGATTGTAGTGGGGGACGGCTAGAGCAAGTGACATCTCGGGTGGGCGGATCTGTAGAGATGCGAGAGATTGGAGGCGGATCGAGGACGGAGGACGAAAGATGAGCCAAAGTCGGCGCTTTGACGACCGGGTCGGGATGAGATACAGCTTGGTCTGAGCCAAGTTGATGCATATGGGCTGTCTTACCATCGGCTGATGAGTCCTTCTCCAACACGACACCCTTGCGGCGATGTGGTCTGTATGGGGTCGTTCTGGGACCGCCGTGCCAAAGGTCGTCCACACGAAGTGAAGTAACGGCTGCACAGAGTGCATACCATAGGAGCCCAAGAAGGCGGATAAAGAATAGATGGCGAAATACGGAACGAGATGTGGACTGGGGCTTCGGACGAATGGTAGGGGTCGCGCGGAGAGAGGGCATTGTCGCGGGGATGGAGAGTGTGCGACGGGTAGGAGGGGGTGCGACGAGAGATCTCAGAGACCAAGTTGTGGGCTCTGTGGAACGGGGAATGGGAAGGGGAGCGGTTGTATTTGAAGATGATGCGAGAGCATCGAACTGGCGAGAAAGGTAGGTGAGCGAGTTCATGGCCCTCCGAGACCGGGTAACGGGGTGCTTTTGGTATAATATTATTTATTACATATTTAATTTATTATAGTCGTGATCCATGAAATTGATATCTAACCCTTTCAGGCGTCAATTGTTCCAATCCGGTCACCCCCAACAGTTGCATCCCCAATACGATCTCTTCTCGAAGAACTGAAATCCTTCGTCATCCGATCGTCCCAAGACATGAATTCCATTCATGGACTCACCTTCGACCACCCTTGTGCATCCCACTTCACCCCACACATTCCCATACAAGAACGCTCGTCCCAGACCGACTGCCCGTGCACCCAGGCAGAGTGCCTTGAGCACGTCTGTCCCACGTGTTACACCCCCATCGATCAAGACCTGGTGTTTGTCCAATAAATCCGGTCGCATCTGCCGCATCTCGTACAATACCGACATCGGGGCCGGAGCGCTGCGTACCCCTCAGTTTGAAACACGTCTCAATTTCCGTGTCGGCTTACTAATCGAGTTCTCGTCCCCCATGGTTCGACAGCACGATGCCGTCAACCTTGTACTGTTCCAAAGCCCGCTCGGCGTCCTGTAAATGCGTATCTTTAAAGCGTGTGTCACTTGACCCTGCTAATCGTCACTCACTTCGATGCATTGAATACCTTTGATGATGAGCGGCAATTTGGTCAAGCTCCGTATCCAAAGAATATCGTCCCCTACCAAGTACACTCCTTTCACATGACTGGTCTCGGAACATCAACTCACTTACAGCACACGTCCGGGTCTTGGTATCCACTCATTGACTGTTCAAAGTAAAGTTCATCCGTGTTAGTACGTCATCTCCTGCAGAATCACGCACGTGTGCTATTCCCTTCCCCTCACCGGTGCCCTGCTTCCCATTAGCGGCTGGCCCGTTCCAGTCACCTTTGGTCCGCTGATCCAGTTCACGCTTCCCTGGCATCGCAGCATCCACGGTCAGCATGATCGCGCTGAACCCATCTCTTTCCAAACCCTGGATGAGCTTTGCCGCTGCCACGCGGTCCTTGTTCATGTATAACTGGAAGATGAGGTGCTGCCCTGGTTGCTTGACTGACATGATCTCGGCAATGGAACAACTCGAGTTATTAGAGATCTACGGTGCAAAGTTCATTAGCCTCCTCATATCCCTTGATATCGTGACGTACTCCTTGAAGAATCCCTGCTTTTCCTGCTGCCTTTACCAGATTCATTTCTCCATCAGGATGTCCGAGGCGTGCCAGTGCTGCTGGTGATACGAAGATGGGTAACGAGGATGCCATGTTCAGAATTATGCTCTCGGTTGAAACTTTCGAAACTTTGTTAAGCCTGACAATACAACAGCTCGTTTTCGTCTCCTCAAACATAGAGGTTACGCACACAAGTGGCCGAAACCAGAATCGCGAGAAAGATTCGCGATTTGCTGCGAAAGCTGCCAGTCGATTAAAATGGCGCGATAAAAACGCCACGCCCAACTCAACTCATCTCGTCGTCGCCACCCGCACTATAGTATGCCCAAGATCTTTCGTTGAGCACGCTCTTTGCTAGTTCCTGAAATTAGTGAATCACTTGTGAGTTCCTTCCAGAGATGACGAAATAGATATTTTTTCTAGGACGTACCTCCATCTCCCGCAGGTTCAGCACGGCTCGCGGAGGTGGGAGCGCCGCCCGTGCTTTCGCGATCTGGCTCTCTTCAGCGGTTGGCTCGCTCACAGTGCGAGGAACGGTGTTTGGATCGATGGACCCTATACGCGCTGAGCGCGGTAGCGCGTCCAGCACGCCAGGCGGATGTATCGGCATAAATGCCTTGCTATGCGTCCCATAATCCCCATCAGAGTGCGGTCACAGTTGCGTGCAGGGACGGTATGAGCCCACGTCGCGTCATTCCCCGCGTGCTTCAGCAGCGGGCCTGCCCCCCCAGGATGTGAAGATAGAATCGCGGTCACATCGTATACAACACCACTGATTAGAATCCAGGGTGATGATTGGTTCTTGTGACGCTGTAATTCGGCGAAGGACACGGAGCCTCGTGGCTCGTCCGATGCTTTTGCTGTCCCGACATTCTCCGGCTCGTGTGTATCAAGGTGAAGGGGATTGAAAATTGCATGCGCAGTCTATGCATGTACCGTGCATCAATAAATTAGAAGCAGATGTGATGAGTGGGTAGTGAGCCATGCCGTCATCGCACCCCCGGAACAGATAGGCTCGGAGAGATGGGCCAGGCTGGTCCGAAGCAAACGGGAGAGGGATGGGACTATATGCACGTACGACACCAAGCAACCCCATAGAGACCGCTCTACCCATGGTCAAGAACCGCGTGCTCGCGTGCCGCCCACTCGAGCGCGCGTTTGCTGCAGAAGGAATTCGTAGCGGGACGGTGAGAACAGACCGCGTGCGAGACCGCATCAAGTTGGCTACTCCGCCTGCGCAACGCAGTGGAAACAAGGAAGTTTGAGGAGACATGGCCGTTAGAGAGAAAGGGTGTGAGGGTGGAGGGGAGAACCCCACCGCGAGGCAGCGGTCAAGTGGACTTTGCGTGCGCGACTGCCTGGCCACAACTCCCCGCGGACCGGTAATCCCGGACTCAATACTGGAGGGCACAACAGCCGGTTATCTATATCTTCCTTTTTAATCACCTTCGCCACCTTCCGTGACCATCTTTAAAACTCAATGTACTCAAAATTGGCAATCCCTCAACGAAATTCCTTGTCAGACGACGCCCCTGACCTGTTCTAGATATCACGTTTCTTTTATCTACCGAGTACTAAGGGCTAGGGCATTTTTCAAGTCGTGATTCACACCACACTGGCACCTCGAGGCATCTGCGTGGTGCCAGCGTCTGATGGCATACATGCAGGGCTCCATGAAAGAAGGAGAGTTTGATTTATCTGGACAGAACTCAGCCAGCTCTCTGACATGTTTCTGTCATTTACAGGTTGGTGGCGGTACCTAATGGAAAGTTCTTTGTGGCCGCAATAGTCGACGCAGATAAGAGCAGAGCGAGTATCTCAAACGACCAGAATTCATTTCAACTGCAAAATGACCTATTTCCGACATAGTAGCGGTTCCGATTTCCACGAGGGCTCGGCCTGATTTTACCAGCTCTCCTCTCCTTCTTCGACTCCACCTAGATATCGATGGATGTCTTATCTTGGGCGCTCCATCTACAGCTTAGGGGCTCTGGTCTTTTGACGCTATCGCAAGAGAAGAGGCCTTGAGTGGTCTCGTAGGGTCTGGGTGGCGACTCCTCACGACTCCACTTGCTCATAGATCTATAACTCGATCTCTCGGCCACTCAACCAACATTCGATATGGGTCACGTTCGTCGGAGGAAAACTCGATCAAGGTCTATCAGGACAATAACTCCACTTGAGTTATCTCTGTGGCAAGAAGTGTAACTTCGGTTTTCTCCCTTAAGGGGTAATTAGTCAAAAAGTAGGTACGATGAGGGACTTGAATGGTTCAGCAGCGTGCGAGACGTTTATGTATTCTTCGAGATGTCTATCACGAAATTGGCCTATCCACATTGTCGGCAGCGCGATGCTTACAGTACAAGCATCGACCAGTTTGAATGATTCAGGTGGAACATTGAGTGCCCGCAGTCACGTAACGCGCAGTACTGTAAGCGACGCCGCCGGTGTATCATAGAGTATTCACGGGAACTTGCGGGGGATGTGAAAATATTTGAGACTTTACTGCGCGCTTGTGAAAGTTTGGGTAGTACGGCGACTTGACGAGGAAAGCCGTCAGAGCTTCCAGACCTGGCCAGCCATGAATCCCAGCTCCGCCAGGACACCACCGACCTTCCCTTGAGAATAATTTTTACCGTAGGGGCCAGCAATGGCTGCCACCATCCTAAAATGGAAGCGATTTCTGATGGTTAGGCATAGAAAAGAGAGAAAGTGGAGGGACGTACGGTTCGGGCCCGCAGACTAAAACGAGAATGTTTTTCTTTCTGATATCTTCATCTCCACCTCTTGATCGCCCTTTCGTCCAGAAACTATTGATCCAAGACGTCCACGAACAACGTCCATCAGAGAGCCCGAGCGCATGAGCAATGGAACATTTGTCTATCCTCCCAACGTGGAGGGAACGAGCAATGCTCTCGGGTACTCGTGCCTGAGCATCGCTATCCACGAATAGTCTCACACGAAGGTGGTCTGGGTGCGCACCGGCGAAGTCAATAAGGGGTTGCAAAATGGGCGAAGGTGGAAGCTCTGCGGGACTACGAGACGCATGCAGAAGGGTGAAGCGAGTGTCATCATCGACGGGTTTGTCCTGGAGAGGCAGGAGTTGGCGAAACAATAGCTGATGAAACGGAGAAAAGCCAGTTCCCCCGGATATCTTGAGAGAGTGAGCGATAGAAGGGGCAAGACGAGGCAACGAACTTACCATGACGATCTCGTCCCATTTCCCTTGATGGAAAGGAAAGGTCTTCAACGGACCCCGGATTTCGACGGTATCTCCGGTGCGTTTAGAGTGCAACCACCTGCCGACTTCGCCCCTCTGATATCTCTTCACCCAGAGTTTAATATTGCCGTTCTCGTCAACACCGTGCAGCGGTGTGTATGGCCGCTCGACCTGGATGTCGTCGTCCTTGACGAATATTGACCAGATTGGTTCTAACGAGCTTGCGTCATCTGTTGTCGAGTGAGCGTCGTGGGGTAAGGTTAACGTCAGAACTGCCAGGTCCGGTCCAGTTTGAGAAATATCGGAAACGGTGGCGGGAATGAAGTAGTTGGGGGACATGGGCTTGTGCGTAAATGTCGGAGAACCTCGGTATTTGGAGGGCCATAGTAAATAGGATGATACGAGTACTCCAGTAGACGCGAAAAATACAACAGAAGAGAGGCGCACGCGAGATGACGTGTGCGAGGTACTAGTGCTGGTCGAGACGAGGCGTGCTCGGAGAGAAGACCAAGAGCGATTCATGGTGGCCACCCAAGTTATTCCCGCAGCAGACAACAACTCCAACATCATCATCTCACATTGCTATGACCTCTACTCCTCCAGGCAACCCCGCTTACACCCGGGCCCACATCCCTCTCTTGTCTCCCCCATTCGATGACAGCGATGGCCTCCAGTCCAACGCTCGATTCGACTCCTACTCGACCTCGACGAAACCTCGCACGCCGCAGATCGGCCTCGGTCTCGTATTCGGCGGCTCTGACTTTTTGCCTCATCTGGATGGGCCTATGAATCCTGCGGTAGATCCGCTCTTAGACTCGCCCCAGCTTACTGCCTCTCCGACGGAAGCTTTTTGCCTGGATCGGTTTTCGGGACCTGAAAATAGCTCGTTTACAACAGATGAAGCAGATACCGCGGCCGCTGCGGGTGCAGCTCTCGATGCTTCTTCCTCGGCATTCTCAATCAGGGATTGGATCATTCAGCACTCGTCATCGCCCGATGCCCTGTCTAGATCACCAACGCCTCCGCCGCATACACGCCACGTTGGACCAACACACAAGGCGCCATTCGAGCCTACAGAACCACACGCCGACGTTCACCTTATTGGCGTGGCCTCTACACTTCCTAGGACGCCCGCCAGTATCGATACAGCTATGCTCGCGGATTCGCTGGCACGATCGCCATTAGAAAACGCAGACGGCCCGAGTGAATCGATGGAGAAGGTTTTCCTCCAGGTTGTCCAGCATCTATACTTCAATCCTTGCTTCAGTCGCGTTCCTCCTGTGGGTTGTCTGTCTCCTGGTCGAACTTCAATTCCTGGAAGGCCCAGTGACTGCGCACCACTCTGTGCACCTGAAGCTGAAGTCGCGAACGCGCAACCCTTGGACGTCATGTACTCTGGGTCTAATTTTCGTCCATGCGCTGGAGAACCGTTCTCTACTCCTGTGGATGCATCGGGCGGTTTTACTGGTGCCAACTTTCTCGCTTTCAGTTCGGTGTTGACGTCACCTCGAGAGTCTTCGAACAACGATGTAATCGTCTCTCCAGACACACCAATGTTCAACATGCACCAGGGTATCAGCGAATACGATCTACAACGCCGGGCTAGTAGGTACCGGCGCCGATACCCTGGCAAGAGTCTCGATCGTCACTGGCTTTCAAGGTACGCAGGGAAGTTGAACAAAGACGGCAAGGCAATAGAAGATTATCGGTGCTACATATCTGGGTGCGCACAGCTCAACAAAAGGAGGGACCACATCATTGTTCACATTTGCTCACACGTGAACGAGCGCCCTTTTGCGTGTCGCCATTGGTAGTCGTGATGTCGTCTCAATGCTCTTACAGTGGCTGGCTGACGTCCTGGTTATTGCAGCCACATGACGTTTTTACGCCGAAACGAGTGCAAACGCCATGAAGCTGGTCACTCCGGATTGAAGCCTTTTGTATGCCGACTTTGCCCATCGCCAGCGGCTAGATTTTCCCGTCAGGATCTGTTGACTCGACACGCAAAACGTGCGCACGACATGGCTGCTCAGGAGCAGCGTGAAAAGCGCCAGCTAACTCCTGAAGTGGATGGGTCTATTCGGAAGAGAGCACGCGTGTCTGCTCTCCGACTATGTACCAAGCAGGAAATGTATCTAGAGTAGGAGCTGTCTACCTACGTAATGTGTCACGCGTGTATGCGTTTCGTCACGGTGTGTCACGACGCCCAGCAGGCTCAGAAACCAACCGTCACTTAACGAGTCAACAATGTCAACGAGGGGTCGTTCAACCTCTCCCCAGGCGCGTGACATGGACGTCGACATGGACAAGCCATCCGAGCTGAAGCCAGAACCAAAGGTCGTCGTAATCACCAACCTCACGCGCAATGTCGTCGAGGCCCACCTTCGAGTCATATTTGGCTTTTATGGCGAGGTCGTAAAAATCGACCTCCCCACTTATGCAAAATGTGCGCACACCCCAGCCAGTCTTTTCTTGCCATGCGAACGACTTGATGATAATAATAAAAAATCATCTAGCTGGTCAAAACAAAGGAAAAGCAGCTCTCGAATATGCTGACGCATCCTCTGCCCGCACCGCCGTCTCGCACATGAATGGCGGGCAACTCGACGGCGCAGCGCTAAAAGTCGAGCTATCCGACACGCCCGTCTTCCACCGAACGCGCTCCCGCTCCCCTCCTCTCCGTCAACAGCAGCAGCAGCGAAACGGGCGCGACCGCGACCGCGCTCCCCGTTCTCTTTCGCGCCCGCGTTCCCGCTCCCCGCCCCCTCCGCGCTTCCCACGCAGGGAGCGGGACTTCAGCGGCCGCGCTTACAACGCTACCGGCGACTCGTATCGCCGTGCGCCGCCCACGGCGCCCCTGCGCAGGCCGCCCCCGCCACAGCGGGACGTGTATCGCCCGCGCTCCCGCTCCCGCTCTCGGTCCCCGATTCGCAGGCCTGGTGGTGTGCTGGGTACGAGGAGGAGATCCCCCAGCTACGAGCGCGGCGGGTACGGCCGTAGGGGCCGCTCGAGATCGTATAGCTCCTCCGTGCGCTCGAGCCGCACCGGGTCGAGGTCGCCCTCCCGCTCCCGTTCACGTTCACGGTCCCGGTCTCGATCGTTCTCTCGTTCCCGTTCTCGTACACGCTCTCGCTCTCTCTCCCCGTCGTACTCTTCGTGGTCTAGGGGCCGTAGTCGGTCTAGGTCTTATAGCCGCGGTCGTCGAAGCTACAGCCGGGATGATATCAGGGACAGCAGGTCCCGCACACCACCCCCGAAGGACGTATGAAAAACAAAATATTCTTTCAGGGCCTCGCGCTGCTACACTCCGTGACACATCCTTTGAAATTTTCGAATACGTGTCGTTTGCTGACAGACTCATGATAATTTACTGTGATTTTTGAATGCGCGTGTAAATAAAAAAAAGTCTGTGAAGTCACCACGGAACGTCCAGTCTGGTCCATTGCTTTGTTCACAACGCTCCTTCAAACAATAGCCGACGTGGCTTGCTAATTGCAGGTGCGGGAGAGTATAGTGCCGGCCTGTGAAGAATTAGCGCACAATTCGTTGACATATTTTAATGACCACCCACATCGAGGTACCGCAATTGGCAGCTGGGTTGCCCATGATGATGCTCTCGGACACGCCGGCAATGCTGTCAGTTTTCCCATAAGCAGAGGCATCGAAGAGATGATCGGTCGTCTTCTCGAAAGAAGCCAACATGAGCACGCTGTCCTTCATTTTGGCTACGCCAAAACGCGTAATGCCCAACACTTCACCCTGCGGAGAGGGTCAGCGCGATCGACGTTGTGAGTAAATGGTTGTATACCTTATATGACATGACATCTCCAAGAAGCATCACATGGCGAGGGTCAATGCTCATACCATGCGCTGACATGGTGTGTTGGATCTCATTGACGATAGTTCTTCTGGCCGCTTCAATGCCCAAGACCTGAGCCACCTCCATTATGTGGTTCGAGGATGTATACTCGCCCACAATGCCTAAAATTTGCGTAGCTCGCCAGCAATGTCAAAATACGCCTGTCCAAACAGACGCACCTTCCGTCGTCATCACTTTCTGTAACCCATAGCCTTCAACGAGGAGCTCCTTTTCCCCTTTCTCTCCTCGGTCGTCAGCTTTGTCTTTGACATTTATTACGGCTCGAGCTATTGACGGCACTCCCTAAAGGCATCATGACGATGTCTGTACCTGACGGTGCAACACCCCACTTACCTTCACGACAACCTCGGGTAATGCACGCTTCAAATCTCTGAGGCGGTAGTACTTGTCTGCACCCTCGACGTATATTCGCAAGCGATTTCTCTTGGGGATGATGATAATAGACTTGGGACAGGTCAGTTCAACTGCTTCTGCGATAAATCATACACGTTATTACCTCTGGCTTGATTTTCAGCTTTTTCGCCCTGACAATCGCCCACTTTATGTCATCTAGTGTGAGTTCAAGCTATGTTATTAAATAAAGGGCACAGTCAATAACGATATTCTCTGAAACGTCCCGCATAGGACATACTTGGAGCTTCTGGATGCTTTGAACGTCGACAATAATTCCGACGTAGGTGTATTCTGGAGCCCATGCTTCCTCAAGCACAGCAGCAACCTAGTAGCAATGTTACCCTCGCGAACACCGGCCGTGACTGGACCATACATCACCGAGATGTGTTTTCTCCAATCGACCTTTAACAATTCGGGCGGATGCCTCCGAGCCACTCGTGACAAGCTTGCAACTAATAATCGGCGTGCTTATTATTTTTGCGGCGTTGATGATCTCTTTTATGCGCGGCACGCCGAGTGTGACGTTCATAGAAGCTACACCCGCGAAATGGAATGTCTTCAAAGTCATTTGGGTTCCCGGCTCGCCGATCGATTGAGCACCGACGGCGCCGACGGTTGACCCTGCGGTCAGGATAAGCGTCCGGGAAGGGTACATGCGTTAAAACCAAACCTGGCTCAATCTTCGCCTTGGCGTATTTTGTCCAACAAGTATTGAGGAAGGATAAAAGCTGATCCTCTGTCACCTTGGCCTTATTATCGACAATGGCCTTGTCCGACGCTAGATTGTGTCAGATCCTTATTTTCGATGTTCAACTAATAAGGAGAGTCACCTGTTGCACCCATCGACAAGTCGGTATCCTCGTCCCATTCGTCGCTTCGCTCTAGAGCTTCGAACATCCCTCGGCTTTTCCGAACGGTCGCAAGGCGATGCGTCACATGATCGTTGAGGAAAGCGCGGACTGCGGCGATATATGCGGGCGTGCACTCGGCCACGAATCTTGGAAGTAATAGTTCACGATCCACGATTTCCAGGACCTCGTATGGGAGTAGACCGCGTGCAGACCTCGAAGAGATAGCCTAGGGGAAATGATCGTGAGATCGGTGTAATGTTAACAAGGGGAACTCCGGAAACAGTACAGTCGCATGATTCCACGCCCTTACGAATTCGATCGGTTGAGCGTCACCCTCCAGGCAGGCAGGGTCGAGGCCATCATCTCCGTAACGAAATTGAACAACGCCACCCGTTCCATTCCGCACGGACAAGTCGTATTGGGTAGTCAGATCCTCCAGTGCTTTCATAAGACGCCGTTGCATGTATCCAGTTTCAGCTGTTTTGACCGCTGTGTCGACTAGACCCTCGCGTCCAGAAATGGCATGAAATAGAAACTCGGTCGCGGTCAGTCCTGTGAAGAAGCTATTACGGACAAATCCCTTCGAAGGAGGTTCACGCGACTTCTTGGGGAAATGAGGAAGTGACCGATCCTGGAACCCATCGGGCACACGGTGTCCAGCAATGATTTGCTGCCCAACACAAGCAACCATCTGAGAGACATTGATGACGGAACCTGCGAAACGGGTGAGACCATTTCGAAAGAACGGCATCTTAGTGTACCTTTCGATCCACATGTGGCCATGATCAATGGCGCGTTATGCCTGCTGAGCTCTTTCATGCAAATCTCGCCCACTTCATCACGGACCTTCGAAAGTTCAGAAGAGATCAAGGCTTCAAGTGTCTGTTCCTGATCACAACCCGGCTTGTTCTCTAATTGACCCTTCTTCGCGAGAGCGATTAGATCCTGACATTTCGCATACGCCGCCTCGACTAGAGTGTCCTTTTTTCCAGATAAGATAGGACCAGGGGATGACGTCGTTGATGCCCAATGAGAAGCCAAAATTTGCTGCGACGCAGGCTAAGACGTTCTTTCGGATGAGAAACAGACATGAAAGACGCACCTAACCAGCGAGCGCAAAGCTTAGCCAGTCGGTTCATGGCTGACGCCGCCTCGTGTGGCCCGTAATCACGCATGATAATACCGAATACCGATTTCTTCTTCCCACCACCTACCGTCGCCTTGTCCATGACGCCGCACATGATCTCGCTATTGACGATGACTAGCCAGCCATCGTTGGGTGAGAGATCTGGAACTGGGTCCATGTAGGGTGGAAAGTGCCTTCTATCGGGCTTCTCCTCCTTGTTACACTTCGACTCGACGTTCACGAGCACTTTCGATTGTTTGTTTGGACGAATGAGGACGTTGAATATCTGCTTCCCGGTCCATAGACGGACGGGTTTCCAGATTGTGGGGGGAGGAATATCGATTTGGAGGTTAGCGTCGGCGAAGTACGAGCAGATCTGGGTAAACTGTCTCCTGTCGAAGAACTGGTCTCTTCTAGACAAAAGGTAGGATGCGGTGATAAAATCTTGGATGGCAGCAATGACGGGCTCCCCATTACGGGGCGTGACCATATTGTGTTTCACGCTCATCAGCTCGAGAGCTTCGGTGCGTGCTTCCTCGGTCTGCGGGACGTCTAACACAAGATAGGCCAAATCCAACGACGACTACGAGAACGAGACGCACGGAGATTCATTTCGTCTCCATCAAAATCGGCATTATATGGATTGCATACGCACTCATTCAGCCGGAATGAGCGCCACGGACGTACTTTGACCTGTGGGTTAAGTCAATCAAACCAACGCACGCACGCCCTCTCGACTTACACGATGACACATGATTGATAGCTTGACATTGTTAGAGGCTGAAGAAAACACAGAGGTCCTGCGAAACTCACCTTATGAAGACTGGGTTGACGATTAAAAAGGACAATATCGCCATCAATAATGTGTCTCTCGACAATGTCGCCATACTTAAGACCGTCTGCGATGGTTCCCCTATTTCCAAACTTGAGGTACTTTTTGAAACCGTTGCTTCCCGCCGTGACGTAGTTGGCACCAGGATGTATGTCGCACCCGTTTCGTACAGCGTTGCGAAGTTTAGCTATATTAAAGCCTGTTACCCGCTCGGGATATGTTAAGATTTTCGCAACACGTTCCGGCACTGCGACTTCGTCTATGCGAAGGTTCGGGTCTGGAGAGATAACGGTACGAGCGGAGAAGTCGACACGCTTCCCCGAGAGATTGCCACGGAATCGTCCTTGTTTGCCTTTCAAACGCTGACAGAACCCTCGTATTGGCTTCTGACCCATTTGAGAAGGCACGCCAGGGAGCTCTGAATTGATGTACATAGCAACTGATACTTGGAGAAACTCCCATTGTTCCTGGTTCCCGTCAAGTAAATGGATGAGATGAAAAAATATGGTCATACCATAAACTGTGCGGTCGGTGCACCTTTTGCTAAACCTTGTTTGATGAGAGCGTTTGTGAAAACAATCTCCGTAAGCTTCACGGTGAGGTCATCTTCGTTCGATGCACCATCCTGAGCAACGGATGGTCGGATGCATACTGGAGGAACGGAGATGTACTGCCAAATGAATTCCTCCGGGCGGCCATGTTCTGGACGCAGGCCAAGAATTTCACAGTCCTGGAAATCGAGTCAACAGCGAACATTTCACCCAGAGAGAATGTTTACCTCGTTGGAGATCCTCTTGAAGAGGTCTAGCACCTTCAAGGGATTAAGGTCCTCGTGCACTGCCTTGTTAATGTACGTGCCAAGCTCTTTCTGGGCTTCGACGGCAGAGGTAAAGGTCTTCTTCCACGCCTCCATCTCCGCTGCCGTCTTTTTGGCACGAAATTTGTCGTGGATGATCTTCAGTGCCCCAGCCTTTTTAACGGCACCATTTGTCGCAGCACAGTAGGGACAATATACGGTCTTACGCGCTGCAGCATTCACGACTTTAAAAAGTGACTGACGCTGGATATTTTCGAGATTAGGGCGGCGGAACCTTTTGAGGTGCGTTCGCCTCTCTGGCTCTTCCAGCAGCACACGGGCACATGTCTGAAAGGGGTGGGTGATGAAACAACTTGTGATAGATGGCAAGAACATACCTTGCATATGCACTGAAGGATGGCTATCGTATGTTTGAAAAAGCCAATATGAAAGACGGGAACGACAAGCTTGATATAGGCGTAGTGGCCAACGCAGTCGACTGCGTTGAGTCCGCAGGTCTCACAGAACGCGTTCTTTTCTGATGTACCCTGGAGGATGGTTAACATATCACATATACATATAAGAATGAGTGCGGATAGACTAGACTAACCAGACGTCGGTCGAGTACTCCGTCCTTCACCGGTGCTCTGTCCGTCGCAGTGTACAGATCCCTGTGCGTTACTTGAAACTCTGAGATCCTCACCACGTCTTGGGCGGTCAGTGTGCTGAACTGTAGTTTCTTTCTACACACACCGTACCAACGATAGACGTGAGCATCAAGACAGAAGAGTAATGATCAAGACACACATGACTTTAGGAGCATTTTGCAATACAATCTCCTTCATCTTGGCACTAGTTCTGCCTTCATATAGGCGCCTACAGGTCGGTGGTGGCGGTGGACAAAGTTGAGTCAGATCTAGATATCTCAGATCCGTGCATATGTCCGCCTTGGTCACCCATAGTGCTCGTACTCATCCTCACACCAGCATGTCTTCGCATTCATATGAAATTGCACTTTTCGGAGAGTTTCTCAAAGGTGACCTCAAACCGGTTTTGAACAGAGTCGCTCTCCATAGCGAGTCTGCACATCAGATGCACTCGTACGAGGTCATTTTTGACCCCCCAGATGCCGCGGCTCAACGGGAGGCCAACCAGGAGCCCGCCCTACTGAGGGCAAAGAAGGAGTTACTGGAACCAGATGCCAAATGGTTACGTCCTTTCATATCAACCCTACCCCGCAAAACGGGCACCTTCTAAATATTTCAACGCAGGTTGCTATATTCGTACTGGAAACCAGAGTCTGCTCGTATCCACCCGGAGGCTACTGTCCGTCCGTGGGCAACCGTCCAGGTGGTGGGGGATGCTCTAGGCTTCGCCTCTGCTCTGGGCTACATGTACGTAGCCCTTTCGTAGTCTCCGGCGCTCTCCGCGCTAAGTACCCGCTAGCAAAAGATCGCCAATATGTCGAAGGGGTTATATATTTCGTCGCGGGAAGCTCACGATTCAGATCTTTCAGGAAGAACAGGTGTGTAGTCTACCCATCCCATTGTGTGAAGTACTGAACGACTATATGTCATCGAGGTTGACGCGAAGACACAGGAACCAATACCAGCACACGCAGATACGCTTTGGCAGGTGATAGTTAAGACCGCCAACCCGGTGCGCGGAACACAGGAAGTTTCCGCTGAGCCGACACATCGAAGCTGTACTTGAGGTTCAAGCTCTAATGAAGGGACTTATAGATCTTCGTAGGCAAGACGTATGAAGCCAGAGTTAGCTCCGTATACCATTCAATTCTCCTCGTCTGATACCTCCCAGTCAACCTTGTCATACTCCATTTCCTCTTCGTTCCGTCCTGCTTCCAGGACCATAGCCAGCAGTGTCGCAGGATCGACTCTAACCTCTGACCCTCCCTCGTCGTCGTCGTCGCCATCCTCAGAAAGAGCATCCATGTGGCCCCCCTCCGAGGTTGTTAACTGCTCGTTCTCGGTACGCTTCTCGTCTCGGCACCGCTTTCCTCGTACTCGCCCAACTTGGTTAATGCTGTTTCGGCCTCGTCACTGTCCTCGCTCCCATAGTCACCCAATAAGCCAGCGATGGCCGCGCGACCTTTTGTGGCATCGAGTTTACACCTTTTCGCTGGCTTCTGCTCCCTTTGCAGTCCGAATGTACCAGACTCGTCGAGTAGAACGCCGCGGAACGCGCCTTCCTCCCAAACTTCAATCGTTGGGAATTCCACGAATTGTTTATTCCTCAGGAGCGAGGAAAGCTTTTGCTCGCCATGCAGCTTGATGAACCCAGACCTCTCACGTTGCGGTAGCAATTCCAAGGGCGCTCGTATGAAGAATTGTGGTGGGGTAAATGTGTCCGGAACGTCTGGGTGTGGTAGTGCAAGAGTTTTGACCCACGTAGGCAGTTCGGCGCGGCCCTTCCCCTTTGTGCGTTCAGACACTCGGGACTGGAAAAGGTCACGGAGAGAGAGGTCAAAGTTGTTGCGATGGGTGAGGAGTATGTACGACTCTTGTATGCTATTTTCATTTGGATTGGCATCTAGACTTGGGGAAGGGTGGATGCTGTATTCAACCGTTAAAAAAGCTACCTTTCGCCTGTCGCGACGTTAAGTTGATCTTAGCCACGAGGACAATTTCGAGACCGGGATACGCACTTTGGATCCCACGTAGAGTGGTTAAGCTTTCGTCTCTCCATCCCAGCGGGGAGTAGGTCCATCTCGATATCCCTCAGCTCCAGTTGCAATTTCAGCATGTCTCGCTTCTTCTCGGACGAGCCCCGCCCTGGCCCCCCTCGTCCCGCTGCCCCCCTACCGCGTCCACCCCGCAACATGCGGTAGCCGTTACGAACAATATCCTGGCCGCATCCGCTCACTCTCCTGTTCATATCCTCGAGGAAAACGTAATCGTCCATCATGGTTCCATGGGTGTAGCGGTTCAATGGGACGAATTTTGTCTTGTCGCGTACACCAGAACAGCCCGTGTGCGTTTTGTGTGTGGCAGAACAAGGGAGAGAACACGTCCGGATTGCACAGCGCGGACAGGTGTAAATAGCGACGCGAGATGAACATACTATACACTGAGGAACAGTAGAACTCCGGATGTCCAAGCAGGCGGTGGTGTCTGCGCTAGTCATGACTAGGTAAGTGGATGATGTTTTGGGACAGCGTATGAGCGCTTATGGTAATGGGAGAATCAGCCGATATCTGTTTGTCCTCTTCGTACTTAGGGTACAGTGTCGGGCAATCTATCCTAGCAATACAAACTACGACACATTGAGACATGGCTGAGAAATATCAGATAGTCATCCATCCCTAGGTCAATCTCAACCTTCTCTCCGGGATTGAACGCGGGAAGGCCTGCTCCATAATGATCAGCTCCATCGGGGCGACATCCATTGCGACTTACCCATGTACGGACAGCTCGCGCATCTGAACGCATCGCCCAAGAAGCAACTTCCACAACTGCTCGTTGCTTTTGGAGCTGCCTTGGCCGCCTTGGACAGCCTCTCCTTCTCTGACCGCGCGACTTCGCTTGTGGCCCCGTCCTCGCTTCCATCAAGTAGCACGATCTTGGCCAAACTACTCCGTAGTTCTGCCTCCTCTTCCTCGGCGAGCCCACAAGTACAACCCTTGCATGCTTTCCTCCGCCGGGCCCCACCCTTGACAGGTTCGCAAGCAGCCGGGCGTTCCTTGTCCGCATCTGTCAGCAGGCTTTCCGCGTCGATAGTGTTTCCCCGCGGGGCCGTGAGATCCCAGATGGCTTTCTTAGCAGCAACGCTACGACGCGGAAGAGCGACAGAGGTGGAGGCCACGGCTCTAGTTTTCAGGGAGAAAGATGTGCCAGTTGGAAGGGACGGCTTTTGGGCGATTACTCTGCCGTCGGTTGGTGTGGGAGTAAGAATGTGGAAACCTGCCAGGGTCAGATTGGAAGATAGGTCGGTATAATCTAGAGACGTCCAATGAAGTACGTGAAGGGTTCCCTGTGGAGAGAGCCCTTCGAAGAGTTGTGAGAGTAACTCAGATACATGGGGTTGCAGAAGTTGGTGATCAGCCGGGGACAGAGTAACATGGATGGACGAATAGGCTTCTGGTTCAAGGACAGTAGGCTTTTTCGACAATTGAGCTGCGCCATCTAGAAAGAAAATTGCACATTACCTTGACCCAACAGACGGTCTAGCATCTGTCGCTCTACTTGTCGTGTCACCTCCAACTCGGAAACTACATGTTGGTACTTCCCATCCTGTGCGGTGGAAAGAGAACCGATAACTAGAGCTGGGCCTTTCACTGAGGCATATGCTGTCGATTTTGCTATGTTTGCACCAGGAGATGTCGGATATATCGCGACGGGGGCCATTGAGGGAAGAGGGAAATGGTTTTCACGGCTGAGCTGAGCAAAGTGTCACCCCTTCATTCACTCATCGGATCGGATCGGCCGCCGAAGCCGACTCTTACTCATTTTTGGAAAGATACAAACAGCGCGAACGAATCGTGATAAGATATTCAAACTACAACAAGATCATCGTTCAAACAGGGGATGACGGTACTTTAGGAAGACAACAAGACAAAAACAAGGTGAGATATTATTACGACCAACAAACAACCAGACGGTTACCAACTAGGCAGGTGGGGGTCCATCACGGGCAATCTCACTACCATCGGAGGGCTGCTCCATAGGCGGTGGCGGGGGCGCAGCACCCATGTGGTCGGGAGGTAGGGCCATCATCAACGCCGCACGGACACGAAAAAGCATCTGTCGATACCATTCCTGATCAACACCGGCTTTATCTTGATCATTCGTCAGCTGTTGTAAAGCCGCAAGTTCTTTAACCCAGGCAAGATGCCAATCGACATTCCCATGTTCGTCCATTTCGAACTCTTCCATGGGAACATGAGGCGGGGGTGGCACAGGGAAGCGCATGCCCGGGGGAGGGCCCATCATAGCAAAGGCAGCGGGATCAAACCTGTTAAACGCATGAGGTTATGCATTCGGTGTGTAAGCGAAGAGCATACGGCGGATATGGTGGGGGGTATGGACCTGGCCGACTAGGCCCAGGGTCATTGGGATCCAAAGGCGGGGCGGGAACGTATTGTGCTGGACTTTCGTACTGCGGTTGTACAGCTTGCTGCTGATATTCGTCGTCGTCTTCTGTAGGTCTGCTTTGCCCTCTACGCGCTTTGGGCTTCTTCTTTCGCACACGATGCACGCCTGTGCGCGGATCGACATTGTCATTGACAGTCCAGTATGACCCTTTGCCTCGGTCCGTCAAAGGGCGAGGGACTTTTTCAAAGCACGGATTCAGGGATAGATTGTGGCGAACGGAGTTCTGAAAAGGGGTAAGACCAGTCAGATTATGCTCAGCATGAGTTTGTCCAGGAGCGAGAACAAATGGCGACATCACGACCACGTTCATCTAGCGTATCGATTCAGAGCCCATGCTCACCTTCCATCCCGATGGCGCAGTGCGGAAATAAGGAAACTAGAACGAGAGGGGATTAGCGTTCATCAAATTCGTTGACTAACGCCACACACCCGACTTTCAATAGCATAGTATATGTCCTCCAGTAATAATCTTTGGTTTGGAGACCCTTTGATTGCATAACTACGCGTGAAGAGGTAGGAGTGGGTTCCGTACCGTGAGAATACGGCACAATCAACGAAGCACATACGCTTACCGAATGAGAGTCGAATACGGGTAGAAAGGTTTGCTACCAGGTGGACCATCTCGAAGAGAATCCAGTGTGATAGGAAGACCACCATTGACATCGTTCGGCGGCTCGGGGTAGTAGGCGTTGGCCTGCATATCTGGATGGCCGGGAGGTAGCATGTTCGGTGGCATCACTGCCTGCTGCTGTGACGGCTGGGAAATCTCCATATTCACACTTTTTTCTGTTCAAGAACGTTTGACAAAATATTTGTGGCAAGTAGACAGTAGATATGGCAGCGGGGGGGCAAACGAGAGGGATGGTTATGACCGCAACAAGGAACGATGGTTGTGTGCTTACGTCATGCTATCCGTATTGAAAGACCAGGTCCGCACGGACCAAGTGACTAGTCGTCGTCGTTTGAGACATTGACAAGGTAGAGGACGTTGAAGACGATGGAGGCGACAAAAGCGACGAAAGAAAAGACGCTAGTGGCCGTGCAAGGTGTACAAACTCTTGACGACACCAGAAAACAAAAAGCAAGCATGGTATACAGACAGCAACACAGACAAATTGTGCCCTCGGCAACTGTACGACACAACACAAATACAGCGACACTTCTCATACCACTATACCACCGACGTCACTAAGGTACAGAGGCCTTTACGCTGTTATCGTTGTGGTGTGTGTCAACGTCGCCACCACATTTACAACCGAGTGGGCGAGCACCGCGGTCCATGTCTCGTCAATTGTCCCAGAATCCTAATCCTAATCCTAATGATTCGTATTCGATCCATCTCGAAATCCCACCACGCTTCTACCTCCTTTCGGGAGGGGCCATGTGCGTAGGAACCGCAATCGGGCTAGTACGGGGATCCCGAGCAGCAGGGTTGCGATTCCTTGCAGAGAACGCACACAGACCACCGACGACAGTACAGGGATGGTATTTCTATAACAAGACAAAGAATTATAGGATGATGTTGGGTGGGTTAAGGAAGGCTGGAACCGATGCAGCAAAACTAGGTTTCACGGCACTCGCCTGGGTAACGTTCGAAGAGGGGCTACACCAACTTGGGTTGAACGACTTAGGGGAAGTTGGAGCGGGAATAGGAACCGCAGGCATTTTTGCCGGGGTCTGTAAGTGAGGCACAACTTCGAATGAATGGGCGTTCTGAAGATAAGCCCAGATCGACTTCCATGGAGAACAGCGTCTCGAGTGGGGCTACTGGGTCTACTCGTTGGAGTTACAATGAAAACAATACGGTGGGGGAAGGAACGACTGGCAGAAGAGGCTCACACACGCGAGGAAGCGCACTAGTGATCATTCGTTGGCAAAAGACCCGCAATCCGCGACCATAACGGTATCACAACGGATGATCCACCCACCGGTTGGTGGCAGAGCGGTGCAAAGCTAGTGGAGTTGAGCTGTTATCTACGGTACAATTAAAAACATTCTTCACACTCCCCGCCCTGTTCTACTATCCAACGATGAGTTGCGTGCAGAGACCGACAGCGCCGTCAGCACCAGCCAGGAAATTCCCCATTGTTTCTTTCGTGGCCACGGTCACCAAGCACTGGCCAACACCGATCACAAATGCAAGCTTGACCTTGAAGGGGAGTGATCGAGGGGGATATCAAGAAAAGGCGACCATCGCATGCCATTACTGGGACAAGGAGGCCATATCGACGTGTCCACCACTAAAACTGTCGCTACTGCCTTCACCTTCGCCGTCGCCGCCACCTTCGGTTACAGTCGCAGTCGCGGTTGCAGATAAAACGAGTCGAAGAAGCGCGAGAGTGAAAGGCCGGACTAGCCCCCACCATTGGCTCTTACAGGTTCCGTCTCTTTCCGTTAATGGTTCGGAGGCTACGCCAGTAGGGCCGCTATCCCCACCATCGGTCACCAGCATGAACTTAACCACGACCGCTCACCCAACAACCCTCACCCTTCATGCTCCCGATTTCGACATGCAATCCCCTCCCGTCAATCGTTCCTCTCATTCCCGTTCCCCTCCTCCCACTATACTCCCTTCCTCTCCCTCACGTCAATCCCAGCCATCTCAAACCCCTTCCTCTAGCTCTTCAAAGGGCCAGATTCACGTAAAGCTCATCTCCGCTCGCGGTCTCAACGTCCCGTCCCTCGATTCCCGCCCCTACGTTGTCGTCGTTTTCGAGAACAACGAATTCGTCAGCAGAGATCCGACCGACGAAGGTGACAAGGAAGTCAGGGGCATCGCGACCAACCTTTCCCGCACTTCTTCTTCCATCGCTATCAGTGCTCTCGGTGCCCTTGGATCCAAGGTAGTTGCGCATGAAGCTGCTCTGCGTACGCGCCGTCAGTCTCCCGTATCGAGTTCTTCGTCCAACTCGGCCAAGTCCTCGCTTTCCGTTCCGGCTGTTTCGGGTTCAAGGACACCATCCAATGGATTGCTCGGGCGCGTGTCTGCCCATAACCCCGTATGGAAGCACGAGGTTTCTTTGTAAGTGGGCTATCTTCCCCAGAGCCTGGGTCGTCCTAAAGACGCCTTCTCCCACCAATCCTTCATAGCGATGTGACTTCTGAAGAGTCCACGATCCAGTTCAATATCTATGATCGTGCAGATGAGGAACATGGGTTCATGGGTTCTGTCCAGGTCCGGCCCACCCTGGTTCACGATCACACTGTGGATCAGTGGTACAAGTATGTCATACATATCTTGCCACCCCTCAACCCTCTGATGCTTCTCAAGACTCGGTCCCTACGAAAATGAACCTAATATCACTGGAGAAATCCGTATTCAGATAACGTTTGAGCAGTACAAGGTGGGTCCTCCGGCGTCCTCAAGGTCGGCTCAAAACTCATCGGACTAACAGTCGAAACGCTCGCTGGTTCCACGGGACTTTGAGTTCCTCAAACTGATTGGAAGGGGAACATTCGGGCGGGTGTTCCAAGTCAGGAAGAGGGACACGAAGCGCATATATGCCATGAAAGTCTTGTCAAAGAAGGAGATTATTGCCAAGAAGGAAGTTGCCCACACAATCGGCGAACGGAAGATTTTACAACGGTCACTGGACTCGCCGTTCCTAGTTGGGCTTAAATTTAGCTTCCAGACCGACTCAGACCTCTATCTTGTAACGGATTTCAAGAGTGGGGGCGAATTATTTTGGCATCTCCAAAAGGAAACCCGCTTCAGTGAAGAGCGAGCACGGTTCTACATCGCTGAATTGGTCCTCGCTCTGGAGCACCTCCATAAGTATGATATCGTATACCGGTGGGTGTCTTCCCGCTTACCATTCCTGATCTCAATCTCACATTCAAATCAAGGGATTTAAAACCAGAGAATATTCTCTTAGACGCGACAGGTCACGTGGCCCTCTGTGATTTTGGCTTATCAAAACCCGATCTGGGGGCCGATGAGTTAACTAACACATTCTGTGGGACCACCGAATATCTTGCACCGGAGGTCTTACTCGATGAGCACGGTTACTCAAAACTGGTCGATTTTTGGTCTCTGGGGGTTTTACTTTTCGAGATGTGTTGTGGATGGAGCCCATTCTATGCCGAAGACACTCAACAAATGTACAAGAACATTTGTTTCGGCAAGATCCGTTTCCCTAGAGGTGTTATCAACGAAGATGGGAAGCAATTCGTCAAAGGGGTAAGCAGTTATCTAACCCAAGCACCATTTAAACGCTAACATGTGGGTACTTTGTAGCTTCTCAATCGTAATCCAAAACACCGATTAGGTGCTCAACGGGATGCGGCAGAGCTCAAGGAACATCCCTTCTTTAAGACCATTGATTGGGACGCCCTTGCGCGAAAGCAGGTGACGCCTCCGTTCAAGCCTGTCGTAGAGTCGGACGAGTCGACTGCAAATTTCGACCCCTGAGTTCACATCGGCGGATATCTCACACATCGGATTAGCTGGCGAGTTGAACTTGGACGATGACGATCCTTCAGAGGCCTGGGTTTCACAGTCGGTCTCTGGTGGTCAGATGTACACGCCGCACGGTCCGCTGGGCAGTGATCGTCCTCCCACATCATCTTCCGTCGGAATTACAATCCAGAAAAAGAAACGTGGACACAATCCTCTCATCCAGCCCTCCTCTCACGAATAGCGTCCAAGAGAACTTTCGCGGTTTCACATATTCTGGAGAGGCCGAGAGTCTCATTGCGCGTGCGGTGACCCGACTCACTGTAAAAGACAATCGTGAAGACGCCGTAGCCGACGATGATGCAACCTACCCGACGACTGACGACGAGGCACTAGACTCCAGCACACACGCCGGCCGCTATTCGAAGCGGAACGGACACCTCAGCGATTTTGACGACGATATGAATCTCTGACCACTCATGCTCTCGTTATCATTTTACTCCTATTTGTTTTTTTTTGTCTTACCAGTGATCCACTTGTCTTTCCCAATCACTTTATATTCCACGCATCACTTCATCCGCAATCCCATAATCTATGCCCACATTGCCTCGGTATAGCATAAACTGTACAACACCGGACAATGATCTTTATATCCTCCCCCCAGTTCATCTCACGCATAGTTTTTGTAATGTAACGTGCCACATGTGGCGTGTCATTGCGCTGAAATCAAAACCGGCCCTCCCACTACAATATTTTGTAATAACAATCACCCTATCTCCTGATATGTGTGCGTGTCGGTGTCGAGTACGCGAGATGAACCAGCGTTGTAAGGCACTACCACAGAATTCGCAGGAGGGCCCTCCGTGAATTCGAGGTCCCAGCCTGGGGGTTGAGAAAGCTAAAGCCGTTTTCAGGTCAAGCTGGGCCGGCAGTACTATCATAGACTCGCGCCCGATTGATCTGGTCTTGGATGAAGTCAGATCTGGTAACGCAAGAAAGTAAGTTCAGTTGAAGAAGGTAAATAAACTATGGTATGGACGCATCTCGGGCACAATGCCACGATCGTACTTACCAGCTTCTCTGTCAACATGGGGACGCCCGTGTTTTTTCGAAAGAAGGATGACTGGGTAGTCTCGTCAAAGTTAAACGTTAAACAATTGCATTTGTACTTATAGCACTTCTTGCAAAACGTTAGCGGGCGTCGACGAGAAAGGACAAGACGGTTGCGCAAGTTTGCGCTATCAATTATCGAGCCTCTTGCAATCCATCTCCTAGTAAGGGCGGTAATATTTGTCCACCGAGGGTGGTGGTCGTGTGTACGATAGGCTTTACCAAGTGGGTCGACACGCGGCCATACCATACACCAGCACCTTAAATCTGTACATACTATCATGTCAACTACGTTGCATAGGCCAACGTTCAGTGTGGCCGCGAGTTGATGCGGTCCGAGTCGAGTTGGCAACTCGACACCAACTTTACAGTAACTCGGGAGTTCAGCGCGTTCGGCCGCAGATGTGAATCAATGGAAGCTTTCAGTTATTGCGTTGCTATTTTGTTACAGGGTACATGACTCAGGTTGTCGTTCGGTAAAGGGATGGAGATAGATCAAGAGCTGGAGCGTGAATATGGGACTGAGTACTGAATGGTCGCCGTGCACTCCCGGCATGGCGCCTGTGCGACGGTGGCGGCAAGGACCTTCCCACATCCTCGACTCCTGAGTCTGCACTCTATGGCCCCACAACAGCGCAGCTCACTGCAATGAGAAATTGCACCCGATAGGGTTGGTTATCTGATGGGGGCTGTGCACAACAGCTCCATCCAAGGCACAATAACGTTACTAACTTACCTTGACCTGTTCAGTCGACGTTCCATAGGCATTGCACCCGACTCACTAGCATGTCACACCATCACACTTTTCGCGATCAATCTCGCAATCGCAGTATCCTGCTTTTGGCCACGCTTTATGGGAGCCGGATCCGGGAAAACAGGCCCCCCCGTTGAGGTTGGTGACGTCGGTTTCATTCGGGACGGCAATTCCACCGCCTATTCAATGCTCTGCTCCCCGCAAACCATCCGTCTCATGAAAGCCGCGGTGTACCAGAGGACCATGAACAACTTCAGCCCCGCTTACGAGATCATATCGACCGTGGTATCCTCAATCCCAACAATTTCTACTCTCACGGGATCACCGTAGTATCTGGTGGATTAGAGGCACTTGTCCCAGGGTGATCGAATTGTGTATTCAAGGTCTGAACCGCCTTCCTGACAGTTCTTCAGGTCAATCGGCTCTGCGGAACTCTCATTTTCATGCATGCACAAGGAAGCACGGTGCCGTATTGTCCCTTCCAGTGACCGCTCAACGTGAGGACACTCTCACTCGGGGTCATTTCCGCAAATGGATTATTAGGCACATCGACTCTTGGTTTGCCTTCACGCAAGAGCTCGGACTGGGGATAGAGATGGAAGATATAGTCCTAGTCACCGGGTGTCATCGTACAAGATCTTGGAGTAATATCGCTTTCAACGATATTCAGACGGATGCACGGTTATCTCTTGGGGTTGAAGTCGCCGGTACTTTGGGAGCTAGTGTCAATTGGCGAGTTTCGAGCCACCGCCTTCAAGGAGCAGTGCTTGGCCATCGCCCAAATGGTGAGGTGTGTGTCACGCAAATTGCAAAGGGGCCAACGGATACTGAAAGATTTCGACATGCTCCCTTAGAACTTACCTGAGGACCAATGCATATTTATCCGAGGATTCCGTGTCAAACGTATTTTCGGCATAATTCCGTGGATCAGAGCAGCGGCGGAACCCAAGCCAGATACACGTGGGAACGACCGCGAGCCGGAGATGGAAGTGGTCCCAATACCTGGTGTTACGGAGGTGAGATTACTCTTTTTCACTCCCTAGTATTCACTGTGCGTTCAAAGTACCGGGATCCTCTACTTGTACTGTTAGATTTTATTTCCCAAGTGATCGCCATAGATCTACGCCATGTCTTTGCTACTAACCGCGTTAATGTTAATTCTAACGTGGACGGTGCAGCGGGCGCCACAGTGCGATATGGCCCGCGTTCATGATGACGACTTAGAACAAATTCTAGGAGTCGGCGATAGGACTGTGAGCGAGGATTGTGTATAAAGCATTATTATTGATTCCCTCATGTCTATAGTCTATAGTCCCTGGAAATCCTCCAACCAGACGGCAATTGGATAATGGATTACCTCGAAAGATCGATGCCTGAGATCGGGGTCATGTCCGGTGAGCACCGGCCAGTATCAGGATGCTTTTCATTTTAACGTCGGCACCAAGTTTCTCTGCCCTCCGACGACCAGAATCCAAGAACAGATACGGAGCACATGACTGTAGCGATGCTTTCCGAGAAGCCCAAAAGTTTGGGTGAGCTTTCAAACATTTTTCTCGGCGGTTGCATTGCTTAGCAGGGACGAGTCACTACGACAGACTCCCGGCCTCCATTCCGTTACATTCCGCTGAGCCGCTATCCCCACCCTCGGTCACCAGCATGAACTTGATCACGACTGCTCACCCAACAGCCCTCCCCCTTCATGCTCCCCCTGTCAATCGTTCCTCTCATTCCTGCTCCCCTTCCCCCCCTACACTCCTCACTTCTCCTTCACGTCTCCTTCAATCACAGCCTTCTCAAACCCCTGCTTCCTTTAGCACATCAAAGGGCCAGATTTACGTAAGGCTCATCTCCGCACGCGGTCTCAATGTCTCGTCCCTCGATTCCCGCCCCTACGTCGTCGTTGTTTTCGAGAACAACGAATTTGGCGGCAGAGATCCGACCGACGAAGGTGACGAAGAAATCAAGGGCATCGCGACCAACCTTTCCCACACTTTTTCCATCGCTGTCAGCGCTCCTGGTACCATTGGATCCAAGGCTGTTGCGCAAGAAGCCTCTCTGCGTACGCGCTGTCAGTCTCCCGTATCGAGTTCTTCGTCCAACTCAGCCACATCCCCGCTTTCTGTTCCGGGATTGCTTAGGCGCATCTCTGCCCAGGACCCTGTCTGGAAGCACGAGGTTTCTTTGTAAGTGGGCTATCTTCCCCAGAGCCTGGGTCGTCCTAAAGACGCCTTCTCCCACCAACCCTTCATAGCGATGTGACGTCTGAAGAGTCCACGATCCAGTTCAATATCTACGATCGTGCAGATGAGGAACATGGGTTCATGGGTTCTGTCCAGGTCCGGCCCACCCTGGTTCACGATCACACTGTGGATCAGTGGTACAAGTATGTCATACATATCTTGCCACCCCTCAACCCTCTGATGCTTCTCAAGACTCGGTCCCTACGAAAATGAACCTAATATCACTGGAGAAATCCGTATTCAGATAACGTTTGAGCAGTACAAGGTGGGTCCTCCGTCCTTCCCAGGGTCGTGTGTCACCCTCAATACTCATCGGACTAACAGTCGAAACGCTCGCTGGTTCCACGGGACTTTGAGTTCCTCAAACTGATCGGAAGGGGGACATTCGGGCGGGTGTTCCAAGTCAGGAAGAGGGACACGAAGCGCATATATGCCATGAAAGTCTTGTCAAAGAAGGAGATTATTGCCAAGGAGGTTATCGGCGAACGGAAAATCTTACAACGGTCATTGGACTCGCCGTTTCTAGTTGGGCCAGAATTCAGCTTCCAGACCGACACAAACCTCTACCTCGTAATGGATTTCAAGAATGGGGGTGAATTATTTTGGCATCTCCAAAAGGAAACCCGCTTCAGTGAAGAGCGAGCACGGTTCTACATCGCTGAATTGGTCCTCGCTCTGGAGCGCCTCCATGAGTATGATATCGTATACCAGTGGGTGTCTTCCCGCTTACCATCCTGGTCTCAATCTCACATCAAATCAAGGGATTTAAAACCAGAAAACATTCTCCTAGATGCGACAGGTCACGTGGCTCTCTGCGATTTCGGTTTATCAAAACCCGACTTGGGGGCCAACGAGTTAACTACCACATTCGGCGGGACCATCGAATACTTTGCACCGGAGGTCTTACTCGATGAGCATGGTTACTCAAAACTGGTTGATTTTTGGTCTCTGGGGATTTTACTTTTCGAGATGTGCTGCGGGTGGAGCCCATTCTATGCCGAAGACACTCAACATGTGTACAAGAACATTTGTTTCGGAAAGGTTCGTTTCCCTAGAGGTTTTATTAACGAAGATGGGAAGCATTTCGTCAAAGCGGTAAGTAGCTTTCTATTCCAAGCACTTATCAAGCGCTAACATGTGGGTACTTTGTAGCTTCTCAGTCGTATCCCGAAACAACGATTAGGTGCACAACGGGATGCGGCAGAGCTCAAGGAGCATCCCGTCTTTAAAACCATTAATTGGGACGCGCTTGCGCGAAAGCAGGTGACGTCGCCGTTCAAGCCTGTCGTAGAGTCGCACGAATCGACCACAAATTTCGACCCTGAGTTCACATCGGCGGATATCTCACACATCGGATTAGCTGGCGAGTTGAACTTGGATGGTGACGACCCTTCAGTGGGACATGAAGTATCATTGAAGATCTCGAATAAGATGGCGGATGAAGCGAAGCGTGCAATATAAAGTAATTGGGCAAGACGACTGAATTGGATCACCAGTAAAACAAGAAAGCAAATAGGATGAGATGATCACGAGGGCGTGAGTGGTCTGAGATTCGTTTCGTCGTCAAATCGCTGAGGGGTCCGT
The DNA here is from genome assembly GCA_021524915.1 of Lactarius akahatsu. Classification (NCBI taxonomy): domain Eukaryota; kingdom Fungi; phylum Basidiomycota; class Agaricomycetes; order Russulales; family Russulaceae; genus Lactarius; species Lactarius akahatsu. The sequence goes on from JAKELL010000004.1 coordinate 455,805, forward strand.
TCCGCTTCGAATAGCGGCCGGCGTGTGTGCTCGGGTCCAGTGCCTCGTCGTCAGTCATCGCCAGCTACGGCACCCTCACAGTTGTTTTTTACCTCTCAGCCTCCCATATGGCCTCGGTATAGCATAGACTGTACAACACCCGGACAATGATCTTGATATTATATATCCTCTCCCCCAGTTTGTTTCGCGCATAGTTTTGTAATGCGTGTCATTACACTAAAATCAAAGCCGGCCCTCACACCACAATATTTTGTAATAATAATCACCAGTCAGGAGTCTCCTGATATGTGTGTGTCGAGTACGTGAGGTAAACCACTGGCAGCTCGGATATTGTATAGGGGTACTCGCGGGAAGGCCATCCCCTTACACTCATAGACTCGTGCCCGATTGATCCAGTCTTGGACGAAATTAGATCTGGTAACGCGAGACGAAAGTAAGTTGAAGAAATGAGACATTACCGAAAATAAACTATAGTGTGGATACATCTCGGACACAATTGTTTTTGCCTACCAACTTCTCTGTCAATATGGGAACGCCCGGGATTCATCTAAATCGAAGGCGGTTCCGTCAAAGCTAAACGTTAAACAATTGCATTTTTGTATTACACTTTGCAAAACGTTAGCGGGCATCTACAATAAAGGACAGGAGTGTATACGGTGGCGCAAGCTCGCGCTACCAATCATTGAGCCTCTTGCAATCTGGCCGAGCTAGGTTGACGCCACCTCGTAGTAAGGGGGGTAATATTTGTCCGCCGAGAATGGTCGTTCGTACAATAGGCTCTACCTCGTGGGTCGACACGCGGCCATACCATACACCAGCGCCTTGGGGCATGTAAATCTGTACATATCCCATCCATCAACACGGAACGGGCCCGGCTCTGACCAAAGGAGAAAAGCCGTACGATAACATTGCCTGCGTACTTGTGTCCGCCGATGTGGGAAGTCTTGAGAACTAGCGCCCTTTTCGCGAGACCGTTGTCGAGTTCCTGAAGCCTCCGGTTCAACTCGGCTTCCTTCTCATATCCATCGGCAAAATCCTCTAGCGGGGGGCCGGTCGGATCATCCAGTTGTGTGTGAACGTCCCAGCCTTCGCGCTCCAGAGTCTCCGAGAAAGCTGAAAGGGGAAACGCGTCCGGTAAGCGGTTCCTGTCAACTTGCAATTGCCCACGGGGCGAAAAAAGAACTTTACCATACTCAAGTTTAGGTGCCACCACCGCGCACCGGGCGTCTCTCCTCCGATGGGAACCTGTTGTCCATTGCTAAGGTTCAGCCCGGAGATAGATAGGAGACACGTGTGCACACACGTGTGTCGAGTAAGAAAGCGCTCACAGATCAGAATCACGCAGGCATATGGGATAACCCAAGACTTCACTGCGCTTGACCCGGACGAAGACCCCTGACGTGAGACACTAGGGTTAACCGAGTTCCGCCACAGGTCGCGGGCTCCATCCAGGGAGCGAGGCACTTCGGCAACGACCTTGTAATCGGGAAAAATGAGGACGGTCTCGTGGTCATAATGTTTTGATAGGGTGTCGTGACTGCCATTCAGAATGGACACAACGTGTGTTTCAGAGTCTTTAAAGATGCCGGCGACGGCATTTGGCAGATGCAACGAGGTACTATTAGGTGTACCAGGTAGAGTGCCGGGGGTGGAAAAGCCCGTGAGTGTGGTGGGTGCGGCTCCCTCGATGGCGGCGAGGTAAGAGGCTAATGAGCCTTGTTCACTGGTGACTGAACGCTTCCAGTCAGATTTACCAGTAGATATGACAACCTGGTGGAAGGAGTTATCAGATAACCAAAAATAGAAAAGCTGTTTGCATTGCACCACGGACTTGTCTGCGGTAGGGCCTCACCGACCCTAACATTTCGGAAGTTCTGTCTATCATTGACGCTATCCTGTGTGGATACTCCTCGTGTCCTGTGGAACGTTCTCATTCAGCGCGCGAAAGGAATAGGTGCATTTTTTTGCTTGCCATCTTCGCAGGGGTTGGGGCAATTTCTGCAGTCAGCAAAGGACACGGGTACTCCGGCCGCTTCAAGGGCACCATGAGATTGCTCTAGATCGTCTGTTGGGTTGAGCAGAATTGCAACCAGTTGTTTAAGGCGGTTCATGGGGGGGATGCGGGGAGTGAAGTGGACGTATGTAAAATTATTTATTAAAATAAGATCAGATAAGATGCCTAGAACGTCAAGCGTGTCAAACCCCGCCTGACCGGTCCTAGTCTATCCCCATTCGTCCGGGACGAAAGGTGTAACGAGGTCGTACACGTCTGCGTTACGACCACGCGGTGGCTTAGTGGGCCGGCCCATGAGTCTACCGATCAACGCACGCCCTCCTCTCCGTCGCACTTCTTCCTCCCCAGCCGCGGGTGTACTTTCATTTGGGTAAAATTGGTCCACCATCTTTGCGAGCCGTCGGACCCCGCTGGATGTGTCACTGAGGGCACGTCTTGAATCTTCCAGAGCCGACGCCAAATACATTGCCATGCTGGGCATCGTTATTGGTAATTTTGGTAACGGCGTTCTTGAAGTCGCTGGGATGGTGTAGTATTTGGACACGTGCGATTCCGGACCGTCACTGAGCAGGGTTGGCAGGGCCGATAGATTATATGAATACGGGAGAACATTCACGTCTCCGTTCGTATAACGATGATCGGGAGGCGGCGGATAGTCGATGGTGAGGTATATAACCGTCCGCCAGTCAGGTGAAGCGCGGTGAACCTATCACGATCAGCATTGTCATTGTCATCATAAAGATTGGTGTACCTTGAAAAACTGGACTACTGTTCGCAGCTTCAGCTCTCCTTTCGTAGCGGCTATGGCCTCAGTGGAGGGCTCAATTTGCGTGGCACTCAATTTTGCCATTAGCTTTAAGAGTTGCCGCCAGCTCGGCGCTTGGACGTGCATCGGGGGACATTTACCATAAGGAAGAGCAATGATGTTGGGTAAAGGATCTCGCATAATGAAAACGTCCATAGGAGGCATATGAAACCCAAAAGCTAGAGCCAAATAAGATGAGTACAGCATGGGTTTGATCGCCGGATTCATCAATACTTACAGACGCCGTAGAGAAGCTCTGGCTCTACGAATTGGTTGGGAGTTACAAACGTCCGTGAAGCTCGAGGTGAAGCGGAAGGGGATTCTTCTGGATCCTCTTCCTCGGAAGGAGATAACGAAAGTGTCGGCGACCCTGGTCTGGGACTAGTTCCCTGCGCCGATGATGACGTCTGCTGAAGTACAGTTGTACTTGTTTGGTGCGGCGCGGAGTGTTGTTCCTCGGTGCGTGTCGGTGTGGGTGATGCATGCGGAACATGTCCCGTTGCGTCAGCTTCGGGATGTGGCGTTGCTTGGGGGAGACTATTGATAAACCCCGAAACATTACACTATGTGTATACGTACCTGTGTCCTTTACGATATCAGCATAGCGAGGCAATTCACGGTCCTCAATCTGTTTGAGGTCCGTATTGTGACTAGACAGAGTTGTCGGCGTGGTGCGACCACTTTCGTATTCAGCTTCCAATTTCCGAGCATATGCCTCATCTTCTTTAAGCTGAACACCAACTGACGATGCCAATGACGTAGAGCTGTCCACTCGTACTGGGGTTTGCTTTGGGCTGTACGGGTGTGTTCCCAACGGCCTTGTCGAAGAGGATGTGGGTAAACGATCACTTTCTGTAGTACTCGCCCGGTTAGGCTGTGGCGTTAGGAGCGGTGGACTTGCAAAATCGAGGAGCGACTCTTCTAGCGCCCGAGCAAATTCTTCATCCTGGGAAAGAAGAGACTCCGCATACTCTCTCTCTGCACGTGCAGACAACTTCAGCGCGAGCTCCAGCTCTTCATCCTCGTTCGCAGTAGGTTGCTCAAGCGGCGAATCCGCGGGAGAACTTAAAGAAGGTAAGATTAACGAGGCCGCATCGGTGTTTAGCGACACCTTCTCACGAGGCGTCACGGGGAACGGCAAATAACTGGGTGTCACGACAACTGAACTAGAGCGCGCCGCGTGTGGTTTCGGCGGCAGCACCGGAGGCGGCTGCCGGGGTCGTGCGTTGAAAGGTGGTGATGCACCCCGAGGTAACGGTGGGGGTGGTTGGGATTTGGACCGTGACGGTGGCGGTGTGTGATAATGAGGAAGTGAAGGCATGAATGGTGGTGGCTTGGGCGGTAACATTGGGGACATAGATGGTGATATTACTGGAGTCTTTGGTGGGAGTGGAGGTAATGCGGCTTGGTGCTGGGGTGGTAATAGTGGCGGCGGCGGAGGTGGCATCGCTGCCGGGATGCCATGATAGGGTGAAGGGCTCACATAGTAGTATTCTGGTATGCCGCCGACTGGGGAGACAGTAGCAGAGACCTTGCTCGTCTCGCTGCGTGTTCCGTGATCAGCCTGGGAAAATAGTGGACCATTAACACCACTAGCAACTGAGATGGTCTGCCGATGTCTGTAGCCGGGGATTAGGCTAGGTGGAATCGCCGCATCCCGCGGGAACGAAGGTTGCATAGGTCCTGGTGCCGTCGAGGCACGATTTTGCCTCGTATATACGTCACTTGGGTGCCGTTGATAAGCCATACTAGAGGAGACTGCGTATAAGGAGCGATCACAGGGTTCGTCCAACTGCCTTGAATTTGTCGTCGTCCAACGCAAACGGGGATGGGAGTAGTTCGGGTTCAGGCCTCAGGGGGTGGCTGCAATGGGACCGCTGTGACTAGAGCATAATAAGGGAGAACGTTGCTTCAATGCGACAGGACCGAGGGGCACTGGCCAATTTGCCCTTATTCAGCTTTCACAGCGCTCACCTCAGGCGCTCGTCCACGTGCAGAGGGCGCCGTCTGGTAAACTGAACCGATAAATGCGTGATGAAATGACCTCGAATAACTCTAGCATACAAAATGCAGGAAGGACAATGCGAAAATAGGTCGTGATGAAGAACTGGAGAGAACGTGGGAGATATGTTGGGGCTGATGATGGTAGTAGAGAAGGCGCATAGCACAAATAAAACAGAATGCAACAGAGTGACTCGCCATGATTAAAACGTAAGATGAAAATGCGCGACTTGTGTGTATATGTTAACTAATTTATGGCATCCAGATACCACGACTGGCGATGAATCATCGGGCGGTGACCGTTTTCGCCTTACCAAGGACGGAAGTATGTGCAGTAGATGTTTTAAACCCCAGCTCGCGCATAGTCGCTAGCAGATCGGCCTTTTGCAACGGCTTCGAGAGCGACGCGGCGAAGAGTGTACTCGCTTCGCCCATGTCGGCACCACTGTAAGCGCTAACGGCTATGATGGGCGTGCTCGTATTTTTATTGTTGGTGCTTTTGATATACCGCGCGGCGCTCTCACCATCGACTGTGGACATCGTGTCAGGGGGCCTTTGCAACTTATCCTAAGCGATATGCATACTCACCGACCGGCATATGAAGGTCCATCAAAATGCAATCAAATTCTACGGCATTCCGGTTAGTGCGAATTGAAAGAAGAGTGTATTCAGACACCCAACTGATGTCACCCATCGCGACGCCAATCGCCTCAGAACCGTCCGCAACAACCACACACCGGCAGCCCAGTCGGCTGAGAAGTGTCTCGATGATCTTTGCCGTGATAGGGTTATCTTCTGCAAGCAGACAAGTCACAGCGCGATCACTGGGGTCGGGGCCTCTCTTGAGGTCGATCGAGGCCACTGAGGACGGAGACGTATTGGCCTCAAAATGACTAGACGCGTGTCCGATGGAGGCGGGCCATGCGTCAGACGAGCCGTCACCCATACTCGATGAAACAGATGCAGTGCGTAGGCGACTAGGCATGGTGTTCCGGCGACTAAGATCGGCCTCTATGTGACTTTGCTTGAATCTCTCGACAGCGCCAAATTCGGACGGTTTGCGAATATGACTGGCAACACTACCAGGAGTGGATGGTGGAACACTGCCGCGGGAGGGTGACGACGCGATAGAAGAGGTGGACGTAGCAGGAGACGGGGGGCTCGTCATTGCCGATTTTCCATCGAACGAAGTGACTACACTCGACGGGACTTTCTTCTTCGTGGACATGCTGCGATTCCGAGTGTGCACCCCGCCAGATTCGGAAAGTGTGTGTGTGATTGGCGCCATCTGGTCTGTCCGCAATTTCCGTATCACATCATCGTTAGCCTGTTTGAGCACCGGTAAGTTTTTGAAGCTGAAGGCCCCAAACTCGTCGTCGGCGGGTGTGGACGCGTCGCGCCCTCCTCGGGGCACTGAAATAGCTTCGGAATGTGGGATATCGATACCAACGGCATTATGCTGCTGGGAACATTGTGATGTGGGCACAGGCAGATCATCCTCAAAGAGCTGAAGGATTGCACCACGCGGGTCGAAGTAGTCAGTCGATTCGGGGTCGGTCACTTGAGGGATAAACGCAGCCTCGGTCGTTGTGACTTTTTCCCATTCGATACCAGTAAACCATGGGTGCGCTTTGACCTCCTCAGCCCCATTGGTCCCGAGACGTCGGACAGGGTCCACAGACATCAGTCTTTCCATGAGGTCCCGTGCTTCGGGTGAGTAGTCAACGTACTCCTCCATCCACTCAATTCGTCTGGAAAGGATATTCTCAAAGACTCTCTCAGGGGTTTCGTCGTGGAAGGGAGGTGCACCATAGAGGAACTCGTATGTGATGACCCCGAGCGCCCACTGGGTTCTGTCAGCCGCAACCCAATCGCATGCTTCAAAAAAAAGAAAATAACTAACCCAATCGACAGCGGCATCGTCACCGCGAAGACCAAGGATTGTTTCTGGAGCTAGGTAATCTGGTGTACCAACAAACTTCTGTTCACCGGGGGGTGTGCCACTTCCTCCAGGTGAAGAGTGTGAACGCAAGTCGGTAGTCAATTCAGTAGCGAACGATTGCAGTGGGCTATCGTTCATCTGACTACCAGCTCGACGCGCGAAGAAGTTAGGAAATGTATCAGATCCACTGGACTCACTGACATCGTCTGTGGAGGATAGAAATGAATTCGTTCTTTGGCGGTACACCGGAGCCGGTTGTTGATTGAAGTACGAACCTCCACCAATAAGGTCGGTGGGAATTAGAGGCGAGGACAAGTACGCTGAGTCCATGGATGGCGGGCGAGAGTGTGGACTGTAACGGGTTCGTGCTGCGCGTCCACCCCGCTCCAACGGTACGAGTTGAGCTTCACGGGTTTGGCGCCCGAGGAGACCAATCCTGCTCAAACCGAAGTCGGTAAGCTTGAGATGACCATGTTGGTCGATAAGGAGGTTATCTGGCTTCAGATCACTGGTATCGAGAAGAATGAGCTAAACGAACTCGACGAGGGTTTGTGTCAGCGCACCGATGAATAATACCTCTCTGATGCAGATAATCTAAGCCAAGAACGACTTCGGCAACATAGTTCTTCGCCCACTCCTCTGGAAGCGCGCCTAAGGACTTGATAAGTGCCGCACAGTCGCCACCGTTAAGGTATTCCATGACCAGATACAAGTTTTCTTTGCTTTGGAACGTGAAAAACAGCTTTGCCACGAATGGGGACTCGGCCTGTTTCATTAAAATCATACGCTCGGCCTTCACGTTGGTAATCTGATTCTTCGCTATCATGTCCGCCTTTTTCAGTACTTTGATGGCATAATAATCGCCAGTGGCTTTCTTTTTGGCCAAGAAAACCGAGCCAAATGCGCCCTTACTGATAGGCTTGATGATTTCGAAGTCTTTGATCGATGTCGGCGTTGCGCGCGAGAGGGGAGTAGCAGAAGGAAGACGAGGCGAAATTGGTCCCCCAGATATGGGCTGAATCACCGGGCTGAGGATTGGATTAATGGTTGAGTGACGGCGATGCGAGCGACGAGAACCCGGAAGTTCGAGTGGTGAGTTCAAAGGGGAAACCTGTTGGAAAGCTTCCAGATTCTGGACTGACTTTCGAGGACGCACGGTTTTTGTGACACTATCATTTAGATCCATGTGTGGCGGGTTGCAATCGTCCGGGGAATCAGACGCAATGATCGGAGCGGCCAACGCTAAGGGAGACGATACAGAGGACGGCGTCGACGAACGTGTCTGCAACGATATTCCTTGCCACGCGTACGTCACAGGTAAAGGTTGGGGAGCAGGCGATATGAGGGGGAATGTCTTGTCTGTCGCTGAGACAGCAGGAATCGGTGGAGTGGAAGCCAAAGGAGTTGGGTCCGGGGGGGCGGCGCTTCCACCTCTACCGTAAGCATACTCAGAAGTGGTACTGGATCGGTCGTCCTCTGCCTGCAGATTCTCCTCGTAACACTCTGTGCTTTCATCAACTGGTCCTTCCTCTTCGTCGTCGTCATCATCATCGGCCGCTTCCAAGGCCAACGCAACGCGTTCCTCCCACTCTTGTCGTACCTTTTCAGAATAACGGATAGTGTTCTGGAGGCGTACGACTGTATCGATCTTCTGACGCATTACTCGTTCAGCATCCTGTACCAGTTGTCCGAGCCCGTTATCTGACGCGGTTGGTTTCGACCAATTACGGATTTGCGTGATCTTCCTTTCTGAGCCGGGAGATAAAAGGCGCTGCCGCTCAATCGGCTCTTTGGATTCGTCCTCCTTCAACGCAGGGACTGAGATCTCGAGTGCAACTTGTAGAGTATCATCGAGTTGTTCGAGTAAACGGCGTTGCATCTTCTTGACACCAAAACGCTGCATCTTATTGATGCGGAAAAGTTGTAAAGGTGATGAAGAAATGGGGGAACTGGATGGTGAGAGAATGGGAAGTCCGCGGTACTCAGGAGTTGTTACAGGGGATGAGCGATCCAAAGCAGTGGAGATGTCGCGAATTGTGTTACGCAGTTCCGATATTGACTCGTTGCACTCGCCAATCTCTGCCTCCAAGCGGTGAGTTTCACTACAGGTCTCGTTATGCTTCTCAAAGTACCACTGCGGGATGCTATTCTCGCAGATGCGACACAAGATCAGCGTAACATTGATGGGCCGTGCAAAAGGTAAAGGTGTTGAGGACTCCTCGACCTTACTCTCAGGTGAGTGCTCCACGGGGCCAGGAACACTTGAGGTCGGGGGTTGTGTATTAGCATCTTCCTCGACGTGAATGGAGGGTTGCAGGTACTCGGGGGATCCACAGGGCTTGATCACCCACATCGTATGCGAAAGTGTTCCATCCTCCCTGTCGGTCATCAACATTCCCTTCCCTTCCATGGACTGGTAGAGCGCGCTATTTGGATCGTCTCGTTCGTCGAGAGGTTCTACCCGAAGATAAAATCGAACCTCAACAGTGTGGGAGTCGTCCTCTCGCAACGTCTGCGTTGCAACCTGAAATACAGACGCATCCTGAGGGGCAAGAAGCCTAGATATCCGCGTGCGTTGTAGCTCGTCAGGATCCGTGCTAGGTGCCGTTAGGTGCAAACACAACTAAAACATGTTCAAGACGTACCCAACAACAACCTCCCATGCGTAATTGAGCCACATAATATGGTCTCCGTCCAGGTTGAGCTCCATGACAATATTACGATTTTGGGCTGTCTCAGCTTGTAATCGCAATCGCTCTGTCGCCAACACTCGCGCCGACTCAGCTGTATCTAACGCTTTCGGTAATGCCTTCGATGGCTCAGGCGGCGCCAGGGACAAGGATTGAATTTCATCTCGTGGCCGCTTGCCTTGACTTGTTGGCCGGGATAGACGTAAACGGGGATCTTCTTCGGGGGCTAGCCGAGGTGTTGGGGCAGGCGGAGGGATGTGGTCGTCCGCCGGTTTCATCACGAAGAGGAGTGATTCGTCTTGCTCGTCATCGTTGTCATCAAAATTCCAAAACTGCTTCTCCGCTTCCCACCATTCGACCACGCGACTGAGACTGGCGACTGCGAGGAGGACCTGTACATACCAGTTCCGGCCATGCCAATCTGGGTGGTCGTCCCACGCTTTACCAATCATTTGCACCCTCTGTACGATGGTCTCGACACTCTTGGGCTGTGATGTGAGCTGAGCAACAGTCATATCAATGACGTCGGTCGCAACAGCTATGAGTTCATAGAGATTGGTCATGATAGGATCAACAGGGTTGTCAATAAGGATGCGGGAAGAACGGCGGTTGTTCGCTGAAGCAGGATTGGAAAGAGACTCGGCGAAGCTAGAATGATTGTTCGGGGGAAGAGGGGAGCGAGAGCGAGAGGTAGAACGGGAACTATGACCAGAACGGGTGGGACGTATGGGAATGTGGATAGAACGCGATAGGCGGCGAGAAGCAATACCACCAGATGACCAGGAAGTATCCGCAGAGGCGCCTTGTTTGCGCGGGCTGGTGGTCGCTTCACTCGCATGGGAAGATCCGGCCGCAGTGTTTGGTGCGGACGCATGCGAAGGACCCGGAACCTTGTCCCAAGAAATAGTAGCCTGCCTGCGGATAAGACCAGGACTAGAGGAAGATAGGGAGGCTGCAAGAAGTCCGGGAGAAGAAGAGGAATGAGTTAGAGTTGGCGGGCTGCGGCTAGTGCTGTCGGACGCACGGTGTCGACTGTGATTTCCCTCTAGCTCAGCCACATAACCGCCGTCTGAACTGGCGTCATCCGAGAGAAAGGCTGAAGCCTTTGGCTCTGCCTGGCGGAGGACAAATGCCTCACGGAGTGGGTCAGGATCGGGAGAGTGTTGGTCACGTTCGCGCTCCCGCTCTCGTTGCTCTCGTTCAAGCTCCCGCTCGAGCTCACCCTCACGGAGCCTCTCTTCAAAGAAGGAGGTGATAGAGTTTGTCACACGTTGTAGCTCTTTGTCGCACTCCTGTTTAGCGGCCTTGAGGCGCCTGGTTACGTGTCGGCGGACAAAAGGCATGGAGACGGTATTCGATCCGGAGCCATGAGCACTACTAGAGCTGACGGAAGGGGCAACTACGGGTGGAAGCGCATGCTCGGGTGAGAAAACGAGTGGGCTTGGGGGCTGGCGACGGGGAGGGAGAGGCTCGGACATGAGCGACGAGGGGTCGCACGCCCCAGGGAAAGGGGAGGAGAGGACAGAGTGGAGGATAAGGAGGGGGATGAGAAGTAGGAGATGATGAAGGAGAGAAGAAAGAAAAGGGAGAGACGGTCAAGCAGAGGCGAGGGAGCTGGAGGAGATCATTAGATGACTGCTGACCTGAGCCTCAGCCGACCGCACTCAGGGTCAGCCTGTCCCGGGTCCTTCAAGTTCCCTCCGCGGGTCTACATGTTACTTCTCCCAATTCGTGGGCTCGGTGTACGCCCTGCCCTATTCTCAAAACCCGCAGTCCTACAATCTGCTTCATATGTTATTACTCGCAGAAGCCGCGACGTAGCCAAGTCCTACGAGTTCACCAGTGATGACACGGATACCACCGAGACCGCCACCAACAACAGCAATAACGGTATGGATCAAATCACCAATATCCTCGACAACGTTGCTATGTTGGAGTCGCCTCAGTCCAATAACTTCAGTAGTGAGTTGCTTCTCGTCTCCACACTTCCACTCATCTTTCTTCGTCACTTCCATAGCTGGTACAAAATATGAACGTGCTCGCAGGGGCAGACTCCCCAAAGATCAATATGTACGTTACCGTTCTGTAGATGCCCATTACTCTCCTCATTTAGAAATAGTTTTTGAAACCTACGGACCTTCTACCTCGCGAAGACCCTTTTCGGCGAAAGCGCGCCCTACTCGGTCCAGGCGCTGCCGAGTCTCGTCGGGGCGATTGGTTCCACCAGCTAGATATCGATCCCCTGGACGAAGCCACGAATCCCCGACTGTTATCTTACTTCGTAACTGACATGGGAAAGATGAAAAGTCGCGCGGAAACCAAGTTGACATGGCGCAATCAGCGGCGTCTGACCAAAGCGGTACGCAGAGCGAAGATGATGGGTGTCATGCCTATCCTCAACAAGCGTGTAACTTCGTACCATAGAGATACCGCACTCTAGACCGAGTATATTATTTTCAGGACTTTCCTCTTTCCGTCTTATCTAGGCTTGATTCTGTCAGAACACGCCTTGGAACACGCCACTTCGGCCGGAGGTCAGGTACATATTCAAAAAAAAAAAGTCATCGTCATCACTTGCTCGGGGATTGCTGAAGCGGGGATTGCGCCCCTCAGTAGAGCAAGATCTTACCGAAACCAGCCATCGCTCCGCGGAACGTGTGATCGCAAATTCTGTTAATTTGCTTGGCTAGAATAACCCAGATCTCGGTGGCTGATCATATCATCAACTGAATCCTCGCAATTTACCCAAGAGCTACGAACTCGGAGACACCTGACATCATAAGGTGATAGGGATTCGGCCACTGCTTTCGGAGCGGCTGGGGCTAGGGCCCACAGTGGCTCCATTGAGGTACAGTATTACATGTCAGGCCCGGTCAAGGTCGGGACGCGCGCACTGCGTACACATGAACACCTTCCGTGTTTTACTTCCATGGAATCAATCCCACCCAAGCCTAAAGGCGAAGCTACAGATTTAAAGTACGTGCGAATTATTGTAATCTTAAGCTCAAACGCCGTGGAGCCAGCTTGGCCCCACAGACTCATAACTCCGAAAGGAGCATGGTTCCCAAATTTTGAACCACCTGATCTCCCACTGCTTTCTCCACGGCTTCTTCCAAGTGTCGTTTTGGGTCTTGTTTTCCAACGTGACGAGTTTTGAGTTGATCGTCTGTAAGCGTTGCTTCTTCTTGCAGTGACTTATTGTACGCTCCGGACAACCCGAGCATCGACTGGCGTTTGTCAGTGGCAGTGACAAGTCCCAGACTGGGGTACGGACCTTGATCGCCTTTTCGTTACTCTCCTTGTGTAGCTTGAAGTCCCGCAACTTCAATCCTTCCGTCCAGTTCCGTTTGTGCAGGTTCATAAGCATGGTTTGCTCAAGGTCCGTCTTGCGATAGTTGACCACTATTGAGTAATAGTGTCTGTTCAAGCCGTGGATCAGAGCTTGAATTGAAGGCTTGTTAATATGCCCAATGTTAGATGTCGTCTGACGAGGTTCTTGGCCCGAAAGAACTGATTGGGGCGTAATAGTTCTGAAGGCATCGATCACAACCTTGCCCTTGACCGATTGGATAGGGTCAACGACCACTGCAACAGAGCGAGGGTCCAGAGATTCAAAGGACTGCGAAGGAATCAGATCACTGACACGAAGGAAACGGAAACACAAACTTGTTGCGTCTGGACATCAACACTCGACAACCAGCATCCGAAGCCCGGGTGCGAATGATACCAGCCGACGACCATTTCTGGTCTGGTGGGAAATCAGAAGTGCAAGCAACTGAGAAGACGTTCCGAGACGCACCGACCAGTCTGCTTGAGCATTTCAAGCATTTTGGCTTGGAAAACATGATCAACGGACTCTACGGAAACAGTAGTCCCTGATTGGGGCATTGCAAAGACGTCGATCACTTGAATGGTGTATTCGTCCACAAATTCGCCGAGCATTAGACCCATAACTTCCATTGGGACACCTGCTCTGCCGTGTTTTAACATCTACAGGAACTATAAGTGTCGAAGCAGCTTGAGCAGGTTGTAACGAACCTTGAGCAGAGCAAGGGATGAGATGTGTATAACTTCGCCACTGAAGAAGACGCGTTCGTGAAAGTATGAGGCCTTAGAGGATTACGCACTTGTCTGGCACTGTCGATTCTTGAGAAGGACCTCCACCTTGATTGCCTCGTACTGCCTGGGCAAGCATACGCTCGAAGTTTGCATCCATGATGGTTCTCGTACTCTGAAGCTAACGCGCTGACGCGTTCAAAAACCAAATCCTTAACAGAGCGAGTGATCGGGCCGGGAATTACCGGCGCAACATGCCCACCAGCGAACTCACAGACGCACTGAACCCGTTTGTAGGACAGCAGCAACAGCAGCAACAACAAAGCTATTCAGAACAACACACCTACACTCAGCCTTTCCAAGCTGCTCCCCCACCTCAGTCGTCATCTTTCGTCCCTCATCGCAGCGAGCTAGAGTATGCCATCTCGGAACCGCCTCCACCTCCCAGGTGCTGCTCCTCCTGTACTTTTGTCTCGATCCAACTATCTCACTTTTCGGGTCTAGGCCCAAGGTGGACGCCGCACATCTCGTGCAGGAGCTTCTCCGCGCTTTGAATGTTACGCGAGAAGCGCAGGCGAGCGAATACAGGCGAAGGTTGGCCTGGGAGCAAGAGCTTGAAGCTAAATATCAGCAACGACAAGCGGAGATGGAGACTCAACTGGCCGAGATGAAGCGAGAAATAGCCTGCCTCAAGATATGCGTTTCCTCGTTACTTGACCAACAGCCTCATGACACAACACAAGCCAGTGGTTCTGTGTGCCCACATGAAGCGTCTGGTGTGGCTAATTCGGAGGGGTCTTCCCGTCAGAGTACTATGGTCGAACGCATGTCCATTGATGCGCCATCCCCGTCGGCTTCTCCCATCTCACCGAGCGGGAAGGGGCCAACTCCCTCCCCCAACGATGGAGAGAGTGATTCGGAAGACTCTGAGAGTGAAGCGTCTCAATCACTTAATGGGCCGCGACCTCAAAAGCGCACAAATAATCATGACAAGAGATGTTACACCATTCAAGTACTCTTAAGCCCTTACCCTTTGATGACCCCTAAAAAGACCTTTGCAGACAGCTATGCGTAGACACATTTATCGTGTCTTGGGTGTTAGCCCTGAAGACGGACTACCTCACAGTCACCACGAAGGCCTGCCGTTGAGCATCAAGGAGCCTGTCCGCTTCGTGTGGGAGAAGACGATCAAGCAATCGAAGCACAACACCCAAATGAAGGACCGCGTCTTGGCCGACCTAAGAGCCAATCGTAGACTTTACAGACATGTCCCGGAGGCCGATTTCTCGGCCAAATCCGTCTCATCTGCTTTCGACCAAGCGTTCTCAACATTTCGCCAAAAATACAAGGCACAATTAGACCCAACAGTATCGTTGACTGTGAAGACGAGAGAAGAACACAAGGCTATGAAGTCGCGCCGTCTACACCGCAAGAAATTTGTTCGTATCTCCGTTGATTTGATTGGCCCATTTACATTTACGGGGCTTCTCTAGAAGCGAGACCAACGGATCGCCATGCGGGAAAGAACCCAGGCCTTTGCTCATTCGACTTTTGACGGTGCCATGGAACTTGAGTGCATGTCGTCTGAGGAGTCGGACGAAGACTCAAAACTAGGCGTCACGAAGGACAAAGTACTCAAATTACGAGGGATACCTTGGCGGAGTAACAGGTTACTCAAGTTTTATTCTGTTCTTGATGAAGATGATCGTTTAGATAAGAGTTTGAGACCGAAGCGCGGCCTTGGGAGACGCGACAGGGATGAAGGTCCACCGAAGGATGGCCTAACGATCCCACCAAAAGGGGTCGCCAGCTGGATGATCAGCCGACGTTGGCTGCGCGATGTGCAACTAGCACACCCAGAAGTGCTACGGGCGGTACAGGAGCTCGTGTACGATCCTCCGGGCTTTGATTGGACAAAGTTCGATGCACTGGGTTACGAAACCGACGACGAACGTATGACTATTGACAGTAATACTCATCGGCATGGAGGAGCACAGTTCGCACCACATTCGTCAGCATTTCCAGGCAGCACCACTAGCTACGCTCTTGTTGATGCCCTAGCTCCCGCGTCATTAGCACCATAAGGACATTGATACTGGCTATCAAGTACATATTTTTCTGTACTATATTGTAACCGCTGTACCTACAAGTCATCATGATGTCACACACGTCAAACGTCACAAACGAGTCACAGACATATTGAGGTGCTACAACTAGCATTTAGTTGGCACTCGTTTCAAAACTCATGCTGAAAGAGCTCAGCGCAGATGTCGCAGAGTGTTCCTTAAACCCATCGGAGACTGTCTCGTGTAAGTGCACTCATTCAATTTGTTTGCTGGATCGGGTTTTCGAGCACATTTGCTAGTTCGCAGTCGGGCTAAAGAGTTCGTCGAACTTCATGAACAGGTCCAGGTGTGTATGTCACTCTTGTGGCCCTTTACGAGCTCACAATCTGCAGACGGGTCTGGGGTTACTAGACTCCCTCGAATCTTTTCTTTCCACATTTCAGAGGGACCTCTCCGCCGTGTCGGGGCAAATATCTGATCTGCAGTCGCGTAGCCGAGACATCGAAGGCAGACTGAAGAGTCGTAAAGTAAGTGTCTGTCCCCATTTCTACCCCAACTAGCCTTCCCGGTTCTAATTCGAACGGTGTCTACTGTAGAAAATTGAAAAACCGTTGGCGAGCCTCATCTCTGACGTCACGCTTTCCCCTGGTGTCGTTAACACAATACTTGACACGGACGTCGGCGAGTCATGGCTTCACACGATCTCAGATTTTGAACTGCGGCTCGAAGGACTCAAGGTGCGTGGGCGTGTGCGCGCCGCTCGAGATTTAGGCGAAGTCGCGGAGGGCTTGCGGATCGTGGTATGGCTTTTCTTTGGTGATCCCAGCTCCTAACTCGAACAAGACGGTATGGACTTGCAGGCGGCTACGAAAATACGCGCATTTTTCCTCGCTCTCCTGCAGCCCATCCGTGCGAGCATGACCACGAACATGCACGTAGTGCAAACGACCGTGTTTCTCAAGTACCGTCCTCTGTACACGTTTTTGATGCGGCATGCTCCAAACGTGGCCACGGAATTGCAAAAGGCTTATGTCGCAATCGCACGCACGTATTATGAAACAGGATTTCGACGGTATATGAGGAGCCTTGGGTGGGTCAAGGTCAGTGGGTGTATACTCCGACTCCGAGTTTCATCTGCTGAGATATTTTGTGTAGGGAAGGACAACAGAGAAAGACCCTGGATTGGTATCGGCACTTGACGGTCCAGAAAAGCAGACGGAAGCGCACCTCGAACGATTACGCCATGCTCGGATTGAAGGGCCTGGTGCTACACTAACCTACATGGCCGATGACAAATTATATGTTAGTTATTCTAAGGGCTAAATGTTCCACTGTCGGATGTTCTGACTTTCCTCCCTTCTTTTTCGCGTATCAGAAAGAGGATGTGGAGGCTCTGCTTCGCTCAGCCCTACTGGTCTTGATGGACAATGGAACCTCGGAATACGTCTTTGTCACCACCTTCTTCGCACCCGAGCCAAGCCCGCCACCTCCCGACACTCCGCAGGTTGTCAGTAGCCACCTGTTTTCGCCCACTTCGCTTTCAGCAACTTTGCCCGGGGACGACGCGGTCTCTAACCCCGCCACTGACGTGGTTCCGGAGACTCCGAAGCAGCGTACCGAGAGCGTATTCAGCAATGAGAGTCTACGTCCGTCGCCTCAACTCTCGAAAGAGGATCAGACCGCTCTCAATGCCATCTGGAAGCAAATCATGGACCCCGCCTTGGATCACACAAAGGTCTGGTCCCCCACTGTCGTGTGTAATTAGTACACGTTGACAAGTGCAGGCATTCGCGCAAGCTGCGTTGGAACCTCTACCACCTGTGATCCCCCTCCTCATAATGATCCGGCTCACTGAAGAGGTCATGGGCGAGGTTCAGAAACGCGGCTGCCAACCATTGGAAACGTTCCTTTTTGGCCTTCGTTTGCAGATGTGGCCACTCTTCCAGAAATCGATGACGGTCCAAATCGAGGGGCTTAAAACAGTTGCGGAAGGGGCCGCAGGAGGCTACTTTCGCCGCGCGACATCGACAAGCGATGCCACCATTACCACCGTAAGTAACTTTTTTTCTTGGTGCCCTGTAGGAACATTGGGTCTTGAACTGAACTGGCACCTAGATCTGCAGGCGATATGTGGTCCTGTTTCTCTGCCTTGTAATGTTGACCGAGCAGAACGAGGAAACCATGATCTTCTCCAAGTAAGGGCGTTCTGCCTCTACCGGGGGGAGTACCAGTGTTGAATGGTTCCACATAGTTTACTCCGTCTCCGGCAGGAACTCACGAAACTAATCGAAACGCACACGGACAAAATTTCTGAGGCTTCGGCTAGAGCAAGGGCTCGATCAGCAGCGTATGAACAACTCCTCCAAGGCCTATCGGTACGTGTCTACTAATGGCCCACTTGTCCGTATGTCGAACCGTTTGCCCTAATAGCGCGCCTTCCGTGCCGCCCCAAATCATTCGAGGGCACAAACCGAGCTGGTCTACTGGCGGGAGAAAGAAGAGGGTGCACGCAACCAGTCGTTCAGTAGACCGCAATAACTTATCGGTGACGTTTAGATATGTATATAGTATTAAGGGGAGGAAAAGCGGAGGTAACCGTGCAAATGAAAGAGCTTTTTAAATACTTAGCACCTGGAGCATCATGCCGAAATTCTGTTGACCGCCGAGTGATGATTTTCGGATCTCCCCCTACGACTTGTAAGGAGGCACCAAAGTCGAAGGTTTCCTGAAAAGATAACAAAAAATCAACATCTTTCTAGCGCCAAAGAAACTCCGACTGACCGTGGCTCTTGCCTTTGCAAGCCGGGGAACGACGCTCTCAGCAAATTACTACCATTGGCGGGTTTCCCGATATGAAGTTTGCTAAGCATCTCGCGGACCTCGCTGGGACCCCCGACGGCCTTGGATTTTTGTGACCTAGTCCGCACCGGCTTCGCGGGACCATCAGCGTGCGTGGACGTGTGATCGAGGGTCGACAAGGAGGGGGCCTTGTTGACCAAAGCCGGGTTAGACATGCTGCTCCTGCCCTCGAGAGCGTCACGCAGATCGGTGACTCCTACCCCCCTTGTCGAGCGAGCCAGACTCTGCAACGACAGATTTTCGATGTGCATCAACGCCGGCGCAAGCCTCAGGTGCGGCGATATGCCATCGCGTCGCAGAGGGTCGTAGTTTGACTGTGGCTCCGTGGCTATTAAGCAATAAGCGGCCGTGTTCAGCAATTACTCCATTTCGAACTCACAATCTCTGAGGGCCGACTCCGCGGTCCATGGTGCTGCGAAGCGTTTGCGAAGCACTTCACTGTCCATCCCTGTGGCGTCCAGTATGTTCTTGCTCGATGCCAGTAGACCGAGGGCCGCTTCAGGATCCACACCTGACCAGGCGCCATGTGCACCATCCACTTGGTTGCTGGGCAAAATCTGGACGGGTATCTCTGGCTCAGTGAGTCGACCTAGCGCCTGCACGGCTTCGGTAGGAAGATACGACGGGGCCGGCATAGACGAGAGTGCCTAGGAACAGAATGAGATCAAAGTCAGTCAGGGAAGAGGGGAAAATCTTACCCTCTCGGCCAGTTCGGTCAGCTCGCTGCAATCCCACGTCCTCCCTAGGACCAGCCAAGTCCTTGAAATCACCTCCCTGATCGCCCATACCCTTCCTAGGGATACAGGGTCGGTGGAGTCATCGACATGTGCGACCGAGGACAGAGCAACAAGGAACGGTACGCCGGCGAGCAACCCACGGATGGGGAGGTGTTCGTGGATTTTTGCCAAGATAGAGGCGATGTTACGGTAGTCAGAAGCCGTCGCCAAAGGAGGGGAAGTCGGCGTAATGCGGGAAGGAAGCCGCGAGATCATACGCCTCACCAGGGATTGCTTTCGGGTCCTGGCGGGAAGTGAAAGTGATGGTCTAGCATGCTGCGACCGCGCCGGGGAACTATGGCCCTCGGTATCGCCGACAGCTTCATGAGAAGCACCAGGAGTAGCAGGAATCACATTGATAGGCGCTGAATCTTCGTGTATTGTAGAACGAGCAGAGGATGGGGTGCGTGCGGAGTCGTAGAAAACCGGAGACGTAGCCAAGATGTAAAGATAGACGTAGGTTGCATGGAGGAATCGAGTTGATTCATCTCCATGCAGCACTGCCATCATGTTGCCTGCTTGCTGGACTTGGCTCACAGCCAACGGCCGATTGCGCATCACCCCATCTCCATCTATGTATTCCCCGCGCGTCGAGATCTCTGACTCCAGGTAGACAAGTAAAGCATTGGCGTAGTCTGTCCGTACAGGGAAATCCGCATCGCAGATGAAGTTCAGGGTGTCCTGCCAAGTTTCTGGTGATATCTTTGCCCGGTTCGTCAGGTGAGCTTCGCCGTCCGCGCGTTCATAAGAAGTCCGCGCCGGTTGATCTGCCACCTTTTGACCGTTGGACGAGGTTCCTTGTCCCAATCTCGAAGTCTCTCCACCTTGGCGATGGTCGACCCTTCGTGTGGGAGTGCGCATGAGCCCAACAAGTCCTGCGATGAGAGCACGAAGCGCTTGGCTTCGACTCTTGTCACTCGAAATCCGTCCAGGGAGACCGGTTGCGTCAGCTGTAAGAAGCCGACTTATGAGTTCACTGGCAAGGTCGTGAATCTGATCCGCGTAATACACGTGGGTGCCTAATGCGCCAATGCACTCTGTCAATGCCAGGAGTAGCGAATCAGTTGGATTAATAGCGGCTCTACGGAGAACCAGGGTTATAAGATTTGAAATGACGTCTGAGGTAGACATTACGAGGGGGGTGGGAGACGTGAACACAGTAGTGATCATGGCGGCGAGAGCGATATGAGGGGCAGTCGTAGTTGGAACGTCTTGCTCCCGTTTCAGACGTTCAATCAAATGGGTAGGGATGGCGTCGCGGAATTGGTATTGCGTCCACTCAGTTGCCTTCCCCGCGAACCAGCGGCAATGATCTACCTTCTCCCACCCTTTGATTTCGTCTAAGCTAGTCATTGCAGCTTGAATGACGAAGGCAACCTGCCCCCCACTGGAGTGGTCGAACAGATAAGAAAGAGCACGAAGGCACGCATTTGAGACATCAGTCCTGGATGGCCCCCGCTCTCCGTCGATGTGTAGGTGTATTGACGCCGCACGCCTCTCGCCCACTGGACGCGTCCGAAACTCATCCAGGTACGGCGACAGGGGCTTCTGCCTAAAAGTCGCGTGATCAGGGACGGGTAAAGAAGAAAACTGAAACTGCACAGACTCGTCTTCTAGCACGGACAGTTCCACTTCTTGCAGACTGCTCAAGACCGCTGGCACAAGGGTAGAGACTTGAGTCTTGAAAGTAGAAGAGCTATACAGGGCCTCCGACGTCACCACGCCAGTAAGCGCAGCAAGGCCAACCA
The DNA here is from genome assembly GCA_021524915.1 of Lactarius akahatsu. Taxonomy (NCBI): domain Eukaryota; kingdom Fungi; phylum Basidiomycota; class Agaricomycetes; order Russulales; family Russulaceae; genus Lactarius; species Lactarius akahatsu. The sequence continues at coordinate 476,762 of JAKELL010000004.1, forward strand.
GTCTCGTCCTATGAGTATCATTTGAGGAGAGAAAGACAATTCCCAGTTTACTGAAACGGACCTATTCGTGAACTCCGAATCGCCCGAGGATGAGATCGCTCTGCTCATCCGACAGAAGCGTTCAAGTATGGACAAATAATCCTTGGTGACCGTCTGGTCCACGCCAACTAGACGTCCGTCGGTGAAGGTTGTCCATGCCTTGAACTACCGAAAAATATAAATATGGGCCCATCGACGAATATTGGATGCAGGACTCACTAGGTTGGCTGCCTTAGCAGAGACTTCGATATCTGAAGGGAAAGTGGATAGCACAGTGCCGATAGAAGCGAGAAGAGAGGGTGTTAGGAGTGAGATGTCGCGTCGACACTCAGTAGCAAGGGCTTTAAATATTGACAACGAAATGAGGAGAGAACTGGGAGATCAGTCTGGCTAGGATGTACGCTGAATAAAACGGCGACGACTCACGCCCGGGAACGAGGATTGTTTGAGTGCGCCTTTCGGCACTCGACCTTGATCCTTTTCTCAAGTTCGCTGCTCAATTTGTTGATCTTTCCGGGTTTGTTAGCAGCATAATACGTTAACCGAGAAAGTTCTTGTGCATTTGGGCGATAGTCTGGTCCAGAAGTTAAGAGAGAGGCGGAAGGTGGGTAGCAGGCGGTGATTAGTTGCACATGATTAGGAGTAAACAAGAGATGCATAAGAAAAGTGAGTGAATGTCAAAGGAGAGGTGTTATTAGAGCGCGGAATCGGAATCAGACTGGTGTATTACAAGACAACGTCACGCGCGTCTCCACGTGTCAGTTTATAGCTCTCCTCTCTTAACCGTCTACCAGCCGAGATACTCTCCATCACCCATTCGGGTTTAACAACGTATTGTTTCGTTCTGCTGCTCGATTTGAGCAAGTTTTGTGTCTTGGTTCCACTTAGCGGCTGCGATGATACTATATGTGTCGCGTTAGAAGCCGATTGCCTGTGGACCCATTAGGGAGGTTGCGTAGTGCGTAGTAGTCTTGGACGAACAAAACCTGTCCACCAGCCTCTGTGATGACCCTCTTCATTTCGATATCGGTTGTACCGCGTAGGTACCCATTGATGTAGATGCTTGTATTGCTTAATACATTCGACGTTGCCTCCTCTCTTTGATCCCTGAGCTTTGCGTTGCGCTCCTTCACATACACTCGCCTATGGCTCGGACCATCTGGCTTCTGGTGACCGGTAGCAAGCGAAACGACATGATCTACCGGCATCAAGTGTCAGGCGTTTCACACGTCGTACGCTATACGAAAACTGGCCAGAGCGCAGCCCAATATCCGAATGTGTGATTGGGTTTGAGTCTTCTGTTAATGTTTGGAGCAGATGTCTCGTAAGGGATTTGGTCTTGGATCCACCACTTGTGTCTTTCAGAAGGTAAGGATTGTATCTACGTTGCAAGCGTTCCTTTCTGTGGCTCTGGTTTTGAGTTAGATTCTCTGAGTTCATCGTGTTAAGTACCAGGATAGGATCACGTAACAAGTCGGAGCGAAGGCCACAACCACGGATCTGGTACAACAACAAACAAATTCGTGGAACCAATGCGATTGCGTCTTGGATTTCTGATACCCATCGCGTGTAGGAGTCTCGAACGCAAGATTCACTCTGGTTTTCAGCGTCGTGCGATGTCTGGCAGGTCTTACAAGGACGCGGTCGATCTCTTGAACACACTGCAATCTAATGCTGCAACTCTAGAAGCTATCAAGGCGTTGGGCGGGCAGGGAAATGAGCTGGCTATTCCGGAGATGGTTGAATACTTGGAGAGAATAGGCTACAAGGTGAGTTTTTTTGGTTCATATCTAAGCGTTGTAGTTCCGTATGTGTGCCAGCGAGAAGATCTCAATTCCCTCAATATTATTCACGTCACTGGTACCAAGGGCAAAGGTTCTACCTGCGCCTTCGTAGATTCCATTCTTCGTCGTACCAGGCCGGAGTGGAAGATTGGCGCGTTGTCCTTTTTCTCACCGGAACTGTGGTCCTGATGCGCAGCGTTGACGTAGGTTTATACACGTCGCCACATCTTGTTGCGGTGCGAGAACGGATTCGTGTCAACGGTGTTCCCATATCAGAAGAGTTGTTCGCAAAGTTCTTTTTTGACGTCTGGGATCGCCTAGAAGAAACCGCCGACCAAGTCGGTTCTCTCTCCAGTGGGAACATATCAATCTTATTGATGCATGCACATAGCAGAGACTTCCAACTGCGAAACCGAAGCCAATGTATTTCAGATATGTCACGCTTGTGGCATTCCACGCGTTCTTGACTCTGAAGGTTCGAATTCTCGCTATGACATATCACCGCGCGATGATGTTCATTTTGTATTTGCCCAGGTCGATGCTACTATACTAGAAGTCGGTGTTGGTGGTACATATGATTGCACCAACATCGTTCCTCGCCCCATCGTCACTGGTATATCGTCTCTCGGTATAGACCATGTCGGCGTACTAGGGAAGACGATTGCGGAGATCGCCTGGCAGAAAGCAGGCATTTTTAAGGTCCGTTCCCCAGCAACTAAGTCTCGCTACATTTTGTAAAAGGACGTGCTTAGGAAGGCGTTCCAGCGATAACTGTAGACCAACCAACAGAAGGTATGGTCGTATTGCGGCAACGGAGCGCAGAATTAAAGGTTGGATACTTCCCTCAGCGCGATCAAGCCTCTCATATATAACGCGCAGGCCTCTGAGTTCATCGTCGTACCTCCAGTACCAGAGGTGGCTGGGATCCAACTAGGTGCTTCAGTGAACCCCTGCATCTGTGGTAACTTGGTCTGACTGTGAAGCAGGTCTGGCAGGGGAACATCAGATTGTAAACGGAGGACTTGCTGTGCTGCTCTCTCAGAAGTTCTTGCAGTCGAAGGGACAAACCACCCCTCAGGCAGCTCTTCCAAGTTCCTTCATCGAGGGACTGAAGGATGCGAAGTGGCCTGGAAGATGTCAGACTGTTAACGACCCAATGTATCCGTCAACAGTGTGGTTTCTTGATGGCGCTCATACAGTGGAGAGTCTTGCTTGCTGCATAGAGTGGTTCGTTAGTCCTATAGCAGCATTAAAAGAGGCTGAGTGAGAGTACTCCTTCTACTCGACAACTCAAGCTCACCCCATTACCAGGAGAAATCCATTTCGAGTCCTTATATTCAATTGCTACCCGTGGTCGATCTGGACAGTCGTTCCTAGGGGTCGTACTGGAAAAGATCGCGGCACAACTTCAGTTGCATGGTTCTAGCGAGTCTCCTGATACTTTCTTTGATAAGGTCGTGTTCTGTGCGAACGTTACGTACGCGGACGGTCACTTCAAAGGCGGTGAGATGAGATGATCGTGGTGTTTCCGCCCCGCCGCAGCTGACATTCTGCGATTTTTTCAGATCTGACTTCCATGTCTATCCCTGAAGATGACTTGGCGCGACTGAAAACACAACAGGAATTGGCCGCAGCGTGGACGTCGTTATTACCTACTTTTCCGAACGAGAACGTCCACGTTCTGCCGTCCATCGAGCACGCAGTTCGTGCAGTCAGGGACGAAACTAGTAATGGAAGACCTGTGGAAGTCCTCACCACAGGCAGCCTACATTTGATCGGTGGTTTGATTGAGGTTGCTGGGCTTTCGGAGGTCGCTTTGTGATTTGACTTTACGGGTCTCATGTCTTCAACAGGCACTAAATCTAATGTGTATTACGGTGTACCTTTTCGTCCATGAGGGATAATGGACTAGACACGTTCTCTAACTACGTCTACAGTCGCGTATATCCCTTCGGAGGGGAACACATTTTCATTTGAATGAGCTCAGACGAGTTGGCGCGGGTGTCGATTTGTTCACCTGAGCTTGCTCCAGCGTTCCTCTCAAAGAGTTAGCAAATCCTAATTCGGTGAAACGAAGAGGATGGCCTTTCTGGCGAGCACACTGACTTGTTTCGTAGCTGTTATTATACACCACTTTGGTATTTAGGGGTATTCAAGTCTTAAACTAGCGTACAGGAGACATGTGCAATGGTTAAGCCATCTGTGCTGAACGTCATGAGCATGAAGACTCTGCCATTGACCTGAGAAGATCCAGTCTTGAAGAAAAGTCAGACTCTCCGGAGAGGTGCGTCACGATCGGGTCGATGTGTTTACTTGCTAACTTGCTCCGGCCGAAAGCTTGAGTAGGTTCGGGTTCAGGTTCACGTGTATCACGAGGTGCTACTTCCCGAGTCCCGAGTAGAGCCTTAGCTCTATCTAAAATTGCTGCTTTCGTCTGGCTAATAGGCTGGAGAGTGCCTGTTGCATTTGCATCTGGTCGCCTTTGCCTCTTTCTGGGCTGGGCATTTTCCACGACGGCTTCCATGTACGTCTGAGGGGCAGCCGGCGCGGGATTGGGAGGTGTTGTTGATTCGTCTTTTGTCTTCGCGTTTTGTATTTTGAGATTCTCCTTGACAATGAGAGTCTTGAGCGTACTTGAATTTATGCCTTTCTTTCGCGCACAGGCCACTAAGTGGGACAACTTATTGGAGGCGCCTTTTTGAATGGTCCATCGAGCCTCGCAAGAGACACATTTGAGGAGACGGCTAACGTCAAGTTTGGTGATGTCATGATCTGGGAGAGATTTCGCCCTTTGACAGAGCCTTTCGGCTTTCCCATCGGGAACTTGCGGCGCCGACGCCGACTGGCGGCGCTCTGTGTGAGCAGTGGTGGGTTCGGTCTTGGCGCGTACCTGGCGGTACGCAAAGCGCCCCACGCAAGCCATGAGACTTGGCTCCGAAGAGTCCTCTTGTGCACTGGTAGCGCTGGCACGCGAGACGAGCTGTTCTGCGGAAGCGGGTGTGGCATGACGACTCCTAAATAGCGTTTGTAGAGAGAACTCCGAGGTTGAGGGTGGTTTGAGATCGCTGTGTGATTCTTCGCCTGGCGTATAAGTCAGTCTCCCCAACAGGACCCAAGGGAGACTCTGAACTGACTGACCAATAATTTCTTTCTTCACTAACGCAGGTGCGGCCCCAGTCAAGACATCACCTAACCCCTCTGGATAGTATAGGGCATCATTCACTGAAAACTGAAGCAAAGAGAGCGCAAACCGGATATTTCGACGCTGGTATCGCCCGCAGGGGGGTGACTCGTGCTCTGTTTCTTGTGGGTTCTTCGTTTCTTGGCTTCAGCCCTTCGAAGCCTTCTTTCTGGTTCTGAATCGTCGACGTAGTCCCGTGAAGGGTCTGTGCTTTCAGGTTTAAACATTATCGAATGGGGAAGTGATATAACTTGAATACGCGAGCGCGTTATTTATAGTTGTTGACGGCACCTTGTCGCGACTTTTGGTGGCCATCCGCAGGTCCGCAGGTCTTTCACTTCTTCTCACTCATGAATGGTGACCCAGCGCAAGTTGTCCGGCATGCGTCCATACAGGAAGTATATGCTGTTGTTTCTGGCGCGGCATCTCAGAACCCGAAAGAAATGAGTGCCTCTACTGCACGCTTGAAGGAATTGGTTGCCCAACCAGGGACACTAGACTTACTTCAGCAGATTGCCGCTCAGGGGACCGCCCCTCTTCATATCAGACAGCTGAGTATCATCCAGGTAAAGAATGTCGTGTCCACCCATTGGCGATCGCGAAGGTCAGTGTCCTTTGCCTAATGTCATTCTAGGCTCTCGTCCGAGCCAAGGTTTTGTACATCCTAGGCTCGTTCCAGACGAGCAGAGACCTACAATCAGAGATCGCTGCCTGGCTCTCCTCGACGAAGAAGACGATGTCGTAAGTGACGTTGACAGTACCTCCCTGGTTCATTAGTAATTGGAAATCAAGATCGGCAAAAGCAATGAAGTGATTATTGCAAAAATCGCGCGTTCTGATTTTCCACATAAATGGTGGTGCTCAGGTTTGTCAGTTTATCGTCCGTGCTAATTCTCTCCTAGGGCGACTTTAGAATCCGACATTTTGACGCCAATTACACATCATCTCAGGCAAAGGATTTCTTCGCCAGTATCAGAGCCCAGTACTTCCCGAGTTCTCCACAAATCTCTGCGAGCTTTCAATGCTATTTTGAAGGAGTTATCTCACATCAAGATGATGACTAGTGTCAAAACGCTGGGACAGGTGCGTCTTCCTCTAATGTAACCTGTGACCTTGACGAGCTTGTCCTTGTGTTAGCTCATTACCCGCGTTCACGCCCCACTTTCCGAATTATATGTTCAACTAGTCCAGGGGCTAGGACCATCTGTCACCGTCTCGAACCTTGGCTCTCGTAGGGTTGCTGAAGACCTTCTATTTGCCCATCTTTTGTTCAAGATTGTTATGAAAATGGCAGTTTGGATCTGGCCCAAGTTGCGCGATCCAACTATATCCCCAATGCAGCCATGGGTGTGTGCGTCATATTCCTCGACTTGTGCTACACGTTAACAGTCTTTCGTAGTTCAATGAAGTATTCCAATATTCAGCCGTTCAACTTCGCGGTCTCTACGAGACCCGCATCGGTATTCTTACGAATTTGCGTGCAGCTGGGACACAACTTGATCCTATTGCTCTTCATTCCTTGAACCTGTTACATAAGTATGTGCGCACCTTTGGTAAATTCTTTAGGCGGGTGCAGCACCTCGATGTTGCTCGTTTCGTGGAATTGCCACTCTGTGACGACCTAATCCTATACTATTGGGAGAAGGTTGTGCAAGCCAATTCCTCGGCTGAACTTATTGAGGGTATGTAGGCTGAACTTACACCCATCAAGATAGCTTACCGTCATTTAGACTCCGAAACTGCTGTGTTCCCGGTGCGCGTCCTTGTGCCCGGGATGGTGCTGTTCAAAGAGAGTCTCGCTCAATGGTCGCCTGCGCGGAAAGCGAAGACTGAACACAGTTTAAGTGAATGCCCGAATTACCCACTACTTTCGTCCCTCCCTCATTGACGTGCCATCAGCCCTTCCTCAGGATTTCGTCGAGACTGCTGTTACGTTCTTGGTCACTCGCTTCATGCCGCTTAACCCGAACGACCTAGAAGGCTGGATGGCTACTCCAGAGGAGTGGGTCAATACCGAGGATAAAGACGACGAGCAATGGCAGTTTGAAATACGAGTGAGTTCGAACTGCTGCACATCCATACATTTTCTCAGACTTTTAGTAGCCGTGTGCGGAGCGAGTTCTCATGACTTTCGCAAACCAATATCGCGAATTCGTTATCCCGCTACTGGTGAAAGCATTCACCAGCGTCAACGGTAGGGATCTACTCTGCGTTAATTACATCTAGACCTTTCGTTGACTGGCCGTCGAAGAACGACCGCCTCTGGGTCTGCAAGACGTTGTACAGAAAGAAGCCGTCTACTGCGCAATTGGGCGGTGCGCTCATCGTTTAAGAGACAGCATTGATTTATCTTCGTGGATGGAGGTTGCCAAAGGCGAAGCAGAGCACACTAGTGCAGAGTATGTTGCGATGGACCACATTCCGCAGCAAGGCTAACAAGCGTCCCCCGCATAGCTATCTCATCATCAAAAGAAGAATTGTCTGGCTTATTGGGCGATGGGTCTCCGAGGACTGCTATTCCCCAACAGACCCTCGAATATGGCAAATCCTCCTTCATCTATTAACAGCCAAAGGCACGGGGACGGAAGTGGTTAGACTAACGGCCGCAGCCGCCCTGCAGCAATGTGTCGATGTGAGTCCTGATGCAGATGGCACATCTCGCACCAATACAATCATCTACATCTGACAGGCGGGCCTCTTCGATCTGAACGTTTTCCTCCCTTTCTTGGCCCCTGCCGTGACGGAGCTTCTTCAACTAATCGAAGAAGTCGACACGATCGAGACGAAGAACAAATTGGCTGCATGCTTGAATACGATCATTGACAGGTCGACGGCAGAGGTACCCCGAGCACTCTACACTTGCGGGCCTTCCACTAAATCTGCGTCCAGATTACCCCCTCGGTCTCTCTTATCACTTCAGCGTTCCCGCAACTATGTATGCCCAAACCTGCCAAGATACCTCTACCATCTTGTTTATGAAGACTTCACAGGGCTTTCTGCTAGGGGGGAATCGCACTTCAAGATAACACTCTTGCGGATGATGACCGTCCTAATTGCCGTTGGTTCGACTACACGTGAAAGCTATTTACCTCTAATTCATCCAACTTAGGCTATTGGAGAGCAGTCAACTCCCCTCGCTACCATAGTTGTCCCCCTTCTTCAAGAATGCTTATCTCCTGCGGTAGGTATTGTGGATCTCGCATGGGCTCTTTATTCATTAACGGGCGCCAGTTCGCAACGGAATTAGAAACAGATGCACTCCATTTATGGATCACTGCTCTCCGAAGCGCCGCCGTGCTGGGGAACCAAAGCGGTGATCCAAGTTTGTTGGACTTGTTCCCGAAAGTTATTAGCCTACTTTCCGACAACTGGGGCGTATTGGGCAGCACCACTGACATCTTGGAAGGTTATGTTTTACTTGACGCCAATACTGTCCTGCAGGTTCGTTGAGCAATCGTACATGTCCCGAGCTTACATTCTTACGCCTCGAGTACAGAGTTATGCTTCCCAGCTCTTTACCCTACTCCAACGACCTTTAATGGAGGCAAGCGTGAATCATACAAGACCTTTGCTGGATGCACTTGCACTATTACTTCAGTTGGCCCATCCCTCGACTTACTCGGAAACACTTCATTCGACCGGCATGTTCTCTTTGTTAATAACGACAATCGTGGAAGACAAGGTCACTCTCTCTCCAATCTGGTTGTTTTATGAACAAGCTGAATTAGACAACTAGGCGGATGTTTTCATCCTTACCCGCCATGTAGAAATCATGGCTCGGCTCGCTGTGTCGGATTCCCGGGTTTTCCTCATGTACATGAGTGCTACAGCCGAGAGGCTAGGAAAGTCTGAGACAGAGTTATGGGAGGGGTTGCTAGATCAATGGCGGCAACGCGTGAGTGCTCCACTGACTCTTCCCATGAAAAAACCAACCTTCCATCGTCTCTTTGAAGTTTGACAATGTATCCGAGCCCCGACTCCGCAAGCTCTACGCCATGGGTCTCGCGTCCCTAGTCTCCACCGGAAGACCTGAGGTTCTAGAACGACTCGCAACGGAGGTCTTTGACCTTTGGACAGATGTGTTTGCCGAATTGAAAGAAGTACAGAGACAGAAAGAAAATGACTTTGGAGAAGAAACGTAAAGGTCTTACCTTCTGTGCTCTCCCCGATTACCGACAGTAGATCCTACAGCACCATCCTGACGGCGTATTGGGACCAGCCCGCACCCTCTTACTTCAACGGCTCCGAGGACACCCCCGAATATGACCGCCGGAAAAAGGTAGGCCATGTAATGTGTCCAAATGCCTGTCTCTTGTTTGCTTATTGGTCATCTCTTAGGTCTACGATACAGATCCAGTTCGCACCATTCTGCTCTCGTCCTATATCGCAGAACGCTTGCGGGAAGCGGAGGTCGCATGTGGGGGGACACAGGTTATGCAGATTCAGTACTTAGCAAAGGCAGATCCTCCAGTCCTTCAACATCTCATGCGTGAGATCTTTGGGGCGTAGCAATGCACGCTCAATGGAAGTAGCTCAAACCATTATTAGCACCTACAGTAGCACTAGTCACAACTAATGTCAGTCTGACTGGCCTTCGTCACTACCACTAACCCAGCTTTGACTCCCTGCACTCATACCACTGACCCCGCTCAGGCTGCTGCCCATTTCGTCGAAATAGTCGCTCCCCCAATCTCCAACACTGCCCTCGTCGCCTTCGCTTGCCCAGTACACGCCCTCGACGTGGAAACGCTCAGCGCCGAGGACGCGTTCCGCGCAACGTAGGCATTCCCATTGTCCCTCTCCCTCGTCCGCCGCGCGCAGCATCTTCTCCGCGATACACGTGTAGCAATATATGTGCCCACAAGAAGTGCGATATGGTGTCGTGAGCGGGTGCGCCGGCGGTTCGTCCCGTCTTTCCACGCGAGGAGGTCGTGGCTGAATGGCGAAAGCCATTGGGTCCGCAATGCCAAGTGTAGTGGCGGTGGCATTATCGTAGCATATCGCGCACTCGTCCTCCGGAAGGTGTGCGAACTTCCCACGCCTGTTGAGCTGGGCATCACCCTGCTTAGGGTGCGGGTCAAAACCGAATAGCGCGCGTGCAGGGGTGGGGAACAGCGTAAGGATTGCGGTCAGTGGGTGCAATATGGCGTTCGCGGCCGTCCCAGCGAGACGGCGGAGTTTGCGATGGGGAAGGAGGGGAAGGAGGAAGACGAGGAATTCCTAGCGCAACGAAAAACGATTTTAAGGCCAGTACGTTATCTAGACACATTACATACCGTAAAGGCGTGCCACACCATCTGGCGGTTCATGAACTCGTAGCTAACATTGCGCCGTATGAGTCTCCGGGACGGAACGAGCTTCATGCCCAACAGCCTGTCCACTGTGGTGCGGTATCTGCATTTGCGCGACTCAAAAAGACGCTGTGTGGCGTGGCCGAGCCGTGCTTACCGCCCATCCCAAAGGAACGCAATGAAGCTCACCAGGGCGACCGCTGCGTGAGCGGTCTCCAATCTGGTCATGAGCTCCCAAGCCTTTCTTCGACGATCCGAGCTCGGGGCGTCGGGCCAAGCCTTGGATAAAGCGTGCCCGCGCAGACGGGTGTGTACGTAAGGCAAGACGATCGTCAAGGCCCCGTGAACGAGAAGTATCTTTCGAGGTAATCTAGAGGCTTCGGGAACGCTTGAGTACAAAAAAAGAACTGATAGAGGACAAGCGCACGCACAAACACTGCGGCCGTTGGCCGATGCGATGGCATATTCGAGATCTTGTAGTTTAGCGCCATAGGATGCACCGTTTGCCCAGACCGAGAGCCTGTACAGTGTTAGCTGTATGAAAAGCGACAGTTCCGGCTCAAAGCGAGACTTGAGAGTAGACTGCATGTGGACACGTCAGATCCGCCGTAGTTCCTCCGCACGGAATAAGGAATGGTGTACGTTTACTAGGCCAACGGCCTTGCTTAGAGGATCTCGAAGGAGATTGACGAGCTCAACGTCGAGCAGTTCCGCGTCGAGTTGGCCGACACGAAGGATACGGGGTGTAGGCGAGACGGTGCCCGCCAACGACTGTTCGGCATTTCCAAGCATGGGTTGGGCACGGTCCCATAACTGTTGCCACGATGTGAGTTGGTTCATAGAACGCGGTCGCCGTTGGGAGGGTCAAGCGGTCCTCACGTGGACCATCCAAAGTAGCGCGAGTCCCCACTCGTTCCCCGACGGGGTATTCGCTCCGCGCAACACAACGCATAATTCAGCAGTGGTATCCAATACTCTCTGACACCTCTTGGACCAACTACCTCAGAATACGTTCGGGGTATAAGATAGAGTTGATAAAGCGACAAAGTCGATCTTATTGAACAATGACTCGGAACCGCATATCGCATGTCTCAAGTGTACATAATCATTATGAGAACCGCCCAGTCGAGGGAATCTGACGAGAAAGCATGTCATATCTAGTGCGCCCTCCTGCTCTCTTGGATGATGGTGCTAAGCTCCTCCAACTTGCGTTTCGAACGCAGGAGGGTTCCGAGCTATTATCAATGCGTCAGGAACAAGTCGCTGGAGTGCATATATGCTCCAAGACATACCCGCTTTTTGGTGAGTTTCCTGGCTTTCTTATCCTACGGGAGAGTTATTTGGGTTGTTTGTCTTCTGGCGTATGGGCGCACCTTTGAATTCCTCAATAACTCCATGACCCGGCGCTCATATGCTGAGAACCCTGCGACTTCTCGGACGATCGACCGGACGAGCTTGGTCTTGGCTGATAGAATTCCCTTGCGATGACTCGGGCGCGCAACCTTGGGAATTGAGGTGGTGGGGTGGCCATGCTTGAGGCCGCGACGGGTGTCTGCAGAACATCAATGGTGAATTCTTGACGACCAATGATCTACTCGCCGTTTCTCGTCATATCTTTTGAGGGATTGTTTGACGAGTACAAGCTCAGGTCAGGCAGATCACGGGAAAGTGAGTGTGGCTTGAAACTGTACAGTTCGATGACATAATATAGGCATATGTTCACACGGGTTGAATTACCAATTACCCTAAACCAAACAATGACTGGTACTGGTATCCACTGCAATGAAGCTCCCTAAGTAGCCCATGTATTCTAGTTGACAAAGGTGTAACCTAAACCGATATTAGCTGGCCCACCACCGGTCCTCGCGAGTTCGAGTTGCGACCGTCGAAGGTCGAACCTGTTGCCATCATTCGCACTAATGGCTGATCAGTCGCCCCGTTCGGGTTGCCTAGAGCATGACGTCGACCTCCTCGAGAAGCAGCCGCCTTCGACTCCTCTTCTTCTTCCTCTTCGTCGTCGTCATCGTCGTCATCATCGTCTGCGTGATCCTGTGCAATATGTGAGCGCCTCTGTAGGGCATCGGAGAAAGCGCATGACGCACCGGATCGAAATCCTCCATACGTCGATCCTCTTCGGCTTCCCCATCGATGCCATCGTCGTACTGATCCTCTTCGTCGTCTATCCATCGTCCTCTCCAATCGACCTCGTCCAACTCCTCCGGGGACTCTGGTCGTATTCGCATCCATTGCATTCTTGGACCAGATTTCGCCCTCTCGCTGACCTTGAATCCGTAGATACGTGGAACATACACTTTCCCGGCAGCGCGTTTTTGTCCACCATGTGGGTTAGGATTGACGAAAGGTGCTTGTTGAGAAGAGTTGCTTCCCGTTACACTGCGTGGCGATAGTGAAGGCGATAGAGAACCGGACGAGGATGGGTGTTTCCAGAATGGAGCAGGCATGAGCTCTCGATAGGTCTGGAAGAAAAGATGGGCGAATGTAGTGCCAAAGAAGGCGCCTACAAACAAACAGGCACCGATCAGAGAATAACGCTACGTAGTCAACGCGGGAGGAGACAGACCGTCAACGCCTTGGAAACGACTACTTGCAGGGACGTAGATGTCATTGCAGTTTGGACAAAATAGCTTTACGGTGTCTAGCCCCGGAAGATCCGACCGTCCGCATGGGACGACGTTGCAACCCATACAGTAGACGCGCGGGCACGAGCCAAAGACACCCGCTTCGTACTTTTCTGCCTGATAAAAAATTGTGTTCAGAAGCCGATCATGATAGCGGTTCCCCGGGTTTACTGACCATTGCGTGGAGACCAGCTCTTGTAAGCACGTAACGTTGGTGTACAAGACCATACAATAATTCTGCTGATGCCTCGACAATCGAAACATCAGGTATTTTCGCCGAGTCTTCGTCTGAGATGCAGCGTGGCTTAAGAGGACTGCATTTAGCTCGGACACGAGAGTAAACGCACCAGGCTCGACATCCAGGACCATTTCCATCGCTTCTTTCCAAAAAGGTACCATCGCGTTGAGCCCCGTTAGATTGAAATCGTCTTCGATAAAATCTTCTGCGACCTCGCAGAAGTAGTCGTGACCGGGTAAAGAGCAAAACCAACTAATCCATGTCAAGGAAGATGTAGGAGTCGACGATGCTGGTGAGACGCGAGGATGGTGGTGTCATTTGATTGTGACAGATTGCAGCGCATGGTTTTTAGGACGAAGGGAAGTGGGATTCGAGATGAATACACTTGGGCAAGGGGGGAAAGGGTTACACACGCACTATAACCCTCTTGCTCTTCGGCCTCTTCCATTACTTCGTCGCCTTCGCCGGTAGCGCTTAGCAACTCGTCTTCCGGAACTTCAGGCTGGTTCGTATCTACGGGTGCCTGTTGCTGGGATCGACGAGACATGACGAGGTGAGAGAGAAGAGGGAATGTGTGCTCGACTATTCGTGCTCGTGGTGTGTCGCACCTGTCAGTAACGATGATGCCTAATTTGCACTCCGACTGAAGGCAATATAATCTGCGATATCGTACCCTCAGGCGACAAACGTACAACTAGTCCGTGCGCTAACGTTACCCGCCCATACAGTTGACCCAAGAATCAGTACTAAAAGTATCTGCCCCATCACGATACTGATTGTGCCATACAACCACCGTTTCCTTGCCGTAAAAGCCCTCATTTCCGCCGCGAATGTGCTCACCGTTGTCAGGCACCCACAATAGCCGTCTCCCAACCCCTGCAATATCGAGCATGCATTCGGTGATACCGGGTTCGATAATCCCTGGAGGATGTGGAGCAAGGCGAGTAACGACGTGCCAAACTCATTGGCCACGAGTGTGCCAACAGGAAGTAGCGTGCTGCGCGAGTTCAACGAGATCGAGAGCGCATAACGCGTGAATGTGCCGGGAAAGCTGAAGAGGAGCGCTGCGGTTGCTTGGTGGCGGAAGGAGGCAGACAAAGTAAAGTATGTCGGAAAAGTCGCAAGATAGACGATAACGGAGAGTACGTTGAGCACGTTGACAATCCACGGCCTTGGAAGGGATGACCGGCACGTCTTTGATATGTATGGCAGGAGCGCCGTGCCAAGGTACACCCCGAAGAATAGGGATGCCAAGGATATCGACAACGTAAAGAAGATTTTCGCAAACGCATCGACCGCCTGGTTACGACCATGAGCTCTCAGAAGACGAACAGGTAGACACTGGACAGACATTTCGCAGCCCGTTTCGATGAAATTGACCTTCGTTGATCCAAGAGTAGAATACGTCCAGCTGCCACCCAGAGAAAGTTGTGAGAGAACCGCAGAAGCCTGGGTATCGGTCACGAGGAGGTGGCTGCAAAGATGTACGGCAAACCTACCGGTTGTAATTGCTATATAGAGAGGACTGTAACTTTGTAGAGTGGGATCGGTTGAGAACGCCTCTAAGAAGCAGGGATGGGCCTTACTAGCTGCTGATGGGGTCTTTTAGTGGGAGACAAATACCCATAACAAGACACCCTAAAGCCTGGGGATATGCTAGGGGGAAGATACTTCTCCCGTCGTAGGTAGCCAACGCATCCAACCCCAACCTCGTAAGAACGCCAAGGACTGATGCAGGCATAAGTGGTGCGATCACCGCAAGTGATAATGGGTGAAAAGTCTTCTCTGCTCTGCCCAGGGAGACCGCATTGGGTATGGGTAGTTCAATGCTCGCCAAAGACCTCGCGTCTTCCACGTTTGTACTTTCTTGCACCTGCATCCCATGGATGGGCGAACCACGGGTAGCTGGAGAAGGGGTTCTCGGAGGTTTGATGTCAGAATGATCGCTAGCCATAACACATGAGGATGAGGTGGGTAGCCGCCTCACGTAAGTTGTCAACGATGAGACTCCATTGGGAACGGTCACGCGTTTTCTCTCCTATATATAGAGCGTGTCAGGGTGGTATTACCACCCCCAACCGAACATGGTTTCGATATTCTCTAGTTCATCCTGGAACCCCAGTGGTCGTGTATGCGTCTCTTCGCCTCTCTCATGTAATGTCGAAATCATACTGAGGGACAAATTTTTAGCACTGCTATATTACCGGGGGTTCAACCGGCCTTGGCCTCGCATTGGCTATCCTTCTTACAACACGCGGTGCAGATGTATCTATCGTTGCGCGGAACGAGGAGAATCTAAAAAAAGCCCTGGAACAGCTCGAGGTATTCATCTTTTGGATTATTGCTCAAACCACCTACCTCCCATTTGTTATGATAGGCCGCTCGAGTCAACCCCAACCAAATCTTGAAATCCTATTCATACTCTCTGGACACACAAAAAGCGGCGTCTGAGGCGCTGGAAGCTGCCTGTCTGCCGCATGCTGGTCAATCGCCCGACACGGTGTTTTTATGTGCTGGCAAGGCAACTCCAGGATTCTTCATTGAAGAGACCGAGGAGACTATGCGGAAGGGTATGGATAATTCGTATTGGCTTGCTGCTTTGTCCGCTATGGTTCGTGATTGTGTTCAGCCTGCGTGGGACCTGGCTTGATGCATTAAAAATCACCAGGCAGCCTCCAAGCGGATGATACGTACCCGCAGCAAGGGAAAGATTGTCTTCGTTTCCTCAGTCCTGGGTTACTTTGGCATGATAGGGTATTCAACTTACTCACCCGGAAAACATGCCATTCGCGGTATGTCCTTTGCGAATTGAGCATCCAATACTCTTGTTGACAATGTCTGGGCATAGGTCTTGCTGAGACATTGCGCCAGGAACTGTTGCTCTATTCCATCGACGTTCATATCTATATGCCCGGTACAATGTTCACCCCAGGATATGAGGAGGAAAACAAGACCAAGCCTGAATTGGTTCTTAAGATAGAGGAATCCGATGGAGGCCTCACTGCAGAGCAAGCTGCCGAGGGGTTGTACCGAGGTACATTGTCTGAGGTACTCGTCTTTGAATGATCTGATTGGAGTCATGCACGCAGGTGTGCGGAAGGGTGAATTCCACATTACTGACACATTCATCGCGGATGTATTTCGGACGAACACCCGCGGAGCCTCACTTTTTGGGTCAAACATTCTGAAGGATCTTTTATATGGCCTTCTTGGCGCGGTATGTCCTCACGCGTGCTGCCCTTGGTGTAGTGAAATGACCTGCCGTGACGTAGATTGCCTTGACGCTGTGGCGTAGAGATGTGGACAAAAAAGTAGTTGGTCACAGAGAGACACACTCGAGGTACCTTGCTTCGAAGAAGTCACCAGAGACTGGAATGAGATTATCTCGTACATGCGGCTACTTGAGTTGGTAGAGATAGCATAGGACAACACACTATAACGTTTTTAAGTTATAGCAAGAATGTTCGAAGGAAGCGAAGCTTCGAGATCAGTAGAGTGACCCGAAAACAAGCATTATATCCCTCTGCAAAATATCAATATTGGTCTTCGCCATTAGGTAACACGACGTCGAACGTGAACGGTTGCCTTGGTTTACAGATAGACCATGGATGTAAGATGAAAACCTACAGAAGCCGCGCATCAACCGAAAGCCGAGGCCAACGCTTTAGGGCCGGCTATGGGGCCGGCTACTGACTTTGCGTACACAACCACCAACGTCACGGCGATACATGCCCCCCACCAATTCGGCTCTTTCTCCTGTTTATTATGCCATATTTTGCATATATGAGCCGATGTTGACCACAACGGGACTCATCGGGACCTTATTGGACCCGACAAAGGTATTCATTCTCCTCAATACTTCCTTCCCGAAGATCTTCACTGACAGGTTTCTGCACACATCTTGGCGTTTAGACACATAATCTGCAGGCACCGTGGCCCCCTCACGTCGTACCGCCAGCACATCTCCCCCTCGCGACGACAAGTCACGGTCGTGCAACTCGCGCACGTCTGCGGCCTTCTGGGTCTCATCAATATCTTCCTCCTGCGTGCCGCACGTCGATATCTGTCAGATCAACCGGCGCTGCAGGAGAAGATCGTCGGCGCATTGTTAACGCCGCTCCTCATCGGAGACATACTCCATTTGGTACTCACAATTTGGGTTCTCGGGGACGAGCGTTCGAACTTCTCACAGTGGAGCGGAATGCTTTGGGCAACGGTATTTCTTGGTTTTACTTTATTGATCCCACGCATCGCCTGGCACTTGGGTATAGGGAGGATACATGCACGCTAGGGACGGAAAGGATCGTTGGAAAGTGCTTGGTGCAAGTGGACCCCTTACTGGGCGTGACTAGAATAGCGCAGAGTTGACTGGACTGTCCAATTTGTTGTATATAACTAATTTGATCATAGCCTCGATACAGGAGGACTGGTGGTTTTTATGAATCAAATACTCGGGCGCCTTTTACGAGTGTGTTGGCGATCTGTACTCACAAGAGAGACAAAATCTATATGATTGTCAATTCTGAAGGCGAAACGACACGGTGATAGCGAGTAGCTGTACAGTATCTCGCAGGTTCTTCACCGGGTGTCGCAATTTTAAATAATCTATTACAGTATGCACTAGATTGTATGCTTACGTGCCAATACTCGTATTGCAGGACCCCCACAATCCATTAGCGCTTTAGCTGTAGAACTGTATGGACGTTTGCTGTTTGGGCGGCGGCGGCGGATCATATACATATGTCATTCGCGAGCGGGAATTGGACGCAGATGGCCAGCTCATATCCCATAGTACTCTATCAAGTGATGGTGGCAGCTTGACCAGCTGGTTCTAGTGTCGCAGCAAGTTCAAGTTGACACCGGTGTGACCTGAACTTGGATAGAAACACACGGACCTATCTCAATAATATTTAAATACCTGTCCGATAACTGCAGGTGCATGTGACGATGTTTATCGTGTTTACCGTGAGAAATTTTAGCAAGTCAAAATTTAAATTTGCATTATTTTTACATTGGCTGCGGCCCATAAGTGCATAAGCCCCGAACTTGCAAGTTACTGTAAACCGGTCAGCTTGGCGGTGCAAGTTGAAACCAAGTTGAGGTACCAACTCGAATTGGCTTGAGCCTTGCGGCAAACTGGTTCCTCAGTACCACGCGACATGCAGTGACGCTGACGGCCTTCAATCTGTTTACGCAACGACTCACTTGGATCTTGACTTGGATTGTCCTGACGGTCTTCCCGAAGCGCATCAGAGCAAGCATTTGAGTTGCAAACAATTAGTACCTGTGCCCTTAATTCACAGCATTTGTTTACGAGCGAAATCAAAACAGGGGGCCCCATTGAGACTTGAGTACACTGCTGAAAATTTACTAGTGCTAGTGTTTCCGCCGCCAGCCACTTGCCAGCCACTAGCCGGTGCTAAAAATACCACTAGCTACGGTCCATGGCCCTTTCAGTGTACCTTGTTGGGCGAAAACGAAAAAAAAATTGGTTTTCTGCTTTTTGAAGACGGCTGCAAGAGCGCATTGGCATCGCTACGCTGCTTGTGATTGGTCCCACCCGCTCACATTATTTCTTATTTCCATTTCACTGCACAGTACGGAACTCGCCCCATATTCCATCTGGACCACTTTAAAGGCGACATCTTGACATCGCTTCGGCTCACCAGGATTCAAGTTTCTTGCTATGGTCATTATCCGAGTCGCCGGGACCGTCTCAAACAGGAATCGACCTGACGATGAGCCGGTGAGCGGTGCTGTCATCATTGTTTGGGAAGGAGGGCCTCAACCACGAGTCAGGTCGCGGTGTTTGGGCACTGAGGCCCTGATCTACGACGTGCACCTCTTTGGCCTTGTGATGGCTGCGGATTTCGTCACAGCTGAGTACTCGCGCGCCGCCCCCTCTCACATTTACATACTCTCGGACGATGATTCGGCCCTCGCGCACATTATACGCACCCGATCGTTGGAGAACTCGGAACTCCTTCGATTTCATATTTTGCTTACATATTTCTTCGCATCACCCACACGAGCATCTACCTCGTGGTTTCCGGCTGACCAGAACAGTGCACCCGACACCTCCGCCAGGACAGTTGCCCTGCACCCTTGCCCCTATCTCCGTTACAGTAACCGCGTTCAATCGGCCGCGTAAAACGCAGGGCCCGCCAACGCGCATTTCTATGACCCTATAGCACGTGACCCTATCATCACACACACACCCCGATGGTCGCAATCACTCTAAGCCACCCGGCTCATATATCCCGATCCGGCGAAGGGCTCATCGCACAGTTATGCAACTTCCTTTGCCTCTTCCTGCGGAGCAACGGTGCAGCCTCAAGACCTGAGACGGTCCATCAACGGCCGTTTGGCCCGGGTTGAAGGTGCTCTCCGAACCCAAACCTAGACCCTGCCTCCTGTGAGTCTTTTCTTACGTCCCTTTTTTGCTCCGTCTCTTTATCACTTCTCTCCATGACCCCCTTTTGCTTACGCATGACTCTGGCATTCCTCTGGAAGGTGGCCACCCTAGTTCTGACAATTTACCAATATCACGCCTCGGCGCATGCGAGTCTCGGCACCCCAGGTACACATTTAGCATACTCAGTGGTGTCTAAGACTGGTCTTGTACCTTTGAATTTCTCGGCTGCGTTTCAAAAAGAATCAGTACCTTGTCCGGTCACTTATCCTAGGCCGGAATATGCGTCTAAATTCTGCCCTCGTCTGTACGCACAGTCGCACTACTGTTGATTGGCGTGTCCATTCCACCATTCTTCCGGCGACCAGGTATAGACATCCCCGCGATCTATTACTTCCGTAACTGGGGAATTGTCGATTATAAAAGCGGATGTCCTTCGACGAATCCTGCAGCATCCTTGTACTCTTTCACTCAGGACAACTTGCTATTTTCAACTATCTTCACCAAGATCTACACTTAACAAGCAAGTACCATTCACCAGTTGCATCCCAGATTTATTGACCCCCGCCCGTTTCAGAGTCATGTCCAAGGTCTCAATTCTCGATCGCTCTCCATCTGCCGAGACTTTTGTTGCTGGCATGGAGCTGGGCACTGCAGTGGATGGCATTTCTGGCGACATGCCCGCCAGTGCCGTTGATCCTGCCACAATCACCTCTCAACAGGTGGTAGATGACAAGACCGGGACCCAGTACAGTCTTCGCTTGATCGAGAATCTTCGTGAGCTCGACGTCAGTGAGGCCTTCAGTGCTAACGCGGCCATCACTTTTGCTGGTGGCGATGTCGAGGCTGGTGTCAACACTGCATTCGATTTCTCTCACTCGCGTACCTCGACTGGACACAGCATCCTAATTGCTCTTCGATGCGAGAAGCGCGGACCTTCCATGCGCATTGGCAATGGTGCCAAGCTCACGGAGGCAGCCAAGTCCTTGATCAAGGATCCTCGTGAATTCCGTGAACAATATGGCGACTACTATGTCCACGGTATTTCTCGTGAAGCTAGGTTTATTGCGGTCTGGTAAGATTTCATTTTGATCTACGTATACACTGAGACGAATGCATTTTATTGTAGGAAATGCACTTCCCAGTCCGAGTCCAGTCTATTGAAGTTCAAAAGCTCCATTAGCGTCAATGTTGATACCCAAGGCTCGGGAAAGCTCGAAACACAGCTCAATAGCGCGGCAAAGGAAAGCAACGTATCTATGGAAGTCAAATATGATGTCCTCGGAGACATGGGAAGTACACAACTCGATGAACGCAGGGGTTACCGAAAATCTCGGTCGATTCAATGCCCACTGCACTCCTGTCCCGAGCACCGTGCGCCTCCGTCATTACTGCAACATCGAGCCCTCGATCCATTTCAATGGATCCTGATCTGTACGTCCGCACTCGCAAGGCTTTCGATGATATTCGTCTCGCGGTGCTCTTGAACAGTACCCTCCCCGGCGACGAAAGTTCGAGAATTAGGCGTCGTAGCAAGATCGAGGAATTGTTCCAAGAAATTTATTCTAAACGTTCCAGCTACGCGACGGATCCCAAGAATCTGTCGGATGTGCTTAATGGCCTTGCGATTTTGCTTGGGGAATTTCATCAAATTCTCGCTTGTCACGAGCTCATTACGAGTCTTCGAAACCTCAGCTATGACGATGTCATGCGGTACGTTCCTCCCTATTGCTGAACCTTTTTCCAGCTAACACCACCGATTTGCAGGGGGCACCACATTGATTTCACAGATAAGACTGCGGCCTAGGTCCGCAGTCAAGAGAACATAGGGACCTTCTCCGTTGGAAGGACGAACCCCAGCGCAGAAGATATCAAAAAATACGGCATTCAACACGTCTCCCAAGGCCCTGGAATGGAAACTAGTCAGAAATTCGCCGTCCTCCGGCAGGTCTGGGGTAGTTTGGCATTCCCAGGGGGAACGGGAGTCCATGGCACCATTATCGGATTTACCGTCAACAACCATTGGACGGATGGTACGAATGGGTGGTGGGGCATCGTCCCGAAGACGAACCCGCTTGGAACCAAGGACTTGAGGGTTTCTGTGCAGTCGGAGGGATCGAGGGGAATGCATGTGAGTTACAGGCCATTGTCTTAGATTGACGGTAGACTGACTACGTGATATCAGTGGAGCTTGGACGTTTGGTATATCCCGACTCAGTTGTATAATTAGCAACCTGCATCGTCATCTTCGTGCGGCGTCGAGTTTTGTAACTTTGCGTTGTCGTCTTGGTTGTCGTTATCAAACATAAATACACCGAGATTTGAGTGTTTTCGTGATAATAGGTTGCTCTTTGATTGACAGCGTTGACCATTAGCACATCTCTGTCTGATTCCCACTGTTCGCGGAGATTCAAGTTTGTATATCAATCAAACTAGAGTCGCAAATAGAGCAAGGGCGCCGCCCTTGCGTCATCGTCATTCCCTTGAAGGGAATGACGATGACGCATGGCTGGCCCCTGTGCCGACTACGCCCCCATCCGACGTCGAGCCCACTGTGCTGCACTCCAACTCGCCACCCACCACTTATTCACCTCCGACTACTTGTCCAGGAAGCCGCAAGGACAGACGGCTGCTTCCGATGGAAGGTCCTTTCTGTGCCTTTTATCACCTCGTACGTACGAAACTTCTCTCTTCCCGATCTGAGCGCGAGGCAGCACCGATCGATCTGTTTACGGGAGATGGGGCATGTGCCTATTCTTCCAGACAACCGGCGCGGCGGCATCAAAACCTGAGGCGGGCCCAACCAGCTCGTTCGAATGAAAGATTCCCGCCATCCGGTGGCCCCTGTGAGTTTTTCCCCCCTTGGGCATTCGCACAGCCCTCCTCTGCCGTTACTCTTTGCTATACGGCACGCGTTCCCCTTCGTAGCCTTGGCCACCTAGATCAAGGTAATATTCTTGGGCATCGGCGCACTCTCGGCATACGTTTACCTCTCTAAATTTCGCTCGGTTCAAAAAAAAAAGTATAGAATGATGCAGCTGCATTTCCACCCGAAGAAGACCGAGACCACAACGTACGCATCGAGCATGTGTTTGATTGTATGTGTCAGCGAAGGTTCAAGCTATTATATATATCCGTGCACATAGTTTCTAATTTCCCTTGGTAGAGTCGTGTTAGTGATGTCCTGTAACAGAACGAACGTCAGCATCGATGGATACGTCGGGCGAGTGTTGAGGATCCAAGTCATATTAGATCAAGACAACTTCAGTGGGAACCGCGGCTTCATCTAAGACGCGAAGCGAGAAGGGTTCCCTCGAACCACTTGTATAATCACTGGGGTCCAAGAGAATTCGAAATCGCTCACCAAAGCAAGCTATGGAGCTCATTTTCGCTTTGGTTTTAATACGGGTACTGGCGCTAAAGCGGATTTGCCACTACTCTTAGGCGACGCGGAAGACGTTTGTAGAACATTAAGTTTCCGTCGATTAGACCTTTGTCGTTCCCAGTAATCGAACACCCAAGACTGTAAGAGGCCGAAAGTTGCCGACGAGACCCAGTAAAGTAAAACACTCTTGAAGTAACAAAAAGTCAGCACACGGAAAGGCGATAACCCCCAAACTACGCACCCCGGGTACGACCGAGCCAATCAATATCCTCCCGACCGACAGTATTCTCAGTCCCGACTGCACGATCTTCCGAGGTTCCAAAACCATGTGCCCCTGCGCTCGCTTTTCCGCGACCCTCTTTGCTCGAGCTCGTCCCGTTCCTTGGCCTCTTTGCTGATGAACCAACGTGACGATTCGACGTTCGCAAGCGTGATGATGCCCAGCGCGATCGGAAGTGCCGCGGTCGGGTCGGCGTGCGCGAGCGAGGTCAGTGTCAGAAACGACTCGGAGTCAAACACGGTCGGAGGCTGGGAGAGACGGGAGAGAAACATGGAGGAGCCCACGAACAGCGGGAGCTGTGTGAGGGGTGGGACGAGCATCGTGACCCAGGGACGGCAGCGATGGCTAGCGAAGAGCTCGTCGCGCCGCGCGGTCATCTGGAGGGGAGCACGTACGTTGAGAGTGGGACAGCACGAGAATAAGTGACGCACATTTTTCTTGACCCGCTCGCTGTGCAATTTGCGGAGCTCTTCCTTTGTCCCGCGAGCCTGTTCTACGCGCATCTCGTGCAAGACTTGTTTTTCTACGAGGGGTTTTGCCTCCTGGAGAGCGGGCATGACAAGCTCTTCCGCTCGCCATTGTCTTCTCTTTGCCTACACACTGTGAGGTCATCAGCCAATCTGGGGAGACTGGAGAAGACTCACCCAAATGGAGAATGGGACAGTGAGCGCAAGACGTAGATGCAACGGTAAGTAAAATGATAGTCGATGAGTACGGAGGAAACGACTGCAGGCCAAGGAAGGGCTATGGCTAAGTCCAGAAATCCATTGTAGATTGAGGACGTGAATTGGCGATTTCCGGGTAAAGCAACAGTGCCACGTTGAGGGAAGTGTCGAAGTGTTGTGAGCCGAACTGCACGTCGTTGCACGAACATTGACGCGTGTGAATATTGTCGTGTCACGTTGATTTCACAGATTGAAGGCACAGATACAGATTGCGAAAAGATATAAAAAGTCATGGTGTACGGCAGTAATCATATCTCCGCATAATAGCGACAGCAAGTAAGGGCTACCTCCACAGCAACAAATTTGCACTGCCTAGAAAACAAGTTGATGCGGGTACTCGCCCTTGGATAGCCCCCAGCTCGCCTTAAGATACTTCGCAAGGTACTCTGTCTTCTTCACTGCTGCGAGTACCACTTTATCAACCTCCCTCTGATCGGCCGCCTTGGTCTCAGGGAAAGCTCCCTTCTCCTTTGGCTTGCCGTCTGCAAAAAATTCCTCCTCTGCCGATCGTGTGCGCTTCTTTTCTGATTTTGCGAAGTAAGCGTCATTGATCTTCGAATCGACCTGCGCCGCGCTACTTTAATAAAGACTATCAAAAGGATGAAGACGATGGACATACCTTGAAATCACCAAGATTAATCTTCGTCGAGGTCGCAATGACGTACGCCTGATTAACTCGGCGGATGGGCACGCCATTGACTTTGTAAGGACCAGTAACAAGTAGCAACCCGCTCTCCAGCTGCTTCAAAAACACGACCCGCTTTCCCCGGAATCGACCGGCGAGAAGAATTAACACGGTTCCAGAGGTGATCGAGTCGCGTAGCTTTGTGGGTTTGGCCGTTTTGCGAGATTGCTTGGGCTTACGAACGTCCTCGGCGGGGTAGAAGCGTGGCGCCTTGGATGTGGGGACAAGTCGAGTTCCGCCGTTTTTGTCGCCGCCAACCTGCACCTCCTTGGTCGGTGCGGCCTCTGGCTTAGCTGAGGCGGTTCCCGTTTTCCTGCCCTTGTAGAGCTGGCGCCGTGCGTATGTCTGCGAACGCGAAAGGCGGCCGACGCCAGGGACAAGTTCTTTTCGGGCCATCTGAGTAGCCGCATCGAGCGAGTCAGTGATTGTGCAAGAATGAGTTAGAGAGCAGATGTAGGTGCATCGCGAGTGCCGTCCAGCCATCCACCACCACGGCTCCTGTCCAATCCAACCCAAATACCACAAACGGTACGCTATTGCCCCACAGAATCTTTCATGGCCGAAAAGTAAGGAAGAATCACTCACAATATCGATGTCTTGATGTTGCTGGTGGGGACTACTGTGGTCGTCTAGAGTTGTGCCGCTCCCATCGGAGCTTGCCGATGAAATCCGCGATATATCACGTGATTTATACTGACTCGACTTCACACCGAGCTCTCAGCCGAATCTCACAATGACGATGCCAGAAGATACCCAAGGTGATTTTCTCTCTCTCTCCAAATATGTATTACGGTTATTCACGTACACTTCCAGATGATCGGCTCGTCGTTTTCTTTGACATTGACAACACCCTCTATTCTGCAAACCACAAGATCGCACAAGAAATGGGTGTTCGAATTCACGGCAAGTACCATTGCGGGGTCTTTATTTAAACTAGGCCACTAAGTTATTGTAGCTTATTTTGTGTCCCTCGGTCTCTCTGACGAGGAGGCTGCCGACCTACATTCACAGTATTATACCCAATACGGCCTCGCCTTGCGCGGCCTCCAGCGTCATCATGACGTAGGTAATACCACTCTTTCATTTTTTCACGCCGCAAGAATGTTGACCATATCCCCATATTGTGTAGACCCGATTGACTTTAATGAAAAGTGTGACGGCTCGCTCCCGCTCGAAGAAATGCTCAAGCCTAATCCGCGCGTGCGACAGTTATTGCAGGACATAGACCGTTCAAAATGCCGTGTATGGGCCTTGACGAACGCCTACCGGACGGTGCGCTTATAGGTACAAGGGGGTTGTCGCTAGTCTGACTGGAAGTACTCGGCAGCATGCAGAACGTGTCCTGAAAATCCTGGGTTTGCGCGATCAAATAGAAGGCGTTGTGTCTTGTGATTACCACGAAGAAAACTTCCCATCTAAGCCACAGCCCGCATTTTACTTGAAGGTTCGCGACTTCTCTCCCATCATTACGCGCAGCTAACGAACCCGACGTGGCAGGCAATGCAACAGGCTGGGGTGAGGGACCCTAGCAAGTGTCTGTTTGTCGATGACAGTTTCAGCAACGTCGAAGGTGCGAAACGTGTCGGGTGGATTCGCAGTGTGCACTTTCGAGAGGTTGGGCTTGAGACAGTTGAGGCATCGCATGCTATGCGTATATCTCAGGACCAGGAGAAACTTCTCAATGGAGACGAGATACCCGTAATTGATGATTTGCAACAGTTGAGAGAACTGTGGCAAGACATCTTTGTTTAGACATAACCAGTGGCCCAGAGAAAGGAGGAGGGTGGGTGAATTTATGAGGTACAAGTACACGGTACGAGGATGCGTCATATTAGTACATGCTGAGATGTACAGAAAACAGTGCGAGATAGCGAAAGGGTACTCGGACTAGAAAAGTGTTACAGACACAACTTGAGCTGATTGAGTTGCTTCAAGAATGATGCCGTCAAAACCCAAAAGTCCTATGCAATGTCAAAATTAGGTCAAAGTAAGACAGAAATACTAACTCGTTGTCGAGTTTGGTAATGTCAACATTTCTTCGTCATCTGTGCGATCGTAAAGCATGGATGGAGGCGTTTCACCTGGACTGAGGAAATGGCTGATACGATCGGCCTAAGAACAAATGTGTTGAACTCAGTCATGATTATGAGGAACTGAGACCAGGTACGTGCCCTCTCATCGAATTTAACTCTTGGTGGCGTATCTAAATCGAAAAGAATTTGATTTTTTTGTGATCAGTAAATGATAACTGAAACACACCATCTTCGTCGTCCTCTGGTTTTCCTTCGATCTGCCATGGACAGCGCTTGTATCGTTGGAAGAGGGGTGTGCCAGGCTGTGCTAGAAGTGAGGAACTGCGAGACGTGGAGGGAGAAAACACTCACGACGTTGGAGTGAAGGATGATCTTCTTCACCACGTGTGTATGGTCGAATATGAGAAAATCTATACCATGCTGGAAGTAGTTATAAAAATCTGGGGTGAAAGGAAAAGGAAAAGGAAAGTTGAGTAATGTGGCAGTGAGAAATCACAAACAAATGACGTACAAGATGGCTCCGGACTTTCATCTTCGCTGTGACTGCGCGCGTGAATAGCCATGCGGTCATCTTCTTTATAAAAAGTACGAGATGGAGGACCTAAGTCCGAAAGTAGATCCTGTGCAGTGGTCACACCCAGACGAACGTGGATTGCCGGAGAGGACGTTGGGTAAAACCGGAGGACAACTCCATCGTGTACCTAGGCGTATTTCATATCAATCAAGACCGATGCAAAAAGGGTTCGCAGACCTTTGCGATGGCCTCTGCAAGTTCACCATACATCATGGGGGACACTCTGACCTCACTAAGGGCGTCTATTTCTCCGCTAGAAGGTTGTGTCTGAGTTATTAAGAGACGAACGACTTCCTGAGAGCGATCATCATGCTCCTTGACTTTGTCCCGGAGGCCTTCGTCGTCGAAGCAAAAACGCACACCAGGATAGCGCAAGTCTTCACCAGGATAGGTTGGACCAAAGGCCAAGTTGACATTGACCCGGCGAAGATCTTTATCGGGAGCGGACAGGACGTTGCCCTTGTATCTAAGGGTGAGAGGAGGGTTAGGATCCCGAAGGCGCCTGACGGCAATAGTGTGGAGTCGTTGATGTGTTCCGGAGAATAGAAGATCAAAATGAGGCTTTATGTGGAGAATGACAGGGGTCGTGGAAGAGTCCGGGTCATATTGGACATCGACTTGGGGGAATGTATGCTTGTGAGTTCTTAAGAGATCAAGCACCGTCCATAGAGAGGCGCCTGCAAAGTGTGGTGTGCGGGATAAGATATCGATTATAACTCATTACCAACGATGAAATGACCCGCCTAGTCTGAATATGCTGAGGCCATAGCCCGGCCTTATGTCGACGTCTAGAGCAGAGAAGAGCATTACACACGCCGCATATAATTGGGCGCCTTACTGTAGTGAGCAAGGCATGGGTCAGCCCGGCTCGCCGGAACCAGGAACACCCAGCACGTCGGGCAAGATCGGGCCAAAAATGAACAAAACCATCGGACCACTGGCCAGCGACCACACCTTTTTGTTGAGTTCCCCCTCATCCCATCCTCATGGCCCCTTCAGTCAGAGTTAGGAGGCGACACGCCTACGCCTCCATTCGCGACGAGAGCAGATATGCTTCTGACCAGTCCGAACGAGGTCGCCGTGCTCTCTCTGAAGGCGCCAGTGCCCTTTCCCCAAGCGCTCCCTCCGAGTCGATGCCACTGCCCAGAGAATCTGTGCCCTCATCAACTCCCCATGATACCAACCTTCTCGTTCCTGGCCATGTCCCTTCTCGCGGGGATGCGAGCAGGGTCAACAGGCATGTCCGCTCAAGCTCTTTCAGCTATAGATCGTTCTCTACCGACCCGGATTCAAACATATCTAATTCTCCCCCGGCCACTATCTCTCGTTTGAGTAACTTCCCTCCTCCACAGGAGACAATATACGAGGGCACAAATGCGGAGGTGGTCGTTCCTGGCCCGCGTGGACATGCTAAGGCCAGCCGTGTTCAGAGCGCACTCTCGTCTTCTCCCAGCCGCGCTGGTCCCGATTCGGATTCAGACTCGGACCTCGATTCCGAGGATGAGGACCGCGCTCTGGAGGACGACGAGCACCACCACGATGACGACGTTGTCGACCATCTTGACGTTATTGGTCCGCAGTCTCGCTTACATCTCCCCCACCTCTAACTCCGTAATGCTTCTCTTCTACAGACCCACAAGTCGCCACCGTTGCAACACTCACGAATACGGCCAACGCTATCCTCCTGTGCTTCTTCTACTTCTACTTCTCAACATTCCCACTCATACGCTCTCTGACTTAGCCCACCTTTCTCATTCTACTCCCGCAAACCTGTCGTCGTTCTTCCGCGCTCCGCACGAGACCAAGACCTAGAAGGGGCCTCTGTACACACCGCCAGCACGGATGAGCTTGATCGTCACGTTCATGACGTGCTTAAGCGCAAGCAAAAGTTCAGGCGCGTAATGAAAGGCGTGTGGGCTTTTCTGCAAACCCGTGAGTGCACCATCAGTTTCCGATCCTTGGCCCACCCTGATCCGGTCTTACTCATTCTAGCTTTGGGCGTTAGTAGTTCGCGTTATACCCTTTCGGGACATCGAGAACTCATCATGTGTACTTGCATCACAGTTCGCTTTCGGTATCTATGGGTTCCTCGTCGGTACGTGTTCTTCGGCGGCATCGTTGTTGGGTTACTTATATGGTGTTGTCAGTGTTCTGGGGCTCTGCAATCGTATTTTTCTTGGCCAAGTGGATTGTCCCGGGCAATACGACGACCCGAGACTTCTGGGTGGAGGTTTGCGAGCAGATCGAGAATGGTGGGGTCTGCTGCTACCACGCCCATTATATCAAGCTTCACTCACACCTCCATTCGCAGGGCTATTTTGTGTCACGGGCATTGGCCTTCATCCCCTGGCGCATCATAGACACGTACCGTGCGTCATTGAATTTAACTTTCTTTTTCCCCTTGCTTAGTTAGACTCCAGGGATAGTCAAAATTTGGTATTTCAAACGTCGGACCCGGAACCTTCGTAGAAAAGCAGGACTCCCAGACCTATATGATAAGGACGACTTGCCAGACCCGATGTTCGATCCAAATTATGTGCATGTTTTGACCGACAAACAGCAGTATGAGTTGCACCACGGTACGTTCTCTCGTCGCGCGGTGCAACTCGGCTTCGCTTACCTTTCGTGAATACCCAGAGCAAAAAAAGTTTATGAAGTCCCAAACTTGGTATCGCCCCCATGGAACTGAAACACACAGAGTGAGCGATTCTGCGATAGGACTCGTCATCGATCTGACGTTGATTCATAGGCGTTTCCGATAAAGTTCGTTTCCCCACTGATATATAAATTATAGCATTGACCTGTATCGTCATAGTACCGCCCTGTGGATTTGCCTTTTGAATGACGGTAACTCAGTTTTCCAGGTCAGACACAACGTTTAATCACTCTTTTTACTGGTACTGACCTCGGACGTAGTGCATGCTTGCTGGCTGTATGTGGTCGATGAATCGCTTTGATCGCCCCGCATGGACAACCGGCCTCCTCATACCATTGGCCTTGGGTTGCGGTATCGCGTCTGGTGTCCTCATATGGCGAGGTGGCAAAAAGACAAAGCGCACCGAACGCGTCGAAGAGCGCTTGCGCCGCGTGCTCCAGATGGACGAGTCACAGCAAGCAATTGGCACAGACGGCATGATGGCAAAGCTACAAGGTGTCTCCAACCGGAATAATTCGGAAGGCAAAGAGCGCGGGAGCTCGCCAAGGCGAAAAACCTGTGGAGCACCCGGCGAACGGGGTTGGGACTCAGGATTCATCCATCCGTACTCCCGGCATCAAGATTGAGGAAGAGATGATCATTCCCCCTCGTGGCTGATATACCTTATCCTGACGCCTCACCATGAATGAACTTTGACATGATTTTTTCACGCTCTTATTGCTGTATTTACATTGTTCGTAATCAGAGTCGGAAGGTTGTATGTCTTGTACCTTCTGTCTTTTCCTACGATGAAGACGGATGTCGACGTTGACTCAATTCCATACTTTCTCGCCTCACCGTACATACCGATAGTATCGTAATGCAAAAACTTGATTGATGAATATTGTGGCTAGTTGGATTGTTGAAACCCGTACAAATACATGTTTGACCGCTAACTGTCCTGAATGTTCACACCCCTCAAAGACAAGCCCACTCCAGTGCCCCAAGAGACACAAAAGATCTCGCTACAACCCCACCTACAGCCAAACATAATCGAAGTACGCTGACGCTGACACTGTCATGGTGGTACCATCGACTGGATGCTGTTGAAGCACGGGAGGACTAACGTTCACGCATAATGCTGACGTGCCCAGCGTGCCGCCGAGACGAGATTCTTGAGCGAAGCCTCAGTCTCCTTCCAGCCACGAGTCTTAAGCCCGCAGTCCTGGAAAGCAAATCAGTTAAATCGTATGGTCACTAGGAAAATTAACGCACGGGATTCACGAAAAGAAGTGAGTCTGGAAGGATTTCAAGCATCGCCTTTAGGCGGTCACGAATTTCCTGGTCGCCAGGAACTCGAGGCGAGTGGATATCGTACACGCCAGGACCGATGTTGTTCGAGTACCCATAGTGTTTGAATGTGGTGATTAGCTTCATGTCGCTCTTCGAGGCCTCGATCGAGATGACATCTGCATCCAATCGCTGGATCGATGGGAAGATATCGTCGAAGTCCGAGTAGCAGAAGTGTGAATGGGTCTGTAAGGCATCGCTCACACCTGCGGTCGCCAACTTGAACGAGTCGACTGCCCACTTCAGATAGGCATCCCAGTCTACACGGCGGAGAGGCAAACCCTCGCGAATAGCCGGTTCGTCCACCTGGACAGCATGAATACCGGCCTTTTCGAGGTCAATGACCTCATCACGGAGCGCGAGCGCGAGTTGCTTCGATTGGAGCTCACGGGAGACATCGGCGCGAGGGAAAGACCAGTTGAGGATCGTAACGGGGCCAGTGAGCATACCCTTCATGGGGAATTTAGTCACGCTCTGGGCATAACTGCTCCATTTGACGGTGATCGGGCCAGGGCGTGAGACATCCGAAACGATGATGGGGGGGCGCACGTAGCGAGACCCGTAGCTCTGCACCCAACCGTTTTGCGTGAAGACGAAACCGTTCAGCTGTTCGCCAAAGTACTGGACCATGTCATTGCGCTCTGGCTCGCCGTGAACAAGAAGATCAAGGCCGACAGTTTCCTGGAAGCGGACAACACTCTCGATCTCCTTTTTGAGGAAATCCTCGTATTGTTCCTCCGTAATTTCGCCTTTGGTGTACTTGGCGCGGGCATTGCGAATTTCTTTGGTCTGAGGGAAAGAGCCGATGGTGGTGGTAGGGAATTTGGGGAGCTCGATGTGCTTCTTCTGGACCTCTTTGCGAACGGCGAAGGGGCTCTTGCGCTCATGCATCTCGGGAGTAATGGCAGCAACACGCTTGCGAACGGCATCATCAGACGTCCGCTCAAACTCACGACGCCTCGAGATGGACTCTTCGTTCGCCTTAAGCGCATAAGAGACGTTTGCTTCTTGAGAGCTGGATAAGGCCTTGGCCAGGACTGATACTTCCTGAGCTTTCTCGAGAGCGAATGAAAGCCAGTCCTTCTGCTGGGGGGTGAGCTTCTTCTCGGAATCAAGGGTGACAGGAATATGGAGGAGCGAAGAAGAGGTGGCCACGATGACGCGGTCCTGACCTAGCGCGTCGACAGCCTTCTGACCGAGTTTGAGTGCGGCCTGAAAATCGGTTTTCCAAATATTACGGCCAGACACGAGGCCCAGTGACAAGACGATGTTGGTAGGTTTTACGGCAACAATGACCTCATCAAGCTGACCAGGTGCACGGTCCAGGTCAATGTGCAGACCTGCGATCGGGAGCTTGGCGACAAAATTCAGGTTAGAGTCGAGTCGTCCGAAATAGGTGGTAAGAAGAATCTTGGGGGCAACAGCGGAGAGTTCACTGTAAGCGCTGGTGTATTCCTTCTCGTAACTGGCTGCCTTATCGAGCACCAAGACGGGCTCGTCAAGCTGGACCCACTCAGCACCGGCCGTCTTAAGGTCAGCGAGTAGTTGCTTGTAAACGGGGAGAAGGTTGGGAAGAAGGGAAAGAGGCTGGAAGTCCGGTTTAGCGTCTTTAGACGCCTTGCCGAGGACAAGGAAGGAGACGGGCCCCAGGACGACGGGGCGAGTCTCAATACCAAGGGCCTGGGCCTCCTTATATTCCTCGATAGCTTTGTTAAAGTTGAGCTTAAAGTCAGTTTCCTCCGAGAATTCGGGAACGACAAAGTGGTAGTTCGAATCGAACCTTAAGAATGAGAACATCAAATGTAGAACAACTTCGAAGAACCTATTAACCTACCACTTCTTCATCTCTGAGGCGGGGACATCGACGCCATCGGCCTGACGACCACGGCCCATGGCGAAATACACGTCCAGCGGTGTCAGACCCTGGCCAACATAACGCTTGGGAATGACGTTAAAGGCAGCCGAGTGGTCGAGAACGTGGTCATAAAGGGAGAATTCTCCACTAGAGATCGATGGTCAGACACGAGGCATCAGGGCGTAACCATTCACACGAACCTGGGGACATAGTCGACACCCTTGGCTTTCAACGATGTCCAGTTGGTCTTCTTCACATCAGCCGCAGCTTGGGTGAGCTGATCGGCGGTGATTTTACCAGCCCAGTAAGCCTCGACGGCTTTTTTCACTTCACGATTGGCACCTGATCAACGTGAACGGTATAAGATCAGAGAGGATTGACTCAGAGGGGAGGCATAGACGCACCGATGCGCGGAAAACCAAGAACAGCAGACGCGACCATGACTGAAGGACGGAGGTCGATGGGGAATGGGGTAAAGAAGGAAAGAAAAAAAGGCGAGAGAGATGGTAGTAAAATACGATTGATTACGGGACTTGCCGTGCCTCTACTAGCGATCAGTTCGCAATCTCGCGTACAATACAATATTGCACGACTTGCACTCAGCGCGGCATGTCATCGCCTATGACATAATGGGCACCAGAATTCTCATAGTCGTCAGCAGGTCTCACTTGTCATGGGGTCCGCATCGATAAATCGAAGGCACCTGTGGGAGTGATCTAAGTGACTACGCCCCCCTTTGTACTTAACGTGCGCCACCCCCGCTCCCTCTTCGCCGCTCCCCCACAAACCACCATGTCAGATAATAAATCCTTTGTTCTTCAAAGTGTTGGCAAAGTCTCCTATGAAAACCATCCAATTCCAGAGAGTGCGGTCTTCCACGATCGGTTGAGGCGTTTCTCAACCCTTGTTCACAGTTCGTGATGACGAAGTCCTCGTCGAAGTGAAGAAGACAGGTAGGTGGCTCTTCCCGTTCTCATCGATGTTGACGTTTGGTACATTTTCGTTTTAGGAATCTGTGGATCTGACGTACAGTTGTTGGCAGCTTGAAGGGGGATCACCTAGTTTACGGTGGACTCCTTTACAGGTGCACTTTCTTGTGGATGGTCGTATTGGCGACTTGATAGTGGAGTCCCCCATGGTGCGCTCGATATTTCATCACGAATTCCTCTTCTGATCTCGTGGCAAAAGGTCCTCGGCCATGAATCATCTGGTGTAATATACAAAGGTGGTTTAACATACCTCTTTTATACTGTAAGTATAATGACAAGTTATTCGTTAATCCCAAAGTTGGCAGCGGAGTGCGCAACGTCAAACCTGGTGATCGCGTAGCCTTGGAACCAGGTGTCTCCTGCCGCAAATGTGAGGCTTGCAAAACAGGCCGGTACCAAGTACGTAAATAAGTTCTCTCTCCTACATGCTACGCCTCACAGTCGAGACAAGCTCTGCCCCCATATGTCGTTTGCAGCAACGCCTCCCAAGGACGGCACTTTAGCCAGATATTATCGCCTTCCCGAAGACCTTGTATACACTCTCCCCGAGAGTCTCTCATTAGAAGACGGTGCTATGGTGTGATGCGCTGTCACTCTTCTCTGTCAAAGCTTGATTCTTGTCAGATGGAACCTCTTTCAGTTGGTGTCCACTCGGTCTTCACGCAAGCAAAATTGCAGCCGAATCAATCGATTGCGGTCTTTGGTTGTGGTCCTATTGGGCTTCTCGCCATGGCCGTGGCGAGGGCCATTGGTGCATCGAGGATCATAGCCGTTGATATCGTGGAAAGTCGCCTGAACTTTGCCAAGACATACGCAGCTACAGATGTGTTCCAGCCCCCGCCATTCCAGGACGGCGAGTCCAAGATAGCGTATTCCCGACGATCTGCAGGTCTCCTGAAGGAAACCCTAGGCGTGGAGGATCGGGGCGACAAAGCTATTGATGTTGTATTAGATGCTAGTGGTGCCGAAGTATCTATACAAACGGGTATCTTCGTTGCCAAGGTCGGCGGGACGTTTGTGCAGGCAGGTCTCAGCTTTGCATCAAGCAATGTCTCTCATACCCAAATTAGGTCGGCATGGGCCATCCAGAAGTCGTCGTGCCTATCACCTCGTTGCTCATAAAGGAACTGACCCTCAAGGGTTCCTTCCGCTATGGCGTATGTTTCGATTATACGCGCTTTTGCACAGTTGGCTCACACATAACAAGCCCGGTGACTATCGTCTTGCAATCGCTCTCGCCTCCAAGAAGTTGGTAGATTTAAGACCTATTGTCACTCATCGGTAAGCCGTCAGAATTAGAGCGTGGTTTCATGCCTCGTCTCAATACGACCCAGCTTTACATTTGAGGATGCTGAAACCGCATTCAATGCAACGAAGAAAGGCAAGTCAGAGGACGGAAAAGATCTTATCAAGGCCATCATTTCTGGCCCAGGGGTGTCAGTAGAGGAAGGTGTATGATTTATGACCGTGGACGTGGCGAATTTGCGTGAATCTAAAAAAAAGCGATGTAAAATAACCAGTGTATCGTCATGATGAATCGTATATCAAAATGCGTCGTGGGTTGGTTGGTTCGGGTTATTATAGCCAAGTGACCACACCCACGTGAGAACTTGAAACACTTTTCAAGACTTCGAACTGGCATAACTCAATTCCGAGTGGTCGTGTAACTCGTGTCCTGTGTCTCCTGCGATCGGGTCTTCAGCGCGCTTCAACAACTGTCATGCCTTTCCTCCCACGAAACTCATACTATCTTCGTATCTCCTCTTCGTCGGTCCTACCGTTCTATGTGGGCTCCTATTCGTGTTGTACTTGCCTCTGATGGACCTACATGCATTCTATAGGTCTATCTGGACAATGAACATGTTGACTGGATGTCCGATCGGGTGCTCAATAAAGTTGTCACTGACCTCAGGCCGAAGTGAGGGTGTCCTCTGTCATGCATGCCATTCAGTTGCGCTTACTGCCACCAGGATCATTCCGAAGTTAAGAGCGGAATCTGATGCATATATGGGACCGGGACCTGCGCCGGCAAATGCAAAGAAAGGCACGGTGGACGTTCACCGAGGAGGTACGTGTCACTCCCGAAGAAAATTCATTTATTCACGGATTCATCGAGATACATACCAGTTTGCGTATTTCTTGCGCGAAACGGAACCACATTCGGTTCTAATAAAGGTGTGTCCACTGCGCAATACGCCAGAAATCTCGTCACGTCCCCGCAGACACGAAATTTCGTGCTTGACACCGCGCCTCCTCCTCCACCATCGAGTAAAGCTTCCAAGTCACAGGCAGACGAACAAAAGAAGCGCTTATCCATACGGAAAAGACATGGTGCTCCCTCATCGCGGACGAAAAAACGTGCAAATAGAAGGGGAAAGGCAGCGAGGAAGAACAATGAGGGTGATGACCTGGATTACTCTCCGAGTGAATCAGAGTCTTCCGACGATGTCCTGCAAGTAGACGGAGACGGAGATACAGAAATGGCAGAGGGCTCAGACGGCGGCGCTGCAAAGAGAACGCGCGGAGCTAACGAGGCTACCACTGACTCAATAGATGTGAAGGTGGAGGAAGACGAACAGGGTCTCGCCCAAACAGCTACAGTACAGAAGTCGTCGCGTGTTGAAGATGCGGGGACCTCCAACGAGGTGCAAGACGACGACGAGCAGAAGCCCAAGCTTGCTCTCGAGCTGAAGTACCGGTCATTCTCAAACTTCAAGCGTTGTCTCTGCGTGGTCGTCGAACCGTGGCCACCATTGCGCCGTGACGCTCGCGCGCCGTCGCTTGCCCCTTCTGCTGCGACTGGGCAGTCGAGTCGGGTGCCCACCCAATCCGAGTCAAGAGGTCAACGTGGCAAAACCCCCTTGTTCCTTCCAGACCTCGACGACGAACGCGCGACGCCGGGTCCATCACGTAGCCGAACTTTGCCGCCAGTACCTTTGTTTGACGACCCTCAAGTTGATCGCGATATAGAGGAAACTGAAGATTGGGATGACAGCGCCGCAATAATGCAATTTAGTCAGCTATTAAATACTACGGGAAGAGTAACTGGAGCTATCGAGGAGGATGACGAGTTCGACGGGGCGGTACTTTTTGCAGACGCAGATGAAGCCAAGGAGCTGTGAATGGATATCGAGCGGTTGTCTTTGTATGTCATCGGCCTCGGTGGAACGAAGTAATTCCCTACACGCGTCCGATCTCCCTAAGGACCTCTACCTCTCGCCCTGGCATGACTGTCCGAAACCCTGCGGAAGTCATGTCGAATTGACCATGACCTCCGGATAGGGCACGTAGGCGCGTGGAGTAGTCCAACATCTGGCTTAGCGGGGCGACAGCGCAAACGTGGCGTTTCATCAAGGCGGAATGATTCTCTTGATCTGATGAAGACACGGTGGACGGTGAGAGCCATTTTGGTGGGATATACACCCCTTCTTGGCTATATGGAGTAGAGGACTCTTCATCTGACAGTGGGTTTGACTCGGCAAAATCGATAATTTCGCCACCATGCTCAACAAGGTCTTTCATGACTTTCCCGAGCACATCAGAGCCCACAGACACCCGGACCTGGATGAATGGTTCCATTATCGCGCCTCTGCCTCGTTTCTTGACATGATCCCGAAGGATGACAGCGCTGGCTCCGCCTAGGATAGAAGGGGGTGTGTCTGGCGGGTGATTGAATGCGGTTACTTGTATGTGACTTCGTGACAATGGGAAAGACGTGTGGGGCGAACTTGACAACGTGCTAGAAATACCTCGGGATATGTGGGTCCAGGGATCTTGTTCGTCATGGAATGTATCAGGGTGACGCAGAGGCTGACCGTCATCGCGTAAGACAACATTCTCGCCCCAGGCGGCATCACCAGTCTCATTTCCAAGTAGTGGCCGCAGAGAAAAGGAGACAGACACCGTCACATTCCTGCCGCCTACGTTTGTGGACCAATCAGTTTCGGGGAGTTGAGACTCGTCAAGCCCAATGCTCTCTCGGTAAGCGACACGCCTGCGTCCGAATTCACAGTGAACTCCCCATTCATCTCCGAGTCGTCTCTCGATAATCTCGAGATGGAGGGTGCCGAGACCATGGACTAGTAGTTGTCCTTCGTGAGTCTCCATACGCACAGAGGGATCGGTTCGTATCAAATCGTTCAGAGCGTCTTCAACGGGCTGGAGGTCCGCATGAGATTGTGGGATGACAGACGCGGACATCATTGTCGGCGGAGGAGTTATACCAGTGAACGAAGAAGGCTCTTTAGATCGACCGTGTGAAGACGTCAGGGTGTCCCCCGTGCGGGTGTGCTTGAGACCCAGAATAACTCCCACAGACCCGAACGGTAGCTCTTCCACTTCGACAGCCTCAGAAGCATATAGCAGCACGAGTTTGGATACCCTTTCCTTGACGCCTCGGGAGCAATTGAAAAGAACGCTCTGACGAGACAAGGTACCTGAATGAAAGAAGTCAACCTTCCGTTTCTATAATAGAGGCTAGGTCTACGGTGACAAACCCGAGTATACCCTCACAAAAGTCATCCAACCACGTCTTTTATCCCAGGAGACTTTCCATGCTAAAAGTTGGACTGGCGTTTGAGATCGAGAGGTGCCCGCTTCAAGCGACACATCCTGTGGGGACGCGAGCAATTCACCTGCGTAGTCCATAACAATCTCCGTCCCAATATGCTTGACTGCTGAGCCGCACAGTACAGGTAGAATGTCAGACTTCAAGGTTGCAGCCCGGAGCAGAGGTAAGATAGTAGGCGCAGTGACACTAAGATAAGCCGAAGGGTGAGTTGGTAAATCAAGTAGATACTCCATGAAATCGCTGGAAAACATGGCCAGGCGTTCCAGAAGCATTGTGCGGGCAGAAATAAGATGCGGGATAAGGGGATGGGTGGTGGGTAAAAGTCCGAGTTTGCCAATGTCCTCTACATTAGTGGGCAATGAACATGTCGACGAAGACCCATCAGGTAGCCACCGCCACAGTTCCCATTTGACTAAATCGACGATGCCTTGGATGCCAGGCTCGCCTCTTGCATAGTCTCGGGGATCAAAGGAAGCGACGGGAAGAGTGAGGGCCACCGGCATGGGGTGTATGCGGTGTGTCAATGTGGACAGTATCGATGAATAAAACGAGGCACCTGGCCGGTCGAGCTTATTGAGTACAAGAATTCGGCTAGGGACGCCATACCTTGAACAGTGGAAGTTAAAACGTGTGGAGAAGGCGAAGAGATAATTTGCTTGCTTACCTGTCCAACTGCCGCCAAACGCCTTTAGTCTGTGCCTCTACCCCCTCTACAGAGTCTATTAACACAATCGCACCGTCAACCACTCGGCTTGCACTTTCAACCTCCATCCCGAAATCGGCATGACCGGGGGTATCGATTAAATTGAACGTCCAGTCCCTCCATTTGACCGGAATGCTGGCAGATTGTATTGTGATTCCTCGTTCGCGTTCTGCAGGCAGAAAATCGGTAGTTGTGCTGCCGGTGTCAACGGATCCTGGAGTAGATATAAACGATGACTTGAGGAGGATAGACTCAGTGAGAGTAGTTTTTCCGGAGTCTCAGAACCAAAAATGTGAGTTGAGTCAAACAGCATGGAGGACAGGGAATAGCACACCAATATGAGCGCATATGGCTAGGTTACGCAGCTTTGATGGGTGTGTATGACGATGTGAGAAAAATCTAGAAAATACGTGTGGGAGCTTGCCCGGTGTACCGAACGCCGCATAGCGGGCTACTGGCGTTCGCAACTTGGACGAGTACATCCACCGTTCCAGTGGAGCTGACCTGGAACTGGAACTGGAACTGGGGAGAGCGCCCAAAGGGCTGTATTGACTCGGCCCGGCTTTTTGTTTGGTTCTTACTATAAGATGTCCTCTATTTCTATTGTTAGGTGCTTTAGTCACTTAATCCTCTATCATACATGGCCTCTCCTCACGTAGAGGTGTCAGCCCACTCGGATGCCTTCGAACAACGCCTACGTGAAAGGGAACGTTTGCGAAACAGACCTCTCGAGATGGTACCTGAACCAGCCACCGCGCAACCTCATGGAAGCATCCCAAACACACCCCTAGCAGTCTCGACAGTATCCTTTCTCCTGGGGGCAACTTTTGCGCTTGGGTCGTTGACGTTTTTATGTGGCGGTTTCTATGGGTTCTGGTTTGCCACATATCAAGTTGGTTTTTTCGTCGCGTCATGGTCAGCTTTCCACTGGGGGGAGTTTGCTGTCACGGCAGGCTGGAATCGAGAGAAAGTTAGCATTGACTGTGCGTATCTCTCTTTTTGTCCTTGACATAACTGAGTATCCGTAGCATTTCTCCTTGATAACGGTCGGATGTATCACGTAGCCAATGGTCTAGCGTTGACGGAATACCTGCTGTCTCTCTACTTCAGACCTTCGTTGAAGTCGTTCCCATATGTGTCGTCACTCGGTAAGCAGTGCAAGCCGTTCCGTAGGTCTATTTTATGGATGTAGAGCCCTCGTAGGTGTCGTCGTCGTTCTCTTTGGGCAATTCCTGCGATCTGCAGCTATGATTAAAGCTTCCTCCAACTTCTCACATATGGTGGCTTTCCGGAAGCTTGCGGGTCACCAGCTAGTGACAGATGGCATTTACAAGTTCGTGATTTCCGAACATATTCTGTCCACGTATTGACATGGACTACAGGTGGTCAAGACACCCGTCGTACGCCGGTTTTTTTTATTGGGCCTTAGGAACACAGCTAGTTCTCCAGAACCCCCTCTCCTTCTTTGTTTACTGGGCGCTACTAATGCAGTTTTTTTCTTCGCGAATTAAAGGCAAGCCATTTCTTACTTCTAACGTGGTAGAATTCGCTGAGAGTCTTCGCAGCCGAAGAGCGTGCACTGGTTAGTTTTTTCGGCAATGACTACGATCTGTATCGAAAACGCGTAGGCACTAAGATACCTTTCATACCATAGCACGTCCTATCGTACATCACTCACGGTTCGGGTTGCATAAATGCATGATTGCGTGGTTGAAGAAAAATACACATGTAGCATGCAGGTTTTGATGTAAATAATGCAACATTTTCTCAGTGCAATTACAGTAATCAGTCCTGGGCGATCGTAGTCTTCTCGGAAACATAAATCCCGTCTAAGAACTTGCGG
Organism: Lactarius akahatsu; assembly: GCA_021524915.1. NCBI lineage: Eukaryota > Fungi > Basidiomycota > Agaricomycetes > Russulales > Russulaceae > Lactarius > Lactarius akahatsu. The sequence continues at coordinate 517,973 of JAKELL010000004.1, forward strand.
ATATCTTTGTTCCGTACCCTACAAATACCCTGGATAGACGCCGCTGAAAGCATTTCTTGAGAATTAGGACAACTCTCAACAGTTCATCATCGTACCTGATTGCGAGACATTCTCGATATCCGTACCCTCGATGATCAACTCGTCCTTTTGTGCCTTGCTTTCAGACACCGTTACACCACCCAGCATGTCAACATGTCGCACTGTCTAAACCGGAAGCTGTCAGTTAGGTTGTTCGGTGAGACGAATCAATACATCGTACCTTCTCACCCAGGAAATTCCTAATCTCGAGCTTGTGGCCATCGTCCTGGATGATGCAGTTGATCGGGAAGTGGGCATATACCGCGCGCATTTTATATAGGAAGCCCTACTCGGGGCAATGAGCCATTACAAGGTATACATGACGACATGCTAACCTTTGTCACGCCAGTAACCATGTTGGATATGAGCGATTTCACTGTTCTTAGACAAGCGACATGTTTCCGGTTTCCCTGCCAAACTGCAAGAGTGACTTTGTTGCCCTTGCCCTTGACCAAGCGGACATCCATGTTGACATGGCGAACACTCTTTGTGAGCGTTCCCCGTGGCCCAGTGACCACAATAACGCGCGACTTGACAGAGACAGTCACTCCGTCTGGGATCTCCAGTTCTTCGGTTTTGAGTATGTCGCGCATCTACAAAGTTGGTGTTAGCACATGGACGTCTACTTCGCAGGTGGAGCATCCATCGGATAGGAATCACGACAGCTCCTTGATAATGACCCAGTCCCAAGTAAAGAGTAGTAATGTTGCGATTTTGATAACAAAATAGACCACACCTTGAGCTAATAGGTCTTGAGGTTGTCCGCAAACGGCGACGAGGCTATCTTGGTACGTGTGAACGTTGTCGTGGCGCAATTTGAGTTTATCGACCGGAGTTTCAACTGGGTCTGATTTAGCGACTTCTGACACCACCGTTTCCTTGCTTGTTTCTTTCGAACCACCACCATCATCGCAGGACATATCGTGAGCTGCGCATTGTTGCCAGTCAGGACAGCTCAATTTTACGAGGCATATTCGTAAAACTTCTACGACTCGTCACAGTACCCTTTCGATCTATCTGTAAGGTCATCTGCCCAGGCGTTCGCTCGAACGTTTGAGTCATTTTTGCAAGATGTCGATGTATCCTCAACAGCAGGCTTACAGCCAGCCATCATTTCCGCATGGTTATCCTCTCCAACAACCTTCATATGCATTACCTTCATCGTCCATTTACCCTGTTGATCCTGGAGCATTTCGTTCCGATTATACCGCTAGGCTAGCGGGGCTGACAGACAACTCACGAGTGATAATTCAAGCATTATCGATGTATGCGCATGACTTCTCTAGATGGGGAGACGTCGTCACACAATGCATTGAGGCCCATATACGTCGGGTGAGTGGTTCGCTGTCATCTCTTCTTTCATTCCTTTGGCAGCGCTTCTGTCCGAGTGATGAGTTGGAAGCTGGAGTTACCTCGTGTCATTATTTGTCCGTAGTTGCACTATATTACACACGCTAGGAGTCTAAAAGAAAAGAAAAAATGCCTTAGTTCCTGTCGCTTTTCGCCGCTGTGTGCGACGAATGGGCGAGGGTGATGTTCTATCTGCTCTCATCACTTGACTCAGCCGTTTCTTTGTTGTCGTGGCATTTTGGCACTCCATGCTGACACATTCGTTGTATTTCCATTTTAGGTCCCTCCGGAGATAAAACTCCCTGCGTTCTATCTAGTTGATGCTTTGTCAAAGAATGTCTTTGATCCTTATGCCGGTCTCTTTGCGTCCATCGTGGCGCCTCTGTTCCTTGAAACTTACCATCAGGTTGATCAGCAGACACGGGGAAAGATGGAGGAGATGCTTCTAACGTGGCGGACTGGGGCCCCCAACGGACGCGAGCTCTTTGGCATAGGACCCCAACTTGCAATCGAGCGCGGGATATGGCCATCGAACCCAGGGCAGGGTGTGAGTACTTTACATCGTCTTAGTGACTGTTATTAACATCGTGCAGTCATCCCACTCCAGTAATGCATTCGTCCCGAAATCTCAAGTTCTCAGCGAACTCGAGTTCGCCCTGCGTCAGAAAGAAAGGGTTCTGCAAAATAACCCGTATGACTCCGTTGCTTCAAATCATATCGGCATTTTGTCTCAAGTACGTCTAGACACCACTTCAATTCTATTTTCTAACGAAGGAGCAGTTGCGCAAGCTTGTTGAAACGGGCGTATCCCAGGAAGAGTTGGCCCAGATTCTGGCTCAACTCCGCACCCTTGTTAGGCCGAATCCCACTAACTTAGCCCCTACCCCTGCCCCCGCCACCCCCACCCCTGTCAAGTACCCCCATACTGCGCCATACCCGCCTTCGTTCACGTATCAGCAGACGGTCGTACCGAATGCTTCGCTCGTCCATCCTCAGTATCCAATGGCCCATACTCTTACGTATACAAATTCAGCGCAGCAAGTCCAAGCACCCGACACATCTCGGCCCTTATCAAATCCTGTTATTGCGAGCACTGCTTCCTCTGCTATCCCTAATATCTCTGGCTTGTTTGAAGCCCTCGTCAAAGCCGGAGTGGTATCCGCTACGTCCACGCCTACAGGTGCTGGTGCTACAACACAGGCACAAGATGATAGTAAAATTCAGTCTCATGATACTCAACCGCCCAGGGAGTCCAGCGTAGAAGACGCGCGTGTTTACAGGAGAGCCATCCTAGCCGAGGATGTGAAATTTTCGAGTGCGGAGATTAGCAGGTAATGTGTCTATCACGCTGGCCTACTACACAGCTCACAATCCTGTGCAGACATCGCCCGAACATAGTACATTTCCTTTACGATCGTATGCCCGTGCAATGTAAGCAGTGTGGTGTCCGATTCTCCGACACGGCGCAGGGCAAGAAGACTATGCAAGAACATCTTGACATGCACTTTCGGCAGAACCGTAAGGCATCTCAAAGCGTAGGGCGTGGCCATAGCCGGAGCTGGTTCCTTGGTGTTGAGGTGAGTGATGCGATGCGATCGTACGCAGTTCCGATCTTACAGCAGCTTGCACAGGACTGGATCCGTGACTTGCCTTACAGTAGCGATGACAAAGACATGACGGGTTTCTCATCGCGTTTATCAAATACCAAGGCCGTTGCGAGTGCAGAGAGTGCCAGGCGTGATGCTGAACTTCGCGCACGATTTGTTGTTGTCCCACCTGGCGATGAGGCGAAGCATATCACATGTCCGATCTGTAAAGAAGCATTTAAGTCTGAATTCAACGAGGAGGACGAAGAATGGATATGGAAAAATGCACTCAAGGTCGATGATAAGGTATGCCCATCGTATATGATCCGCGGAGGACAATCTTTAATCCCGCATTGGCAGATATATCATGCAACGTGCCATGCAGAAGCTTTACTTACGAATGGTTCACTCTCGGCTCGTTTGCGACAGGGGTTCATAGGCAGTCGCTCAGGAACACCGGATGCGCCATCTTTGCGTTCCACACCCCCGCAATCAGGCAAGGCTGAGTTACCATCTCCTAGCTCGAAACTTGGAATGAAGCGTAAGGTTGAAGTCGATAGTACTGATGGTCGACCAGATGGTTCCCCGCCGTTGAAAAAAGTAATATTGGCGGCCTATGCGTGATCCTCTTGCATTTGTTTGACTTGCACATCCATTCTTATTCATCAGCATTATGTATACTGCACGCAATACCATTTATTCATCCATGTGCTCTCGATCTTTGCTTGTGTAAGACTATCGAGTTCTTTGTCACAATATAGAATATCTGGGGAATATATAAGGAAATACTAGGGCATTCCACCTTCCATATTGCCGTCGTTCTGCCAAAGTTAGCCGCTGTGACCTTTGATGGATTCAGACATCGCTATACCAGGGCGGCACATTTTCGGAGATCTGCACGCCGTCCCCGGGGGTAGGCACCCGCATCGCGCTTCAATGGCTAGCTGATTATATCGCCTGCTCAGATATCAATGCCTTGAAGGATGCCACTCTCCGTCGAGTCGACGAAGTCATCAATCAGGACGTCGAGATGCAGGCAGGTTGCATTCATCGCGTTTAGTGGGCCAGAACTTGATACTACGACCTTAGCCCTTGGCGGTTGAAGTTTTCTACCTGGTGGTGGACACGAACATACTGCTTCACCAGCTAGACGCGCTACAGCAATTTGTCATCGATATCGAACACCACCTGCCACTTACACTACAAATCGTCATACCGGGCATCGTAATCAGCGAGCTCGATAGGTGAGTCAATATCATGTATTCAATCGTATGTATTTACAGAGGATGGACAATGGATTGTAACTCGATAAGACAAAAGACGCGAGATGATAAAGTAGCATGGGCGGCCCGTCTCGCTTCGACTTGGTTGCTCGAAAAAGTGAAAGAACGACGATTCGTTAAAGGGCAAACGCACGAGGAGACATTTAGGAATGACGCAAAAGGAGACGAGGTGAGGGTAAGCATTTCTAGGACGAATAACGCCTTGAAACTGATCGGAAATTTGCAGAGAGGAGGGTCGGAGATGAACGACGACCTAATTTTAGACTGCTGCCAGTATTTCGCGAGGCGTCCGCAGCAAGGGGTAATCAGGCATGTGGCGCTGTGCAGTGGAGACAAGAATCTATGTATTAAGGTTGAGAGCGTAGGTGGGGATTCCTAACACCATCTACGGAAGTGAGATGTTTATGCGTGAGTGGGAAATGATAGGGATCTGGACGTTCTGTCCAACGAACGGCTGGACGAGCCGTGCAATCGCCACGGCACTATTTGCTGGAGCGCCGATGGTGAAGTTGAGCGACTTTGACGGGCAAACGTCGAAATCCCAGAGACGAAACGTTCGGACGGGACTTGATCACAAGGTCAGTCCGGCATTACTCGCGAGCGCGGATGCGATGGAAGTGGATGAAGAGCCGATTAGGCCGAGCCATCCACTAGACGTCCTCCATCTGGAAGTTGTGGAACACTTTGCGCAGTTGCTGTTAGGGGTTGTAGATCGGGTTGGAGGACCGGAGGTGCCGTGGGATGGGCCACCGAAGGGACAAGTATCCGGGCATGCCCCAAGCTGGGCGAAGATAGGATTTGCAGAGTGGACACCGCGGGAGTGTGTGAGGTACCTGGGAATGAAGGAAGGACTAAGGGCCTCACGGGCTGAACTGGACAAACTGGAAAGCTTCCTATTGTACCCGGACCAGCGGGGTGGGCGCAAGGGACAGGACTGGGCGCGGGGCGATTGGGACGGATGCGTGCTCACGTTGGAAGAGATCGGGAGGAGTTGGGAAGATGACGGATTGACAGAGTCAGCGGGTGACCTCAGGAGGTTCGCTGCGGGGACATTCTTGCTGCGGATGAGGCCGACCGGGATGTGATGACATAATCAACCCTCCTTGAACATCGACCACAGCTTTCCTTTTAATTTCGTTTGTTCCGTTCCTTTCTTCGGTCCTTCCTTCATTTTCAATGGCCCTCAGGAGAAGAACAGTCCATGCTCTGCTATTCGTCCTCGGTTTATTCCTCCTGGGCACCGTCCTAGTACTCTCTTCAGTATCATACTATCTCTCAATACCCGAGCTTGCGTATATCACCGAGGAAGAGCTCAACTCCCCTTTCGACTCACCACCCCAAAACTCTACTCAACATCGTAGGCCTGAACGCATCCCCAAGATCATTCACCAGACATGGAAGTCCGAGACTCTTCCAGATAAATGGAAAGCCGTCTCCGAAGAATGTCGTTCTATGATGCCAGACTAGTTCGTTACTTCCGTCTTTCCAAGTCTCGATGTTTATGTTCCCTCGTTCGTCGTAGCGAATATATGCTATGGACAGACGCAAGCTCTCGCGAATTCATTGCGCAACATTATCGTTGGTTTCTCGACACGTTTGATTCTTACCCTTATCCTATCCAACGGGCGGATGCTATTCGCTACTTCGTCCTCCATCACTATGGTGGTGTCTACATGGACCTCGACATAGGCTGCCTTCGTCGACTAGACCCTCTCCTCATCTTTCCCGTCATCTTACCTCGCACCATCCCCGTCGGTGTCTCTAATGATCTCATGTTCGCCGAAAAAGAGCATCCATTCATGGCTCAAACTATTCACAATTTGGTCACCTTTGATCATAACTGGATTCTCAACTACCCCACAGTCATGTTTTCCACCGGTCCCATGTTTCTTTCTGCCCAGTACGGCCTCTACACATCTTCCCAGCCTCCAACCCCGGACTTCCCTGGTGGCGAGGTCCGCGTTCTCCCAAAGTCCCTTTATGGAAAGAACGCAAAACCAGATGAAGCGCCACATTCCTTCTTTTCCCATTTCTATGGTAGCAGTTGGCATTCAGATGACGCTGCTTTCATCGGTTTTTTGGGCAAGTGGGGCAAGGCTTTACTCTGGGTTGGGTTGTTCATATTAGTGGTCAGCTTGGTCAGACTTGGGTATAGCAGCTCTAAGCAACGGCATTATGGCTTTAGAAGCGTTGGCGGTTACGACGTCCTCCTTCCTCGCTGGGTGGAGCGCAACGGTCGCTGGCACTTGGACATGGGTTGGCTCTCACTTCCTGGTCGTGCATCACCGTCCACATCGTCCAATCCCCATAGTGATATGTTATCGGATGAGGAAGATGTCCAACTTCTTCCCCTTTCTATTGATATGCAGCCCTCATCACCAGTCTCGGACAGCTCCCAAACGGACGATGAAGATGCAGTCCATCCTGAAAATGGTGTCATACAACGCATAGGCCAACGCTTCGCATCACTTTTCGGATCCCCAGAATCGAGACGCCGAGGTCGCCGGCGTCGGGGCGTGATGTTTTTCCTCCCAGCTTTCAGTGCGCCATCGGGTGGTATTACGCTCACTAGTGACGATACCAGCACGGTTCCCCCGCTCACTCCCACGCGACCATCACAGCGCCCGTTATATCGGCCTGATAAATATCCACCACTACTTGATCCCGAGGCAGACGGCAACTCTCCTGGGCAGTCTTCCTCTGCAGGGAGGTCAGCAGGTTCCAGTCTTCCGTCATATAATGACGTGGTTGTTGCGGGACCGTTCCGCACTTCTGCTGGTAGTGCCGATGCTAGCGGTACAAGGAGACCACACTCGAACTCCAGGCTATCATAGCCTAGGTCATCATCGTGTGGACTGTGGCTGTGCATGCTCTATCTATCCATCTATACCTCTGAGACCCGTCTACATGGCCCCTTGGTAATTTATAGACACCCGCTCGTGCTTCCTTTGCACGGTCAATCAACATACCACTTTTATTCGTGTTGCTATATGTGGATAATGTCTTTTTCACATTCCGCGCCAACAGACCAGACTTGTTTTCTGCTTTCCGGTCTGCCTTGTGCAGCACCGGACGGGATTCTTATAGGGATTTTAATAGAAGGGCCCATCCACGTTGTTTAGTGAGCTCCAATAAAGTACGATTACACTGCTGTGATACCCGTGTCCAAATCACCTCCAAAAAATTCAAGCCACTTTCACAGACGTTCTACGCGCAACCTTGTGCATAAGGGCAGAGAGTCCAGCCATGGCAACCGCACCAATCGCGTACGTGACAGAGGGCCCGAAAGTCCAGTAAGAGGCACATGCTGAATCAACCAACCATCAGCACAACTGACAAAGGACCCATAAGCATGTTTACCAAACAATGGCCCGATGGCCCGTCCGAGTTGTCCAGACGAACGGAAGCGCCCGAGTGCCTGGCCTTTCGCAAGTTCTGGACGTTGGACCGCTCTTGGTGGTGGTGGCGTGCTTCCATTGCCCGTCGTCTCCGCAGTAATCTCCGGTGGTGCCTCGTCGCATTGCAATGACGCATGCGCCGTCAGCGCATTCACGACGGTCGCGGAAGTAAACGCCATGCAGATCGCCGCGATCTGCAGGAGCCGGAACGCCAGGCCGGGCTTCGAGAGGGTGAACTGGGGAAGTAGGGAAAGTGCGACGAGCGCGACGGCACAGCTGGACATGCCCCGACGGGCCATCTTGAGCTCCCCGACTCGCGTGAGTGCGCGCCGCACGTAGCCGCCTTGTATGACTGCGGACACTATGCCTATGCTGCCGATCAACTTGCCGTTTTGTGCATTGCTCCAGTCGAATACTGTCGTGACGCGCACGGAGGGAGAAGAGATAAAGTCAGGGCTTGGGTCGAGCCAGAGGCACGCATTTACGTACGATCGAACGTCAGAAAGGTGAGGGTGAACTCGACGCCAGAGAAGACGCCGAGAAAGAGGAAATGGAGCAGACGGAGAGTCCTGAGTGTCCTGAGTCGCTGCTCGGCGGAACGTACCGGAGTCACCCCTTCATCCTTCTTCGTGTGCACTCCGTTGGTGCCGTTGATGCCGTTTGTCTTGAACTCGGTGGAGTGTTCGTCGGTCTTTTTTGAGCTCTGTACGGTAGGCTTTTTGCCGCGGGTCTCGGGCAACGCGACCGCCAGGAATGCGGTCTCCGCCACGAGAAGCAATAGGGTAAGGATCGCAGGAGCGGCATAGACATTGAGTTCCGTGCCGAACAGGTACTGTCCGAGTGCCACAGGCCGAGAAGCAAAGTAGGCCCCGATGGGCGGCCCGATGCAAAAGCAGATGGCGAAGGCGATGCCCACATGGGCGAGAGCCTTGGCGCGGTTGGCCGGTGTGGTGATGTCAGAAAGGATCGCGCTTCTCGGACTGAGCGCCAGGATCGTGGACGTGTGTGCATGTGGATGTCACGTACATTGCCAATTGGACATTGCCCTCACTCAGCCCCCCAATGACACGCGAAAGCATATACGACGCGAATGTGGTGCTCTTTATCCATCTGTGTGAAGAAAAAAAGTCAATGTAGCTCGGCGCATGTAAGGGTGTTCGTGCACGCACACAAGGGCGGAGAGTATATTGCCGATCATACTGAGCAGAAGGATTTTTTTGCGTCCGTATTTGTCGGAGAGAGATCCTATGTATGGGGATACGATGAACTGAAGTGTCCTGAAAGACGAATTCAGCTGGGTTGCGTCGAATTCGCCTGTTCTACCACTGCTCACGAGAATACGGAACCCATGAGTCCACCTTCGTTGCTTTGTATCAGCTCTCGTATCAAGAGCAAAACCACGAATAAGCGTACCGAGAAGGACGATATCCCATCTCTGCGTGTTGTTAGGCGGCTTGTAAAACCACCCGCGAATTGTGGAGACCGCCCATAATGTGCGAGATAAAAAACCATGGGGATCCGATGATTCCCGCTAAGTATTGGTTGAGGTTGTGGGCACACGCTAGGCGGGGAAACTGGCATACCTGAGTGTACCATTCAATGATACGTGGAAAGAGCGGGAGCGGAATTGTGAATGCTACACGCTCGCGTCGGACTCAGGGGTAACAAGGCTGTCAACGGAGGCACTTACCGAATAGATCCAAGACCAGGGAAAGAAACACTATGTTTTCAACTTTGGCCATAGTTCAGTGAAGCCGATGTCGTGCTTGAGGTGTGGTTGGCTTTCAAGTTGTTATTGGGTGGCTGTACAGCTTGATTGGCGTTTGATCCCGGGCCAATGTTTCACTCAAAGTCGACCAGCGCACTTCGTGATTGTTATTGTCGCGTTTTTATACATCCAAGGATGGGGGCAGTGGGAGGATGAAGGTGTCATGCACTAATCGTGGCCCAATGACAAACTGTTTATTGCCCTCCGGTAATCGTCCACGAGGACCACAACAGCGTTTCTCCCACGAATACTTTCGCCCAACACCAGTAGTCCCACGAGTCATTTAGAGGCGTGTGATAGTTACGAGTGATTATCGTGCCTATGCTATGTAGTAACCTCCATCAACGAGAGGTCATCGCCGTCGACGCCTTTGAATCGCTGATCCTCCGACACCTGAGTCAGACCGCTCTGGAAATGCGAGCTCGTGTCGGTTTTGGTCACCTCCCGCAACGCCATCGTCGCGTATGCAGCAGTCCCTAGAATGAGTCGAATCTGGAGGGCGAGGAATCGACCGTCGGGCGTGGGTGCGGGGGCGTCATATCCTAGCAGCTGATCTTCGTCCGACTGCGCCAGCGGGACATCTGGGTCCGTGTACCGCAGCACGGACCATGACAGCTCCTTTGGCAAATGTAAAATATTGCGGTATGAACCGCTAAGAGTGTATTCCCTGCGGTCATATGGCCGTGAAATGTTACGTTGCTGAGAATGCACTAGACTCACTTTTGTCGTCGTTGGAAGTTGTCAGGATCTAGCCCATCCTGGATGAGATACTCTCTGTACTTCTGACCTAACGCGCCTCCAGGGAAGGCGACATCGTTGCCTGGTAATGGCATGACAACATCGAATATTGAGTACTTGTCAACGTCCTCCTCGGTAAGAGTTCTCACGCGTGGTGGTTGCCACGGTTTTTTGTCGTTTTTGCGACTCGTGGGAAGCTCTTCTGTGGTGAAGGACATGGGTAAGATAAGGAAGCCCTTCGGGGTGACCACGGACCTACATCCGCACCAGATTGCATGGTGGCGGATTCGCCGTCTTCGACGTCCACCTCAGTCCGTCCTGCCGTCCCAGCCCCAGACTCCAGGACTAGGTCTCCCGGAACAGGTCTGTCTGCACCCCAAGTCTTGATGCGCTCGGAAACAATCGCATTCCACACATACGACTGGTAGGCGTGGACATACATCAACCTCAGGTTCCTGGGGATCTGTCGGTCAGAGCATTTTGGATAAGTGCCCCGGCAATTATGATGAGTCACTACACTTGCCGTTGATAAAGCCCCAAGGGCGTTGCGCGTCTCCCCGTGTTGTTTTTGGTAACTCTCCAAAATACACCTTTCTGCGACGACCCGTCGGGGAAGGAGCGTAAGAGCTCTGTCGAGATCGCCATCGTCGAGCCACGCGCGTCGAGCAGCGAGCACGTCCGGATGTTCACCAGGGCGAGGTCGAAGAATCAAAGAAACAGCAAGATGCCAATCAGATTTGAGTAGAGCGAGCCCGATGGAATGCGTAGGAATAGCAGCAGTGCCAAAACGCTGCATACCTGGATGGACGGTCAAATGGGTGTGCTCATGCGCGATTGCAAACGATGAATTACCGTAATAGTTGATGAAACCGCGCTCTTTGACAGAACCCATGACCTTGTCAAGCGCTTCAACAGAATCAACCTGCACATTTCTGCGTGTTGATGAGATAAAATTGCGTCGACGCTTAACAAATACACACCTTAACGTGATTACGAAGGCATTGCCCTTCAGCATTCCAAGCTCAAGCGCAGCCTTTCGATAGACAAAATCGGCTGTCCTAACCCCGCGCTCCCCTCTGTTGCGAACTGCGTCGTCCGCGCTCTGACGCGTAGGTACACCATTAGCAAGTTTCCAGATGTCCTCGACTGTCTTGGTACCACGTCGTAGAGCAACGCGTTGTATTGTCACCCCACGCTTATCCTTGGTGCCGGCAGTTGAAAGATCTTTAGCCGGGACATGCAGAGTACGAGCCAAGTACTGTAAAGCGTCCTGCGTGTCTCGGTTTGTTTTCTGAAGTGTGAAGTGGATATATGGAGGATAGGTGCCTCGTGGAGCGCGCTCGGTACGTGCCCCTGTATGTGCCCATATTAGAGCACCATTTGGAGAGGAATAGAATTAGTTACCCCCTCTTCCAGTACCTCCTCCGTTACCTCGCCTGGCCCAGCGTACGACGATTCGCGAACCATCGCCGGCATTTATGGGTTCGCTCATGTCCGTCTCGCTGTCCAGTTTCCCACTAAATAGCTCTCGTACGGTCTGATGAAAGCTAGTGCGCGTCTGCTTTGAGACGATAGGCTGTGATACGGAACACTTTTCGCATGAGACAAAACCAACATTTGAGAATGGACGTACATCAGAGATCACTTTTCGGTGATCTTCGACCACTGGCCTCCCTCCGCGCCTGCCTCCTCGACCCCCCCTGGCACCGCGGTCTCTTCTTCCGCCTCTCTTCATAGCTTCATCTTGTTTTCTTGGATTCGTATCAGCGTCCTCCCCGACAGCCCCCGAATCGGAGATACTGCTGTCGTTGGTTTTGGAGGCCAGTCTTCCAGTCCAGCCCGCGTCACTCACGAACGGCGGATTGGGACCTTCTAAAAACATTTTTTTGATGCCTTCTATTTGTTCTGCGGACAAAAACGGGGCGAGTCGCGTCGTGAAGACGTCCGGCCACGGCACTCCAGGCACACGAGACTCGGAGGAGGCTGGCTCAGTACTATCTCCGTGGGCTGGGTCAAGTGTCTCGGCCAGTGGGTCGGTGCCAGAGTCTGTAGCGGCTTGCTCTATAGCAGCAGAGACTTCCTTCGGCGAAGGAACACCTGCGCCGACCTCAATTGGTGTTCCCTCCGCTTCCTTCGCCTTCTTCGCGGGGGGTTCAGGCATTTCAATGGATTTAATGTGAACGACATTGCTGTCTTGATCTACTTCGTAGACCAAGAAGTCGGTGAACCTTTAAACAAATCAATAGGTTTTTTAATGCGTATGACGAGTGTGGCGTACCTTTGTTTAATGATGCCGCCGATTTTGGGGGCGTCCTTCGCGACGTATTCCGAGATACCCACGTCAGACTCCATAAGACGAATGATCGCCCCATTTTCGTCCTGAAGTGGGGGGGCTATTCCGAGTAGAGAATGGCTCGGAGGAAGGATATTGGCTCCCAATTCATTCGGTACGGCAGTATCTGGTGATATCACAGACGAAGCCGGAGGAGTAGCAGCTTGGATATTTGTTTCCACTGCAGTGTCATCTATTTTGATCCTCTTTAACGGCGGTGCCTCCGCCGTGTTGTCCAAGGGCTCGTGCGATGGCATCATTGAAGAGAGCGCGACGGACCGGGGCCGCGGTCTTCCATCTCTCGAACTCGCGCTGAGGATGTCAGCCTACCGCAGAACATACGCCGACCGCGCAAAACAGCACGTAAACCCGGCTGCCAAGAGTCTCCTGGAAACGATCGAGAGGAAGCAGTCAAACCTATGCGTCAGTGTCGATGTGACTTCTTTCAACGACTTTCTGTCTATTATCGACGCCGTTGGTCCGTACGTCTCTCTCATCAAGGCAAGTATCAACAGAGGCACTACGCGACAATGTACAAAAGATTTCTGATAATCCTGAAGCTAGACACACGTCGATATCATCGAGGACTTTGAGCCATCGCTCATTCTTCGGCTACAGGAGCTCAGCGCTAAGCATGATTTCTTGATTTTCGAGGATCGCAAGTTCGCGGATATCGGTGACTCCTGATATTGTCGGCCAGTGTGTGGTACTTATGTGGTGAATCGCGATTCCAGGCAACACAGTCGCCTTGCAGTACTCCTCTGGAGTGCACAAGATCGCGACCTGGTCACACATTACCAACGCACATCCCGTACCTGGACCTTCCATAATCAGAGGATTGGCGGCAGTTGGCCTTCCTCTGGGCCGCGGCCTTCTGCTCCTTGCCGAAATGTCAACAGCAGGTGCTTTGGCGCGCGGCGCGTACACCGAGGATGCAGTTCGGATGGCCCGGGGCGCGCGCGATTTCGTCATCGGATTCATCGCCCAGCGCCGTATGGAAGGCGTTGGCCTCGCCGAGGGAGAAAAGCGGAATGAAGCCGAAGATTTCTTGGTCTTGTCGCCTGGTGTGGGATTAGACGTCACAGGTGACGGTATGGGCCAACAATATCGTACCCCTGAACAGGTCGTTTCGGAAAGTGGATGTGACATCATCATCGTTGGAAGAGGTATCTATGGTAAGCTCGGAAATGTGGATATCGGCGAGGTCCAGAGGCAGGCAGAAAGGTACAGGAAAGCTGGGTGGGACGCATACCTCCAACGACTGAACTGATGGAATGAGATGTTATTACAACAGAATAAACGACAAGAATACATTATTCACGTCCTCAATTGTGTGTAGTATTGTACAACACCTGTGGATTCAGGAAACGTCATTCGCTTCTACTCTTTTCCTTTCTTCTTCCTTGGCCTCCCTCTCTTCTGCTTCGACAACTTCGATGTCTAGCGGGAACGTTAAGATGGCAGCAATACCTGTGATCTGATTCAGCTCTGTCGGCACTAACATTAGCACGAGCAGTTCATCGATAAATATGATACGTACGTTGCCCACTCTCATGCATACTAGAAAACATGAGGACCTCTCCTCGCTTCTCCCGCACACCTTCCACGAGCGAAACATATCTCCTTCGGACTTCGGGATCGCCCGCTCGAAAGAGCTCGTCAGAAATGAGTAGCGTTCCGACGGCCCCCCTGTCAACCGCAAGAGCAACATGATCCGGGCCATACCACGCCCGCTGCTCATCAGAGGCAAGCATCTTGAAAAAACTGGCGAGAAAAAAATTCAGGAAGAGTGGCCTACTCCTCTCATCTGTACTCTTACTTGTCGAGCATGATACCTTCCCGGGCGAATTTGGTCTCTTTCAACTGGGCAACCACCTAAGGGTGAGGTGAGCGTGAGCGGGATGCCCTGATGGAAACTAACGAGAGGAGCTAACTTCAGGGCTCTTCAAAACCTCTACTAAGCTGTGCACATGTGGGCTGTTCACATGCACACGCATGAACTTCTGTCGCACACTCAGCAGTGCCTTGTTTCCTGCCTTTGTTGCTTGCGCCATAATGTGATCGAACACAGCGTCGCGCACCCAGCCAGGGCTTGCGATGACGATTGCACGGAGAGTAGGATTCGCATACGGGATATGCCGGAGGAATGACTGGTAGAGCGTATCGTAGAAGCGTGCGAGGCCCTTTTCGTGTGCGGTCACAGAACCAGCGCGCTTGCGTGGAACTGGAACGTCGATACGTTGCAACACGACGGTCATATGTTGGGAAAGCAGACAAAATGCAGCCGTGCCTACACGTAGAGTTCAATTTGCGCTGGTGATTCAGATTTGAGAAAATGCACATCACCTTCGCCACAGACGATGGCACCGACCTCCGCTCCGCGTCCAGGGAGCGACGCTTCTTTGAGCCGCTCGAGTGAGATGCTGTCCCACTCCAACTTCTCGATCCGGACGTCGCGATTCGATTCTATGTCCAGCGTATGGAACGCGCCCATCTTGACGTGATCAGTTTTCCTCCACGACGCGTCCTGTGATCTGTAGAGACGCTGTTGCCTCGACGGGTGTTGATGCGGAGGCATCGCTGGCTCCTGTAGTTGGAGTGACTGGCGGGGTGAAAGCAATACGGGTCACTTGAAGGGTCAGGTTTGTGCGAACGCGGTGCGATTCTGATGACCCTGTCGCAGACACATTTTGCACACGGCTTGAAAGTATTTGTGGTCAGCGAACAGCGAGAGCCATTACTATGAAGACATACCGTATTGCTGGAGCGCGTACGTTGTCTCCCTAACTCTGTCTCTGAACCCTGAGCGAGGGGAGTGGTACGAAGACGCTTTACCTCTTGAATGAGGTTATAGAGATGCCACATATCCTCAGTCCTCCTCCGGACGTACTTTGACGTATCCCTATACACTGCTCAAATTAAGCCCATTTCTGTGATATAAAGACGCACCGAGCCTTTGACGATATGTTTACCAACGATCTTCATCGCTTGACTGAATTCAATACTTGACTTCCTTTTCCGGTTCGCGCTGCCGCCACACTTGCGACACGCCCCCCAAACCATGTCCACCTCCAACGACGACAGCGTGCGGTAAGTCTGCATCGTGTTGCGAGTCCGTTACGAATCTTACCTTTTCTCTCGATAGTTCTCAGAACGCAAAGATTGCGCATCTCACCTCTCAACTTATCGCGTCCTCTACTTCATCGTCACGTTTAGACCAAGATACTGCTGATGAGGACGAGCTGTTCGCAGAACTCGAGGCGGAAATCGAGAACGATGACTGGTCCTCTTCGAGAACAAGGTCTCAAAGAGCTGCAGCGCGAGTACAACAACCTTTGTACCCACCTATACAGTTTCGCGAATGGCTGACAACGCTAACTGCAGAATGGAACGCATGAAGCAAATGCGAGAAGAAATGCACGGAAAGTACACCGAGTTGACAGATGAGAAGGAGGTGATACGGACGAGTGCGTGAGTTCTCTCACTTACTGGGCCCCTGAGAAATACGAGAGTAACATATGGCATCAATACGACAGGTCTGAACCGCTATGCATAATCCATTTTTACCACAACAACTTCCGTCCGTTGTGCGATTATGGACAAGCACCTAGCCGTACATTGTTTTCACTTCTCCGTCCCTTATTCCGATTCTGATCTTGCGGTTCAGACACTTGCTCCAAAATATTTCAACACGAGGTTCCTGCGTGTGTTCGTAGAAAAGGTCCCTTTCCTTGTAGAAAAACTGGGCATCAAGGTCCTACCCTGTGTTGTCTGCTTTATCAAAGGCGTTACGAAAGATAGGTGAGCAGAGTGGTCGGCATTTGTACCTCTCCGCTCTAACTCTGTGAGCAGAATTATTGGCTTCGAGGAACTTGGTAACGTGGACAGCTTCAGCACCGCAACCCTTGAGCTCCGGCTTCTACACACAGGTCAGATTCTCGCATACTGTCTATATACACGACTCAAATACGCGACCACAAGGCGTCATCCAAAAAGATTCAAATACGGTTGTCAAGCACGCACGAGCTGTGGTGTCTAGTGGGACTCGCCTACGTCAGGACCACCGTAATGACGACGATGACGATTTTGACCTTTGAAAGTAATATATATACATATCACTTTACCATAACGTTGAAAATCTGGTTTGTGTTACTTGATCACCACGACAACATTTCACGCATCTTGATCATAAGATCCATGGGAAAGGCCCGGTAATTGTCGGAAACAAGGCCCACGCCACTGCCAGTGAGCTCTAGTACTCGCTATTATGCAAGTTCAGGTCTTCTCTTCCCAATCAAGAGGACACCGCTCCGTACCTTAGCTTCATTATAAATCTCCCAATGAGGTCCTAATGGCAAAGAATCAGGGGTGGAGTAAACATAAAGCTGCCTCACAACATACGTTGCGTTCCTTTCCCGTCGTTCGGAGTCAGTGAAACCGCAAAGGAGATCCAATAATCTAACATAGCACGGCTAAGTCTTGCAGAATTTGGTGGCCCATTCTTGCTCACGTCCGAAAAGAGGTAAGGAAGTTCACTATCATGGGACACTCCAAGAGCTGGGTCGTCACTTGGCTGAGGGTCTGTGAAGATGTACGCGTAGGATGGTGTACCCAGCGCAGAAGTTGTTTGACTCCAGAAGCGGCGTAGGGCTTGGAAATAAATGTCTCCGACTAACGAACACACGTTAATACGGGTGATCTAGAACAAGTGAAGAGCCGCACTGATCGCGCTTCCTCGTTTGAAGCCTGGTCCTGTGCCAAAGGTCTGGTTTCCCGTCCCAAAAGGCGAGCCGGCGCTAGGGTCGTCAGGATAGAGTGACAACAATTTGTCCAGGCCCGTTCTCAGAGCATCAGGACCAACGGGAGATGGGGTAAAATTGGCGTTCAGCCAAGTGGTGATGTCCTCAGTCTGGAAGTCCCGCTGCAGGAACATTGTCGCTGTTTTGGCTATTAGCGTGCGTTTGTTCAAGACAAAGGGGGCAGACCTTCGTCGAGAACCGTGCCTGCTATGAACGGCACTCGTTGGCCAGCACCGCGGGCCAATCGCTTCACGGGTTGATCACTGATGACGCCTTCGTTCCCGTCAAGAACAGGCCGGAAGGGGAACAATTCTATAGCCATCCCGGCCCTCGTGCCAACGAGGAGATCTGACGGGCTGGCAGACATGAGACAAGAGAATGTACTATCTGGTGATAATGTAAGCGCCATGCAGGATTTTGTATTGTTTGCAAAGAGCATCCAGGAAGGGGTTCCACGGTACGCGTTGAAGATGGGAAGAGTTGATCCTACTCCAGACTGGAAGATCTATGTCATTTTCCTCGGGTGAGAAAAGGAGGGGTATAGCGGTGAGACGAAAGGGCGTACGGCAGCTCGAGCCACTGCTGTGAAATTCTCAGTTGAGGTAGTGGTGTGAAGCGGACAACGCCCCTGCACTCTCCCCAAAGAGAGTAACCTTTGATTTCGAGTGATTAGTGATTGTGCTGAGGTGATGGTAGGTGAACAAACCTTGGCGGGATCTCCCCCAAAGGATGCGATATTACTCTGCACCCACTCAAGAGCAGCCCACTGGTCGTGCAGACCAAGATTAAGGACAGCTCTTTCCGCAGCTTCTGGACCTTGAGGGAAACCGAGGGGCCCAACCCGGTAGTTCAAAGAGACAAAAAGTATTGGAGTTCCCTGTGCGGAGTAACAGTGGCATTGGTTAGGAGACGAGTTGACTGCTCTTGGTCTAAAGAGGTGCGTACTCGAGCCACTGACTGCTCCACGAAGTAACTTCCATCATAGATTGATGATTGTCCGTCTAGTTGGCGACATGTGAGTCGAGATGACGTTGCTGTCAGATATGCATCGCTTACTTAAAAGCCACCACCATAAATCCAGACCATCACAGGTAACGAAGCAAGCGAATCGATACCGGATGGTCGGAATATATTCAGGGTAAGACAGTCTTCTGACATGTCTGCATCATCTAGACCCTATATAATAGGATTCAGCACTGATGGTGAGTGCGAGGAAGGATAGAAGGAACTTTCCAGCTGCAGACATGATGGGCCGTAGCTTCGAGCATCGAATGATCGCGAAGGAACAAGAGAGAGCTTTAGTTGTGGAGGAGCAAAGCGAAAGCTGGCGGTTGGAGGCTCGGCAAATGGGATACCTGGAAGTGAGTCCGAGTCGTCACCATGAATCGGATATGATCGATAAGTGAATGCAGAAAGAAAGAACGACGGACCACCGAAAAAATCCTGATTATACGAGCGGAGATGTTTTCCAATGATGGATGTTCCTCCCAGTCGAACGCGAGGATAGTGACTACACAACAAGGTCGTAAAGTAGGCCCATACCCATGGATACCACATCTTTGCTGGTCGTTTGGAATGTATTCGGTCCGCGATCGGTCCGCGTCGATCGCAATCACGTGGGGTAAAGTCTAAAGATCGAAATCGACACACGCAATGACGTAGTTGGTTAAACGTAGTACAAATGGTGGCCCATCGTCTTGAACTCTTCACCATTATGGCCAAACGCTCTTGTTCAGATTCACTCTCTCCCCGGAAGAAATCACGTCTCGAACATCCCCTTAGCATCGGAAACGTTGCATCTCCTGAGGCAGCTGCTGCCGTGGATGCAGATCCTCCCTTGAAGAAACTTCTGCGCTCCTTGGAAAATGTCACAACCGCGCCCCCAAATTCAGGGGATGCAGTTGTATACTGGATGAGAATGGAAGACATGAGAAGTCCGCGCCCTTTTCCTTGCGCTACTTCTCTCCTCATCGTCCCTTCTCATATATCTCAGTCTACGACAATCGAGCACTCGCACAGGCTTCTGTACAGGCGCTCAAGGATCATGTCCCGCTTCTCGTATTTTTTGTCTTGAGTCCACAGGACTATGCTGCCCATGATAGAAGTCCTCGTCGGGTCGATTTCACCCTCCGCAATCTTTGCGTCCTGAAGGTCGGTCTCAATCTCAAGTACACTGGTCGCGAGCTCACTGAAGCGCCTACTGACTAGGGTTCCCTCGCAAAACTTGATATTCCACTCCATGTGACAACTCATGCCTCGCGTCGAACGCTACCTTCATATGTTGTCTCGTTCCTGCAATCAGTGAACGCCACTCGACTGTTTGCCAATATCGAATACGAAGTCGATGAACTCCGGCGCGACATAACGGTTTGCAACCTCGCAAATGAGGCGGGCATACTCCCTACTTTAGTCCATGACAAGTTGATCGTTGAGCCGGGTTTACTCTCCACAAAGCAGGGTAAACCGTATTCGGTGCGTCCTCATTTGATCACCGGAGGGCGTCTGTGAACCCGAAGTACACCAGGTATTTTCTCCGTTCCAGCGTCAGTGGTTGGCTGCCATCAACAAGAACCCGAACCAATACTTAGCAGAAGCAGTATCTCCGAGCGCAAACCCCCCCACTGTAAGGGATCATCCAATCCTCGGAAAGATGTTTTCCAGCGAAGTCCCTTCTCGTGTTGAGGGCTTTCAATGTCTAGACAAGCATCAGATGGCCGTAATTTGGCCAGCGGGGATGGATGCTGCCCGCGAGGTACGCTCGGCCGTATCATATAATTGGACTTTCTAATAATGAGGCAAAGATGTTGCGTCGATTCCTTCGCACGAAATCTCGACATACTCAATCAGGTCTCGCTGACCCTCTCGGCGAAGGCGCAGAAACCTCGGAAAAGAAAAGCAGGGCAATGGCCTACAAAGACGACCGAGACCGTGCAGACCGGGATAGTACAAGTCGCCTAAGGTAAATAACATGATGCTGAAACCACGGGAATTGACCACTTGTACAGCCCTTACCTTGCTGCGGGTGTTATCTCCTCGAGAGAATGTATTCGGGCGGCGCTTGAGCTCGTAGGGGCTACGAAAGTGCACACTAATCGGGATACTGGAATTGGGATGTGGATTCAGGAGATCGGTGATTATCTGTGTCCTGCGTTTCCCCTCTGCTTCTTGACTCATGGGCTCTTAGCATGGCGGGATTTTTATACACATGTGCTTGCTGCATTTCCACGTGTGTCGATGGGACGACCATTCCAGGAGAAGTACGCAGATGTGCAATGGGAGACGAACCCCGAACATTTTGAGGCTTGGAGAACCGGCCGCACTGGTGTTCCTATCGTCGACGCTGCGATCCGACAAGCGAACACAATGGGTTTGCTACCTCTATCACCACTTACGGGTAGGGGCTGACCACCATTTCTGTAGGTTGGATGCACAATCGGGCACGCATGGTCGCTGCAATGTACCTCACCAAGGATCTTATGATTGATTGGCGCCTTGGAGAGAGAGTATGTAATCGTCCCTGTTTCCTCCCAAGCGTAGCTTGAACTGAGTTCCACTACAGCACTTCATGCGGCAATTATAGATGGCGATCTCGCCTCGAACAACGGTGGTTGGCAGTGGAGCGCAAGTACCGGCACGGACCCACAACCGTATTTCCGTATTTTCAACCCTTACTCCCAGAGTGAAAAGGCCGACCCTAACGGTGATTATATCCGTACTTTTGTACCAGAGCTCGGGACGGTCTTTGGACCGGAGATACACAACCCTCCCGCCAAGCTGGCGGATAAACTGGGCTACCCAAGGCCGTTGGTGGACCATAAGGAGGCCAGGGATAGGGCGCTGAGGCGTTACAAGAACCCGGGATCAAAATGATCGCGGCGCCGTTGGTAGTGTAGCGACATAACTTTCAGATAGTCTCGTTCCATCTTCTGCGGGTTCTTCCTGGAGAAATAGTGATTTCATAGCACCCTCCGAATGTTTCAAGGTAGGAGCGCTTGAAGTCAGTGTAGGTGATACAGTTGACATCGATGATGTATTGATGCACTCATGCCAGAACGTGAATACCCAAGCTAAGGTAACATGCCGAGAACCAATCTAAAATCTCGCCGCTCCTTGACGGGTTCCAAATCGCATTGAATTGTGTCTGATGAGGGAAGCAGACCGAATAATTTCCTCGAAGAGGTAGCCGTAAACAACACGAAGCTGCCATGAGGGCATAGGCTGAGTATTATTACATGACAACGTGAGAGGTTTCTGACCGATAAATGCCATTTCCGCGGAGCCACGACTGTTGTAGAACAAGTCTAGCATGTGGACACAAGGGCACAAGGCTCGGAAGTAACAAAACATACAGTACAGCCTGAGTTAAAGGTAACCAACTTGGTGTTTGCAACGAGCGGACTATGGATAAGTTCTCAAATAAGGAAACGACTGACGACGAGAAGGCACGTGACGATTATCCCCGTGAGCACGGACTATACCCGATAAAGAACAAACAATCTACCGAACTGGACCACCGTTCGAGGGAGGGTAGGGACCTTAAAAGCATGAAGGGGGCGGCAGCCGTCTCTCTGCCCACCCAAAGACACCTCACCGACACGATGTCCTCAAATATAACAGCCTTCTCTCTTTTCCCCGCCTCCACCGCCGCGCCCTGCGCCTTCGGCCTCTTTGGCCAGAACCCGCGTGATACCCACGCGACCTACGAGGACCTGGCCGCCGTTATCGCCCGTCCATCGAGCGGGGTACGCACCCTCAGGAAGACAAGGAGCGTTGGCGGCGGGAACTCCTTTGTCGATGGCCTACGGAGATTTTTTGGAGGCTTTTAGACCGGGAGTTTTTTAACACGTCCACCCAACCGGCCACTCGGTAACCAGCTATTGGCACTTCCCATCATCCATCTCCCGGTGATGGCCATATCAATCCGTCATCCATCCATCATACTTCATCGGCGCCTCACCAAAGCCAAATCAGCAGCAGGGCATCTCACACACCGGAGAGCGAATCCACCCCGTCGTCGTCCTTTACATCCACCCAAGAAGTCATCCCGCGGTTCACGTCCAATCTCCACGGGCCCACTCTCCTTACAAAACTGACTACTTATTATGCCCTAGTTTTTGCAGCTTTTACCTTCATTCTAAATAAGCACTATGTCCGTTCCTTTCCAAGGCTTGTATCCTCGACTGGTGGTCTTGGCCGCCCATATACCTACTTTAGGCCTAATGTTGTATTATATAGACCCTGCCAATGACCCGAATCCTGTATCATTAATGCCGGAGTTTCCGGGTGACTGATCCCTTAATACCTGGATCTTACGTTGGAATATTACAGTACAGTACGACCTAGGTTGTGGCTTACAGGAACCGACCCGATTAAAACTTAAGGGGCACAGGAACAATGCTGCATGGAAACAACGGGAAATACAGTCCTAAAGGGCGATGTGAATTACAACAGTCCAAGGCCCCGCCTCAGAGAATCAACGAGCTCCCATCTGTCCGTGTCACCATGCACGTCAAATAAGTTGACGCCCAGCAGTCCATGCTGCTTCGCGAACGCTGACTTGAGACCGAGACTTTGGGGATCATCGTACGTGACGACTTGCTCCTGATCAGAACGCAAAAATGGCGTGTTCGAGCATCCGTCCCACTCTCTTGTGAACCCCCCACAGCCGACGTACACCCCGGGCTCACCTAGGTCCTCACAGAGCACGTTCTGGCGAACAAGCTCACGGAATTGTACCTGTCCGTTATCAGCGCCTTCGTCGGTGACAGCATGTATGCTCTGTGGCGGTGCATTCTGGTTGCGCTGACGCAGCTGCGTCGCACTCGAGTCGGAGATATATCCATATGACGGAACGCCCAGCACGAGTTTGTTTGACGGAAAACCCGCCGCCGTCCACGCGTTTACTGCGGCCTCAGCACTTGCCGCTGGCTGTGATGAGTTGTGGCAGGCGTTGCTAAGGGGTGCATTCGGTCCGGGGTTGGGAGAAGCTGACGCCAGATGAGAAAGGCAGCCAGATGGGGCACGGTGCTAGACGGACGCACCTCCCCACACGTCGTAATTCATGAGCAGGACCCAATCGAGAAGATCAACGAAAGCCCGAACGTCATCTATCGGTTGTCCATTTGCGCCGGTAAATGGGGTGGTTTGGACCGCAGCGGTGATACGAGCAGTAGGAGGAAGTTCGGCCCGTAAGAGTTTGAAAAACTCCAGCAAGTTGGCCGTATCGCTCTGGTCAACGTAATTCTGTGAAGACCCTTTTGTACCAGGGTATTCCCAGTCGATATCGATGCCGTCCAGGTTATACTTGGAATAGACATCTACGATGTTGCCGACAAAGGTGTGGCGACTGCTATCATTTTGGACAGCCCACGAGAAATACCTAAGACGAGGTCAGAGCAGGGTCAACTCGGCGGTGACACCACCTACTTGCTCCCATCCCATCCTCCAACACTCAATTTGACCTTCTTACTCTTTTGGTGCGCGACACCGACCAAGCGCAATAGGGTGTCGCTTTCGCCCTGAGCAAGGGTAAAGCTCTCGTCTGGCTCAGCGAAAGCGAAATCTATCCAGTCAAAGCGCGAGAAATCGATCGATTCCGGTGGGAAATCCTCTGCAACCCAGCCCGGATAGTAAGCCATCATAAGGGGTGTCAACACTGCGCCGGCGGGTGGTTGGTCGGAAGTGTTGTTAGCTGGAATGGGTTCAGATCCAAGCGAACTATGAGCAGCGGTCCCCGGCTTTGCAAGAACGAAGCCTTCGGAAGAAGGATCCTGGGGTAGGAAGAGTATCGGGCTATCGGGAGAGGCAGGTGTCGGAGCGGCGTATGTCAAGAGTGTTTCCTCGGCCGAAACGGCGGTGGGAAGAAGCTCGACGACAGCACGGAGCTCTGTTTCCGCGCCGTTCATGAAGGTTCGGAAGTAGGTGTCAAGCACCGGAGGATTTGCCAGGGGCAAAGAGAAGGTTGGAAACAGAAATGGTAAAAAGAATACCAAAAACTCGAAGCAGACGAAAAGGAAAGGCATATTCACAAAGCAACAATAGGGAAGGTCACCACCGGGGTGGGCCAAAACAGGGAAAAGATTTGAAAGGTGGAGTATAGGCCACGCGAAGGACGTGGGTGGATTCAGTCTGGACCCAATGGCCAGGCCATTCTGAAAAAGGACGAGGTGTTAACTCATTGTTCGAATACTTTTTGCATTGTCCACCCTCGCCTCCTATAGGAAAGCAAGAATTACGGCGTTAACGAAAGTAGCTAGTAAGTTGTAATATATCGATATCATGCATCATTCACGTGGCAGTTGCTGACTGACATTCCCGTCGAACAAAAGACGCTGGGTGGCGTGCATTCAGGCGACGCGTATAGGGGGGTTAATACCGGAGAAAGAGAGGAGGTGCGTGAGGATCTCCTCAGGACGCCATGAGAAGATCCGAGTAATCGAGAGATCTGAAGTGTAGAGTCGAATGAAGGTTGGGAGCCGATGGCAAGTAGGTCTAATAAGAGAATCCTCGCCCGGAGCTTAAACGGGAGATCATTGTCAGTTTAGCGATGTCGTCCTGTGGAGCTCGAAGAGAAGTAACAGAAGCATATAGTGGATGTTCCACAACCCCCTATCAAACAGACAGCAAGACGTGTGCCATACGTGTGAAGTAATACGAGTACGTCGGTAAGTCGGTGAACGAGTTTGCCGAGACAAGCAAGAGTCAGGGTACCTCATTAGGAAGTCAAAAAGCCCCGAGGAGGATGACTCGCGTGTGTGCCCGTGTCCGGTACGCTCTTCTGTCAGTTGGGCAGCGTTCCGTACCAGGCGCGAGCTAATTGAGCGCCGTTGTCGCCACAAGCAACCTGTGACCCGTTTCATGTGGTTTCTACCACTCCCGCGCTCTGTAGCCAGCATCGAGTTCGTGGATCTCCGGGCATTTTAGTATGGCGAACTTAAGTGCGAAGAAAGGTGGCCTGATTGCGATCATCTCCCATTCCCATTGACAGAGGATCCAAACTGGGTATTGTTCCGTTCTTAGAAGGTGTGACAAAGCGATCGAGATCTGCACGCCCACCTTTGAAACGCCCATCTATTTCATTCTCACCGATTTGGACAGATTCATCTTACCACCCGACCGTAACCCTGGCAAGTGAACACGACACTCTTATTCTCTCTCATTGTATAAATATCATTCATCCATGTCCAACCTCTGCCCACTTCTGCCTGTTCCAAAAATTGCTTATGGATCGTCGTCAGACTCGTTCGTTCTCTCCTCCTCCACGCATGCCTTCGCCTCAGCTTCTTCCTACTCCCTTGCCCTCTCCTCCCCTCCACCATCAACAGTCCCGCACGCGTCTCAACGCGCCCTCTCAATCCAAACCGCCATCCCCACTCTTCAAACCTGCAGCTACATCTAGCTCTCCAATTATCCCCCAACGGAAATTGCACGCTCCCCGTGCACTTCCCCACCCTCCTCTGGACATAAACCTATGGTTGGATGGCGATGACTTTGGTACCAGACGGGAAAGAAGCGTCTCGCCCCCTACACGTTACCCTACACCTCCCGCGGGACCACTTCACCATAACCACAAGCGTCGGCCTGCGCCCATTTCCACAACGCACCCTCGTTCGCGATCACGTCCGCGGTCTCCCCCTCCCAGTCCAGGCCGACCCAGCACACCGCCCCCAGTTCCACCCATCCCTACACAATTTTTAGGTGCGAGCCCCGAAAAGCCGGTTCTTACGCCGCGGTCTTCGAACTACCTCACCCCCGTTGGTCGCATCCCGCGCCTGCCACCTCCTCAATCGCGCACTCCATTCTTGCGAAAATCTAGGTCAAGCGACGCGATGACGTGTATTCGCTTGCTCACCCTCCATGATGATTAATTGGAGGATTTTTTTTACATATCCATCGATCCTTTGGCTAGGCAGATGGGTATCATTCGTTCACATTCTGACTCGATCTCTATTATGCATTGAACACACTGTACACTCGCTCTTCTTCACATGACATTTCCTTGCTACGCAATTACGAACATCTCACAACTGCACTGTATACTTCAAACTAAATAATTGCCGATCGTAGGTCGTAGCCCATTGCCATTGTTCCCACCCGTGCATTGTGTTCTCCATTGCCCATATTACCAGCTATCCATTACACATACTTAATTTCATAGAACCCGCATTTTACCGTCGGATTTCACCGTCGGAACATCGACCCATGCTTTGATCATTGAAATTATCGACGGACTCCAGTCATTCAACTTCAGCCGGGTCACAAATTTCAACACTGGACCGGAAATAATGGCCAAACGGAAATAGATGGGTGCAATGAGACCGATACCATTCCGTTGTACTAAGCGGTGATTCGTTGGGTGCGACGAGCGCATCCACTGAGCCTCCTGCAGATCCGAGCGTAGAGCACACAACCGTGACTCCTGCGCGTCATTGCAACATCCTTGCAAACTCCGAGCTCCGACCGGAAATAAGTAAAGCTACTAGCTGTGCCACGTTACGTGGCGCCTAAGCTAGCCAAGAGGGGTAGACCTGGCCTTCTTTCTTCGAGAATATGGTGCTCGGCGGCGCAGAGAGCATCGCTAAGACTGCGCGGTAGTGGAGTGGCCTGGGGCCTGGTCTAACGCGATGAATCTTCCCTTCTGTCCCTGGCTCGATCGGCGATTTCAACCCTATGACTTGACGCTCAGATGAACGCGAGTCAGACAGACAACCGACGTTCGCGAGTCCCGCGTGGCACGGGCTCATTGCTGTACGATGCACGATGGGGTTAATATTTATTCCGAACGGACACGTGGCGAGCTTAGTTTGCGGTTCACGGTGGCCACCTAAAAAAACAGATACAGATATGCCGAAAAGAGAAGACAAAAGGAAGGCTTCTTCATTAATGTGTGAACTCGACCAACGACACCACCCATTGCCGTATGTGCACAGTCGAGCTCGGGGAGCGTCGCGGAATAATCCCAAAGGGAGAAGAGAAGAAGGGGAAAATAAAACAAATTAAGAACGATCGCCTCGGCGTGACCGATCAGCGCTGCCAAAAATGCGTACGCGCCCAAACAAAACAGCATCCGCATCGAGAACGCGTCGCAAAGAGAACCGTCTATCGCGAGTTGTCCGTTGGTCGAAAAGGTTTGACGCCGCGGTGGAGGCTGTACATGTGCGGATCGCGGCCGCAAGGGTCAAGACTATGATAGACACTACCACGGATTTCCGCGGATCCCCGTGGCACGCAACCTTCCGCAGCAGAGGGTGGGGGCACATGTCGGCGGTGGTCTGGGACAAAAATTAGAACATAATATCGCCGCAACAAGGGGGTTTGTCCAATCGGTCACAGGCTACAGTAAGTTTGGTTCTAGCGCCAGAGCACTGGCTGGCACCTTTGCGCCACAAAATCTCGTCGTCGTCGGTCACAAAACCCCCCGGAGGTCGTGACTGGCCAAAGAAGGAAAAAGGAAAATTTCGGAAAAGGGTTCCGTGTTCGGTCGGAGATGAGCATGGCCAATTAATTGCCATTCACGGCATTTCGAGCGCCATGGCCCACATTGCATTGCAGTGCCACTGTCAACCATCGTGATGAACGAAAGGAGACGAATCGGCTCCTACAAGGTGGCAAAGCAACATGCACGTCATGCCAGTGGCTGGTATGACTTACTGTAAGGTAAATGTCAGACAAACTCTAGGAACCAACCATGCCACATGTTGGTCCTGGCACTACTAGGCGCGCAGCTGACAATTGCCCATGGCGTCGACATGTACACATTTTTGACAGCAACCGACAGCAGGAAAATTAATACAGACTACATAGCCATCCATGGACAGGCAAGGCGAAGGAGAGAGACGCGTCAGCTAGGGCTACAATGATGCGACATCGTGAGGATAAGAAGGTTCCGTACCGGATACACTAAAGTTGGCTGGTCCGAGCAACGGCTGTGAGTTCATGTAGGTCCGTCCGATCGTGTTGTGGTCTCCTGTGTGAAGAACCTCAGAGTCCCATTCTCTCAGCCAATGTCCGGTCGCGGTCGCTTCCACCATACCCGCTTCCACCGCCACCGCCACCGCCACCACCCGAACGACCTTTACGACTGTGCCCACCACCACGACGAGATGTCCGATCCCTATCTCGTTCTCTGTCCCGAGCACGGTCCCGGTCCCGGTCCCGATCACGGTCCCGATTCCGCTCGCGTTCGCGCTCACGAGGCTCACGTGGGGCGACCGGGGACCTGTGGTGTACCCGCCGTTCTGTGTCCCGCTCCCTGTCTCGGCTCCGTCCTCGCTCTCGTTCTCGGTCGCGCACCCGCTCTGGTTCCTCAACGGCGACCACTTCGACCTTTCCGCCGGGTGCCTTCCGGATGTCGGGTGATTGCAGGGGCGAGTTTTCGGGCGAGTCTACGTGGCGGGACGTAGAGCGGCCACCAGTCTGGGTTTGCAAGCGGGGAAGGGCGTTGCTGGATGTCGCTGGAGACGCGCGTGCTTCAGACAGCCGTGGCTTTTTGTGCGCACGGGGGGCGGTAGGAGGGGGCTTGCTAACGCTTCCATTTCCGTTTCCACTCCCGTGACTGTTTCCATTTGGGTTAGTGCTGCTTGGTGCTTGCATGTGTGGGGGGACTTGGTGCGTGTGACGAGATGACGCATTCACTGGACGAGTGGGAGGAGGAAGTACGATCTCGTATGACTTTTCAAGTTCATCCCTAACACGGACGTGGGTACCCTGGATCGACGGAAGTAAACGGGACTTACGAGAGGGACCGAATGACTTGGTGAGATTCTGCAAGCGCGCAGAAGACGGAAGGTCAACAATAGCAGTGCGTATTGTCATGTACTTTACACACCTCGAAGCGCGGTCTCCAGCCTGTTCGCTGCCCGTCGTAGGCCACGTACTTCCTCCTTTAGTTTACCGGTTTCGCTACTTTTTAACAACTCGTAAAGTTCGTCATTCTCCTCTTGTAGAAGCTTGGTGCGCTGCGCGAGGGCGGTGTTCACGGTGCTGGACGACGATCTAGCACTGGATTCAGCCGAGAGAACGTCAATTTGGGTGAGGAGTAGGGATATAAGGGCAGGCGGAAAAGACAAGGGTTCCGTGAGAGAGGGATTAGGCTGAGTGGATAGATATTGACGGAGGGTGTTGACCTCGTCCTGTGTGCATTACCAACGGAACGCTATTGGTGAATGGACACGGAATAGAATGCCGAAAACGTACAGTCAATTCCGCGAGCTGAGTGTCCTTTCTCCGCAAAAGAGCTTCCAGCTCCAGCTCGCGGGACGACGGGAGGTCCATGACAGGAGCAGACTGACAGAGGGCGCAATAGGCGCGTCCGGATTCGACCTCCTCATACCAGCCACGCTAGATGACGTAAGCGAGTTGCGCGTCTCGGACAAGGCAGACCAACGCTCTTTACAAACTCCTCCGAGTCGGTTACCGGCTTTGACACGCAGGCCGCTCGATCGATCTCACAAATTTCCATGCATACTAATTGATGTCGGCTACCCATGGCTACAAGCTCAGTATCAGAGTTAGAGTACAAAATATCTACCTGAGTGGCGATGCGGCCAACTAAGCGATGAGAAGACGCGAGACGGAGCATGGCTGGTAGTAAGCAACGAGGCGATTCAATTATTGTGTGCTTCCGAGCCCAATAGAATCATCCCACTGCTGGACTGAAACAAAGATACCATCAACCAGCCCAATTCACCACGCCCGAACGAATTGCAGCGCGCACGATAGCTGTCGCTCGGGAGAAGTTGGCCCGCAGGGTGTTCGTAACATACAAAAGTCCTTTCGGGTAGACGTGAAGGGGTACGCAATGTACGAATCATGAGCACTTGCGCGCCGAATCCGTGTTGCGGAGATGGGTGGGCGGCACCGGACTGCCGTGCTGGGAAAGCGCAGGAACCCTGCTGCGTAGCCGAAGCCGGACATTGGGCGTGTTTGTGTGTGCGTATGGGGACCCACTCATCGAGTTAGTGGTCATGGATACGCAGGATATCGTGTCACCTTTTTTGAGTTGGAGGTCCGAGTGAGTCGCGCTCTTGGCCGAGGAAGACTGTATCCAAAGAAATGAGAAGCGTTCTGTGTGCTCACCAAATGAATCAGGCCATTTAGTGAACACACAGAATACATCTCAATTCCACGGATGTGCGGCTTGAAGCCGCGCGTCGCGGAAAGCGACGCGTCGTACGACGATGAGGCGCAACGTGGCGTTGGCGGATGACCAGCGCGTTTCGTAATATACGAATAACGTGACGCTTCACCGCGCCAGCGGCGGTGTGATGGGCACACGCACACCATGTCGTCAATGAATGTACGAAATCACCTGTTGGGACCCGGCGGGAGCGCGGCCGTGCAACGTCTGACGTGCCGCAATTGTTGAATGCTGAGCGCCTGCAATGTGTGGAAGGGTAAAGCGGGTTGTCCCCGGCTGCAATGTAGAGAAGGTCCACCGGTTCGAAGGAAAGATTGGAGACGTCTCGTTGCCGGAGCAGAACACAAGAAACCTTTGAGTTGTTTATACTTTTGAGCGGGCATCCTCAGCGTGCGGTGCTTAGAAAGACTAAGGCAGGACAAGGACAATGAGACGCTGGAGTCTGCGATTGTCCGGCTTGTAGCGCGGCCAGGTTCATGAGCCCTTCGAGGTAAGCAAAATTTTTTTGAACACTTCAGTCACGATGACTCGACACAACCTTACACCAGGAGTGCACAACGGGGGCCATGACCACGTGCTGTAGATCGCCCCTCCCGTGGCGCCGGCAAACAATGACAACAGCATTGTCGCTGTCGACACTGTATGTCGCGTGCTGTGGCACGGTGAGATCCGAGGCGCACGCAGAGAGATATACATACATGTAGCGTAGTCTTGTCGTAGGCGAGCACCCAGACGCGTTCAATATACTGCATCAACGTAAACCAGTCGTCATGTGCCCTCAGGACCATCCCGTAAGTGCAGAAGTCCACTCTTGCAGATAGTGTGCGTACATCCAAAGCATGATTTAAAAAGTTGGAAGGGCTACTCTGGGGGCTCGTTGATGTCCAGACGAGATGTGCAGAGGGAACGGAGTATAGAGACTTGACGGAGATGGTCAAGAAGACTTTTTGACCTGTGATGTTGTGTCTGGTGTCCAGGAAGCACCTTCGGAGCGACCGACGAGGCACACCATCTGGGAGGCGCACAAAATATCTGGCCCCTCGTAGATGACCTGGGCACAATAATAGGTTAATCAAAATCAGAACTCACAATACCAGAACTCAGAAACCCAAAGCCCAGAAAACCAAAACATAGAAAACCAAAACCGCGGTCAACATGCCCACCTGCAACGCACGCCTGGTTAGGATCCTGCTATCAGAATCGGAGATCTTAATCTGGACGCTGAGACGAGAACGTGTAATCCGTGGCAACGAGCAAGACCAAAGTGCCGAGAAATGATTACATAAAACCTGTAAAGCTCCCCGGGCCGAACGCCCTAGCGCCACACTCGTTTACGACCTGACCAAGTTCACATCTTGTGCATTTGCGTAGCCCTTAGGCCTCGTCACTATACTTAGTAACTTTTGTCTAATAAATCACTTGTTCAAAAAAAAAAAAAAAAAAGGAGATACTTCCGGATGTACCACAATGACATCACCCGGCTATGATAGGTGCAAGGCTCAATTCGCTCCACTCTGACTACAGTATATACAGTGCCATCCCTACATCACGGAATATAGAAAAATAACGAATGCCGAATGCCGAACACCTTGATACATTCACCCAAAGCGATACGCGATACACTGTTTCTGGAGGGCTCAAGTGTGTAGTGCTTGTCATTGCGTTGTGGAGCAAACTCACTTCGAAGGCTGTAGTGGTTGAGAGAAAGGGTACGAAGAAGTCTTCTGTTGGCAACAGCGAAAGATATGAACGTAATAGGTCGGCATGCGTACGTTTAGGTTGAGATTTTTGAGATCCAAAGTTCCAATGCGCCACCTTTTCCGAGAAACGTTTCAGAGTCCAACGACCAATCAAGCAAGTATCGAGAGAAGCGGTGTACCCAAGTGAGTTGGGAACCGCCTTCGATACAAGACGGATACAGACAGACCCTCCGCCGAGATGTTAGAGACGCCTGCGGCCTGCCCAGCTTATTTTCCAGTAGAAATTCTTTGCAGGAAGTCCCCGAGACAGCGTGGTGAACAAATTGGCAGGAAGATCCGAATGCAAGACTCGGTCTCCTCCAGAGTGGCGTCGTCGTTCGTAATTCTTTCCTAGTACAGCTGGAGATAAAACAACATTCAATCCGTGTCGGACTAGCGAGAGCCAGTGGCCGGGAACTAAGGACTAACGTGAACTTAGAGTTCTATAAGATGATGATGATGTTGGTGTCGAAGACATGGCACCTAAGACAATGATGGATACCCCTTCCTATATCTTTATGTTCCCTGTCGCTAGAGCATAGAACGTGAGAGCCACTGCGCCACTTACAAAAGTCGAGTCAATAAGTGCAAACAAGACCGGTTTTCGTTTTCGTGTGTGCTGACTCTCCCTGTATTCGCAAGCTATGTTTTTGCAAGCTATGTGACAGATTGGACTTGGACCTGAACTCGACGATCCTCCCCAGGTAAGTCTTTCTACTGTTTTCGGTGTCCTTTTTGCGATATGCATTGCCCTGATGACTTTTCAATTCACACTGTATGAACAGCCATGTACGCCATGTGCGATGTGGTTGTCTTGACTGTTTTTCTACAACGGTAGCTGACCCTCACAACCTTTTCTGTTCCTCATATTCCTTCATTTCCGTCTTCCCATCGCTGATTCATTCTTTTTTATTGCAAGATGTGATCGTACTCCGAATCGAGGCCCGTCGTACAGCACTCCGCCTTATTTTTATGTGCTCGGATGTATAGTATGATACCCCATTGTTATACCAAACCAACTAATTATATTGGATCACTATGAACCTCTTATGATGATTTCTCGAGAGACTCTTCGTTGTCAAATGCATCAGGGGGAAGTTGACCTTGCACCTGGGTCAGAGCCCCTTTGAAAATGTAAAGAAATGATCCGGCTGTAGCTGGAGGTGGATTGGGTTGATATGCCACTGGCAATGTACACCGAGGGCAGCGGAATCTATATTGTCGTTCGTGACCGCCTCGCGTCCTTGGTAGAGTGAGTTGGCGTAAAAAAGAAGTATATTGGGACAAACCTCTCAACAAGTATCGGTTCGCAAGGTAGTGCATTCAGTTTGAAGGCTTTTGCCTTGACACCATTTTTACCTTGTGAGCGGACTATGATTGCGCCGTCCGTCTGCCGTCGCGGGAGGGATGACAAGGTCGCATCAATAACGAGCTGGAGAAGTCCATGAGAGTTGATAATGCTGGAGTTATGCAGTGCCATACGATAAATTCACCACATATACAATCTAAAGGGTAGAGTAAGTGCGGGCTCAAGAAGATAGTAAGCATGTTGGGCTCACAGTACACTCTCAGGGCAGCTGCCGATGAAGCAGTCGGTCTTGCTGGAGCAGATAGGGTAAATAGAGGTCATAGTCAGCATGAGGCCAATACGCACCATCGGCCGAAGTTGAAACTGCGGATCTGGAGACGACCTTTGGCATACACGCGACTCTACCTTGTCACGGTCGTGAAGATTGTGAGAGAGATCACGTGGTACTAATAGGAATAGCAGTGGATTGGAGGCGGTGCGCATTGTGCTGTTGTTTTCCCTTCCCTTCCCGACACTCCAATTACGACCGCGTCATGGCCGAGAAAGACACCAGCGCCCGTCTAAGGAAGGCAGTCCGAGGTTGTTCCATCTAAACATCTATATCTGACCTTTATCGTACTGATTTTGCACAGAAAATAACCTCTTCCTCGTGAAGCGTCTCATCCAGCGCATAGATATGCGAAATCCTGATTCAGGACCGAGGCGATATACATCGTTGGCATGGGCCATAGTCGAAGGAAATGAGGACATGTTCGAATTTCTGCTGAATGCTGGGCACGACGACGACGAACTTAGCAGGGTACGACACAATGAGACCTTCTGTACAGACACCTCTCTCATCAACTTGCGTCAGGATTCGGAGAATAGCACGATCCTCATTCTACTCGCGGACATCAAGCCGCCGTCGACAGGTCTGTACGCTTCCTCGGATCCTGATTTTATAGGTTCCGCCCTTCGCATGGCAAGAATGTACTACGACCGGTATCCATTCATCCTGGACTGGTCGGATTCATCCGGAAGGACCGCATTGCATGTTGCAGCTCTGAAAGGGAATGAAGAACTCGCTCGAGTATGTCTTCTTTCCTTATTCATATTCTCCGCCATCTCGAACTTTCACTCCCTAGATGCTCTGCGATTTGGGGGCCGACTTTGATCTGTCCGACAATCAAGGAAATACACCGCTGCATCAGTAGGTCCGGAGCATATCGAGTACCAATCTTTGTTCATGTTTTGTCTCAGCGCAAGCGCTTGGGGTCATATTCCTGTGCGTAAACTCCGATCTGACGTGCTACTTAGAGACTGACCTGAATTTAGATTGTGCAACTATTGATTGAGCGGGGGTGCCAATTTGCTGCCAAAAATAATGACGGATACTCACCGTCTGACTACGCGTACTCGTAAGTTCTCACATGCTACCACAATGACTGTCCGAAAATGCTTTATGTGGAATCAGCTATAGCGTCCGCGACACGCTCGAGAGTACTGCTCGCGCACAGGTGGAACATAATAGGAAGGCACGACGCGTGTTTGCCCAGGCAGCTGCCCGAGCGGCAGAACTAGATGGTTACGAAACGTCAGTAAAGGCTTTGGGACTGAAGGACTCGACGCGGAATCGCAGTGGGTCTGCCGCCAGCTACACGACTGCCACCTCAGACAGCGGCGACGTCGAAAGCCTGCCGTCGGGGTACTCGTACAACAGCGGAATATCATCCTCTTCTCTACATAATGCATACCGTTCTGGCGCGTCCTCGGGCAGCACGGGTACATTCTCGGCTTCCTCACCTACTCCCACCTATTCGTATCCCGGCTTATCTTCCTCTTCTAACCCAGCATCCGCACTATCGCCGATTGCGTCGCGCGTGCGGGAGCAGGACGCTAATGCTATGGAGGCGTACCTCCGTCGGAACCGCAGCGGCAGCGGATCGACGGATGTCAAGATGGTCGAATTCCCTTCACCCGCCGGCAATACACAGGTCTCTTCCGGGCCATCTGTGAATGGGGACAATATCGCTTCGTTACCTGGTGTTCGTGGGTCTGTTACCCCACGCCGTCGACTACGTCCCTCGTCGTCTGCCGCCCAGCTTCGAAATCACACCAAACCACCTTTCATTGTAACAACACCAGCAGCTTCACAGGACGTTGCACAAAGGAACCGAGCAGGCACCAACCCAACTACGAGATTGCCGAGTTCTCCGCACTCACCACTGACAGACACCTTTGGGCCAGTGTCGCCTGCCGGTCAGAGACTTCCTTCGCGCAATAGCTCCCTAAACGCTCTTTCAGCATCAAATGATGATGCGGAGCCAGAGAGATTTGTTGGGCCTTCGAGCGATTATGCGGTTTTCCCTGACCCCCCAGAAGAGGATCCTAGTCCGACGGTGACGCCGACGGTGACGAATACACCGACAAGTCGCCGATTACCGTTCCACATACTATCGAAACCCTTACCTAGCATTGATCTTCATAACGGACATGGACATCGACGAGGGTCATCTATTCACTCTCTGCGTTAACACAGTGCTGCTTGTTTGTTTGCTTGTTTGTTTGTTGTTCGCTTGCTTGTTTTGTACGCGTTGTAGCAAAGTTTGAATTGAATCTCGATCTTGATCGCCAGCGCTCCGCGGGCCGATCAATGCCGATCCGGGCTGTTTATAGGGAGTACGCATACACCTGCACGCTATAAACACACGCACACTCACCAGACCTTCCTCCTCCCACCATCCTCTTGGCTTGGTTATGACAATTACACCTATCTCCGGTGTAGACCCTGATCCTACAACGCAAATCCCTTGGCCTGGTGCACGGAAACGATCGGACCGTGACATGGATTCTCCAGGGGCCGTCTCCCAGTCAAATGGAAATTCTCGCTACAATTCTCCACGTCGCCCGTCTGTGATATCCGGAGGTGAACTTCATGGAAAAAGGCGGCTCTCGACACTTGATCTGTTCAATCTGAGCATCTCCATGGCAGGCGCCCAAGTCGCCTGGACGGTCGAGCTTGGGTAACTGAAACATGTCCCTAATTCCACGTATCCTTCTGAACCCATATCAGATATGGAACACCCTTCTTACTTTCCCTAGGGATCTCTGAACAACTTACTAGTCTTGTGTGGCTCGCAGGCCCAATTTCCGGCCTCATTGCTCAGCCAGTCATTGGTGAGCGCTGTTGTTTTCCCTATTCTTTGTCCCAATATGGTATTCACCATTCGATGCTTTCTTAGGTGCGATCTCCGACTCGTCCACGTCGAAGTATCGCCGGCGGTACTGGATAACGCTATCAACCGTCGTCCTCGTGGTTTCAACTCTGACACTAGCTTATTGTCAGGACATTGCGTCGTTATTTGTAGATGTGCTCCGCACCGGTGCGGGCGATTGGGATCCTAAGCAACGTAAACAGGTATGATCTACCATCATTGACAACTTCCTACAAAACTTACACACAAACAGGCATCCAATGTCGCCATTGGGCTTGCCGTTATATCCTTTTACCTCCTGGACTTTGCTCTCAATGCCTTGCAGGCTTCCCTCCGCAATCTTGTGCTCGATATCACCCCTCCAGAACAGCTTAGCGCTGCAAATGCTTGGCATAGCAGGATGTCACAGGCGGGAAACATCATCGGCTATGGGTTCGGTTTCCTTCCCTTGGCAAGCCTTCCTATTATCCGCTTGATAGGTGGTGATCAGTTTAGAAAATTTTGCGTCCTTGTGATGTTCGTCCTTGTGGTTACTGTCTGGATCACTTGTTATACCCAGGTGGAGGAGGAGCGTATTCTCCAAAGGCAGCCTGAAGGGTACGTGGCATCTATCTTGAAGATCTCACGAGTATTCAACCAACTTGCAGGACATTTCGGGAAATCTGGAACAATATTTACATTGCTGTTGTCGCTCTGCCTAAACCAGTGCGACGTGTGTGCTATGTGCAAATCTTTGCGTTCATGGGTTGGTACGTGCTCAATGCCTCTTCCGCTGAGTATCGCTGAGTTGAAGTTCTAAGGTTTCCTTTCTTATTTTACTCGTAAGTAGCGTGGTGACTATTATCATTTCTGCCCTTACTCCGCCTATGCAGTACTACATACATCGGTCAAGTTATGGCGCAACAAGACGACAGAGAGCCAGACAGGGACTTGGCTACTCGTACTGGTGCCCTGGCTATGCTCATTCATAGCATCGGTACGACCCTCGAACTACTTGTCCAAATGTACCTGCAGCTTTAATCTCCTTAATAGTTGCCGTTGCGGCCGGCACAATCCTTCCTTACCTTGCACGACGGGATGTTCGCCTGCTCGCCCAGAACGACGACGAAGATGAGGACGCTGAGCTTACCCGTCTCAGAGACACAGTCCGGCGGTGGCAAGCAGAGGCAACGCGCAAAGGCAAGCCATTACGGCTACCCATAATGCCTTTCTTGTTGCGCAACATCTGGATGGGAGCCTTGCTATTATTCAGCCTCATCACTGCTTCCACCTTCTTTATCACAAAAGTGTGGCAGGTATGGTCGTAGTGTACTGCTTTCGACGGCGAAGATGTGCTGACCTCTGCTAGGCGATCGTGGCTGTCAGTCTGATTGGTATTTGCTGGGCAGTCGCATGTTGGGTACCCTTCGCTATCATCATGGAGGTCGGCGTCATACACTCTGATACGCTTCTAGTACTCATTATCGCCCCTCAACAGTTCCTCAAGGAGCTGGATACTCCTCCACCCCCAAACCCCACAACAACCGTGAATCGTCGCGCATCACATACCAGGACCAATTCCTCTCCGAATCTTCTTAGGGCCGCCCTTCTCAGCGCCGAACGTCAGCCATTACTCACTCGGCGTCGCTCCTACGACAATCAGACAGATAATGGGGGCACCCAGAAGCGCACCCCAGTTGCCGGAGGGACCATCCTTGGCATCCATAATCTGGCTATCGTTTCGCCACAATTCATCGTGAGGGGTTTTTATGCCTCTCCCGTATCTCAAGATTAATGCTTCTTCTGCCAGACCGCTATTGCGTCGAGTGCGATCTTCAGGCTCGCAGACGCTGAAGTTCACGCCGATCCGACAAACACTGACACTTACTATGGTAAGAACGGCGTAGCTTGGGTCCTTCGCTTTGGCGGACTTTGCGCTCTGGTACGTGTTCATTGTCTGCGTCTCGTTCTTGCGTAATGACATCCTATGGGTAGGCCGGTGCAGTCCTCTGCCGCATGGTTCCCCCAACCCGCACGGAGAAAGAAATGAGACGTCGTTTGGGAGAAATGAGAGTGCTCAAGCAGGAGCAAGGTGCTTAAAAATACTTGGTTGTTCTTGCGGGGCACTATTGTCATACTTCAGCCAGTCTCGTATTTGTACTATATCGTGTTCATATCATCGAATATTGGATAGATTTCACATCTCACACGTTCCGTTTTCTTTGGTATTTCTTTTGTAACGAGAGCTTATGTAGTCAAGATACACAGTGCATAGTCCCAGTCGCTTTGGTCTCGTGTGCGAATACAGCGGCATGGAACTGGTGTGATCGCTGGTCCACCCTGGTCGAATAGGCTTGGGATAGGTGGATGATCTGAACTTTCGTGTCAGGGACGGTTCTCGCTAGCCCCCGATATCACTTACTCGTAGCCGTGACGTTGTAAAACAGTCGCATGGATAGGGAACGCGCGAGCCTGCCTTCAATGTGTGCTGCAGTCTCGAGGCGTCGAAGCACCTCTTTCCAGCGCGAAGCGCCTCTCCCGCAAATCACCACGCCCGAGGCTCCGGCGCGCTGAAGATACGACACCTCGTATCGAATATCTGTTTCCGCCTCGGCGAACACGTCTGTGCCATACATATCCGAGTCAGATAAGAAAGGCCCGTGTAAAAGGGCGAATGCATCAGCACCTGAACCATATAGAGGAAGGTGGGACACAGGCGCGACATCGCCATCTTCTTCACCATCATCCGCGGCGAATCCTCGGCCGGTATGATACAGAACCTGCTTCTCGATAAGGGCGCCTTTCGGAAGATCCTTCACGACCAAGAAGAGCGTTGGGGTGGTGCGGCGCTGAGGAAATTTTGCTCTAGGACGGGGCGAGCCAGACAAATCAATCCTACTCACGTCTAGACCCTGCGCCGCCGTTATTGCGTACGAGACGTGACGCTCCTGTGTCAACCAGTACAGGATCATCTGTGCGTGTCCTTCACTTCCGTCGCCGGCATTGTTGTTTGGCAGTAGTGCTTCGACGACGCGATCGGCATGTTGCGAAACAAGTGGGATTTCGGTCGCAGGCGACCGCGGAAACGGTATGGTCAAGGAGCTTGGAACGAGACCGATCTGGCCTGAAACGAACACGCGTTCGTCCACCTGGATGTGGCGTTAACGTTTTAGAGTATGACGATGGAAGCGAAACGGCAAGTCTTACGACGACCGCTTGGGAGTATGGGCCGATATTTGCTGGTGCCCAATAGCTCAACCCTTGGACGTGCAGCGCCCGTCGGTCAGACGCTTTCTGCTCGGCATATGCGACGCAGTCAAGTATCAATCGGAGGGGAGCGGGATGGTCCACCGCTACACATGCACGTGCTGGGGGGCTCACACCGAAATAGGACGAGTATACAGCGTTGATAGAAGCGAAGTCGTCCATGGACGAGATAAAAATGTTCATATTGGCAATGTGTGAAAGCGATAGCGAGTGTTCCGAAAGGCGTTCTGAAGACTCGTGAGTCAGCCGCTCCAACCATTGACCATCAGTCCTTACTTTGAAGAAGGTGGAAGCATTCTCGAATCTCGTCCTCCAAAGGCATGTCAGAGGTGTCTAGGTTTACCCTGTGGATGTTGCCTATCGCGATCCAATTCTCCATGCGTCTAGCCGTAGACACCGGTAAGAGGGTCCCCAAAGCCCAATCTGGGTAATTCGGCGTTTGCGCTTTTCCGAGGCTGTCGTCGTCGTCGGTGGACATTCGGGCTTGAATATCTTTCTCGACATGGCGGTAAGGGTGATCAAGTAGGGCGGGGACCGCTACATCGAGAGATTGTTCTGTTTTTGGATCGAGGGAGACACGTCGAATGCGCAAGAAGGCAACGGTTGCAAAATCACTATCCGAGTGGATCACGGTCTCCGTCTCGAGTCTAGAATAATGGTGAACGCAGTCGGAGACTATGTTCGGAAGAACTCACAGTGTGATGCGCTGTGTGAAGAGAGGACAGTCGAGGGTCAACGTTTCGTACTCTCCTCCCTCACCGCATATGTGTGAGCCGTACAAGGTATTCTATTGTAAGCTCATCAATCTTTTTGGCCAGTGAGCACCAAATGAAGCTTTCCTCACCAACCTCGTTAAGGTCGACTGCATTTCAGACAGACTCTTGCCGAGATGTTCGGTAGTCAGTCCGATCCCCGCGACCTTGATAAGTATGGCTTCCATCCCTGCGGCGATCATCTCTGTGAGGAGTTCTGCTTGATCTCTCTGCCACAAGTAGGACAAGGGAGTCAGCGAGAGCCTTTGGCAGCTGATCGTATAATTGAGTACCGGAAAAAAAAGCGAGAGGGAGTACGCACACATGCTCTACACGGACACGCTGGTAGTTTGAAAGTATAGCACCGACCGCGACGCCCGTTGCGTCGGGGTGTTGGGACTGCAGCGACGCTCAAATGGTGGTCAAAGAGACGCGTCGATAGAAGTTCTGCATTACTTTGACATCAGCGAGCAAAGCGTACAGGTCTTCTGTCTCGTCCCCGTCCACGCCTCCGCGATCCTCTGCGTTTCGGCCACCATACTCTGAACCCTGTGCGAGCGCCGAACCGCCGATCACCCTCCGATAAAGAGGCACGCCCAAAGCGCGAACGACGAATTGTATCGCGTCCTGACCCACGGTTTGGTAAAGGTAGGAATCGAGCTCCTCTGTGGTATAAAGGTTACTCGACGATTGGGGCGTCGTCCGGAAATTACGCACCTTTTCCTTGATCTGGACCCAGAGACGCGGCGGCGACCAATTCGTGCCCGTTCTTTTGGCAGTGTACCAAGTTGTAGCAGCTATCTTTCCCGCCGCTGAGGAGAGCGATGTACTTCATGTTTGGGAAGTGACGCACGTGACGGAATGAGATGAGATGAGATTTGTGAGCTTATCTCATCAACTGTGTAACTTCGAACTATGCCGACAGTCTCGGTGGACAAGGAGGACCTCTGGGAACGACTAGAGCAGAGATTCTGTACGCAAACGATATCGATGCGTGTTTTTATTATCATATTAATCTTTGCGACTACAGCTACCGAAGAGTTTGACAAGCTCTGCTTTGACTTCGGCATTGAGCTCGATGAAGACGTGAGGAACCGTATATTTCGAGATCAAATTTCATCTCATTGCTTCTGTGTGTGGACCAGACTACGGAAGAAGTGGAGGCTTTGATCAAGCAGGGTTTACCTGCAGAGCGCCCAGTGCGTGTGTCCACACATAGCTCGCGACCATGCTCACACATCCACCTCCAGCAACTGAAGATAGAAATACCGGCAAATAGGTGGACAACTCGTTATGTTACAACATTCCTGATCGTTGAATTTGCTTTCAGATATGACCTCCTTTGCATAGAGGGTATTGCGCGCGCGTTGCGTGTGTTCTTGGGCAAAGGCAAGGCTCCCGATTACAGATTGGTGCATCCCACCGGAGGGCAGAGCCTCATCGAGGTTACTGTGGCTCCCGAAGTAAGAGTGCATCGCCCTTTTTTTATCGTGTCCTGCTCTAAGAGCGTCGCAGACAGCTCAAATTCGCCCATACTTTGGCTGTGCCGTCCTTCGAAATGTCAAATTCACGCAACGCTCGTATGACTCGTTCATAGATCTACAAGATAAGTTACACCAGAACATTTGCCGCAAGCGACAGTTCGTCGCCATTGGCACACACGACTTGGATACAATCTCGGCGCCGTTCCGCTACGAAGCGAGGCCTCCCAAGGACATAAAATTTGTTCCGCTGAACAAGACACAAGCATACACCGCGGAAGAACTCATGACCGTCTACGAAGTAAGAAAGATCGAGATTATTGTGTGGGGGCGCACGCGTTGACAGAACAGCACAGTCCGATCGACATCTGGGGAAATACCTGCCGATTATTCGCGATTCTCCCGTTTATCCCATCATCTATGACAAGGTCGGCCATGTGCTTTCGATGCCACCCATCATCAACTCCGAGCGTAGCAAGATAACCCTGAATACCCGGAACGTCTTCCTCGACCTGACCGCGACGGACTTGACGAAACTGAACATCGTGACGAACATCATGGTCACGATGTTTTCGGAGTACTGCGAAGAACCTTTCACGTGCGTCCGTGCTTCTCCTCACCGAGAGTTATTGACAGTACCGTCGTGCAGCATCGAGCCCGTCAAGGTTATTTACCCCGATGGCAAGGTCGTGATCTCCCCCGACCTCTCCTCACGGCAGACCGATGCGTACGCGTCGTACGTCAACTCCTGCACGGGACTGAGCCTCTCCGCGCCGCAGGTGAAGGGCCTCCTGGAGCGCATGTCGTTGAAAGTGGAGCTCTCTCCCGACGGCGACGGCGATAAGCTCCTCGTGTCCGTCCCCCCAACGCGGCCCGACATCCTGCACCAGTGCGACGTGATGGAGGACGCGGCGATCGCGTATGGGTTCAACAACCTGCCGGACAAGTTCCCGGCGACGAGCACGGTCGCCCAGCCGCTGGCGGTCAGCAAACTCTGCGACATCATCCGACACGAGTGGGCCTATGCGGGCTGGGTCGAGGTCCTGCCTCTCATCCTCGTGCGCGTGTTTCCCCCCCCCCCCCCCCCCCATTTCTCTCCCCCTCTTAAAACGCCATCACAGTGCTCCCACGAAGAAAACTTTGCGTGGCTCAACACGCCCGACGACGGCCAGACGGCGGTCAAGATCGCGAACCCAAAGACGCTCGAGTTTCAGGTGGTCCGCACGTCGCTCCTCCCGGGCCTGCTCAAGACGATACGCGAGAACAGGTCGCACGCGCTCCCGCTGCGCATATTCGAGGCGTCGGACGTCGTGTTCAAGGACACCGCGCGCGAACGCCAGGCGCGCAACGTCCGCCACGCCGCCGCGGTGTGGTGCAACAAGACGGCCGGATTTGAGATCGTGCACGGCTTGCTCGATCGCGCGATGGCCATGCTCGAGGTGCCCCACATCCCCGGCGCCGGCGCCGCCCCCACAGGGTATTATATCAAGGAACGAACCGGTGCGTGCAATTTCTGGCTCGTGTTGTTGAGAAAAGTTTTTTTTTTTTGATCACCCGTACAGACCCAACGTTCTTCCCTGGTCGTGCCGCGACGATATTTTATCGTGCCCGTGAAGGGCAGGACGTGGAGATCGGAAAGCTGGGAATTTTACACCCGAGCGTGCTTGAGAAATTCGAGATCGGGTATCCGTGCTCGGCGCTCGAGTTTTCACTCGAGCCGTTCAAGGCGAAGATGTCGGCGATGTGGACAAACGACGACGTCTGAAAGCCCAAGCACGTGAGGGGAAACGTAAGTTAACGGAGAAGCTGGGATTGGTCCGTGTGCAAGATCCCTTCGTAGAGGAGCAAAATGCCTGGCGGGCGAGCACGGGTCAAGCATTAGGACCTTTATAAGAAAAGACAGACGAATATGTAGTACAAATACTCTTGTTCTTAAACGAGAGTTGCGCCAGAATATTGGGGGACAAGAAGAAAAAAAAATAAAAGACGAGAGATGAGCAAAGAGTCCACTTCCAAGTCCACGAATTTGCCCCCCCCCCCCCCCCTTGCCCCAGGGTCAGAGCATCCCTGCAGCGCGCATGTCCGAGATCAACTGGTCATCAGTCCCGGAACGCTTGGATAATCTGCCGCTGCCGATCAGGATCGTGCGCGTACATTTCTACGATGAGTTCGCGCCGCGCCGCCTCGTCCGCTGTGTTTGGCGTGATGGGTACCGCTCGGCCGCCCTCCGCGACGTCTCCGTGTCGCTCGCTATCCTGCAGGTCTTCGTGCGAGCGGCGCGAGAAGCCGAGTCCGGTGCGAAGTAACGAGCCCACGTCACGTATGGGCAAACCGACCACCCGGTGCAGTTGTGCCGAAAAGGGCAGCGACTGACTGTTGCTGCTGCTG
This sequence comes from Lactarius akahatsu, assembly GCA_021524915.1. Classification (NCBI taxonomy): domain Eukaryota; kingdom Fungi; phylum Basidiomycota; class Agaricomycetes; order Russulales; family Russulaceae; genus Lactarius; species Lactarius akahatsu. The sequence continues at coordinate 562,552 of JAKELL010000004.1, forward strand.
TTGCTGCCAGCGGCGTCGCGCGCAGAAACGGTCGATTCGCGCTGGGATGCGAGGATGTTACGTTCCCAGCGCTTGACGCGCCAAAAGCTTAGCAACGACGTGATGAGGATAAACCAACCTAAAATAAATAAATAAACGAGCGCGAGCTATTGGGGGAAACAGTACTGACCGACGGTCATGAGGAAGAAGGAAAGCCAGTCCGTCGTTGCCTCATTCACAGAGTTGCGGTCGTCCATGGTCGCGCCGGGGATAGTCCCCGATGGCATTCCGTCGACCATGGTGATGTTCCACTTGCGGTAATATTCCTCGGCTTCCTCTTTTGTGTCAAAAGTGGGTGTTGGGGGAACGTCGCCCTGCATCCCATTGCCATTGCCATACGGGCTACCCCACCAACTAGTGGTACTTGGATCCCCCTCTGGACTGGTTCGAAGGGCAAAGCCGTATTGAATGAGGGTAACGCCGAGCCCCGCACGGGAGCCGAAGCGAGCTGCGTGTGTAGTATGAAGGAGATAAGTGAGGAAGAAGCCGACAAACTGGAAGGAGATGGAGATCAAGAGGTTCCAAAGGAATGAGAAGACGGAACCGGTGGGGAGGTGGTCGATGATCACATCATCTGGCGAGGATGGGGCATGGACGGTCGTTTCCCAGTAAGGTGGGACGGCGTCGGCCTGGGCAGATGCGTACGAGGGTGGTGCATCTTTCTGGGTGTCTTCTGGAACAAGATGGACATCGTCACCTACAGTGGATAAGTACACGAAAGAGAAAAGACAGGATCAGTGACGAACCGTTACGGAGTTGTATTGGTCGCGAGGGTTTTGCAGTCACGTTGGCGAAGACACCATCGTTATTGGTGCCACCGCCTACAATTCCTTGCGTCGGTTCATAATCCAAGTGTAGACGGGATATTAACGCGTGTGGTAGGATAACCCTGGCCGACCTGCGAAACCAGTGTGGGCGGGGTGCACTCTCGTGTTGAACGTCGGTAGGGGAAGGGACGAGGCCATTGGAATTACCGATGTCATTGGGAAGGGCTGAGGAAGAGGGACGTGGTGGAGAACCTGGGGGAGGAAAACTTGCGTAGTCAAAGTTTTCGAAATCATATCTTCCAGGCGTTGGCGTGTGGGGGGGAGAAGAGTATGCAGGGCGAGACGCTACAACGTCATCATCGTCGTCGTCTTCGAAAGCGGCTTCCATTTCGTCGTTTAAAAGAGGGTCAGTTTGTGTGTTTGGAAGGGGGGCGTATCGAGCGGACATGAGAGACAAGGGCAAAGACTGTGCAAGTCGCAAGTCGGGTAATAGACAACGCCAAGCCTCTCACTCCGTTTTAGTTCCTCTGTTTAGCTCCCTAGTATATAGCTCATGTATTTACAACTACACACCCCAGGTTATAGTAGACACTTTTCCTCACTTTTGAGCTTTGTGAAGCTCATCCCTCGCGCTCCCCATTCCCGACCCCGGCGGCCACTGTGCGCGACCGTTTCCAACCACCTGCGACCAGCTGACACCGTTCCCTCTCCCAAATGTCGCCGCACTCACACGCGGCCTTAGCCCTTCGATCTCGAAGCGTCCGCGATAGCCATGGACCTACATACAACATCTCGCGCGCCCGCGGAGGCCTGCACGACCACTTGCGACGCTTCACACCCCCTAGTTAGACCCTGCACTCATATTTCCTAGCTAGGGACAGTTTAGGGTATCATCGTGATTGCGACCTATACGCAACCACAAGCAGGGTTCCTGTCGACAGAGTCGACACCTAGTAAATAAGACTTTGTTGAAATTAACTGCAGCAACACTCCACGTCTGCGTACAAGGGTCATCTAACTAATACTACGCTCCTCCTCCAACGCCAACACCGACGCTGCCCTTCCCCGCCTAACCAGCCCAAGTAAATCTTGGTGGGCCATATCTCGTTTGGCGGTCATCGAACAAAAGTCGTCATCTCTCCTCTGACACGCTGGCGAACCAATCCCCTCCTACTCAAAGGGGAAAAGACCTGCAAGGAGGGACGGGGGTCGGCACAGGATAACGGCAGCAGTCTGGGCCACTACCAACCTTGGTCATGTGCGGTACAAATCAACATGATTGGCCTCCCTGACGAGACGATTTACGCGATGACAGCTCTCCATACGGGCCTCCATAAGCTGACCAAAGAGCTCGAGAAGACGAGTCCCGGCCTCAGCAGAGGCGTCTCGGCGCATGCGACGGTGACGGCGGTGGAGACTCTGCGGACCAATACCCTCTAATTTGAGCTTGAAGCTCTGTTTGCGTTGCATCCAGCGTGATTTAGGGTGTGTCTTCCCAACGGAAGGCGGGGGAGTGGTGGGTTCCGCTTTTATGGATTGCATGTCAGAGTCATCGGTGAGGCTGGCGGTGGAGTCTGAGGAGGATGAGAGGGCCTTGGCTGTTGCAGCGGCTGTGATGGAATCTCGACCCTTGGCAGTCAGGGCGAGCTCGAGAGCGGCACGAGTACGGTGCACCCAGAGGGATTCTTGCTGGTAGAAAGAGACAAGGGAGTTAAGGAGGACGGCGGAAGTGTCCACGGGGGCATCGGTGAGGGTCTGAGGAGGGGAGAATGGAGGGGTAGGGAGGGCGGGATGAGCTTGGATGGGAGAGTCGGTGAGGGTAAGGGTGGGTTTGACGTCAAGGGAGAGAGTGGACATGTGTGATATGAGATAGTGGGAATGGGGGGGAATAAATGCGACGACGAATCGCATTTATAAAAGGAGGGACGAGCCAGAGTCGAGACTATCCAATCCTAACACTCGACGCTGGCCAATCCGAGTCGAGGCCGACCAGACCCAATGACGGCCTAGAACAACCAATTCTAGTAATCATCATGTTTTCTCTTCTCCTCGTCCTCTCCTCGTTTCTCGCTCCTCTGAGGGCATTCCAGCTCTACCATCGTATCCTTCATCCCTCTCTGCCCGACCAGTCTTTCTTTCACAGGGGTACCATTCAACACGGGAAGGCCCGTATCGAGGCTGCGCCATCTTTGCAATACGACCTTCTAGCTTTTGCCGAGACCTCCGCACACGTCACAGATGCCCTCTACCAATTGGCTCTCGATCCCCACCCTGGCCAATCTGACTCGCTTTGGCTCATCTCCACCGTAAAAGCAGTAACAATCCCTTTCTCCCCTCCTTCCCCGCTTCTTCTTTTCTCATCCCCTCCCCCCCCCTTTTTTTTGCAGTGCCATCTAATCAACCCTACTAATGAGCGCATCGTCATCCACCTCCCTTCCCCCGGTGGCACTCCCTTTGCCCTAGATTATTTCCTAGACTCGGTCCCATCTGACGGCGCCTGCCCGCCAAGCCGAGTGTCCAGCCCCACTCTGGCCTCCCCTCGCAACGCCACCATCATCTTCTCTCTCCCAGGCCAACCGCCCTTGTTCGTCATCATTATTTCCCATCTCCTTGATCCCCTGCTTATTTTTGGTTGCTCTCATAGGCCAGAACTTCGCACCCCGCCCCCTTTGACCGCAACCGGTGATCCCGTCACACAGGTCCCCGAAAAGACCTTCCTCCAAAAATACTGGCTTTACATAGTCATCGCCCTCGGAGCTCTCCGTAAGTTTCACTTCTTGCCTTCTATGGGTCCCTTCTTATTTCGTCTATCGCGTTAGTTATTGCTCCTAGCGGCGAAGAAGGCGCAGGAGCGTCGTGATTGGTCGTACTTTCTCTCTTTAGAATTGTGTCGTAATGCAATTATCTCGGGCTTCGCGTGGTCATCTGCCCTTCCCTTGTGACCGGTAAAATTGCCGCGGCCTATGATGTATAGCCAGATGTTTCTCAGTTACCTTGTGACACGAGCCACGTCTATTCTATCTTGATAAAAACGCATCCGTGTCCGAATGCTCCCCCATTACAACCCAAGTCCTTCATGTCATTTGCGATCCGACCGGTGGTCCCAGAAGACATCACTGCGATCTCTCGCATCTGCCTCCTCACAGCTGACGCTGGCAGATCGGCCGAGACTCTGCATAGGCTCGGTGAACTCCCCGGCCTAGTCTGGGCTTTGCCTTACGTCTTACTTCCGCCAATGACTGCCCGTACATGGGGTTTTGTTCTCGTGGACACTTCTGTGTCAGATGACGACCACACGACGGCCGCTGTGAAAGGATATATCCTCGGGACCTCGGATTCACGAGCATATGAAGCGGCGACCGAGGTGCAATGGTGGCCTCCTCTTCGAATTCGCTTCCCACGAGGGGAAGAAGAGAGGACAGCGGCGGACGAACAATATGTTGACATAATCCACCGGGGCCCGGAATCGGCACACGAAGCGTGTTTGGCGGTGAGCCCTGCTCACATGCACATTAACCTATTGCCGGAGGTACAGAGGCGCGGTTGGGGGAAGGAACTCATCGGAAAGGCGGTGGATCATTTACGCGGGCAGGGGATTGGCTCGGTCTGGCTTGGATTTGATGAGAGGAACACGTCGGCCAGGAAATTTTACGAAAATGTTGGATTCAAAGGGATTATCGGTGCACCCAATAACAACCTGGCGCTGAGCTTTGTCTAGAACGCATGACGTCAGCTTTTCTTATAACCCGAACATCGCACTCTACTCTACCCATGTCATCCCACCTACCACACAGCGGGCCTCATGTTCATTGGAACGATACCCCACCTTCCCAGTCATCTGCCCATCCTATCACCCTGCATCACCACCATGACACTTCTATAGACGACCCTCCTGTCAGCCAGCGTCTTGATCCTGTCGTTCATTCCTCCTCCAATCAGGGTTCGTCTCCTCAGCGCTTCACTAACCCTTTCGGTAAAAGCGAAAGCGAATGGGAACCCTCGTCCAATCCTGGGACCCAATTGCCAGTTGACGGCAGTGTCACCCCCGACCCTGGTCGCTTTTTCCGTGCGTCTCAGACGCTCCCACGTGATAGGTACCTTTGGTCTTCTTATCGACACCCGTATGATATCGAACCACCGTCGAGTGTCTACGACAACACCAACTTCGGTCCGATTCCCACTCGCCTATCCACATGGCGCGACGGCGTCGACTCGGGCTCAACTCGGCTGCCCCCCCGCTATTCGACCAATGACCCCTTCGATGTTCCGCCGCCCCCCACACCGCGGAGATCTCGAGGTGGGTTTGCAAACATGCTCGAGTTGTGGCGCCTCTATTGGCAGCAAGCTCCCGATCAGTCCGAGTTTGTCATCCCCCATTATACGCCATTGGACGACCGCTCTCGTCCTGGGCTAGTGCACTCGCAATCGAGTTTCGGATACGATCCCGACGACCCGAAACTCACTGGAACTAAGAAGGTGTCGCAGGAGGACCCTGAAGACGCCGAGAGCCGGTGCAGGCAAGAGATGAATCTTCAATACATGACCTACCGCCAACGCCGAAAGGAGGCCCAGAAGATCAAAATACAGTTCAACGTTACCTGTAACTCTAGTTCGAACTCGGATGTCACCCTAGGCGCTGACATGCTCTGCTTGCTTGCCAGCCATTCTCAGCCGTCAGAAGTTTCTAATGAAATTGGCTCGCTGTCTTATGGAGTTTGGCGCGCCCTCCCACCGCATCGAGTCGCAGCTCGTCGCCGCCGCACGCATACTTGAGGTCGACGCAGAGTTTATTCATCTCCCGAACCTCATTATTGTCTGCTTTGGCGACCCCGAGACAAAGACTTCCGAGACTCACTTTTTACGCTGCAGCGGCCGTCTCGCGCTTGGCAATCTACACAAGGTTCATCAGATCTACCGCCGCGTCGTGCACGACGAGATGAGTGCGCGTCAAGCAACAGAAGAACTCCAGCAGTTATCAAAGAGCAGGCCAATCTACGGGCTCTGGACGAGATGTTTCATTGCTTTCTGGCTGTCCGCCATCATCTGTCCCTTGTCCTTTGGCGGCTCGTTTTTGGACATGTTCGTCGCTGGTTTCGGGGCCTTCTTGTTGAGTGCTTTGCAACTTACCGTCGTCACCAAAAGCACTCTGTATGCGAACGTGTTTGAGTTAGTCCTGACTCTTTTCCCCCCCCCTTCCCTAAGTGATTGCTGAATATCGTAGAATCACGATCGGCATCTTTATCTCGTTCCTAGCTCGGGGTCTCAGTAGCTTTCGCAGTCAGATCTTCTGCTACTCTGCTATTTCTTCGGCTGGCATCGTCGGCATCCTTCCAGGCTATCTGATTTGTAGGTCCATGTTCCCCTATATTCTACCGTCGTCAATCAACAGCCGCTTAGTGTCGAGCTCTCTGGAATTGGCTTCCAAGAATATCCTCTGTGGCTCAGTCAAAATGGTCTATGCACTCATCTATACGCTCTTCCTCGGGTTTGGTCTTCAGATAGGCTCTGACCTTTACCTTCTCTTCGATGTCAATACGCGACACCGCCTCGCCTCTCTCAGTGCTGCGTTGACTCGAACTATCGTGTATACTGGCAATTTTGTCGCAGACAATGCTACCTTGATGGGCCAGGACTTGCCGCCGCATGGTTCATTCACTTTCATCAATGGTACGGAACCGTCGCTCGAGCACATGTACGAAGGCTGCTATCGTCCACCGGAGTTCCAATGGTACCTACAGCCGTTCCCATTTTGGTCGCAGTTCATCAACGTGCCGCTCTTTGCGATGCTCCTCTCGCTAACCAACCTGCAGCCCTGGCGTGAGTTTGACATGGTCGTGATGGTCGTGATCTCTTGCATTTCCTATGTGGCGAACAAGGCCGCGAATCACTTTATCTTCAACAGGTCGGACGTCGTGTCGGCCATTGGCGCGTTCGCAGTAGGTCTGCTGGGAAATATCTATTCGCGCACGTTTGGAGGGACCGCATTCACTGTTATGGTCACGGGAGTGCTCTTCTTGGTCCCTGTACGTGCTGCGTGCTCTCTTTCTTAGTCAGTCTGACCGTCACTCTCTCCAAGTCTGGTCTTTCGCAAGCTGACGGAGGGGCGATCACCGCGTCAGGCAATGGGATCGACATTGGAAGTGCGATGATAGCCGTCACCATTGGTATCACGGTCGGGCTTTTCATGAGCCAAGCGCTCGTGTACATGTTTGGAACAAGGAAGAACGCGGCCATGTTCTCGTTCTGACCTACTGTATCGGCCGTTCTTTGTCCGCACCATCATCGCCCATTCTATGAAGGAGTTCTGTTTCCACGATGGTAGCAACCGTTTCTTTTATGTGTACATAGACGCCCTTCTTTTTTTTTCTTCTATTTAATAGCGGCCTCCGGTCCTTCCCCACATTATTATATTTCCACGAATCAGAATCAGTTTCGAATTAGGTTCTGTAATCATACCGGCCCACCGGGCGTCTCACGGCCATTTTAGAAATTAGAACCATCTTGACCAGATGTAATCAATACGTCATAATCACAAGGCCATGACACACAGTCAACAGAGATAACGGTCTGCTTACAGGGAAGTTACACACCCGGTCCGAGTAGAAATTTAACCTAGGGCCCGGGATACTTTTGTTCTACTACAATCATTACTCTGTCCGTCCCCTCTCCCCCTGGGTCTAAAAGCGGACCGCTGGTGATTTTTCCACACTCTCAATCGGTACTTTGTGTCCCACAAGCGTTCGGATATTATTGATCCCATACCTATCATGTGATGGCACGCTCAGCAACTCGCGCGCATCATTTAAGAACACGATACGCACCTGATCATCGTAGGGCGTTCGAGAGAAATACCCCACCCGTGCACGTGCACGTCCTTTGGGAAACCCATGGGCTCGAGCATCTCGGGACGGAACATGCCGCTGTTCCCCACCTCGACCCACTTGTTGAGCATCGGGTGGAAAGCGAAAATCTCGAGGGAGGGCTACAAAAGAGAGAGAGCCATCAGGGACTCAAGCCGCCTCCTTTACAAAAAAAGCTGGAACTCGCCTCTGTGTACGGGTTGTATGCGGGCTTAAAGCGGAGATTGCTGATTCCCATCTTGCTGAAAAACACACGCATGAAACCTACAGCGCCCACACACCCGTTGAGAACAACCGAGCGAACGAAAGAGACGAGTCTCACGACGGACCGATCAGATCGGCGAGGGTCAAGCCCCGGTCCGCGACGACGCCCTCGACCTGGTGGAATTCCGCCAGATGCGTCGCGTCCATCGTCTCGTTGCGGAACACACGGTCGATGCTGAACAGCTTCGCGGGGCGGAAGCCATCGTCGTCGCGTCCCGACCTCGCGTCGTCGTCTTCCTTTGGCGGCTCGCCGCGGCACCGCGCCGCGAGCTTGTAGAGCATGTGCGCGGAGGACGCGGTCGTGTGCGTGCGGAGGAGCAGCTTGTGCGACTCGGCGTCGGACCAGGGCGCGCGGTACCCGGCTGAACCGAAGCCGCCGTGCTCGTGGACCCTGGACACCCGTTCGTAATAGTCGCGCGGAGGCGAGAGCGCCTTGATCGGGTCCGAGAGGTAAAACGTGTCTTGCATCTCGCGGGCGGGGTGCTGCTGGGGGACGAAGAGCGCGTCGAAGCACCAAAAGCCGGATTCGACGAAAGAGGACGTGGGCATCTCGGCGAAGCTGGAGTAGTCGATCAGGCTGGGGTACTCGGAAGAGTCGGTTGCTGACTCGTGTACGTACCCCATCTCGAGAAAAATGTTGCGCATCTCCTCTCGCACCTTGAGCAGAGGGTGAAGCGCGCCTCCGTTGGGATATATGCCTTCGGCTTCAAAGTTGTATTTTTTGAACTGCGCAGACTTCCAGGCGCCACTGAGCGAGATGAGATGAGATTCCCATTGACAAGGCAAAGGGGGGGGGGGGGGGTGCACGCACGACGTCAGCATGTCCACGGTGAGATCTGTTTCGGGCTTTGCGGTCGAAGTGCTGAAATTCGGCCCCTTTTGGACGGTGAACCATTGGCCTTTCCTGGATGTACAGTGATCAACGGAGCGGGGCAAGCGAAGCGAATGGAGAGGATCCCAGACTTTTGAACGATGAGTTTCCGCTTCCTGAGATCCGCGAGACTCTTCTCGCCCGCGGAAAGAGTCCCCGTAGATTCGACCGCACGCAGTTCGTTTTGAGTCACGTCTTCTATAGTTGATACCTTGTACGGACATCAGAGGAATGGTCTGGCGGGGGAGTGCCGTTGACAGACCACTTTAACCAGTCCGTTACCGTGCTTTGCGATCCAGCCATTTTTGAAGGCGCGTCCCTGCCCGACTTTTGCAGCCTCGTCTCCGATGATTTGTTTGAGCTGTGCGGGGGTTATCGGCGTGCCAGCCTCCTTCACTGAGAGGGCTGTCCAGACGAGCGCCTCGTGAGAACCTTGCCGGGCAATCTGGGCACCTTCGGGTGTAAGAACATGAGAGATGGTCTCGTGCGACTCATAGTGGATCATCTGCATCACAAAAGAAGGCTCGGCTACGGGTGATTACGGTTGGGAACAGATCGGATACCTCTCTGCTCAGGAGCGAATTGAGGGCGCCAAGGATAGTGGTTTGAGACTCGGCATCTGAGGCAGGGGCAGCAGCACCGGGAAGAGTGAGTGTTCTTGTGTCGTCTACAGAGCCATGAGCGTCGAGATGATCAAGGATGAGTTGTTGTATCGACTCTGCCATGGGTACGGAGGGATGAGAAGTGAGTAAGGCTTGGCGGCTGATCCAATCATTCCGGTAACCGACGGATAAGTAACGTAATTCGGGTGACATCCCGGCTGGCTCACGAAACAACAATTCGTCAGTCCGTCCGACCCCGACTGACTGATACCCCCTCTTCCCTCCTTTCCTTTCCTCTTCTCCTCTTTCCCCATTCCACATCTTATATTATAATGGCCGGCCTTTCGCCCCCACCAATGCGCCACCGCGCTTCTTCCACGAATCTTCGTCCTGCCCTCACCATATCAACACTAGGACCACGCCCCAAAGCGTGTGCCCTTCTGGATTGCATCCCGGCGACCCCCCCTGTGACCGCAGAGCCCCGAAAAATGTCACCCCCCCTCGCCTCTCCCTCGAGGCTGTCTACCCTCATAGAGCGATGCTGGGAGCTCTTTCGCATGGATTCCTATCTTTCGCCTCATTCCACCACCCCCTCCTCTCCCCGTTCCCCCAGCGAGGATTCCGTTCTGCCCATGTCCTCTGCAACCACCGTCTTTGGAGATGACGTCGAGGACGAGAAATTTAGTCCACTGAAAGTGTCGTCGCCTCGTCCTTGGTGGCGGAGCACCCCCTCTGTCTGTCCATGTCCTTTTCATTCCGGTCACACGAGCGCTTACAATCTTCCCAACAGGCTCATGCCCCCATATTGTTTGTCATCACCATGTTCCCTGTATCGACTGCGCTAGTAGTGCTTAGTTTCTGCTCCCTCCCGTTTACTTTCACGTGGCCCCAAAACCTGTCAGACCTTGCCCAGTTGGGGCGCGAGCTTCACGGTTACTCCCTAAGCGGCGCGGGCGCACTCGTCCATGTTATCGCCATCGTCTCTGCTGCGACCATTTGGATGCACGCGTGGTCAATCCCCGGAAGCGTCCTATGGGTCAGTCGCATTGTTTCATTCCCTCATCCGAAATTCTCCGATTTATGGGCCGTTCTCGATTATAGAATGTTCTTGCCGGGGCTTTATTTTCCCCTTTTTTGGCAACTCCCTTACTCGCCGTGCTTACTACAATTGGGTCCCTCCTTGCAACCGTTCTCGCAACACCGCTTTCACCCTTTCTCACACGTTATCTCTCACGGCCCCTGGCATTGGCGCGCAGTGCCTTCGATGCTGACTCAGGAACAAGTGCCAGCACCAAAGCCTCGTCGCCCGTCTGGGTCCGATTGACGGTGCTGCGACTGATTGGTATTGTACCCTGGTCAGGGATTAACGTAGCTTGTGGCGTCCTTGGTGTCGGGTTGTGGGATTGTTTTCTCGGCACGTTTATCGGCGCTATTCCATGGACCGCGGTTACATGTCAGGTGGGTGATAGGCATCTCCCGATCAAACCCGGAATCTGACTCATGAGCCTAGATCGGGGATATACTTCAAACCGTCGCTTCCACACCTTCACCAAATTCCCAGACCATCTCGTCTGTGCTTGCTTCCCCTGCTATCATCATCAAGCTCGTGTTTCTCTCAATTTTGTCCCTTGCCCCTATCCTTGGACGCGACTATCTGAAGGCTCGACTCTCACCTGCGATCTCGCCTGCGCGTGCTGACGGCCAGAACGAGGAACGTGTTTCGCGATGGGTGTGGGTCAAGGAGTGGCGCACCAAGGTCCGTTTACCTTCCCGATCGCGGACACGACGCGACCCAGAGCTGGAGTTGGAAGAGGCATCTGTGGCCGAGAAGATGCAGATGCAAGCAGTGAAGTCATGATCGTTTTTTATTTATCTCAATCTCTCATTCCGCGCACTCACCTCGTCGAATGTCTTTTCACGCACCTTACACGGATGAATGGCACTAGTAGTTATATATACATTGCTTATCTGACCATCGATTCCCTTTACTTGCTACACCCTTCACAGTACCTACACGTAGTACTAGTACGAACGTAATGTCCAACAACAATGAAATAAATCGGTCCGTATACCCCTGTTCAACCCAAATTGCATTTTGACTAAGCTGCGCACCGGAAACATGCTTGAACCACGCTCGCCACTGTTGCCTTGCGTCAATCTGTCATTCGCTAATATCGCCTTCAAGTCGCCTCGTTTCGATTTGACTATGTCCTCGTGTGTGACTGCATGTCTCAAAATGTTGGGACACTGGCCACATCTCCTCAATCTGGCCACTTGCTTTGTGTCTCTTCCTGCGCATTCACCCCCTTCTGTTTCTTATATCCTTCCCGCTAATCGATCTATCTCTCGCTTTCCGACTCCCTTTCAAGGATCATGACAGCACTCTCTCCTTCCAACTCTCGTGGCATGGGCTGGCGAAAACCCGTGCCCGTTTTCATCCCATCTCCGCCGGTTTCTCGCCCAACGTCTGATACCGTCTTCACCGCTCCTTCAGTTAGTGCTGAAGGTGATGAGAGCAAAAGTACTGCGGCAGGCAGTTCGCAGCACAGTCCGCCACCAGTAAGTTGACTTCCTGTTTTTTTTGCCTTTCATCAACCCAAGGCGAAATCGACCTCTTCGCAAGGTGCCCGATAACTGGCGCAATGTCATCAGAAACGTCACTCATGATGTCCAACGCGACAGCAGCCGCTTCCAACGTGGCGCTACTTCCGTAATTCATGAACCAGAACCGGCCTATGTTGTGAGTCATTTGGCGCAGTCGGCAGGGCTAGCCTGGCCGCTGAACGACACTCCTAAGGGGCTCTCGCGGACTGCATCCTCGACCACGGACGATCACCGCCCCCGATCTCGCTGGGTGCGCGAAGCCTCTCTCCCAAGGGTATGTCGTGCCTTTTTTTTTTTACCGAGACGAGGTTGCCCATGTTCCACCCAGACTTACCGTCCCCCGACCCCACCCATCCCATCTGCGCGACGACCCAAGTCATACGCCGTCCCGAGTCAGCTAGAATCTCAAACATCGCTAGCGCGCCCTTTTCGGATGGTGAGTTTTTCTTTCCTTTCGCCCCCTCAATGGTGCACCTCCCGTCGTCTTTTCACAGATTTACCCCGATCCACCGTCTCTCATCATGAAGGACTCGTATCAGACTCTTCGTCGCTGCTCGGCGCCATCCCTCTGTTTGTCCGAAAGCACCCGCCGGCCACCGTCCGTGAATACCCGACCTAGCGTGCAATCGTTGACGTCCTCCGACGGCCACACCGCCGTTTCGTCTCATGCCGGAATGGGATTCCTGGTATCTTCCCAATGATCTGCAGGCAGAATGGGACCTGGGACTCGCAATTGGCTTGCAGGGCGAGAAGAAACCGGCCGTCGGGAGCAAGGAGGCAAACGAACAGACCGGTTTGCCAATGCATTATGTGCCCGCCTCGCGACTCAGGAAGACAACGAAACGACGATCTTGCTCGGGGATGCTATGGAGCGCCGTGACTTCCTTTGGCCGGGGCATTATGTCTCTTTTTGAAACGAAACCCATGGACCACTAGCTCTCACCACCAGTTAAATTACCTGCTGCGAAACACAAGACTTACTCGTGTATCTCGAAACTATTGTCTTCTTATTGTACTGTATTTATTAGCACTAGCACTAGCCGACATTATTCTCATTTGCACGTGACTTTGTGGTGCACGGAAGTGGAGCGGAATGCTGCACACAACGCTCGCCCCGGTGTGCATCGCCAACAACAGCACCATCGACGAACAGTTCAATTGATGAACTGCTGAGCGTCCCCCTCACACACACGTCCTAATCTAAACACTTGTCCAGACCAATGCCCGAGACTTCCGAAGAGTCCAAACGTGCCATCTATGACGCCTGCGTCTCTGGAGCCCAGGACCGCCCACACATACCCCATCTCCGTTCCGATCCCACAACCTCATACCTTCCATTACCCCAGTCGCTCGTCGAGTTCCGCGAACTCGAAGGACGTGAATACCGAAAAGCACGTCTACGCGCGTTATGGCGGCGGCTGCTTACTGCGCTCGACGCCAAGGGCACGGGTGCCGACGCGGTGCCACGTCGTCTCGTGGGCGGCGCGGCCCTCACTCCAGAGAGCGCGGCGCAGATGCGAAAGATGTACGAACGGGAGCTCATGGAGAGCTGCAGCGACTCTCCCGGCCACATTGGGTGGAAGGAGTTTAAAAAATATGCCGAGGACAAGGAAGTCGGTCAGTCTCTCTCTCTCTCTGCGGCACTCCGCGTGGCTTATCGACATCTCTAATAATCAAGAGCTATGGCATATCTTCCACAATGAGTTGGACTTGGACAGCAATGGTCATCTCGATGCCCAGGAGTTGACCGTGGCTCTGCAAAAAGCTGGTGGGTGTGGTGCTCCCCCCTACCCTCGGTCGGTTGTATCTGAATCATATGGGTTTTGCAGGGTTACAAGTGTCACCTTCGATGCTCTCCGACTTTATGGTCTCCCTTACCGCATCTCCTCACTCCCACTCCATAAACTTCCAAGAGTTCCGGGATTTCTTGCTGCTATTACCTCGGCGGGTCTCCACAAAAGAGATATACCGGTTCTATGAGGTGCGCAAATTCCTCGGCGACGACGGTCGCGGTGCGGCGCGTGTCACCATGGAAGGTGCGCCTTTCTTCTTCTTTCTTTGCTCGTGGCCGTCTCGAATTTGACCGATACCACGATTTCGTAGGTGATGTCAGCCTCAGCGCAGAAGACAAGCCACCAAACCATCTCATATATCGACCTCCTGTCATGACAGCTGCGCCTCTGTTGGATCATGAACTCTCCCCGACCGAGTCAGAACACGACGATGACCACGACCTGATCGAGGAGCACCACGATGAGCATCACGGCTGGCTAGGCGGAATGACTGCCCTCAAGTACTTGGCGGCTGGAGGGGTGGCGGGAGCAGGTCAGCCGCCGCACGCGTCACAGTTACCACTCATCCTGTTAAGCCGTCTCCACGAATAGTCTCCCGGACAGCCACGGCACCATTTGATCGCTTGAAGGTCTTCCTTATTACCAGGCCTCCGGATCTCGGAGGCACTTCCCTACATCCGGACGCAGGCGTGCGGGGAGCGAAGGCAATAATGTCTGCGGTTGCGCGGATATACGCCGAGGGTGGTGTACCTGCTTTCTGGGTAGGCAACGGATTATCCGTCGCCAAAATTCTTCCAGAGTCCGCAATCAAGTTCATGACCTATGAGGCTTCGGTGTGTTCCTCTTCTCGTTGCGGAGGCGCGCGTTTAACGATAGGGTGGTTCCCTCCAGAAACGTTTCTTCGCTGATTATGTGGACAACGTAGAAGATATCCGTGATATCAGTGGAACAAGCCGCTTCGTGTCAGGAGGCATCGGTGGTATCACAAGCCAATTGAGTGAGTGTCGCTTGTGGTGACGAGGTGTCTTTTCTGTCAACTTTCGGGGACCATAGGTATATACCCTATCGAAACCTTGAAAACGCAGATGATGAGTAGCACGGAGGGGACGAATCGGGCGCTTGCGCTGGCTGCAAGACGGGTCTGGGCATTGGGCGGTATCAGAGCGTACTACCGTGGACTTGGGGTGCGTAAACTTGTCGCGCGCGTTCACGCGCACAACACCCCAACTTAATCACAATAGGTCGGCCTGGTCGGCGTATTCCCGCACGTTTTGTTGCTTGCTGGGGAGGTGCCGCGCTTGCTTATACGCCTCTCAGATACTCCGCGATCGACATGAGCACGTTCGAGGCGCTGAAACTGGCGTACCTGCGCTCGACTGGCAAAGACGAGCCCGGCATGCTCGCCCTGCTCGCCTTTGGGAGCATATCCGGAAGCGTCGGCGCCACCATGGTCTACCCGCTGAACCTGGTGCGCACGCGGCTGCAGGCGTCGGGCTCGTCTGGACACCCAGAACGCTATTCGGGCATTGGCGACGTCGTCGTCAAGACGTATCGACGGGATGGGTGGCGTGGGTTCTACCGCGGGTTGGTTCCCACCCTGGCCAAGGTGCGGATCGACCTCTCTTGATCTTGCACCCGTTTCTTATACCCCCCTGCCCCGCCCTGCGCCAGGTCGTTCCCTCCGTGTCAATATCGTATTTGGTATATGAGCAGAGTAAGCGAAAGTGAGTTCTCTCATTTCAAAAAGCGGTCATGAAAAGCCCCATCTGAATATTATCTCGCAGATTGGGAGTATAACCGGAGAATTTATCGTATTGTCTGCTCGCATCTTTCAGATATCCACTCGTCATAGTATTACATGGACATTTTGTCGGTACTAGTACATTACTCCTCATGATACACTAGTATTCTCATTGTGGGGTGTTCGTGGGCCGTGTCTGGGTCCTTGGGTCATACGGGTCACATGAACTCGAGCTAGACGCCATCTGGCATTGTGCACTGAGATATTCTTAAGTTGTGAGTGAGCCAGTATCACTGTCCAAGTAATTCGTTTGGCACGGCGAACATTCTAGATTAACGGCAAGAATGCTGTTATGATTGTTGCTGGTGTGTTCGAAAACATATAAAACATACTTGGTTCACCCCCGCAGGTGTTATCGGTTTGAGCACAGCAATTAAAGTTCAGAAACATTCCCGATCGACTCAAAGTGCATTAAATACACAAGCCATTGGGGCGGTAGGTTCCCCATATCCTAACAGGGCGTGTATTGTTGATGGCAGCACAGGGGGCGCAACATGCATCTACCCCTGCCGCCGGTGATCTGAGGTTGCAGAGTCAGTACTCGTTTACCGTGACGTTCAGTCGCGAGACCTACCGATCTTGGACCTAGAAAGGAAAGCGTTTGATATCATGATCATGTGGGAAATGTCGGCCCCAGGCGGCGAGGCAGAAGGTTGCTTCCTACGCGCGCCCCAAACCGACTACTATGCAGCAAAGGAGGAAAATCCTGATCTGCTATCCTTCTACCCTGACGTACGCGGGCCAGTCTATAGAACAGCTGGCTTTGTCTATCTCGATTTAGTTTCGACGCTTGGAAGCTTCCGCATATGCATGTGTACTGGAGGCTGTTTCAGCCGTCTCCTTTTCCATGGTCAATATCAATACGCCGACGCACCTCACTTATCTTCTCGCACGGGTTTTGAGCCGCGGCGGCCGTATTGTGCGCGCTTCCATTCAACACATCACAGAAGTCTTGGAGAGTGGCGTAGTGGCGTTTACAGGAGGCAAATCCAAGGCGCGGCCAGTCGATGCCTCGATTATCTGCGTGGGACCTGGGGCACGCACGCTGGGAGGTGTAAAAGACAAGGACGTGTATCCCGTTCGGGGGCAGACGGTACTACTGCGAGCCCCACGGGGAATCGATGGGGGGCGATCTTTAGTGGGGGGAAATGGAAATGCCTACGTTATCCCCAGGCGGGACGACAGTAATAATCGCTCCTACGCAGGTCATAGTCGGTGGAACAAGGGTGGCAAACGATTGGTGTGCCCAAAAGGCACCCGACGAAGTCTCACTAACGATGAATTGCCAGGTTTCCTAAAGCCCATCGGCATCCTCGAACGCGGCCTCGCATTGCATCCGGAACTCGCACCTCCCTCGGTGCGCGATGAACGGGAGCCGACCGTCAAAGACCTAGGACGAGGAAGGCTGTGGCCTTTGTCCTGCAAACATGGGTGGGATACGTATCCAGAGCGAGTGGATCGCTGTCTCTAGCTCCGAGGGTCACGTAGTGCCCATAATTCAACTATGGGTATGATTTCCCTCAGAGGCGGAAACATTCACTGACCTACTACACTGACAGTCATGGCGGATGCGGTTTTCGGCCCTCATGGGGCTGAGGGGCTCGGCCCTGGCCGCTCTAACCTTACTCGGAGGCGCGTTTGCAAAAGACCAGCGTATAGGTAGAACCAGTGGTTAAGCGCTTTAGGTAAATTGTCATTGTATCGTTCCTGTTCATAGACTACGACTGCATGGAAGAGACACCAAACCACCATCGGGGTAGTATGTGCCAGAGCTATCATGATCAAAGTCAGCGCGCCCGATAAAAGGGCGTTTGGATAAGAGGTACACATAAACCCTGACTGGACAAACCTTTAGTAGCTTTAGTTCTCGAGCCGCCTGCACAGATTCACTCGCCCTCTTCTGCTTTGCCGCCGAAAGTGGCCCGAAACCATTGTCTCCCGTGCTCCAATTAAATTTGCAAATTGGTGATTTCCCAGGGTGGACGTTGAGGGATTATTAATTTGGTTATTAATTATAACCTCAACCCCTTCAAGTCGATCTCAACTCGATGGCGCGTTACTAACATGGAGTACTATCCCAAGCATCCACAACCATTTTCTTTCTCTGATGCATTGAAGTTCGACGTCGCTACGATCACCGAAGGTTCTTTTCTGCACTCATGCACGGATGAATAATAGCACATCCGTCGTATCTTTCTAGAAATCACACGTCTCCAGAATTCTTTGCGACACCTCAATCGAACGCAGGATGAGCTCCGCGCATATTCTGACGGTCCTGAGTTGGCGCAGGTTCTACGAGAGAACGAGGCGGTCATGTCTGTAACCAACCGACTCTTTCCCGCACCTAATCGCTCAAAATACGCAGCGCGTCCCAGGAAGAGCGGGTCAGCATGCTGAACATGGCGCTGATCGAGAGGGGTGTAGTTACATCCGGCAGCCATTACGAGCTGACAATACAGCCCCCCGCTGTTGCTGCTGTCGACGAGCAGCAGGAAATTGTCGGGCCCACACGAAGGATGGTTGTGGATAATTTGGGCGAGGTGGACGACGATGGGGGAATCGTGCTCTAATCATCACTCGCGCTTAACGATGTATTAATACAACCTTCCTAACTGTGTTTTTGTATCGGATTCTCGCCTACACACTCTTCGGTGAGCTCGGTTGCTTTTTACTCGACGAATCAACCACACAAAATCACAGTGCGTCGTCCTATCATTGCAAACGTCCAGAAGTGAAGTATGTTACAACCGCCAATGACCCAGAAGTCAATGTGTAAACCAGGAGAGCAGCAAGTCACGTCACGACCAGACCAGACGCGAGAGTTCATCACAAGTGAGAGAGCCAGCGATGTTCGGTTCCCCGAAAAAGGGGGGAGTCTTTTCACTTCCGCTTGCGAGCCCGGGGTTTGGGTTGTTCAGGCTCGGTCTGGTATTAACAAAAAAGAAAAAAAGTCTGGGCACCAGTGTTTTTCTTATTCGCAACTCACACTGAATTCAAAGGTTTGAGGGCCTGGCTTCCGAGAAGATTTCTAGACGAGGACTGAGACCGTCGATAGATGTATGACAATAATACGACATACCAGGCGCCTCGGCGGTCTTGTGACGTCGTTGATATTTCCGGATTCTTCTTGGGAAGTCTGAGAATGTGGACGTCCATGTTTACCTAGCTTGACAGCCCGAGGTGCATTGCTCGGAGGGGTCTCAGCGTCCTCAGGCGAGTCTCGAGCGAGCTTAGGGGAGAGTAACACGACCTCGTGGTCATCTAGCAGTGCTGTCGGAACTCCGGCATATGAAGTCTGAACCTCGTTCAGAGGACCTTTGAGGAACTCTAACGACGCTTCCAATAGATGGGTGTTCTGGTCCTGCGGTGAAGTACATGCTTCACCCTGGGACACAGTGTGTCGATTCGGTGCAAGGCAAGAAGAAACAGCTTACCCCTTTGTCAGCGTCCGCTCCGGCAACTATCGGCTCTGGGGGACTACTGGAGGAAGCGAATTTGGATAGATTCAGGATTGATTGTGCGTCGTTCCTCGGCGTGAACTTTGGATCCTACGGAATGGGGGTACAGCACTCGGTGCAGGAACCTTGTTTATACGCACCTGAGATTTCAGATAACGTGCTAACCCCTTCTCCAGGCTCTTGATCCTGGCTTCCTGCTCCGTGATTTGGTTGTCCCGCTGTATCGACAATTACTCACACAGGCGATAGGTAAAGCAGGTCACTCACACGCCTCAATTCATTTTGTTTGTCTAAGATCCGCTTTTCATGGAATGTCCGTGATTCTTCTAGTAAACGGTTCACAAAGGCCTTCTCTTCGACACTCTACCAACGTTAAATATTAGTGTCACCGCAAACTTTCGACAACCTACCAGGTCATTTGTCTCGTAACGTGTGTTTATGTTATGACCTCTTTCGAGAAGCAGATTTTTTTCTGCTTGCAATGCGTGATTTTGCGTCGTAAGGTCCTTTACCTGTGCACCCCACGCGGAAAGTGACGTTTGCACATTCTGGGCCTGTTCCCTCGATATCAATAGTTCGCCCTGTGCGGTAGCTAGCGAGTTGCGCAAATCGTCCATCTCCCTGGTGGCCTGAGTCTTTTCAAGATCCGCTTGCAACATTCGCCCCTGGAGTACCTGTATGTGAGAATGACTACCGTCTCGTTCGTCCTTCAACTTTTTCTCGTATTCGTTTCTTGTGACCATTGAAGATTCTTGCTGAGTCTCAAGCTGGCGCCTGCATTCGTCCACTGATCTTTGCAGAATGCAGTTTCGCTCCTGGAGGACGAGCACTTCTTGGCGTAACTTCCCTGTTTCGGCGTCTAGTTTGATCTGTGGCAGCAAATTAAAAGCCATACGCCACTCTAAAATAAATGCATCCTCACGGCGAAGGCTGCCTCAGCTGTAATCAAGCGCTCCTGGAGCGATGAACTCATTGTGCAGCAGTAACCCATTCGATCAAGATGTACCTGCATGTCGCCGTGGCTCTCCCTGGCTAGCTTGAGGGACGCCGATTGGTCTTCGAACCGTACTTGAAGTGCCTGGCATCGCATCTGAAGTTCGATCATTCTTTAAAAAAGTGAGAAAACATGCTATGACTCAGTGCATGGTCATTGCTCACTGGTCGTGCTCCCGCTTGCGTTCCTCTGTAGAAACCTGTATTTGATCTTGAAGTACTTTTAACCGTGCTTCCTTTACTGATAATTCGGCACTCAAACGTTCGATTGTTCGGTTCAGGGAGTTTTCGCGCTCATGTGACGCATCTCTTTCTGCGCGAACGGCGGCATTCTCGCTCGTTTTGTTTGCCAGCTCCTGTTTCCTCATTCCGATCTCGTGCTCAAGAGTATGACACCTAAAAATTATGGTGAACGACCGTTATTCTATTACTAGTGTCCAACTTGCCTGCCGTTTAATTTGTCGATTATTTGCAGCTGCTCTTCCAAAGTCTTTCTCAAAGTCGCCAACTCCGAACGCTGGTCGCTTGAGGAAGATACCATTTTGAGTACCCTGTTGGGCATTAGGACTTCTGCTCCCTGGGCACAATCATTTGTACAGTAGACACTGACTCGTCCTTCAGAGAAAGTAGGGGACCAACACTACTTGCTTTTTCCTTGAGGAGGGCTTGCAATCCGGCATTCCTGATTAGAGCTCAACCAAGGTATGTTTAATCAAAGATAATTTTGGCACCCACTCTCTCTGCAAAGTAGTCGTAATCAGCGCTTTCTCCTCGACCTCTAAAGCCAGCCTTTCCGCTCTGCATCTCAAACTATAAACACTATGGGTTTGAAAGAGACCACACTCTCACCGCTTCTCCAACTGGGCCGCGTTCTCATCCGCAAGTGCACACGCGACCAAAGCACCAGAAAGCTCTTTCTGAGTGACCTCTAGCTTGTCAGTGCGAGCGGCGACTAATAAGTCTGGAAACATGTGAGGAACAAACTTCCGTTACAGATCCGAGATGACTGCACTGGTATTATGGAGATCATCCAAGGCAATTCGCAACGCATTCGTCTGGCTCGTATGGGTACGTTCTACGGTTTGTACTCGCTCCATTGCTTCTGCATATTGGGAAGTGAAGTCCGTTAACTTGTCACGGAGGAAATCGTTGGCTTTCCGGGCTACGGGCGAGTGTCACAACGTCAAAGAATTAAAGACGCAGCAAGGACTAGCCGTTTACGCGATCCGATTCGAGGTCGCGAATAACCTCTTTCGTTTCTGCCAACCTGGCGAGGTCTTCCGTGAGGTGCTGAAATTCTGAATTGGTATCAAAGACCTGATGACCCGATGAGGGAAAGGGATGTGTCCAGACTCTGCGAGCTGTCCTTAATCGTACTCCGTAAGTCGCTGATATCTGGCAGAGCCGAACGAGCCTGCGCCGCGAAAGCAAAAGACTCATTGGATTGGGCTTTCAGTGAAACAAGCCCGGCATGAAGTTCAGCGAGTCTGTTATGCGTGAAATGGCGCTTCAAGACGACAGTGATTAGGCGCACTCGTTCGAAGTTGTCTTGATTGATTTCTTAGTCATCTGCTTCACATTGTCTAAGCGAGTTAGGGTATCCGCGGCTGTTTTTTGGCTGGCCGCCAAGTCAGCGCGTAAACGCTCGTTTTCGCTTCGCTGATTCCTTAGCTGTGGTAAGCGCACGAGAAGGGGAGGTGTGGCTCAGACCTGGCATTCCAATTCCTCCTTCACAGATCTAAGTTCTCTAAAGCTGTTCCTGATAGAGACCGGAATGTCATCCTCTCCGCCTTCCTCGACTTTAACAGTGACACTGGAGGCCGCGCTGGGACCAGTTGACGTGCGGCGTATGGTCAATGGGTGCTCAGACAGGGCAGAAGCGGGGTTCGAGACCCTTGAGACCACGGACGGAGCATTTTCTACAAGGCAAGGCGCACAGAGAATCAGAATTTGAGACTCAAGACAAGGTCTCTGGCGTGCCTGCTTGGACCGTGGAAAATGACGACCCCGATTTGAGTTGATATGGTGTATGCTGGACTTCATCCGCGTTATCGTAGGGGCGCCGAACATTACTTCCTTCGCTTTCGACACCATGTGGAAAGTACCGACGGTTCTTATGACCCGCATATATGCTGTAGTCTTCTGCGTCTACAGTAGGCAGTAAGGTAGAACCATCGTTATTTCGATCAATTGTACTAGACGTATTGAATTCAGACGCTCTTCTGGTTGAGTGCGGGGTCTGACTCTTTCCAAAGAACGACGGTGTGCCAGCCTGGGGCCGCGTCGTTGGAAGATGAGGGGTGACACTTGCTGATTGAGGTGCTGCATAGACACGAGAAAAAAATGTACTGCGGGTCGGCTTGAGTGAATTAGGATCCATTGGTGTAGTGGGGAGAGTGTACGAAGTCGAAGTCGACCTCGACGCGCGACTGCGACTAAAGACGGTGATCACGTGATGAAAGCTGGGCCATGAATTGGGACAGCCACAATTGTGCGCACACAAAGACAATGACTGTTGTCACCGACACCCTTTGACTCTCGCTTGGGCACTAGCTGAACCCACAGCGTACATCAGTTACTGGTTCCTCTCTACACACTCTTTGCCATGGCTCCAGCCCCTCCCGGAGCTGCCAAACTTTTCCATCCCAAAACCAAGAAGAAGGGTCCTGTTGGTATCTATGGCATGCACCCTCGTTCTGCCTCTCAACCGAAGACACCTCCAAATCCTTCGACTCCACCCGCGAAACCATCACCGAAGCCGGAGCCGGAAGCTGCTACGGCTTCACTCCCAGAAGGGCCGTACACGGACTATACGCTGGTTTCATCTGCCCTCAATGGCTGGAAGTACGATGTGATGAAGTTTGATGCTCGAAAGCCAGTGGACATCCTCCGATGGGCAGCACCCGTGAAACTTAATCGCAAGGATTTACGACGTCCCGACACATCTGTCAGTGGCCCCGAGGCTCCCAGGGCCGTTGGCCCTATGTTAGGCCCTGACGGAAAGCCGGTAATAGGCATGGACGGTAGGATTGTCATGGTCGATGCGGAGGGAAAGCCGATACACGGCGATGGTACTCCCGGAAGTACCAAAAACAAAAACGGAGGAGGGCCAAAGAGAAAGTTTCAGAAGAAGACCAAACAGGTTTTCAAAGTCCCCGAGGCCACTCGACAGCTGCGGAAAGAAGAGCGCTATCCCTGGGTAATGGAAGATGCTACAGGTTCTGAGGTATGGGTTGGAAAGATGGAGGAGGTAGCAAAGGCCGAGACCCAAGCTTTCTTCATGCCTGCCTCCAACAACACGTTCAAGTTTGTTCCCGCTCACCGCTGGTACAAATTTCAGAAAAAGCCTAACTACCATATCCCCAATCTTGAGGAGGCCGAGTCTCTGGTATGTAAATATATCTTTTATGTGTCTCCGACCTCAACCTTTGCCCAAGATGGCCATGAGGCAGAGGAACAAGGATCCAGAACGATGGCTACTACAGAAGCGTAACGGGCAGGGTCCCTCCGCAGCGACCTCAGCCTTGTTGAAAGGGGAGTCACCGGAGGGTTCTATCAAAGGTGCCGAGAGTTTAGGTCCCGGAGGTAGGAGGTTACGCACGGTTGTCAACAGCTCAGCCGGGTTGTTTGGAGATGAGGATGAGGATGGTGGATCACGGAGACGTGATCTAGGGCAAGACGCTGATTTCGATGAAGTGCCCTATCACGAAGACTTCGCGGATGACGAAGAGAAAGTGTTACCAGAGGATCACCAAGAAGATGAGCTTGAGAAGGAGATGGAGGTGCGTGTGGTGCGGCGTTGCGTGAATTGTGCTGACGTGCGTCAGGAACGTCTGCAACGAGAGTATATGACCGCCAATAAACAACGGGACGCGGGCGTAGATGAATCTGACGATGATGATCACGATCCGGCGTTAACTGGTGCAGGCAAGGCGATCAAGAAGCTGATGAGTAAACACGAGAAGAATGACGCATACGAAAGCGACGACGAGTCAAATCCGTACGCAAGCTCAGTGGTACGATGATCTCTGTCTGTTTACGTGCGTTCCTAACTCATTTCACTAGGAGGAAGAGGAGGAGGATGAACCCATAGTTGCTGATGGACCAGCCGTCCAGCAACAATTCACACCGACGCGTGCTCCTTCCAATGATGCGACACCGGCACCGTCCCAGGCAACCTCAGCGCTTCCGTCCCGACCTGCTGCCACCTCCACGCCTAATTCCCGCGCTACTTCACCAACCCCAGGGCATGGAGGACACCTTGTTGTTGCGAAGCGGGCAACGAGCCCGAAAGCTCCGAAACCACGTGTGATGCCAAACGGCGTCCGTGCCAGTAGCCCTCTAGCCCTGGTCACAGCCGGCTCGCCGAATGGAACGGACGCTGTCGCGGGACATGGAGGTAGCCCTGGGCCCTCCCAACCCACACGCGCCTCGCCCACCGTCCCTTCTGCAAAACTCAACCACAAACGGAAAGCAGATGAGGCAGACGAAGCCGTATCTGCACCCTCTCCAACCACGTCGCTGGCCAGTGGCCAGCCGAAACCCAAGAAACGCAGGGCCACTGCAGCAATGCTCGGCCCAGATGGCCAGCCCATCGAGCTCGAGGACATCATGGTGGTCGAGTGGTTACGCAACACGCCAAACGCAAAGACGAGAGACTGCATCTCTCACTTCACGCCGTATCTCCGAACCGACGAACAAAAGGCGAAGTTCACCTCGCTGATCAAGGAGGTCGCACAGCTGAAGAATGGCATTCTGGTATTGCGGAGCGCATATCGCGTGGGAGGTGGGAGCAAGGCTTCGTCCCCGAGCCCTATGGACACCAAATAACGCCGCCATTGTCTCGTCTTTTCGATTTGTTTGATGTCTATCCTATCTTATCACCCTGTAAACTCGGTCGTTTATGCATTCCTCTCGTAATGAAGACACCTTTTCCCATCCCTCTAGAAGATACCCAAAAAAAAAAAAAAAAGACCGTCCAACTATTAATAATACACAAGTTCGGCATGTGAGTGGGAAGGAGATACAAAATAGTTCAGCAAAATCCGACAGAGTTCATCAGATGGATCGGATAATGATCGCGCGCACTACACGTGGTGGTCCACTTAGGATACGAGAGACAGCAATTGTAAATATGATAGCCTATCTACTAACTGGACAGCTAATAAATGAATGTGGGCCTAGGGCCACGATAGAGGTGGTCAGACGAACTAGGAAGACGATGCTTCTGGCTTTGCGCCAGATGTCCCGCCGCTTCCGCTCTGTGGAGCGGAAGAAGAATTGAAAGCGGTATGCGAGGAGCTCGGACGCGAGTCCGATTGTGGAGGGGGGGCGGGCTGATGATTGGAAACTTGTGCGGACGAATGGGATGGTAATGCGTGCCCGGTAGTTGGATGGGGAGGATACGGAACGACACTGGGTGGTGGACCTGGCGCATACATGCCAGGGTGCGGCCCACTTGACCCAAAAGGAACACTGGGACGATGGTTTTCGAGCTCGTGGCGTAAAATATCGAGTTCTCGGCTCATGTCCTGATGACCTTGCTTAAGGTGTCCTATGAAGTCGATTGCTGTGGGAGACGTAGCACGTCAGCTTCGCCGAAAAAGCCCCAGGGGGGAAGGGGGGGCATGTGTACCTTTACTTAGGATCTCCCATTTACTGGCTTTCATGCCACGATCCGCTGGAAGCTGGTCCCGTAACTCGTCGAACAGGTCCTTCATCTCTTTCCTTCTTTTCCGCTCTGCGAGTTTATGCGAGACGCGTAACTCAGGAGAGCGGGAGTATGGCGTCATTCCGGCATCCTTTGACGCCGATGATGGTGGAATCATTGATGAGGATGCAGGGGTAGTACCACCGGACTCGGTACCGACAGTGGCCTGTGTCGAGGCAGAGTCTGGAGCGGCAGCATCGAGGGCGCGACTACGCCCAGCAGACGGCGGCCGTGACCTCGATCTCAGCACCCGAGATACGGTTGGGTTCGTGGACATGGTAGAGGGAAGATTTGTAGGGACGGACATGCGGCGCTCAGTGCTGAAGGAAACAGGGGGAACCATGGCTATGGGAGGGACGGAGCTTGGATCGAACGGTCGCCCTGAGCTAGATCCATCACCTTCACTCTGAACAGTTGAGGATTGATCGGGGGACTGCGTAGACTGCCATGCGAAAGGGGCCGTCCCAGATGGATGGCCGTGTGAAGAATCTGCAGAATACGCTGGAGAACCGTAGCTCACGGGGGGACTTGGAAACATCGACGATGACGAGTCTCGTCGGTCGCTATTCCACCATTGCGGTCCTCCGGAGGTTGAGCGGGCGTCCATAGAGTGTCGGCGGTTGTCAAAGATATTCACCCGTTGTGTCTCGGCAATAGAGCCACGCCTTTTCAACGCGGGACCCTCCAGGCTCATGTTAATCGAGGATGGAACGCCTGGACCAATGAGCTGAGAGTCAATATCGTCACCACCTGGTGTCGGCATGTTTCTGTCAGAAGACAGTTTGCGCTTTGTGCCATGAGGCAGTGATGGGGAACTTGAGCCACGCTGTGGAGTCTGTGAGTTGACGCTTGTCGCAGCCGCTTGGATTTCCGTACGTGTCAATTGGTTAAGGTGTACGAGCGATACCACGAGACCCACCTTCAGATTGAGTATGGCTGGGAGAAGACTGTCCGGTGTGAGAGGGTTTGTGCTTGGAATCGCGGGGGGTATGCATGGCTGTAAACGCGGTTGAGCCAGGAGCACGTTCGCGCGAGCAGAAGGGGTAGTAAACGTGGACATACCAGAATTTGTTCCTTCAGACACGTCGATTGTAGTTCGTTGAGTATATGATTCTGCGGCAAAGTCAGAACCACGGTAGGACAGAGAAGCAGAGAAAGCAAGCAGCGCACGGGTATGGGAACGGTCGGGAGAGTGAGATGTCCTGTCAGAAGATTTGAAGGGGGAGGGTGGTCGAGAATTGGACTGCGCAAGCCTCTGAGGATGGTCGCGTCCGGAGTCGGTGTCTGCTGGGCTGAAGGGGGGACGAGAGACTGGATGAGGCAGTTTGGGAGTGAAACTGGGGCTCGCGAGGTGAGAAGCGTCGGCCGTTGAGGTTCTCCTTGGGCTCTGATGAAGGTCGTGAAGGGTATGATGCGAGAAAGTCGAGTCTGCAATACCTTGTGAGATGAATCGGCAGAGCCAGAGGTTCGACGGAGATTCAAATGAGTTTGGGAGACGGCGAGGTCAGAGGAAGAACGGTCGCTCTGGGCGAAGGGAGACTTCCCTTCTTTTTCGACCATGTTTATGGGTAATGAAGAGGAAGTATAACTTGAATACACCAACTCGAATGGGCTCGACTAGACAGGACAGACAACGTGGGGTTAACACACCTCAAAGTAAGCACGTGCACTCTAGCCGCCAGCTAACCCTCCCGCAGCCCTCACTGCCCCTCTTAGCTCCTCCTTAGCGTTAAGCCATCGACAACTCCTCTCCGTGAGTCTGCTACTTCTCCCCTTCACCCTCCCCGTCACCCTGGCTATCTCTTCGTCCTCCACCTTCACCATCATCCCGATCAGAGGCCTGTAATCCAAATATAGCCGGGGAAGATCCACCATGCCTTCCAAAGCTGGATCTGTCTTCAATCCCTCCCATAGTCGTCTGCGGTACTCTTCACGCCTTGACCATTGTCCCATTTCACCCGCGCCATCCAGCGATATTCCGGATAAAGTGCGTTCTAGTATTCCTTTAGACGTTATTAATACCGTGGCCGCCATTTCTGCGTCACGAGAGTAGTACTCCGGAAGCACTGGTACTGTTGTACGCTGTCTAGTTTTCAGCGCTTTGTATCCAACCTCGTCGTCGGGGTGGTCGTCTGCGATTTCCAGGTCGTGAGTTTGAGCGAGAAGCACGCACGCATCTAGAAATGATGCTGCATCCGTGCCTCTGAGGCATTGTCGCAACGCGTACAGGTTTTTGCGCTCGTCTGCTTCCGATTCTACCACCATAGCTTTCTCGAGTTTGACTTGAAACGAGAAGTCAGCTACGTCTGCGAGCTCCACGGGTTTTCCACAAGTAGTGTGTGTAAGACCCAACTGGCATTGGCTTATACGCTGCCGTAAATCAGCTGTAGAGACCTGTCTCTCCAAAGCAGACGGATCTTCCAGTGGCAGACCCTCCACTTGACAGATGGCATTTAACAGCGAGAAAGTCAAGGATGCAGGTGCCGCGTTGAAGTTCAGAGTGGTTTGTAGTGGCAAAATATCAAGTGGGATGAGCGAGATATCTATAAGAACGCCTCACTATCATCCTCGCAGTAACCTAAGGTGGAAACTGTCTCACCATTACATGTGATGATAACTGGTCTCCTGCACTCCCTGATAAATGCAACGACGGATGGCCAGAAGCCCGCCTCGTCTGCAAACACGACATCCGCTTCCTCGATGAGGACGACTGACTGCGGGTGAACTTCTGCCTCTGAGACCTTGTCAGAGGTGTCAATAAATTTTGTCGAGCGTTTTCTGACAGGGGACGGCGGCTCTGAACGACCACGGTGGAACGGCAGTGGCTGCGGCAATGTGTGATTTTTTCCTACATCACCGATCAACTCGTCAAGATGCGTGCCCCCACGTTTACCTAGACCCGGATAGACTTCGAAAACGTTCCAGCCTAGCTCCTCGGCACAAGCATAGACGGCTGCAGTCTTCCCACAACCCGGCGGGCCAACCAAGAGTATCGTGTTTCGGATTTTTTTCCCAAACGAGACGGGCTGGGGTTCACTGAGATCCAACGAACCGGGTGAGGACCAGCCATCAAAATCTTCACAGCCTCCATGCTCCTCGTTTATTTCGTCCTCGTCGTCATCGTCAACAATCCATCCATCTAGGTTTCCCGCCCTCTGCCGCTTTCTTGCCACTTCGCGGACAATTTCCGGACGTCGGTCTCCACGTTTCCTTTTTCTTGACCTTTTTTTAGACTTAGAACTCTTGTCATG
Organism: Lactarius akahatsu; assembly: GCA_021524915.1. Classification (NCBI taxonomy): domain Eukaryota; kingdom Fungi; phylum Basidiomycota; class Agaricomycetes; order Russulales; family Russulaceae; genus Lactarius; species Lactarius akahatsu. Next base: position 591,565 of record JAKELL010000004.1, read on the forward strand.
AGATGAGGGCGTAGTGCCGAAGTGCAGCCGCAAAGCGTGCATCCATTCGCGCAGATAACACGCATTCTGCTCGTTACCAAGGATATGCTCTGCCCGACGCGGACGCCATTTTTGGTTCCAATGCTGCTGAGAAGGTTCTTTTACTTCTTCCAGTTGCGAAGCTAGTCCAAAGATGGAAGAGATTGCGGGGTGGAGGTCGCCGTGATAGCCCAGGACAGCATCTCCATTGGCCGGACTTTCTGAGCTTGCACGCGGCGATAAGACCCGACGTGAGTGGCAGCATTGTCCGTACTTGATTCCACTTTTAACGGCTCACGAGGTGCACTAAGTTCCGGAGAAGCACGAGTTGTCTTCCGTCGTCGTCGACCCAGATTAATGGGCATTGCCTGGACAACCGAGACAGAGTCGCGCACATGCTGCATCGAAGCACTGGGGAACGGCGCATCCAGAGAGGACTTGTTCTTTACTTCCTTTCGCTTTCCGAGAGACGACCGCTGGAAGGGGATGTGTGAGGGAGGCGCAATGCGTGCTGGTGGTAACTCGAGGATGGGTGACCCCTCAACGATAATAGGCGCAGTTTCTGTCTCCTCCTCCATGGTGAGATCAATGATGTGAGAAGAGCCCTCGAGAGATGTATTCAGGACCAGTAGAGGAGAGGATGTCCCAAGGCCGACAGTGCATGAATCCAGCGATCCTGAGCCCGGCCAAGGAACAGCTGGGAGCCAAGTCCACATCACAAGGAACAGAGGGTAGAGTGTGCTCCTGGCTTATGGTGCAATTATCCTGACTTTCTTCTGTCTACGGCGTAAGCGAATGAAGGCGAATCATGTGAAAAGCGCACCGACGTCAACGTCCCCAATACCTTGTGTACTGAGGCTGGAGAGCGGCGAACCGATGTCATAGCGATCATCGGAAAGAATCCCAGATGAAGGCTCGAAAACATCGGTGGAGACTCGAGGCTCGTTGTCCTCTGTGCCGGTCTTCTCAACAGTGGCTTGTTCCTCAGATCCGTTGCCTTTTGCTTCAATGGGTGTTCCAGCGAAGGTTAACACCGGAGAGGGCTCTTTGGTAACCAAAAAATTGTCAAATAATGTTCCTTGTCTGAGATGACTCTGTATTGATTGAGAGGGATTGTTATTTTCAAACGCTGACCAGGGACACTTACCTGACTTGCTCCCTTCCTTTTGGAGCCCGCGCCTCGTCAACTCGCTCATTAAGCCAACGGTATCCAATAAAGAGAGCACGTAGAAAGCGAAAGAGCGACAGCCCTCGAGGTGCGCAGCTGTCACTCGAGCGGGGTACTCAATAATTGTGATGGATGATCTGGTAACGTCCACTGTAAGCCGCGTCGCGTCGAGAGCATGTCACGCGCCACGTGTTACGCGCTGTCGCGTAGTCACACACTGACGCGTCTTCGCTTCGTCTTCACACCCAGACACCTGACAGCTTTACAAGTCACGGTATGGATGGCCATTCGGAAGATGTTCCAGATGTTCCCCACGAAATATTGCAATGGATATCAGCAGAATACAACGGTGGGTAGCCCAGAGTCATTGTAGTAACATATGATGCACAGTTCTCGCTTAGAGCTAAATGGCGGCCACTATGACATATTGGAGTCCCCACCGTCTCCTGTAGAATTCTCCCAGATCTGTCACATATCTCGACCTGTCCTCATAAAGGGTGAATTAGCAATAACGATGACACGAATCACTATGAGACGACGTTGATCACAGGATATAAGATCCCTAACTTGCAGCGTTGGTCTAACAAGTATCTTGCGGACACCATGGGAGACCGTCTACTTTCAGTGGCAGTGACGCCAAACGGGTCAGACTTCGGCGTTCGAGTGGCAGAGCACTATTCTTATCGACACCCCACAGGTACGCTGACGCTGTCACTCTTAGCTCCGACGGGAAGAGGTACTTCGTCGAGCCATACTACGAGAAAATGACTATGCGATCACTTCTTTCGAAACTGGCACCATCCAGTAAGAGACCTGAATACGATTTGGAGGTATCAGCTAATAACCTACTTCACCTTAGCGAGCAATGTCGAGGACGTCTGTTATCTTCAATCACAGAATGGCAACCTATTTCCAGGCAGTTATTTCACTTCTGGAGACATGGAGAGCGACTGTGAGCTCATCAATCTGAGAGATGATGTCCCTGCAGAGATCCCTTGGTGCAGCGAAGCATTGGGTAGATCCCCGGACGCAGTCAACCTTTGGATAGGTAACAACAGAAGTGTCACCAGTATTCACAGTGGTTCGATAGCCTCTGCACTCTGTTCTATGGATCTTCCATGATAACACAACAGATCCATACGAGAACATATATCACGTCGCGAGGGGTTGCAAGACGTTCCTACTCGTTCCGCCCACCGAAGGCTGGTGCTTGAAAGGTTCGGTGCCTAGAGAACGACCCTACCATGTTCACGCCGACCTCCAATGTTGCATCTAGAGCGAATGTTTCCTCATGCGACATATCAGCGGGCAACCGAAAACTCCCCACTTCTGTTGAAACCTTCCCCATCCACGACACCAGCCGTCCGCTGGTCCTCGATACAACATCCCGAACGGCCGGGATCTCTATCAGAAATGACACATCCCTTAATAATCGATGTCAATGCAGGGGAGACACTGTATCTTCCAGCAGGTTGGTGGCACCATGTCCGACAGACTGGCCTGTCAATTGCACTCAATTGGTGGTATGATATCGAACCCCGGGGATCGGCCTGGGTGTGGTTGAGACTCTTGAGAGGAGTGGCTATTGTGGCAGCCGATGAGGAAGTGGAAGAGTAGAGATACATACGCAAGATTTGTTTTGAGCTGATACAGATTCGGCCATGCAATCAGCTAGCTATCTTTAGTTTTAAACCCTGTCTGACAAGTAGGAACAATAGTCGAAGTCAAGCTACTACCTCGGCAGAGGGGGCTTCGCAGTACTTCAGAGTGAAACAGGGACATGACGCGCAGAAGCACAAAGACGGTATTCCTGATAGCGGGTGGTCCCATCCTGGGGTATTAGGTGTTGGCCACATGAGAAACAGGGCCCGTCCCTAATGCTGTGTTCGTCCTCGGGGTATAGCTAAAATACCCCCGCCAGTGTATCCGCAGTCAAATTCAGGCGATATAAACGGAGGGGAGACGTGGCCGCGCGGCCGTGTGCTACGTGCACGTCTCACTTCCCTTAGCCTTTCCGCGGATCATCGAGTGATGCGTCGCGCCAGTTGCAGGGTACGAAGGCACATATAGGTGAAGGAGCCTAGTGGAGTTGCGCAGGCCCGGATATGATTTTCGGTAGCGTGCACAAGCACTGACTCCGAGTCGTTGATCATGCATCATGATGCAGAACAGGCATCCACGGGGCTCATCGGCAAGATAGCCCAGGTGATCGATACAGACACTGGGTAGGTACTTCTGTGCCATAGTTGTCGCTGTCGTGTGCGCGCTGCAGCTATCCTGTACGAACGAAACCGATTGAGATGTACGGTTATACGCGGACTTGACGGAGTTCGCAGTACGCAAATCGCATCCTTTGTGCGGCAATCGTTGACGCTCTTGAGCTGTGCGCCTGCCTTACCATTCTCCACTTTAAAAAAAAAAATTGCGTATTCTCTGTGTACGACTTTGCGGACCAGACTGCAATTTTGGCACCTGTAAGTGTTTCACATGACCTTGCACATGAACATCGTTCGGTCTTTCTGCGTCGTAAACTTTTGTTTTTCCGTTTGTCTTGTCATCCTATTCTCTACTCTTATTGAGAGTTTTTATCTGACGTCCGTCTATATCCCCTGCACGTCCCTTTTTCGGCGTTTCAGATTGTCTGTGAGCCGTTGAGCTCGAAAGTTCTCTTCAGCTTGTGATGCTTCATATGACTTACAATGGACGGTTCATTTCATCGGCCTCAGCCAACTGGCCTGCAAGGAACCAAGCCATAGATGATGCACTGGCACAACAACGAGGAAGCCCTTAAGTTGATCTTAAGAACGCTCGCAACCCAGGTTGTCGCTTCTTCCTGTGCCTTGCTTGCACGATGTCCAGAAAACTATCTGGGACTGCATTCTTTTCTGATTGAGCTGCGCCCGATTCTTGACTCTTGAGGGTCCTCGGTCTCAAAGCAAGGTTCACTGTGTTTCTTTCCTTCCTTGATTCTTCTCCGCAAATGTTGTCGAGTACAACCGTTTTGTTACTTGCAAGCTCTTATACACCTGCACAAACTCCATCGGGGCACCTAAGTGGGATATGTGGGATTATCGCAGCCGTTCGTAACTGACTCTCAAAACGCAAATACCGATACTGACGTTGACCAGGTCGTTTGTACAGACAAGGAGGGAGAGCTCGAATCGAGGGGAGACATCCATCAGGTGCGTGCGTCATGCGCTGCTGAGCCCTCACTAGATCCTTGCGGCCCGGCCTCTTGTTGGACTTGTCACTCACTGACCTGTCTATATCGACCACGTTCCCTCTCCTGTTTGTCATCGGGCGCCATTCATCGTCATTTTTTTGATATGGTTTCTTTCTCCGAATGTTTCTGCGGTTTCTGCCACTCACTTTCGATGAGCACTAACTACTGCTTCACAGCCTGGGTTTGTTCGATGTTTTCTGTCGTCGATGCCATGATTTTAACTGCGTTTCCGAAAGGCAAGAGAGAAGTTTTGAGGTGAACCCTGAATTCGGCGACTACTTTCTTGATGGTGAAGTCAATGACTTCATGATGTCCCCTCTTTCTGAGACGCTTATATGAATCTTCAGACCGAGACGCCAAAGAGTTTTGCTGGAATACTCGATCATACCACAAAGCTCTCGCTTTCATGTCGATTGGAGGTTCTGGACGCTTAGTTGGAATGATATACGAAGGCCGCGGTCCTCCCACTTACAAGATTCAAGGCGAGGTTTATCACCAACTCAGGTCTCTACTCCCCGGCGCAAATTGTCCTCCGGTATACAGTCAGTTGTTTATCTACGAGTTTGGAGAGTTTATCGAACCCATGTCCGAAGTCGATGAGTTATGCTGAAATCTGGGAGCTAACAGTGCATTAACTTTATTATCACTGTGTAGCGAGTTGTGTTCTGTTTTTAAATGTGAAGTGATTCCTTTCACATGCGATTTTAAGCGCATCAATAGAATAGTGAGGAGGGCCCTCCCGCGTCTAGATCGTAGGTTAACTCAGACGGTCACGTGTACGTCTGGGAAGCGTTCATCCAATTCCCCTCAAACATTGCAAAAGGCTTTGCCCACGCGTATACATTATGAGCAACTCGATTGTAATCCCCTTGGAGGATCTGTCACCCATAGCGCATCCCCTCGCTCAAAAGAAGCTGCTGAAGAAGCTTCAGAAAACAATTAAAAGAGGTTAGTCCCTGCAATGTTTTTTTTTTTTTTTTTTTTTTTTCATTGCAAAGGTACCATATCGCCCTTTTATAGCGTCAAAAGCTCGTCAAGTGAAGCGAGGGGTGAAGGAGGTCGCTAAAGCTATCCGCAAGGGGGAGAAGGGGTGCGCTACCCCACCTTCTTGTCCGATTTAGATGTCTCGCTGACCCCATACATGACACAGACTCTTGGTTCTTGCTGCTGATATCACGCCCATTGACATCATCTCACACCTGCCCGTCTTAAGTGAGGAAGCGCAGATCCCATATATCTTTATTCCATCGAAAGAAGAGCTGGGTCATGCGAGCTCTACCAAGCGACCAACAAGCTGTGTTATGATCTGTCCGGATTCGAAGCGGGTTGGTAAAAGTAAAGATGGAGATGAAGAGAAGAAAGACTATAGGGAGCTGTACGACGAGTGTTGCAAGGAAGTGTCAAAGCTGGACGAGCACGTTGTATTTTAGAGTCAGCGAGACGAGAACCGATTATTATAACGAAATCACACGACACGTTGGCATAAGACCAGAACACGTCTTTTCTTTACTCAACACTCTTGTTGCCCCACCTGCCATCATGTCTGCCCCGAAAGCCAAGTCTGTCACCAACGGCACTAAAAAATCAAAGGGCCCAGCTGTTGCTACAGACGGTCCTACCGATGTGTCACATAAGGCTCCCGTTGTAACCTCAGGTAGACCAGACAAGGCTGTCTACGAGGCCGAGCAACAACGGATAAGGGCCGAGATCGACACGGTGCAGGGAAACTTGGTACGTCGTCGTGCGAGATGTTTCGGCTTTAGCTATTAACTATTGTGTATTTTAAATTGTTGTTTAGAATACGGTGAAGGAGAAAATCTCCCTCGTCACCAAAGGGGGCCCAGGGAACGAGAGGCGAACCACTCTCCGTGCCGAACTAGATGAACTACGCTCTCAGCAATCTGGAAACAAAACATCCCGTGGTAGAATTTTCGATCAGATGAAGACACTCCAGGAGGGGATCCAAAAGAAGGTGAGTACTTCTATCCTGACATCCTTCGCCTTACTCTTACACAGACCTTTTTAGGTAAAAGACCTTCAGTCTGCCCGAGGCAAAACACAATTCAGAACGGTCGAGGAAGTCGAGACACATATCAGGCAAGACTGCTCCGGCATTTCTGTTTTTATTGTGACGTGTCCTGAACACGTCATCTTTTCAGGAATCTTGAGAAGCAAGTAGATTCTGGTAGTCTGAAACTTGCTGACGAGAAGCGCGCGCTCCAGGAGATCACCCAGACCAAGCGCATCCGCAGGACGGTCGAAAGCTTCCAGGCCGACTCGGATGCCATCGACGCGGATCGCGCGGCGGTCGAAGAACTCAAAAAGCAGCTCGACGACCCCGAGGCGAAGGCCATTTCCGAGCGCTACGACGCCATCAAGGCGGAGTTGGACGAGATAAAAAAGGAAGAGGACTGAGCTCTACGCGAACCGCTCGAAGCTGTTCGACGAGCGGACCGCGCTGCAGGAGCAAATCGACGCCCTCCTGCGAGAGCGGCGTGAATCTTCCGCGCAATTTCGCGAGGCCAACGATCGGTTCTATACAAAGCTCAACGAGGACCGGGCGCGGCGTGCGGAGCGCGCGCGCGCGCAGAGGGAGGCCGAGGAGGAGGAGAAGCGAAAGGCTCGCGCGCTCCAGCTGCGGGAAGAGGCGTCTCAGCCCGCGTTCCAGGTGCAGATCGAGGACTGCCAAACGCTGATCGATCATTTTTCCGGAAAGCCGACCACCGCGGTCGTATCGACCGCCAAGCTGGCCGAGTATACCGAACCGAAGCTTGAAATTCGGCAGGTGGAAGCGGCGCCCGACAACTTCGTGCTACGCAAGAAAAAAGGGGAAGACGAAGAGGCGTATTTCGTCGGCGGTGGTAAGGCCAAGGGCAAGGGCAAGAAAGGAGGTCCAAAGGCTGACGGTGCTTCCAACACCGAGGCGACGCCGCCGCCTTCTTCATCTTCCAATGTCAACGTATCCTTCGCCACCCTGTCGGCTCTCCTCTCGTTGTCCATCCCCCCACCGTCTTCTCAAGCCGACGTGCCTCGCGTGGTTGAGGACTTGAAGACTAAAAAGGCATGGTTCGAGGCGAACCAGGCTCGTGTGACTTCCGAGGCTATTGCGAAGGCCGAAGCAGAGATCGAGCGTCTTACGAAAGGTAAAGGGGACTCCCTCGACAAGCTGCCTAACGACGATCCTGTCGGGGCACACCCGGAAGTGCCCCTTGCAACCGAAATTACCGATGAACAGCCGTCGGATGTTGTACCAGGGGAGCCGGAGGGTGTGCAGGAGACTGAGGCGTCATGATGCGGCTTTTGGAATACGCGCCATTCGTACCTTATCTACTGTGGTGACGATAGCTAGTGGGTTGGCATCGTCTCTTAATCATGGTATTGAGCGACCAAACCCACACGATGGACAATTAGTGTCTTATTCCTTGGGCGAAATCTTACATCGATACTCAAGTATAAGAGAGAAAGACAAGGTGGTGAATTTGTGGATACAGAGCACGGCGACTGGGGATATAAATACTAAACAAAGATGAAAATAGCAAATACGAACGGCAGTACTATGACCCAGCAAACCAGGCTCAGTGGGTACGGCATTATTGTAAGCAAATACCAACAAGAGTCTATGGCAGTAGAAAGTGAACCCGAACCGTTTCACATACGAGCGAGATCAGAGATGCAGCTTAGCCTTCCGTTTTTACGATCTCACCCTCTGATCCCTGTTCCCCGCTTGTAGGGCCGCCCGCACCAATACCTAGGTCTTGCGGCGTAAAGGTGACGTCGAAATTGTTTCCGGAATAATCCGGGAATGACAAGCCTCCAGGATGAACGCTTCCCAGAGTATCGTCTTGTGCCCCCGGGGTATCCATGAAGGAAGGCATATAGTTGTCAGGAGCGAAACCAGTCGAGGATGGGTCGAGTGGACCGGAGGGGTACGGCTCTTGCTGGAGCGCAGCAAGCATACTCGAGGTTGTGGGAGTGTGGCTCATAAGGTGAGGTGGTTGGTTGCTGCCGAAAGAGTCCTGCCCAATCATCGGAGAGAACGTTATGAAGTGCTGTTGCATGACAGGCTCGACAGATGCAGCGACAGATGTGGTTGAGAGCGCAACATTCCGCAAAACGTTCAATGCGATCCAATCGCTGTGTGGGCATGCTCCATTAGTCTCGAATCTTCGATATGACCCTGAGTACATACTCCAGGAATAATTTTAGAATTTGGTACGCGCCGAAGGTCGGATCGCTGCGAATCGTCTGCAAAAATTATTGTCAGCAGAAAATAAATCGGTAGACGCAAAAGTAGCGCACGAGATCTCTCATGACCTGGCTCGTCACATATCCCCATCTGATGAGGACACTTCGCGAGCTCATCGTGCCCCTCTCTTCTGTGCCCGAGCCTGGGCCCATGAGCCGTTCACAGCACTTGTCCGCCCACGCCATTACGTCTCGCACAGGCTCTGTGCTCTTAGCCAGGCCATCCATCAAACCGCGAAATTCGACTTCCAATAGTTGGATGAGGTCTTCGTGGCGACAATTGCAGACAAGTGCCGACTGATTTCGAACAGATTCGAAATCAATCTTTTCCCAAGAACGACGCATTTCCGCAAGCTGCTTTTGGTTAGTAAGGACGGTATTCAGGGCCTGAGTGACTTGGTAGATATCGAGGAATCGCACTTCGGGGAAGAGGGGGATTAGTGTTAGTCAAGGGAAAAACTAGCTATGATGCACAACTTACAGACAAGGTGACCAAATCGCGCACCCAACTCAACTTTGGGCTCCACGAAGGTATTTCCATAACCCTCAAGAGAAACGAGTAGAATCTTCTCCATCTTATCTGCTAGTTGACGCAGACTCGCCAACGATGTCGCCGGAATTGACGAGAGAAGCTGCGAGCGCAATTGTTCCAGAATTTCCTAAATTCCTTTGTCAGTACGCGGCTCCTCAGCAGAATGAACCCGACATTTGCGTACATCATAAACAATGGCGTCGCCCTTCGCCATCAGCCCAGCAATCGCTGGAGCATGAGCCACTTCTCGATGATTGCCACTCAAATTCGTCCAGAAAGATCGAATGTGCATCTCGAACTGGTCGAAGCGGAAGAAACGGACACTGTCCAGCAATGCATCCAAGTGGTCCACGAACCACCCCCACAATTCACGAGCGGCAACGCTGTGCGCCGTTGTGGAGGAATTGGGACCAAGAGCCTCTTCGATGGAAGGGAAGTGAGGTATCTGACGAACAGAAGAAGATTGTTGGGCAGATAGATAAGACCCGGACGCAACAGTCGATGGGGCCTGAGACTGTATGGTCACCACCCCGTCTTGGCCAGCGTGTCGCCTTATCGGGGCTTGTGGGGGGAAAGAACCGGCTCTGGGAGCTGCCTGCGCTTGCGCAAGGATGGTAGTAGCTGTGGGTGTCTTCTCCACGAGGTCCTCTGAATAAAGGATTGGGCTCTTGACACCATTGTTTAGAGCAAGGGAATTCCTTTTAGACACATTACCAGAGCTTGCACCCTCCGAATCATCCTCTTCATCTTCGTCAGAACGTTCCTCTCCCCGCAACGATGCCTCTGCTTGCTCGCTCGCAAGGCGAGCAGCATTAACTGACTGCTGTGCAGCGGTATTGTTCGACTTCCTGATGTAATCTTGCAGCCACTCAGCTTCGGCAGACGTTGCCGGGCGGATCCCACAATCTTCGTAACCAACAAGGCGTTATGACAAGAAATCAACACAGCTGATGGGAACGTACAATGGTATTTGCTATTCCCTCGCACACCTAGACGCCGCGTTTTGATCGTGGGAAAACACAGTCTGATGGCCTTGCCGAGAGTGGCGGTGTTGATGTGAGGAATCCCATACTGATCGCACACCCTTCTGTAAGAGAAATAAAGCCCTTGACGTGGAACATTGCCATCAGGGTAGGGTGCATAGTTAGCTGTCAACCTGTAACGAGGTTCGACTACATCATTACACGACGAGTCGGATTTGTAGAGCCACTTACCATGCTTGGACAAAGATCTGCTTCGCACGGTCTGATGCACTGGTAGTTGTGGCGGCACGAACGTTAGCGGCGAGTTTCTCTAGGGTATGATCGGGGCTGAGCGTCATGCGGCCAAATGCGCCCGTGGCATGAACTGCGTCTTGGTTTGATATGATAGGCCCCCCCGTAAACATGGAAGGGTAGTCTGCAGGAGAACTGGCGAGGAACATGGAGGGGTCTTCTGTCTCGCTGGAGGAAGAGTGGACACTGTCTGCATCCCGGGGATAGGGTGAGGCAGCTGCCCTGGCCCGGATATGAGAGGCGCGTATATGGTTCTTCAGGGCGGGATTAGTAAGGTTGTGGTTGGGTGGCGAGTCAGCGGGAGAAATGAGATCGGTTGAAGGGAGGGAATATGCAGAGGAGTGAGATGCGTTGCGTGCGTGTGGATCCGGGTTCGGTCGATGTTGATGATAGGAAGAGCGAAAGAGGTCCTCGGCAGAAAGCGGTCCTAAATTCGAGCGCAAAACCCCGCCCTGGGAAGACTGGGGCCTGGAATTAGGTGAAGACGAAACCGAGTTGGAACGGGAATGGTTGTGATGGATAGGCATAAAATCGAGGGGGAGATTTGAGGCCATTGTATGGAAATTGACCACGGCGGCCATGCAAATTAGTTGGGGGAGTACGCAAGAGAGAGAAAAAAATATGGGGGAAGCCAGTCGGTGTAGATCGAATAATCGACAGACGAGTAAAAGACAGTGAAGCCGCTCGTTATATGTGATGGGGTCTAAGTTGCGGACCAGCCGGAAAAGTATGGAATAAGAGGATGGGATGGGAGGGCTGAGGGGGGGAAGGAGAGGCTACAGGCAGACAGGATGAGAAAATAAAGGAAAAGAGAAGAGAAAGTGACAGACACAGCACAGCGCCTGGTGTGGGGAGATATATTGGAGAAAGCGTCCCCGGCAAACGGCAGACGGGACAAGTGGAGAGAGATAGTACTAGAGTAAGTAAGAGAGGAAACGCAATTTGTCCCGGCGAGGCTCGTCGGGCGTTGGTGGTCAAGGCAACCCGGCTCTCGGGCCTCCAGATCTTTTCTCACATCATTACATGTTTATCCAAATTGCCATCATGAGCCCTCCCCCATGTACATATATTGTTTGAACCGCTTCCGCAATTTCGCCCTCGTAGGGTCGCCCAATCGGCGTGCCAGTCCCACCCACGATGGGATCGTCAAGTCCTCCATCCGATATGGTGCAAATTTCGACGACGTCACGTTCCCTTCCCGTAGACCCTTCGGGAGCTGCTTCAGTGGTACCGGGTATTCGAACTCTGTTGCCTCCTCTGTATCTCCAGGATGAAGCGCATCGAGACTGTAAGTTAGGTATTCCAGTTTGAACTTTGGCTTGTCCGTCTTGTTCGCCACCCGCTCTTCTGGCAGATAATACTAACACCCTTATTTGCATCAATGGTCCTTCGTCAGCCTCGCCATCAACGTACCTGTGCATATCCCAGGGGTGACCACAGTGTATTGACCCGACTAGGCGCGTCAGGGTCAGAGTACCATGGCTCATTCAATTTGCATCGCCAAGAGTCCTCGTACTTCTTCTTCTTACACAACTCCTCTTTGTTTCCCTTCCCGCGTCGGTGTCCGTGCTTCCGCTTCTTTTTCTTCTTCGAATTTGTTTCGCTTCGAGCATGCGTGATGTTGTAGGTGTAAATGCGAAACGATGGAAGGTATGGGTTTGGGACCACTGAAGGTACAACGTTCACAACGCCGTAGTTGTCATAGTCCGCTTTTCCCTTCTTGGGGAGGTCACCGAAATCATTAACGAGAGTGTCAAACAACCCATCATGTCCCTCTGAGACGACTCTGTCGGCCGGTGTCAAATCCGATTCCGATGGAAACTGTAAGTCCTCGGCTTCCAACAGAAAGAACTGTCAACCCGAAATCAACCGGCGACCGCATGGAGCGAGGAGATAAACGCATACATGGTCGTTGTTCATGTGCTATCAGATCGGGTTTGTCAGCAATCGTCTATTATATTACACCGTTGGCTTACCCCATACAGGTGGCCAAGAATGGTGTCTTGGAACCGAAGGGACAGTTCCACATAACGGACATACTTTCAAGGGGAAAGAATATAAAATAGGGCGCAGTACAAGGTTGTCAAGGGGACTGACGCATTCTGGGAAATAATTGCCTGGAGACGGTGGTACGTGGCCACTGAGCCAAACCTGAGAAAGTTTGTTATCGAGACCAGTCCCAGAACATGTGGTGGCTTTTTAGGCACCTGCACCCCCCGCTTTCGGAACATTTTCAACTGAACTTCGAGCCAGTCAAACTGAAGGTTCCCTGGGTCATCCGGTTCGCGGTATTCACATCCCCCGACGGCTATTTGGCAGACGTGATGAGGAGAGTATGAACGATAAGCAGCGATAAGCTCCTACCTTTGTTCGAGTCGTAGAAATAGAGGGTATTCAGACTAATGACCGCAACCTCATCCGGGATGACCTCGACAGAATAGTACGCTCCTCGGCGAAACACCTGATAGGACGAAAAGGGAATAAAGGCGCCCCATATCCTTGGCGAAAAGACATGAATGAGCAAAAAGCACATGCGAACAATAACATGTCCCTACGAGGAAAAGTGGCTGATTATGTCGTTAGGGCCTGAAAGTATTGTGTTAGTGTTAGAAGCTAGGGAACCAGAGGTGGCTATCTAGCCTTCAGGAAGGATGTTCTGCGAAATTATGAGATTATCTCATCAACCATGAGGAGAATGTAGCTACATGCGCTGGATAAGACTGAATAGTCAGTATCGGCGGACAGTCGTAATGGGGTGGAAATACATACGCCATATGTCATTATTGCCTAAGCAGGAACACTCGCAAGTCAACCACTCCCCAGATGGATGTTGGGAAACTCGCCTACCTAGGCTGGGTACAACAGGAACACCCTTCTTAAGAAAGATTTTCTCCATCTCCGTCGCTATCATACCATTAGAGTTATAAATCTCTTTCAACGTCCGCGGGATTTTGCGGTCATTATCATGACTAGAAGATAACCTTTGAGGAGAGCTCGGGGTTTTGCTGAGACAAATGCTTACCGGGCATTATCACCGGTCCCTAGCAGCAAAATGATATCAGGACCCGCTCCTAGCAAGGGAAGTTTTTCAGACGTACATACTACGAAGTCGATCTCTGAGGCCCAATTCCTGTCTAGGAAGTTGAGAGTTAAATTCGTCAGTCGCAAGGGCGAGTCGCATTCGCTAGAACTAGCTTAATTAGTGTGAAGGCGGGCGGAACACTCGACACACCTGAATGGTGTTCCATAGTACCCAGAGCGCTGTTTCTCCTTCCGAGGTTTGTTTCTGTGGCACGCGGAAGACTCTGATGCACCGTCAATGTAGTATGGATCAGGGTGCATATCCGTGATATGAAGAAAGCGGCCATGGAGCTTGGTCCGTAATGGCTGGACTAATCACGACTCAAAAATGGGCTCGAAATACTAGACAAGGGGGACCGTACTAGAAAAAGGCTCTTGGATGGGGCGAGGAATAGCCCGAGCCAGCCAGGACGAATAGGCGATGAGGATAGTCAATGAGAGCATGCTGAAAGCGGCATTCCAGGCTGCAGTTACGCGACGAGCGCCATTATGTAGCAAACAAGATGGTTATAGGGTTATAGACCGGGTTAAATGCAGAGACCCCGGGAACCGTGACATGAGTTGTCGGAGATAACCGAGAATCGATTCGGGGGAGATGTGGCAGTGATGTGGCTTATCGAAAAACGTGCGAAACCGTGATCGCGATTTGACTCGCTTTTTTCATTCTTCTTCGCTCACGTTCGTCACTTATTCGCGCCCCTACACTGTGCCCCCCCATCATAGACGCGCATCAAGTTTTTATGATAGTTGTTAGCCGGTTGCCCCTATTTTGACTCGTCAGCTTGCATCACTCACTCGTTTCGTCTTATCATACCAAGCCAATCCGTCGCCTATATATAAGTCCAACTCTCAGATCCCTTCCCGTGTACCAATCCTAGCCCTGCCCTTACCCTTGCCCTTCCCCAATGGACCGCTTTCTCGCCCCTCATTCCCCCGAAGCACAAGCACATTCCCTTGTTACGTCTGTCTAACCATCCTTATATAGTGCTACACCAGTGACTGATCTTATCCCGAAACGCAGAGAAACTTCCCTGTCATGGGATATGGAACACCCATCCCTCAATGAAACCCTCATCGCTGGCTGCGCATCCTACCAAGCGCTGAACCGCTATCTGACCGGTGCAGACCTGGTTTTCCACCCTCGCACCAGAAAAGAACTTGAAAACATCTTGTGAGTCATATCATACACTGTGTGATAATCTCTATTCACGTACATTGAAGGCGCCGCTATTCTTATGACGCCATTCATAACATCGTCGCGAGAGCACGGAGTTCACTCGCCCCCGGTGGCTATAGCCGAGTACGTCTTATACCTGCACATCTGTGGCGGCATCTAAACCCATCCATCAGGTGTGCCACATCGCAGAGAGCTCTCTGCACAACGTCCTTGATTCAGATGACAATGTGGCCGTGCTGTTATCGCTGCATGCCTCCAACGGAGACCGCGCCGTCCCTCAGGCTGAGCGTTCGTCTCCCCGCCACATTAGAATTTGATCGTGGTTTCCTTTTATTCCTGTCGCTATTGCCATTGGTCATAATCCCCCTTCTTGTAATCGTACCGCTGAGTCTCGTGCCATCGCAGTCACTATCATTTGCACCACCTGATCAAGTGTACCCTAGCTCATGCATGCGTGTAGATAGGGCCATCGTGCCTCCTCATTGTGATATTCAGTAATGTTATTTCCCATGTGTTTGTACGCTTGGACTTCCGCATCTACATGTCACAGCATGTGACGACGACGGAGGCGTGGTCCTCGCTTATATGAGAAAGCTATTGAAGGGAAGATACAGGGTAGACAAAGCAACTTGGGGCGTACTACAGGGTCGATGGTTTATTCTGATGCAGAATGGTGGGGACGGTGGGGGTAGATTTTTAGGGAAGTGGCAACCCATCCCCCCAGTAGGAATCAGGCCCTCGGTTCGCAGTGCGGCACCCACCGCGAATCCGGGGGCTGTTCCGGCGAAACCTTGGGTGGTGGATATGCCATAAACCCCTTGGGTTGCGATTTGCGGTGGGAGTCTGTACTGTATTGTGGGAATAAGAGTAGGGGATTGCGTAAAACCCGCGTAAACCCCGCTGCCACTCGGGCCCACTGTATTATATTCCACCCAACCTATATCCCGGTCGCATGTAGTGGTGTAAGCCGTTTTTCCAAAAAAGAAAGGGGTGCGTCACTGTAGGACCTTCAAATAGGGAACCTTCTTTCCCCTGCCCGGGCCAGTGGGTAACCTCCTTTCTTTTCACTCCTTTCTTTGTTCCTGAGGTGTTCTGCAAGGGAAGCGCCAGTTGAATCGGCACATTGCTTAATACGCCATATATCACATCACCTTACTGCAGTGACTTGATTCCTAACCTCCAGAAGGTCCAGACAGAAGTAAGTGGGAAACTGAAGGGCGAAGCAAAGCATAATGATTAAAGAGG
This sequence comes from Lactarius akahatsu, assembly GCA_021524915.1. Taxonomy (NCBI): domain Eukaryota; kingdom Fungi; phylum Basidiomycota; class Agaricomycetes; order Russulales; family Russulaceae; genus Lactarius; species Lactarius akahatsu. The sequence continues at coordinate 607,528 of JAKELL010000004.1, forward strand.
GGACGCCATGCAGTTTGTGGCAGCAATTTCGCTAACGATGGTGAGAACATGGCTTTTGAAATATGTGGCAAAGTCATTGACAATGCCATCGGCTTTGTCGAAAGGTTGGGGACATGATGGCGACATGCTGCTGAGCCGAGCCGCCGCCGGACATCTCGGAATGGAAACATGTAGTCGGCCCGGATAAAAGTTCCGCGCATTTGCTTCCCGTTGGGTTTGGGCACGCCTTCACGTCCACGTGTTGATGGGCTTGCACAAATTTCTACCCTTAAAGCCGTGAGGCCATCTGCAAGCCACACACCCTCCTCGTGTGCTTTGTCCACAGTCCTTCGACCTGTGCACATTCCACATTCTACGATTAGACACGACCACACACCCTCGCCTCACGACAACAACGCTTTCTTCGATCTAACTCACTCTCCCTTCTTATTTCAAGATGCGCTCTTCATCTCGTCCAGCCCACAGACGTCCTTCTCACTCCCATCGCGCACCATCTCGTCCCCGTCGTCGTTTTGCTTTTTTGAGAGCGCCGAGCGCAATGTTTTCGACTTTCAACATTATTCGTGCCTCTATTTATTGTACGTCCGTCCGCCTTCCGAGTGCCGCGGGTTTTAACTGTCCATCACAGCCCTTGTATTCCTATGGAGCATCATTTGCTTGGCTATAGCAGCACACTTTCAGAGCGTGCTCAGTGCTTCCGATCTCAGTAAGTTTTCCACGGATCCCCGGGGCCTGGCGACGCGTATCTAACACCCTGTGGCAGCTCGTTTTGTACCGTTCGCAATATTCGTATCTTCGGCAACCCTTGCCATCATTCTGGTGCTGTGTGTAGTCTCTCACACAGCGTCTCGCCGAATTATTGAAACATCATGTTTAGATCCGCGTTTAGCGTGAGAAGCAATATGAATCCTGTGTCGACTAGGATTGAGCTTGGCTGCCTGGGCCTAATGGGCACGTTTTGGATTGGTGCGCCTTCTTAACATCCGACTATTTACCCAGCTTACACAGATTTAGCACTTGGCGCGTTTTTGGCATCTTCCGATTCCGAAACGGCAAGCGTGGAGTGCTATGTCTCCGCGACTAACTTGACGCCTATCGATGATGGCTGTGAGTCCTTCGCTCCAGACTTTTCGAGACTCCGTGCTTAGACGTGCATAGTTTCGACGGAAACATACCAAGCGCAATACCGGGTTCTGGAAGCATTTTCATTGTTTAATGCTATTCTTAGTTCGTCTTCTTCACTATCCGATCGAGTTCCAGTTTGAGCTAACTTGATGTACAATCACAGTTTGGGGATTCCTCTTGCTGCTGTTCGGTCTGGCACTCAAACACCACACGAATGGCCACAAGGACATCTGGCTTTCACCGGTCACTACTTTCGACTGGTTCGGTCGCGGCTCCTCCAAGAAAGCTGGAAAATTACCAGCACCTGTGACAGCGCGTCGTTCTCGTTCCCAGTCCAAACCGTCGGCGGCTGCGGCGCCTAAACGCCATGTCAGCGAGAAGCACACGCGTATGCCACGTCCCTCTCAGGGCCGACAGCCCCAGATGGCCTACATTTCCGAACAGCGACCCGCCCGCACGCGCAGCACTGACCGCTATAAGCCCGATTATTACCGGCGTGATGTCTCACCCAGGAGGTGAAAAAAAAAGAAAGAAAACAAAGACGATTTTTACGCGTAGAGTGTCACAGCGTTGTACTATTGCACCCTAGTCTATGGTGATTTGTACATTTTATCCGCGATAACACGGTCATGTTATGTTTTTTTTTGCGGTATGAAATCACGTGACCGTGATGTTGAAAAGTTGAGGTGATGATCAAAAGAAGAGAATCGTAAAACTGTTGGATGGCCGCTTCGTGTCTAACCGCAGGCGATGCTTTTAGCGGCGCGTTGGCAGCACCTCCTCCATCTGCTATCTGCTGTACTTCCCTCTCCTGCTTCCTCGTGACAACACCTAGTTGACATCCTCGAAACGAAATGACTGTCTTGTTCAGGAACCTACGAATCATCGGCTACGGTAAGCACAAATACGGTCGCATCACGAGCTCAGGAGAGGTGACCGCGTCGAACACGTTGTTTTTCAGTCTCCGTACTTCTATTGGCCGGCGGCGTGCTTGGGATCGCAAGTTATCTTGCCAGCCAATTCCTGCCCCATATACGATGTCCGTTGCTCAGTGATCGCCTCTGCGTGTGTCAAGCGGACTGACGGTTCCTTAGATTCATTTACCTACGTATTCCCTCGTAGCGCCCTCATTCACCATCGCTATTCTTGTCGTATTGTAAGTGCCGAGGGGCCGCGAAGTCTCTCTTGCTTTACCCGCTGACCGCGCGTGCTGTCAGATTCTTCTCGTCACGACCTTGGATAGATGCTCTTTTCCTTCTCATCATGGATATATCATGGCTTGGCAAGTTGCTTTTACGGCTATGTCCCTGATTGTGCTGATCCTTCGAAAGCTTTGGCAGCCTGGGCAAGGTCAGTATCTGGCATCCCCATCATGATATGGAAGTCTGACTTGGGAACGTTAGGGACATTAATGGTCCAGCGGACTGCTACGCACTTGCATCGTCTAGGACGCAGACGGTCCATGGCACCAGTGCGTAGTATCTCCATTTTGTGATTTTCTTGAATGCTCAACAGTGTTCTTCAGTTTCCTCAAAGACATTTTGTTACCTTTCGAAGATTTTGGAGGGCCTTTCGTGGGCTATTTTTATCCTGCGTCTGTCACGTCCTTCTCTTTACCTCATTTGCGCTGACAGGAGGTGTAGTGATGTTTTTCCTGGTACTTCTGATTACGTTGGCCAACAGATCCCAGGTCCTGGGGTGGCCGCATATTTGGCGCGAGGACATTGACGAACTACCCTGGTTTGGACAGTATCCTGGGTACCCCGGGTTCTCCCCATATACGCAATATTTAGGCCCTCAACCTAGTGTGGTGTACTCTACACGGAGTACACCTGCGTCTACACCCCACGTGGGACTTAGTCAGAACCTGGGAGATGGAGGTGTCATTCAACACCAACCCGGGCACTCCATTATCATCTGGCCCGGTGTCAACGGGGACCCGCCTCGGATCGAACAAAGGCCAGGTATTGTCACGCCCAGCACATTGTGACGAGTCATCTACTCTCGCTCCAGCTCCAGACACGTGGGTATCCACTGTAATGAGCAATCACTTACCGTAGAACACGTTTCTTACGTCTTGAATGATCACGGTGCCATCATGCGCAAGTCGCGTGCCGGCCTCATGTGTATATAGGAGCCTTCTTAGATAAAGTCTGCACCTCAGCTAAGCGACCCTTGTATAAACAACCTCTTGCGCCCATTGTCCAGGGTAAAACACCCTTGTCCCCAAGTCGTTCAAGTCCTACATACGATGTCTCTATTTACAGGTAATCTCCGCCGATCAGTAGGAGCTGGTGAGTCATTCACTATCCCGACTGAGCGGAGCGAATGACTCGTCCGACTGATCCCGCTGTCAGGATTGGTATCATTCTTCACGGGAACTGTCCTCATGTGGACGCTCCCTTCGAACCTTCGTACGTGAACCGCCGGGCTGGATTCAATTGCCAGTACGACGCGTGACCAATGGTCTTTCCGCCTCAGACGCATTTGCACTAGCTCAAACCTCGGTTGCGATTCTGGCGATTGGTTCCTTGATGATCTTGTAATAAGATACGGTCCATCGTTTCCGACCGCTGATTTTGCTGACGTTGCCTACGCTTGGCTAGCGTCGTCACTCACCACCGCCGGAACGGACAAGTTCTTACACAAGATCAGGAAGAGATGATCCTGATCGGTGCTTTCGGTCTCTTTTGGTTTGGTAAGTCCAAGTCTGTCTCGGCGTTCAGGTTGGGGAAAGGAGGGGAACGCCAATTCCGAGGAATGAGACTTCGAGAGTCTAACAGTGATGCCACCGTCTGTGGCCTTTGTTTCAGCTTTCCTTGTTGCGTGCCGAGCGATCTGGCAACGGCGTAGTGCCGAGAGCGGACTCGGGATGAGTGGTCTACCGGCGCCGAGACGTCAGGCAGGCTTCACGGGAAGCGCTAGAGGTGGATACAAAACGTGGCCTTGTTCGCGTTACGACGTGGATTGTGTCGTGGAGGAATGGTCGTACTACTGAAGCCGCCGATCGATTACGTTTTTTGTCAAAATTAAATTATTTGGCATTTTACATTTACTATTTACTATAAATAAAATATATAAATACAATCGGACCCCGGTCACCGGTCGCCGGAAAAGTGCGTGGACAGTCGTTCGTCGTGCTTGCAAGCCAGCGCCCCTTCCCTTTCACCGTCATTGACTTGTTTCCCGGAATTACTCCTCGATAGGTAGCTTGATACAAGATGATATGTCTCTTTATCTCTTCTCGTTGTCTCGCTGTCTATCTGACGCCGCTACGCTCTTCACAGCACTCCCAAGAGACGCATCGAGACAGATGTGATGAAGTTGTGCGTGTTTCTGGAATGGCGCTCCCGAGTATCTTAGCTGACCGTATCTGCTGTTAGATTAATGTCAGATTATGAAGTCACGTTGGTGAACGATAGCATGCAGGAGTTCTATGTCTGGTTCTATGGTCCAACTGAAAGTGCGCAGTCTCTTGGCACCCGCGCGCACTCACAAACGTGGGCCTATCTATCACAGCCCCGTTCTCTGGTGGGATTTGGAAGATCCACGTCGAACTTCCTGACCAGTACCCATTCAAGTCTCCTAGTATCGGCTTCATGAACAAGATCTTCCATCCTAACATTGATGAACTGTATGGGTATATTCGCACACACTGCGGAGCGACTCTAACATCAATGAGACATTCAGGAGCGGCTCCGTTTGTTTGGACGTTATTAATCAGACGTGGTCACCAATGTTCGGTGAGCCATTCCCCATCGAGTATTGCTGTGCTTCACCCAACAGTTCTCGTCATAGATATGATCAACATATTTGAGGTGTTCTTGCCGCAGTTATTGCGATACCCCAACCCAAGTGACCCACTAAACGGGGAGGCTGCGGCATTGCTCATGCGTCACCCGAAGGAATACGAACAAAGAGTCAAAGGTGCCGGTCATACCATTTTAGCGATGCTGTGCCTAACTGGCAATGCGTAGAATACGTACAACGGTATGCAACCAAAGAAGCAGCAAACAAGACCTCTGCAGAGGAGGAAGAAGAGGCCGACGCAGAGATGAGCGATATGGGGAGCATCAGTGCAGGTGAAGAAGACTGAAGAGACTTCACTTTATTATTTCCACTTTCTTAGTTTGTTTTTCATCACTTACCACTGCAGTCTTACTCCTCATAGCTCATTCGTCGTTGTAGAAGATCCGCTTCCATTTTGATTTGGTGAGCAACCCTCGCTGGAAATTGTACCACAATGACTTTTTCTCCCTTCCCTTCACCATATTACCCGCTGGGTCTCGACTTTGACTCTTCGGTTATCCCCACCCCGGCTATTTAATTACCTTTCTGTCGCCTTAGGTCGTATGTAGTAGCATCCATCAAGTTCATTACTGTTTTGAACACGCGAGTCCTGGAATCACGCGGTAAACGAAGAGCGGGAGAACACAGAGGGGCTAGCGAGTAAGTAGTTGAGATAGGAGAACCGAAACGTTAATGTTCAACTCGGGTGGGTGGCTTCGGGCGAATTTGTTGTGACAGCAGGAACGAGTTCTTCAACTTTCTTGCCGATTTCTGACGCAGTCTGAACGAAAGATGGTGGACAGAGGAACGGGCGCAGATACGAAAAGAGGTGTACCTTGAGAAGGGTCTCGATCTGCACCTTTACACCCTCCATGGTGGTCGCTTGGACTTTTGAAGATTTCAAGAGTTCTTCCTTCTCTTGTGTAAGCTCTTTGACCTTTCGATCGAGCCTGCACGGGCGCGAAGTGAAAAATACAGTGAGTCTTTGCAGCGGCCGATGGGAAATTCCGTGTCGAACCTTTGGCGCTCGACGAGTTCAAACCCGAGCCGGTTAAGCATGAGTTGATGTTCGTTCGACAGGGCCTCTTCCGTGTGAGCCTCGGGTGGGGAGAGCTCTATGAATTGTTCGACCGAGTACATCTGGATGTCCTGGTAGACGGAACTAATAAGAAAGGGTAATCGAGGAATGGTTAATGGAAGAATGATGCAGCGGTAGCGGAACGTACGCGAATTGGCGGCACTTGTCGATCTCGCGCTCAAGGTGGCGTTTCTCGTAGAGGAGGTTCTGAAGACGAAGGTGGGTCTGGTCCATGTCGTGTCTGGCGTCGGCGGTGACTTGTTTATGGGCACGGGCGGCAGCATTGGCCTCGCGGTTGAGAGCCTTTAGGCGGGCGAAGAGAGCACCCGCGCGAATATGTACGGTCGGGGGGTCATCGTTGGGGGAGGGGTCGTTGACTAGCTGACGAAGAGCATCGATAACGAGGTCGGGAGACTGCATCAGTGACTTGGTCTGGCTCTGGCGAAAACCGGAGCCGGGCCCGGCAACCTTATAATTATTTACAGATAAAGCTCACACATCGCTCACACATGTAACCGAGTACTATATCTCTCCTCTGATTACAATGACCATAGAACCGACTGAGCTCAGAGATGACACCATCATCATAGGTAACGATGGCTCTCTCCTCGCACGTTCGTGTCGCACTCATATCTCTTTCCAGTGTTTGGTGCATCGGGTGATCTCGCCAAAAAGAAGGTCCGCACATCTCCTAATGAACGCACCAGACATCTCCTCATTTCTCTCCAGACTTTTCCTGCCCTCTTTGGTTTGTATCGTGATGGTTTCCTTCCAAATGGTGTCAAGATAGTCGGGTACGCACGCACAAAGATGGACGAGGCCGAATTCCACAAGCGTTCCACGTCGTACATCAAGGACCCTGATCAAAGCCAAGCCCCCAAGATCGAGGAGTTCAAGAAACTCAGTAGCTACGTCTCAGGTGGCTACGAGGATTCCGCCTCGTTCGAGAACCTTGAGAAGCACCTCAAGAGCATCGAGTCTGCGTACCAATCAAAAGTGACTAATCGTGTCTTTTACCTTGCGTTACCGCCCTCGGTCTTCCTTCCCGTCGCCGAGAATCTCAAGAAACACAATTATGCGAGCGGCGTCAACCGCATCATCGTCGAGAAGCCTTTCGGAAAGGACCTTGATTCGTCGCGTGAACTTCTCGGCGCACTCAAGCAGCACTGGACCGAAGACGAAACGTATCGCATCGACCATTATCTGGGCAAGGAGATGGTCAAGAACATCCTCATACTCCGCTTCGCCAACGTCGCGTTCAGTGCTGCTTGGGACAACAGATCCATTTCCAATGTCCAGATCACGTTCAAAGAGCCCTTCGGCACTGAGGGTCGTGGTGGCTACTTTGACGAATTCGGCATCATTCGCGATATCTTACAAAACCGTGCGTTAGACCGCGTCGGCCCCTCCTGCGTACCCACCTTTGACCCTTGCCATGAAAGATCTACTTCAGGTGCTCAGCGTCTTGACCATGGAACAACCCGTATCTTTCGCTGCTGAAGACGTCCGCGACGAAAAGGTACGTACCAATAGCCAATTTGTCAGACAGGTGTCGTCATATCCGCATTAGGTTAAAGTTCTCCGCTCAATCACGCCGATCGCACGAGAGGACACGCTCCTCGGCCAATATGTGTCCGCAAACGGGAAGCCTGGCTACCTCGATGACGATACCGTACCGCCGAACTCCTCGTGCCCTACTTTTGCTGCAACGACGCTCTGGATCCACAACCCCCGTTGGGAAGGCGTGCCCTTTATCCTCAAGGCCGGAAAAGGTAATCGTGTCTCCTCTAACGGTCACCTATGATTCTCAAATGGTCTGCAACCGCTAGCCATGAACGAAGCCAAGGTGGAAGTGCGGATCCAATTCAAGGACGTCCCTCCGGGTCTCTTCGGCAACATCTCGCGCAACGAGCTCGTTATCCGCATCCAGCCCTCCGAGTCGGTCTACTTGAAGATGAACGCCAAGGTTCCCGGCCTGTACACACGCGCGCTGCCCATCGAAATGGACTTGACGTATAAGCGGCGGTTCTCGGATAGCAAGATTCCAGAGGCGTACGAGGCGCTCATCCTCGACGCGCTCAAGGGTGACCACTCTAATTTTGTCCGCCACGACGAGCTCGACGTCGCTTGGAAGGTGCGCGACGACACAATGGTCGAATGAAAGTAAAAATAAATACGGCGCTCATCACGCGGTCTTTTTATATAGATTTTCACGCCCATTTTGCACTGGATAGACGGGAAGGAAGGCCCACCTCCCAGGCCTGTGCCTTATCCTTACGGTTCACGAGGTCCCAAGGAGCTTGACGCGTTCGTCAACAAGTTCCACTTTACACGATCATCTACCGAGTAGTGAGTCGTTTTATTACTCTCAATTTCCGAGCAGTGTTGACAGTAATAATTTTAATACGTGCAGCTCGTGGCCAATTACAAACGTGGCTAACCTGTGATGCAGGGGTGGGGGATTTGATCCGAAAGAAAGACGAGATATTTCGAAGTCACGATCCGTGTACATGTGTATGGACCCATCAAGTTAGCTTTGACGGTCATCGTTCATCATTTGCGAGCGAACTCCGAATACATTGTAAGGAACATAGCGTGATATCGATCCCTGCCGCAAATCGCGCGCCCAGCCTTTTGAGATCGGCAGCCGTGATTGGTAATGAACTACGAAAGCTTCTATGTCGCGGGATGCATATTCCCACCATTAGGTGAAAAAGAAAATAAACATGGAATAGAAAGTGATGAGTAAACATGGTGGGTTAGATGTGGGGATATTAAAATGATCATGCATTGATCTTTCTTTCGAATCAAGCGAACATGACTGAGGGAGGGGGGCTGAACGCTGTGGGAGGGCACAGAACGCGTTTTTTTTTTTTTGGACTTGCGTGGGGGACCAGGCAACGGACAGCTGTCGTCGTCACGAAACGACACAGCCGTTCGTGAACCACCTAAAGAGCGCATCAGGGTCAATCTAGTACATACTCCGCCGGGCACTTTTGTCGGACGAACCAGTTGCTATTCAGTTGCTCGATCCAATGAACTACCAGACGCAGACGGAGCAACGGGGATTTGACTGGCAAAAGCTTGGCCTTTTCTGTCTCCTCGATTGGCAGAGCCTGCGGTCATATCGATCAGCGGTCGTTCGTGCACACGCCAGTGAGCGTCACGAGGAGGAGCACCAACCATGGCCATCCAGTAGCTGAAATAGGACGGGTCCGTTGGCATTGGGCCATGTATGTGATTCAGTCTGTTCAACCTCTGCACGACCCACGGAGCCCCCCCACGTTGGACCTGATCTAAAAATACGAGACATACGTCCACCAGTTCTCGTACCTCTTGCGCATACGAGCTGGGCGGCTCCGGTTCACTCGAGGTGGGGGGTAGCGTAGTGACCGATGCGGGGTTTGGCATGTCAGCTTCTAGGTTAACTGATGGGGGAACTGGGGGCAGGATCGGAGTCGTGTAGTCAGGGACGTTGGGGACCTCAGGGTATAGGGGGGGACAGTCGAAGACACTGTACGGTATGGACGAAATAAATAAATAAATAAAAATGAACGAGATGAGATGATATGCCGTCAACGCAAACGCACCGTTCAATTCTGCTGACCATGTACCCATCAATGGAACCGCGTTCCATAATGCGAAAACGATAAGTGCCTTGCGTCTCGACCATGCTACGGCCATCGGGCAACATCCTAACTTTCTTGATGTCCAGCATTGTGCCAAAGTCGTGGCCGGCGGATCGACCACTGGCGGCTGACGGGGGCATGATCATCCCAAAGCATGGATTGGGTTTCTCGAGACATCGCCGGAGCATGAGGCGGTATCTGTGCGGCGTTAGCCGATTTTAACTAAAACCTAAAGAACAGGAAAGGAGATACCGAGGCTCAAAGAAGTGGAGGATAGTCGGCAGCCCTGGAAATGACAGTTGACAGACGAAGATTGGCGTGTCAAGGCGGGCATGACGCTCTTCTTGCTCGATCAAGCGCCCGCGTTCGGTGTAGGCTTCTGGAAAGGCTGTGAGGACTAGCCGAGGAAAGGGGGGGGTTGTAAAGTGTTAGTCGAGATGCATGAATTGAAGTCAGGACGTACTGATCGAGAGAATTGTCTTGTTGAATGGACGATCTTGGAAATACATGACCCCAGGCAAGGGCTGGCGACAGAGCGGACACTGACGGCCATGGTCTAAGGAGCGGTAGAGACACCCCGAACAGAAGGTCTGGCAAGTGTGGAGGAGATTGAGCAGAGGGGGGTGGAGAAATGAGTGGCCCTTACATGTTGACAGGGGGACGTTATTGGTTGATAGAGGAGCATGAAGCAGATCTCGCAAGAAAGCTCGGCGAGCAACTCTTTTTCGAAATGATCGGCAGATTGGGCCGGAGAGTCTAAACGTCTCGGCGGTGGGAAGTGCTTTCGCCGTCTCTTCCTCGCGTTGGGACGGGCCGGAGCTTGCTGCTGCAGCGATGCATCGAGAGAGGATGCGATTTCAGTGGAGATCGAAGAGGACGAGGAGACATCAGATGGGACGATCGAAGTGGAACCGGGGGTAGACACCCCGGGTTGTGAAGGGGATGGCTGAGTGGTGTTCACAATCTCTTCATCGTCAGTCTCTGAATCACTGCCAGAACCGGAATCGTGGGTGGGGAGATGTTCAATGGACTGAGCATGCTGGTCGTAGCGATAGACGATGGAAGCAAGTTTGTTTATGGTGACGTCTGTGCGAGAATCTGGGATTGTTGCAAAGGTAACGGCGTCGCGGTCTAATTGAAAGCCAGAGGCAGGGTAGAAAGTGACGCGCGAGGACGAAGGGATGTTAGGAAGAGGGGCCGCGTCGGAGGGAGAAACGGTACAGGAGGAGAGAGGACAAGGGGACAAACGGAGGAGACGAGGAGACGAGGGGGACTGTAGTGGGTCGAGGACATGGCTAGCACAAACGGAATGGCCACAGAAGAGAGTGACGGGCGCAACGAGACGGGATGAGGGGGGGCAGACCGGACAGTGGAAAAGAGGGACTAGTTGAGAGGCCATGAGCAAGTGAGGGGAATCGGAGGTGGCCAAGTGTCGATGTTGTATGTCGACATTATTGATTATGTTGGTGATCTTGGATGAATTGACTCAGATGTCGTTCATGGGGTGAATGTGATCGAGATTCCAGGAAGAGATCGCACGCTCTTCTATCCTCCCTCACGTCATGTCCACCCCTTCCCTCGTCTTGCTACTCCCTACCGTTAGAATCCCTCGCTCTTCGTACTCTCTCCCTTCCCCCACACTCACAAACAAATCCCCAAGGTCCAAACAACTACCTCGCTCCCGTCTCGCCTCTCCGCAACCGCAACAACTTCTCCCTGATTCTCACACTCTCGGTCATTCCTGGCTAGGCAACAATGCCGCATTTGAAATCGTTCAAGAGCATTTGGTACTCAAGGGCTATCAACTGTTTGCCGTAGAAAAGTGGTCTGTTTACTTCTCTCCCTTTTTGTTTCCCTCACCGATCACCAGTCCTTTCTAGGATTACTCAGAGGACGAGACCCATCATTACTTTGGCCGTCTATACCGGCGATTCTCGTCACAAGGTCAGTCCCCCCCTTTTCTTCTGAGCTAGTCTTATCCGCCCTTAACAGATTACCTTGACTGCTTTGAGCCCCTCGTACACCCTCAAATCCGAAGACGCCAAAGCAGAATGGGACAGAGTTCTCCGTGAATTACAGCAAGACGGGGCCCGACCTCGGCACGTAAGGTTGCGTCGTCTGCTCCAAGCGCATATATTGACTCTGCCAAAGACAGAACATGGCACTCTCATGGTCACATCACTCGCCAACTTCCGTTCTGACTATACTATCGTCCCCATCCCAAGCGGTGTCTTTCTCGAAGCTCGCGACCACCTATACACAAACATCAACTTACTCCGCATGGGTTGCAGTGGCAGGATGGCTCTGACGCTGCAAGAACCTAGGCGGGCACAATTTCAAAGTCGGTCTCCTTGCAGGGAATGACTCTTCCACACAGGGATGCCACCAAAGATCGTTTCATCGGCATGTATCGCATGAATGACAAGATCAGATCTTCCGACCTCTTTAGTACAACCATACTCGAACTCGTCAAACTCATTCAAGCCGCTCTTTCCCTCTTTGGCTTTTTTAGTATTTATCAGGACGAATGGAACGGGCTTCTATGCGATGTGACCGTCGACAGCATTCAGCGTTGGCTGACCGAGATCGGTGAACCTCAGATGGCTGTCGAGGTATTGTGTCCCTCCCCCCTATCACTCTCATTTTAACTTGCTTCGCATTTTCACAGCCAACGGAGAGAGTAGCAGATCCTGTCGTGGTTTGCGCTCTACTTAGTCAAGTTTCTGGTACCCGTAACAAGTTGTACGCGCTCGGTTTTGGCCATGTACGCCCCTTTCCTTGTGCACCTTTTTCAGGGCTCACCTACCACGCAGCTCATCCCGAAAGACCCATTCCTTGATCCTGAGCGCTTCCTCAGGGCTGTTTCCGCCTTTCAGGACTCTCGTCTCTATAATTCTTGCACAACAACCCAGCCTTTCCTTACCGATGACGTCCTCAATGCCATCGACGTGGCTTATTCAAAGTCTCGTACAACAGAGCCTTACAAAGTTCACCGTGTCCTGTTGAACAAACTGGATGATCTTACCACCGACTTGCGCACCTCTTCCGGACCGACAAACTTCAATCCCGCTGACATAGACCAGTTTATCCGTTTCGCCGAGACTAAGGCCGCGAAAGATGGCGTGCACAGTTTGAAATATCTGTGGGGCGGTCGAGCTGACATGCTTGCGTTGAAGAGGAAGGAACGCTTATGGAGCGATGGAGAAGACGACGGTGGTCGTGACCGGGAGAAGACGGAGAGAATGGACGAATTATCAACAGGTGATGAGAATGAGTCGAGAGCATGGCGCGGCAAGCGCGTGCAGCGCAAGATTGAGTCTTGGGCTGGGTGAGTACGTACACAGACATTCTCGATGGAAGTGCTCATATTATCCCTTCTAGGCTGGGCCGGCAAAAAAAGCGGAGCGAAGACGCGGGCCTGGGAAGTCGCCGTTTGGCCTTCCACAATGACTCGCCGTCTTGGAACCGGGACAGCACTTCAGTACCCCAAGTCGTCGTGTCCAGGTATAATTTGCCGCCAAGACAGTTTGCACACACCTAAACGTTCTGCAGAAACGACGAAGAAGACGAGATTCTCAGTAGTGGCCAGGTATCACCTATTTGCATGTCATTCTCTTGCATTCGTTTCGTCCATTAATACGGACACTTAGCCCAGTCCCATGGCAATTATCTCGGTATCGCGCCGTCTCCTGCAGACACGTCCACCTCAAATCTTTCGGACTACGAACGGCGCTTGACAAAGTTCAATGAGCGTGTGCCCGGGAAGCCGCCTACGACTTTCCGAGTGACTAGTTGGTCTGATCCAAGAAGTGCAATGGCCAACACAAGTCCCTTAGCAGACTCTCAGCGCAAGAGTGGAAGCATATATCATATGCGTGACGAGACGGTCAAAGAATCGACATATCGAAGTACAAGCGAAGGAATTAAGAAGAGTACTTATTATATGGGCGCCACCGTCTCAAGGTGAGCGTTCTCTCAAGATTTGAGCGAAAGGAAGTGTTCCCGTTATTCAATGAAATCGTTCTTAGGCGAAGAAGCTTCGATGATGCGCAGAAGTTAGCAAGGTCGCGCATACTCCCGGTCCACCACATGAAGATTGACGTCGAGCTTTGTGGTCAATTACTAGTCATGCGGCGCCGGGAGCAACATCTCGAAGGCGTTGTTGCGTGCTTGCGCATCCTCACCTCCCGGTTGTCCCATATGAACGCTTACCTTCGTGAAGACTACGAGGCGCATCAGCCCGAACTTTCCCGTGCAGAAGCCCGTACCAAGATCATTGCAGAAATCGAGGGTGCTCGCGACAAGGCATACGCGATGATGCAAGAAACCCATGCCCTTTCCTATGAGGCGGCTCAGTTTGACGTGCAAAATCTATGGCATGCTATCTCCCCACAACGACAGAAAGTATTTGAGATGCGCTCACGCGTCTTTGACACCGGACGGCGCGCACTAGGTGCGGGAAGGTTTGACAGGGTACTTCGGACACTTGACGGGCAGGAGATGCTTGTAGACTGGGCAGGACGTACAGAGGAGGAAGTAGCCGAGGAAGGAGGGCTACAGGACATCCATCTCGAGGAGGAAGAAGAGGAGCGCGAAGAGCGCGAACGCGAGGCAGCGCCTAAATCTCCACCATCGTGGCTGCTCAAGATGATCGCTAGTTGGGGCAACCGTTGGGGTGCCGGGCGGAAGAAGGCGGACGATATCGCGACCAAGTCGCCTCCGATCGTGGATGGGGAAAGGGGTGTGCTCTCGCCCTCGTCGGAGGTCGGCACAATATCGCCCGAACCCAAGTCCCCTACCCAGGACAATGGTGAACTATCAGATGCGCTGAAGCCAGACCATTAGAGGTCTTTGTTATGTCTCTTGTGGTGGTAACAGTCGGCAGATTTATCTTATCATCATAGTAGATAGAGATAGGAAATGTCGCCATATCACACACATGCTGTCTGTCATACGACCCCAAATTATTTTTTTACCACCTTCCCCTGTGTCTTGCGGAGATTGCGCTTGCGATCGCGCTCCAAGAGCTAGTGGAAAGTGAGCAGAAAAGACAATACAGGCGTACTATAAGTTCACCTTTTGCTGCTCGGCGGCACTCAAATTGGCGATGCGCTCTTCCTCAGCTCGGCGCTTGGCGGCGAGCTTAGCGTCAGCTGCTTCCTCTCGAGCTTCTCGCTCAGCCTCGTCCTTGACTGTCTTGGAAAAGTCTTCGCGCGTCTTCTTCAGCTTGCTTTTCGTCTCCGGGCGGAGATTCACCTTCTCAAGAACGTCGATGAAATCAAACACGGCGGAGACAAGCCGCACGGAGTCGGTGGCGTGCGATGGCGGTGGAGCAGCTAAAGAAAGGGTAACGTGCTTCTCTTTATTTGCGGGAACGACACTGGGCCGGACACGGGGCTGGTCGGTGATCTGCGCGCGACGAGTGCAGCATTGAGAAATTCGTTTGGGCAAGTAAGAAAAACCCCGACGAACCGTAAAGGAGCGGAAATAGGGCTGGATCTTGGGGTCCTTGATTGCTTCTAAGAGAGGCCCCGCGATCTTGAGCACGTTGTCCGTGACATCGGCATATTCTGCGGCGCGCTTTCGTCAATACTTAGGCTTCGTGTACAGACGGAGGGCTGGGGTGTCACCGTGACCCCGATCCCCGCTTACCGCTCATAACAACCACATTGGGAGGGAGCGATGGATTCTCTGTGGTCTTCGTGAACGTCTGTCCATAGCACATGCAATTAGGACACCACCGGCGGTGCAAGGAGAAGGATCGCGTGACTCACGAGATCCCATCGCTCGTTCTTGATGGAATTGGACTCTTCTTTTGTGATGAGAGCCCACACAAAGTCTGGAACGGACACCGTCGTGTGCAGCTTGAAGTCCAGCGTGACGTCATCTTTGGGGGTATACAGCAGGTCGATGAGGCTCCACGCGGTCTGGTAGACGAGCTGGAACAAGTCGTGGCGCGGCCTGAGCGTGAAGACGGTGTGCAGCGAGGCGACGTTGCGCCTCCCTGTCGAGAAGTTGAAGAAATCGGTGTAGCCGTCGGCAGTCAGGTCGCCCGCCGTGGGACGCGAGAACTGTTTCTCCAAGAGGCCCATGTGCGCGTTCAGCCTGCGCGTTTCGAATGGCACGTAACAAACAAAAAACGTCAGTGGATGCGCACGGCAGCCGAGAAAGACGCAACGCGCACGCGCGAGGAAGTGGGACGCGACGAACCAGCTGTCAGCTCTGGCGCTATTGATTTTGCTTCCGAACCAGAAGAACGCGCCATACATGATAACGGCAGCGAGGAGGAACACCTCATTCTTGAATACTTTGTTGTTTATAAGTCAGTAACGGTAAACATTGAGCCCGATAGAGAATGGGCGGATGGACGGACGGACGACTCACGTGCGGGACGAAAGACAAAGAATTTCCAGGTGTACTCCAGGCCGTCGTATTCGCCATCAAGGACAGGGGGCTGCACGAATAGTAGTTGCGTCAAATTTGTGAACGAGCTTAAAAGCAACGATGCCATCTTTGCTACGGAATTGCCAGCGACTCGCGGATTCCGGACCTGCGGGCTTAGTGAACATACGGCATGTGCCGGGTTTCTTTTCTCACGCCTACCCAACCGACAGCAGACAACAGACAACCCCACCAACTTCACCGCTCACAGTGCCCATACTCTGAAAATGTCCTTCTTGGCTCGCACCCCCGCCCTGCGCAGGCAAATAATCCAATCTCGGGCCTTTGTCCCGTCTCGTGGTGTCCACGGCTACAAGGTATACATCCACACACCGAAGTTGCATAGACTGTCGCTTTTCTCATCTTTCGACGTACATATAGCACATGCCATTCAACTACGAAGGTTCAAAGGCAGTATTCGGCGCCAAGGTTGCTGTTTTCCTTCTCACTGGGTTCTCCGTCCCAGTAGTCGCCTCTTATTATCAGCTGTATGTCTATTTTTCAGCCTTCTCTCTGTTTCAGTCTCACAGCCTCGTCTTACAGTCGGAAGGCCGCTGGAGGTGCATAAGTACAGCACCAGAGTACTGCCGCATAATGCCTGTAATTACCAACTACGCTTAGAAAACTTGCTATGGGTTTTTCCCCTTCTTAAGTTGAGCCATGCGTGAATGTCACGTGGGACTGCATTCTCGACTGTTTTTAGTATCTCCCTTTTCCGTCACCATATCGTCCTCATCACCATCTGCTACAATCGAAGTTTTCTTCATCGGCTGCTGATCTTCACTTTGATCCTGCAAGCTGGCGAGCATCTGCTTCAGTGCTTTTTTGTTCGCTTTCTTTGCCTGGGTCTTCGCACGGCAGTCGCATGTACGCGTGATGAAGTCAGGGTCACCTTCGATGGCATCCAAAGCATAAACTGCTGCCCGTTTAGCCGCATACACTGCCGATGGTCCCCCCGCGGATGCCAGAATAACGTCATGAATAACCACTTGAACGGTTTCTCAGCAATGTTTTTTCAAACAAACTAAAATGCCACATACCGTTGCACAACGTTCCACTTGAAAAATCTTCCGTCGACTCGTACTCCCGCGTGACTTCAAACTGCTGGCAGCCGTGTGCTTGGAAAACCTCGAACAGTGTCTTGGTCGGGTGATGGGATAGTGTACGTAATGTGATATGCTTGTCGTAGAAGGGCTTGAGGATCTTGTCGAAGAAGCTCTGCGCGCCTTCAGGTGAAAAGTTGTCCGAAATGAAAATCGCGCCGATCACGGATTCAACAACATCGGAGAGCGCCTGAAACGACACAGTTTGTATCCCCGTCAGAAGAAACCGACGTACGCGGACGCACCTTAGGGGGGATGGTATCGATCCAATACTGGCCGGGTGCACGACCTTCCTCTTTGGCCGATTCATACTCGGCGTTCCGTTTTCGCTTCAGGTTCTCGGTGTATGCGCGTATTTTGCTGGCGAGATCGAACGATTCAAACATGAGATGTTCGTGCAAGCCGACTTCGACGCAAATTGCCCCCAGCGTCTGGTTAGATACCATCGCACCCTAAACGCCCGCGTCAAATCCCCGCGCGGTGGGAGAATGGTGTTATCTCACCTTCAGCAAAGTCAGCGCACCGGGTGAAAGAGTTGCATCACGGCCGTAGATGTGACGGATAACCACTGGTCCTCATTTAGTTGTCATATCAACTCATGAATCATGAGATGTGCTTACAGAAGTCTAGGATCGCGTCACCTAGAAACTCCAGACGTTGATAGCAGGTCATCTCAAACCCTTGTATTGAGGCATGTGTCTACTCAAGCGCGCTAAGCGTTCTCTCCTTCTGAGGATAGATTTAAATCCCACCAATGCTTGTGCCAACAAGTGCGGCCTGTTGAACTTGTGACCCATGATCTCTTCGATGGCCTCGACAGTCCCCGGTCGTAATCGGGTGGTCACGTCTGGAGGCGGAGCCAGCGCCTTGCGCGCAAAATCGGACCATTGGTCAATGCTTGGCACGGCGATGCGTAACGCCTTTGACGCGTTGAGGGCCGTTTCACTCCCCCCTGTGATATACGCCGCTCCGATTATCGCTTCCGCGACATCCGCAATTGCCTGCATACATTAAACGAAGCTTCGTCTGGGGCGTTGCAGGATCGCCTACCTTATCACCCAACCACTGTACATTTTGGTCATCCTTCTTTGATTTCTTGGATGTCAATTTCTCGGTATTCGGCTTGGCGGCCCCTTTTATTGGGACACCGTCGATGTCGCCCTGACCTGGTTCGGCGGAGAAGCCCCCATGGGCAGCGGACTCTCGGGTTTCGACACTATCGGCCGCCACTTGATGAGCGTCAGGTTCAGATGGCCCTAATCCTATTTTAAACCACAGGTCAGGTGACACGCGATCTTTCTCCTCTTGTTTGACGTCTTGAATATCTGAAGCGTCCACACCGGTCTCCCTTTCCGCGCCATCTCGGTCCACACGAGTAACCAATTCGTTTTCCTGCGCCTTGGGAGGGGGCGGCGGGATCACGGTATAATTTGGTGGGCACCACTGTTTTGGGACGAGCGGTTTCGCCTGGATATAAGGTGCCAACCCAGCATTTTCGGCGTTGAAAAATAGCGCTCGGTTGCTAATAATACGCAGCCTTGCGGAATGCAATGCTCCTTCGTGCTGGGAAGGGTTCGTCACGAACAGATAAATGGAAGAAAGGTATTTGAGATAGGCATCCCCAAGTAATTCAAGACGCTCATAATCGAATTCGGCGCATGCGGACGGTGCAGAAATGGCCGCGTGTAGTTGGGGTTCATTAATAGAGTGATCAAAGAGGGTGGCATTGAGCTCTGTCACGAGGAGCATGTCATCTATTCGGCGCATCACAGATGGAAGGAGCAAGGCCGTCCGGAACGTGCTAAAGTATGTACCCTGAATCTGGGAAGCCAAAGACTGGACAGTGAAACTTACCTTGCCGGGATGGTGAAAAGGGCGCATAATTCAGGAATGAGATCTACGGAAGTAAGTCCACGAAATGCAGGGCATATGCCGTGACGTACATTTAGCGGGGTGTTTTGTCGGATTGGGTGGAGTTTTAGAAGCTGGGTTGAGTCTGTTCAGGACCGGGAGGACACGGTCAACCTCAATTAGAGGCTGATTACAGTCGCGGAGGCCTTCGAACCCCTTCCGGCGTTCCTTGCAATACTCTAGGAAACTTCCGTACTTTGCTTCCCGCTGTGCACAGATGTAGTGAGTTGTTCAAGGTGACGAGTGAATGACTCACCGGGCTATCGACTGGCTTGCTTAACGGTGTCAAGTCTCGTCGAACCTTGATGAAATAGTATCGCCTTGTATACTCTATCCACCTGTCTTGAATGATTGCATCCTCAAGTGAACTTTCGAGATTCTCCGCCGACAATTCGGTGACCCATTTATGTGCTGCGAGTTTGACTTGATCCCAGGGTATGTCATCGACTATCTCGTCTATGACCCAACGGCTGGCTTGTTTACGATTGAATCCGAGCCATGAAGTCCTTAGTGGAGCTAGGAAGTGAGGCATTTCTTCCAACGTGCAGACAAGTGGTTTGTTGACGATAGAACGATAAATCCGGATCGTATAGAGGTAGAGGTCATGCAGGCGTTCGGCATCAACAGCAAAACTGGCTCCTTGCTTCAAGTTGATGCCAATTGGGAAACCCGAATCAAACAGTTTCAGACTCGACATGTGTGGAAGGGGAGCACGTGTCAACAATATAAGAGGTCCATACTGTTCTTGGTCTCGCACAGATATGACTGTGGGATAGAGAATAGCGGATTTTAAGGCTACGACATTCGTCCAGAACTCGGGCTTCTTGCGCGGATAACTGTGGAGCCCAGATTGTTTTCTGTTCCCACTTGGCTGGGATAGGGAGGTTTTAAAGGAATCCTCGCCAGTGTGGTCTAGAGTATGGCAGACGTCGGGGACTCGTTTGGGGTAAGATATTTGTAAGGGGGGACGCGGAAACAATCGAGGATCTAGCAACCCTCGTTCGGAAAGTTCTTTGCACATCTGAAAGCATGCCGTTCGTCGTGCGTGAGCCTTGGAGACCGAAGGTAGCCCAGTCACCGGGGGGACATGCGGTCCTGGAGGGAGCGTAACCGTACAGATAAACGAAGGTTGCGACGTTTGTGAAGTCAGCACACTCTCAAACCGGAAAAGCGGGGTTACATGTCTAGACGCTGTCTCGCCTGAAGAAATATTCGCAGCGAAACGATGGATGATCCCAGTCGCGTCTTGTATACGAATGTGCCCGCCTGTTGTTGGGTCTTTGATAAATTGTACACTGTCGTCCTCGTCCTCACTGTCGGACAGGTAAGGGTCGTGACTATCCACTATCGCGACTGGCTGGATAGCACTCCCCGAGTTTTGCACCGTGCTGTTCATCCAAGTCTGCGTAACCTCATCGAATCGTGTCAGTTGAAGCAGCCTGTGACGGTGGCTATCATATCCTCTTTGAATCATGTGAAGAAGATGGGAACCCCGTCCACGCGTCCGGGCACGACAGTTGGCGTAAGAGAGCTGACTGTCGAAGAGATCATACCTGTTGGGAAGTCGCTCAACTTGGATCGCAAAGGCAGGCGATACAACTCACCGAACGACCACAGATGCAGGGGGGATCTCCAAATCTTCGGCCCATTTGGTGGTAATAATGAGGTTGTACGTGCCCGTTTCGAAGTCGTGAAAGATCTCGTTCTGCAGAGGTCTGCTCAAGTTGAATAGAGTAACGAGGCAATGTGCCCACCTGAGAAAGGAAATCGGTATGTATGTCCTTTCCGACCAAGACTTGAGGACGCAATCCCGTGATGTCCAGGAGTCTAAGGAGTTCAGACATGACCAAGGCGACTGCTCGCCTGCGCACTTGGCGGTTTGAAACGAACAGAAGCTAAATCAAAAGACATCTAGATCTGACGACGAATGAAGACGCCTACCGAAGACTATGCCCCGGAACGAATCCTCGTGCGGACGACAGGACTGTAAAATATGCACCAGCTTCAGAAACTTTGGGGTGACATTGAGGCCACGGGACGAAGGGTCAAGATTGGGCATCGTGTACTCCCAGTTCTTGATGATTTCCCGGATTTCGAAGAGCGCTACGTACTCCTTCGCGTGTTCGTCGTCTTCGTTATATGCCTGGGATACGCTAGCATCGAGATCGGAAAGAGCGCGACGCCAAACTAGATCTGAAGCGCAGGGGCCCATATCCAATAAAACATGAAGCGCAGCAGAAAAATGGCGACGCGAGTATTGCTCTTCCTCGTCAACCCCACGCAGTTGCTTGTACAGAGTCGTGAAAGTGAGCTTAGAGGGGGGCTCGTAAAGGACCACGATTTCAGAAGGATGACAGGAGCCGTCGTGCGAGAGCTCAGGCTGCCCAGATGCCGCATTGGGGGTTGTCTTTGATCGTTTGGAAGGTAACCCGGTTCCAGGAGTGAAAGACTGAGAGGTGAACACACGCTTACGTCCTTCAGCCGACAGTGCAGCACCGGAGAGGTCGTCAACCACGGGCGGGGGTACACCGATCAGGGGAGAACAAGACCCTTCGTTGTCCACCCTACACGGTGGTGCCTCGTAGTCACTGCCTTGTCTAGAGGGCAAGGGAGTTGCTTTGTCCCTCTTCCGCGCATCCTCGCAGATTTGGGCCATTAGGGATAGTTGGTTGCGTGTGAGCCAGTGCCAGCGTGACTCAATGAGTCTGTGCACGCGGTGTTTGATTTGGATGTGGCGAATGAGTCGGCTGCTACCCCCTGTACTGTACGTATACTCACTGCTTCACACCGTTCATTGGTACTGGGCCCCTCATGAAGCTGGGATACTCCCACAGCTTCACCACATCGTGTAGCTCATATATACCATAAAGGCACTCCTGCTGACTCACTCTTCTCAACACGAACTTGTCCATGATCAACCACGCTGCGATCCTTGAGCATATTGACACGAATCTGACCTCCTCTACTCCACCCATGAGATCTATGAGACGCCGTTCACCTCCTGACCCATGCCTTCCGGCGAGTCTTCCATCTACTGGTATCATATCTCATTCTCTACCCAATCGTGTAATCACACCAGTTGCAGCCGTTATTCTGCGAGAGGCTGATCTTACAGCCCCGAAGTCGTTGCTAACACAACTCGTTCGAGACGCGTCTCACAGCACAGACTCTCTGAGAGAAGCTATGGCGACCAAACTTACCGACTCGCCGACCTCGCCGCAGGCGCCTCTTCCTGAGACCAGTGGAACATCGCCACCAACAAGCCCGCTTCAACGCCTTTTCTCTATGGCCAGGCCAACCAAAGCCGATAAACATTGGAGAGACCCGGAGGTGAGTAGCAGAGTTCGTCAATCGTCTCGTGTCTGAAAAATCTGCAAGCCGTGGGAAGTGCTGCGCGCTGTAGAGAATAAGGACGTCATCTATCTTATGGAGGTTCGAGATCGCGCTTTCCACGTTCGTTTTTCGAAGCCCATTCCCTGAGCAACTTACGATGTGAGGCTTCAGGCACTCGTTCGCCCTTCAGGCGGTGTGACGCCTCTCATTCACGCAATGCGCATCGGGAGATCCCACCACGACGTAGCTATCACCCTGATAGGTGCCTTCTCTCGCTATATCAATCATTTGGAAGAAGTAGATTTTGCGAAAAAGGAAACTAGGTCTCTTTTAGTTTCACTCCGTGAGCGAGGTGCTTGTCCGTATTTATCTGCCGTCTGTGTTCAATCTGGAACAGGTGGCAGCCTCAAGGTAGCCATCGACTATGGCCTTCAAAGCTCGCAAAGTGACCTCCTTGCGTCATTTCTGCAGACTCTCGTGATGAGCGAGGGTGATACTTGGATTCGAGAACAGGTGAAGCTTGTCGGGACTGCTTTGCGGCGAGGACCCTCGGCCCGCCCCGTAGAGGTCGCTCGGTCGTCAGTCAAACGCGTAGCCACCCGTGCTCTTGGGAGGGCGCCCTTAATTGCCGACCTGGAGGACTAGTGAGCATGTCTCACAATGCGTGGGGTCCGGTCAAGCTTACATTCCCGACACTAGCATATCAAACGCCACAGTTGACTTATTAATGATGGCGGCTTGGAATTTGGCTCTGGAATCCTTTTCTGGGGAGCATATACCGGTACGTACCTGCTACCTGTGCTGTGGCGTATCTTATCGTATCATCCTTAGCCATACTACTTTGCCCGCGACGATAGGGTGTACAGGGTATTCACTGAACGTCTGGATAAGTACAGAGATAATGTCGAACGTCGACTCAGTGGGCGGTTGAAGTCACAGTTCGCAAGTCTAAGAAGTATTCTTCAAGGGCGTGCGAGATCATGGCACGTTAGTATACTCCTCTCTCACCTACGGGGCAGACTTGACAATTTACCCCACAGGGAAAGGTCGAGCTCCTGGAGTTAGAGTTTGATGGCAGCTAACCGTTGGCTTTTTGCACATGTTCGTACTTCCCAGATGATAGTGCACAGCCTGTTGCCATCAGGTCTTGTGAAGTCTCTGCGACTGGCCAGACTTTCGATCATCCGAGCTCTCACTGGACCCCACCCTCCACTCTTTTTGCCCATAAAAGGTGCCTCCCGGGTCCGAGCTCCCAACCCGCGATGGCGTATCATTGGGCACAAATGAACAATACTTCCTGAATTATATCTTCCCGCTCGGCCCGAAGCTCAGTCGAGATGGGGGTGTTGGCATGAGCCTCCGTGCCATGCATTCGCGGGAATACAGACCGTTGTTTCGGTTCATAAAACATTGAGCCGTGTGTATTATTTTCGTGATACTCTCACACCTTTTCTTCTGTTCTGAGACTGGGGTTTATCTGTGCTATTTGCTATGTGGAATAAAAATGCGTCGGGCTCGTGTCAGCTTTGTTAACTCATTACACGGAAGGCAGCCAGGAACGGGCATTTATGCTTTCCGTAACGTCATAAGCGATTCGCCGCCGCGTAGTCAAAAAATCACTGTGCCACGCCACTTTTCATTCGACATAACAAATAGCAGCCCAAATGCATTCTCATAAGCACCATGGATCGCACACACATTATCCCTGTGTAGAACGACCTCGGACAGCAGCGGGTCATGTCACGAACTGCCACTCTTCAATGTTGTGCCTACTCAGTTCAAAAAAGGATGGACGGGAATGTTGATGAGTCGGTCTCTCGGTGAATAGCCACTGACGAGTTGGTAGGACCGTGATGCGACTTCTCGTATGTAACAATAGCTTGCAACTAACACGCATTATATTCCATTATGAGGGTACTCGGTGCAGCAACAATATTGGTTATACCGGGGTACACACTAGCAGAATTAGTAATGTCAATGGTTCAACGTTCAACGCTCAATTGAAAACCAGCCTCGCCCCCGTCCACCACACCCAGACCGCTACAGTAGAAAGGGCTAAGGCCGCAGGGCCGAGATCCAGCTGAAGTACGGTGTAGACCCAGATGGTCCCTATCGGCGGGCACTATAGAGGGCTATTAATAACCGGAATCGTTTCATAGACCAGGAGCAAACAAACCTGCTGCATGTTGAGCAACCAGTTACTGTAGTTTACTTGGTAGATCATCCGCGTCCCTGACAGGACAGAGAGAATAAAAAAGCCGGCTTGGGCCCATCTTCTGTGCTTGTATCTATTTGCTGGGAAATATTCAGCATACATCTTTGAGTGCACCTTTAGCCACCCACTGTAGAATATAAAAATCGCGAGGACTTGATTCGCTTCAGTATTAGCGAGTCCCGTGGCTCAGTAATTAATTAGCACTCACTAGGGACACTGCTAAGCATCCTGTTCGTTATGATATCCCAAGACGGTTGCTGGCCGTACTGGAAGTGTACGAGACTAATAAATACCTTCAACTCAAAGTGCGTGATCTCGTTGAGGCAGGCACCCACATATACATCATTAGAAGCAAAAACGACATGGGAATCAACAACGTCGTCGCCACGAAGATCTCTTCAGCCAAGGGATAGTCGTCGTCGTCGTCCACATCTGCTCGTGGTGTTGCCGAACTAGCCTCATGCCTTTGGCCAGAGGCCGGAATCTCTTTGAGAATGCCAGTTTGCTCGATCAGGCGTAACTGCTCCTCTTCAGAAATCTGAACACCAGGAGGACTCTGTCTCGTATGTGTACCTCGGTGCCTCTTCGCCATGACTATCAGATTCTGACTCGGGTATAGAGTTCAGAGCGTCGAGGTTGGGTTGCAGGGGTGATGACGTCGCAGCTGAGCGCACTGGGTCCTCGGGCCGTACCACACGACCCGCTCATCCGATGGAGGCATTTTCTTACTGTGTGGCGCATGGCTATCACTGATGAAAGTTTGCTCAATATCTTGCAAGCTCACGGGCAAACATTTCTTGACTCTTTCGGGGTCCAAGAGGACAAGCAAAAGAGGAGAAAGCGCACGACTCGAGGCTCCTCGGAGTCTGGCCGAGCCCCGAAACTAGCAAAACGTGAAATTGCAGCGAGTTCGAGCTCGGTCGACTCTTCTAACTCGGCCGAAGAATGGACTGGCTTCGGGAGTGACACGCATATGGAAGATGACGAATCTCACTTGCTCGCCGGGGAGGTGACGCCTCTCGAAGGTGTGCTTGCCCGCCTCAATGACGAGCGGGAAATCTCAACCTCACCTTGGACCATGTTCTCACAGCCAGCACCTCTATTATTCAAAAGCCGGACGTAATTGTGTTTTCGGGCTCTGCTACAAAGTTATCAGAGACCTCTTCAACAAAGGCCCAGGGCAAGTCTTTCATGGTATGTCCATGGCCCTCTTTTGTATTGTTACTACCCTAGCCCCCCTTCAAGTCCTCGAAGGTGTCCCAATTAAGCGATCAGAAATCAGAACATAGAAAAAGAAACACAAATGGTGAAGATGAAGACGACGAGATGTGAGCCACGACCGTTATATGTCACTTACGTCGCTGACATCAAATAGCACCAACGCACAAAATGATGCTCTGCTGCACCGCTTAGTACATACGCAACTACTTTCTGGGTCATTAAATCCGGAACTCAATCTCACATCTGCCCAACGGAAAAAGGCTCTGGAAGGCCGCGTCTTGGAACTGGCTGGAACTTCAAAGCTCGGACAGGGTGAGAAGACTGTACGCGCAAAGGAACGGGATAAGGCCTCTAAGCGCGTCCGAGAGGGCATGGTCGAGAAGCAGAAACAAAGGCGGGAGAAGCTGGTGCAAGAGGTAGTTGATTTTCTATTCGTCTAACGAATCCCCACTCACGTAGGTGCACAGGCCAAAGAAATGGGTAATTATTACCCCGCCTCCAAAAGATTGTTCCAGGATCCGTCAGAAAAGAACACCAGACGTAGCCGCGAGAGAGGGTTGCGAATGGGGGTTGGCTCTTTTGGAGGGGGTATGTTGAGGCTTAGCAAACGGGAAATCGAAACGGTGCAAGGTGGCCCGACAGGCGACCTGGATACGAAATAGAAGACGTAGTAAAAGATGAGAGTCTAGAAAACATACAGGTAACATGAACGAACCAGAGAGTCTAGACATCAGGGACAACGTGGTCACAGCTTGTCTATGGGAAAACGAAAACAACAGGCATTCGGCACTTTTACGCGTGGTCGGGACAAGTGTGATCAGACAGCCTCGTGCAGGGACTCGGACGACAAGTTGCTCAGTAAGGGGGCGTCCTCGTCAGCTTCTTCGGAAGGTAGCTCGTGTAACTTTGGCGACGTTCCCCCGAGCTGACGCTTCACAAGTGCATACACGATCCTATGACTTCGTCAATGCGGTGTGTTACATTTGATATACAACAAACTCACAAGCCGGCAGCAACACCGATCAGAAAACCCCCTATGACTAAGATGCTATTCACTACTTTGGTTTCTGGAGGAATGTCGGGAGCAGTTTCACAGATAATAAATTGTGACAATTACGCGTGTCCATGTTCCCTCTCTGCTTTCCATCGGACAACGATGCCATCCGAGAGCCAACGAAAACGTACAGAGCGTATTTCGGAAAGTCGCAGATTGTGCCTGCCATGAATTGCCAGAGTTTCACAGATTGTATAGACTAGCGAACCGCAACCGGTGCTCCGTTAGTGACGCGTCAGCGCGAGAGCGGAACTGGAAGCAGACGCACAGAAAAGAGGAGGTTTGAATATGCCCACGGTGGGAAAGGGGATACTCGGATGAGGATGACGAGGGGAAGCCCTTTGGCGTTCTGAAGGTGTCAATAACCTAGGTTAGATGTGTAGAGGAAACCTCACGATCACTGCCTCTAAAGCCTGCCATTTCTCGTTCCTCTCAGACCAAGAGCGGAACCCTCCGCTGGAAAGGTAGCGCATGACAACGAAAACAACGGCCGAAGCAATTAAGGACGCAGGTGCGGCGACTAGGAAGCCCTTCATGCCGTAGGTGAACCCGGACAAGTTAAGCATCATCGTATGTCCTATCATGGGCGGGAAGGACGCAATTTCTGGCAAACAACGGTAAGAGGAGGGTATGGTGTGCGTGCGAGAAGCAGACGAACGAATGAGTGTTGCGAGTAGCAACCAACCCAAAGGATGGACCCTAATCCTCTGACCCAAATCATAAGAAGCTTGAGCTATACGAGCAGGAGTAATGATAATGGTAAAGGCAAGTAGCGCGCAATTGAACAGGGTGACCGCGATAATCAAGAGCTGTCGAGACAGATAAGGACTCAGGAGATATGAGGCAGGGACGCAGAAACTGACCTTTGCACGAATAGGAAGCCCTCGGAAGTGGTGGATACAAGAGACTATGTGACGTCTAAGAAAGGGAACCTGTGTCGGTGTATGATCACTTGTCATGGTCGTAACTTACTGCCAACGCCTGCTACTCGAGTGAATGACAGTACAGCCACGTGAGAATCGGCACCCACCGTGATCGCGACTTTGACTGCAACTGCGACTGCGACCCTCGCTGTCCATCTTCATGGAAAAGTATTCCGCCTTCCGAGTACGTTCTCTGCTATTCCCATAATATTAAAGCCTCTTAAATTCTCCCCGAAGGATCCAGGAACTGGAATACAAGTGCGTGTTTTGTCACGACTTCAAGTCGGGGTGCCGCCACTCACTCACGTTAGCCTTTCCTCACTCCCGTCCCGCCATTAGGATCCAGTACGCCCTTGAAGATAGCTCTTCCATTTTTGTATGTGGCTGGAGCTGTTCGAACTGCCCTTGTCGTGGCCATAGCTGCTCTTTATGGCGTGCTTGTCTCAGGCGCGTGCACTCTTCTGGTGAGGCGTCACCCCATTTGTGAAGACGTTCACTCATGAGGACAGATCCCCATTCCTCCGATACACAACGTCGTGTCGTATGTCTTGACGGCGCTGCTATCTAGATTAACATTGCTTATCTTGGGTGCATGGTGGATACCAGTAGAAAAGGTTTCGCGGAAGCGGGGGTGTGTATTTGTAATCGCCTTCCACCTGAACTGTGTGTTAACTCCAGAATGAAAGACGATCTACTGAGTCGCGGGAATCATGGAGGCCTAGCGCCGGGGACTTCATCGTATCAAACTGGTCTTCGTGGATAGAGATTCTATGGCTAGCTTTCCGGTCGGTCTTTGTCCATGCTCAATGACGTGCGTACAAGCTAATAGCTGCTTGCGGTAGCTTTGACCCGATATTTGTGCTTCCCGTCAGCTCTACTCTAGTCGAACAGCACGATACGTCTCCGGAGACACGCGTAGCTGGGCGGAAGACGGGTACCGGTTCCGCCGCTATCAGTTCCCCCGTAAGACGCGTTGCACGGCGAGCGGACATCGTCGGCTTTCGCAAGACGTCTCTTCTGCGTATGATCACGTCGACCGGAAATACGCCTCTGGATGCATCCAGCGGCAATTATTCTAGTCTCGAGGAGATTCGACGCAAGGCAAGCCGCCCCCTCGTAGTCTTCCCCGAGTGCACAACCAGCAATGGTCGTGGCCTGCTCCGATTCGCAGAAGTGTTCAAGGACCGTGCTGTCCCTGTCAAGGGATATAAAGTGTTTATTATGTGTGTCCGGTGCGTATGTGCGTCCCGTCCTTATAGATTTGGGGTTTGACGTAATTTCAGTTACGATCCGCCCACGGTCTTGTCTCCGACGCTGTCTCATTCCATTCCGTCGGCGTTGAATCCGCTCCTCCATGTGTTTGCTCTGGCTTCGACCTTCAAACCTTTAACTATGTCAATTCGTCTGCTGCCGCCGGCCGAGTCACCAAGTTCACCGTTGTTCATGGCAAGCGAAGTCGTGTCTGGCGATGTAGGGGCAGACACCCTCTCCGCCGCTTGCGCAGGCTTGATCTCCCAGCTCGGTAAGCTCAAGAAAATGAGTTTGAGCTGGGAAGATAAGGTCTCTTTTTTGAGGCTGTATCGTGAAAAGCAGCGGTAGTAGCACGAAAAGAGGGACCCTTGATATCTTCTGTTCTTACTACGTACCGATTGTCCACTTTCACAAGGTTCGTGCTGCACGTACAACAGACATAGACTTGTAGCAAGCCATCTCTTACATATTCTCGGCTGAGTATGACCAGCAACATGCACTCTGTAAAGTGTAGAGTTCGGCCTCTTTATCGACGTGCATGATGGGCTCTCGATTCAGGTTGGCCCTGTGCCAGTGCTTGTGCTTAACATGCATATAAGGACAGTTATCATCAATTGCCTCTACGTTTGCGTTCAACGACTTGTCTCACCCGCCTGGAGTTGCCCTTGAACTGGTGGCGAAGGCCGTAGGACCTCCATTTGGTAGAAACGTACCTCTACTACGGCACGATGGTATGGATCCGCTACCTGATGTACATTACAATTTACGAAGAACGCGTCTCGGGCGTGTTCTACAGTTTAGCGCCTCTCTGTACAGAAAATATCAGGGCCACATTCAGACAATCCAAAGCTAAAGCGATTACCTGGCTCAGGACTTGTAGCGCGCTACGTAGGTCTTCCTTCAGGTCCTGTTGCGGGCGTCATAAAGGCTCTAACAACGACGGTAGAACGAGACGCACAGATATATCTTCAACTCCAACGCTAATACGAACGAGCCTTGGATCTTCGCCTGGCGAAGACCGGACGCGTTGTTCGATGAGTGACTCAACTCCTCCCAAGCTCGTTGCAGCCTAGCCACATGGGGGGCATGTCTTTAAGAGGATCTTAAGGCATGTCGGCTGACTTACTATGAAATACTTTAGCGACAAAGGCAAGGAGCTGGCGACGTCTGGGCTTTCAAGCTGGACGGCGATCACTCGGCTCAGCGTCGCTACATCAGCGTACTTGATACGAGAGACGTACCAAAATTGCGAAGGTTGGGCTGTGTCCACCCTCCATTTGCTGGCTTGGAGACCACGCTGATGCGTCTTCCTTTTGCAGAGACGAATGCCAAACCTTCTTAATCACCCCACCTACGACGCCCTCGAACGACTGGCCCTTGGGTGTAGACGCGATTTTGTTCAACCACTGAGCTAACACAGTCGCGTTGGAAGACTGCCGTGGGATACGGAGGTGGAGTGTGCGCAATGAGCGCAACAGCAACCATGATTCCAAGGAACCCATAACGCCACCAAGGGCTATACGATCCAACCGGAGCTAGGGTATAGATTGTAAGGATGGGTAACCTAGTTACTAGGAAGTTCCATACTTTCCCCCATTCTTCAAGAGTTTTAACGATCAGGACACCGCTCAGGAGGTCTGAGTGCCCTCCCAGATACTTAGTAGCTACAAACAATTGAGCACAACGAAGAGCGAGATACATGTCTGCATACCGCTATGCATTATGATATCTGTTCCCCACTTGAAGGGATACTGGAGAGGTGGGGGTGCGAACGTTGCGTCTACAACTAGACGGCCACCGCAGGAGTGAATCTGCGTTATTGTCAAAACGGTCTGTGTGCATATTCACTCTTAGTAGGGACTTGCCTTATCTGCGTAGTGCTGTAGGTTCCTGCGATCAGCGAATGCAGTCAGAAGATGCCATATCAGTGTCCCAAGGGTTCAGTAGAACCTAGCTTCCCCCGTGGGATTAAGAGGTGTTTCAACCCAGCAAACATCGATACCCTCGAAGTCATCGTCCAGGTCTACAATCTTGATATCTCTGTCGCGTCCATAGGTTTCGATGATTTGATGGACGCCGTGATAGCCCCCTCTGATGGCAATCCCACGAGGTTGGAGAAGGGTGAAGGCCTAGTGGCAATGGTAGAACGAAATCCCGTAAAACGATGAGCTTTGGCAGACGTACAGCGTATACGGCAGCCAAACCAGATCCGTAAGTGATAGCATAGCCACCCTACGTCCCGTAAAATAAGAATTTATCGAGTAAGGTGCATGTTACGCACGTTGATTTTACTAAGAACGTGTTCTACCCTAGTGCTTACACTTTGCGAAATACGGGAATAAACGTCCACCTTTGAACCTCTAACGAGTTCTGGACGTTGTAGGAAGTCTTCACCGGTGAACTCCGGAGACTCACTCTGCCTGAAAGCTTGAGACCAGGAGATGTGAAGACCTCATACATCTAGATAAGAATAAAACGACGGACTAGTGGTAACCGATATAGAGGGTGACACCTCTGGCCCGTGAAACTGATCATCAGCATGTAGTAGATTAGTTGCTAACCCGAGAGGGCCTTTCGGGGTAGAGGACTCGGACATTGTTGAACCTCGTCAAGAGAGAGAGCCCGATTCGGTTAGACAATCGGACAGGAGCGGAGTTTGACTCTTGACGTTGTACATACAACTACCGGAATTTCCTCGTTGCGTATCTCTCTTTCGTATTAGATTTTGCGTTGTTTTCCGTGGCTTGCTTTGCGAGACATTTCGTTGGCCGTCCCTGTGGGATTTTGAGAACTGACGCGGATGAGTCTATCTCAAACCTCCCAACCTAGAACATCCCAACGACTTCGTGTCCCACCATGTGCGACTTAAATGCAGTAGCATCCTCCCGCTGCGTTACATTAAGCTTGAGGCTTGGATTACCGAACCCTCACTAGTAAACATGGTCGCAGGGTCGCATATTTGGCAGTGTACCCGTCTCAGTCCACCCGCGGGTTTCAAAATACTCTAATCAGTGTGTAACAGCGCGAATCGCCCAGTTTGCAATTCCGCTCCTATCTCCATCGATCACGACACAAGCTCTGTCCTAGCCATGTTCTCGGTGTTAACATACCCGCTCTCTGCACATCTAGCCCCGCTGACCCCCTCTCAACATGCGCTGCCACCAGCTCTTTGTCCTCTCTGTTCTCGCAGCTGTGCCCCTCGTCAACCTTCGCAACACCTCTTGCACCATCTTGGGATGATATACGTGTCAAACACAGCTGGGATCACGCCCCACCCAGCTGGGAGACCCTCGGTCCTCCTCCCGTTGGCACCAGCATTGACCTCCACATTGTTCTCAAGCCTCAAGATCAGAACGCCTTGATTGATGTGCTTTACGAGGTCGGCACTCCCAGGAGTCCAAAGCACGTCCTCTCCAACACTCCGCACACGAGGTATTCATGTGTGCCACTGTTCTGTTTCCAGATATCGTGCACACCTTTCAAAGGAGGAGGTTGTTAAGCTTGTCACCCAGACACGCTCGGGCTGGTCCACTCCTGGTTTGCGCACCATAGCGTGGAGTCCTCATCCATCTTGATGACACACGGCGGCAGCTGGTTGACGGTGACCGGGGTGCCCGTGTCCCAAACCAATGAACTGCTCGGGGCATCGTATGAGCTCTACTGGCGCACAGGGACGAATGACACCACTATTCTCCGTACGACTGGCTATACACACCCCGTGGCGCTGCACATACACGTGCAAACCGTCATGTCGACGACGTACTTCGCCTCCATGGGCACTCTATTGCAGACACCGCGGAAGCGCTCCGTCGGAGGAACTGCAGATATGGCGTCGAAACCCCCGGTCACACCGGCGGACCTGCGCTGGCTGTACAGGATGCTGGCCTATATGCCGGCCGCAAAAGACCGGAATATGCTGGGGATCGTAGGCTTCGGGGGCGATTACCCGAGCCCGGCGGATTTGGAGACGTTCACGCTTGAACGTCGCACGGACGCAGATGACGCGACCTTCAACGTCGTGCGGATAAACGGCGGTGAGTACGATCTGAGTAAGCCCGACGAGGAGCCGAACCAAAACATCCAGTATGCGCTGGCCATGGCGTACCCAACCCCGCTCAACTTATACAGTGTCGGCGGCGGGAAATATGTGACTCATGGGAGTAAACAACCTTGCCTAGTATGCTGCTAGATTCTGACTATCATCAAGATGGATGAACTACGTATCACACATATGTAGTCTTCATTTCTGCGAATACAGTGTTGGTAGTGATTATATGCCAATGTAAAACCATTCCCCGTAACTGGGGTTACCAGCTACTACACCTTAGAGCCAGTCACGCGACGTCATAGATGTTGCCACGTGATGTGAACATCGCGTCCCGTAGAAGTTCAAGAGCCTGAGTTTATCTCGTCCCGCCGTAACATCTACCTCAAATTATCATCTCGTCGTACAGCTCGACCAAAGCCATGAGCTTATACTCATTGGTTACTGTCCTTCTTTTGGCTTCCCTCTATCTTGCCTCTGCCTCGTACTTGCCGAGCCAGCGGGCACCGCCGACCGTCACAGAATTCAAATACTCGAGAGCGCACTCATTGGAAAGTGGGTATAACTTTGATCCCAGAGATGGCTGGCAACCTGTCAATATCTCCAACCTCTCCTATAAGTATGGCCCGAGTCGTCCTCCCAAGGTTCATAGGCCTACGAAACCAATTTCGAAGTTCAAATCCATCTTAGACCCCCTAACGAATGTCCTCAAAGGTCTGAAAGGTATTGGGAAACCTGAGAAAGTGACCATCACTTGGTGGGCGCGATACAACTACGCGATGAGATGTTTCAACTCATTAGTTCTGTGACGCAAGGTATACTGGCCATGACCTTCTCAACCCGAGCTGCTGGAAAGATTCAGTATGGGCCCCGACGGTAAGACCTAATCTTATACAGAGGGTGAACTCGATCAAACACGCAGCCACGCCCCTAGGATAGTTCTTTTGCGTGCGCCCTCACCAGAGAGGGGTGGACGTCTAGGCCCCAGTGCTTCCAGTTTCTAGAACGTGGGTGGCGTTGAACAGCGATGGGTGCGATCTTTTATGCTGATTCAACCATCGCAGTGTGCGAAAGCACTAAGAACAAATGTGTCTTTGTCCGAGTTGTTGACACGTGCGCCGGGTGCGCCAAAGGATCCAAGCACGTTGATCTCACCAAGAATGCATTTAGACAACTTGCGGATCTCGAAGTAGGAGCGTTGACAGTACAGATGAGGGTAGCCAAACAGCCGGAGGAGTGGTAAGTTCTTGACAATAATAAGGTGGAGCCGCGTTCTGAACATACACGCTAGGTCGGTGAATTTGTGGGGTCCGAAGACGTAGAAGTGAGCAGCAAGGATTATCGTGACAGCTCTATCACCCTGGTGCCTGGAGCATCACCCCACCGATATGTACGGCAGATAAATCCGTTTGTACAAAACGCATGTCCTATACGTTGACCCGTTTCCTTTTTTTACCTTCGGCAATTTTTGCGAGCGTTTTTTCTTCGTCCAGACCGGTTTCCTCATAAAACTGAGCTGTCCGTTGGGCGTCGTTGTGCCGGCGAATGAACTGCAACGCGGCGAGATTGTAGTTGATCGCCGATTTTTGGCGGAAGAGCGCGGCCCGAAGGTGGCCCCGAAGAGGTATGAGGGTAGTCCGCATGATGCGATTGGCCACAATTTGATGGTGGTGTGTTTTGAGGAGGAAAAATAAGATGCGAGAGACTAGTGGGATATTCCATTCCTGGAGACTAATGAGCTCTGACGTTGGCATATACCGTCGGGATGGGGCTCACTTTTTTGGCCCAGAGGTTCAGGTAGATCATCAATGACATAACTCTACCGAAAGGTAGCACTAGAAGAGCGTCGTGCAACGCTGCACTTTGCACTCCTTCCACGACCCTTAATACCCACGCGTCTGGCTCGAGGCCATGCGCAGCCAAAATAGGGTTCTGAGGGGGAGGTTGGATCGCCGCCAGCTGCGCCTCAGATAGGCCTTCCTTGGCCCTCTCGTACGTTTGATGTATCTCGATCTCTGTGTCAGCGAGTTCAAGTGCCTCACTGATGCGTTCGCCAGCCATGAGAGTCTCGGTGGTTTGCTTCGTAACGTCAGTCGTTTCGGCTTGTGCAGGGGCCTCAGAAGTGGGATCTCCGCTGCCGATGGGGAGATCCTCCCGGTTCAGAGTGTCAGCAAGTCCACTCTCGTAGAGTTGCTCAAGATCGCGTTCTCGTTCTTCCTCTAGGAACAACTGCAAAAAGTCAGGTAAGATGTCGTTTTGAAACAAGGTTGAATTGTTACAGGCTCATCAAGCTTCTCCCATATTCGTATGGACTTGTCATGGGACCCAGTCACCACGAAATTGGCGGAGGTACTAACAGCGAGTGCCCATATCTCACCATGATGCCCGTCAAGCTTCTGGATATTCTCGAACTAAATGTCCGTATGTCAGCCTAGCGCTATAGCCATGTTTGTCTCGCACGTGCCTTGTCGCCATCCCAGTACTTCAGAAGTCTGTCCTTACCGACTGTCCAAAAGTAATGACTTTTCTTTTCGAATGCGACCTGCATCACACTTTCGTCATGCGCAAATATGGATTTGTGACAGTCGCCGAAATCGAGGCCCCAGATCTTGACGTTCTTATCGGCGGATGAAGTCACAATAAGCTTGGAGTCGTGGGATATGTCCATGGAGAGAACAGGTAGCTTCGAACCAAACATAGGTATCAGCGCAATGAAAATTATGATCGCTCAATTTACCTTGTGACCGTAGAGAGAAAGGAAAAACTTAAGTGTGTCCTGGTAGAACACTTTGACAGTGGAGTCGAGAAGTGCAACTGCCAGAAGCTTCCGTTGGGACTGAAGCGGACAGACAAGATGTCGTCGGTCATTTTCAAGGTGCTGCGTGTGGACCAGAGACACAGTTCTCCTTTTCTAGTGCAAGTATATAGCGTCCAGATACCTCGTAGAGGAAACACACTCACAGAGCCATTTTCTAATTGTCTCCACTCAATATTCCAGAATTTGATATCCTTATCAGCACTTCCGGTAACCAATGCCTGCTGATCAGGTCTTGTGTGTACGGACCATACCGTCGCTATATGCGCTTTGATGGTCTCGACTAAAGTCGACGACGAGAGGTCAAAGATCTGCATTTCTCCTGTTTTGGTCCCGATGACTACCTACATAAGGTTGTGAGAACGATCCACTAAAGGCACGACGACGACACGTACATATTGGTCTCCAGGAAGGAAGGTACTACATACAGAATGCCCACATTCCAGCGTTCGGATGCAGGACGTTGTGCGCATATTCCATATTTTCAGTGAACCTGAAAGTGTGTTCATTACACTTCAAACGGTGGGTTCGAACAACTCACCATTCGAAGCGGATGCAAGTAGGGTGTCGTCAGAACTTAGTGCGAGTGTTCTGACATCTGTCCGGTGACCGGGGAGGTCAAGGGAGTAAAGGCGCGTAGCCTCGGGTGTATTTTCTTTAGACTTCGTGTAGGTAGGGACGTTATACACTTCTATCGCGTTATTCGATAACGCGAAGAAAAGCTGTGAAGGTGCACATAGGACGCGATTCAAAATATCAAAACGTGGCAACGGACCTGAAAAGCATCTTTCGTACGCGCCTCTTCAGGAAACGCGAAGGACTTGATCTTGCCAGTAGTGCGTACAACCAGGTATGGCACAAATAAATCAGCTAGCTCGACCTTCTCAATGTGACCATCGTCGGCCACGGCGTTCGCGTTCTCGGCCTTACCCGTGGCCGCTTTTGCGTCAGCCCGTTTTTTCCTGCGGGCGTGCTTCTTGCGTATCTCTTCGTCCGGTTCGCACACGGAAAACTTCCACAGAACGGTCATTAGATTGAACGAAAAAATATGGAAGCGTGGCGTGGAAAGTGATCTGAGAAACGCGATGGGTCGAAGCGAGGGGGAGCGTCGACACAGGGTGGATTGCTTTCGGCAGCTAGACGGGATGCATGAGGGAAGGATAAACTTCCAAACAGAAACGCACCTCTCCATTCTCTGACTCCTTGATGCCATTCACTAGAGCACCGGGTTCAATCTTCCAAGCTTTCAGCTCCCCCTCGTTGCTTCCCGAGAGTAGTAGATCCTGTGCTGGATTCAGGCCGAAAGACCACACTTCGGCCCGGTGAGCGACAATTGTTTGCACGCAGTGCTGCGTAGAGAGGTCCCAGAGCTTCACGAATGTGTCTTTTGAAGAGCTAACAAGCCAAGTAGTGGTGATTGTGGATGTAGATGCGGTGGAGGAGGGATATTTCGAGAGAAAGCGTATATTTGTAATTTGATCTCGATGACCCCTCAGCCTATGCCCGTGTCCAGTGCTTGCGCTCGGCTGTCTTGAAGATCACGCACCGGAAAAGGCCAGCCTCCCCAATTACATCCCACAGGATAATGTTAGTGTCTTGGGAGCCAGATGCCAGTCGGACCCCAGCATCGTCGAAGGCGAGTGCGGTGACGGCCCTCTTATGACCGTTAAATGTCGCGAGTACAGACCTGGAAGCCGCGTCCCAGAGCCTGATAGAACCATCCGCATAACCGACTGCAAAAGCATCGCCTTTGGGTGAACGCTCAATGCAGGTGACCTCCGCACGATGTACCCGTTTCGTGCCACATAGCCACCTTTGAGAAATAAGTACATCACACCGAACCAACTTTTGCAGAACACACCATTTTGCCCGTTTTGACATCCCAGACAAGCACATCTTCGAGTGCAGGGACGTAGGCGAACTTACCGTCATATACAGAGT
This sequence comes from Lactarius akahatsu, assembly GCA_021524915.1. Classification (NCBI taxonomy): domain Eukaryota; kingdom Fungi; phylum Basidiomycota; class Agaricomycetes; order Russulales; family Russulaceae; genus Lactarius; species Lactarius akahatsu. Next base: position 645,402 of record JAKELL010000004.1, read on the forward strand.
TGGATGATGGGCTACAGACGAGACCAAATGCCTAGAAATAGACTGTAGGAGTAATTTTTGCGTTTATATGCAGATATTCACCTGAGTTGGCCCATGCTTCGAATATGTCTGAACCATGACTGTGAGAGGGAGATCACCGGCCCGTCCACAGTTAACGGTAACCAACTTCGTTCAGATGCAAGTGCTCGCCGCCACTGGCATTCCTGCAGCGCCTGAGGCCGCCACTCGGTTCTTACAATTTGTAAATGCCTCTCCGACCCCCTTCCATGCCGTTCACAACGCCGCTCTCCGCTTAGAAAGCGCGGGTTTCAAAAAAGTATGCCGTCGCTTATTCCAGTTCGGGCGATGCTTGCTCAGCTGCTTTACCAACATAGATCAGAGAGAAGGATGACTGGGAGGCAAACCTCCAAGCCGGAGGCAGGTATTACTTCACCAGGTAAACTATGTTGTCCATCTATCGGGCATCGGGTCATTTCACTTTTTTATTATCATTAGAAATCAGAGTTCCTTGCTCGCCTTCACTGTCCCGCGAAAGTGGCGGCCTGGGTCCGGTGTCTCCATAGTTGGCACCCACGTCGACAGTCCTAACCTCCGAGTACATCTCTTCTCGTCCAACTGTAGCTCATAGTCACACAAGTCCCTCGTACCTAGATCAGACCTATTTCTAAACGCTCCGCTTCAGGTTATCTTCAAGTGGGCATAGAGACCTATGGAGGCGGTATATGGCACTCTTGGTTTGACCGTGATCTGTCCATCGCAGGACGCGTGGTCATCTCCGAGAGTGGCTCGACCTACAGCCCACGATTGATCAAGATAGACCGGCCCCTTCTTCGCATTCCCACGCTAGCAATCCATCGTAAGCCCGTCAGTCCATCCATTGATCCCTGCTCAGTGGTTCATTTCAGTGGAGAGGGGGGCTGCCGATAACTTCAAGTTTAACACGGAGACAGAGTTTACCCCGATTCTCGGACTACTCGCCTCAGATTTGAATGCTCCCACGGACAAAGTGCAAAGCGGCGGCAATAATCAACAGACCGCATCCAACATTCAAAATAACCACCATTCAGTGCTTCTTTCTCTATTGGCAGAAGAGCTCAACGTTAAGCCTGATGAAATCCACGATTTTGAGCTGTAGGTGCCCTATTTTTCGTCCAGGGGACACCTAAGACCGTGCATAACCAGGCATCTCTATGACACCCAACCATCCGTGCTTGGTGGGCTGAACAACGAATTTATCTTCAGCCCTCGGATGGATAATCTCGTATCCTCGTAAGCATAGTTCTTCCATCCACACCAGTTACCCATACCAACTACCTCTAGATTTGCTGCTGTCGAGGCCTTGTCAGAAAGCGCGTCGTCTGGCCTCTTCCCCCTCGAAGGAAACCTCAATTGCATAGCTCTTTTCAACCACGAGGAAATCGGCTCAGTCTCCACATCAGGCGCCGAGTCTTCCCTTATTCCTTCGCTATTGCAGAGACTCTCTCCGTCCCCTGCGCTGTTCGCCCAGTCAATTGCCAAATCACTTCTTATTTCCGCAGATATGGGTCACGCCGTGCACCCTAACTACTCGAGCAAACACGAAGATAATCACAAACCCCGTATGAATGGCGGGATTGTAATCAAGACCAATGCTAAGCAGCGGTACGCTACCGACGCTATTGGTACATTTTTGGTCAAAAAATTGCTCGAGAAGCAAGGCGGAAAGGTACAGGAATATGAGGTTCGCAATGATATGTGCGTCAAGCCTCTTTACTATTCATTTTAAATGTGACTGAATCAAACATCAAGGGCTTGCGGATCAACCGTCGGCCCTATGCTCTCTAAACTCGGCCTACGCACCGTCGATGTCGGTTGTGGAATGCTCTCGATGCACTCCATCCGAGAGACCGCCGGGTCACACGATGTGCAGCATTCCATTGACCTTTTCACCTCTTTCTTCGAAGGATTTGCTGGACTTCAGGCCCAGCTCACAGTAGATTGAGTGGTTATATAGTACGAGAGGAACAGTAAACAGTTATATACTTTTGTGGCAAGTGGCCACTTGTCAGTGAGACCGCGTTTTGGATGGCCTGGATTGCTCCCGTTCATCATTGTCAGAGCGAGATGCGGCAGGATTCGACAACACGCTCCGCTTCCCAGCCGTGCGTGTGTAGTGTGAGAGAACCCACTCTCGCTCAGCCTCAGATTGTTCAATTGTGCCTTGCCGGATCTCATAAGCTGGAAGGAACGAAGGATCAAACAAGTTGTTCACTGTGACGACGTGCTCGGACGCACGTTTGAGCTCAAATCGCGGTCCTACTTCCGCGAGTTGGACTTCTTTGTGTGATGTCTTCACAAAGACATGGTGCCTTGGTACAAATATCGGTTCGTTCCTTCGGCGTGGGCGAGAACAAGTGAAATCACCCACCGGAATGAGATAAAGTCGCTCTCGTTCGAGAATGTCATGACGCGCTTGCTATCATCTTTGGGAACGGGAAACAAATACTTCAAACAGTCCCTCACCCTCTCGCCCAGCTTTGAGCTGAAGTTTTCGAAGATCAGGTGCGGGTACTGTTCAGAGACAGTGGAAGACCGATACGACTCGATATCGTGGCGGAGGACAACATTGTGAAGTGTGAAATAGAGTGTGGGGCCGTGGGGAAAGTGAGATACAATCATGGCATCTAAGCGTATAAGCGCTCGGCGGAGATGGAGGCAAACGCAGACAGAGGACACACCGGGCGTTCCTCTGTGCTCATGTAGCACAATGAGATCTGTGACATTATTGGCACGGCAAGCCTCCGCGAGATCCTTTACCACGTAGTTGCCACGATTAATCCTGTAGGAATTGGGAAATACCAAGCGCATCTCCTGTGAAGTAATACGTGGATAACGGCGATATTGAGCACATATCTATGTCTAACCTTGGAGAATTGTAGCAACTTAGAGCTCGGGTCTCTCGATGTTGTCAGAATGATTTTTGGGTCCATGATTCCCGCTCTCGAATATTCGCTATCGATGTGTGTTGTTGGTTCTACACCCCAGTCCAACGTTCGTTAGTTGCCAGCAGTGGAGCGTGCTGCGCTGACTCAACCGGCTTGGGCCTCGTCGAACGCAAAGTCTTTTCCGAGGTCGTGCGCCTGCTTCCTGAGCTCAGTAGGAAGTGCCTTCCCACTCGCTAGAGCTTCCTTGAGGAGCTGCTTGCGCTCATATGTTTGTCGCTCGCGGGCCTCTAGGGACTTTGCATAGACATATTGACGGCGCTCGCGGGCCTGTCTTCGCATCTTCGATCAAGGATTAGCGCGGTTAGCACCCAACGATGCATTGCGATGATTCGACTCGCCATGATGTTTTCAGGTTGTTAACTTAAGTTACAGTGAAACTGGCCCAAGTAATATTTGTAAGCTCGGTAACCAGCGCTCATTTACTGTACCCGGGAATTGATGGAGATTGCAACAAAAGAATATAGTCCAACGTATCTTGGACACAAAGTCTTGCATGGTCCACTACGTGAGCAAGCACAGTAACGGAGGCATTTTTCTGCCCTACCCACAAACGTCACTCAAAGATCACAACGCAACAGGATGTTCTAGTACAGACTGAACTGTTACGGAGGTAAACGTACAGAAAGAAATGCAAAATCGATTACTTCTGCTCTCGAGGTTCTACAGACACCACCAAGTCAGCGGAGATGAGACAGTACCCCTAGAGGGCAGAACGGTGTCACTTACGCGACCACTGCACGTTTAAGATTAAGCTGTCGTAGCCGCGCCCGTGCATCTTTTCCATTGCGCGCTGCGCCACTGTCCGGTCTTCGAAACTGACAAACGCGAAGCCCTTCCCGATGCCGGTTTCACGGTCACGGCCAACATAGACGCGCGCGACACGCCCAAACGAGCCGAACAGCTCGCGTAAGTCATTCTCCTGCGTGTCCTCGGAGATGTTGGTCACGCGAAGTGTTGGAAGGTCATCGCGTGAGCCGCCTGGACGTGACATCGACTCGCCAGGGCCACGGTTGCGCATCGATGGCGGAACATATTTGCTTGGGCCACCTGCCGCCGGTGCAGCCGGAGGCGTAGGGGCATCCGTATCCTCGTCGCCTGCCAGAGGAGCCGTTTCTGACGATTGGATTGTAAGATCAATCTCACCGGCGAGGTAATCCTTTTTTTGACGCACCGATATTCTCCAGCCCAGCGAGCGAGTCTTTGTAAGGGCACTTTGCTGTGAAGTGGTCGCCTTTACAAATCCTACAAACGACCTTTCCAGCACCAGCTTTTGAAAGGCTAGCCTTCAACGTCTGTTGTTCTGACGTCTCCGATTCTCCCGACTGCCATTCACGCGTGTCAAATCAGTTTCACTAAAACGCATAGTCACAGAAACCGGACCTTGTTCCCTGGGCTGAGCTTAAGGAAGACGGTTTCACCGACAGTCGTTGTAGCCCTATCTGGACCAGGCTTGTTTCCTTTCTCGAGTCCAAACTTAGGCCATGTTTTTCGCTCAGCAACAGCATGCTCTACGAGGGATTTTTGAAGAGTTCGCCGAATTCTCCTTGTGATCTATGTCCAGCGTTGAGATATTTTATAGTCGAGAGGAATCAACTATGACGCGCCTTGATCTTTTTCCCTTCGTCATTAACTGTATATTCTATCGTTGTCCGAATCCCGTTCTCGTCGATATAGTCTTCGCTTTTGGGTTGATCTAGGTAATAATGAGGGTGCGAAGAGACAAGCACGAAAAGTGTACTCACCAAGATCTTCGACGTCATCAGCCCAAGATGTTTTTTGCACACTTTCCTATGCTTAATTATATCTTCTAAACAAGAAAAAGAATCGATGCGTACGTAGCAGCCATCCTACGTTATGATGAGATTACGAGTATCAGACAGTGCTTGCGATTCCTCACACGGTCAACGAAAATCTCGAATCTTGGCACATTACATAATTCCCAGATAAGGGAGCCACAAGCCACATCAGCGCGACTCACGCGTTTGCAATGCAACGTGACCTACTGTATACTCGGCAACTCGAGGCACTCTGCCAATGCGAGCCGCACGCCACCCCAACCACCACGCTTGTTCAGTGTCCGCGTTGGGTGACACATGCTTTTCCATGGTATACCAAATGTGGATTCCTCAACAGTGATCAATTCGGGGGGAGAACTTGTCAACCTGACACAGCAAGTCTTCGCGATGATGGTCGCTGGTCGTGCTGGCAACGCAAGTACTAACTTCGAGGTGCGAGTGAGGCGTGCAAACCCCCATCCGACTGGTGGATTAATTCGAGGAAATGAAGCCGCACGAGTCCCCACCTATTGATTCCGAGTAACCTACAAAAGATGCCCGAAAAATCATCAACTCCACAGTCGCCAAACTACAGGTCCATAATTAGACGTTGAATGCATGTCGAATGTCCATCGTAGATGAGGTGTCTTCCCAATGCGACCTAGTATTTTGTTCTTCGAAGAGAGCTTGCCACAGATCAGAAGTATGGGTGTCAATGAGGAGTGAATGGAATGTGTGTTTTTCGTTCTACTGTAATTTAATGTCCGTAGAACGGCTCGTTCAGATGTCCAGTGACTCGAACCCTAACCGAAAAACGTTCGGATTACAGTAATAACATTGTCTGTGCCATTGGAAGAAAAGCACGCTGGCAGATTGTCATTCACAGTAGTCGATCTCTCGAGCTTAAGTTCCAGCGATAAATCGAAGCGATTTGCTGGTATACTCTGCACCCCTAGGCGGTGCAGGAGTGCATTAACCAGCGTTCCCCTGAGTCAGTACTGTACTAGCAACCGCGGCCGCTCTGATTCCATATTTAGTTTCAGATCTAAACTGGACGGCGTTTGTAGTGTTCATTAGCTGACTCAGCGGAACTGACGCGTCAACAAAGCACAATAACACGCATGTGACTGTTTTGTTGAGTTCGTGTCAAAACATTATAAATACCCTGTTCCACTCCTTACTTCAGACTGCGAACTTCCAATCCCTTGACCTCCTGTCATTGTCATTATTGTAGCCCGATTATCCATGGCATCCTTTATCATTCCTACCACTCCTATCAGCCATCGTGCCCTAGAGGCCACACCGAGTAAGAAGGTCAGTCCGACACGGTCGACATTGCGTTCACTTCAGCCACTCATTCTACCCCTAAGGCTGCGGCTGCTTTTCAGGCCATATCCTTGGAGTCTCCCACAAAACCCAGACAAAGATTGGCCCTAGTTGATGACGCTCCTCGCTGTCCTTCGCCAGACTCTGAGACCGAAACCGATGAAGTTGAAGAGTTGGATCTTCGTAAACGTTTCGTTGGTGATATCGACCTCCCAGAGAGTACGTTGATTCTCTCTTCTGCCCTAAACCCCGACTCATCGTCAATAGGTCAAGAGCCACTTCTCATGGAGTCCAAGCGTCGTTTTGTCCTTTTCCCTATTCAATACCACGAGGTTAGCATTTCACTCACCGTCTACTGGCTCCTGACTGATATCAGTCAAGATTTGGCAAATGTATAAGAAGGCTGAAGCTTCATTCTGGACGGCAGAGGAGATGGATCTCTCCAAGGACTTGCATGATTGGAACAACCGCCTAAATGACAATGAGCGTCACTTTATTTCGCATGTCCTCGCTTTCTTCGCTGCTTCCGATGGGATTGTCAACGAAAATCTGGTCGAGCGATTCTCGAACGAGGTTCAAGCTGCAGAAGCGCGCTGCTTCTACGGGTTCCAAATTATGATGGAGAACATCCACTCGGAAACGTACTCACTTCTCATCGACACCTATATCAAGGACCCCGCAGAACGCGAGTATCTATTCGACGCTGTCGAAACCATCCCTTGTGTCAAGAAGAAAGCTGACTGGGCACTCACTTGGATCTCCGATCATCGTTCGGCGTTCGGAGAGCGACTCGTCGCCTTTGCGGCAGTAGAGGGCATCTTTTTCTCTGGTTCCTTCGCGTCAATCTTCTGGCTCAAGAAGCGTGGTCTTATGCCCGGTCTCACTTTCTCCAATGAGCTCATCAGTCGCGACGAGGGCATGCACACCGACTTTGCTTGCTTGCTCTTTTCTCACTTGAAGAGACGCCCCCACCCCGACAGAGTTAACAAGATTATTACCCAAGCAGTTGCTATCGAACAGGAGTTCCTTACTGGTAAGTCTACGTTCCTTGGCCATGTCAGAGTTGCTCACTGTCCCCCTAGATGCACTCCCCGTTGCACTCATTGGTATGAATGCAGAATTAATGTGTCAGTACATTGAGTTTGTCGCCGATCGCCTCCTTGTTGCCCTCGGTTGTCCGAAGCATTATAACTCGGCGAATCCGTTCGACTTCATGGATATGATATCGCTTCAGGGAAAGACAAACTTTTTCGAGAAGCGTGTATCGGACTACTCCAAGGCTGGCGTGAAGACAACGACAACGGCTCCTTCAACTTCAACGTCGGCTGCTGCACCTTCAAACGAGAGGGCATTGTGAGTTCCCTTGTATAGTTTTTTCGACATTCAAATCTGATAGACGATTGCAGTACTATCGATGAAGACTTCTGAGTCTTAGATTCAGGATTTTGGACCTCCTATTACTCCTTGATTGTACTTCCGTGCGACATGATAATTGTGTTTCGGGTCTCTTAGCTAGATGTGTTCCTTGTATACCTGTACTGTTAGCTCTGCACGAACACCATAATTTAATGTACCAGCATGCTCTTATTCTTGTATGGCCGACTGCTGACAGGACGGAATATACTGGTTTGTATTTATGACCTGCGGTTCTGCAAGAATTCGTACGAATATCATCGTCTCGTAGAGATCCTTTGTGTTGCGAGGGTAGGCAACTCGATCCTGTACACACTGCAGGAGTCGTATAAAAAGGTAATTGATATGCATAATCCAGGGAGGACTATTCCAGGGGTGGCGTTGAAAGTTCATGCGTTCGTAGTCGACCGGTCCTCCCGTATGGCGTTTTGAGACACGAACACTCCTGGTGTATAGTGCATGTGCATGACAACAGACCAGTCTTCCACCCAACGCTCAACGGTCCTTCCGTGACTCTGGTGGCTTTCCGGCCTCCCGTTCGGCCTGATCGTCACGCAACGACGAGATTATGTATGCAACCAGAACGATATTTGCGGCAACAATTGCGGTTATGGCAGCAAAGGTAGAATTGCCTAGAGGGCGAAAGTCGTTAGGAACGACCTAAGGAAGGGTAGTGCAGCGCGAGCGTACCACCCCATATGTATTTCTCCGATGCGAAATAGGATGCAATTGGAACGATACCAAGAGATAGACTGAAAATTACGAGCTTGAGTAGTACTCCCCTGGTATTTATCGATAATGAGTAGAGAAACGCAACGCAGGGATGAACCTCACCCTTGTTCGAAGGTCTGTGGAGGTGTCCCTGAAGAAACACTCATACTGCAAGCCGTTTTCGTTGAAACCCTGCGGGTGACGACACAAGTGACGCAAGTGAGTTCTTGAGAGGTGCCACGGACCGCCGTTTCCGCACGAGCTTCATTCAGTCAGCGACAGACACTGACTCGGATGAATTCAAAGCCTTCTGGTCAGGTATCACTTAAGGAGCGCAGAAGAAACGATTACAGACACTTCCTATCGTATAGAACACGATGGTTAGTCCTACCGATGCAACTATAGGTCACAGAAAATAAATGTTACGCTTCCAGGAGCGACAATGACCAGTACTCGCACATCAACAATTCCGTGTATTACCACCTCTTCGACTCAATCGTCAATGCATACCTCATTTCGCACTGCGAAATCTCACCGCAAACGTCGAGCTCCATTGGTCTAGTCGTTTCGTCTCATTGCCAATTCTTTTCCCCGCTATCATTCCCTGAAGTATTGGACCTCGGCCTTCGCGTGAATCACCTGGGGAAAAGCTCCGTTACATATGAAGTGGGCATATTTCGAGAGGGTAGCACGGAACCAGCAGCGGTTGGAGGCTACACACATGTGTTCGTCGATGCTGTGAGTAGGAAGACGTCTCAGATTGGAGAGCAGACGAGGGAAGGCCTGCAAAGGTTATTCGTCCCGTCTGAAAGCGGCCCAGGATCGAAGTTATAGATCACACCCGTCTACAGTACTGTAGTGTTGGAATTGTAGATGTGCCAATACTCACATATTCACACGCGACACCAAGCGCGACACCACCGCAAGCGCTGAGCGTACCTTCTCAACGCTCAGCCGCGGCAGAGAATCCACGTATTTCATTGTCACTGACCCAAGCACTGACCCCCCTTATTTCTCACTCGGTCACGCCCAAGTGGCTACACTCATGGCCGTTAATCCCGAGAAAAGTGATCCTCAACAATTACCGCGTGTCCCATGGTTTCGGAAGCTGGCCTTCGATGTCACGTCATCGGAGTGGGACATCCTCGCCCTCTCAACTGCGTTTAAGTCACTCCTGTTCCCTGCATAGTAAGTCTGATATCTTCCGCAGAGACGCCTAATACACCGTGCTTTTACCATCTGTTCGCTTTAGTCGATCTACGGACTTCGAAGTGCACCGCAACTGGCTCGCCATAACGCACTCGTTACCAATCTCAAAATGGTACTATGATGTACGCACTGCATTGCGTTTGACATGAGTGGTCGTCACTTACCTCACCCGAAGACCACCTCAGAGTGGAGTAAGTGCATTTAAGGTAGCTCCTAAGCACTCTCATCACTAAGAACGAATCCAGCTTTGGACTATCCGCCCTTTTTTGCATATTTCGAGAAAGTGCTGTCTATCCCAGCTTCTCTTATTGACCCACGAATCGTGGATCTTAACAACCTCAACTATTCTGCATGGACTGTCGTTGCGTATCAAAGAACAACCGTCATACTGACAGAGCTGCTCCTTGCCGCTGTTCTGTTGAAGTAACTTGATTCTATACGCCGCGCATCGCTATCTGATCTTCTTGCCAGGTTTGCTCGCGGAGTGCCAGATCCTAATACCCAACGACTGATATCTGCTTCTCTCTTCCTACATCCCGGCTTCTTGATCGTGGATCACATTCATTTCCAATACAATGGGTTCCTATTTGGCATCTTGCTTCTCTCTATCCTGCAAGCACGTCAGGTACTACCCGCAAGTTCATTAATTGTGGCACAACTAAATCCGAATTCATAGGGAAACCTTCTGGCCAGCGGTTTCTTCTTTGCGGTCTTATTGAATTTCAAGCACATATACATGTACCTCGCTGTTCGTACGTTTTTACTTCTAGTGTCATGTATTTTGACTCCTGTCACCTCTAGCCTGCCTATTTCGTTTATTTGCTTCGCGCTTTCTGCATGTCCCCACAGGGCAGCGTACTCCCCAACAAATTTTTTGCGCTTGCCAACGTGGTGATCCTAGTCTTTATCGCCTCTCTGGGCCCCTTCCTTCTGATGGGTCAGATTCCTCAACTGCTCTCCCGACTTTTTCCGTTTACACGAGGGCTGAATCACGCGTACTGGGCGCCAAATGCCTGGGCAATACTCACAGCAACTGACCGCGTTCTTCTCCAGTGTCAGTAGTCGTCATTTTTCATCTACACTGGTGGTGATGTCCCGTGATTGGGTCGTTTTAGATGCTAAGCGATTTGGGGCCAGCTTTTCTGTTGACGCTTCTGGCGTGTCATCGTCATCGAGGGGACTAGTCGGAGATACCTCATTCGCAGTCCTTCCAAGTATCAGGCCTATTCACACGTTCCTCATTACCATAAGCCTTCAGATGATTTTCCTCATCAAGCTCTGGCGGATTCCGACATACAAGTCGTTCCTCACTGCTCTGACGCTCTGCGGGTACACTTCCTTTATGTTTGGATGGCATGTACACGAGAAGGCCGTCCTACTTGTCCTCGTTCCACTGAGGTAGGCATGACTGCCTGTTTTCAACAGCTCCTCTCTAAGTGGTTTAGTCTGCTGGCGGCCGAAAATTATGCCTATTTCCGAACCTTCGTGCTTGCGAGTACCGCTGGCGTGACATCTCTTTTTCCCTTGCTGTTTACCCCTGCAGGTATACGCACACTCTTCTCCCAATGTGGTTAGTCAAACTGACGTTGATGAAGAGCAAGTAATTCAAGTTGCATACTCGCTTTTGTGGGCGTTCGTAGTCTTTGGCCCCCTACAACAGCGCCTATACGAGTCAGTGTTCTTAGTCGACAGTTTCGGCAAAGCTAACGACTTGCATCCTAGATTCCCTCGATCCCTTCCAGCCGTCATTGTAGGCTTATTGGAGACGACGTATCTATGGGGCTTTCTCTTTCTCGAAATAGTTGTTACATTATGTCCTATACTTGCGAAGGTTGTCACTCAAAATCCTGAGCGGTGGGAGTTTCTTCCCCTCATGCTGACTAGCTTATATTGCGCTGTTGGACTCATATGGGCTTATGCTCGTTTGTCTTTCTTGTATATCACAACGAAATAACATCTATGGGTGCCACAATCTATTACTTTTTCGCAATGTGCACGACTACAAAAGTGTCAGGTATGCCCAGGAGGATATGCTGAACCATTGAGCTTACCATCTTCATCTTCCAATAAATGTTCCAACCCAACCTTCTGCCCCCGTGCATGCTTAGCACTTGCACCCCAAACCATAGCACTATCAAGGAATTGAGCATTTCACACGGGCAGAGGAGATTGTTGGAAGCTCACTATTTCATCTGCTTCGTTATTTCCTTGTGAATGGCGTTGCAAAAGTCCTCCACCGAGCACTTTCCACGTCTCAGGACCACTGGTGCGGAGTAGTCGGGTGCCAGGCCTCTGGGTTTGGTATATACACGAACCAAATCCAGCGCTTCCCACATTTTTTCAATCAGCTCGTCAACGTTGAGCCACTCATTAGAAGATATGGGGACGCTGTTTGGGATCTTGTATAACAGGTCTAGCTCTTCGATCGATATGACATCGATTTTGTTCAACACCTTAACATACGTCAGGAAGATGAAAAATCCAAAGCGAGAGTAGTCTCACGTATATTGCCGGAATGTACACCCTAAGGCGATGTAAGTTTGATCATCAACCGCACAGCTACATGATCAGTCCGTACCTGTTACCTTCAATCACGTCAACCAGGTCGTCCGCTGTCGCCCCAGGTTGACGGATTGCAACGTCAGCGTTACTGATTTTATATTCACTACAAATGGCGTGGATTTCTTCGTGATCAATATTGGTCAGAGGCACCGTGTTCGTGATGGCTAGGCCACCCTTGTCCTTCTTTCGAACGATAATAGCTGGAGGCTTCTTATTCAACCGAATACCGAAACCCTCTAGTTCTGCCTCTATTAACTTTTTGTCTCCGAGAGGCTTGAGAACATCCAGAACGATGAATATGAGGTTGCAGGTCCGTGCGACTGTTGTCGGCGACCTCGAAAGTTCAGTGCACAGTAAACCTGTGATAGGCGTTCGCACCTGCGATGACTACGGATCACGGGGCGTTTTAGTGAGAGTAGCTTAGCCTAGTGATCCCATACATACCTTGCCGACCTCTCCCTCGACCATCATTCGCGCCCTCGATGATCCCGGCTAAGAATGATCAACATAGATGATGCGCCAGGTGGGAAAAAAAACCTACGAAGATCCAGAATCTGGATCGGTGCACCGTGAACTTTCAAGGTTCCTGGCACGGTAGTGAGCGTGGTGAAGTCGATGGCTGAGACCTCAGAATGTGTGCCAGTGAGCTTCGACATCAATGTCGACTAGAAGATAATATTCGGCTCTTCGCACTATACACATCTGAATTCACATTGCGTACCTTGCCGACAGATGGGAACCCGACGAATCCAACCGAGGCTACCCCAGTCCGAGCAACGTCGAAGCCAACACCGCCACCACCACCACCGCCCCCTGAAGGGGTGGAGATAAGTTCACGTCGGAGTTTAGCAAGCTTCGCCTTGAGCTGTCCCAAATGGTAGCTCGTAGCTTTATTCTTTTGTGCTTCAAGAGCCGCCTAGTATGAGAATAGGACGTCGACCACTTTGCGAGTGGTCACATACTTTTAGACTTTGGAAAACTGAGAATGCGAAACAATCAAAGACCATAAGGAGCATACCATCTCATCTTCTATTTCCTGCCGCCGTACAATTAGAACGAGGCAAGAGGAGGGGAAATGATGTTCTCACTTTTATTTTTTGTACGGTCGTCATGATTGTCGTGTATCTCGAAAAGGAAATTCGCGTTTAGGCGGCCATGGCGACTGCCACTTCTACCCGAACACTTTCCTCTTAACCTTCACCGCACCTCCTCAATCAGTTGACGCTCCCTCGTCGTTACTATCTTTTATGCGACTGGCCGGTCTCGTCGCTACCACCTTACTCGTTTGAACCCTCCTCGAATCCCACCCCATTCTTTTTACTAGCGTCATGTGTGGAGGTCCTGCTTGGAAGCGCGAAATCGTTCCAGATCACAAAGTTTGTGCACATTTTCGAAGGAGGCCTTTATATCTGACGACTCCCAACGTATTGGTAGTTCGACTTTGTCGATACACGGGAGTTCACAGACAATGGCTTCGGTATGCGAATGAAGTATGTATTACTTCGACATCCTTACCTCTGACCCACGAGCTGCGCGTGTCTTTTCGATGGGGTAGTCCGCGTGTCGCCATGATGTTGATCTAATTGCCGCTTGCTAATTCCAGATACCTTTGGGTGTACATCCTCGTACTCAAGTCATTCCTCGTCTACGTCTCCGATATCTTCACTGCTGTGACCATGTTAAGCACAACATCCTGGTCCAACAACATTTTTGAGAACTGCAAAGAACAACATTCAGGCTGTGTTGCAATCCCATTCACAGTTGGCAAATGGCTATTTGTTGGTTGCATTATCTTCTCTTTCCTCCTGGTGCGCTCCAGCCTTTACTATTCTCGAACTATCAATATTAACACTTCGTGAAAGCTTGCTTATGAAGCGCGGAAGTCCAAGAGGATTATAGCGAGTCGTGATATATCATACGCTTTCACAAATGTCATGGCTAATAACTACTACTCTCTCCGTATGGGTTTCTGCTTGTTGTTCGGCTTCATGCTAACCTGGTTGATCCACGTCACGTTTAGGCTCATACGACCACTTCTGTTTCTTCGATCATATCCAACAGTCGACAAAGAAATCAGATGATTTTGCCTTCTTCGTCTTCTTCACTTTCAAGAGTACGGATCTTCACATCCGTTTACAAGCGTTTTTGACCCTTCTCATAGGCTGGAAGCGTCTTTTCTTCGCTGATGGTCCTCGTCAAGTCATCAATGCCCTGACCTTGTTTGCCATTTATCTGGCGAAAAAGGATCACAAGACGCCTTGGTTCGACTTCAAGAAATACTTCATAGGAAACAATTTGATCACGACTGCTCTCACAATCTCTACCCTCTTCACTGTCCTTATCTTCGCCGGTTCCATGCTCTTGCTCATCATTGCGGGCATGTGCTATGTCCCACTCCTTTGCTACATCAAGGGCAACTTAAAGGTTCGCTTCTTCAGCTTCTCTATAACGTCAGCCGACTTATTATTTCTCAGGAGTATTGTTGCTACAAGGTCGATAAGGTGCGACACGTCCACATACTGCTGTCGTATTCATCTTATTCCGCCTAGCGTATATCCGCAATCATCAGGCGCCGTAACAAAGAGCGTGTTGCTGAGGCCATCAAGCGTGACAAGAAGGAAGCAATGGGCGACCTCTCTCATCTCAAGAACAAGAAGGGAGAACTCATTCATCAACCACTGCCGCAGCCCACCCTCCCAAATATCTCGATCGATGACGACTTAGCCGATATTGCATCGTTGCAGATGCGTGCTCCCCCCAGCACCTATACCAGTGGCAGCGATAAGTATTATGCCGCCGATGCCACCGCTTCCTATGACTACCCCGCGATGCCAGTGTACAATGCGCCTCATTCCTATTCGCAGGATGCAAATTCCTACGCTCGCTACAACCCCTCGGGTACTACTCTACAAGGCGAGAACCACCTCTACGAGGACGATCACGGTAGCATGGCGCACCTTGCACCGGCCGTTGATTCTCACAATCAGTACGACGATCGCCATCCCCCGGGGCAGCACTACGAGCCTCAGGGCTACGTCGCTGATCCATACGATGTCTACACCGGATACGCTGCGGGTCAATACGACTATGGCGATAGTCAACACCCACATCAGCCTGGGTCACAAAGTTTCGCCAGCCAGCATGCGCAAAACCTGCCAGATGGTGTCGGCTTAGCTTACGATAATACCTCTAACTACCCAGATTATCAGACTACGCGGCAACAAGGTTACCGGCCGCCAAGCCCCCGGCGTGATGGTGGACAATATCATGCTGTGTAGTGGACATGAATCCAGTGCCTTGTATCATAGTCATCACCGCATTCCATCGCTCTGATTCTTCATGCATTCACGGTCGATGATGTCGCATCACTCGTATTCCCTTTTTTCTGTAGTTTTTCTGTTTCCCTTCGGCCTTAGTAAAATCACACTCTTTCAGATATAAAAGGACAATGACTCTTCCATTACGCCAGCTACCATTAGGATCACCATTTCGCGTAACGAAGGGAGCATGCAACTAAGATCTTTCTAACCCACTGATAGCACCAAGTGAACAAGAAATTAAGAGTTCATTGTATCGTTACACAGGCCATCTGAATATACCCTAAACAGCGTTCCCAAAACTTTTAGAATAGGAGTCCCTGCCAAGCATTCGCAATGGGAGCAGTGACCTGACCTCGATTTCTACGTTTCTTAGACGCCACGCGCCGTGCAGCACGTGCCCCCTCGATGGTTTGGCCAGCCATTTTACCGCCAGGGAGTACGCGAATATCCGCAAGGTGGTTAGCAATGCTGCGTTTGCAGTTTGCGCAAAGTGGTCCAGTCTTCTCTTTGTCCTTCGCGCCTACCACCGTCAGCGTGCAGGTCGAGGAGTCAGGGATGCAGGTAGGCAACCCTTGCATTGCACGAAGGAGTTGAAGGTCATCTTCGAATTCGATGCAGCGAATTACATCATGGGAGGAGGAGAACGGTCTGTCGAGCACAGTATTTATCATAGAGTGAAGCTGAGGGTAAAGTTCCTCCAAGCCGTTCAGAAGTAAAATTGTCAAAAGGTGGTCGTTAAGTTTGTCTTCGTCGATGGGGCCCAATGCCGTGATCCTTGCGTGGAGCTTTCGGATTGCATTTGAGGTATCGGCAAAGGGAACAACTCCGGGCTTAAACCGTATATCGAGACCTTCTTTGATCAAGAGAACCTGAGCATGCAACTCAAATCGCTGGTGACGGTGGCGAAGTGCTTCGTAAATGGCGCGGGAATCCGGGACGATATCATAGTCCGCGATTGAGACACGTTCGAGAATGAAGGTACGCAGGGCACGGTCATTGATCTTCCAAATTTGGCAGGCTCTCGCGTGAGTCGTCGCATCCGGTGGAATACCTCCGTCAAGCCAATCCGTAAATGCTTGCTTGTCCACCACGATGTTCAGGCGACAGCTCCAATCCTGCCAATTGTACTTCCGCCAATCCAAGATTAGATCGGCAGGCTAAGATAGATCCGACGGTAGGGACAGCTCAGCGATAACGATGCCCCCGACAAGCGCAGCGTTGCATAGGTTTTGATTATCATGGGCACCGCCAGTCGCCCATTGATAATTCGAGAGTCCAGCGATCGAGTTGCTGGCAGCGTTACTCGAGTTGTTGTCGGGAGGGGAGTTATTTGATGCTATCAGATAGGAGGGGGGATCATTACAAGAGCAGTCCACTAGAGGAGACCTTCGAGGAGACACAAGGTCAAGAACAGGTAAGGATAAACGTTAGAGAAACTGAGCACTGTGCTGAGGAGTGGATCTGGGGCCAGTGTCGCCAGTGAGTTTTCTAGTTGGGTTATATGCCTCCGTTGGAGAGGGAAAAGGCATTTTTACAACGTGTTCCATCACGTGAGGACGAGTAATCGACTCGTGACCAATGTGCTCGGAGGTTTTTGGTTTTTGGCACGCAGAGAATTCCAGGGACTCACAGGAATTTTATATTCGCACAACCTGGTCACAGAAGAATGTTGGGTACGTTGACGAGTGTAAGAGAAACAATTCCCGGATGAGCAAGTCGGAACAATGCCTCGGGAAGACTACGACAGAAAGATTTCTGCACCACATTGCAATTCGCGGACACATTCCTACGCAACACGATCCATTGGAATTTCTTCCATCACTCGGCAATAGCGGCGCAAATACTGCGCCCACAAAGCAACTGAAGCGTACATACTAGTATACAAAGCGCAACCTGGGACATCTCTTTTCTTTTCGTGTGCCGAAGCCAATCGCCTACAGGGGCCAGTCGATGTTCTCGCCGTAATTCCAGTGGACGGCCTTGGTAGAAATGTATTCATCCAGAGCATGGCCACCCAATTCGCGACCTGGTGGTAAAATACTTAAATCGGTCCCTGTGGCTGAAGGTACAAGTGAGCCAACGCACCAATTCCGCTCTGCTTTTTCCCGCCAAATGGCACATTATTGTAGAGCACGCAATACTGATTAACCCAGACCTAGAGAGCCAATGTAAGTTTCGTCGCAGTCCGTTTCCAAGCATATCTTACGGTTCCAGCTTCCAGTGCGGACGACACGCGATGACACTGGGCCTGATCAGCTATAATATAGTTGAGAATCGGGTTGGTAAGATGAAAGCGAAAGCGATTACTGGAGTGGAAGCCAGCAGCAAGCCCGTAAGTAGTATCATTGGCGAGGTCGATCGCTTCCTGCTCGGTATGGAACCTCCCAACTGAAAGGACGGGTCCAAAAATCTTCAGAATAGTCAGCTTTGAGGAGATAAGAACAACACTTGGTGCGTTACCTCTTCTTTCACCTAGCAAGAGAGACAGCAGATATTCAGACGTTTCGTCTGGTACTTATATACTATACTTACTATCTTCATGTCAGGACGGATGTCAGTGAAAACTGCCCTCAGAATTAGTGTCTGAGTTTCGCTGAGAGCAAATCCAACGAACTTGTAGGGTCTACCCAATAACCAGGTGTCGTGCGTCTTTCACCCCCGACGATAGCCTTGGCCCCTTCTTTCTTCCCGGACTCTATGTAGCTCCATACACGGTCGTATTGTGTTTTGGAGACCTAAATGCGAGAGCAGAACACAAGGTAGTGCATCGCGTCATCGAGAGTTGGAAGGTAGCTACGTACAACAGGTCCGCCTCCGGTTTTCTCATCGAACCCATCTCCAATGACAAGCTCCTTAGCTTTGGCCGCCAGGATGGTCACGAATTTGTCGTAAATAGAATCCTGAACATAGACTCGAGATCCAGCTGTGCAATCCTGGCCAGTGTTGTAAAGGATCCCCAAGACGGCCCAGTTCGCAGCTAGCAGTAGCACTATCATTTAGCCATTCAGTTCAAACGTGTTATGGGCCGAACCTTGTTCGATGTTCGCGGACTCGAAAATAATGTGTGGCGACTTTCCGCCCAACTCCAGAGACACTTTCTTAAGATTACTGGTTGCAGCAGCCTGCAGGACTTTGCGACCGGTGATAGTAGAACCAGTGAAAGCAACTTTGTCAACACCCTTATGGGCAGCCAGTGCGGCGCCTCCAACTGGTCCCAGTGAGGGGATGGTGTTGATTACCCCCGGGGGGAAACTGAGGATGTCTGTGAGGGGGATATCAGAACAGATGCAACCATATTTCATACCCAGCCTCTTTGACGAGTTCAGATAGTTTCTAAAATGGAACGGATCAGAAAACTATCGGTAATGGTGGCCGCTCTGAGCGGCGTACAAGCGCAGTCAAGGGGGTAATTTCCGAGGGTTTCATGACAATTGTACAACCAACCGCGAGTGCGGGAGCGACTTTCCATGCCCTGGGTCCTATAAGAACTACACCCTTGAGCCCGCCGGAAATATTCAACGTACCACATTTGAATGGGATAGTTCCATGGAATTCTACGGGGCGAGTCAGAATTATGATAACCTGCACGCGCCCCAAAGCCGCGACCTACATCTGGCCGCAGACACCAATCGGTTCTGGGTGTGTGACAGCATACTTTGTCTTGGGATCGATTTCAATGCTCTGAGGACCAAAAATGAGTGCAGTCGCGCGATGATGATCACGGGAATACAAAACCTGGCCCAGAATTTTGTCGGCCCAGCCAGCATAGTATCGAAGACACCCTACGCTGTCGCTGATGTCAGCATCTCTAAAAAGAAACGGGAAGGAAGCATGAGGTCATCAGTGTTGGTCGGCATGAGAATAGAACTTGGATGCACCGAGCAATCTTAACGGGCTTTCCGTTGTTCAAACACTCCAACTCGGCAAGGACTTGCTTGTCTCTCTCTATGAGATCGGCAAGCTTGTTGATCAACCTTGAACGCTCAACGCCTGAGACGTTTTTCCCCCAAGTTTGGCGGAAGGCCTTCCGGGCAGCTGCAACAGCAATGTCGATATCCTTCTCAGAGGCTGGGCCATGCAATGTGAGGGGTTTCCTTAGGAGCAGCTGAGAGGGGTGAATAATCACCGGCGGTGACTGTGCATATGACTTCTTCTGTAGAGGGATTGTAGACTCTGTGATATTAGGCTGCGAGTGAGTTGTTGGTGTTTAGGATCAAGACGAAGCGTATACTTGATTGGATCAAGGTTATCGACGGATGGCACAAACTCGTTATTGATAAACAAGCCTGTGTTGACTGGAATCTTCGAGTTAGATTTAGGGATAGACAATTCAATGACTTTGGCCATGATAAGGCTAGGGAGGAAGAGTGGAAGAAGTGGAACAGAAGTAGACCCTAGGAGCAGTCGGCGTCGTGTGAGCGTGATCCTGATCTTGTAGAATGCGATAAGATAATATCAAATTGGATCTGAAGCACGTGTATCATTGTACCATACTGAATGTGTAGTGAAGCTCTATACCGTGATCTTCAACATTTGTACAAGATATCGTGGGTTCCAAAACACAAATGTGACCCAATTCAAATCCCACGATCTGCCATACTCCTAGCGGGTGCCTTGCCCAGCACGGCCCACCACAGTGCTCGGATGGCTGTACTAACTTCTCGCCTCCGCACACCAGTCCTCCTCCAAACCGTCTTTATCAAAGCGAGGGCGCAGATTATGAACGAAAGATCCAAGAACAGTCGCCTTACCACAACGAACGTTGGTGACCGACCTTCGCTGTCAGAAAGGAATATGGCGAACTGGCGGAGCGATGCTAGCACACGCGTTATGCCCTTGAACACAATGGCCCACAGTCCCATCTCGTCGAAGTCCCAGCGAGTGACGTCGCGAGACCCACTAGGAGAACGACGGCCCGCGAACGTTGGAGAGGACCTTGACGGTCCCGGGGGTGATGCGAGTCGTGTGTTAGAGGAGTGCAACTCGATTAACTCGATGCGTTCGGAAAGGGCTGCGAGTTGTGTCTGAACGATTTCTATGGCTCGTTCCAGTGCGATGCGTGAAGGCGGACGATGGGGTATACCAGCTGCGGAGAGGGCATGCGGCCTTGCGGATAGGGGGACGACGATATGTTGAGCGACTGGGGAGTGACGCCGTGTCACGGGGGACGGCTTGTTCGGCAGACGGTCGCGGATACGACGTGGAAACGGATCCCCCGAAGGCTGACAACGTTTCTAGACCTTGTGGTTGTGAGGTGGGGACAGCCGGAGTTGACAACAGTGTCGAACTTGCGCCCGGCGTGCCGTATCTATGGGAGGATAGAGATGACTGGGGACGGTTTAGAGCCGGAGTCTGCTCAGGTGCCCCCAAGTCCGTTGTCTCGTCATCGGTTGTTTCTTCTTCTGAGGCGCTACTCTCCCGCAGATCCCCCAAGTCGTCTCGAGCATGATGTAGAACCTGCGCAGAGCGGTAGACGGCTCCTGGGTCTTGTCCGTCAGAGCTAGAGGAGTCTGAGTCTGGCGATCTTGAGAAAGTCCCTACTCCTTGAATGAGTCGGTTTGAAAGGGTCGACACGGGGGAAGGCATACCACTGTGAACGAGATTGGCCGGATCCCCTCCGTATGATTCGAGTTCTCGGACGAGATCTCTCGCCACGGTCTTATCCGAGTACTTTCGCAAGACCTAAGTAAATTCAGCCCCGACGAAATCCATAGTTGCATGGCGGGCTGACCTTGAGGAGGGCGTCCACATATAACCATTTTGCCTCGTAAGAATCTAGGTCCTTGTGCTTGGCCCATGCGTCCCTACGAAGGGTAAGCATTAGCACGCGAGAGACTTATAACCATGGGGCATACCACTTAGCCCGACCCAGCATATCCCACATTCCCGGTCTCGGAGACTTGACGTTTCCAGCGGTTGCTTGGACGAGTGCGTTTCAGTACATCTGTACACGAGGTACAAGTGCGTGCCTAACTCACCTTGCTTGTAGAGACTGAAGAAGCGCGTAAGCTAGAAGTGACAATGGAATAAACGGCGACATACCTGTACATAGTCAATTTTTCCTCATAACCTGTCTGTATGGGTCCGGTCTTGGGGAAATTCTGTACGATTTCCACCGCCCGGTCGAATTGTGCGTCGATGAGTTCACGCGAATCCATTGTCTTGCTATTTACAGGCCACCGATATTATTCAGTGAGAAGTTAAGGTGAGAGTTGGGCGTGCCAAAAGGGAAGGAAGTCAGGACGTCAGAGTGGGTCTCGGATCGCGAGGTGTGGTTGCCCGCCCGCGGTCCATCATCCGGATCCCATGTGTTTCTGGGCCGACAAAAGTCCGACGGCAGCTCAACGCACAACTCATTACGCGAAGAAACAAAACTATGTAGCTATGTCATAGAAAATATATTTATGGTACAGCTAGAGTGGTTGAAGTGGTTGGGGCACCCGATACTCCATGTTTCCACGCATACTTCAAACCGCCGCGTATGCGTTCTTCTCGTGGGCTTACTTCCTTTCCTGTCGCGGTGAGGCTAGTAAGCGCGGGGTCACGAGTCGAAAAGAGTATTACAGACCTCGCCACACGAGGCGTCCCCAGGCCTTGCCATGGCTGCCACCTTGCTTGAGTGATGTTCGGGTGATGACCCAGTAGCAGTCTGCGATCCCTTTTGTGGTCCACCTCGTCTGAAAGACGCGTTGTCCAACGCCATCGGCAGGGTATCGTGATAATATTTGGTAGAGGTTCGCGGGCGTTGTGGAGAGGCCCGGAGGAAGACTTTTGGGTAAGAGCTTTCGGAACGCTGCGACGACACTCGCACTGCTCATCGCGGTCAGTTCGTCTTTTTCGAGGGGATGGCGACGATGAGTGCGTTTGGGTCAATGTCGACCAGTGTTCAAACTCCGCCTACGCCATTTCAACCCGTCATGTCTGCGATGCGCCTGACACGCCTCAAGATCCATTCAGGCAAACCCCCGCGGCTATTTCCCCTGCATCTGCGATACTATACGGGATCCCTCTCCGACAAATCGTCCGCTTGTAGAGACGGACGACTGCGCTATCCCACTGAAACCTACTTGGTCTGTGGATGACCTATTATCTTCGTACCCGCGACCTACTATATCATCGCCTGCATTGGACCGGCTTCACGTTTTATCGGCGCTCATCCCACCAGAAGAAGGTACACCCGAGCACGCAAAGCTGATCAGAGAGTTGGAGGACCTTGTGAAGCTCGTGAAAAGCGTTAGGTTGTTCAATGTGCCAACTCCTACGCACGTCGTCGCGGATGCTCGCGTCTGGGCTGAGAACACAGGCATAGATTTGCAGGATGTTCCCTCACGGACTCACGACCGAGAGGCACTTGACTCTGCAGAACTACTCTCTCGGGCGAGCCGCACAGAGAACGGTCTATACGTTATGCACTCCGATCGGGTGACAACCAAGTCAGTCTACGAGCACTATGTTTACGGTCACAAACTAATCGTAGTGCCCACCCCAGGAAATCCCTGTAAGATCTCGCAGAGACGGGGCTTCCCAAGTATGACACGCTAGCCGTCGTCGAAATCCATATTCACAAGTCACACTGAGGCAGTTGGACATCCGTGGCTACTTCCCCATCGCACGGATGATCAGATAGTAGAGGGTATATGTAGCACTTAGGTAGTTGCCTCCTCTCCATAATGTTGTCGCCAGTCACCACACTGGCAGTATCGAGGCGAAATCGAGAGTCTCCGAGCGTCCACCACGTGACCGCCTTGTATTTACGCCATCCAGACGCGTCAATAAACCCGCGCCGAAGCGCGTCTTCGTATCCTCCAAATACCATGGGCCCACGTTCGTCCATATCAGGGGAGCTACCTATCGACTCGTACTTCAGTTCTTTAGGTAGAACCGCGGGTCCGTCTAGGAGTAAAGATAATAGATCCCTCAAACGGAAGAACCCACTCGACGCGGTGGAGGGCGATGCTGAGTGGACATCGACGAAAAAACACAAGACGAAGACGCCTTCCAAAGGCTCTCAGACAAGGCCTGAATCCAGTGAGAACTGTGCACTCAGCACACTGTCAAATGACTGAACGGCCTATTCACAGAGACGGGTCATACACGGTCAAAGGAGTTCCGGGCCTCAAGCGCGTCGAGGACGACGTCGATGCCAACCCCAAGTTCTATAACAAAGCAGCCACTTCAACCGCCGGTGCCAGTTCCTGTTGATGGGGTAAGACGGGTTTTTTTTGGCTGTCATATTTTCCCAAATATCCCTTCAAGGTCACCATCTCTGTCGCTTCACCATCTCCTCCGCAAATGGCTCTTCTTAGCGCTAGAGTCACGGCACATCCTTCGTCAAAGAACACCTCTAGTGGATTTGGTCTGCCAACGCCGCAAACTGTATCACATGGGTCAAAGACAAGGTCTCGGGCAGACTCTGCCTCACATCTTTATTCCATAAGAGAGTCTCGTTCAGTGGCACAAAGTGGACCGTCCGTTGGCTCGCCTTCTCCCCAAACACCGACCCGCCCAAAACCCAAAATCGACAGTGCTCCCCGTAATACACCACATTCCCAGCGCATAGTACCCTCGTCGCAATGCTTTGCCGATGAACAAATCAGTTCGCTGGAGGATGGAGGAGATCCTTTTCTCCTCCATCCCGCAAAAGAACTTGACCGTTGCTCTGGGGAGTTGGCCTCCCCTTCGCTCTTCAAGTTACCGCCGTATCCCCCTTCACGAGTGCCAACAGCTTCGTCCTCATCTCTTCCATTTGCATCGGAATTTTCGGATGGCTGTAGTTCTTTACACCGGAGCCAAAGCAGCCAGATTGAACCGACTTCGCAATTCGAAGAGATCGAGTTGAGATTTTCGTCAGACGCTCAAGCTGCCCCACCTCCAGTCCGTTCTCCCCAGGCGATGCATGATAAAAACGCTTTGTCCATCAAGCGGTATGTGCGTCTCATCACTCTTTCAAACGCGGTCTTAATGACTTATCGTTCAGGTTGGAACTTGAACTTGGACCTCCAAAAAACCCGAGTCCCCGTTCTAGAGACAACGTCACGCTGGAGTCATCGGAAGATATTCACCGTACACCCCCCCACCCTCCTTTGAGCCCGCTGACACCTCTAACACCTTCCTCCCCCCGGGTGCCTGATATAGAGTGCGAGAAAGTGAACGCTTCGAAGTCAGATGGGCCACCATTGCAGTACATATCAGATGAAACACATGAAATCCCGTCGATGCCACTGTCCCCAGAGCCCGCTGCCGATACACAGCGAGGCAACGCGACACCCCTTTCCAAGTTGGATGTTCAGGTGGAGGACACTACGTCTGATGAGGACGAAAACTTCGTTGTCCACCCTTCTCCAGTACGTCGGCGGTTACCACTCCAAAATCGTAGTCCCCCGACTAGTAGTTGTACCCCGTCCGCGAGCACCCTGCCGTCATCTTCGCATTTCACACGCGAAGCTACGAAGCCTCCCATCTATTAGCGTTGAACTTAACAGCGATGGAGAGGAGATGTCTTCCGACACTAGCGTCGATGCATTTCCATCCAGCCCGGGGACCTCTTGCCCAGCCAGCTCCTACCTCGATCTTGACGGGACTTTACCCTCGGAAGTTGAAGATTTCTTGAACATGGTTGGCACGAGCGCTTCGTCTGACTCTTGATTGCACGCTCTACACCTGATTTTTTCTATAGCATTAGAGTTATGCGTTTATAGATATCCACTAGATAATACAAAGGACTCGTAGTAGATCTCACATCATTCTCAGTGTGATAGTGAAGGGTATTTATGCGTGAGGGACACCTTCAAGTGCCGTGCTGCTAGATGCCCGACTTCCAGCTGATGTGTCCTGAGTCGCAAGCAGTAGTTTATCCGAGTCAGCATCCTTCGAAGTTGTCGTCGAGCGGGTTTGCTCAGACGGATGCTGAGGTACCATGGTTTCCACCTTCTCTGGATCAAGTACGGAGGTGTCGCCAAACACTTGAGACAGCTGTTCGAGCGTAGCGTGTGCGGTCTCAGGATAGACAACGAACACGACGACCCCTGAGACGATACAGAACCCCACGAGAACGAAGTAATAACCGCCAGAGATAGCATCGAAGAGTGGGGGTGTGATGAAAGCGATGACGAAGTTACAGGCCCAGTTGGAGATGGTGGATAGCGCCATCCCCTTTGCGCGAGCGCGAAGCGGAAAGATTTCCGCTCCAAGCAACCAGGGAGTCGGACCCCAGCTAATCACCTCAGTCAGTGCGCAAGCTGGCGAATACATGTCCTGGAGGGGAAAGACTTACGTAGCGCCAAAAATGAAGAGGTATATGCAGACGGCGGCAAAAATACCGTCTGCGGTAGGAATACGGGCGTCGCCAAAAGGAAGCGTGTTGGAATGATATTGCAGCCCGCCGATGACTGCCAATGCCACCGCGAGAGAGCCACTGCCGAGCAAGAGAAAAAACCTGCGCCCCCATTTGTCGATCAGAAACATTGTGGGGATAGTGCCAGCACAGTAGACAAGCGCACATGCGCCAGAATATAACAACGCTCGAGGAATGGTGAATCCCGCCCGGCCAAGGTTTTCGGGAAGGAAGTATAGAATGGCGTTGATGCCATTGAATTGCGCGAATAGCTGACATGTGATTCCAATGATCGTCCGACGGGTGTACTGCTTGAATAATTGGCTCCAAGATGCCTCACCAAGCAGCTTTTCACGCTCGAGTGTGGCCGCAATCTCGGCATAACTCGCCTGTATAGCGGGATCGGACATGTCGCCCATTCCATGGAGGTCCGCGAGCGTGGCAAGGCCCTCCATCTCAAAGCCGTTTTTGATGAGCCATCGCGGTGTCTCCGGAAGAAAGATCGTACAGGCGAAGAGCACAGCGGCGAGAAGAGTCTGCACGATGTACGGCCCCCGCCACGAGATCTCGCTCGGAATGGCGAAGAAGAAACCGTATCCGACCCAGGCAGAAAGCGCAAAGCCAGCGTTCAGGCAGAGGTACTCGATAGAGACGAATAGGCCGCGTGCGTGTCCAGGAGCAATTTCGCACTGCAGAATGGGAACGGTCATGGACAACATGCCGACGGCGACGCCTTGGATGGAGCGTCCGGTGATGAGCGCAGCGAGGTTGGGAGCAAAGAGTTGGATGAATGCCGAGACGAAATAGATGACAGCGCCTATGCGCACAGACATGCGTCGACCGAGGACATCGCAGACATACGCAGAGAAAAGAGAAGAAAAAAGAGCGGTGATATTAAGACAAGAAACGGTGATGGCTGCGGTGACACCTGAGCACAATTACACGTCGAGTAGCGCCGAAAATTACGCACCAACAATAAAGGGATCAACGCCGGTCTCGCTTGTCTGGATTTGTTCCATCGTCACGTCCTTGCCAAACATTCTCTTGATGAACGAAGGCTGAACCTGGTTAGCGGCGATAGTCCCCTGGCTGTAACCAAACATGGCATCTCCCAGCGATGCCAGCGCAGAAGTGGCGATAAGCAGTGGGCGCCCGATCATCCATCGAGGATACCGGGAAACATAACTCGTCGGTTTAAAGGAGGAGAGCGATAGCATACGGCTGAATTGAAGGACATGCACCAACCGGATCTGGCCATTGAAAACCTCTGAAAGGCGCAGTCCAGGCTGCTGGACCGTTTGTATCGACCAAGATATCGACATCTCAACGTGACCTCCTCTTCATGCTCACGCGACTCTTCATTTGATCCTTGATCCGCCTCAGTCATGTCTGCTGGACGTCTTCGCAACAGAGTGATACACACGTCCCTCCTTCTCCTAACTGGCTGACTTGTCCTTTCAGGTCGCTCTTATCACCGGAGCTGGATCGTAAGCTGTCGTTCAGATGGAGCGCTATGCCTTATCTTGTTTATCAGTGGAATTGGTCTGGAGTCAAGCATCCTCTTCGCACAAGAAGGTGCGAATGTTCTCCTCGTCGATGTCAACCTAGAGGCTGCCGAGAGGACTGCAAAGATCGTCAATCAGAAGCATCCCAACGTCAGAGCGCTCGCTGTAAAGGCCGATGTCGGGATAGAGGCGGAAATTCAGGCTGCAGTCGACACTGCAAAGAAAGAGTTCGGTCGCTTGGACATCATGGTACTAATGCATCTGTTGTATCCTTCTGGCGCTGACTACTACCCGCACCAGTTCAACAATGCAGGTAAGTATCTTACAGACAATGTGACACCGTTTAACCTATCCGGTATTCAGGTATAATGCACCCCGCCGACGACAATGCTCTCAACACAGAGGAGAAGATTTGGGACCTGACCATGCGGATTAATCTGAAAGGGGTCTGGTGGGGATGCAAATATGCGATCCTTGCGATGCGCGAAAATCCAAACGACGAGACGAGAGGATTACACACCGGTGGAAGCATCATTAACACTGCGAGCTTTGTGGCTTCCGTGGGCGCAGCGACCCCCCAGCTTGCCTGTAAGTTAACAGTGATATGACGTCGCTTCGTCACTGGATCATGATTTGTATTACCCCGCAGATACTGCATCCAAGGTAGATCGACCTATCACGTCTCATGCCAGCGACTCTCATCGATCCACCAGGGTGCTGTACTTGCCATGACCCGCGAATTAGCCATGATCCACGCTCGCGAGGGCATACGGCTCAATACTGTTAGCCCGTAAGCTCGATCCCACTTTCATCGATCCTGGCTGACCCCCACGATTAGCGGTCCCCTCAAAACTCGTACGTGAGACCGGTAGCCAAACTAGCTTGTATTCTGAACGTGAGAGCCCGTAGCCCTGCTGATGGATTTCCTCAACACCGCTGAGAAACGCGACCGCCGCCTGGTGCATCTTCCGATGGGCCGATTCGGCGAAGCTGTCGAAATTGCGAAGGCCGCGCTTTTCCGTGAGTGGTGATTTACTGAATTCGTAGAGCGGACCAAAGTGATGTCGATCCAGTGGCCTCTGATGAGAGCAGTTACATGACCGTAAGCTTTTTCGCCGAGACGACCCAAGAGGTTGGCTGACTTTGACACGGCTGCAGGGTACCGATCTCAAGGTTGACGGTGGATTGACTTCGGCGTATGTGACCCCCATCGGAGAACCAGCATTACCCCCACCCAGTAGCCTTGCTGTGTAGGCTGTTTGGATGATGATTGAATCAGAAAGTTTTGGGATGGGATGGGGTTAGCCGAAAGAGCCACAGAGAGGACGGTCGAAAACAAATTTGTGTTCATTGAAATGTAATTGTGAAACAGAGAGGGAAGTACGACGACCCACTGTCGAAGTCATCCCAGAGATAAAGCCGGGGACACTAGAGTGTACAAAGTAAAAACAATGGACCCACACACCAAACGACAAGTGCATGATCAAGCTACCAGCTTCAATGCACACGCCATTATGCAGCGCGTTTCTTATCTCCCAGACTCTTCCTGAACTTAGCAATTTCGACACCAACATCATTTTGAAGTTGCTTGAACAGGGCCGGTCTGTAGCCCAACTTGAAAAGAATTTCTAGGTGGACGAAAAAGGGGGCGAGGACAAGCGCTAACAAATTTGGAGTCAGTACAGGTGGCGTGCTTAGCATGAAGGGCGCTACCTCCAACAATGTTGTCCAGTAGCGCAGGAGACCGTCCCTCATAAATGCCATGTCCGACGAACTGAGCAATCCAACATGCCCCGTGTATGACAAGCGCGATGTTTAAATGGTCGGCTCTTTGAGCAAATGCGTTTGCAGTTAGGACGGACAAAACGGCTTGGGGAGTGTAAAGGAGCTGGAACAACTGAGTGAGATCTACGGGAATGATGGACCTAGAGTCAACCTTACCGCTGCGGTAGGTTCGAGCAGGTAATAATACGCGAGCCATAGGAAACCTTGGAGGGTACCGTAGGTAACTTCAAACTTGAGGTAATCATTAAAGTGGTACTGAATCTGGGGAAGGAACGTTGGCCTCGGCAGATCGTAAGCCGCCACCTGGAATGACCTATTGAGAGGTATGGTTGGTTTCTGTAGACTTGAAACGGGGCTTGTATAGTAAAACCCACCACATGATGAGAGGAACGCAAATGACATGGATTATGACGTTGACGGTATTAGAGTGGTACGCTCCATAGAAAGTGAGCTTGAAGACGTGTCAAAAAATGCAGAATTAGGAGAAATAACGGAGGGTATTACCTGTTTTCTGACATTGAGAAGGTCTGCTACGGCCATTCTTGAGTGATCGGACGGAGGAGAGAACTACGGTAGGCTGTAACCCGCATTTCAAAAAACAGTAGTTTGCGGCAATAACCGGTAGGTACGCAGAACCCGACACCGGTAGCATTTTCTGAGCGGACAGGAAGCGTCCGCTGAAATGCCTAACCAGCTCAGTTGCCTTGTTTTAAACAAACACTAATACTAAGAAATGTAGCTATTGACGGTTTCTAACTTGGCCCAGCCTTTCCTCTCCACGAAACTGTTTCCGGAAACGTGCAGTGATTGACGAACCATAATCGAGGTTGCAGTGGTCGGTTCTCTGACCGTTGGGTCACATCACGTGGCGACTCCACGTCAGACTTCGGACCGCGGTAATTGTGCTTCTCTCCCTCGCCCAAATGGTCCGCTCAACACTAGTAGTCCGGGCTTCGGATGCATTGCCCCTTGCCGCCAGTGTAGACGATGAACAGGTGGGCTTTCATTCAATATGTGTCCCACTAAATTTGTATGCGTATCTGACGGTCACCCAACAGACAGAACAGGCACTGCAGGAGCACAAGCAACAAGCGAAAGTGTTATTTCGACGCCTTAACTCGAATTCCGAGCCACGTCTTTCCATCGAGAGCGGGCCATATACACACCAGTATGTCTCACTACCCGTCCCAGTGAATCATTAACATTTGTCCCTTGTAGTTACCTTATAGCCGATAATGTCGTATATTTGACCATCGCGGACAAGTCTTACCCGCGAAAGCTTGCCTTCTCCTACCTTGACGAACTTTCAAAGGAATTCTCTAATTCGTACGGTCCAAAGGTGGAGGCCGCCCGGAAGCCATACGCGTTTGTTGGTTTCGGTGAGTGGCCGTTGTAGGGCGCTCGCCGGTCTGGCTCACCACAGAACGGCGCCCAGATACTTTCATGTCCAAGACTGCTAGACTGTATCAGGACACACGCGCAGCGGGCGCGGGCTCTGGTCTAGATAGACTCAATGACGATCTGCAAGACGTGACCAGAATTATGACGAAGAATATGGAAGAGTTACTATGGCGGGGTGATTCACTTGACAGTACGTGTTTTCCCCGGCTTAATTATTATTCAACGTAAATGAAGTTATTTGTCCAGGGATGTCGCATTTGTCGAGTTCGTTGCGCTCCGAGTCAGAAAAATATCGCAAGGCGGCACGGAACATCAATTTTAATGCCATGCTCCGCCAATATGGTCCTTTAGGTGCCATAATCTTTATTCTAATCATTCTCATTTGGTGGAGGTTTACATGACATTTCGCCTCGTCTTCCTCTTTGTATATAATATTCCTAGCGTGTACCTCCGTTGCTGAGCGGGGAAATATCCCGAAAGCGCTATCTGGGGCTAGTGACGATGGTTTATTGATCAGAAGGGGTTATCTTACTTAGCGCCTTGATGGCATGCAGCTGCACGAGGCAGACGGCTCTAGTATTTATATGTACGGTCGCTTCCTAAGTCACCCTTGTCCCTGCTTGTCAGTGATCCATGTCGTTATACCGTTCGCCCAGTCCGTCCCCCTATGCCCCTCCTAGTCCTGTCCCGGGTCAACAACCTGGCCTGAGCCAGGCAGGTCCTGGTGGTCAAATCCAGCCAGGAACAATAACCTATACCACTTCCACCAGTCCTGATGGCAGGCTCACTTATCATCCTTTCAAGTAAGTGATGTCGCGATCTATTAGATCACTGATGTGATGAGTACTTATCGCATCACACTCGCCCAAGGGCCGTTCCAGTCAGGTTTGTTTTTCTCTCTCTCTATCGCCAGATCGCGTTGTTCACAACTGCGTCCTTTCCAGCTACCAGACGAATGCTGGCGTCGTGAGTGGCATACAGTGGATACCTGCTGAGGCCACTAGCTGTCATACCTGCTGGTGCTCGGCCAGCAGATGAGGTATGCCGTACAACCCTTCACCCTGCTACAAGTATCTCTGTCTGATGGAGAGGAAATCAATCAATCAATCAGGGGTTCACGTCATCTTGGAATCGAGGACATTCCAATAAGGATGACAAGGCCTTGAGAGAATGGTTTGTGGGCTGACTTTCAACCTTGTTGATGCATGCTTTCTGACACAGCCGTTGGGTGGATTTGTAGGCAGAAAGATGAAGAGCGGCGCATCCACAAAGAGGAGAAGGAGGCCAAGCGCATCAAGAAAGAGCTACGCCAAGCTCGTGAGAGGGACCGAGCGATGAGCGGTAGCTATCCTGCCGTCCCCTCGGTTGCTGGTTCAGTCGGTTCAATAAATGGCCCGTATGGAGCGTATACGAACCCCATGAACGACCTCGAGAGGCGCATGGACAACGTTGACCTTGGCCGGGCCCGAAAGAGCTCTATGAGCGAGTATGGCAACAGACGAAGGAGCACCTACACCGAAGCCCCCGTTGCCGGTCAGCCGCCAACGTCGCCGTACCAGCCCCCCATGGCTCCTCCATCGCCCATCGCTACAGTAGCCAATCCTGGCTATGCACCAGCCGCAGGGTATGGCATCTCCCCTTATCCGCCCACCGGGCCTGTCGCGCCGGATCCATACCAACGTGCTGCCTCGCCGTACCACGGTGCCCCCGAGCAAGCGATCCTGTCGCGCTCCAGGGCCCCTTCGCCCAATCCTATGGCAGGTATAGGTGCAGGGGCGTTCGGCCCACGGTCTCGCGCCCCGTCTCCCATTCCCGGTGCTCTTTTCGGGCCCCGGTCCCGCGCCCCGTCGCCGATCCCTAACCCTGCCCCTTACCCCCCGCAGCGCCCCCGTTCCCGTGCCGCCTCGCCACTCCCGGGCACAGTACCCGGGCCGTACGCCGGGCCCGGGTATCCTCAACCTGGTTATCCCGGTGCTCTCCCGCGCTCTCCGCACGTCGGCGGCGGAGCGATGCTCGCTGGGCCCGAGCAGCCGCAGATGTTACCCCCGCCCGATGGGTTCAGCCGTCCCGCTAATCTCGCTCAGTCTTACACGTTCTTCGAGACCATGAAGATCCAGGACATGGACGACTTCTACGATAACATACCGAGGATGCCGATGGTGCTCGTGCCGCACGACGTTTATCACGAAGATTGGATCCGCTTGTGCCAGGTATGTTTGCCTCCTCCTTCTTCCCGTGCCGTTTCTAAAAATGATTGGTGTAGGACCTCGCGCTAGCGTGGGGCGGAAAACTGCCCACGACCGACCCGAGCCGCTCTTCGCGGCCGTCGGTCGTCGCCGCCGAGCTCGTTGAACTCTGGAATACCTCGTTTTTTGCCTCGCGTGGCGTGGAGCTCGTCCTTTTCAAGGGTCACGAGCGACGCTCCGGACAAGGGATTGGCCAGATCGAGCGCCACCTCCCGGGATTTGGAAACGCATCCGACTCAGAGTCGAGCGACTCGACCTCCTCCGATTCGTCCGACCTGTCTGACGACAAGTACGGGCGCGGCGGTGGCGGCTATTATGGGTCGCAGGCCGATTCGAAGAGAAAGAAAGCGGAGCGCAAAGCTGAGAAGAAGCGCAAGCATAAAGAGAAGAAGGCTCGTCGTCGTGCTCGTGAGCGCGAAAGAACATACGCTCTCTACATCACCTGTGTCGCTCCGCGTGAATACTAGTCAAACGCGGTTGAGGATTGCAGTCTTATAACTAACAAGAGGGGATTGGAAGGATGTGTACTAACCGAGATTTGTACTCTTAACGTCGCGAAGATTGTACCATTCCGTCTAGTCATAATACCACGAGGTAGACAATTTCACGGAATCCTATGTTGCTCGAATATTGGGTTTACACGAAGCGTAGAACTAGTAAGCAGATATGCAAAAACCGATAAAAACAAAAAGAGTGCTGAGAGTAAGTTACACGTCGAAGTTGCTAGCTTAGAGCCTCAGAAACCTCTGCCACGCCCACGGCCTCGCGGCTGTCCGCCACGCCCAGAACTATAGCCACCATCATAACTACCAGTACTGTATCCACCTGGATATGACGGTGTATTGTTGAAGCCATATCCATAGCCATAATTCGCACTACCGCCGCTAGCGTTGCCATATCCGCCACTGCCATTGCCAGTACCATATCCGCCTCTATTTGGGGGCCCAGATTGATATCCACCCCTATACGGGCCTGAAGCTGGACGCGATGGGACGCCGCGGCTAGAGTTCCCGGTAAAGCTGGAAGGCGGAGGGAATGTCCGGGGACCGCTCGAAGTGTACCCGCCGTACTGTTGCTGTGGTGGTGGCCGAGAAGAGTTCGAGGCGTGTCCGTGTGAGTAATCGTTGGGTATCCGATCGCGTCCGTTGCTGTAGGTATGGGGGGGTGGGCCGTGATAGGTAGGATTCGTATATGTGGACGCGTGGTTACCATACGAGTGATTGCCATAACCACCTCTACCACCGCGCCTACCGCCTCCTCCACGCAGGTCCTCGGCAGAGAGAACACGCGGTGGGCGCCGCACCAGAGGGAGAAGAATCGAACGGTGTGGGCTCAGCTGCTTGGGGAAGAGGTAAATAGCTGATAGCGAACGATCGAGCTTGATGTCATCTTGGCCTTGCTCGACAAGAGGGCTGTAGTAAGTGGAGCCAGGTATACAGTCAGGATCCGGAAACACGCTTCCACTGATGCCTTTGCTGGCTTCTACGTCAATCGGAATGGGCTGAAATTTTTTCTTCAGGGTCAAGATTGCAGGTGGACCCGACAAGCCAACTCACCTCCTGCTTCTTTTTCTTCCCGTACAGAGCCTCGAGAGAGGGGTACAAAGAGTGTTCCTCTGATGTGAAGATTGCGTTATTGCCCCAGGTGTTTCGTCGTACTTCGTCCTCCGTCAACTTGGGATAGTGAACCGCCATCGCGTCCAAAAGTCGCTTTTGGTCGATGAACGGCAGAAGGGCCACGCCCTGCCATGCCATGCGCTTGCCGTTCATGTCAATGTCGAACGTGGTGGGGTAAAAATCGATGATAGGGGAATCTTCTGCTATCATGAGCGGGTGAAAGACGGCTGGTATATGTTGCCGGCTGGAGAATCGCAAGTAAGCATAGTGGCGTGGCGACAAAGTTGTTGCAGGACTGACCTCGCTGCCGGGAAAACACCCATCAACTGCTCGAAGGGTTGGAAAGGTTTACCGGGCTCAAAACGTATGTCCATTTTGTCGATGTCTTCGAAGTCGGCAGCGAAAGGAGCAAAATGAGAGGGATAATACCATTGCCACGAGGGCGTCTGGAGGTCAGATACCATCAGTAACCAGATAGGGTCGACGAAGCTTAAAGCCATACGCCTTGATAGTAGTACGCGAGTACCCAAGCTAAACCCTCTACGTAATGAGTTGTAAGTCTGGAAGACATATGAGTATAACACCGATGGCTGTAGATAAGCACTATACTTTTTCTTGAACTCTTGATCAGTGTGCTCAACACCAAATTTCTGACGGTAATAGCGTTCCCTGTATCCGGGCTCCCAAAGTCTAGGAAGAATTTCAAAGATGCAAACACAGGCAGTGAGTATAACGGGCGACATACCGGACCGTGTCCGCTTGTTCAACGGTCCCATCTGGATTAACCTTGTAATCAAGCGCACGTGTAGTAGACTCTCCCTCGACATCATTTTCTCCCACGGAATCTTCTTCTGCGGGGGTATCTTCCAGAGACTCAAAGGGCCGCTTCACACCTGCCACAGGCGCAACCTCATTTGCACCGGATGCATTAGTCTCGGTTTCATTGGCACTCGTAGCATCCGCATGAACATTGGCCAGTAGGGCCTCAGGATCGCCAGTCCCGAATCCAGGAACTTCCATATCCACATCAGCTGCAGTCGCAGGCACCACACTGGGTTCAACAGGGGCGGCCTGAGGGGGCGGGGGTGGGGGCGCTGAAATCTGTTTTTGGGGCTGAGCACGGGACTTCACTGGCATCAACGAGGCCAATTCTGCCTTTAGTGTCTCCGCGGCGCTCAGGTTGGCCATCCGTATGGCAGCGCGGTTCGCGACGACATCGTGATTCGACCCGCCGAGGGCCCATGCTGCGGCACCAGCATTGCTGACAGCCTCTGCATCTTTAACACCACCCAGGCCAATGGAATCTGCTTTTGCAGCAAAGTCACTCGGCCTACGAGGGATGTTCAGGTCAGCTGTCAGATTTAGATTCGGCGAGGGTCCTGTCCCAGTACTTGGGGCCTCCACTTTGCGCCGTTTCGCGTTCTGGTTCTGACGTTCTTCGGCTAAACGCTGCTATGAACGCTGCTCAGAAGACAAGAAACTGGCTATGCTCACATTCACGACGTCTCCTAAAGATATCATCTTCACGCCTCGCGAGACCCTCAAGAATAATCTGAGCGCGATGCAACATTAATTGTCCATGGTTGGTGACATAGCCACCCATCCTCGGTAGCTCATCTTTCCAAATTTTGAGTAGTGTATCGATCGCGCCCTCTCGAATCTCAAGCGATGGAAGGTGGGGCAAGAAGTCATTGCCGACAAAGAATATTAAGAGCACCCAGTCATCAATTGCCATCTCAAGATTAAATGGGAAAGGCGTATTGATGTTGAGCTCGAACTCCAAGTATTCGCGCAGAACGCTGACGTCGAGGAAAATAAATGGCTTCTTCTCCTGAGGCGGTTTTTGTATTTCCGACTTCAATGCGGTACATTGGGCGGCAAAGTGTCCTTCTTGGCCACAGGTACGACATGCGGTAGCGCTGCCTGAATCTGCGAACACATCCTCCCGCAGAACCCTAAAATAAGGCTCATGCGTTGCTAGTGCAAGCATGATAAGATCAGCGTCCTGAAAGGGAAACGTGAGTGGCAGACTGAAGTGAGAAGAATTATCGACATACCAAACCATAAATAACGTGTCGAGTATTGGGGTCGTGTCCTTTATTCGTCCTCTGTCGGCGAATGTAATCCATTATCTTATGCTCGCCTTCACCAGGGACGCTGGCGTCAGAAATGATGACCTCGAGCTAGACACTTGTGAGCTATCTAAGAGTGGGCATGCGATAAGCAATATACCTGCTTCCAGCCAGGGTCATTGTTCAACTTCTGAACGACCCAATACCGCAGTGACTTGGCCAAGAGTTCCATGAAAGGTGTGCCTGGTGTGATAGCATTAGAATCCCAGGGCTTCTGGTTCTTCTCGTCTTCACTTATAGTTTTGCCCATCGCTATGTGTAGACGTTTAAGAGTTGAGAACAGTTGAAAGATAAAGGAGAAGTTGGCACACATTCCCATATGGCGACAGACTCTTTGCGGGCTTCCTCTTTCTCCTGTGCCTCCTGCGCGGTGCGGAATCGACGTGAGCGCTGCTGATTCATCTTTGCACGAGGAGCAACACCATCTAAGAGAATGTCACCGAACTGAAATTTCGTGGACAGGGAAGGTAGACCCACCAATAGCCATGAATAAGAGCTTTCGGGGTCGAACCATGTTGACGACTCGCTCTGTGTATTTAAAGACTTCGATCATCATATCGCCTTCTGTTTCCGGTGCGGGCTGTGAGAGAATAAAGATAGTGAATAATCGTAAACGCTTATAAATGCTACTGACCTTTCCCTCCGGATGTGTACATGGATGAACCTGGACACGATGAGCAGTTGTGATGGTGGGAGAGACAGTACAACGCACAATCCCGTTCATGTCTAAATAAAGGTTGTCGAACTCGACCTCGTTGGGGTTAGGACCCTCCATGTTAATAGGAACGACGACATCGTTCCCGTTCTCATCTTGTACTTTGGTCTCTTCTTCCTCCGCGACGCTGCCAACTGAACAAGACTTGAGACCAAATATGGGGGGTGGGGTAAGGAAAACGGACTGATTTTAGGGTACTTCTTGCTCAGCCATCTGAATAACGCAGGGACACCCTTTAAAGCTATGTGTGAGACGGTGTACGAAGAGAAGGGAAAGATGACCCCGTACCATGCTAATGACGAAATGAGTTTGCTCACGACGAGACTCGGGGGTTTGAATACTGGTCACGCGGTCACACGCGTTTCGATGACGTAATCGTACTTTAGGGATTTCTGACTCGAATTTTGATACAGTACAATATACACCATGTCCTCCGCTTCACCCTCTAATGGAGTGGTTCAAAACGATCCTTCGCAATCGCGACCCCAGAAGCAAATGACAAAGGCTGAAAGAAGAGAGTTACAGGAGAAGCAACGTGCCGCAAAAGCGGCGAAGGCTACAGCTGGGTCACAATCTGGCGGTCCTGCAGCCAAACCGCCACATTCGGTTGCGCCTACGTCCCAAATCCCACGGAAAAGTACCAAGGGTGCTGAAACTCCTTCGCAGGGGAGGGGATCTTTGGCCGCGGGCTCGAGCGGCACCTCCACCAGAACCACGAAGGACTCCAGGGTGGCCATTACCGAAGAAGCTGGTGGACGCTCCCGTGGTCTACGCATATTTTCACACTTTGCTCTCCAAAAGCCTGCAAGCTACGTCCCCAAAGGCAACGTGCACCCGGCCATCGTCCACTTGGGCCTGATGTTTGCGGAATTCAGGATTTGCGGTGCGAATGCACGATGTATTGCAACGCTTTCTGTGTTCAAACGAGTGGGTTGCCTTCGTCGGTTGAACGGAACGATTGTGCTCATTATTCGACGAAGGTCATACAAGATTACACGACACCACCGGACAACACGCTGTCAAGGCACCTTATAACGCATCTTTCTGTGCAGATCGGTCATCTGGTGTCTGCGCGCCCTATGTCGGTGACGATGGGCAATGCAATTCGGCAGCTCAAATTGGAGATTAGTGGCTCGGATATCGATCTTCCCGAACAGGATGTGCGCCCCCGTTTTACTCTTCGGATTCCCGAATCTCATTCGCACGTTAACCTACAGGCGAAGGACGCACTCTGTAACAAAATAGACAATTACATCCGAGATCGGATTATCATCGCTGATCAGGTCATCCAAGAAACTGCAATGAAAAATATCCATGACGGCGATGTGGTGCTGACCTACGCTAGGTGACTGTATCCTGATTCCAGCCCCCGTAACTGTATCTGATACAGTCAGCAGATCCTCAGTTGTTCAGAAGGTCCTACTGGAAGCGTGGGCTGAAGGAACTCGGTTCTCTGTCATCGTCGTTGACTCACGACCAATGCTCGAAGGTGTGCTTGATCATACCAACAGCGTCTAGCTTGCGCTTAATCAATACAGGGAAACGCCTACTCTCCGTTCTCGCAGCGGCCTCAATACCGTGCACTTACCTTCTTTTACCTGCTCTAAGTGCTGTCATATCCGAAGTTTCAATCGTCTTAATCGGAGCGCATTCCATCCATTCAAACGGTGCCGTCTTCTCTCGTGCAGGTACGGCGCTCGTGGCCATGATGGCGAAGCAGCATTCTGTCCCGGTTGTGGTTTGTTGCGAAACGTATAAATTCTCGGAGGGCGTGCGATTAGACAGCTTCACGAAGAATGAATTGGGTAATTGGCGTCACTCGCTTATCTGATGTCGCGGGACTGACAACATGCCTAGCTCCTCCCGGTGACCCGTTTCTATCACTCCCTTCGAGTCGATCAAAGACTACCCAGAATCAATCCAACCTCGAGATCCTCGATCCGTTATACGACCTTACTCCACCGTCGAGTATAACGGCGGTAGTTACAGAGGCTGGCGTGATCCCGCCCGACTCTATCAGTTCCATACCACTTGCACTGGGCCGTCTGATATGATTACTGAGACTGTCAAACTTTACTAGGGAGCGATGCGAAGTTTCGAAAAAGGTCGACTCAATAACTTATTGTCATCTTGTGTTATCATAGCCAACAGTTGTATTTTTGGTATCACTCAAAGTAGGATATAGACATCCTGTCGCGCAAATAAAAGTGAAAAACCTAGGCTAAAGTAGTATATAGAAACGCTGATCAGTTGACGCTCCCTGCTTCTTTGTCGGATTTTACGAACAAGTGCTCGACCCACTCGAAAGCACGATCAGTGACTGCCTCTACGGGACGGTCGAAGATGTAGGGAAGTGCAGGAACAATAGCCAAACCAGTGACGGTTGGACCCCAGGCGCGGAGTCTGGGATTGGTCGATTTGTCAAACGCCTTCTTCGCCTGTTTGACTGCTGTATGGATCGTGAAAGCGGGAAGTGCCCTTGATTTATGGGTGGGCGTGACATCAGGGGTGTGAAGACGGGTAGAGGACTCACATCGAAGCAACGGATTGGAAGACTGCTCGTTTCACTGCAACGAGGCCTATGCGAGTCGGTTCTGTATGATGGGCGGCATCGAAGGGTGTGGGGCCGCGCCGGTGGGCTTTGTAAGATTCGTAGCCCACATCCCTTGAGGGAAATGAAAAGGGTCAGTTTGTAGCACACTGCGTAGGGGTAGGGCCTTACCCCGCTAGGTATATCCACGAAACTCCGTACGCAGCCGTGACAAGGGCAGGAGGTACGACAGGCCGAAAGGCTTCTCCAACGTCACTGGTCTGATAGTAATTCTGTTATCACTGGAAGTGGTGAAGATGAGGGAAGAGTTACATAGGCTAAATAGCGATGACCAGCACGAAGAGCAGTCCTGAGACGAGCACCGTATGCAGCGTAACGGAGCTCTGTATCAGTAGAGTCCACATTCTTGTCCGCGAGGTCGTCCGCCTTTGATTTAGTTGCTTGTAAGCCTCCCATACCCGGCCCGGTGTCGGCGAGCAGGTTATAGTAATGTCACGTGCCAGGAGCGTCTTGCTTGGTCCGTCCAACTCTTCCGTCTCTCTCAAGATACCGACATTTCGAATAATGGCCTCACGCACCGCGTCCCCTCAAGACTCTCAGCGCGTCTCAGCGATAATGGACGAATCATCTCTCAATGCAGAGTCTTCTCCGGACAAGATCAGCGCGTATTATAGTCTGGTCTTCCCAAACTTCACCTACTATCTCCAGACCCTCAACGTCA
Organism: Lactarius akahatsu; assembly: GCA_021524915.1. NCBI lineage: Eukaryota > Fungi > Basidiomycota > Agaricomycetes > Russulales > Russulaceae > Lactarius > Lactarius akahatsu. The sequence goes on from JAKELL010000004.1 coordinate 685,707, forward strand.
CAATCGGTCGTCGTTGCATCCCTACATCGACAGCCTCCTCGTCTGAACAGACACAGGTAGACGTTGATCTAGGCCCTCTTAAGAGTGTCTCGCGTCTCCACGCTCGTATCGAATACGAGGAGGAAGAAGAACACTTCGTCCTTGTCGTGCTGGGCAGGAATGGCGCTTGGGTTGACGGGGTGTGGTGTGGTAAAGGAAGTAAAGTTCCCTTGAGCGAGCGGTAATACAACCCACATGCGTGTCTATACGTCAGCTGATACCCGGGCAGGTCGCAGATCCAGATTGCATCGCGCACGTTCCACTTCGTGCTACCACCCCCGCCTGCTCCTGAGGTTTCTCCACCTCCTAGTCCCAAACCTTCTACCGGACGCCAACGTTCCCCATCAGTTGACATCACATCCCTATCACCTCACTCACCGCTTCCTTCTGGCACTCCTCCCCCTGGCCCGACCTCTCCCCCACCACGTAAAGCTCCGCCCCTACCTTCACCAATATCCCAAACACTTCCGAATTCGAATGCAATTGGAAAGGCCAAGTCCACTGCAGGAAAGGCTCGCAAACAACAGGAGCCTCCAGCGCCGGTAACAAAGCCTGCTCCCGAAGACATGCCACCAAAGCCACCGTTTACGTATGCGCAACTTTGCTATCGCGCTATTAAATCACTTGGGGGAAAGGCGACATTGCAGGATATCATTTCGTGGATGATGGAGAATTTCGACTGGTATCGGTTTAATGTGAAGACAGGCTGGGAGGTATGTGTGTCGCATTGTGACGTGTCGAATGAGTCCAACTCACCGCTTATATAGAAATCAGTCCGACATAATCTCTCCTCGAACCGAGCCTTCCGGAAGATAGAGAGGTCTGCTGGCGAGCGCGGCAAAGGTTTCTACTGGGCAGTTGAGGCGGACTGCGAGCGCATGTTTGAAGAACAAGAAGCCCGTGCTGCTACTATTGCTGCTTCTGGGGGTAAGGACTCCAAAACTGGTGGCAGGAAGGGAAAGACAACGGCTGTACTAGAGCCTCCCCTGAAACGTAGTGTGCGGGGTGAACCGAAGGGGGCGCCATTACCGCCGCCTCTTACATCCACACCCTTGGTTTTCAAGAGGGAAGCTGCCCCACAACCAACGCAAGGCCCTGCGTCTGGGCCGTCGATCAAGAATGAAACTTCTTCACATCAGTCCCTATCGAATGGAGTTGTGAACTTGACATCGGCGCAGCCAACTTTGACGTCACCTCAGACTGTGAGCGCTACTCCGTCTGCAGAACCGCCATCCTCCGCTACCACCTCAGGGTCACCTATCCCCCCCATCCCAGCTTCTGTAATCCTCCCTATCGTCATCGGACCTGTTCCTGCCTCGCATTCCTCCGCCACTGCGAGCGCGGCTCAGGATACGAACTCTGCCACGCCGCATCTCTCGACACCACCTATCGTGCTTCATGAGAACCAACTAATTCTTAACCCCACTATTTTTTCTCATCTCACGCCAGAGCAGCTACGAGAACTGGAGGCCCTCGGCGCACAGAAGGCGCTTGAGATTCTGCAGGGGCACATCGTACGCTTTCTCAAAGAACGCATCAGGACAGAGGGTCGTGCACGGGGCCGAGGTCGCGTGAAGCGCGCTCGCGGCTCCGCCCCGAGCAACGCAGCCGAGAGGCAGGAGAAGACAACAGGGTTGTTCACAACCGCGCCACTTGTCCCGCGTAATGCCCCACCCCCTATGGACGCGCTGCTACCCACGCCCCCACCGTCCGGCGCTTCCGATGTTCAAGTGGACGCAGAAGTGGAAACTGGCCCGTCATCCCCTATTGTTGTTGTGGATGATGACGAGCCATCGGATGGTCCTGTCCACAAACGTAGGAGGCTTGGCATCGAGGATGTGCCAGCTACACCCGTCGCAGCGTAAAGAGCAGGTGCTTGCTTTGCTAAGTTCTTTTACGTCACTAGACTTTGCTGTTTTCTACGTTCGCGAGAGTCGAGGAGTATATCATTCGGACAGGCAACGCACACGCCTCGTCGATCGAGCTAATTACCACATGAACCTGATGTATCGTAGTCAATATCCCTTACTAGGGGCACTTATACCACACTGCTCCGAGTAAATACTTCTGGGCACGGTGACAGGAAAAGCCATAATACTTCACCCTGAGCGGCAATCAGGGACAAGGCTTACTTTGGGGTAATTAATAAGACCAAGTACTGAAACAGCGAAGATATAGTAGAGGTACGGTCCGATCGTCTGGACTCTGGACGGAGTCGCACGCACACACGCACGTGCGCTATAACCGCCGCGTCTTCTTGGCCCTCGTCCCTCCGATCTTGATTGGCGTGTTGTCCGTGACACGATTGACGAACGGTCGTACGTCGTCACCCTCGCTGGTCATGAGGGCCTTGAATACGGCATCGCGGCCCTGACCAAAGCCCCTGAAGAGGAACTCGAAGCGTGCGCCGGGCACCTCGCGCGCGAGCTCCTTGACGCGCGCGAACGCGCGCATGGCGCACTGGTAGCCCGCCTCGTACCCGGAGCGGTTGACGCCCTTGAAGCCGCAGGACCCGCCCGTCCAGCAGCCGTTCTTGATCGGCAGGCCGCGCTCGTCGCTCATGACGACGTGCGTGTTGTTCGCCGTGCACGCGACGTGGATCTGGTAGTTCAGCACCTCGACGTGCTTGGAGAGGCCGTCCATTAGGCGGAAACCATGGCGCAGAGGGTTGTCGTTGTTTGTTGTGAGAGGGGGATAGAGGCTGCTGGTGGGCGGACCGCTGTCGTCGGCGTCGGTCGCGTGGGTGGTCGTTGCCTCGTCGGAAAGTACGGCCTGGTGCCGCGGTAGTGAGGTGGAGAGAGCGCGCCAGTGGTGTCGCGAAAGGTTCGACGGGGAGGCTCGTAGTGCCCGTAGGAGAGCCATCTTCGCTTTTTGCTCTGTGTGTTTCGGTGTTCGCGCAGAAATGAGCTTGCCCTATTCAGACTCCGATCACACCCGAACCTGAGCCCCGCAAGAAACACCCCATCGTCTTCGCCTCTCTCGTCTCCGTCGGCCCATCGACCTATCTGTTTGCATTTGCCCATCCATCCATCCAACCATGGGGGTGAGGTTCACATTACTCTCTCTCGCGCCTCTCCCTTATTGACGTGTCACCATAGTTCGCCACTGCTTTTTACAACACGTTCGCTAAGCGAAATAGTGGGTGTTTTGCCCAACTTGACGCTTTGCTTTCTCACTCCGCGTTTGCTTCGCAGGTGTCTATGTGACTTCCATCTTTGCTGGTGCATTCGCGTTCGGCATCGGTTTTGACGTCGGAGTGTCCAACCTCTGGGACTCTTGGAACCGTGGAGTAAGTCCATTCACAACAGACACCCTCGTTATTTACTCTTTTCGTTGTTCGTTTCAACGATGCACTCACACCTTGATCAGAAACAATGGAAGGATATTCGGCATAAATATGTCGAGGGAGGAGACTCGGAATAAAACTCTACATGCATCCTCGAGACTTTAGACTTTTGCGGGTTACCTGTGCACAAAGTGAATATAATGCACTCTCTTGCGAGACAGATCACCCATCACTGGAAGACGTCCGGTGGTCACCAGGGTGCGATTCGGCCAGTTACGTGTACCCTTCGTGCCACGCCACGGTACGAATCTTCACAAGACAAAAACCTATAATTAGCCTAGACTGCACAAGCAATAATGAGCAGAAGTCGCCAGTCAAAGCACTACGGTACTTGTTATGCCATTATATACATGCGGCGTGACATTATCGTGGCGAAATTTGAACAAAAAGAAACGTAGTAATGATATGTGCAAGGCGGCATCGACATGAGTGAGGTGAGGAATGGATATAGACAAATGCAATAAGGGAAATGTGAAATGGTAGCAAGCCCTGAGTAAATGCAGAGTTTTTAGAAAAATATGGAAACTTATAGACAGAGTATAAAAAAATGTGGCACAAGAAGTGAACGAGACAACAAGACATCATGTCGATAAGTACCCCCAATCGTCGGGGTCCTCTAACTTCATGATCTCCTGGAACACGCGTTTCGAGTCGGTTGACAACGGTGGTAGCCGGTCTTTCACCGCACTTGCATCATCACGCGACTTGTTTTGCCTCAGACGCTCGTCATTGTATATCTTTTCCAGAGACTCGGCAAGGTTCTTCAGGCCGAACAAGAAGCCACGATCGGGTTCGTCGGGGTCGTGTGGTGGAAAACGGGCATAGATCAGCCCTGTCGCAGGGTCGACGTCTGTCGAGTAACCTTTCCCGCCATTGGCCTCCTGTGCGCCACGGTGATCGAAACCGTCTGGGTACGGTAGCCAATCATGACCGGTCGTCATGTGGGCAAAGTCGACAATGCGGATGTTCACTTCGCCACGCCGGCGCCTCCGTGAACATCGTTGATCACCGAGCAGGTCTTCGCTGTACGAGCGTCGAAGGGACATCGGTGAATGTTCGAGAGAACCTCTTTCGGAGACTTGGTGCAGTCTCCGATGGCGCTCCAATGATTCTCCCCGATGGTGGCGTGGGATAGGGCGTTCTGAATAACTGGTCTCGAGTGCCTCTTGGACCTCGTGGTCGCCGTCATAGATGAATAGAAGACTGCAGCCATAAAACCGGAAACCTTTCAGGCGGTGGATGATGCGCGCGAGAGCATAGATCTTGCCGAGAATACATGGGATCTGGTGCGCGAGCAGATTCTCACCGTTGTGTAGAAACGATGCAAGTGCAGCAGGAAAGTCGTCTTTCTTGATCTCTCGACCTTGGTATTTATCCTGCGTCACATAGGATTGGGTCACGTGATTCCAGACCTGCAAGTAGACCATCGACTCAGCATCAGTAGGATAGGATTGAGAAGACGGACAGGGGCCCACTGATACGCGGCGCAGAAAAGATACTACAACGCGAGCTCGTGAATAAAAGGACATAAGGCTCACCTGCATCCCACAAATCCTCACCCCGAGCGACCTACTCGTCGTGCGATCACACTTCTTGCGCTGACTCTTCTTCTTGGTTGCCGCAGCATCAACCCCGTATTGTCGGGTACCCATCTTCAGATCCAAAACACAGGGACGCTTCAGGCGGCCGGTGAGGTCCTCCATGAGAATGAAATGGTTCTGTCGAGTAACCGCATCATCCGATTCCTTGTGGCTAATGGGGTAATGCGGGCCCTCGAGCGGAGATGGGTGCCTCCCTCGACCATGTAGCGGCGTGTCGACGATCGCCGCACGAGGACGGCTGCGCCGTCGGATAGCGACACCATTACCATCAAGCCTTGCCTCATGTTCGTCTTCAAAATCAAAGAGATCCGGCGCTCCGCTTGTGCTCGATGCCACATCGTGGAAAGCCCTCATCTTTGCAGCACTTGTCATGACCTGTTCACTACGCACCTGCCGTAGGGACTCAACTTGAGCAACAACCTCCTCTGCCTTCAGTCGGTCGACGTAACCAGGTTTCTTCCGCCGTCGAACCATGGGGTCAATCCTGGCCGAGGCACCATCGCTTTCGCCTTCAGCGTCTGCGATGTCACCCTCATCTTCCATGCGCATACCGCCATTCCATCGACAATCGTGGCGTCGTTGAAACCGGCGCATAATCGCACCAAACACGTGGTCTCTCAGCTTGGTGTTAACCGTCGTTGACCCGAGTCCGTCAAACCATCCGCTTCCAGGGGTGGAATGAACGGGATAAGGTGATGACAGTGGTGAGTGCGTCTGATCCATGTGGGATGCGTGAATATGAGGGTGTTTGTAGCCGTTCCCAGTATTGGCGTTCTCGCCACCCAGGAAAAACTTCCCATGCACAGGGGGAGGGAGTTGGCTTAGTAACACCTTTGTAGACACATTTGGAGAGTTGGCAGGCGTTGTGGGAATATCAGCACCATCACCAGGTGGTGTTAGGCCATGACGTGCCAAAGGGCCTGGGCTTGACGACGCAGACCCCGCCTTGCTCTGCGAGTGAGGTGAGCCAAGGACTGGGCTTGACGAGGCGCTGGCAAGGAACGGACGCGATAAGCAATGATGGAAGCCAGCTGGCGGGACAGTGGCACGCGACTGAGCTCGGCTACGAGTGCGGCGAAGCATCCACTCTGGTACGATATGACGATTGCGATCCAGAATAACCTCCGGAAGTTCGGCCTCGTCATCATCACGGTCAGTATCACCTTCGTGCGTTTCGTATGAAGACAATTTAGATTGCTTCACCGACGGAGTAGAGGTGTCGGTAATAGCTTTGTGGAGAGGAGGCCGCGCTGGTAAATGGTCGCCGGGCCTGACTGAGGAACCCTTGCTCCCAGGTACCTTACGGTAGCTGACAAGCATAACACCTAGGTAACGAGGTATGAAGTCAAGTAATGGGGGCGCTTCACGCTCAACAGCCTCGTAAAACAGGTTCTCCCTTGAAACTAGAGGCTTTATATTGGGTGAAACATTAAAAGTGTATCACAAGGCAAAATGGTGGGAAACACGTACCTTGCACACTGCTCGCTTTGTGAATTTGTATATCGAGGTGTGCCCGCCCACCTGGTTCCGAAAGGGACGCAGAGGTATATGCGGCAGGACGTCCTCGGACGGGTCAAATCGAGCGTGGTATCCATCAACACCAACATCGTCATCAATAGGAGTACGGCTAGACATATCATATTCATTATCTGTCGGCCAGTTTACGCCCGGATTAGATTCGAGAGGTTCTGGCGGGGATATGGGAGAAGAGATAGACGCCGTGCTTGTGACAGAAGCTGACTCCCAAGCAGATTCGTCGTCAGTAGTCCATGGAGACGGTGTAGACACTATATTATGATCACGGTGAACGCGGGGTGGTAATCGCGACGCTGTACGAATGGGGGTCGGGGAACGTGAATGGGAGATTTCGGAAGCACATGCATGGTGAGAGATCGAAGTGGGGGGGAGAATGGTAGGGGTCCGAAAATCCGGAGAAGGCTGGAAATATGATGCAGGTGGTGATAGAGGATATGAACGCGGTGGAGACGTCACGGTGGGTGTAAGACAGAGGCCATGATAAGATGGTGCGCGCGGGGTCGGTTGCGTACTTGGGGGGAAGGCAAGGCTAGACTGCTCGTGCCGTTGTTGGCGATCACGGGGACGACCACGACTGTCTCGTTGTCTAGGCAAGTCCTTAGAGTACAATGTGCGATCGTCCAGGCCACCATCCTTCGACAGGTCACCACGTTCCTTCTTACGCGACTGACTTTGACGGCGTTCTTGGGAAACTCCGACAATGCTTTCGCGAGCGCGAGCCATATCAAGAGTGAGCAGACTCCGCTCTCTACGATGTGCGGCTGCCTCTCGCTCTTGCCAATCTGCACGTTTGACAAACTCAAAGTGAGGGCCAATGACGTCGTCATCGTCATCTCCAGGTGAATGAGAGCTTATCCGTCGATGTGACGGGGAACAAGCCCCGGTAAAAGCAAGGGGGTTGATGACCTCCGTCTCGGGTAACGATACTGACTCTTTGAAAAGTTGTAAGGAGTCTGCGACCTTGCGACCTATTCCAACAGAAGTGTGCTGAGGGGTGCGACTGTGAGAAGAAGGCGGGGGTGAAGTGTCGGAAGAAGAGGACGCGGTTGAAGGGGAGGAGGGACGCCTTGATAAAGGTTTGGGCGTACGATGTGAAGAAGTTGGGAAAGTAAGGTCCGAAAGGGTGGAATAAGTAGCAGGCAGAGTTTGCGATCGCGGAGAAGACCTGCGGTGGCTAACACGAGGTCGGGAGGGATTGGCGTCCAGAGTTGAGACCAAGAGAGCAGAATCGGCATCGGATTTGGGACGATATATGATTGGGGAAATGGACCGGGAAGGAGGTGGCTCAGAGGGGGAAGGATCAGATATGGAGCGCCCGGGGCGTAGGGAGTCTGAAAGAGAGGTGGGCGGAGAAATGTCTGCAGAATTTGGGGGAAAAGGTGGGTAAGAGGAGTTGTTGGCGTGGATATTGTGACGGATGGACGTCATGAGAGTAGGGGCAATTGGAAAGGGTAAAGGGTTGGGGAGACAACCACTTTTTGGTCTTATTTTATTTCTTGAATCAACTCACGAGTCGACGACGGTGCGATGGTCGATGGTGAAAAGAAAGAAATAATTTCGCGATACGGGAGAAAGTAAAGGTAATTTAAAAAAATTCGGGTTAAACCCGCCCGGGCGTCTAGACTAGACCCGATGATGACACACCTCAAATCTCAGATCCGTATCCCTTAAAGCCTGTTTCTTTTCCTCTCAACCCCTGAACCCCTTCCCATTCAACTAATATCCCCTACTACAGAACATCCAACGCAATAAGGAATCTTCCCTTGGTTTTTTATTATTATTCTACGCGCCCTACTGCAACATCGCGCAATTTCCATCCCAAACGCACGTGTGTCAGGGCGCTATTGTAAGCGCGCCATTCTCCCGTATCTCTTCAATTGTATCATGCGCATCATACCCAACCAATCGACGTCGTCCTCTTGGTTTTGCCTCACTGGCGTACCTACTCATAGCGAATCGCGTCTCTTCACGCTCTCGCCTTTCACCCCCCAATTCAGTGGCGGCCAACAATCCTTGGCGGCCGCAATCTGTTCACTCCTTCCTTTTTCGTTATTTCGCTAATCTTACCGAGTGATCCTCAATGCCCTCACCCTCTTCCCCCGGCACAGCCCGAAGCCTCACGACATCGGTCCCCTTCACCCTTCCCTACCTTATCTACCTCGTCTTGTTATTCCAATCCTCCGCGGACCATCCGCATCTATCATTCGCTATATGAAGATCACCCAGCATTTGATTCGAACTGGAGCCTTCAGCTCGCCCATACCGGCTCTGGCCTCGCGGCTGCACACGCCGTCGGCGCCTTTTTCCGGAATATGAACTTCCCATCGACCCAAACACGTCGTCTTTGCCGACCCTTAGTTCCGTCATATTTTGTCGTCAATGTGTTCTCGATCTTCATACATCTGACAAACGTGCGCTTTATCCGGTCATGTCACTGGCTGTCCCAAGCTTGCTTACCCCATTCATTACGGCCTTCCCTCCGAGCGCTTTCCGCTTTTGGCAGGACTGGTTCAGCATCGAGGCGTAATGAGGCATTCCTTCTCAGGCCCACTTTCCTCACCTAAGTAGCATGTCATCGCCTGAGATCACCTCGCCGCATTAACTCTCCACCGCAATCGACTGCGCCGTGACTCTACAATATTGACACGCACCACCTTTTTACGGATGCGGCGCGCCCATACAATACAGAGAGCTCACTGTCAGACTGCCCTTCGATGTTCGGTTTGTCCTGGTGATCCGGTCTCGTGATTGGCGTAGTGTCCTTTCGAGCAAACGTCCTGATCAAACGGTGCTTCTCCGAGACCACGCACTCATCCATCCGCGCTCGAACGAGATCAAGGTTCAACACGTTTGCCTTGCCATTTTCCGATATTTTTGGCTTTGGTATCACAAGACACCATTTTTGCTAACTGAAATACTCTCCATATCTGAACATGACGTAAAGTCTGGGTCCGGAAATTACAGTGTTGCTGTCCTGCTGCTGGCTGCCGGCCCGCAATAATGAATCTCGCCACTATTTTATCGGAGCAAGTCTTGTATGCAAATACAGACTCCAATGACACGTCAACTATATCAATCATCGTGAAATATGTGTAAAATCAAGGGATCGTCTCGCTACGTGGCATACACCTGGTTTTATATACGATCTTGTGAACATTGTCCCCCAAAAGTTTGGGCATCTACTATCTCTGAGGTGTCCACGGAAACGCACAGGTCAACCACTTCGCGTATCAAACTTGGCAGATAAGGAGAGGTACCATCTTGTCCACCGAGTTGCCAGTGACAACGCAATGATGAGGTGCCCTAAACGTTTACTTCTATTCCAAGCACTGTACTGGATCTTGGATTCGGTCGGGTCGTTGTAAAGTACAAGGCATGGCCCTGATCTTCTTATCTCTGATCTTCTTGCACGATAAAGACAGGAGGACTATCGGCACACCAGAAAATATGAAAAATCAAAGTAAAATCAAGACAATGACACAGCGTCGGACACCCATCCCTTGACAGATTGTTTTGGTTAGGCTATGTGGGCAAGGAATCGAACATGTAGCCATGGTGACAATTCTGCCACAAAGAACCGCTAGGTTTTCCGCAAGATGTAGCAAATCCTTCTAGCTTCTAGTCCGAAAACCTAAAATAATTTTTTCTGTCGTACCTACCGCATACACGAAGGCACAACAATAAATAAATACCACGTCGGCGCACATTTTAGTGTGCACCGGGAAAAACGTGTCTCGGATTTTCCAGCTACTAGGCCACCCTCGGTTGCGATCATGTATCTTCTTTGTATCTCAAAGGATTGGTTAGATACTGACAGGAGCCCAACGGTGGTAGGACTAGTAGCAGGCTCAACTCTTACGCGCTTGTGCTTTCACTCGACCCATGACCCTTTGTCACTGTTTTAGAACTTATGTGGATCGTCGCTGTTGCACGTTTCGGTCGAACTTACAGTACCATGGAACTTACAGCCGAATTGCGCTCACACGTGCCGTAATTGAATACCTTTCCTTCTCAGAACGTACTATCGCGCAGGGCCGCGGCCTGTGGGGGGTGCTTTATTTCGTTGGCTATTGTATCTGTCTTCTGCTCGTGCTCATTTTGTGCTCGGATCACTCGGGTATCGTTCATCTCTATGACCCGTTGAATTGAGATTCCACGGCTTGATCGGCATCTGAGACTACACCAACGTACACTAGATAGAATGATATCTTGGGCCTCACACGTTGGCTACGTTTTGGCCCTTAACGGCACGGCACCCTTACTGTACCGCCTGCTTTCCTCTCAGAATAGGCACGGAGGGTGCCTGTCAAGAATCAGTAGCGTGAAAAGCTCGGTTTGATAGGTCCCAGAAGTGGCTTTTGCCGAGCCTCCGAGAGGTAAACAGGCAAACACCAAAGCGTCGATGGCAACCGCGAATGTTCCATAGGTCTCCTCCTCAATCAGCGGCGTGAGTTGTGCGACTGCTACGTGTCACGCTCCCCCTTCTTGGCGTGTATATTGCGGTCTTACGTACGGCATTTACAGCGCACTGCAGTGCGATATCAGACTACTGTACCACGAGAAGTGTGGCGCAGTGACTGTCAGGAACTAGATTCCCATAAGTCCTTCCTTCGACATCGCACGTTTGTTGTGAGCGCCTAAGAGTGTCCTGTCCGCCCCACTTCGACGCTGGGGTTGTGGACAAGTGATCCCTACTCAGTTGTCGCTTTCACTTGCCCCCCAGGTGAGAACGACCGCTGCCGCCGTTCGGGGCCTTGCAGTCATGTCCTTTCATTTGCGCAGCGGCCCCGGACGCGTCCACCTCGGATTTCACCGGTGGGGCAACACTGCGGCTCACTGGCAGTACGTCAGAACCCATAACGCCTGCCGATACTTCGCGTGCGTTATCGCGTTGGAGTGCCACCGTATACAATAGCTGAGACCTTCGGCAGGGTGCACGTTCTTGAAGAAAGTACGCACGTTTCCTCCAGTTCGTTTAGCGTTTCCCTCGGTCGCTGTCATGATTGCCACGTGGTAACACCCGGGATTGAGCACTAGTATTGTGGGGCACGGCATACGACTTTGAATAGTTCTGGTCCACATGCAACCTCTGGGTGCCTACCGGATAGTTGCTATGCACTGCACTGTGGGACGCGCAGAAATAGGATATTTACCACGTATTTTTGCCAACAAATCTGTCCCTCCGTTTTAGTTGAGAAGTCCTTCATCTTTCTCTAGTTTCCAACCTAGTCTCCAACTAGGGCAATTGGAATTTTCGACAGTCAGTTGCCACGTCAGGTGTTACAGCACCTGACACACCCCACACGAAGACTAGTCACGAGCACTGCTCGTTTCATGGCTCAATTTGGAGCCATGATTTAGAGTCGCTCCGCAGTTGCGTTCGCCTCTCCAATGACTGTGGGTAGTTGGGGTGAGAGAAGCTAGTGAACAAAGGTGCACCGTGGCAGATATTCTGAAAAAGCATGTCGAAAAGGCCAAGGCGAGTCACCGGCGCACTGTGCGCAGAGGAATCACTTGAGTAAAAAGGACGTTTACGGTGAACGTGAGGATCGTACGCGACAGAAGACAAAGTCCCCGCGGGTCTCGGACGGCGGTTGATGCGGCATCGATGCTAGGCATCCACTCGTTCATCGTCGCGATCTAGAGGCACAAGTGGGTCCAGGGAAGGCGATACCCACCTTTGTTAGCCGAACACGCTATCTTCGCCGTCACCGCCGGAAAAGAGCTCGACGAAATCGCCGATGACATCTGCGGAATGCTATGGAAGCTACCAGCATCGGCTCCAAGCTACGTCGGCCGAGGGCTGTGCAAGCGGCCGCAGCTTAGGCAAGGCGAAAGTACCGGCTTTATGGTGACGTTGTCGACCGGCACTCGATGATAGTTCACATATACTCAGCTGTGAAGCTGTGAAAGTACCAAACACCATCGCGCCTCCTGTCGCCTGTTTTTTCTTTACCTCTACCTCCCCTTTCTCGACCCTGGCACGAATCCTCCAAACCAATATTAGAATAATGTCTGAAACCTTACCTCTCGATGGCCCATCAGCTCTACCGCCGGCAAGAGATATACCCTCCACATTTATGGCTAGTTTTCGTAGTTGGTCGGTGCGAGTTTTCTCTCCATCTTTGTGCTGCATCTTGACCATATTTCAAGGTGGGCAGTAGGCGAGAAGGGGGCTGCCGCTAGCGAAGAACGCCTATTGAGGTATCTCGACAGGCTGCTGCACGTACTCTCTTCGCTCACACCTTTCCAGGCGGTTACCTTTCTTCCGATCGGCGACCTCTCCACACAGCTCGCCGGACAGTCCTGTAGTCGCGCACAGTGAACGAGTCCTGCTCTCTAAACCCAAGCATTATCTCAATTCTCTTGCCATCAAGTCCACGACCCCTTCCCCTGATGCGCCACCACCCGCCGTCTTATTGCACGGCTACGGTGCCGGCCTGGGCTTCTTCTTTCTCAACTTTCCCGCCCTCGCCCAGTGGGCCGGCATGCGCGGAACGTCGGTGTATGCGGTCGATTGGCTCGGTATGGGTCGCTCGGCGCGTGTGCCGTTCCGCGTTCGTGCGAAACGCGACCACATTTCGGAGCGCGTGGACGAAGCCGAGTCCTTTTTCGTCGAATCACTCGAAGAGTGGCGTGAGCGCACTGGGCTAGAGAAGATGACTCTGATCGGGCATTCGCTCGGCGCGTATTTTAGCACAGTTTATGCATTGAAGTACCCCCAGCGCGTGCATAAGCTCGTCCTCCTTTCCCCCGCCGGTGTCCCACGGGGACCTGATACCACATTACCGTCAAGAGAGATGCTCGATAGACAAGTGACGGGAGAGGATGGGGCCGTAGCGGCGGATAGCTCGCGGGTGGCCGCGCTTGAAGAGGAACAGCGGGTCGAGAAGAAGAAGGAGACTTTCGGACGGAAGTTATTCACACACCTGTGGGAAGAGGGTTGGAGTCCATTCCAACTAGTGCGTTCTAGTCTTTTCTGGGGACCAATGCTCGTCGGCAAGGTGGGTCTCGGCTCCTGTAAAGTGCGGCTTTTGGGTGCTGATGGCCGACAATACAGTACTCTTCTCGTCGATTCGGTGCCTTGAACGAGGACGAAACGCGCGATATGCACGACTATATCATGAATATCACCCTTGCAAAGGGTTCAGGGGAATACTGCATCTGTTAGTTTCATTTCTCAGTGCCTGTATTGCTCTGGATCTTTTCCTCCTAGCACACATTCTGGCGCCTGGAGCCTACGCACGCATGCCTTTGGTGGACAGGGTTTCGGCGTTGAAGATGCCCATATCCTTTGTTTGTACGTGTTCCGCAGCACTCTCCTTTCCCTCTCGCTAAGGCCCGACGCAGACGGGGAGCACGATTGGATGGATCCCAGTGGTGGTGTATCCTCCATTGACAATCTCAAGGCTGCGGGAAATGAGAAAGCTCGTATGTACATCGTGCCTCGTGCTGGACACCATGGTGAGCCCTCAATTCGACAATCACTCCCGTTACCTTGCTTGACATATCCCCGCGCTGCCAGTGTATCTAGACAACGCGAAGGCAGTAAACAAACTATTGCTGAAGGAGCTCAATGAGTAGCATTCACCTATGGTACTCGCTCGTGACTTTAGTAGGGATTCGTTGCTCTGGGTCAGTTGCTTAGAAACGTATCAATAGCCATAGTTAGTCTTAATCTGAACTTTTCTGACTTTCTTCGTGTCCGGGATGGGCGAGTTGGATAACCTGACATGAGCACGTGTGAACTCGAAGGGAAGCGCCGGACAACGATCTGCATCTATTTCTTAACGGTATTCTACTGCTAGCGGCAACTGTTCTTTTTCTGGGTCACGGTTGACGTTGTTCTGACTTTACGCGATGGGTAAGAATAAGAACAGAGGCTTCGACCTAGCCAAACGACAGGAGAAGATTCTCAAGAAAATGGCTCAGCCTCTATACAAAAGGCCCACGGATTCGGCGTATCTCGTCATAACAGAGCCGTTTGGCATGAACCCGAGTCCTGCGGCGAGAGGAACGGTGGATCTAAACAGGCTATCTTCCTGGATCTCGTGGGTATTTCGGCAGGGGTCCGTCCTAGAAGCTGTTTACACCATGTCGACGGTCAGTTGAGCATCTATCCAACTGTCTGTCTAGATGGTTCTCGAGCTCGCCTTAGAGGGACGAAGTTATCATCAAGATCTTGGAAGGTCTCGACCCCGCTTTGATGCTCGGGAAACACAGATACTATAACATTCTCAATCGAGGCTGGTCTGACCCAGATGCCGCCTCGTGCGTATTTGAATACGATTACCAGGCCAACGGAGATCCTTCTGCCCGTGCGTAGAGCAACGTTCCCCATCGATTGATGAATTCCAAATCGAGTCGTGCTCTTAGATAATTGGAGGGAACACGTAGCGTTGGATGCAGCCGCTCCGCCGGGTCACTTTCGGAATCCGTATCCAGCACCGACTTGGGCAAGTAGACCATCGCAGCTGGCCGGTCTGGTACATTCACTCCCCGACTCTTTGCCACGTACCCCCCCGCCTTCACCTGGGGCAAACTCCAACCTAACTCAACGAGGGGAACATGTAGAGCGTAAGCTGGGTCTGTTCTCCCGTAGGTGCCAAGGTCCTTTGTTGCTTGTACGCGCTGTATAAAAGTACTAGGGGAGCACGACGAAACGAACAAGACTTCGGTGAAGCCACCGTTCGTAAAGGTTGAGCCCACTGCTTCAATCAAGTCCGAGGAGCCGGGTGAGGATGTTCTCTCATAACATATATCCACAGGAGCTTATAGAACAACAGCCTATGAGCCAGACCAGGCGCTGAGAGATGAAATAGCGCGATTGAGCGGTAGCGACACCCAGGGTGGGCGTTTTTTTCCTGCTATTTCAATGTAGGTTTTACGTGACATGGGTTTCTTTTCGCAGCGATTGTACGCGTCAAAGAAGAACAAACAGTCGATCACTCTGGTGAGTTTGACGCTTGTGTTGCCTTGTGACCGTTGACATTACGGATACAAGATGCCCAGTTGCTGCGCGTCAAGCAGGAGCCCAGGGACGTGCAGTCCGAATCACTCGCCATCGGGCCTTCCCAAGCACTTTTGAATGAGTGGTCTCGCCTCCAATCACAACAGCAGCAACATCTTGGTCCCGGTGTGTGTTGATGCTTTGTATGCAGGTTACATGCCCTCATCATATAATCCAGCCACACCGATAAAGCGAGAACCTGGCGATCCTCAGCTTACGGCGCAGTTCCCCACAGTCCCTCAATCACCAAGGGCTACTGGATCGCGTGAACTCACTTCGGGAGGTAAGTGACAGTACGATTGGTGTCGAATAAACCACATAACGGTTAAAGAGCAACTGTCCCCCTTCGAGAAGACCAAACGAGCACCAACGGCGGGTGAAGGTAAGCACACCGAGCGAATATCATGAGGTCACTGCGCCCACAAGCGAACCCCTCGATGACAGATATGCAGCCTTGGAAGAGGCTAAAGTCCGAATTCGACTAAGAGTCGAATGGTTCTGGACTCACTCAGCGATCACACGATCAAATCAGAATAAGCGGTACACAACGAAGACAATACAGACAATAATTATTACAGATACCCCAGATACAACCACCGTGTAGCTGTTACCACTCGAGGGACTCAATAGGTTGTAATGGGTTGGTTTTGTTGTGGGGCATTAGGAGAGTCAATAACCCGTTCGGGGTACCTGGGACGGTAGACGGGTTAAAAGTTTTGAACCATCACAATTAGGGAGATCTACCTAGCCTTAATCCTCGCAGCTAGATCTTCCTCGTAAATCTGATCACCTCCCAGCTGATTCCCTAGAGTCAACCACCTTCCAAACGGTTAGAAAGTAAGACCGCATTTCGAACCCGTGCCAATGACTAACCCTGGTCGTGTGTTGTGTTTTCGGCCAAAAATTTCAATTTTGCGTCCTCCAGGACACATACGCTCAATAAGCCCATACGCTTCGTCAGGTTTGCGACTAGTTTCGCGCACTTCTGACACAATGACATCTGTGTCAAGGCCACGATTGGTCCATGATGGGAACTTAAGGTGGCCATTGTCGTCGTAATTAGTTTTTACGCCGACGAGCATGTGTTCTTTAGTATGATTGAGCCAGTGACCGGTTCGGCCCGTGCGAATGACGCGTTGGAGCTGTATGTTTTTCGCAGTGATATTAGGGAGTGCGCGCACAAGCTGAGAAAAAACTGACCTGATTGGTTTTAACCCAGACAACTTCGTCAACTCGAGTGTATCCCCACACACGAAGACACTCTCGACCGATCTCCATTGCACGGCCGGTGACCCACAGGAAAAGTAGACCCTCGTCTTGCAGCATTGGTATGGGCATCGCGCGCATTTCGTCATCGGTCATCGTTCCATAAGGCAACTGTCTCGTGTCCAACTAAGAGGACCACCCAAGGTGAGGAAAAACTGCACGCACACTCATGTGTATGTCCCACGGCGGATCCGCCATTATAACGTGGAATTTCCCAAGGACCGAATAGTCAAATCTTCTGACGTCGCAGTTGATCCACTGCGGAGGAAGCTAAAGCGACGATGTCGTGTAAGATAGAGATATCCAAGGTAGGACGGGTCCAACTAACCAGTGGTTCAAGTACACTTTTAGGGCCAAGTCCGAGAGCAAGCCTGTGGGGTTTCTTAACAGGTCGGTCTTCCCATTTCGCCTCGGAGCCTGCGTCCCCCGCGTCCCAGTCAATCTCATAGTGGAGGTATCGGCATGGTGCTTTCTCTTTGCCCCTACCTCCGGCGCCGAGGCCAGAGGGGAGTTGTGCCTTGGGCCATTGAGGGTTCATCTGGCCCTGTGCGGAGGGCATTGGTGGAATGGACGGGGACTGCGCGTAGGTTGGTTCAGAATAGCAAGTATTGAGATAAGAGCAATGCCCGAGCGCAGAGTCCGTGTGTGGACGGATGAGAGGACGGAAATGAACACGATCACATATGCCAGGCAAAGGTGTCGGAAGGGCAGAACGCGCTTTGATGCACTCGTCCTTTGTGACTTGCGCGCATATGGGTTCGAAGGAAGGTTTGATTGAACGAAACTTGTAACGGGGTGAGACCGCGTGGGGGATTGCGAGAAGAGAGAGAGGGAGGACTGACCTGTTCAGCCAACAGACGGCCCTTGGCCGTGCTCCTTTGCAGGAATGCGTACACCTCCTTCAGCTCTTTTGAGAGAATTGCAAGCGTCGTACAAGGCTTCTGCACTTCTTCCTCGTACGCGTCATCGACCTCGTCGCCGCTTCCGGCAGCAGAATCTGCATCCTCATCCTTCACGCGTTTCCGCTTCCCTGTGACCCGTGCAGTGGTTTCTGTGTTGCTGCTCGAACCAAGTTGCACATCTGTCACCGTAACGCCGCTGTCATCGCGGACAATGGAGATAGAGCCCCTGTCCCAACGCTTTGCGAGTGCATCGATAGCACATTCGAAGCGGGAACAGTCTGTAAGGCGAAACCTTGGTGTTGCCGGAGCAGCTGAGGTTGATCCAAAGTCGGCGAATATCGCGGCGGAGAGTAATTCAAGACTGCTGACTGGAATGTGGATTTTGGATGATGAAAATAACGAGTAGAGACTGTCAGACACCAGGTTTCTGAATTGTTCGTCTGCCATGGCTTGGCGTTGGAAGCCACGAAACTGCAACTGCCGGGGTGTGCGCTTATACATCCACCCGCGATCTAAACAAAATACAAAATTTCACTTGTTACACCGAATCGAGACATTAGGTTTACTGGCGACAGAGGGTCGTGCAACCAGACAACGCCCTCGCCTTTTACTAGGGCGTTCCGTGTTTGGCCCTCACTTCAATGTCGCTTTACCAATTTTTCAGCCCTCAGCTTGCTCTGAGTTCTTTGTTTTTGGATCTATTTTTACTCTATCTTTACATTCACGGTGGCACTTCTTTCCCGCACCAGTCCCACACTTTTCCCCTGCTCGTCGTGTTCAAGTTCTCAACCACTTGAACAATTCTCCTAGCTGAAAACTCGGGTTCAATCAAATTCATCTTCGCTGCGCTGTTCCAAAATGGCTTGCTGAGGTTCGTTTTGACGGTGCCTGGGTGAATGCCGACGCAAATGGCTTGGCTGTGTGTCTGTTGCAGATGCAAATCAAATGTCTTGATCACTTGGTTCAACGCGGCCTTCGAAGCACGATACGAATACCATCCCCCGCGTTGGTTATCTGTGACCGAACCCAATCGTGCACCGATGTGCACCCATTTCGCCAGGCTAGTTCCCTCCGCTCCCTGTGTCATCGAGCGTGGTTTCGGAAGAAATCTTGCGAAGTGTTTGATAAGGAGCAGGTGGGAGATCACGTTGATCCCAAACATTTCCTTTATGATATCCGCGTCGAGGTCGGTCGGTTTTCTTTCTGTATGCAGTACACCCCCTGTCATAAAGGCTGTGTGGAGATAGGGGTCCCGGTCTTTGGGTAGGCTATTCGCTAGCTGTTGTGCCGCGGCCTTGATGGTGTCCTCGCGTGTTAAATCGAGTGGGATCAAGGTCAGACGTGATTCGTCCATGTCTTTCAGAGGCGAGAGGATCTTTCTGGCGACTTCATTGGAAGAACCTGATCTGTAAGTGGCGTATACCGGAAGATGTGTGCTGAGGAGAAGATGCCTCGTCAGGGCGAGCGAAATACCCTGGGTAGAGGGGCAGACGAAGGCGAACGGGTATGGACGCATGATTTACTTTGTTGCGAGCTGTCCACGAGTTTCTTATATACAGGATATGATGTCATACTCGACGACTTGTGTTGACCCGGACCCCAGGCTTTGGCTTCATGATATTTGTCCTCTTCTCAAACCAGAATGCACGCTCACGATCAAGGTTGCATCATCAAAATTCACATTCACTTTGGCGTTGTCATTCGCATACATCATCGTCATCGACAAATGTCTCTTCTTCATCATTCCATCCTAGGGTTTCCGGAGCGATTCCAAGCTTTCGGAGCATAACTCCAAGGGTGTTCTCTTTCTGTGCTCCATGTTCTTCGTCTTCGGCGTCATTCCCCACCGTACCATGTCCATTCCGTTCCTCCCAGCCCCACCCGGCGTCACTAGAGTTGCTACGGACCTCACCTCCCTCCGTACTCAAATCGCGTACAATGCTCCAGAGTTCGTACGCAGCCTCCCTAGCAGCATCGCGCCACTTCACGGCAAGGCGCTCCAGATGACTCTCGTCTCTATCGCGTTTGATCTTGACCGCACGTCTCAAGAAAGTCAGCTTGCGCTCAAGAGTCATGGTAGCTTGACTCGGGAGGACGAGAGGGCGTGTTCCGTGTTCTACGGTCTTCACCAGCGGCGATCTGAATTGTGCAGCAGCCCTGGAAGAACGGACGAGGGTTTTCTGCGCTGTAAGACAGACCGGGTTGGATTCCGCTTTACATTTTGTTTGGGGTTCCTTGACTACTTGTTCCCGTGGAACCTCCCCCCGAGACACGGGCGTTACAACTTTCACCGTGGTCAACTTAACTGCCAGCGGAGAACGGAAAGGCGCCGCAAGTTTCTTGCGGGAGAGTTTCTGAGACGCGAGGGTGGCACGCCGGGGTGCGGGTGCACTTGGCGGAGAGGACATTGCCCCACCCATTTGCTATTCGTAAAATTTCAGGGAGGTGGCACAAAATATAGGATGACACCTACCATGCGTTTTACGGGCTTTCCAGAAGTCCAATCCTAACTCGCGTCGGATAAGATGAACTTGCAAGACACCTGTAGCGGCGTACCTCATCACTACTGTCACAGGCGGGGCGTTTAGTGCCAGTGGTATTTTGTTGAGGCGGTGAAGACGACAGCATATCCCCCCATCCAAAACTGGGGCCCGGACTGGACATGATTCTCGTCGGAAAGCCATAGGTCTCACTTGCGACGTTGGCCGTCCTTGCGCCAGCCTCGTCATTGGCTTTGGCAGTATCATATTCCGTCCGAGGTGAGGACGGAGGGGTAGTTTGACTAGTAGAGAGGTCAGAATGCTGCCCTCGGAGCGAGGGCGAAGAGTTCAAGTTGCCAGCTAGAGTGTCCGACAGAGGCATTGGAGTAAGAGCGTCAAGCCCCAGGCGCAGGAGGACAGGCTCGGAGGCTTCCCTTTCATCGACGATGGGCCCTGGGTGCGAATCGGGCATAGGATCACAGGGAGAGCACTGATCAGCGGCCATGGAAAGGGTTGACATATAGGCAGAGTGAGACACAGGTGAGGCAAAAGTTGCAACAGTCTGCTGTGTGGGTGTAATGAGCCCC
This sequence comes from Lactarius akahatsu, assembly GCA_021524915.1. Classification (NCBI taxonomy): domain Eukaryota; kingdom Fungi; phylum Basidiomycota; class Agaricomycetes; order Russulales; family Russulaceae; genus Lactarius; species Lactarius akahatsu. The sequence goes on from JAKELL010000004.1 coordinate 706,474, forward strand.
ACGCAAGTAGTGAGAGGAGTTACGGGTAATTCAGCACTTTTGCTGGTGCCCCCATGAACAGTAAGGTCGACCTCTGCAGAAGGAGGTGTAGCCAAGCACGAGCGAAGACCAGAATTGCAGGTAGCCATTGGAAGAACATGGAGAGTACCAGAATCTGGGCTACATTGCAAACCCTCGAGGGTAGCATTGAATGAATGTTTCTCAGGAATTTGGAGAATACTTAGTGATGCGAGTGAGATAATATCTTTACGTTCTTCTCTCAATTTGGATCCAGGTGATGCTGGTGGAAGTAGCCAGGCGTCCGGCATGGAGCTCGAGGATACCGCAGCCTACAAAGCGGACCACGGTCACAAGGGACCTAGAGCCCGCGTAGGCTAGAGGCGTACCGATTCACCATTTTCACCACTAGTGATGCCGTCTGTGACGGGAATTGAAGATAGCGGAAGGAGTATAACGTTCGTAGTTGAGGACGATGATGGTGGTAAGAACGCAGGCGTTGTGTCGAGGGTGCACATTTCCTTAGGTCCCGGGGACTGCTGCACACCATTATACACACCTATTTCAGAGACCACTTTCTCGTCGTCAACTCTAGACAATGTACCGCCGTAGCATACATCCTATGGAGAGATATGGAGATAAGAAATAGTCCGAGCAAAGATAGACCGCTCACTTGTCTGCAGTCATTTTCGCTCTTGTTCAGGTCAGTTTCGGCAACCTGCTCTGATTTGTTTGGTGTGTTCGACATCCGATGATAGATGGGTCAGAGGTAGGTTTATATATGCGTCCGACCGAGGTGTATCGTCCAAGGGTGTGATCGTTAGGACTGGGGCTCACGAGGGGTCTATTTGTCGAAGGGGAAAAGTCGGGGGGAACCTACGGTGCGAGTACCAATACCTCGATTCCAGATTCCAGAGTCAGAAAGCAGATGGCTGCACACAATCTGCTGGTAGAAGACGCATACAGTCCAGAGAGACCGACACGCGGGAGAGATGCCTTAAAAACCCGCGCTGTTTACGCGTTGTTTGCCTATTTCGCACGCTAGCAACTGTCGACACAGAACACAGTACTGTCTACTTGCCTGTCTACCCTTGGATACATGCGGGTGTAAGGGAGGTCGAGACACACCATCACTTGCGTACCTGCGCCTTAACCCTTGGGTCTCCGCGCTCGTTACGCTTCTTTAACTTTTCCTGCCGCTTGCTTAAACTCTCCATCGGCTCTTCATCAGGTAGGGCGGACGACCGGCCGAACACCATGGGCGAGATGAGCCCCCACAATTTATAAATCACGAAGGCAGGAATCTGGCGGGTCGTGCATCACAATAATGGCCGCAAAGAGAAGGCATAGAAATACCACAAGATATGTCCACCAAAGCCATTCCCCCAAAATAGCTGGTACCTACTTGAGCAAACCCTAAGGACGATGAGAAGTTGAACACTATTTCGTGGCCATTTTATAGACTCACAAGAGATATAAAGAATGTCGAACATCCACTCAGTCATTCCCGGCTGGTTCAGGTCTTCGCCGGATGACACCAAATTACCCGTCGAGTCACGTCTTGGCGTCCCTAATTTCTTCAGATGTTGATAGAGAAATTGAGAGAGTGCTAGAGAGAGAAAGTAAAAGATGACAGCTTTCTTTGAATCTCGAAGAGTTTGTCCTCGGAGCAAGATTCTGATGATCGTTGGGACCAGGTTACAAAGTAGTTGCCCATACAGCATATTCTTGATGGCTGCCTCATTCTGTGATGCTATTAGGAGCGTCAAACGAGATCTATGGAGAGAGAGAATACGAATGGCTACCTATTCGCTTGGCCGAAGCGTTCGCCATGGTGTATCCCAGCACGCGGATGACGTGAGTGACGCTGACGCGCAGAAATTATATCCGAGCCTAGCACGTGCACATTCTCGCCAATACTACAGCAGCCTGCGAGCGCCGAGAACCCTCAGAATGACTAGTAATGGCCTCAAAGACATAATTCTGTCTGCTGTACAAATTAACAAGGACCATCAGTTTGCGCTCAAAGTCTACACGGAGCGTTTGGAAGCCGAGCTCGAGGCGGTGGATAAACTCCTGGTACGCCAATGCTTGCTTCTTGAGCAGAGATTGTGAATGTCTAATTCTTTAGAGTGCTGCCGAATATGATGAAGAAGAATCGCATCTTGAGATAGCTGGTTGTATACAGGTCACCGGTGCATCCAAGCCCTCGGGGCTCCTATCCGCCACAGAATTGCTGTCGCAGGTAAAAATAAATCATACTACGTTCCGACTATGCAAAGTTAATAAGAGCGTTGACAGGATTCGCCCTTTTATGAGGATTCTGCCCGACGCCAGCGGTTTTTGGGCCTTACTGAATATCATCCAAGTAAGCGACGTCCATTTCGTAACGACTGCCGTCTCATTATAGGCCTCCAGTGAGACCCAAAGAACTTGAAAGCCTAACCGAAGCAGTTCGTCTTGAGAACAGACGACTCTACGCGTGTGAAGCGCAAAAACGGTCAGTTCAGTCATGACACCACCTTGGTTGCACCACCCGTGACAACTTTCCAGAGGAGAGCGTCCGTTTGTTTCTCAATATTCTATGAAAGATCTCGAGTCGACAGACGGTCTCGATTGGAGACGCATCGCCGACAAGGTGATTCTTCGCATCATCCTGATTTTGCTACCCATTAAGCCTCACTAGGTCGTTGCCGATTCTTCCGCCATATCTCAACGATCTGCAAAAGAGTGCAAAATACGTTGGCTGGGCGATCGGCATCCGAGATTCAATCACTCTACTTGGGATGAGTCTGAAGTTGCTGCTGCCCAAAAACTGGTCGAAGGTCGCGAAGACGGTGACGTTGACTGGGTGTCCATAGCAGAACAGCTGGGTGTACGAGCATCACTTACTCACCCACTTACGATGCTCACGGAAGTGAAAGACGCGGCGTACTCCCATAGATGTCATGCGACACGTCGTTGTGCGTAAGACGCACGTGTGGGATGCCGAATCTGACAGACGGCTGTGTGAGGCAGTCAGAAAATATGGTAAAGAGAGTTGGTCTCTAGGTACGGCTACCTGCAGTTTACATCTTGCGCTTGCATTGACGAGTGCTGAAAGTTGCGAGGGCCGTCTCCGAGGACGCGCAAATAAATTCCTGTCAGAACCGATGGAATCGGACTCTGGATCCATCGATTCGTAGGGGAAATTGGACCGCAGAGGAGGACGCTCAATTGCGACAGGCAGTCGACCTTTATGGACACGCCTGGGTTGAAGTCGCATCTGTGGTCCCAGGACGAAACAACGAACAATGTCGGGACCGATGGACTGAGAGACTAAATCCCAAAGTTCCAAGGGGGAAATGGATCGCTGAAGAAGACAAAAGACTGATTTCGGCCGTAGATGAACTCGGTGTTGGGAGGTGGAAGGAGGTGAGTGAACGGGTTGGCACGGGCAGAACAGATAATACGGTGAGCTTTTGAGATCACCGCTCGGTCAAGCCTAACTCCGAATGCAGTGTCGGTACCGATACGATTTCCTGAAGGGCCTGAATAGTTCCGACACTTCCCGCGCAGCGAGCGAGGCACAAGTAATGTCCGGTTCATCTTCCAAACCGAAGCGACGCACCCGCAAGGGAAAGGAACGTGATATTTCACGCGAGCCAAATGACGATGCTACTTCCGCTCAAGTTGAAGATGCGCCGCAGGAGTCGCAGGCACAGAGGCGGGGAGATAATCAGATGCAGGCGAGGCAAAGGGACCCCACTAGACCCCCTACGACGCAGCCCGAGGGAGACCCCCAGCCGCAACCTGCTCGAACCCCGAAAGGTTCCCGTCCCCGCCCCCGCCCCCGTGCCCGACCGCTAAACAGAGACGGAACACAGACCGGCTCAAATTCCGTGCAACAATCGCAGAACGACGGTCAGCCAGCTGTTCCCGAGCCAGCTGCTACCGGTATTATAGATCCCGCCCATGCACCGCTACCCGAAGTACAAGACACAACTGACGGCCCAAGTGGGGCTGCGCCAAACCTTGCGCGCAAACGGCGCCATACTGCGTCACGCGATGAACCAGATAATAAAAAACGGAAAACTCTAGACCAACGTCGTATCAAAGCCACTAAGGAGAAATCAAGTTCTCTGGGCGCAGACATCGTAGCAAAAGGTAATGATACCTAAATGCATCTAATGAAGTCTACCTTTCTGACAGGACTTACCAGCGTGCACCGACACTCACGTAGTGAACGCCTCTAATGTGGATCCGGTTTTGGGAGGTGAAGAACAGGTGGCGACGGTCACGGAGACAAGTGCAATGAATTCAGAAGTGACGCCCGAGGAAGAAGAGCCAGCCAAGCCGCAGAAAGCCAGTGACAACGCCAACTAGGGTTCAGCCAAAGAGATCAACACGAAGCTAGCTCTTCGTAGTTAGAGTTCGAGGTGGGCTTGACGGCTGCGCGCTGTCCTGGGTGACACACGACAATGAAACGGTGGTATTGGCGAGCATAGTAATGTTATCGTATGTAATACCAAAAAGCGGATAGCTAGATCATCATTAATTTTATGCGCTCAGCTTCCATCGCTTCCGTGGGTACACGGTGGCTTCCCAGTTCACAATCGCGCCCAATATTTCACCATCATCTGGTCCAACGACGTCCTCTGTCGCCAACAGAAGGTTTTGCAATGATTCCTGGACAAGGCTCGCGTTTTTTAGTTTCTTCTCTAGAGATGGCAGTGCTTGTCTCCTTGGTGGTGATGGCTGTGGCAGGTCAAATAAAAAGTGATTGACCACGGTTTAGAATGGGAATACGTACCGGAGTCCGAAGGTATGTGTGCTTCGGTGGCAAGTTTGGGTAGAAATGAGGAATAGACCGTAGAGAGCTCGGTATCGTAGGTGGAGAACTTTCGTCATCGGATGATAGAAGCTTCGGCGGTGGAGACCTGCGTCCCGCTGGAAGCAAGGAAACAGGCTCAGTGATAGAAGTGGGACCTTTGAGACTAATGTTCAGAAGAAGAGATGGCGAGAAAGTCACTTCAACGCACCACGACGCCTCAGCTTGGAAAGCTCAGAAGTTATTCGCAGGTCTTCTGTTTCCAGCCCGCACTCTTGGCATATGTCAAACATATCGCTGGCTAGCGGTGCGGTCCTATTGGCGAGATTCGCATAATCGTGAATCTTGCGGTGTAAATCCTGAATAACTGGGTTGGTCCTCTGAGCATAGTGAGACGGCGCTCAAGTGCATGGGGAACACACAGTTGATCACTTCAACCTCCAATCTTTCCAACGCCGCAGGCTCCGCAGAGTCGAAGGCTTCATGCTTGAGCTCTGCGGAGATGAAGCGATTCAGCACCTTGGAAGCAACCTCGGGGTCTACGCTAGATAATTCTTGAGGTGGTAACGCGTCTATCCACGAGGCCGAATCTTTCCTCCCAAACGGTACCTGAAAAGCCGGGTATACGAGGCTCTGAGGCCGCGTGGAGTAATTAATCGGAGGATATTGCTGGGTTGAGTATTGACCATAAGACTGTGGGTAGCTGAACGGTTGCTGTTGTGTATACGCCCGGGCAGGGGGCACGGTTGAGGGTAAAGATGACATGGATAACCCGGACCGATATCTGCCCGGAACTCTACATGATTCATCATACTCTTGCTGACTCCGATTTTCCACTCTGTCCCATTCCCACAGAACCATGACTGCTCCCTCCGAAAATACGGCAGAATACCTTCAGGCGCTCTCTGAGAGGCCGTCTGCCCCTCTTCGTACAGAGACGTTCCGCCAAACTCGTCCGAGTACCGTTGGACCAGATGCCGTTGAGCCCCCCTTTCCCATCTTCTTATCTGGAGCGGTGCAGAAGGGTTTCGGAAGAGGCGGGAAAGATCTCGGCTGCCCGACAGGTGAGCTCCCGATCCCCGTCGATCTCGTTACTCGGCTCAATCCTCTTTGACTGCAAGCGAACCTTCCCGATGAATCAATCACTCCGATGACTAGCGTTTGCAAACCAGGGGTGTACTTTGGCTATGCACAAGTCTACGGCTTAAGTGAGCAAGAGGGAAAAGTGCACCCGATGGTAATGAGTCTTGGTTGGAACCCGTTTTACAAAAACGAGCGACTTACTGCCGTATGTTCTCGCGACACCACATTTGTTACTTCCCTAGCTGATGCACAAACATGAAGGAAATACACATCATGCACGAATTCAAGTCGGACTTCTATGGTCATGACATGCAGGCAGTCGTCCTAGGTTATATTCGCCCAGAGTTAGACTACACGTCTAGAGGTTAGTGCGTCATAATGTCCCCGGAATCACCAGACCTATCCCTCTTTTGCAGAGGCTCTGATAGAAGACATCAACACGGATAAGCGCGTGGCGCTCAAATCGTTGTCTAGGGAAGCCTACATGAAATTCGGCGTTGACCCAAACCCGGCCAATGGTGGATTTGATCAAGAGAGACCCTCACTCTAATGGAATGTGACTTTTTGTGCAAAAAGTGGCACCTAATGATACCTGTACAGCTTCTCGAGTGCTTCTCGCCGTTATATTGCATCCAACGCCCTACCCCGAGCCCCTCAATAGGTTACGATAGTCTAATACCTGTATCGCGCCAAATACTGGACCGTCAGACAATAGAGTGCATGCGGATTGTGTAAACTGAGCTGCTGGTAGACGTGTAAAGATCAGGTGATATAGCGAGTGGGACACGTGACAATCTCACGCCACATGTTCCAAGTGCCGACAAACCGTGAAGTCAGTATTCTCGTCTCCCATCTGCGACCGTTATGTACAACGGTATTGGTCTAACCACACCCCGTGGAAGGTTCGTTTTCTTTTCACTATTTCTGCTCTTTTATTTAACCTTCTCAATTACTACCAGTGGCACAAATGGCTATGTCGTCCGCAATCTCTCTGTAGTACGCTCTCGTGACACACCAAATGACCGTGCAAACGCCTGGGATGCCGCTCCACCAAAGCACCGGGAACCAGACAAGGAAATACTGGAGCATGAAAGGAAGAGGAAGGTGGAGGTCAAATGCTTAGAGCTCCAGCTCGAGCTAGAAGACAAAGAGTAAGCGTTTTATCAACTAAGACGTGCCTTTTTTTCACGAGTTGTCCAGCTTTGAGGAAGACGAAATCGAGCGGCAAGTGACTGCTCTGCGAGAGCGCCTTCTAACCATGCTGCCTCCTCCCACAATTGCCAAAAATTTGAAGCCGTCTGATACACACGCTCTTGCAGCAGCGAAAAAGGTCGAGCTGGACAGGATGGCTGCTGCACTTGGCTCTCGTTCCGACTATACCGAGGGCGATGCCTTCAACAAGGAGAAGCAAGAGGAACTGCGACAGAAGCGGATCATGGAGAGGGAAGAGCGCAACCAGCGGCGGGAGGAAGAACGAAAGCGACTCTTAGAACAGAAGGAAAAATGGGCGCAGGAAAAACGCGAGAGGGAGCGTCTAAGAAGGCGAGAGGAGGATTTGAAACGTCGTGAGAGACGCAGTCGAAGCCCCGTGCGCCGTGACATGCCCCCGCCACCATCGCCACGGCGTCGCCGTCCGTCTTCACGCTCACAGTCTCCGCCTCCCCGACGGCGCCGATATGACTCGCGTTCTCCTCCGCGTGACCATCGTGAGTCCAGGCCACTCCCGCGCAGGTCCCCGCCGCCGCCTGTCTCTCGCCGCCATGAATCGCCTTCTCCGCGTCGTCCTCGCCCCGTTTCACGCACTCCATCGCGCTCCCCACCTCGTCGATTCCGCGGAGAACGCGACAGGATTTCTCCCCCACCCCGCAGGGGCAGGACAATGTCACGCTCACCTCCACCCCGTGACTACACGCCTTCGCCGCGAGGTGGCAGCCCAGCACGTAGGTCGCGAAGCAGATCACCGATGGATTCACGCTCCAGTTCACCCCATCCGAGAGGTGAGAACAGGAGATCCGTGTCAGTTGGTTCAGGATCGAATATGAGTGTGAGCTCGAGGAGCTCGCGCAGCCGGAGTAGGGATTGAGATGTCTAGTTTCGGTGATACGTTGGCTCCTGTTTTGTTCACCTCTTGAAGCTCTTATCAAAAGTTGCTTGTTTTCGGTTTCTTCTAATACACATGCCAACACCGGGAGGGGAGGATGATCCGATGTAACCGAGGCCGAGGGCTTAGAGTACATCAATGCATTGACGGTTCAACGTTCAGCCCGATCCGGCTTAATAACGCTCCCGAACTGCCTGCTGCCAACGAAAAGCCTCCTGTCCATAGAAGCCTTCATCAACCTCACACAGCAGGTGCTAGACTAGCGATTCGGACTCGTTTCCTTAGACTTCGGTACGTCCTCGAGATGTTTGATGAACCTTCATGGCTTCACACTTAGTGTCGCAAACAACCCCAGTTAGGTTCTGTTGAACAGTTGGACAGATATATACCTGTCATAGAAGCCTCTTAGAAGAGCAACGACTCGGACCCATGTTCAACTCACACTTACGACGAATTCCGTTCCGGGTGGGAAATCCACGCCTGTTCACATCATCTGCGTCATCCTCTTTTTGGGGGTCCTTGCGCGCCGTGCGTGCGTTACGAAGCTTTACTTTGGCCACTACCTTGGGCACTGCCGCGTACACCGTTGGTGCATTTTACCCACCAACCTTGGTAACCTACATCGCGCCGCGCGCTGCTCCGCCACCTCCGGACCCAAACTTGCCCGAGACGCAAGCTTACGTAGAGGCACTCGAGGAGGAGCTGCAAACGCTGCCCATATTACTCAAGCATCGTGCAGCGGAAGATCGGGAGGAATGGTACGAGACGCGGCCGTATCAAAAGTTTACTGAAGAACGGCGTGTCAACAACCTGGTCGCCGGTGCCCTCCGCGGGGCTGGTCTTCTTGCACTGCCTCCCCTCGTACGCGCACGCCGGGACGAATCAGAAGGGTTCATCGTTGTGCATGTAGGGCGTGGTCTTTGTGGACACGATGGATTAGTGCATGGGGGCTTATTGGCGACTCTACTGGACGAGGCTCTCGCACGGACAGTGAGTCACCAAGCGTTTTTTTTGTTGATGTCTTGTGTTCCAATCATTGGCGTTCAGGCTACGCAGAACCTTCCCGAGAAAATCGGGGTGACGGCCAACCTCTCCGTCAATTACCGCGCGCCGACCCGCGCCGACCAGGTAACACCAACGTCTACCTGGACACGCACAGATCTCAATCGGCTGAATTATTTCCTTTAGTTCGTTGTTATGAGAATCCGCCTGTTGGAAGCCAAGGGTCGCAAGGTTCGCGTCTCGGGTACTGTCGAGGATCTTGACGGGAATGTTCTCATCGAGGCTTCGTGAGTGTGGGCCCCCCATGATTTCTTGTACATCTACTTATCCAGGTGTAGCGGATTATTCGTGCAGCCAAGATACGCAAGATTCCTCAATAAGAGCGCAGTCCTCGAAAGGATCGGAGCCAATCCAGTCTCAGAGATGCCGAAACGTGAAGATGCTTCGTTATCCCGGCCCCGTACTGCTATTTAGACTCTTGTCATGTCCAATCGATGTTTGCATGCTACACTAGATGACAGATACCTTATATAATTCCAACAATTAGAAACCCCAAACGCTTTAGTGCCACTGGTGCTTCAATCTCGGCCTACAGTATGTGTAGAATCAAGGATTCGAAATCCCCGAGTCTCACACGTCGGCGCATCAGCAGTGATCTAAATACGATCGCCATCGTGATGTGCTATGCTTAGGTTCTTCGAGCGCCTGGTAAATTAACGTATCTAATGTAATACGTGTACAATTTTGTTTCGGTTGTCAAAAGGTTCTTTCACTTGTTCGCTTGTTCGAGAAAAAAAACAGGTTGAAGTCTCCCCGACATGATCATGTTGCGTCCGGCATCTCGTCAAGTCCAGCGTACATCTCAGCAGCTTATTCGTTGTCCGTCTCTGGTACGCTACACGTCTGTCACATCACAGACACGCTCAGAGGTGTGCTTGTTCCGTTGGACGCTTATCAACACCTATGCTTACTGTACCATGCCAAGTCATCACCATCAGGGTCACCCAACGCCCCCAACGTTGCATACACCGCGGTAACCCATCCTATCCCGGAACCAAATCCGGGCGACTGCACACGCCAAACGCTTGCGCTCGCCAAAGAGTATCTTCTCCCCGTCTACGCCCGGCCGCCTATCGTATTGGAGCACGGAAAAGGAAGCTGGTTATGGGACTGTGACGGACGCAAATACCTCGATTTCACTGCGGGTATAGCGGTTAACGCGCTGGGACACGCAGATGATGGCGTTTCAGAGGTAGGTCGCAACTTATTACCGACTGCCGCGTTGCGCGCCATAAAGAAAGCTGATTTGTGATTTCGTCTGATTACATAGGTGCTGAGATCACAATCAAGTAAACTTTTGCACACATCAAACGCATACTACACTGAACCCGCCGCGGCGCTTGCGTCCCTACTGGTCACACTTACGCAGCGCGAAGGTGGCCTGGGCTATCCAGTCGGGACTCAGCATCGTACGGGCATCCCTGGGGCAAAGGCGTTCTTTTGCAACTCAGGTACAGAGGCGAACGAAGGGGCGCTGAAAGTGGCACGGAAAGTAGGGAAGGACCGCGGCGGCACGACAAAGACAGAAATTGTTTGCTTTGAACAATCTTTCCACGGGCGTTCTCTCGGCGCACTGTCCGTTACCTCAAATAGCAAATACCAGGATCCATTCAGACCGCTTGTGCCTGGCATACGCGTCGGCCAACTGAACCGATCTGAGGATTTGGAGGACCTCATCACCGAGAATACTTGCGCTGTTATCGTGGAGCCAATTCAAGGAGAAGGTGGGGTCAATTCTGCAGATGTTGATTGGATGCGCAAGTTGGTGCGGCGCGCGAGGGACACTGGTGCCGTAATCATATTTGACGAAATCCAGGTGAGTGCTAAATTTGACATTGGAAAATGCCGAGTTGGGGTAACAAAGGATACCCCAACGCCTTGATCGAATTTTCTGCTCGGATCCGAGACATGTCCGATCAGGAGATGAGGAAACTGCGTTGCTGACGAGATATGTATAGTGTGGCCTATACAGAACAGGGACCCTGTGGGCACATTCCTCGTGGCCGGAGGAGTGCCACCCCGACATCGTGACCATGGCAAAGCCGCTGGCCAATGGCTATCCCCTTGGCAGTGTGCTGATGCGAGATGCCGTGGCTGAAACAATGACAGCGGGTACGAGTATTCTCATGATACTGGGAGCGTTTCGATGAACTGTGAGAGACAGGTACACACGGAACGACATTCGGGGGCTCGCCACTTGCTTGTTCGGTCGGGTACCACGTCCTAGACCGGCTGAGCCGACGCGAATTTGTTTCGAACTTGATGGGGACATCAGCACTTCTCTTTAGTCGTCTGGAACTCCTTTCTGAGTGGTTTCCAAATTTGGTCGGACCGATCCGGGGACGTGGTCTAATCATCGGGTTGGTATTACGTCGGGAAGGGGATCCCCAGCGACTAGCTGATCTAGCGCGAGAACGGGGTTTACTACTTTTGACCGCTGGGAAGGACTGCGTGAGACTCGTGCCCAGTCTGAATGTTAGGGAGGAGGAAGTTTCGCATGCGGTGGATGTAATCGAGAGCTGCCTCAGTCTGATGTAATTCATAACACAGCCAATCGGATCGTTTCTAATTCCTAATTTCGGTCGGCCTTACGGTAGCTATGCTCTCCATATAAACACCGTCCACTTGCGCGCCTTGTCTTCTGTCTCAATGGAAAAACTCTCCTCGCTCGCAAAATTCACCGCGTCCTGCCCCTTCTTGGGGCGCACCAAACCCTCCTCTCTTCGCACCTTGTGCACTTCTGCCTCCCCTCGCTTTCCTAGTCTTACCAGGCTCACGGAAAAGGCTACAGAATGCCCCGTCATGGGTGCAGCTCTTGCCAAACGGTCCGGACAGCTCGTCCAGGGCTTTGCTAGCTTCGCGCAGAGCGTTGACGTAGTCAAGATTCACCAGGACAAGGGCGTCGACGTAACGTCTGGCGGCATCGAGAAGTGTCCTCATGCTAGCAAGGCACTCGCCGCCGCCCGGACTGCGGAAGAACTGTCAGCCGCGAAGAGACGCACTGACGCCCTTAAAGCTGCCAGGCCCCTTCACCCGGTCTCTGTCCCCAAACCACCTCAGGCCACTTCTGCTGAGTTGAAGCAATGCCCTGCCCACGCTGGCGGTTTCAACTATGAGCAATTCTATGCCAGCGAGTTGCAGAAGAAGCACGATGACAAGTCCTATCGTTACTTCAACACCATAAACAGGCTTGCGAACAAATTCCCTGTCGCGCACACCGCGGACGTGAAGACGGAGGTTGAAGTCTGGTGCGCCAACGACTATCTCGGCATGGGAAACAACCCCGTTGTGCTTGAAACCATGCAGTATGTTCCTTTTCCCGCCCATCGTTACCGAGTCTCACTCTTTGAACGTCCAGTCGCACCCTGAATAAATATGGCCACGGTGCTGGCGGCACCCGTAACATAGCTGGTAACTGCTCTTGGCATCTCAACCTTGAGAAAGAAGTAGCGGCCCTTCACCGCAAGCCGTCAGCACTCGTCTTTTCGTCCTGCTATGTCGCCAACGATGCCACACTCTCAACTTTAGGTGCCAAGTTACCCGGCTGCGTCTACTTCTCCGACTCGTCGAACCACGCGTCAATGATTCAAGGCATCCGTCACTCTGGCGCGAAGAAGGTCATTTGGAATCATAACGACCTTAATGATCTCGAGAATAAACTGAAGGAATGGCCGAAAGAGACCCCGAAAATCATTGCGTTCGAGAGCGTCTACTCGATGTGCGGAAGTGTCGGGCCGATAAAAGAAATTTGCGACTTGGCTGACAAGTATGGAGCCATCACCTTCCTGGATGAAGTGCGTTTCTACCCCAAATATTCCTGTTCTGTGTAACTTAGGTATTTTCAGGTTCACGCCGTTGGCTTGTACGGGCCCCGAGGCGCAGGTGTCGCCGAACATCTTGACTACGATCTCCACAAGGCCGCTGGTCAATCGCCTCGCCCTATTCCCGGCACTGTAATGGACCGCGTGGATATCATCACTGGTAATGTTATTTTAAGAACAACTGGCAAGGTTTTGCTTACATATATTTTATAGGTACTCTTGGGAAAGCATACGGCGCTGTTGGTGGCTATGTCGCCGGGTCCGCTAAATTCATCGACATGATTCGGTCCTACGCCCCAGGCTTCATCTTCACGACTTCTCTCCCTCCTGTGACCGTCGCTGGCGCACATGCATCTATCGTCTATCAGAAAACCTATAATGGTGACCGCCAGCTCATGCAATGGAATGTCCGTGAGGTGAAGAAGCGCTTTGCGGAACGAGGAATCCCCGTTGTCCCCGGCCCAAGCCATATCGTTCCCGTCCTGATCGGTGATGCTGCTCAAGCCAAACAGGCATCCGATTATCTTCTCGGGAGGCACAGCATATATGTTCAAGCCATCAACTTCCCCACCGTCGCTCGCGGCGAGGAACGTCTCCGGTTTACCATCACACCTGGTCATACTCTTGAACAGCTTGAACACGTTGTCACCGCCGTCGACGATACTTTCACTACACTTTCGATTAAAAGGGAGGCCGACTGGGCTGCGATTGGCGGCCGCTGTGGAGTCGGCAGCGCAGTAAAGGAGACCATCACGCCGATCTGGAGCAACGAACAACTTGGCCTGACGGGTCCCTCCTCACTCGCTCCGAAGACCAGGCGAGCGGGTGAGTCGCGCAAAATGGATGCACACGCGATTGCGGTGGCTAGGCAGCAGTTCGACGAACTACTTGGCCCTGTCCAAAAGGAAGACGCCTCTCCCTTAATTACCATCTCTGGCCTTCGCATGAGGACGGGTGTGACTGGACGCCGTCCACTCGAAGTTCCGGCAGCAGTGCCTCTCGCGGCGGCAGCTTAGGTCATTGTTGAACGACTGAGTGTCATCATTTCCCGTGTGTGGAGCGCGTGTTTGTCGTTCTTTTTTTTTTTTACCCTTCGCCAGGTTTCATACCATAACCCCTCCGTTGTTGTATTTTTTACTCAGCCTGTCATGTAGACATGTAGGTCTGGGTCTGTTGGCAGCATTGAAACACATGGTGCTATAGCTTGTAGCCCATTGGGGGCCCCGGACCCACTATGAACTCCAAAACTGGAATAAACCAGAGTGACTGCCCTATATTACTCTGGATGAAAGATTTTCAGAAACCATATACAATTGTGACAGCCGGGGGAAAAGTTGGCGGGCAAAATTGAGTCGGTTTTCTTTCGAGCGCTCTTCGAATTCGCAACCCTTGTCGCAACCTCCACTAGCCCGCTTCGTAGGGTGTCTGGTTTCCACGACGTGTATTTTACTCGCTGGATACTTCTCTTTGGTGTTAGAATTTTTTTTCTCTTTTGCGCATTTCTTTTCTGTGGCTCGCTTTGTGGGACTTTCACTGGAACTTCCCGTGGGATTTTGAGAACCCTATCCCACGACTTCGTTCCGCACCATGGTTGTATCATCTCGAAATGACCAAAGGCCCACGCGATGTGCAACTTGGATGCAGTAGCGTCCTCCCGTTGCGGCACATGAAGCACATGAAGCTTGAAGCTTGAATTACTGAACCCTCACTAGCAAACATGTTTGACAGTGTACTCGTCCCAGTCCACCCGCGGATTTCAGAGCTTTACAATTCAGTTATAGTGTGACAGCGCGGATCGCGCCATGTTCGCAATTCTGCTCCTATCTCCATTCGACCACCATAAAAACTCTGCTTCCTGGCCATGTTCTCAGTGTTCCTGTGCCCACTCTCTGCACCTCTAGCCTTCTTGACCCCGGCTGGCCCTCTAATCATGCGCTACCAACCAATTCTCTGTCCTCTCTGTCCCTGGCAGCCGTGCCCCTCGTCAACTTTGCAACACCTCTCGTACCACCTTGGGATGACGGGATGATATACGTGTCAAGCACCCCTGGAATCACGTCCCGCCCAGCTGGGAGACCCTCGGTCACCCTCCCGCTGGCACCACCATTGATCTCCACGTTGCGCTCAAGCCCCACGATGAGAACGCCTTGATTGATGCGCTCTACGAGGTCAACACTCCCAGGAGTCCAAAGCACGTCCTCTCTAACAATCCTCTACGCACGATGTACTCACCTGTGTCGCTGTTCCGTTGTAGATATCGTACACACCTCTCAAGTTCAAAAGAGGAGGTCGCTCAGCTTGCCGCACCGCACCCAGACACGCTTGAGCTCGCCCACTCCTGGCTTGCACACCATGGTGTGCAGTCCTCATCCATCTCGACGACACACGGCGGCGGCTGGCTGACGATCACCGAGGTGCCCGTTTCCTGGGCCAATGAACTCCTCGGGGCATCGTACCAACTCTACCGGCGCACAGAGACGAATGACACCACTATTCTCCGTACCATCGGCTATGCACTCCCCGTGGCGCTGCACACACACGTGAAAACCGTCGTGCCAACGACGTACTTTGCCTCTACGGGCACTCTGTGGCAGACACCGCAGAAGCGCTCCCGTCGAAGGAACTGCGGATATGGCGCCGAGGCCCGCAGTCACGCTGGCGGACCTGCGCTGGCCTATATGCCGGCCGCGGACGCACCGGATATGATCGGGATCGTGGGCTTCGGGGGTGATTACCTGAGCATGGCGGATTTGACGACGTTCATGCTTAAACGTCGCACGGACGCGGATGACGCGACCTTAAGGTCGAGCGGATCAACGGCGGTAGATACAACCCGAACAACCCCGACGAGGAGCCGAACCAAAACATCTAGTATGCACAGCACAATGCTGTGCTCACCTTCCTGCAGCACCTCGGCAGCCAGTATGACGGCTTGTACATGTGGGTTTTCTGCCACCACCCGACCCGACCTGACCTATTCTCACTTTGCAATTTTCATGGGTTTGTGCAACGCTGCAGGCCGTGGAATCCCCGACATCTCTGCGCAGGCGTTCAAAACACTCTATTGTAAGTGCGAGAAATCTTTCATGGGTGGCACAAGTTGCGTAGCACTGGTGCGTTTTCTCTCCTCCCTCCGATTTTCCCGAGCACCCAGCTGACCACCGATGTACAGACCGTGGCGGGTATAATCTCGCTGCTCAATGACTTCTTGATCTCGAATGACAAGGAACCACTTGGCTGGCTCGATCGCTGGTTGTACTGGTTGTACGACGACGGACTCCATGGCCTCTACGACGTCACATCTGGCTCTTACCCGGGATGGGGCACAGATGGGTTCTCTGCCATCGCTGGATGGGATCCTGTTCGTCCCGCGGATTTTGTGTCTCTCCATTTTTGACGTTGGCTGATTTTCGGCTTGGTAGGCCTCAGGTCTGGGACGCCGAGATTTTCGGAGTTGCAGACAACAGTCGGGCTTGTTGATACCGATCCCGAGTAGTACGTGACACATAACAAGGGAACAAGACCAAAATTCCCGGGGCAGTTCCGCTCGCGATCAATCCTTCGGCCTGCTCCGCACCCCCACTAGCACTGGCAGGACGATCAATAAACACTCGATGCTGACACGCCAGCAAATATCGCCGACGGCCGTTACGCACGACTCGGAGGTTGGCCATTGGCTTGATCTATACCATACCTTCCAGGGTGACTGGAAGAGCGAGGGTAATGACGTCTTCGACACACCTGCGGAGGCCAACCCTTCCCCACCAATCGTGACACTTGTTCATCACCTCGTCTAAAACTTCATGGGCTCTATTGATTCCTGCATGGCCAAGTTCAAGTGCCATCTGCTCCTAATGGTAATAGTGACATCGATGGAAACTCGCTTATGGCCAAGTCAGTCTCAGAGACTAGCTTGAAATCTTCCGAGGCATCCGTGTCTGAATTTCGGCTGGGCCTGTTATTTGTAGCAGGACTACCGCTTCTCACCGTTTGTATCATCTACGTACAAACACCTAAATTCGAAGAAATCGATCTTGTTGCTAGTGGGTGACAGTGCACTACGCTTCCGAATCATTTACAAAGCTCCATGGGGAATGTCGGCGGTAGAGCAAAGGGGTGTGGTGCCTGGACGACGCATCCATCGACCTTGATAATGCTTGGTGTCTCAATCCTCTCCAACGCAACGGGTTTTTTGGAGGGTCAGAAGACGCCCTTTCGTACCCCCGGCTTGTACTACATTTGGACCCTCCATAATGACAACACTATCGGACTCTTTTGATTGTCCCGTCATGTGACATACAGTTGTATGTATCATGTGATCTGGTCGCATTCAACAAAGCTTGTTTCCAAGCTTGTTTCTGGTTCCGACTCTGTATCTCTCTAATGTTTCAGAGCCACAATTCTTGTGTGCTGCTATCACTGCCACGAAAAGAGTGAAAACGTCCGAAACAGCACTCACGACTGAGGTACATGTTTCAAGAGATGATCGGTGATCACGTGAGAACTAACGTCAGGGCCTTCAATTGGAACGACACCCGTTACTAAACACCTTCAAAAAACAACCTTTTCCTCCGTCTAATGGGTCTCTCGGTCTCGTCTCTTTTCGGTTCTCTCTCGTCTCTCCTTAACTGGAGTAAAGACAAGGATGTGCGAATACTCATGCTCGGATTAGATTCGGCTGGAAAGGTAAGCGGAATATTTCATGACGTATGCGGGGAAATTGTCTCATAAAGTGTTCGACTTCGCGGTCGTGCAGACGACAATCTTGTACAGGCTACAGGTAAACATGCGTTAACACTCCGCCTTACCCACTTTAACGGTTTTTTCGAAAGATTGGTGAAGTTGTTTCGACAATACCCAGTAAGTTATTGATCTAGAAATCGGATGATTTTTTAAAACTAATGAATTTCTTCAGCGATTGGCTTCAATGTGGAGACAGTTCAGGTAGGTATCTTAGCAGACCTTGAATTTTTCACACCCTGCTCATTCTAATTGGATGCCGTCAGTATAAGAACATCAAGTTCCAAGTATGGGATCTAGGCGGGCAATCTAGCATCCGGTGAGTGCGCGCCAATCCTGTTTCACCTGGGCTTCATATGTTGTCTAGGCCGTATTGGCGATGTTATTTCCCGAATACTTCTGCAATCATCTATGTGATAGACTCTTCCGACCACTCCCGGTTACAGACGTCTCGGTCAGAGCTATTAACGATGCTATCAGAAGAAGAACTTGCAGGTGTGCCCTTATTGGTATTCTGCAACAAGCAAGACGTAGAAGGTGCGCTCAAGCCGGAGGAGATAAGCGAGCAGTTGGGACTGGCAGGTGGTGAGAAGGGTCGTGATTGGAGTGTGAGGGGTAGTTGCGCTGTCAAGGGCGAAGGTATTGAGGAGGGTCTTGATTGGTGAGTCATGAACAATGTGCAGGCCCCGATCGCTAAAATGGGTTTTCAGGCTTGTCAATGTTATACAAAAGAAATAGGGCGACTTCGGTGGACCCTTCGTGCTCTCATCATATCTAGCATACGCTCTGCCGTTGAAACGGACAATGTAACCATAGTCTCTATCCATTATTCGTCTCACTGCATTGTCTCTGAACTAGATTTCCCTGTGTCAGTCTTTGAATCCGGTCGGCACGAATACAAGTCTACTACTCCATTATAAGCTATCGATACCCCAAGTCCATCCCCAACGAGCATCAGCATTCAAGTCACATTGCTGGCGGATTTCAGGGTCTCTTCTCCATACCCGAACAGTCCCATCATCTGAGCACGTCGCCAACATATCATGTGCCCAATCCACGCCGCCGACCTCGCCTTTTTGACCAGATAGCTCGATACCACCCGAGTCTGGCAGTATTGGTGGTGCAGCTAGCGCTGTCTGCGACACGTCGAATAGGAACGCAGAAGCTCCCTTGTCGGTTCCTGAACCTCCACTGACAAGCGACTTTCCATCTGGGGAAAGTGCCAGACGGACCCAGAAAGAGTTGGTGTGCATATTCGGGTGCTTGAATGTACCCTTTTGCGACAAAGGAAGAAGCGTAGATGCGGCGTAGGTATGCACTCGTGAGTCGACGCCGAGCCCAAAGAGAAGACCGGTAGTAGGGCCGGTCCCTACCACGACAGAGGCCAGTCCTCGTGCTCGCCGTGCGCCTTCGGTGATAGTTGGATCGAATGCAGACATGGTCGCTGGTTGCACTGGTCGCTTCTGCCCTTTGGCCCGAGGAGCCGAAATCGGTTGCCGCAGGTCCCAAAGTCGCAGTATACTATCTGCGAATTAAGAAAGCACCTTCTAGAAGGGAAAAGCACCGGCTTACCCGTCAAACGATCCAGCGGAAATGAGTCCGTCCGATCGCCCCTCTGCGTACACCAAACTTGTGACTGTCCGCGCGGTGGGTGCAAGTTTCCTCCTGCCACCCCTGTTTGCTTGTTTATCTTCACCATGTGCACCGTCAATGACAGTCACGGGTGAGTGGGAAGTGAGACCATGCGTCGTGCTCCCTGCAATGCGCAAATCCCAAACGCGAATCCCACCATCCCGCCCCCCCGTGCTGAGCAGACTGTCGTGCCGTGGGTTCCATGTCACCGTCTTCACGGTGCTGTTGTGTCCGCGTAGAACATGCAGCGTTTTCCCAGTGGTGATGTCTGTGATACGGGCAGTGTGGTCTCCGGAGCAAGTCGCCAACAAAGTGTCGTCGGGAGACCACTGAAGATCGAATATACCGTTTTCGTGGATATTATGATCAGCCCGCTTCGGGTCTGACGTAGACAATCGTGACAATCTGGCCGATGTGCATCGATTGGAATAACTGACCTCGTCCTAACTCTTCTCTTTTGGACGTGTCCCAAATGTACACTGTGCCCTGTTCTGTTGCCACCGCCAAATGTGGGACGGCACCGCGTTTTGCAGCTAACGTCGATCAGACCTTTGTCGTGGCCCACATCTTGCAATGGGGGGCATACCATGAGAATATGCACATGCATATGGTGGTGTCAAAAATGAGTTGGATCTCTCAGAAAAGCATTTGAACACATCGGTTTTGTGCGAAGACACATAAGCGCGCAGTTGTGAGTGAGTCGGTACTGTGGTCGTCATCTGTTAGGACTGCACTACGACAGATAGAAAACGAGACTTGCAGGGTAAAGAACGGGAGGTGACTCCTGGACGCGACATGGCCAGAGCCTGTCTAGCATGAAAGAATGTGCGCGTCCTACGAGCCGCGCAGAACGCAATGGGGCCATCCTCCTCTGCCTTATCCAATTCGGCTTCGCACTTCTCCTCAGGAAGAGGTTCCTGAGTGATATGTTTTAATCGTTTGAGCCTTGCACCCCCCTCATCGTTGAGGCGCGGCCTCTTGATAAGGGCACGCCCCGGAGGTGACGACACCCCATGAATGCCATGGGTAGGGCCCAAGGTAAGATTTGTACAATTAAAGAGAGCATCGTGCTGTGGTGGCAAGTTGGGACTAGACGGCATTGGATAAACGAAGTACAGTACGCGTCGCGTTGAACGCGTTCAGAAATAAAAGTCAGGTCACGTTGTCGTCAATTGACGCGTATCACGCGACCTTAACCGAGGGGACCGAGCCGAGGAAACTGCAACCTGCAGCCTGAGCCTGCAGACCGATTAACCCATGGCTTTCCGTTCTTTGGGGACAGTTGCAGCGGCTACAAAGTCGCTCAGAATCGGGTTGATTCCCGCAGACGGTATTGGTAGAGAGGTCATTCCAGTAAGCTCGTTCATCAGATCTACCTTTTTCTTCTTTTCTTTTCTTCGTGATAACTTTTCAACGCAGGCAGCCCGCAGAGTATTGGAGGCTTTGGGATCTGACCTTCCTAAACTCGAATTTCATGACCTATTGGCCGGCTTCGACCTTTTCACCAGAACGGGAACCGCTCTACCCAGTGAGACTATACAGTGAGTATGGTTTTTGAATTGAATTGTCCGTACATGTGGTATTGAACTCGCCTACTTACAGCGTATTGAAAGAAGAGTGTGATGCTGCTTTGTTTGGGGCCGTCAGGTAGGCGGGCACGAGTTCAACCGAGCTGATGCTCACATAGTGGCAGTTCTCCATCTCGAAAGGTCGCTGGATATAGCTCACCGATCGTGGCACTCCGCAAAGAACTTGATCTATATGCTAACATTCGACCCGTGGTGGCTGTAAGTCCTTAGTGGTGTCTCGTGAACATGGAATTGAGGTATCTCTTTATTTCAGGTGTCACCAAATCCCGAGGGAAAACCATCAGTTGATTTGGTCGTGGTACGAGAAAACACAGAGTGTTTGGTATGCCTCCGCTAGAGTTGCAGTGGACAACTCGCGAAAGACCCCATATAGTACGTGAAACAAGAGACCATGACGCAAACCGACTCCGGACGAGAAGCGCGCGCAACTCGCCTCATCACTGAGCGCGCGTCACGGCGGATAGGTCGGATGGCGTTTGAACTCGCACTAGCTCGACCACGCAAGGTGCTTCTTAATTCGATTCCTACGACCGCTCAATTTACACGGGTGCTTTACAGAAAGTCACCATTATACACAAATCCAACGTGCTGTCTGTCACAGACGGGTTATTCAGGGAGACCGTACGCGCGGTGCCTACCCTCCCCGAAATTTCTGGCCGCTTCGACAGTGTGACGATAGCCGAACAAATCGTTGATAGTGCTGTCTACCGGTTCGACTCCAGGCTTCAATTCTCCAGAGTGTAATGCTCACGCGGCTTATAATTTTTGCAGGCTATTCCGTGAACCCGAGTAAGCTGACCATTCCAATCGTATCCTTCAACTTGTTTGCGACTTCCCAGAATATACGATGTCATGGTTGCACCTAACCTTTACGGTGACATCCTTTCGTAAGTTCCATCGACCAATGCCCCTGAATCGAAGCTTCACTAAACTAGGGATGCTGCCGCCGCACTGGTAGGCTCACTGGGCCTGGTGCCATCAGTTAACGCGGGGGACTCCTTTGTCATGGGAGAGCCGTACGTTTTTCTACGTTCTTACCTCATTCACCACTGCCACGTATTATTCTCTGACGATTCCCCCTTCTTGCAGCGTTCATGGCTCTGCACCCGACATCGAGGGCCAAAGAATCGCAAACCCTCTTGCGGCGATAAGATCAGCTGCTTTAATGCTCCGCCACCTTAAATACGAAGACGCCGCGAATCGCATAGACACGGCGGTGGATCATGTCATCAGGGATGGCCGAGTCCTCACCCCGGATCTTGGGGGCAAAAGTAAAACGGACGAGGTAGTAGAGGCCGTATTGCGTAGACTATAATCGTGTCGAGTCATGCCAGTGCTTGTCATGTGTTTGTGGCATGTCCACACGTAAATTCCCACGGCCCTTGCATTCTTAGCCACCCTGCCCGACCCGCCATTGCACTTTGTCGTCTCGCTCATTCTGTTCTCTAAATGTCTATTCCACAAAGTACTACGACTCCCGACAACACCATTAAATTGCGACCTGTGAAATTAAAACCTCCACATCCAAGTAACTCATCCACCATGGTCGGAAACACTCCCAAAAAGGAGCCTTCGTTACCGCCTAGACGCGCCCCTCTCGGCGAGATCAGACCTCAGAACCCCCCCGTTCGAGAGCAATCGCAGCCCAAGAAACTCGGACGTCGTTCGAGTAAACCCATCCTTGATTGGTTCCAGCGAAAGCTTGGAGGGACGGGGAGAATGCGCCGCGCATCTGATGTCTCACACAGCCGAGTCGCTAACGGTGACCGTGGTGTATCTGCAAGGGATAAGCGACGGCCTGGCTTCCCTGACAGCCCCAGAGAACTGAGTCGCGTTCAGTCGACCCCTTCCCGTGGACGGTCGAGTGCAAGTGGTGAACCCAGGAGGCTCAGTCAGGTCGCCCCCTCTAGCCTTCCTTCGAGATCAACGGGAATCTCGATGAACACTAATGACGTGACAAACGACCTGGATGATGCAGAAGGGCGTGGGGATGTCTCAACGTACCGCTCCTCTGTTGCTAGAGACTCGATGTGGTCTCCGACTAGTAATTTTGAGGCAGACGAAGACGCTTCTCTCCGACCATTCCCTCCAAGTTCCCCTCCTTCGCCTTCTCCCTCTCGTTCGTCCTCTTCGGTCCTCTCAAACTCTCGTACTTTCCAGAGTATGGCGGCTAGTACCAAGCCCACAACCTTGTTGAGTGTGGACCTGACCGGAGGGATGGCCCATATTGCACAAGCTCCCCCTACTCCTGGAACAGCCTCCAGGATACCTATTCATCTGTGGTCAACTACGGGTGGATCTGGGCCCGGCTCTATATCGTTCTCCGCCCTTCCTCCATCGCCAACTTCATCGTACTCTACCTCATTCAGGCCGGACGCCTCTCATCCTGTTCAAGCCCCACAACACACCACACACCATCCTCGTAATAATCCGCGCCCTTCTTCTCCCCCCCTGGACAATGCATCCGTGCTCACTCTTGCGTCTTCCGCATTTGGAATCCCTGGTGCGCGAATAGGTGTTCCTAGGTGGTGCCAATGACGCCACGTCGTTCTCTCACTTCTCACAATTTGGTGGGAGCCGGCTGGGCGCTGAGGATCGTTCTAGTCATTTCATCCTCGGAGATGACCTGGATATGGAAGGTGATCGAGATGGTGACGCCAGTGTTCGCGCACTTAGGCCCCGAAGCTCAAGAAGGGGCAGCTGGGAAAGCGAGGCAAGTGGTTGGAGTGCGGGTCTAGGAAACGGGGGCGTAACTGGATTGTTCCCCGGGGCACCTGCCGGCAAGAGTCTTCGTTCCCTAAGCGTCAAGACCGGTCAGATGAGTGCGAGAGGCAATCCAAACGAGGACGACGAGGATGAGGACGATCCATCGGTCGATGCTCCTTCAAACGAAGAGCCCTTGGAACCCTCGACTCCCTCGGGAGATGGAGGAGACCACCTATCCCCGTCAGATAGTAGTTCCACTGCCCCAGCATCCCTACCCACTGTCAGCGTGGAACCATCAAAAGACGACACACAGCAATCTGCTGTTACTCCTACACATGTGCAGAATCTGGACTTGACAGAGTCACCGAAGATGTCATCTTCGGTGAAGACGAGTGACTGAGTTAGTTTGCAGAACGAGGTTCAGGGAGGTTCGGGATATGATTCCCTTCTACGCTTATAGTGTCTGGACTGCGAGCATTCTTAGTGTCATCGTATTTTAGTGATCTCATCTGTGTCATTTTATGTACTGATGGCGACCCCCTGTGTTCTTTTACTGCATTATACCCATGGTTGCCAATAGTACTTGCAATGAGCGCGATAGCATGCGAGCATGTCACCATCTCCACAATTGAGCGTCACGTTACGTTTCGCAGGAAACGACCTACACGAAACTTGCTTGAGACCCGCGCTGCTGGAGGCTGCCCCATTTTTCACCAAGGCGTATAGTAGAATCCATGGCTCATGCATTCATGTCTCAAATCTTCGTACCGGTGATGACGCTAGGGTCACGAAGTCGAAAAAACGCAAGTGACTAATACAAAGTGATTGGGCACAATTTTCTTCTCATAACCCAGTAGAGCTTGGTCATTCGGGAGTCGTAGAACATAACGATCCACTTGTTGAGTGTACCTGTTGAGTGTAACCCCGTTTTGGTTTCTAGGACAATATCAATCAATAGTTAATTAAGTTTTATGATAAGTAGCTTATTGTTAATATATTTTTTGGTTCGTAACACAACTGCACAGTCAACTCGTTCAGTGCTCAAGCCGTGACTGTATGCGCCAAGGTGTGAGTCATGACCACGACAGCTCGCGATATCGGCACGCTCATAGTTGTCGTATTGAAAGCAGTGGGTCTTTTCCTCTTGAAAACCTCCTGCGATCGACTGACCTCTTACCCTCTTACCCTCTTCAGCGTAACCTGCCCAACAAGAGACAATTCGGCAAGCAAGATCCATACTGTGTGGTTTTGCTAAACGGTGAGAGTCGCAAAACCAAGGTAATCAAACGAGGTGGTCAGCACCCAGAGTGGGATGAAGAGATCCGATTCACAATATATGAGGATTCTGAGGCGCTCCGAGGCTCGAGTGACGGCACACCCCCACCTCTACCCCCAAAAGCCGGCCGTGGTCCCAAGAAAATTCGAGGGGGCGAAAAGATGACTCTTGCTTGTTTCGCGGCCGACAAGGAACCAGAACTTATCGGAGAGGCGACGGTAGACCTAACGGAAGCTCTGACTAAAGGCGAAACAGATGGTACGCACTCGCTTCTGAGTGTGAAGTGCCAGCACGCTTACTTGTCACTCAGAGTGGTTCACTTTACTTAATAAAGACAAGTACTCTGGGGAGGTCTACCTAGAGCTCACGTTCTGGTCGAATGTGCGTTGCCTTGTCCATTCATCAGTGATCTTCATTGACTCTTACTCCCACTAGGAACCACGTCCCGAGAAGAAAGCCACACCAAGGCTTGCGATGGTGAACAAGCAGTATGGTGGGCCTGGCGTTTTCGTTCCATCGGAGGAAGCCCCTGGCCATCTCCAGCAGAGGAGTGGTAGTTTCCAAGACCGGGGCCGCCGGGATTCTGTGTCTTCTCTCTTGCCATCAAATTCATCGATGGGACTTGATTTGTACAAGCCCGATTATGAACAGACAGTGCGAGCGCGCGCACCACGCGGCGCTTCTATGGAACAACTAGTCAACGACATGGGTGAGCTGATGGTGTCAGATCCGAGAAGACGGGACACGTTCCCGGTGAGAAATCATCCGTCCGTCAGCGTCCTTCTATCCAGGGCTCATATTCTACACGCCAGCCGATGCAATCGGGCCTTTTCTCCCCGCGATCAGTGTCGACCTCAGGGCACTCTGTGGCATCATCCACCTCTTCCCTGGTCTTTCCGGTTTCGGAAAGCAAAGCTCCTGATACCTCAACTTCTAGTTACGTCCACAGAGCCATAACGCCGGCAGGACACCGACCACACCGATACTCGCTTTCGAGCAGCCAATCTCATGAAATTCCCCAGTACCAGCCTCCCTACGAGCACACACACTCATCTTCTAAGTCCTCATATCATCCGCCCCCCCGACACGGGCCGCGATACAGCATGCCTGTGGCGTCGTCGGGTTTCATGTCAGTCTCATCAACGTTTGATTCTACTCTGCACACGACACAAGCCCTTACCTCTTATGGGTCGGAGCCATCAGGGTTGGCGCCGCTTTCGGCAAATGCAACTCTGACTTTGCCAGGATATGTTCCCCGCCCGCCTCACACTCCCGCGCCAACAAGTTATCCGGCGCCGCCTGTCTCTCCGGCCCCCACGTTCTCAACTACATCGGTCTCGGCAGGCTCATTCCTGTCAACGGGTCTGCCACAGCAACCCCAAGCATTGTATGGTGCCCAAGTAGCATATAGCCCTCCTGTCCCTGCTCCTCCTGCGTCGCATTTTCCTATCCCCCCTTCGTCAACTTCCACTCCTCCCCAACTAGCCCCATCCCAAGTCCATGCAGGTCTCACCCAGCCAGTTTCCAGTCAATCGCAAGAGTATATTTCCCCTTCTAATCATGTACGGCACATTTCTCCATCACGCGTAGTGTCAAATCACGTCCCGGGTTCACGACCCCTGCCCCCGCAACCCCCGCACATCTCCCAAAGGCTCCCGGCACCTGCTTCGGTTCCAGCAAATCAAACCTACAGTCACGCGATCGGCACCATAATACCATACGGACAAAGCCAGGTGTCCCCACTCAGTTCCGATGCAGGGCTACCCTCGGTTCAGCAGAATCCACTTCCCATTCCTCCTGGACCCCCAGGGCCTCTTGGACCCGGGTCCCACATAGTACCCACCTCTCTGAATTCTGTCCTTTCCACAGGCCCACCTTATCACCATACACCCTCCCCATCACCCCAGCCCTCGCCCTCGCAGCAGTCGCCCAGATCTGTCTCGGGCAGACCAAGTCTGCCAGTTCCACCGCCACCACCGCCACCGTCAGCGATGGTATCGTACCACCAGCAGTCGTTCCCTCAATTGCCGATCCCCCCCGTTCTACAGCCGGGCTCACAACCCCAGTCACAGTACTTAACGCCTTCGACGTCTTCTGTAATGCAAGGAGGACAAGTTTTCTACCCGGGACCGCCTCCACGTCCGCCCGCTCACATCACTGAGTCATATAATCAAGCCGGCTTCTAGACTTCGAGCCGCCAGACCATTATTCCCCGCGGGTTTTACCATTTGGTCATCATGGACGTTGTTCTCTCCATCCTTTACGTATCGTAGCCCTCATGAGAGTTCACGATGTGTAGAATCGCAAACCATCACTTCAATAAATTGCAGAACGATTGCATATATTACTTCGTGAATAAGATCGATTAGAGCTTTGACCTCTTGTGTTCATCTTTCCACTCCATAATCCGTGACTCGGTGGCAACCAACCCGCGGCGTGCGAGGTCAATACATGCTTCCCGCCGTAGGTCATTCTCAGCCAGGCGTTGTTGGTGCTCGTGAGATAGCAATGCTGTATCAGCACCAGAGACAAGACCATATATGGTAACTACGAAGTTAAAAGTTAGCCGTAACACACCTGCGTGATGCGTGACAACCATGACTGACATATGGAGACCAGAAAACCCTTCAGAGCGACTGTCTGCCGTCTGACATTGGATGATCGATATTCAATATCTAGTTCCCCCCGTCGCAGACAGGTGATGAGACTGACCGAAAGATAGGCGATGTGTGATGTGCAAAAA
Organism: Lactarius akahatsu; assembly: GCA_021524915.1. Classification (NCBI taxonomy): domain Eukaryota; kingdom Fungi; phylum Basidiomycota; class Agaricomycetes; order Russulales; family Russulaceae; genus Lactarius; species Lactarius akahatsu. The sequence goes on from JAKELL010000004.1 coordinate 734,034, forward strand.
CCACTGAGCCAAGACCGAGTGCTCCATACCGTGCCGCACCCTATATTATGAAGACAGGATGATGGTCAGGGTCTGGTGACCTTGCTGGCAACCGGTGACCGCAAAGCACAGAATTCACTGAAAGTATTCAAAGGGCAGTATGACGTGCCATCATCCCAGCTTTGACCTGGAGGTTGTACGCCTCGTCTACCAACTCACGCCGACGAGCACGTCCGTCTGCACTCATGTTTTTGAGAGGAGCGAGAAAATATCTTAGAGAGAGGATGGTCGCAAGGCTAGATGAGATACTGTCGTGACACGTGATGCGTGCAGAAAACGGCACGGGTTATGTCAGGCGTACAATCACCGATGAGTACAATGGCTAATTCTAGACCACCCTCTGATATCGCCGCAGCCCAGCCCGGATTCGTCGCAAGAAAGTATTAAACATAGTATTAAACATGTGCACTTATCGGCGACAAAAAGAAAGCGCTATGGAAAGGAACGAGAAGGCACGAGAATCCTAGAACCCATCAGCGGGATCTCTCAATAGGCAGCTCCTACGAGCGGCGGATAGCAACTATACACACGCCGTGATAATATATTCGTTGGCATGATGGCCCTCAAGAATCGGGGTTGGGCGCGCCGTTGGGGTGATTCTATTGCGGATATTGAGTGCTCGATTTCGCAAATTCGGGGCGAACGCCTCGCATATTCGTCACAGTTCACGAAAGAAACTCCATCAACAGCTCAGGATGTGCAACCTGCAACGCAAATCAAATCACCTATCAGAAATAAAACCTGGGAGATGGCCCCCTACTAATATTGCGGTGCGGAAACGGCGTGGCGCTTGTATGAAAAGGCGGAGTTCAGTACCCTGAACGGGGACACGACCCACGTCTAAGACAAATACAGTAGATTGACAACAGAGTCGACCTCGTTCGCGTTAATTTAGCTCGCCCCCGAAGAGGGGTGCTAAGGAGCCTTTAGCAGAAGCGTGATCCGATCAACCAAAAGGACTAGGTGCGTGAGGGAGAGGAGGGACGGAGGTTCCGTGAAGGTCGCCAGTGGACATTGACAACCAACGGACAGCCATTTTGAAATGTCGCAAATGAGGGGTCGCGTAGCGCCAAACCGGCACATTTCTGACACCTGTTGTAAAGGAAGCCCCCCTCCCCCTCACATTTGAAGAGCGGACATGCCGGAAATGGTTTGCAGCTTCAACGCACGAGAGAACGAACGGGTAAACATAGTGCCAGCTCCTGTGTTTACCTCGAGAACAAGACACACGGCAAGATAGACGTGAAGTGAGCTACGAGTCCTTACATCAGCTTGTCCAGAAATTTTATGGGGTCCCGGAGGATTCCCGCAGCGGGAGCGACACGCGTTTGATCCATGTCCCATGAAGTAACGACAGAGGCTGACATCACGCACCTTCGTGGCGCTCGGCAAAAACTATTTTTGAGGTCGCAGACAAATGCGCAGCGAAAAAGCATTCTGTCTTGCTGTACAATAGCACATCTGAATGGAGCACTGTTATCGCCGAGCCATGCCTAGGAGCCGTCCCAACGTTCTTTGTATTCCTCATCCCCAATGGAGGGACTAGAAGTCCGCCACCCTCCCATAATGAAAAAAACGAGGACGCTGGACCAGCAACTTGATTTGAGTGATCATATTCAGGAGCATCAGACCTCCTACCTTTTTCTGACAACGTTATTGATCCCGCGACTCTGACCTGTACTCAAGTGGTCGTGGGCGGTATGTCAGGAAGAAACATCCGATGCCCTTGAAGGTGCGAGTCCGATTCGCGAGCAAGATTGTTTGCCATGCATGACCTTGGAAGGTGGCAGAACCAGGGTTCTGGATAAGAACACAAAGCGGTCATTTGAAAGAGTGTTACTCGAAGGAATTGACATGCTTCTCGAGTCCGTGGCCGAACCCACTGGTAGAGGTGATTGTGCCATCCTGTTTGCCAGAGGAGCGTATCCACGGTGAGTTCATTTGAGCGGAGAACTCAGACCGTTCCGTAGTAGATGTAGTCTGAGACAAGCACCTTGCAGGACGAAGCTGGGAGTGCCCTTAATTCGTCGAGGACACTTTGTTGGGAGATGAATGTGATCGAGGAGAGGCGATTGGAGACAAGGGTGATCCAGAACCGCGTGAAAAGGCTCGAACGCTACTGCCCCCAGCTGGGTGACAGTATCTATGCGTGAGGCGATAAGGGGGGCGAAAGTCGTTGAGGTGCTTGTGAGTCGTCACTGGAGTAACTAGCTCCCGCTGAGCCTCGAACGTGGGTCCTGGAGAGTCTGGCAACCTCGCTACTGCACTAACGGTTGTTGCATGCCCATCGGCGGTGGATGCTATCGAACGAAGGCTGGATGAAGATATCCCCACCGTCGTTACTGGTACAGAGGACAATCCATGACAATTCACTCGCCGCTGCCTGTCCTTGTTGCTATTGGGACGAGTCCAGACGTCGGCCGGCGAGAATGCTGCATCTCGGGGTGTCCGGGTGCTCCAAAAAATTTCTTGGAGCCCGATCCCGCAAGTCGGTGATTGTTGGAAATATATTCCACGCGCCTTCTGATGGTCGAGACGCGAACTGTACTTAGGAGCCTTGGTTGCCCCTTTGCGCAAAAGACGTGCCTCATTCGGTTGTAAATCTTCCATTGCTGACTGCAGGCCGCTGTTATCGGACCCAAATTTCGGACGATGAGAGTAAGCATTACGAGCTTACGAGCTGTTTACCTCTCCACCACCCTTCGCACACCACCGCACCTGACGCACGGACCTGGTCAGGCCACCCAGGTACACAAGGGCACCTCAGAAGAGTCGAAGGTGAAAACTTCCGACATTTCGAATTTCGAACCGACGGACGCTATTGTTCGGTGTAAGCTCACACCACCCACAACGAGCGACGGTGACCGGTCGGAGTTGATCATCGTGGGTAGGATGTCCCCAGCCGGAATCATAGAAGCTCAGTCCACATGCCCTCGACGGCCTTAGCAATGATGAGAGTGCTTCTATTACACGAAGAAACGATCGCGTCAACGCTGTATGCCTGGTGTGTAAACGCCGATCTAATTGTGTTGGGATACTCGCGTTCGATCTGAACTGAATATCGCTGCGGGCCAGAACTCTTGACTTCGCAACTCGTGCTCGTGCTCAACCCAGACGCTCATCATCCGACCGCGTGGATGGTTCATTTCCTGTAGGACATTCAGTTGACATTGTCGGCACTCAATCGCCATTTTGGACGAGAGGGCGGCCAATCAGGGAGCCACTGTATGGCTCGTGGTGCCATTGGTAGAACGAATCTTACGTGCACGGATCATATCAGAAACCCCCGGCAGGTAGTAGACTCGAGGAAGTGCGAACGATCATGTTAGTCCTCAACTCAAGAGTTTCATCTTAGTGCACAGATTGCAAAGTCCTCGCGACCAGACCCACGTGGCGATGACCGTTTGTCTTCGATGCCCTCAACCTCGCGTTTATAATTCAAATCCCCAAGTTCTAGATAACAGGCCCCAGCTCCCGCACTGTGAGAGGGCTTACCTATCAACCGAATTCATCGGGTCATCCAATGGTGGATTAGCCTTGGGTAATTAAGGAGGCCGTCCTTACACGGCGTTACCCTTTCTAACCGCGCTCCCTAGAACTCCTGAATGCCTCGAAGATCCTCCAGCGAGAGTGAGGGAAAAAGGGAAGTAGTTGTCCTAGCCCAACTAGGTAAAGGTCTCTCATTGATTCGCCCACCTTCAGTGATCCTGTTTGCACACCTCGTTACTTTCCTAGAGGCGAAGCCCTCGCATCAAGTGACTCAAATCACTCGCCGTGCGGAACTTGCTCTGATCCCTGACCTTTTTGTTTTGTTTTCGATTTCCTCATCTCGGCAAATCAGTCCTTACAACGTCCCCTACAAGCGACTGTGATCCTACTAAGCTATTATTATCCCGCGACTAGCTGGTTCCAGGGCCTGGTGGCTTGTGAAACATGATCTCAAATGAATGACACACGGTAGGCAAGGTTCTTGCGCGCACTAGCGATCAAGTCATCACCATCGTAATTCCAAACGACTATGGAGAACTCTGGGGTTATATTGGAAGATCATTTGTTGGTGCTCGCACTAGTCGCTCAAAATAATGACGACCCTGTGGGTGCACAGACCGACCTTGAGAATAGTTTCGGGCCAATTGGCTTTGGGCGCTTCTTACATGGGCGTTCTTAGGACTTAGGGTACCAATTATCGCTGGGTCATGCAGACGCTGAGATGGAGGTAGGGTTGTATTTCGAGACTTTCACTGATATCGTCCTGATAATTTGTGGCGTTAGCCTGGTCGTTGAGGCAAGCGAGAGGTTATATGTGACAGCTGAGATGATGAGGTGGGGAGGGAATTGCTACTCAATACGGACCTTGACTGACGATGTCCCTTGACACATGAAAGATCGTCGCACTTCATTACTTCCTTCCCCTGGGGTTCTCAGACATAGTGTTTCCAAGGCACGGGTTTACCGATCAACACATGCGAGTGCCATCCTATCACGACAACAGAAATAGATTTCTGCCCAAGAGGCCAAAGGTCTACCTCCGGCCCCGGACGAGAGAATGGAGGAGGGTTTGACGTGTTGCGTTCACCTGTACGGATATTATCACATCTCGGGCTATGGCCCGCTGTTCGATCGGATGCCTTCAATATCCGACTGGAGCCAAGCCGCCTTCTGCAGACTGCCTGTTAGGCCGTTTATCTCGCGCGTGTGCTCTTAGCGCCGGACTAGGAGCAGGGTAGATAGACAGGAGAGGCACAGGTTTGAAGTCAAAGCTTCAAAATAGTGGGAGTGCGATCAGAAAAAAATTACGGAGCTTGCGATCGCAACGAACAAGGGCAGGTTCAGACAGGAAACCGCGAGGTCTGCCGATTCGTGCGATGTCGGTGGAAAACCAAATGCGTATTCATCATGTCCATTATCAAATATTCAACCCGGCGGTTCCTGCAACCGGAGACGAGATGAACGGCAAAAGGAGGTTTAGCCCCTCGTTGCGTACGTGTCGCCCGCTGGCTGGTGTGAAACGGATGTGAGAGCTTTCAATCGCCGACAAGAACATGAGGTGACGACAGCTACAGTACACACAGAGGGAGTGGGTCAGGGTGAGTGCGCACCGTCACAACAAGACACATGGGCTTGGAGCTTGCGACGTTGATTGCGGCGTTGAGTCGCCGCAGTTCCACAGAGGTTGGCAGTGAAATGAAGCGCGAGTGGGGCGAGACATGTTATTGATGGGAGTCGAGGAAGCCAATCGCTTAGTAACAAGCGCGACGCGACGAATATGCATGGTGACCATGAAAGGAGTCAATATGGTGTGCCCTCAGGGCCGCTGCTGCCTGTCAGTTATGGGTGCGTGATTTTAATTTACGCACGGACATTTGGTGCTATCACCTGCAGGCGGTTAAGGCGGGGGGGTGCGAACGGAGGCTCCTGACGGTCAGGAGGCCTGAGCCACACAAGCGAGTGGTAGGTGAAAAGGGTAGCTGCTATTGTAGCAAGGAGACTACTGCATCGCCTTTTGGTGGAAGTAGATAGGAGAACGCGTTAAACACGGAGAGCAATCGCACCACAGTCTCGACGGTCGTGCGCCATCGTCGTCATACTTTGATAACGAGGAACGTGGCTTTTACGTCACAAGATTAATATACAGCGGAGCACCAGAGCAGAGCGAAGCCCGGACTTGGCGCACATCAGCACCGAGGCTCGATCCCTGGTACAGGTCCCCAACGAAGCCAGGTCACCGAGGGACGGCCGAACACGCCTTCAACCTGTATAACGGCGTTGAGGGCACATGAAACTTTACCTCGTGCCCCATTGAGTAAAGTGAACGCGGGAAATCAGCCGAGGGCGACACGCGCTCCGTAGTTACGAGTGAGGGTGTAACAACTCATGACAAGACTTATGAGCAGAATAATCTTTATTTTATTTTCAGATTGGCGGGAATCTAGTGAGTAAAGAAGTAGCCATGGCCAGCGACCGGTCGTCAAATACTCCATTGAGATGGGACTACGAAGAGAGGGTCAAACTCAAGGCAAAAGCGTGTTACCCAACGAGTAGGATAGTTCAATGCGAGCGGTGAATCAATCCAAAACTCGAGGCACTCCGCGGCGTCCAACAGTTACCCACGTGATCTCACATGCCCATCCCCCGGCGCCTCTTCCAGTTTTGTTGTCATTTCCACCCATAGATTGGTAACACTATGTCCAGGGCTGTCGCGGCAAAGCCGCAGTTTGTTGTGCGTGTGACGTTCTCCCACATGTCTGACTGTATTCTCAGCCCAACTTTTGCCTACAGCGTCTCCTCATAGCAGCGGGAAAGGCTGCCCCTACACCCCCCGTCGGGCCTGCACTCGGCGCTCGGGGCGTCAAGTCAATGGACTTCTGCAAAGAATTCAATGCTCGTACGGCCCACATATCCCCAGGAGTACCGATTCCCACAGTGATCACCATTCAACCCGATCGGTCCTTCACCTTCGTCACCAAAACCCCGAATGTTTCGTACTTCCTGAAAAAAGCAGCCAACATTGAGAAGGGAACCGGTCGACCTGGCCACGACATAGTCGGGACGGTCAGCCTGAAACACGTGTACGAGATCGCAAAGATTAAAGCCACCGATGAGCATCTGAAGCATCTGCGGCTCGAGGCGATTGCAAGCACCATCGTAGGTTCAGCGCGAACGCTTGGCGTACAGGTGGTACCCTGACTTTGGGCGCTCTTGTGGCCCCAATTCATCTTGTGATTGTGCGTGCGCTTCTAGACGTCCGCCTCGGGATATGCTGATCATGGGCCCCAGGGGGAGGAAATGCAGAGTGGTCCCAACGCGCGGGTTGCCGGTGAAGGAATTTTCCGCTGCGTTGATCTGCCCTGGCCGTTTTAGCTGGTGGCAGGCCTTCTTCGGTTTAATATCCCGGAACTTGTGAATGTTCGGTAGAATCGCAATTGCAGCTCGTTGTACCCCGGGTCGGCATGCCGTGTTAGAGCGTTGGAGAAAGATCACGCAGATGGAAAGAGATCATCGATTTGGTTCCCGAGATCGAAAGTAAGAGCCGCGGACACGTCGGATCGCTCTCCCAGTCAGAGGCTTCACTCCCTGCCTCGACCGGGGGACTCTCTCTCAAAGTCGTGACTGGGTCGTCCTCACGTCACCCTGAACGATTGCGTCTGCTATAGTGGCAGTAACGGTAGTGGAGGGCGCTGGGCATCTAGGCCAGGAGAGATGTCCCTTATCACCACGCCTCGCCTTGTGCTGTTCGAGGCATTGCTGACACGCTGTGTACACGCTCTTTGAGTTGAGACGCGACCCGGGGAGCGAGCCGCCAGACTCCCGCACCAGGTTGCCATATCCGTTTGCTCTCCGCAGCCGCGTGTTAGAGGTCGCTCTCTAGGCGGTGAGTAAATTATTCTTTTTTCCCCACTCAGCCATTGCGGGCTCACTGTGATTTTTGTTTTTTTTACGTGGTTATTTTCTCTTTGTTCCCCTTTCACTTCTTTTCCCTTGCTACAACCTCCGTTATCTTTGCCATCATTTGAATCGGAACTAATTCCGCTACGCTCAAGCAATGTGGGGTGTTGGGCATTCTGTCTCCCAAGCTCGGCGCTTACTGGCACCTCGTGTTGTTTTCCGATCAAGCTGGCCATGACCTGAATGCGGGTTCGGAGACTCGCTCCAATGAACAACGCTCCTGGACACGTCTACCAGCCTACTTCTCGTGCCGACACGCTGCGAGTCCTTTATTCAGCTTTATCGGTCACTATGTCCACCACGTTCCGATCGAATAATTCACCATCACCCGTGTGCGTGAATGTGTCCCCCCTGGGCGCATATAAAATGCCTGGCCGGAGGCCCCAAGTCTGTCAGTTCTCCAGACCGACTCGAGTTTAATTCTACTCTACCCCATCTCCACTCGCATTCAATCTACATGGCCAACACCCAGAACGATGTGCTCTCCTGGACCTCTCAGGATCCCAGACAGAGCCAGTTGTTCAGCCCGTGGGGCGTCGTCTACCGATTCCAGGTATGCATGATCGATATTGCACTTACTTCGATGTCCTCACTCAACCCCCCCAGACCGACACCAACGCACAGGGCCAGAGCACAACCACTGTTTGGCGGGCGATACGTGCAAACAAGGAGGATCGAGTGGCCAAACTTGAATGGGCTCCCGGTGGGGGCCTCGGACGCGCTGTGATCGGGAAGGTCAGACTTTCGCCGAATCCCACATTTGACATGTTTCTTATGCTCTCATTTGGTCATAGAATATCTTTCCTATGGCTGATTTGGTCCGCCGAGACCCACGGATGCCTGTGCGTTTTTCTGTTCGTTCCGATTCGTTTCTGTCTGACTCGGGAGATCTAGAATTCAAGAGTATTCAACGGTCCCGACGGTTTTCAGTACAGATGGAGACCAAGCACTAACAGCCAGGACATTGTGGTGAGTCTCTAGCCCTTGGACCCGTGAGGGATCTCTTGATCATGTATCCCCCCCAGTTACAAGATCCCAATAACAACGTGATTGCCTTCGTTCGCCCCACCCGGCCAACACGCTATCAGGGGCTTGGGGACGTATATGCGGAGCTTCATTTTGTCCGTTCGGCTGGCGCAGGCGTCGTGGTATGTGCCAACGACTATTTCAAACTGTTAATCGCGCTGACTCGGACCGATTGTAACAGATGCATCCACCGCTTATGGACACGGTCACAGTGACTGCGATGCTCTATAGGTTTGCGTCGGCGTTCAACTTGTAATAGGCGTCGCGATCCCGAACTATTTTGTTTACTAATTTAAAGAGGTTGGCCCGGGCAATGAATCGTTGGTTCAAACGTCGCGTGGGGGCGATTACTTATCTTGGCATTTCCATGTTACTCGTGTTTTACTCGCATATGTAAAGTTCGCACCACCATCATGTTCCATCGAGAAACATCCACACACGCGAGTTTCCGGCTGGGTCTCCGGCAGAGCCTGCCTGGAGAAGCGTGTTCAGCACGCGCAGCAGACGCAGGTCGTCTGGTCTCCCACATGCGCTTCTTTCTAAAAAGCCGATTCTAAATACAAATTCAAAAAAAAAAAAAAACGGTCTGACGTGACAAGGGCGAGGCGAGCCCCCCCCCCCCCTTCCCCTTTCCCCCTTCTCCAATTAGGCAGCTTCTTGTGGATCCCTCCGCTCAGCGACGACCACATCCAAGAGCGAATCAACGGTTCGAATGACCCACTCGGTGCCCTCGTCGCTCGCAAGCCAGCGGTCTTCTTCGCTGAGACCTTCGGCCGTGCGCGCCTTGAGTAAACCGAAAACGTGGCTCGTGAGCTGCGGCCCAACGCGGCCCTCGGCGCGGAGGCAGGCGACGCCCACGACGGATCCCAGCGCGCGGCTGAGGTTGCCCTGTTCGTCCGCCCCTCCCGGGAGCGGTGACAGCACGGAGCCGTACGACTGGATAATGAACGCTGGAAACGGAACGGTCCGTGAGTTGCCACCCAATGCCGCAGAGCTCGCAGAGAAGCACGACTGGGTGATGATGGAAGATCACGATCGAGGGGGAGGGAAGAAATACGTATTTGCAGCACAAGCGTCCGTTCGTGCGTGCGTGGGACGCTGTGCACTTTCCCCATCGGTCTCCGAGGAAAGGGAGAGCAGAGAAGAAGAGAAGAGAAGACAGAGGATGGACGGAAAGGGGGGACTGGGACGTACACACGAAATCGGGGTGGTACGACCCAAGTTTCTCGTGCAGTTTGACTGCGTGCGGTTCGTATATGGAGTTCCAGAGCGCCATGCCGTCGGTGAGGATGGCGTCGATGTTTTCCGGAGTTGCGTTCCTGGAAGAAGAAATGGCAGCGTTGTGAAAGGTGGTCCCCCCCCCCCCACACACACACACCCAGTGCGCCAGTCAGCGAAAAAAATACAACTTTGGACAAGTGAGCGAACACACGCCGCACCTGCGCGAATCGGTCCGCAAGCCAGCCTTGACATCCTTTTCGAGCGCGTCTGTCAGACCAGCGAGGGCGCCAATAATCTATACGTGAAAGAAAAAAAACAGTCGGTGGGGCAATGACGAAAAGGATAGGTGGACGCCACACACACGAGGAACGCCGACAAAGATAGTACTCTTGAGTGCGGCTTCGCGAATGAGGGCTGCCTTGCGCACGGCCTCAACGATGCTTAGTCGAGAGCCCTGAACACTCGGCTCAGAACGTGTCGCAAATCGATACAAGTGCCCAATAGATGTCGGGACATTTGCGGTCAACAATGTGCAAGTCTAATGAGAAATTGACATGACTGGCACGGAGAGATCCCATTAGTGATGCGCACTGTGAGGACCAACCAACCCGTCTCGGCTCCTTTCTGAGTTGCATCAGCGTACGTCTTTTGGAAAAGACGATTAAGCCGGGGCACTGAAGGGCCAAGATAAGCATCCGGGTTTCGCAGAGCCAATAACTGCTTGATAGGTGGTGGAAGATGTCTAACCATTAGAAAGGACGGCACAATCACAATTCTCCAGCAAGTCCTGACTACGTTCATCAACAACTCGAATAGCACCGCATCGTTATGAAGAACTCGTTCCGACTTTGCAATATATGGTAGTACCCTGTACTACGCCACAACGAAGTAACACACTCAGTAAGTGAAGTGATAAAAGTATGCGTAGAGCCCGGAGACAACCAGTGAACCAGCTCCAAGCACCAAAGGGTATATACAAGTGACGCAACCCAAAAGGTACGGGTGACGTCTGTCTAGTTGATGTAAATGTTCCCCAACTCATTGGGGGTGTGACTGTCAGTCATGAGCGAGTTCAGTCCATTGACATGATTCGCGGCAAGCTCATCAGGTGTCATCGCACCTATAACATATGTCAGCGACTTGCAATCTTAGTGATACTGTAACGCCTCACCGAAGTAGAAATAGGCCCGAATCTCTGATTTACCCTTCAAGTAATTGGTGGTCTCCTCAATGAAGCCCTTGATTCCGTTGTAATCGAGTTGATGGTTCTTGCCAGAATAATCCTATTGCAAATTGACTCAGCCCCCATCTACGCTAACGCTGAGGATGATGGAAGACTAACCTGTGCAGCATACTCCGTCAACCAGATCTCATCACCCGGGAAGGCCTTGATGAAATTTTCCATGAAGTTAATCAAATTCTGGGCGCTGGTATCGTAGAAGTGCGTGGCTATGCCATCAAGCTATAAAAGCCAATCAAAACAGTGAGCAGATTAAAACCAGTGTGAACAAACCTTGCCGCCTTTTTGTCTGCACTTCTTGACGAAGGACTGAATCCACCCGAAGCCAGTAGGAGAATTTGTGCACGCAGGCGAGATAATCTGATATCCAAGGTGTTGAAGAGGGTTGACGTATTGCATAAACAGCGAAACAGCCTCATCAACCCCCAGACTGCTTTGACTAGACAACTCAGGCCTGGGATCTTGTTAGTAGCCATTTTAACGAATAAGCCAGAAAACTCACTCATTGAAAGTAAAGACAATGTCGGCGTAACCAGCAACCAGGATACCAGGAGCTTTATAAGCGTCATCCGCACCCCAAACGTGGGGGATGAATTTGAAGCCACATTTGGAGACATCCACATCAACGTATTTTGTGAGCTTCCAGTTATACGTACTGGACAAACGAAGTCAGGAAAACTCTGGAATAGGTGATAAAAAACACCTACAATCCCGTCTGGCCAGTCTTGAAGTGGCAGATAGCAGATTGTTCGTTGTTGGACCAGGCAAGGCCGACCTTACCGGTGCGAGAGGAAGTATGAGGAGTGGCTACGGATGCATATGAGGTACTAGTGGGACTAGTAGGGGGAGGGTGTGGTTTGGTTGTAGAGGAAGAAGACGAGGAAGAAGACGAGTGATGGGAAGTGGTAGGAGGAGGGGTATACGTGGGTTGAGGAGAATGAGAGCTGGTAGATGGACGAGGCTTGCAGCGCTTCGCCGATTCACCGCGCTTTTTCTTGGCAATACCAGCGTGGGCGTAGTTAGGGTTACGAGCGACATGAACTCGTTCTACGGCTAGGGCATTTGCGGAAAGGGGGGTAAGCGAGATGTAAAAGACGGCGAATGAGACGACGGCAAGGAAGTTGATAAATTTGGTGGGAGCCATTGGAAGGAGAGATATGAATAAAAGAATGGAAGAGGCCGTTGGCCAACGAGGAGAGGAGGTGGGGGACGAAAGGTCAAGTGTAGCGACGAGCAGCTCTCTTAGCCTTGTTTTAAATAGAATGATTACATAATCTGTCAGGCAACGAACGGCGACTGCGCCGTACCCCTTGGCACTTGGCGGGCAGAGCCGAACCAATCGTAATCAGCAATATCTTTCTATTCCCTGTTTTTTTTTTTTTCATCAACAACGACCAAGTTTGACAACGACAACTGAAAACCAGTTCATCCCCAACTAATTCCACCTCTTGCCTCTAATTCAAAAAAAAAAATGTCTGATGCCCCCGCCGCCCCCGTCACCGAGCAAGGCGTGCCTCCGGTTACGCAGTCCGAAGAAGTTCCCTCTTTCAAGGTAACTCATAATCCCTTCTTGTGGATACCACCCTCCTTCACATACTTCACAGGTCTTCGTTGGAAATCTTGCGTATTCTACTACGGATGAAGGGCTGAAGGCGTTTTTCGAGCCCGTTCAGAGCGACATGTACTGACCTTTTTTTTTTGCCACCTTCCCTCTCGCTGGCTTCGTGCACAGCTCTATCTGCAGTCCAATGCTAATTACGTATCTTGCCTCATGTTTAACAGCATCTCCGCCCAAGTCATCCTGCGCGGAACCAGGTCCGCGGGCTATGGGTTCGTCGCCTTCTCCACAGCTGAAGCTGCCCAGAATGCCGTCGAGCTCCTTGATAAGAAGGAACTTGACGACCGCCCGATCATCGTCGAGATAGCAAAGCCGGCTGATCAGAAAGAAAGGGAGAGGAAAGACAGGAAACCACCCCGCAGGCGCACTGGCAGGCGAGGCTCCAAGGCCGTCCCCGGAGAAGTGACCGAAGCCGAGGCTAATGGCGAAGTCAAGACGGAGGACACTCCTCCGGCTGAAGGCGAAGCTACCAAACCCAAGAAGAAGAAGAAAAAGTCTGCGGTGAGCTTTTATGTGCGCTTTCTTCTGGAAATTCCGATATTCACCCTGCATTCAATCAGAGGAAGCCAAAGGCCACCGTGGCAGTTACTGATGGCGAAGCCGAGCCTGCTGCCCCCAGCCTTGAGGGCGAGCCAAAGCCTGCTCGCAACAAGCGCACTCTCCGTCCCCGTCGCGCTGCAGGCGAAGAGCCCACTGGCGAGCCCTCCAAATCGGTGCTCTTTGTCGCCAACCTTGGTTTCAACATCGATGACGTCGCGCTCACCGCTCTGTTCACCGAAGCCGGTATCAACGTCGTTTCTGCTCGTATTGTCCGCAGGCAGTACGGTCGTCCGCGCAAGAGTAAGGGCTACGGATTCGTCGATGTTGGCAATGAGGATGAACAGACGAAGGCCATTGCCGCTCTCGAGGGCAAGGACGTCGGTGGACGACCCATCGCCGTCAAGATAGCTGTCAATGCTCAGAGTGAGGAAGCCAAAGAAGAGGAGGCTGCAGTTGAGGAGGAAGGCACCCCCGAGATTGCCATCGTGGATACGTGATGGCCTCTAAACTTGATGACTCATGACCCGAATGTTTTCGATGCCCGTTAACTTCTTTCTGGATGGAAGGTTGTCCAAACTACGTGCTGACCGTCGTGTTTTTCGGCACGCTATTTGTTTCAGTTTTATGCGTGTTCTACCTCTTTGAGAAAACTCCTTGGTCTAGCACCGGTTCTTTTTTTAACTTGATAAGTCTGGATAGAGTGTCATAGTTTCGTACATGTACTACGACACTTCTTTCATGACATGATCATCACGCGTCGTATCAATGGCCAACGGAAGTGACGACGATGATTACCTCTCCGACAAATTTCTTCTTAATACTGATGAACCACAGAAGCCAAAGACCTATAGCGAAAAACGCAAAGAAGCTTTATTCAAATCTCGTCTCAAGAATGAACTAAACAGGACCAAAAGTCGCAGACAACTCGAGCTCGAATCGCGTGAAGAGGGCCTGTCCAAAAGCCTTTTTGAACGTGCAGAAGATGAGACGTCTGGGCGTGGATCAGAAAACAAAGCCCTCTCCATGATGCTGAAAATGGGCTTCAAGCCTGGCCAAGCCCTTGGTGTGACAGCCCACGCCGATGAGGGCAGCGCAAACCCATCTTCATCACCGTCCCCACCCCCTCTAGACCCGACACGCACACCACAGCGGGACATCAGCCCACCCCAGGAGACATCAGCCACCCAAACAGAAAGGCAATTAGTGAATCCGCTCCCTCTCAACGAGTGGTCAGGCACGTTACTGCGCTATTTTCATTTGATCAGTTCCATCCCCCTTTGTTCCCCTCTCTTCTATTTTTTTTTTTCTGTTGTATGTGCTTCCGCGTCACTAAGCTAGCTTTCTCGATTCATAGGGAGGAAAGGCATCGGCCTCGGCAAGCGCGCGCCTTCGCCCAATGAGCTCGAACGACTTACAAAGGCAGCCAAGGTGGCCGAAGAGGCGGATAAGGAGTCATTCAGGGACCGGACACGCCGCGAATTTGAGCAGCGGCGCGCAGAGGCGCGACTAGCGCCCGCCCAACTCACCTGCGCGAGTCTAGACGAGCGTGCAGGCAAGGAGGTAAGGCGTACTCGATGTCCTCCCAAAAATATTGCTCCGGTCAAAAGCTAAATCATTCCGCAGTTCAATGTATTCTGGCTCAATCCGACGAATCCCGAGTCGTTCCCGGCTGGTCTCATGGAGGCACTGTCCGAGATAGTCGTTCCTGCGTGGCGCGGAGACGGCTCGATAGAGGAAAGGCTGCGCACGCAGATGCAGGCCGATATGCTCGTCCCGCTTGACGACGATAGAGATCCCCCAAAGGACGCGGACCTGAAGACCGCACCCTGGGCACCGGAGACAATAGAAGAGGCTGCGCAATTTTTACGTTTGAACGTGAGTGTTGCCGTTCCTTTCCCCCTCAGAATTAGACCGACGATCATTGGCAAGCCCATGGAGCGCTTGAGCCGCGTTTTGCAGTATTTGCGTGCGGAGTACCACTACTGCTTCTGGTGTGGCACACAGTATAGAAGTGCGGATGAGATGGCGGACGAATGCCCCGGTCCTGATGAGGACATGCACGACTAGGCGAGAATATAGGTAGCCACGTCTGTTTGCATTCCACCAAATGATATGAATGAATGGTTACGAATGAAAGGTTACGAATGAAAGCCAAAAATAATCCATAAGAGTACAGGCAAGAATGATGGTACAGGTTCAATGACAGAGGCGTCGTGTAAGTTCGACCTGTAAGGACCGTGTGAGGTGATCAACACGCATGTCTGCTGGTGCAGGAAAAATAAGCGAATGAGGAGAGGAATCAATGTCCCAATATGCATATACGTAAGAGTCCATCCAATCAATGCGGGTAACCGAGCTGGTGGTTAATTAGCATCGGCGTCAGCAGTTGCCATGAGTCCTGGAGGATCTGAATCCTCAGCAGGGGATTCCGACAGTTCCGGTGCCGGAGGTGGGAAAATAAATGACGAGAGCAGAGCAGGAAGGGCGGGGATAGCAACAGGAGCCATTGGTTCATCCGATGCTGACCGGGGAAATGAGGCTGACGTCGGTGACATCTGTACCGATTTCCGGCGTAAAAATGTCGAGATGGGTGTAGTGGCGTGGATGTCAGCCTCCTGTGACCACGTCTCGCTTCCGCGCCTTGATAATCTCCCACTTGGGGAGGAACGCAGTCCCCGAGTAGCCCGAGAGCTGGGCGAAGGCACGGGCGAAGTGGATGGTGCCTATCACATAATCGACGTCAATAAACTTTGAAGCAATTTGTTACCATGCGTACCCTTGTCGATATGCTCGCATCGGACAAGGTCGGAAGGCTCCCTTTGCGCGTGATCTGTGGGAACAGCCAACGGGCTTCAGCCTTGACGGCAGTGGGATGTACGGCGGAAACGTACAGAAGTAACAGAATAAGGGGAGTATCTGCCTTTGCCGTGACGTGATACTCGCGGGATGTCAGACTCCATAAAGCCGACACGATCGCGTCGATCACAGTCTGTAGAGACGAAGAGATATGCGCCGGTGTTGAAGTTGTGTTGTTGTTCGTCGTCGTCTAGGTCAGACGAAGTGGACGCATCCGAATGAAAGCGCGGGCGGAGGTAGGGGGAGGAAGAAGGATTCCAAGACAGAGATGCCCCGTCTTCGAGTCCGAGAGAGGACATTAACTCTACGAAGGACGGAAGAGAGGACATCGTGATGTGGGGGAACAGCGGACGGCTGAGGGTAGTCGCAGCGGGGCAACTGGTGACATGATCGGATGTGATGAGGGGAGTATATAATGCGTAAAGCACACCCTAGAAACGGACTGGGCGGGAGCAGTGCTAGTTGTTAGGATACATGGGTAACATAGCAAGTTGCGCAGATGGGTGAGGCGCCTCAGTTCGAAAGCAATAATTACTTATCACGCAGTCGGCAAGGTTACAGCTGACCTGACCCCACTCTACTCCGCTTTTTGTTTGTGTTCCGAGCCTTCGGTACTGTAACCCCTCCGAGTCAGAGTCAAGGCTTCAAGCCCTTTATCTTCAGCTTACTCGGCAGGTTGTGCTTGTTTCTTGAAAAACAAGGCTCGCATGGAGTCAGCGGGTGCGTGACGCTGATGTTGTCTCATACAGGCGCCTGTCTTCGGTGTTTCGTCGCAGGTTGCGACGATGACGGATAGAAACATATGACCCGGTATCGACTGGACCACAATCTGACACGAATAGAAGCCGCCTGATGTCATCACGCTGCGACTGTACTGTACGGTAGTGATGGACCGTCCTGTCATATATTTTGCGACCATACACCGCGCTAACAACAGCGGGCGGGCGTCACGACCGTCACGGTAACGAACTAGATTGTTGGTATCTCTCGCACGACGACCATGAATCAACAACAAAAGTCAGCCAGGCTCTGCTGGCAACAACGTCAACTTTTTGCCTCCTCCAAGACAGGAGATGGAATATCTTTGTGCCGGTATGCTTCCTTATCTGCAGAGTTGTCGATCTCGTAACTAATGTAAACTATTGTGTGTGCATGGAAGACTGTGGCGCGAAGAATGACATCAAACCTCGAGAGCCTATTCGCTGCAGAGAATGTGGGCACCGTATCATGTACAAGAAGAGAACGAAGCGAAGTGAGTCCCTAGACATCCGTCCATGGCATTATTGCGTTTGTGTTCGTCGTGTTTAACGGTTCGTGACAGTGGTTCAGTTTGAAGCTCGGTAGTTGCGTTGTCTGTTACCGGATCAAAAATCATTTTTCCACGCGGTGGTTGTCAACGACCACCAGGGTCCTGCAATTAACTTAGCATAGCGCCAGTGTACTTTTTTCTTTCCTCTCAGTAAAAAAAAAAACAAAAAAAAAAGACTCATTCGTAATCTCTGCTCGGGCCGTATATGCCGGCCGATGGGCTTGACTCCATTGGGGGGCGACGGATGCCGACGGTGAGCGACGCTCTCGGAAAAGATCCCGCGACCACTCCTCCGTCTTTTCGTCTTTCCATCGTCAACGTTGTTCCTATCTTCTAGTAAATGACAGACTCCAATAAACGTACCAGGGAGCGTAGCCTCTCCGCTGACTTTGATGTGATTTCTTCGTTGTTTGTGCCCTCGCAATGCAGCCCGTCTCACGCGCTCCCTCCGTAGTCTGACGGCGACTCCCCTCAAGAACATCAAGATGATGCCCCCTCCGGCAAGCCGGGGAGGAAGAAAAACCCTAAGTGAGTGATCGTTCGCATGGATGTGCTTACGTGCACCGTCTGACACTCCTCAGTTCGCAGGCCGCACGCCGTGACCAGAACAGAATCGCGCAACGTGAATTCCGTCTGCGCAAGCAACAGCGCGTAATACTTCTTTCCTTTCCCGTACATTGCCAGTCCAATAACGTCCCTCTTCGTTCTTTTCTTCTCAGATTCGCGATCTCGAAGCAAGAGTCGAGATTCTGTCCGGTGGTAAGGATGAGGCCCTCAGTGAGATGCGGAATATCCTCAAAGGTACACCATACATTCCTGTCCGTCCGTGCTCCACTAAAGTTCCGTGGGTATCTTAGACCTCATGGCCGAAAATCATGTACTCCGCGGCTTTCTACGCAGCTTGAGCGAATTCATTGGTGATGGCGCGGGGGGCTTACTTTCCAAGCTTGGATGGTCAATGCAAGACTTTGATAATTTCGTCAACAAGTCCGAAACCGACACGGCCTACGAGAGCTATCAACGCCGAAAGCGGGATGGTCAAGCCACTTCCTCAGCCTCTCAAACGGCTCCACGAAAGCGTCCCTCCGAGGAGGACACCTCCAACAACCCTAAGAGGCCGCGCGGCCACAGCGAGCGTGACGATGCAGACCGTAGTGCCGATGCTTTCCCGGTCCTGATGCCCATGAACTCAGTTCCATCCGGCAGTAACCTTTACACCGGAAGATCTTCACAAGATGCCAGTCTATTTTCGGAGATCATGCGTGGCCCTAATGGTTCACCAATACTACTGCCTGGTCCTTCCTCCCCTTCTTACCCAACGTCCTCGTCTCAAGTGCCTCCATCAAACGGTAACTACCAGAACTCATATGTCAGCCCACTCAACATGTCAGTGGAGACCAACACTATGAACACCATTTCTTTTGTCAATAATGCTACCACGCCAACAATCCCACAGCAATCTCGCCCAAGCGTAGCTTCCCTTGATGACTTGGAACCTATCGACCCCAAAAACGTCGAGGCGCAGAAGCTGATTTCGTTCGTGCCATTCCCGTCCCAACCCTTTTACTTGCTCACCGTCCTTGGGCTTTAGATATCACCTGGATAACTACAAGAGAAACAGCGCTTATTGCCTTCCCGCCTCCCTTCGCCCGACGCTTGTCCAGAGGTAGGCTCCCTCCCGTTCTCAGCCCACGCCAGGTAGCTGACCTAATTGTCAGGACGGTTCCCCACGGTACAAAGGGCTTCTTTCTGGATCCAATTTATCTGGGTTACTGATAGGTTCGTTGCAGAGAGCGTCATCGATCGCATCCCCCATCCAGACCTCCGCGACCGGCTGATCCTACTTCGAGGCAAATTCACCTATTTTCCCCCTTGGAAACATCTGATTGAACGATATTTTTCACAGGCCGCTTCAATCTCGTCGATTGTCTGCATGACTTTGCATCTGCAGTGACTATACACGGAGACGACGTCCTGGCACATGCGAACTGGGAAATTGGCGAGTCATGGCTTCGGCGTTACGGGTTCGTTGGTCCATATATTTCGTTTACTGGGTCTGACCTCCCCCTGTCTCGGAACATACCAGATTCTTGGTAGATCCAAACACGCTGAGCGTCTCCAACAAATGGAGACGGGAGCACGGCCTGCCCGAATTGCGTATGGTCGATATCGCACCCGAACAGCAGCAGACCTCGACATAGACTAGTGACAAATTGTTGTCGCGACGACGGTCCCTCTCTCTTTTACCCCGTTGTCTTAGGGACATTTTGTAACCCTTCTTGGGGTCTCGTTGGTTTACGGGGCTCTTTCTCTTTTTGTGTTGACTAGGTATCGTTGGTTGCGCTAGGCTGTCATGCTGTTGATCATTGTATATATACTTGTCCTACCAACCTAATCCCGAATCTGTCTATCTGGGCATAGGCAGCGAATATGGAGCCGCAAATTTTGAAATGAAGTTAAGTCGCCTGACCATTGCTGATCACACGCCTCATGAATTTTACGCTGGATGATGACGATCTCCGCGATCGGAGCTCACAACACTGTTGCAAATGGCCACATCTAGTCTGTTGATTTTCGTGCCCCAAATTCACAACGACGGGCACGTGAAATCGTCGACTACGGAGAAACCCAGGCAAATCTGCAATCTCCTGATTCGTTTCGTAAGTGATTGAACAAATGCGGAATGCGAAATGGTTGCTTTCTTTGAATCTTCGTACTATGATAGTTGGCTTATCAGAAACGCCCTGGACAGCAAATTGTAGCCGAGAGATGATAAAATAAAAATCCACAATAGCGACACCAGATAAAAGATGAAAAGTAGTAGGGAGTGGGGGGATAAAGTCTAGTCAATCAATCCCGTTATGTCTTTACTTTCCGGCAGGTGCACGCGAGACACCTCGCTCATGAGTAATCTCATGAACGTCTGTCTAGGCCGAGTCGGCCAATATACATATTCTAGACGCTGGATGTTCGTCTTTGTTGTGCAGAAGAATTTCTCCGATATTGTGATTCTTGTTCTTCAAGTGTTCCTCTGCGGAAGGAATAAGAGGTACATCGTGAGACACAGCAGTGACCGCTTACGGTAATGGATTTTCTTGTATGGCCGTGCAAGATAGGAGGGCGAGAACATTCAAGACTAATTGGCAAATGAAGACCACACGCAGGGCATCTGCGTAGGATTCGATGGCTAATTTTCTTAGCACAGGGTCTAACAATTTGACCTCATCTGTGGAGTGCCTTTTTCGTCGTGAGCTGGAACTCTGGCGCGTCGATAACGCGGGTTGGTTCACCTGATACGTGAGATGAACTATTTATGCGTCAGCGGCTGACCAACACTCGAGAAGGGAAGGAAATTACCTCCTCTGCGTTCGGTCCATGGATACGTTGTCGCAGCTTGGACAATAAAATGCTTTGGAGTAAGGTCCCGCTAAGACTGACCCCAAGTACTTGCCCAGTGGTGCGAAAAAGATAGGTGACTGTGGAACAGGTTAGCCTGCGTATGAGAAGCGTGCGTCTTACTTACTCCCGGTAGCCACTGCTACGTCCGTTTTAGAAACACACGCGATGAGAGCCTGGGGAACATGAGTTTACGACGTAATGGCGTTCGTGAGAATCCTTACAATGAGGGTTGATGTAATCACGCTCGCCATTCCGAATCCTTGAGGAACAATGTCAACCCAAAGGTGCCATTGCGATGAATTTTCGCTCCACATCGCTATCTGAATGCTGGAGCATACGGCGAGGGCCGCAGAGACCAGAGTGAGTGTGTACAGTTTTCCTGTCCGACGCATAATCCTACATATTCAGAATTTAGATGTGCAATCTACGGTGAAAATATTAACGGTGACCGACCAGCCTGCAAATACGCTGCCCGTAGAGAGAGCGATCTGAAATTGAGGTCAACGCACGTCCCCTTGGTATCTGAGTATATAGGCTGACCGAGTGCGGGAGAAGGTGAAGTCCTTCAAGTACACTGTCAGTTGAGTCCACCCACTCTAGTCGGTGGTGGTCCTACCTGTGTCTGTTGATGAGTTCAAACGAACAGCGGAGAAGTACTGGGGACAGTGAGAACGAATTTGTCCTAGAAAGTACGGAATGAACACACCAACGGCACATTGTAAATCTATATTTGTCCGGTCAGCCACAGTAAGGACAAGTGCCAGGAAGGTCGAGATCGTACCGTGATAAAAGCTGCCATGCTACCGAAAAAGTTGGACATGCATACGGCAAGCGGAGTGCGCTGGGTAATTAAATGGAACGGCATGACAGGGTAGGGGGCCCACCAGGCCTCCACGGCCGCGAAGAGAACTGCAAACACTGCGCTAGTGATAAATAGGCCATAGATTAAGGGGTGTGACCACGGTAAGGACTCTGAAGATTGAATGCTAAAGCCCAGTAGAAGACAGCCAATAGTGATCGCGAGAGTGGCAGAGCCAGCGAAGTCCATCCTGCGCATCTTGGAGTATAACGACTGATTCTTCACTTCTTGAGAAATCGGAACCGAAACCTTCAACAACACCAATACGAATGAAAAAGCCAATACGGGTATCTAGAGAACCGACAGGTTACTGATACCGTCCAAGTTGAGCAAATTGGACAGGAAAGGTCCGACCTGGAATAGAAATGCAGACCGCCTGCATGGAACTGTCATTGAATATCTGTCTGAGTGCCAACTTTGTCAACATACCACCCAAAGGTATCATTCATCCAACCGCCTAGAGGTCCACCGATGCCTGAGCCAAGTCCGAACATACTGTCCAGAATAAATAAAAGCTGCCGAGGTCGATGAATAACGTTTTCCTCACATGTTCGCCAAGCCTTGGTACAAACCCCGTTGTTTCCTGGCTAGAATTTCACTGTGTAATTATGATCGTAGCTGGGGCGAAACGTACAATGGAACTAGATCTGTGAGGGTCACACTCGACACTGCACGGTGGGTCGTTTGTCGGTGGCAGGTTACAAACTCAGATAAATGATGTGATCACCTGTCATGATTCTAAAAGGATAGAACCAGAGGGTCAGCTCTCGAGGAAGCGTGCCGTATAGTTGGGACGGACCCTCCGCCACCCATGCCCGCCACTGCTCTGGCGGCAATCAGGGTTTCCATCGAGGGAGCAATTCCACAGCATATGGTGCCTGCACCTATCGGTTCGACACAAATGTTGGCAATGGTCAAATTACACGGTTCACATGTGCCACCAACCGAAGAGTGTCAAGCCCAATAACATAGCGCCGCGTCGACCCAAGATATCCGACAGTCGGCCTATATCGTTATAGAATGACCGAATTCTGATAGATGCGAATCAATAGCGAGTGTACGTACCATACAGAGGTGTGAAACAACACACCGAAAGTAGATATGAAGTACCGATGTAAGAGGCTTGATTAGATTTATTAAAGTAGTTGCCAATGGGCGTCATAAGAGTGGCAACAATCGTCCCTGTACATCGTTCACCAACAGCTGGGGGGTAATGTCGTCGTCCTCACCATCTAGTGCACCCAAGAACACAGGACTCCACAACCCAACAAGAATCCAGACGAGATCTGCCCTTGATACATGAATGACCGCTGGGTCCGGCGAGGTTGGAGAAGGGGTTGCGGGCACGTCGTCCGCGCGAAGATCGCGAGGGGATGAAAGTAATGGACTTGTTTCTGAAGGGGGCCAATCTCTGGAACGCATCGTGCAGCTCAAGTTCGGAGAGAGGTCGGGTCTATCTCATGGGAAAGGGGAAGGAGTATTAGTACGGACAGAAGACGCTCACGTCCACGATCTCCTGGATTTCGATGGATGAAGTCCGGAGGGAAAGATTCATCCGTAAGCCATACTTATCTTTTCTTTCTTTCTTTCTTTCTTTCTGTCGAGAATATATCGTAGCTCCGACATTCGCGTCACGTTTGTGGGGACTGCTGCGCTGGCTCAGGCTCACGCGGCAGGCCCGATAATGAGCCCTCAGCCTGTAATTCTCAACGTCATTGTCCGTAGACTTCGGGACGTACAAACTCTTATTTGTGCCGACAGCGTGCACTTTCACCGACTCATCAGCTGATATGCTCGCCACCCTTACTGTGACCGCATGCCCCACCGGTTTCCGTGAGCGGTTGTGTAGACAGCAGGTCGACGCGAACCCCGTGTGATTTGCGCCAACAAGCGCCTTTCCGTTCATGCCGGTGACGCCGACGAGAAAAAGTGTAGTTCAGAAAATGAAATTGAGTCTTTCTCCTTCGGGCAGAGGTCACATGACCCACCCTCATCCAAATAGAGTGTGTGTGAGCCGTCTTGAGCGGACGGTATACTGTATGGACATTTAGGGGGTCTTACGGATTTGAATAACAGAAGCTGTGAGAACAAGACATGCCAGGCCATGACGGTGATTGCCCGCGGGTAGGCGAAACTTGAGATCACCTGATCGCTGCTAGTCGCAGCATTGAACAGGGGGGTTATTATGTAATCGATGATTTTAGGGTGACGCCGAGTGATAACCTGCCAATTATGGTGGACCTCTTGCTCACTTCACCGCTTACAATCGACTTGCCCGCTCATCGTCTTGCTTCCCCCCAACTCCCGCACGTCCCCTTCGTACACATCTCTCATGCCCACATCAACGTTGCAAACTCGTGGTGTTTTTTCGCATTCAAGGTCAACCGACAATTTACGAACCGCCCGCAGCGGTTCGTCCACCCCAACAAGTCCATGGAAGTCAATGTTTCGCATTGGAGGCCTATCTGCCAGGAAGTCGCCCACCATTGGCGACAGTCCGCCTTTGACCCTCGACACCGACCTGTCGTCCCCAATTCCGCCAACTCCTAACCTGCTACTGACCCCTGCCTCGTTTGTCGCTCCCTCTCAGCGCGACTCGTCTAATTCTTCCAATAACTCATCCGACTCGAATAATGAAAAAATTCCCGCGACCCCACCCGACCACCCTGCACCTTCCGTGCTAGTGTCACCCTCCCCGGACGCGTCTTTTGACGCGAAGCACAGCTCTAGATCAAAGCCAGAAAAGCAACACCCAGTCACTCGTGGGCGTGTTCCTCCCATAACCGCGGCCGCCACGGCGCCTCATGACTTCTTCCCTGACCCTTCTCCTCCTTCGTCTGCTTCTCGCTCCCGCCCCCCTCGGTCTGTAGGCGCCACAGCGTCTCGCCTTATCAGGCGTGTCGCATCGGCGCCTAATGCGAAGGGCCTCTTCAATCTTGGTTCGCGACAGTCGACTGTCGCAACCAAAAACGGACTTCTGGCCCCAGCAGCGATTATTCCAGCAACGGCGCCCGAGAGTGGCATTTCGACACCGATCCCTACATCCGGTGACGGGGCAAGCTCTATCGAGACGGTTTCCTCGGCGTCATCTTCGAATCGTGCTCCGCGTACTCTTGGCGGTCCAGCTTTACCCAAGGTCGCTGAAAATGATTCACCTTCTCGTCGACCGGATAAAGTCGCTTTCCGTCGTACATACTCGAGCAACTCGATCAAGGTCAAATCCGTAAGCGGCGTTTCTGTCTATGTTGATAATGCGTATCTCACTTTTTACTTGCCAATAAGGTCGAAGTAAGTCCGTCTAGCTTCCAGAAAATCAAGTTGCTTGGCAGGGGTGATGTTGGAAAGGTCTTCCTTGTGCGAGAGAAGAAGACAGGGAAGCTCTTTGCCATGAAAGGTAGACTCCAACCCACTTGGGCTTACAATCCCTATTGAGACGGTCTGCGCATAGTACTATCCAAGAAGGAGATGATTCAACGAAAAAAGATCAAGCGTGCTTTAACCGAACAGGAGATTTTGGCCACCGCCAATCATCCATTCATCGTGACCCTACATCACTCCTTTCAATCGGAGGATTATCTGTACCACTGCATGGAGTACTGCATGGGCGGTGAATTTTTCAGGGCGCTTCAAAGTCGGCCAGGGAAATGCTTGCCAGAAGATGCCGCCCGGTTTTACGCTGCCGAAGTGGTAGCTGCGTTGGAGTATTTACACCTCATGGGCTTCATCTATCGCGATCTCAAGCCAGAAAGTATGTCCCTCCCGGATGCACGTATGGATTCCATAGCTAATCGTTTCCCCTCACCTAGACATATTGTTGCACCACACTGGGCACATCATGCTTTCCGATTTTGACCTCGCGAAGCATTCAGGTGTCACTGGTGGGAGGCCGGCGGCGATTCATCAGTCAGAACTGAATGGGGTGAGCATGTGCCACTTCTTTCCCCTGCCACCACGCGGATCCTCACGTATGATCATTGAGCTTCCTCTGGTGGACACAAAATCATGCACGGCTAATTTTCGGACAAATTCGTTTGTGGGAACCGAAGGTTAGTCATGAACTAATTTTCAAACCTTGCTCCATCTGATCGCTCCTTTCTCACTCGTCGGACTCAGAATATATCGCTCCTGAGGTTATCCGAAACTCTGGTCACACCTCTGCCGTGGACTGGTGGACACTGGGAATTCTCATTTACGAGATGATCGTAAGCGTGTCGGCTTTTATGTCAATCAAGGTGCCCTGATACGTTCCGAGCAGTACGCCACAACGCCCTTCAAGGGGCGAGAGCGCACGGACACTTTTAACAACATCATCGGTCTCCCAGTCCACTTCAGGGAGTTACCGAAAATGTCCCCGTAAGTCCATTGCATTGGTCATATGGGGAAACTACTTCATAAGTCCACACGCCCATTCTATAGTGCGGGTAAAGACATCATATCACGGTTGTTAGATAAGGAAGAAAACACCCGTCTCGGGAGCAAGACTGGTGCGAGCGAAGTGAAACAACACAAGTGGTTCAGCAAGATCAATTGGGGGTTGTTGAGGAATACGGAGCCACCAGTGAGTCATTCTTGGCGTAGTTCGGTTAGCGACACCCGTCTACTGTGTGGTTGAGTCTGGCCCTGGCCACTGCGCACCGCATGGCCCATTTTCGGGGGTTTTTTTTTTTTTTTTTGGCTCTGCCTCATCACCTAGGTGAACCGCTGATCCAGGGCTGACCTCCGCGGTTGTTCAGATCGTCCCCGCCTCTTCAAACGGGGCAGACACTGTGAACTTCCGCCGAATGGAGGAATCTACGTCACTCCATCTCGAGAATCAACAAAACACTGTCCACGCTGTCCCGTCGACACCAGGTACTCCTGATGGCTTGGAGCCCAGTTCGGATGGAGATCTGTTTGGCGCCTTTTCAAGCATTACCTTACACCACGACGGCGATAGCTAGGCCGGACCTAGTCTGAATGACTACGATCACCCGTTCATCGTGAGTGCACTGGACAGAACTCACCTGTACCTCCTGCGTCTAACTATTCTGAAGATCCCTGGAATCTCGATGTCTTTTTTTTGGAAGTAGTATACATTTCTTTCCCGTCACACACTTTCTCCAAACCTCCACCGCATTCTATTCGAACCTGCTCACACTCATTCTTGTTACTCTCGTACAATACCGTTGGTTACGCCAGATCCTGTTCATTGCATTCATTCATCTTTATCATTTGACCCGCGCATTTACCACAACTTTTTGATACCTCATCGCATGCCCCGACCAATGATGACTATTTGGATTGCCATTAACACAATACCAAAAAAATGTTTATCTCTGGAATGTATCTGACTGGCGCCAAGTTCGCCTTGTGATGCCACCAAGTCAACAAAGTGTGGACGGAAGTAAAAGGGAGTGAACGGGAGAAGAAGTGATTGATCGAGTCGATGGGGCAAGTAAAAAGGAAGAGAGGATCGGGATCTGGACGAGGAGGAATTGCGTCACGTTGGTTGAGAGCACTCCGCTGAGTCAGTTCAGGAGGAGCCCCAAGCGTGAGCATGTGCGACGTGTATGAAGATGAATCGTGTGGCAAGAGGGAGGCGTGAGAAAGTAGAAGAAAAAAAAAACATATGAAATCGTGTTAGGGGATGCATGCAAGAGGGCGTGTCAGGTGCGAGTGCGGCGGGTGGGTGCTGGTACGGGTACGAGTGCGGGTGCGGGTGCGGGTGATGTGGGTATGTGGGTAGGGTGAGAGATTCTGAAGCCGGGCTGGCGGTTCGACGGGAGGAAAAGAGTGTGTGGGAAAGGAAAGGCTGATAACGGGGGATCTTTGGATCTTGGATCTTGGATCTGTAGATCTTGAGATGGATTTGGGGGAGAAGTTTGTGCGGGTTCGATCAGTCGTTTCTGGACAATGGGACGGGCCGGTGGAGGGATTGAGCGTGGCGAGGCGAGTTTGGACGAGAGTTGCCGAAAAGAAAAGAGGAAGAGGACCTCGGCGCCGAGGTGAGGATCACGGGGTGCCCCCTCGAAGAGGTCCGTTTACGTGGGTCCGGGACTCACACCCTTCTCCACCGTCGGTCGGCATCATGGCCTGTCCATATTATTATATTTAGCCTCCGCGTCACCCACCCTAAGCTGGATCTGCCTCTACCTCGTCTCCCGGTATAACATTCCCCTCTCCCCGCGCGGCTCTTTCCCCGTCACTCCACCTTCGAACGACGACTTCTCTTCGCAACCATTCCGTCCCTACGTCCTGCTCAGTTCGACCAGCCCATGGCCGACCTTTATCCCAATCAGTCTGCGACAAATTCCTATCCACCACAGTCCTCTTACCACCATCGTCCCCAGGACTCGCAGCCCCACCACCCGTACCATCTTCCCTCCCCGACCGTCGTCTACCCTCCTCGTCTTATTTCCTCTTCTCAATCGTCTCCCGATGGCACACCCACTCATAACTCGCCACCAAAATCAGACTCGGCCGCGCACTCGCCACAGCCGCAGCAAAATCAACAGCCGCAGCAGTCCCAACAGCAGCAGCAGCAGCAACAACAGCAGCAGCAACAGCAACAACAGAACAACCTGTCCAAAACAGATACCAAGCCCCAGGCTACATTTTTGACAAAACTTTACGCGTAAATGCTTCTTTCTTTGCCTTTACCGTCTCTAAAACATCAACAGTCTTCTCGAGCGTCCCGAAAACCACCATATGATTCGTTGGGATCCGGCTGGTGAACATATCATCGTTGAACGACCAGAACAGCTAGCACTTCACGTCCTCCCAAGTATCTATCGTCAATCGAGATTCGCGAGCTTCTCTCGGCAACTAAACGTCAGCGAGTTCTCATCTTCTTGTTCTTAGTTCTCATTTCCTACCTCGTTTAGATTTATGGCTTCATGCGCAAGGTCAATCTTCGCAACGTCGACCCCGCCATCGATGACCCCGACGCGTCTACCTGGTGTGAGTTACTCTTTTCGACCTCGGCTACACCATGCGTTACTAATCACGCGAAATGAATGAATTCGTAAACTCAGCTCATCCGACTCTCAATCGCCACTCTCCCCCCGAAGTGGTCGCTAATTTCAAGCGAAGAGTCCCACCTCGCCTTCCCAAGCCAAGAAAACGTCCCGATGCTGAGCAGAACCCCGTTATCCCCTCTCCGCGCTCAGCTTCTGGCCTTGGTGCCGTTCCCCTGACCATCCCCTCCTCCTTGGGTCTGACGTCTTCGCCAAAAGGCGGGCGTGCTCGCGGCTTTTCAGCTCCTGGTTCCTATCAGCCTCTCCCGCAACCGGGAACTACCGGACAATGGGGAAACACTTACCCCCGTCCTCTCCCCCCGCTAACGGTTCCATCGGATCCTCCTCTTTCCCATGGTAGCGTCTATACCTCTCAGCACGCCTTGCATCCCGTCTCTCCAGCAGATGATCACGGCAATTTCAGCTCTCTCCATTATTCTTCTAATCGCGACGTGATGGTTTCCTCTTCCAACACGTATTCTTATCCAGAACAAAGCAATTGGTCTTTCTCTCCTGTTAGTAGTGGCAGCAGCTCAAGCCATTCTGGTAGCTTGACATCCCTCTTGAACCCTCCTTCGAATGGCTCCACGTACCCTCCTACTCGCCCAACTATAAACACCTCGTACCCGTCCTCTCTTTCCTCGGTTTCGATGCAACACAGCGCATCTTCACTCTCTCCCGACAGTCGACCAGCTACTGGCTACTCTGTCTCTTCGATGTCATCCCTTCCTTACGATGACAATCATCATTATTCCAATGATTATTCTCGCCCAAATTCTGGCCACCACCGTCCGATCACTCCAACTTCGTCCCGTCCTCCCTCGTCCAAGTCTAGCTACGCTCACTCGACTCTGAGCGTGCGTCGTCAGCGACGACATAGCCAAGCTGTCAATCCGTATCCGGCTCCATATGAGCAACACTTGGATAATAGGCCATCGTCCTCGCCGCAGCCGGGAAATGGGGAGGATCATGTGCTGCATCGCTCGCGTAGCATGATTCAACTGCCTACGGTCGAGACTTACAATCACTATGGGTCAAATCACCCTGACTTTGCATACTCAGCTGGACCTTTGGGCAGTGTTGGGGGCGGTGGTGCCGGGGCACCGTTGGATCAGACGATGGATGATTGGAATAGTCGGTCAGTGCGACCTTCGACATCTGCAAGTTCACTTTCGGCAGCGTCTCAAACGTCGTCCTCACAGGCGCACACCCCGCCGGTGACGGACAACTTCGAGGACCCGAGTGTTCATCGATGTGAGTGAGCCCTCTTCTCGGTCGACCCCCTGTTACCCTCCCCATCCACACATGTTTCCCTTTTTCCGTGTTGACCCCCTATCTGACGCGCTCATTTTGCTGACTTTAGTTCTAAACGACCAGTCTCGCCCGATCTTGGTTATGTCGCGATGAATGAACAGTTACACAATACAACGGCAAGGCCGAAAACGTTTACGGCGCAGAAACAGGGTCTGTTTGACGTGCCACATAACTGATACCTTCTTTCACTTGTCACAGTCATTTTTGTGTCGAAGGCTTATTATATTAAATCTCGCCGTCTCATGCTTTGATATGATTTCTTGCACGCTACTCCTTTGTCTCCATCACGTTTTTTGTTTGCTGTAGCCTTTCTCGATTGCCCCGCGGACCAAGGCACTCCGCGCTCTATACCTTGAAGATGCCGTATACCAGAACCTCTCCTTCATAGCCCGTTTTGTTTTGCTTTTCTAGCCACGGACTCCGCTCTCGTAGGGCAATACAATTCAGTCAGAACGTTCATCGTCGATCGGATGAGCCATTTAGACGGAAGGTTCCGTCTCGCGGGACTGGTAACAAGTCGCAACTTTACGGATGCTAATCGGCAAAGTCTGTCTGTCAGCTGCGCTCTGACTTTCTGCCCGCGGTGCCGATCGCGCGACATTGATCGAAATGTTTCTGGGGTCTCTACTAATAGCATGGCATTTCCCGAGCACCGAATACACGGCGCATTCACGGAGGCCCCAAACAAATTGTTGCGTGTTAGTTAGAAAAAAATAGCCCCCATCATCAATCAGATAAGCCTCTGATTGGTCCCGCACACTCTCCGGGGGGATAAAGGTGCCGGTCCTCCGCGGCAGAAAGTTCAAACAGAACGTCTGATCAGTCCTCTCACGCCCGAAAGCGGACGCCCCGCGCGCGCGGCTCTACAGCGCACACGCTAGTGTCGCCGACGGGTATCCCGAATCGAGCAGGTCCAACTCGACACTTTGGTGGATTTTATTTTGTATTTTTTTAAACTTTGTCTTTCACCAACCCACCACACAACGTATCCATCGCGGAAAAAAAAACTATACGTTTTTCCCCGGCGCCACCATTGTTTTTGTTGTCATTTCGGGTCCCCCCCTCCGTCACCATTTTACTATTGTAGGTATCGTAGGATACACACACACACATGGTGCCAATAACGATACAAACGAACCCCTTTCCTCCGTACTGTTTTTTCTTTTGTTTACATTCGGAGCATATCATGCACATGCGTGTGGGCACGCAACGAGAGCGCATGCATGTAATACCTCGCTTAGCCGCTCATCTCACACGCACACAACCGACTTACCATCTATGTCCGTCCTTGTTATTTTTCTTTTCTTCAGTCCTTCAGTTCGGGAAAATCGAAACCCCCCTCTCCCCCTTCTGGGCCCCTGGTAAAACTACTGTATTGTGTGGTCTGGGCCTTAGACTCTTCGCCCGATTCGCCTCCTTTCCCCCTCGCCTCCTTTCTCCCCTCTCTCTCTCCTTTATCTTTGTTCGGATAGTGCCGTTAGACCATTGAATAAAATAACGCCCCGCCCGCCCCCCCTTCCGCCCACCTGGCACGCCATTACCGCTTTTGGCGGATGGGCTTGGTTGGATACGGTTACCCATGTTCATATTCATATTGCGGCGTTCTATCTGCACCGCCCTTTTTCGAACAGAGAATCCCACACTCACAAAGAGGTTGTTGCCAGGTAAACATAGGTATGTATGGCGACATGGCTGAAACGTACGAGCCAAGCCTTTTTTATATATATTGGTTTGGCGTGTGGGTGCGCCGCTTAAACGCAACATTGAGTGGAGTGGTTGTTGCGTTTGCGCGCGAAAGAAATAGTAAGCGCCCAGGAAAAAATGCAGCACCATGTGTGTTCCCACCATGTGGGTACCGAACACCCAAAATTGG
The DNA here is from genome assembly GCA_021524915.1 of Lactarius akahatsu. Lineage (NCBI taxonomy): Eukaryota > Fungi > Basidiomycota > Agaricomycetes > Russulales > Russulaceae > Lactarius > Lactarius akahatsu. Next base: position 765,769 of record JAKELL010000004.1, read on the forward strand.
TTAGCGCGGAGAGATAGGGCTAGGTGCGTTGCATAATACTGTACTCTTCGCTTCCCAGTCACATCCCTCTCTGTAAATGGGCTCGGCTCATGCATAATTACTTTATATCCTGTGGCGTTCGCCAAAAAGAACGTCCCCGCGACGGAATTCTGTGGCCGTCTCATTTTATATATTTTTTTCTTTCTTCGCGGGCTATCACAGTTAGTTGAGTACATGTCTGCACACACGTGCAGATGTAAGTACAGGTCCAGAATAACTTTATACGGGAGACAAGCAATTAAAAACGAAAGAAGTGTCCACGCGAGCCCCGTCGGACTAGCAGTATATATATCGAAAGAAGTTGATGAATAAAGAAACGAGCAAGCGCCTGCTGCTGTGCTCAATGCAGGACATCACCTTTCCTCCCCAGAATGCCCTCGTACGTCCCGTATCGCGCCACTCCCGCCGGCGTCATCCCCGTCAATCCGGGTGACTCCGGGTGGGCAATGGCCGCCGCGGCGCGGCGGAACTCGGTGGGACGGGCGCGCGAAACGGCGCTTCCGACATTGAATCTCCTCCTCTCCTCAACCTTTCGTCCTCGTCCTCGTCTTCTTCCGCCGAGTGACGCGCCAGCCCCCCTGGTGATAGGAATGACAGGGCCTCCTCGTCGGTGTGCGCCGGCATTTCCTCGCCGTCGTCGCCGCTGAGCTCGTCGTTGATGACTTTGCGCGCTACTACCGATATGTAGATGAAAACGCCGACGGCTAGAACTATGCCGGCAACCTTGACGTAGAGGCCAACGGGGTTCTCTTCTTCTTCTGGAGCTGTGTTCCCATCCGATGGCGAGGGACTAGGCTCTCCATCGGTGATGGCGTCCTGCGGCTGGGGCTGTACATGATACCGAGCAAAGGAGTGAATGGAAGAACCCAGGGTTGTGTGGATGATGACCTTGAAAAGTGACAGAGCGGTGCATAGGAGGTATGTACGCAACGTAAGAGTCGGAGATGCACCAAGGAGACAGTTCATGACGTTGTAAGGATATGGAGCTAAGCGGATCAGGAAAAGTAACTGTGGTCGCTTCTCGATGGCGCGAACCACCCGTTTGACAGAAGTTGCGTTTGAGAGCCAGCGCGTGATCAACTCGCGAAAAAGGTAACGTGAAAGCATGAATACGACGAATGCGCCGGTGAGAGCGGCGCAATATGAAAGGACGGCGCCTGCCCACGCGCCAAATGTGTAGCCAGATAAGACAATGAGAGTGGAATAGAGTGGTAGGGGAGCTACGAATAATACACATTCCGTGTCATTTTTTTTTTTTTTTTCATTTCGGATGGTGGACGGAACGTTACTTACGGAATGTAGTCATGAAGATGAGGAAAAAGAGAACGCCATAGCCAAAAGTCTCGTCGGCCTTGAGCCAGCTGGACAGGTTGTCCAAACCTGCGGACGAAGACAGATAGACGTAAGCACGACGGTGATGCCAATTGCGTCCGAAGGAGCGAAACGGAGATAGCCATTAAGGTGGGGATTACTGTAAATTATTATTACAATTGAAAACGCACCTTGAAAGACTTGCGCTTTCCAGAACGCTAATGCAACCAAGAATCCCAGTGAGGTCGACAGATACGCAAGTACAGGTATCCACGGCTTGATGATAGACCAGAGCCTAATCTTGCGCGGGGGATGAATGTAGTCCGAATGTAACGAGGGCAACGGCAGAGCAAATTGAGAAGACGCGGTATTCGGGATCGGGGATAGCGGTAAGTCAGGCGAAGAATTGTTTGAGTGGGACGTCAAATGTCGAAGAGATGCCGCCGACGATGGGCGCGATGTGGGCTGACGCGCAAACAGAGACTCGGTGGCAGAAGCTGGCGATGCACTAGCCTCCGTTTTCGAGGGTGACACACGGGCCACGCCATCGAGCCGAGACTTCTCATCAACCGAGCTTTCTTCGAACTTTGGGTACCTAGAAAGCGAAGGAGACCTACGATGCGAGGAGGTGACAGGTATACCCCGAGGAAGTTGCTGCAGAGGAGAGTTGGATCCGTCCTGCTGGCGGTGCAGCCGAGACGCTGAGGCGGAGGCCATTGCAAGTGAATGGGTGGGGAGGCGTCCGCAGCTAGTAACTGTGCTGATGAAACGCCGATAAAGGAGTGAATCGTGGGGATGCGAAGTGTCAAGCTGGCTGCGCAGCAGGTAAGGAACCGACTGATGGAGATCGAGTGGGGGCTGTAGAAGTGTCTAAATTTTTGAAAGGAGGGCCGTCCTTGAGTGGCTCGGTTGGGTTGACCCTGGTCGAGTGTTCTGTTAGCAACCCTGGAGCGTTGTACGAGGGAATATGAGCATGGGGGCGAAAGTCTACTGGGTGCCTGCTGCGCTTTAATGACCCGATCCGGTAGTCAGCACAACCCTCGCTCGCTCTCTCTCTCACACGTGGTTGCTCGCGTGGGTCGAACGTCGGACTCTCCCCGACTCGGACACCACACACACATACATATCGGACACGTTTACAGTCCATTTCATGTCCGTTTCCAGGATTCCCCACTGGCCGGGTCTTGTGACTCGTAGGAGATCGTCCCAACTGTCGACCCGCCGTTTCGTGCACCGCGGCGGCGACGGCGGCAGCCATGGACCCAGTCGTCATGCCCAGTTTTACTCCGACCTTGTACCGGCCATGGTACCAGTGGCCCTACTAGGGTCCGCCGTTTACATGGTATGTGAGCTCTATCCTGCCCTCGGGTTCGGACTTTTTAACTCCGTGGCGGACTGCTATGTAGGGTCTACAGCTCTTACAGACGTATTTGACACATGAAAAATACCTTGACGAGGCACGCGCACGCGTCCAGGAACTTGAACGGGAGATTGATGCCCTAGTACTTGAGAGGAGAAATCTGTCCACTCCCGCCACTATAGATGCCGCTGTACATGCCACAAGCCCCAGGAGCTGGTTTGGACGGCTGTGGTGAGGATAATCAGAGGTTGTTCTCGTGGTCTCAGTCTAGTACATGTCTGGCTTTTGCGGGGTGTTTAGAGGCACCACGAGTCGCGTTCGCCTTATAGGTCAACACACAGGCACAGTGCAGTAGTCGTTAGGCTCAAATTCAAATGGTATCGATTAGAACCTAGTAAGGAACCGAGTCTACATATGTGAAGCAAGATGAAGGTACGACGAATCAGAAGCTCAATGCCTTCGCCTTGATGAGCGAGTTCCGATGACGATCGTACAGCTTAGACGAGCTAAATGGAGGGCCCTGTCAGAAACGTGCGGCAGAAGTTGTGTGTAATAAGTACCCGAGAAGTGCCGAGGCCAAGCCTGTGAGCGCTCTGACTGCTTCTCTACCTCGCTGCCACTTGAACACCTCGTAGGCTAAATTGGGGTATTTGTACCTCAACTAAGGGAAGGTTCCACCAGAAATCACGTTACTCACAGACGAATATCAGGTCCATGATCAGCTTTGTACGCTGGACCTGGAGCCAATAGGCCTGTCGTCGCAACAGCTTCAGTTCTCTATCGTCAATCTTGGTGTTTCGCGGAGCCGATTTTGCCGTGGCTCCTGCCATTGACTCAGCGTAAAGACGGGATTCGACTGTTCTCGGCTACCATTGAATGGTTTCACTAGAGGCGAAACCACAAAACTCACCGGCACGCTGCGAGTTGATAATCATACTATGTTCCACGTTGTTTTCCACCAAGTCAACAAGCGTGCTTGCAAACCAACAACAATCGGCAAAGCGTCCCGCACGCTCTCCTGTTCGCTTCCCTAGGAAGCCCAGTCTGGACCACGTGTATACGTCATCCGCAACAGACTGGACGAGCTCGAGCAATATGGGAGGCGAGGCATGCAAAAATGTGTGGAGTAGAGGTTTCCGTGGTGATGAGGCTTTTGTACCCTCAGCCCCATACCCCGGGAGGGCTGAATGCTCGGCAAGAATAGACGTCAAAGGCGTCAACCAATTGAACATGATAAGGCATTTCCTGTATCAAGCGACTCGGATGTAAATACTCTGATAGATATATACAGAGTGTTGTCACGCACCGCGCCATTGAGAGGCCAGAGGTAGTAGATTCAAGGCGGCGCAACAGCTCGGCTTCGAACGCTCTCTTCTGAGTTCCTTGAACGGGCAAACGTCGCGAGACGGCGCGATGGAAAAACAGGTAGACGTTCATAGAATACTGTATTAATTTCTGTAAACGGTCAGTGCCAACGTCAATCGGTTGGGGTAGCGGGTGGAGAGGTAAAATGGAGTACAAAGGCCTTATCCCTCCCGCCGCTAGTCTTGAGCAACTCACGCCAAACGTCTTGGGGCTGAATCTGGATCTTAGCGGGACTCTTCTCGTGGGCACCGTCGTCATCGTGGTCCAATTCTCCATCGGGATCAGTGGCATGTTCCTCCGTGTCGTCCTTGATTACATCGATATGCGAACCGAAGGGCATTGGACTTGAAGTGTTCATTGATGTCTGAGGCGTTCGCGGGGGATGAGCGGATAGAGGGTTCATCTGGAATCCATTGGCGGACGCGGATTCGAATGATAGTCGATACAGATTATCATCGTGTCGTGATGACGAAGAGGACTGCCCCGGAAATGTAATGTCAGACATGCTGCTTCGGGGTAGCAGCGAATGTGGGGAAACTGAGTCAACTAGTTCGGTGGTTACGACGCATTTTTCCAAGAAGTGCCGCGTGTGTCGCGCGTTAGAACCAAACACAACACAACAGACGCGCTCAGCACGATTGTAGCGTGGTTTAGTCTATCGGACTCACTTCATCCATCATGGCAAGCCCAGCGTTTTCCGGTATCCGCTCACCTGTCAGTCCCCGCTCCGGCGCTACATCACCTCGTCCTAAATTCGACTCGGATCAATTGAAGCCGTACATCAAAAAGCTCCTGTCTTCAACGTTGCAGAATGTTGCCTGGGCAGATTTCAAAGAAAGGGAAAGAGGTCGAGCGTTAGTGAAAGAAATTGGAGATCGCATCAAGGAAAGGATGTTGGGTGCGCATCTGTTCCGATCCCAACTATTCGGAGATCTTTTAGCTAAAGGCTGTACAGAAATCGAGCCGAGAGGGTTGTAAGTAACTCTCATCCAAACATGCGACTCTTCTTTCTGATCTCCATCACCAAGCAAATACATTGTATTGACCCAAGTTAACGAGAATGCGGGTCAAGGTGGCCGGTAAGTTTGAATCACGTGACTGGAGCACAGTTACTTCCCTCATTTTGTCCAGAGCCGATATGGCTTGCCATTGGGAGGACTCAGATGTGGCTGTACAAGAGGTGCTGGTGACCGTAAGTTTTGTCTGGTTATTGACCGCCATCAATTAATAACATCGCGGCAGGATTCATTGATATGTATTTGTATTGCATTTGCCGTACGAACGGTCTGAAGCCATTAGACCGGTAACCCTCGCTCTATGGGGGCGCTGACTGTGCTAAGGACCCTCGATAGAGCATCAAGGGTCCTCCAGTCACTTGCGACCCCTCAAAAATCCTCATTCGAACGGCTGGTTACGAGTCTATGAAGCCATTACGAGTTTGTCGATCGAACCATCAATCATCCTGCTATACCCACAGTTGTTAAATTATATGTCAAGGATATGTTTACTGGAATGTTCGAGTTTCGCAAGCCTGATGCGGTTACCCATATCAATGAGGGGAGTGGGGCAATGGATTGTAGGCAGTGTCCCAACCTGTCCCCCCCCTCTCACCCCCGAATCTCCGCCGCCGTGTGTAACTTGGCCCGTACTCGCGCAGTTTGCCGATTCATCGCACCGCGTGCAGCTTCTTCAGGATCACGAAAATTGAATATGAATATGTGAATACTCGTATCTGTTTTCTCATGCTGTATTGTATGGTCCTTTAACTTACTGTAGTTCCGCCACGGAGAACAACCCGTTCATCCGCCGAAGCCATTCCCTGGGTTCCACGTCGTGGCGCCCCTTGTCACGGCATGTGCTGACGCGTGAGAACTGACGGACAGTCGCCATGCTGTCTTCGCGCCAGTTTTGCCAGTTCGATAGCAAAAGACTATTGCGCTTCAGATGGGGCTAAGGCGTTTTTTATTTTGTCGGCGCGCCCTCTTTCTAACGTAAAGCTATTGCGTGCTTACTCGGATAACCATCAGAACCCTCACGGACAGACTTGCCTCTCTGGGTAACACTTTCTCCAGGGCCCCTCCTGAGAAACGGTAGCGTTTTTGGGAAATTAGATTGCGCCTCGTCTGCTTCACTCGGCGGTAATTCCCCTCGACCTACTTATCATCCGAGATCTCTAGATGTGCGCCACTACTCGGAGACCCCAGCTTCTTATCGCCTTCGGGGGGAACTTACGAGGCTATTACTGTACTTTAGTACGTGCCGTCAGGAACTCCTCCTCGGCTTGATCTTCGTAATCGGGGCCGATGGTCTCCCAGGTGCCAAGTTGGGAGTCGGCCTCTTCCAAATACTGTATACGATTTGGTGTGTACAAGCAGGCAATCTGCCCCTCTGACGGATATGATCAGACCGCCACACATCTGTGACAGATGGCATTCAAGTGAAGTGAACCAGACCCTAATTAGGATCGTGGTGATCACGACGAATAATGTTGGGAACAAACATCTCCGCGGGAAAAAAATAAATATAACAACAACGACAACAATGCATCCGTTGTTCATTGTTGGCGATCACAATGAAATGAATTTTTGATCATCAGACAGCGTGTACAGCAACGTAGCTTTTATCTGACTCTTTTTTCCAAGTCCAGGATCAGGTGAACCCCGACACGTACAATCTGGTGCGCTGGCAAATTTCAAAGGGTGTCGAATATGGTAGTCATCCCAGGCTATCGGATCTTCGCCAGGATACCGGGTTTGTATGTTCATTCTGGGTTCGCTCAAGTCCGTGAGGCGACGAGCTGGAAAAGTGAGTGTCGGGGATTCGAGGCGGCTGGCTGTCCGCAGCGACGCTGTAGTTACGAAACTATACCCCTCGCACCGTGTTGCCTGTGAGTCATTGGTGGCGAGGAAAGACCACGGAGGAATCACGAGCAAGGACACTGAATTCTCGGACTCTTTAGCCGTTTGTAAACCTTAATTGTTTTCATCAATTCGAAGTTTCGGAGAGTGCAGGCCACAGGCATATAACGCCAGTACATTGCATTTAAAGAAACTTCCATGCCAATGTGAGGCGTCAATATCGGACACAGGAGCCCGTGTAGAACCGTTAAGGTGCACGGTACCCCGGGCACGAGTTTTACAGATACGATTTGTCTCCGCCATCCCTGTTAAGGGCGATCGGTGATGGGTGGGGTGCAGCCTGACGAAGTACTCGCCGAAACGATGTAAATAGAGGCGATACATACGCTGGAGCTGGCTGCGGTCTGTCAATTTGGCTTTCAGCTGGCTGCCCGAACATCATCGCCGAGGAGGTAGGCAGAGCGTAGGCAGTGTGATGGACGGATTTCTCACAAAGGGAATGTGCTGAAGGCGAGGCTGGCGGCAATCGTAATCCCATGGAGATGGGGAAAACAATCGCGGCAGGGTCCTACTGTACAAACCGAATGATTGCTTCAGCACTTGAATCGCGCCCCAACGATACGAATGAAGGGGGAGTATTTGTGGAAATGTGTCACAGTTGCCGAGATGATAGGACCTCCATCCAGTCGGAGGCACGAGCTGTGATCGTGAATGACAAATCCTTAGACCATCCTTCCAGACATGGGCGGGAATGAAAGAGGGGTCCAGCACGTGTGTTCAAGGGGTGGCGTTGCGAACTGTCCCCTGAAATTCGTCAACTGGCGAGCGCGGAGGATAGTCAGAATAGGTATCTGGACAGTGGGACTCGCAGTACACATGCGGTCGATCAGATGATCATACGTCCCGTTGTGTGGCTTAATTTCGCAAGCACCGGTGGGGTCACCTTGGTCATCCTCCGAGCGAATATCTTGAGAGATCTAAATGACCTGTGCGGTGGGAAATCACCACACGTGGAGCTGTGCGGCGTCTCCTATCTTTCAACTCCTAGGACGCGGTGAGAAGCCACAAATAGTACGTCTTCCACGTTCAAGTTCCAGTCCCCGTTACAGCAGCGGTAATATGAAGGCAGGCCAGAGTCCTCGCGGGAGGGTCCCGACTTGAATGAAACAGAAAATGATGACCCTGAACAAACACGCCAAAGAAAGAACGAACGCCGTCTCCTAGTTTGTCCGAGTCGGTGGTTCAGGCAGCTCAGGCCCTGAGGATGCTGCAGTTGCAGTGCGCGCGACAGAGCCGGTGACCACGTGACGGTGTCAGTTCCGAAAAAAGGATCGGGATTGACGGTCGTTGTACGTCCTTGGTCCTTCCATGTCAGCACGCTTCGTCCATGGCCTCAAACTCAGACCGCTGACCACCTCGACTTTCGCGCCGCGTCCCCAAAGTCTCCCATCCTCCTCTCGCGCCGTTGCTACCTCCCTTACTTTCGATGAATTCACCCACGCCTCCACCCCCGCGCCAGAGCCCTCTCCGACAGAGTTGCTAGTTGCAGCGAAGACGCGCGATCTTCTAGGCAGTCTGGAAAGGGGAGACTCAAACCCCTCGCGCCCCTGGGGTCACTATGTCGATCTGCTCAACTATATGGGCCTCGAGAAACTTCCCCTCGAACTGCACCAAGTTGTCCTCAGAAAGTGTGTACCACCGGCCAGCGTCGTGCGCGCAGCCAGTGCAAGAGAAAATCGCGCCAGGTTCTTCCCACATGCTCCGCACGCGTACGAGAATCGCCTTCAGACTGTCATGAAGAACATCCGCAGCGCCGGGTGGCATGCCGAATTGGATGACTATCACTTCATTTTGGAGCAATTCGCAGCCGTCGGCCACTACGTCGGTTCTCGAAGAATACTCCAGGAAATGGCGTACGCAGGGATACAGCCACAGCCGAAAACATACAGTCTATGCCTACAAGCGTTGGCGCACCGGCTGACGCTTTCTTATTCCAAAGTCAAATACCCGGCATTGATCGACGAAACGACAAAGATGGCCCGAGACCTCATCCAGGACATGCGAACGAGAAAATTGCCGTTTACGTCCGTCAACGTAGACCTCGCCATTCGAGTACTTCGTGAGACGGTCGACGAGAAGGGTTTTGACGAGCTTATCAAGTTCAGTTATGGGATTGACCTAGCGTATCCGGACTGCTTGCCACTAGAGGTCATAGAACAGCAGGCGGCCCCCGAAGACGCGAGTTTAGAGGTGCTACGCCCCCCAATATATCCGCTGCAACCCCTCTCCACTCCTGCACTGAACATGATAATTGACATGTTGGGTCGTACGGGGCGGATATCCAAGATGGTGCAGGCTTTCGAGGTGCTTTCCCAGCCCATTCCGAAGTCTGGCCAATCCCCAACATCACTCTTTGACGAAGACGAAGACGACACTCCAGTTAACCCTCCGTCCGGTCCAGACCCAATACACCCACTTCCATTCGCCCCCCCGAACACTACCACATTTCAATTTCTCATAAAGCACGCCGCAAGGAAGGGTCACGCCGTTTTTGCGCGACACTATCTCGTCCAGGCAATGCACCTGGACAGGGAAACGGACGCCCGTCTCAAGCGCGATCTGTGCACACTCCCGGTCACGAAATTTCGCCTCCACATTTGGCTGTGAACAGGAACATGTTCCTCTCCGTTTTTGGGCTAAGCAACTGGAAAAAGCAGGTCGAGCTGATGCGCTGGACGCTGAGAATGATTAGGCGCACCCTGCGTCGCAAACGCAAAGACCTACACTGGTATACTTATAAGAGGTTGACACGTTATGGCCAAGGGACGGCACTGGGCGGCGATGTCTCTAGCGGGGTCTCGGAGTCGAGGGAAACGTCCCAGGCAAGCCAGGCACTTTCCCTTGCGGCCGACGTTGTGCAGGAGACCTCATCGGCCAACCCATCTTCTCAGGGCAATGTGTTGCGTAAGGATTCGGCCCCAGCACCTTCAACCTTCTCGCCTTCCATCGCCCAAGTTGACCCGCCTGCTGAGAGTTCGAATGTGGTTCGCCCTTTAACCCCTCCTACCCCATCTTCTCAGCATTCCGGTCGCACTTCCGAGTCTTCCGTCTTTGACCTCGATATCGATTCTGACTATTCACATTCTGCCGCCCCCACCCCGCGTTTTCGACATCGATGCGCACATCTCCCTTTTGCAACGTGACATTCGGCAACTCGAGCGGTTAGACTCCCATGTCGAGGTTGTCCTTGGGCGCACCGTTCACCGGATCAAAGAGCGGTTGGGGAGACGGGTGTGGTCGGGAAAGAATGTCTGGCTTGCACAAGAACAAGCACGAGTTCCGGTCAACAAGGAATTTTGGAAGGAGGCTGTCAACTTTGTGGTCCCAAATGCAACAAAACTTCGTCGGGCACGGGATCAGAGACAAACAAGGCCGAAATGGTCTTGATCTGCTCAGGGTCATCACCCACCAGAAGGAGCAAGTACTATGTGAGGCATTATATTTCGTGCTGTTGTCTTCACTAGCTGACAGCTCTTTCGCTCAGAAATACATACACTCTCTGTTCTTAATAAGTCGGCATTCTTACGTTGACGCAACACACCTCATTGCGGCTTAGATACGTTAGTTTGTGTGTGATGTTATTGTTGGCTGCACATGTACAAGTGGCCATGCCACAAGCGCTGAACAGTTTCGTAATGTGTTCACGACTCGAAACGCTTCAGCTCCCCTGCTTGACTCTCCACAACTTTCTCCATCGCGTTGAGCCACACTTCGACTGGCGTACCCCGCCCCTCGGGACCAGGTGTGTTCGACCCCTTTGTGCCATTCACAGCTTTTTGCCCAGCAAGATCGGCCACTGCGAAATTGGGGGATGGCGCATAACCAAGACTGATATAACGTGCCTGCGCCAAGACGGGCAAACGGCGGAGGGAACGACCAGACATCTTTTGTTCCTATCCGAATTGGTTGACACATGACCACTTGGAGCACAAAAATATTGCAAGCGTGGCTTACTCTGCATTTTTGAGAGAGCCGAAAGAGACGGACTGCGATCTGCCTTGGGCCCTGCGACGCGGCAGTTGAATGGTCGGGGTCGACATCGACCGTCGTGCGTTCAAAGTAACGTGCTTCATCGAGCGACGGGACCTCCTATATAGGTACTTGAGCAGTCGACCCTCACCTAAAGAACGCGAGCGACCAACGTACGACGGGGGCAACCACGCCTTTTGCGACAAGTTCAATCAGGCAGCTTCGCAGGATGACGTAGATAGCCTCAGGTGGCGGAAGGTCAATGTACTGTACAATGTCCGCACGGTCGACAAAGGCCGAGTCTGGACAAAATATTAGCATCTACGCCGAAGCCCCGTCGAGGTGTTTACGAACCGATGGCTTTTGCAAGGTTACTCGTGGAGACAACAAGCACGTTTTTTTTATGTCGCAGTTTGTCGAGTTGGGTCAGCAAGGCGTTCACGACCTATGGACTTAGCCATGAGAGCAAGATATCAGGAGATATTATGATGATAATGTACCCGTAACGCGTCAGTAGGTTCGGTGCCACTCATAGCGCCAGCTCGCGCCGCGGTCAGAGACTCGACTTCGTCTGTTAGTATGGGCGATTAGAGAGATCTGGGGCCAGTCATCGAGGGGGAAAGCAAGGCACCTATAAGGACCACGACGAACGTGTCCTCGTCCTCGACAAGCTCCATGACACTCGAAAACAGCTTTTGCACTAATTTCCCTGACTCGGAGAACCAGCGTGAAAAAAGCGAGTGCGAGTTGATCTCCAGCAGACGAGATTGAGGATACCTGAGAAATAAAGCTGCAGAACTGAGGGACGAACGGGGAACAAACCTCCCTACCGGTGCGACAGTCGAACAGAGAGTTTCTGTGCGAGAGCCCTGCAAAGTGAGGTCTTTCCTGTTCCTGGAGGACCATGCAAGAGTACGACCCGGTTCCACGAGACAACGTTGACTGAAGGTTGTAGTTGTGTCAACGTGCCGAGGTCGTGAACTCAAACTCACAGTCGACGTCGGCGTCACTGAATAACACAGTCGCATATATATAGTCCAGGAGCCTGGATTTAGTTTCGTCTGGGAAAATCAGACTGTCCCAGAGACCTTCCCATTGTCTACTGGGTAGCTCGCATACACTGGCAGCCGTTATTTCTTCGCCATCGCCACTTGGCCCAGTAGAGAATCCCTCAGCAGAATCTCCGTCCGTTGGTTGATAGACATGTATCTGAAGAGACGCCTGTGCTACGGGAAGATGTGACGTAGGAGAAGACGACTCGCAGGCGGTAATCTGTTCCACAGACGAGGCAAGCACTGGAACGTGTTCCCAGCCGTCTAGCTTTGATGGGAGTGCAATAGTTTCAAAAGATTTTGATATGTATTGGTGAACGGCGTTGCGAATGGTATCGAACCGAGCGGTGGAGCTCGGAGAGAGGCGAACCTCAACTGAGCCAGTATCAATAATGTAGGAGAACATTGGAAAACACGATACAAACTATGAATGGGCCACATGAGGGGCGACTGTGTAAGCAAATCTGAGGATGACGTGGACGACATGGGGGGCAGTTGACACGAGGAACGAACGCGAGGTAGGTGAACGCGAGACACAGAGCGACCAAACAACGCGTCAACAAATATGAGCACGTGCCATCTGACACTCGGCCACACGCTCTATACCAAGGGGAGATTAGGTCGTCTTCACCAATCCATCCAAGAGGGATGGATATGTAACAATGACGAGCTCTTAATGGATTCAGTACACGGGAAAATCTTCACCGCCCAAGTAATATCTGGGATGTGGCATTGGTGGCTAGGACTTGTTTAGGTGGGCATTCTCTTCGCACCTACAGCGGTGTTGACACGGTGAGCGACGGGGATGATATGAGTTACGATGCAAAGTATGTGGATGTATTTCTAGAACCTGTTCGCGGGCGGATTTCAACAAAAATGGAGAGGGGGAGGACCCACGTCCCCTTGTACTGTGACATCGATGGCGTCTTCAAATGTCCAGACAGATGGTACACAACTTCCGACCGACGAGCCTTTGTACGACCCAATGAACCCTTCAACTTTTGTCGCACCTTCCCCCAGTACCCCTTATAGTGTCATCATAGAATTTTGTGATAGAGTGAGCATCCCAGACAGCCATTCTGCTGACTCTCATGCTATTGTTGCCAGTGTCGTTGGTGAGTCCTCAAAGGTGTGGCATTAAACCGAGGAATTTAAGGCCAGAGATATGCAAGGCTCCATCGGGCGACATGGACATCCACTGAGTTGTTCTTGACATTCCCGCCACCAACAATCAGGAGCATCACGATCATACCTTTGAACTCGGAGGACACCGCTGGTCGCTTTCGGGTCTGGCTCACTGTGGATGAAGGCTCATCGCCTATCTTAATGTGGGACAGAAAAGTGGAAGGTAACTTCCCCGAACTGAAGGTCCTTGTAAGCATTCTACGGTTGTGTCATTTTACGGCGGACTTCTGAGAGCGAGAATGGTGCGCACCCCATAGAAGCAACGGATACGTGATCGTATTCAACCGGATAGATCGCTCGGCCATTCGGACCAGTGTAAAAAGTAATATTGGTGTACCATGTTGTCCCGTACCATATTCTTTTGGATGTGTAAAAATGGTTGCCATTACGTCGACGCGTACATGACGCGCCAACCGCGAACTGCTAAGCACACCCGGCTCAGTTCAACTTTAGACTCAAACCACAACTCCAGCTCAGACACACCCGCGGAGCACCAACCCGTGACGACCCGACCCTTCTTATGCTCACTCTTGTCGCAGTCTCTCAATAACCGATGGACGAATCTAACGTTTCAAAACTTCTTCAACAGTGTAAAGCGAGCGGCAAGTCGAGACGTTGCTTCGGAATCTTTTCTTTTGCCTGCTCACCTCTTTCTTTTCAAATAGATGTGGACATAAAAATCGACTCTGTGACTAAGTTACAGACAGAGTTCGAGAATGGCGCAGCGGCAAGCCTCATCAGTTCAAATCCCAGAATCATCGCTTTCTCACAATCTACCTGCGAATGACAGATTCCTGACGTTGACGTCGTTATACAAACGTTCAAAGCGTGCCTGCGAATCTCACATCAGCATCTACAAGCGGCTACTCTTCACGCACTTCCTCCTCTCCTTCCGTTGCTTCTATCCAGTCCACCTGCTCGTTCCGCCACCACGCCGACGTCCGCGTCTACTTCCTCTGCCGGTTCCTCATCTATCGATTCCTACGCTCTTCGACAGGCATTGATAGCTTTTCTTCCCACCGGTGGGATCATCGACCGTCTCGGCGATGCTCGAGAAAGATCACGCGAGAAAGCACGCGAGAGCTTGGTGATTCTCGGAGGGCTTGCGTTCCGCGCGGGCGGCGGATCGACCTTGGCTGCCTCAAAGAGTGGCAAGACCCAGGAAACTGCGCTCCAGATGTTTGAGCGGCTCTTGAAAGAGATCGGGCTTGCAAGCAAAGCGTGGAGGATCCGCGAACAGGTGAGAGATGTCATTGTTCAACTTACACAGTGATGGAACGCGGACTTTTGTACAGTCCATTCTCACTTTGGTTGACGTCCGGCGCGCGCACCATCTTTTCCCTATTCGCCCATACCTTCCCATTCTCGTCGGTACACTCGAAGACAGTGATTCCACTGTACGTGAGACCGCCAAAACCTCCGTCGTCGTTCTTTTCACTGGCCCCGGAGTTTCCGATGCTGCACGTGCAGACCTTAAACGCGAACTAACGAAGAAGGGGGTACGAAAAACCATCGTCGACACTGTGCTGGCCAAAGTGCTTGGTTCGGACAACACAGGAACAGCAGCTGGCGAAGGTGTAGAGGCCACCGATGTACCACATTCGCAAGTGACAGCAAAGAAGGGGTATATCCCTCCAAGTTTAGCCCTACAAGCACAAAAAGCTGCTGGTGGATCGGATATTCTGGCGCCGGGCCCGAACACTGTTTCGCGATTGGTTAGCCACGGAAGCGTCAAGGAGCTCTCCAGACCTGCTAGTCGTACAGCGATGGCGTCTCCGCCCCCAAGCGGTGGTGATACGACTGCCAATGTTCAGGCTGTCTATGTGCGCGCCTGCTTGCACCATCGTACTGCGTCCGACTAACTGGCGATGTAGGTGGCTTCGAGCAAGGATTTGGACGCCGAATTTACCGAAATGTTGAAGTCTTTTGACGTGAGTTTTGGTTTGGTATCTCTCTGTGTTCCCTCATCTTTTTGGTAGGGAAAAGAAACAGAACATAATTGGGCTCCCCGTGACCGAGCTGTGACCAGAGTGCGAGGCATGCTCAAGGGTGACGTCCATATTCGCTACTCGGAAACATTCATTTCACATCTCAAACTTTTCGTTGATGCGTCGCTGAAAACGGTAGGTGCTCAAATCTGTGCGCTGGGTCGTTTGTAACGCGGTTGTAGCTCGCCAGTTTAAGGACCATCGTGGCAACGAACACATGCTCGCTTTACAACGAATTGGCGGTGACACTCGGAACCGCACTCGACCCTTACGTCGACGTTCTTTTTTCCAACCTCTTACGCATGGCTGGTTTCACCAAGAAGATCGTAGCGCAGACAACCCAGTCCACGGTGGGTGTCATTATCACAAACACCTCTCCACAGCCCCGGACGGTCGTCCCTCTCTTCTGGAGTGGTCTACAAGATAAAACACCTCAGGGACGTGCATATGCCATTGAACATGTTAAGACATACCTGGACGTGCACGGGCCGCGTGCGAAAAACGCTGTCGAAGCGT
Source organism: Lactarius akahatsu (assembly GCA_021524915.1). Classification (NCBI taxonomy): domain Eukaryota; kingdom Fungi; phylum Basidiomycota; class Agaricomycetes; order Russulales; family Russulaceae; genus Lactarius; species Lactarius akahatsu. Next base: position 781,472 of record JAKELL010000004.1, read on the forward strand.
CCGGCGTATTCGACACGCTGGAAAAGTGTCTCAGGAAGGCACTAAGCGACGCGAATGCTGGTGTACGTCAAAACGCGCGTGCGACATTCTGGACTTTCGAAGGCTTGTGGAAAGAACGAGGTCGTGTGATTCTGGAGGCGCAAGAAGGGACGAATCGCAAGCAATTAGAGAGGGCGTGTCCTAATCAGCAAGGTCTTCCAGACGTTCAGCCGACAACCCCAACGGCGAAGAAGAGTAGCGTAGCAGCCGCCATCGCCGCAAGTCGGGCCAAAGCCAAGGCTATTGCAACAGCACCCCCGACTCTACGGCACCAAGCGACGTCCGCGGCGCGCACCATGTCCCCACCAAAGCGCTCACTTTCACCCTCTCTATCCACAGGGAGTTTGTCAGGGAAAGCAGCACCTAGCTCGCCAACAGCTCCGCTTCGTTCAAGGGTTCCGAGCAACCCTGCCGGACTAAGAATCGCTTCAGGAAGTGCCGGTACAAGGTCGCACTCGCGGACATCGTCGGGCGACTCAAGTAACTCTGCATCGTATCCGGGCTCTCGTATTGTCCCGGCCCCATTCTCTTCACCCCCTCGTGGTTCTGTAATCCGACGAGCCATGCAAACCGCGCTCCCGTCCTCACCACCACCATCAACAAATGTCACTCCCTCTTCTCCCGCTCCACAGCGCTTTTCCGAGCTGGAGCAATCGGCCTCTTTCGCACGCCAATCGGTATATTTGCCAAACTTTGATGAAGCAGATCCCGGCACAGATGATCTTCTCACGGCAGTTGCGATACCTCTCCCCGATGATGGTGACTCGGATGATATGGACGAAACCAACCTCATTTCCTTTTCCTCACCGTATGAGATGTTCCCTCCAGGGCTCGGATCCAAATCCCGCACGGACTCACAGTCCCCCACCTCAAATGGACACCAACCTGTATTAAACCCATCCTCGAATACGGCTTCGCTACCAGTAAATGTGCCACAACCAGTTGTCGAGGATGCCCTGCGTGCAAGGGCAGAGCAGGCGCAGAGCGCTGCCGAGCGTCTCCTCGAACTCGTCGAACCAGAAGACGAAGTGGCACAACCACAACCGTCTTTGCTACTTAATAACGGAACGGCCTCGCAGACAGCGAAGATCCAGGTCTCAACGCAGACCGCACAGACGCGCACACCGGCAACACCTATCAGTAAAAATGCCGCCATCTGGAAGCAGGCTGCGGCTTTCCGGGATAGCCCAGCACATCAAGCTGCTGCTCCTTCTCTGATGACCGATATGCTCAGGCCGACGACGACAAGGGCCGACGGCGCTTGGTGGAAGAAACGCATGGCCCGTATGTGTTGCTGTTCTTTTTGTTCTCCTTTCTCTCAGATTGACATTCCTCTTGTAGTATTCAATCAACGCAACCCTCTCTTTGCTTCCGGCGCTGCTGATGCGGCCGCAGAACTGCAGGGATATATCACCGCGCTCGACCAGGGCACCGGGAATGCATCGACATTAAAGAGCCTCGCATCTTTTTGTGTTGCGCATCCCTCTGTAGACGCAATTTCCCCCTTGAGCTCCAGTTTGTCGATGCCTGCAAGCCCCTCGCCTTTCATCTCCAGTGCTGGCGTCCTCCCCTCACTCAAACCCGAGTTGTGGTCCGAAAACAGGAGTTTCAGCAAGCTGTTCAATGCGCTACAGAAATTTTTGTCTCCCGACAAGGTAACGTGTCGCATTTATGAATGTAGCACTTCCGGGCTCTGACTGTACCACTTGTCAAGAACGAGGAATTGCTGGAGTACGGGTTGATCGTACTGTGGGAGATGTTAGAGTACCTGACGCTTCCGATGGAGGGCCATGAAGCGGAGGTGTTCACCGTCCTCTTGACGATCAGGTATTCCAACCACCAGCGTGTCTTTGAAGCGACAAACACCCTTCGCGATGCCCTTGCCGCGCGCGTCGAGGCCGTTTATGGTCTGACGACTCTCCACGCCGCCCTCGTTTCTTTCCGCGCTACCCCGGTCCCGCCACCGTATTCAGACGAAGCCAAGGCGAGTTCATACGCGTTTGGCCTTATCGCGCTCGCCAAGTTCGCCTTGCGCCTCCCGGCGGAGGTCCTCGAAGACGAGCTTCCGCGCCTGAAACACACCCTCATTACGGCGCTGACGGATGCGGCGTCGCTTGTAGTCCGCGAGGCGGCGGCGGCGGCGATCATCGCTGCGCAGGTGGTGCTTCGTGACGACGCACACCTGTTCGCGCTGCTCGACGGACTGGCAGACGACAAGAAGAATCTGCTGACGTATTTGTTTGACAAACACGGTGTGCGCGGAGTGGAGGGCTCGGGTAGCGTCGACCGTCTGGAACGGGAGATGCGCAGACTCGACGGGCGGACGGGCACTCCTGTACGCGCGTCGACGCGGTCCTCGTAAATTTTATGTAGTGGCCACCATTCTGATGACTGATGATGATACCAAATAGTAGGCGACTCGTCGCACAAATGCCCCCAATTTTCATAGACATCGAAATATCCCTATGTTGCATTGTCCGCCCATTGTAGTTCTGTGACTAGTTTTTTCTCCCGCTTTGAAAGCGTCTTTTTACATCGACCGAATGGATTTATATCTATAACGCATATGCCACGAAACAGATATGGGAATGGTGTTCGTACCCCCACCCAAAATTCTAGTCTCGAACTTGAACTTCAGTTCAACGGAGTCTGAGTCGTGTCCGCAAAATCCAGTAGAGGGCGCCGCCCGCCAAGCCGCCGACGTGCCCAGCCGAATCCAAACTCGGGAACTGTCCATGGAAGGTTTTAGCAAGAGTAACTAACGGACGTGCGCACGAGAGGGGGACGAACCTGGCGGGTGAACGCGTTGTACACGTCAAAGCAAGCAATGCCACCGATGCACGCCCAAGCGGGCATAGGCAGCACGAAAAAGAGCAGGAACCGCGCACGCGGCGCGGCAAAGGCGAAGAATGACGCCAAGGCGTATATCGCGCCTGCAAGGCGCAACGTGAGGGAAAGAAAGGGGCGTTCGATAGCGAGACAGGCTTACCGCTCGCACCGTGCGAATGATAGTTGCGTTCTTTGTTCCACACCAGCGATACAAGGCTCGCAAACGCGCCGCCTGGGTATGAGTCCCTTAACGGCGTGGAAGGGAGAACAAGCGGATGGGGAGTACGCACTTCCGAGATAGAGCGCTAGGAATTGCGTGTTTCCGAGTACGGAGAGCGCAGTCGGGGCCAAGAACCAGAATGTGAGCCCGTTGAACAGGGCGTGTCCAAACTGGGCATGCGAAAAAGTGGAGGTTACGAGTGTCCAGCTGTCGGCGCAAGCCGTCAGTAAGGACGAGTCATTCGCACAAATGGGGTCGACGCACAATCGGCCATCGCGCAGGTTCTCGTAGCTGTTGATGAAATTATCCTGTAGCCATCTGGCGAGCCACTTGGCGCTGGGTGGCCTGTACGACGTGCCCTGCGCTGCGTGAAGTCTACGACGACGTGGAGGGGAAGGTCGACGCGCACCTGGAACATCTGGACGTAGGACCAAGCGGCGAAGACGGCGCCATTGATGCCGAGGATACCGAATATAATGTAGTCCGGAGGGGTGTTATCGAACCTTCGTCTGAACCTCTGGAACGGTCCAACTGGCCGCCAGTGTCTGCGGGGGGCGTGCCTCAGGGCATCTCTATGAGTCGCACTGAACAAGTCGGTTGCGTGAAATTTCTGGAATGGCGAGGCACGCGAGCGCGACACTGAGGTACTATGCAACGTATATCTTGCATTAATTTTGAATGAATGTGAAGAGCGTAGGAAGGTAAACATGAGTCACCGCTGTAGTTGCGGTAGACTTTCACGGAGATTGGGAATCGCACGTGACTAGATACACTCCCGTCGAGACAACGCAACGACGACGGTGCTCACGCCCCAGAAACCGCCATGTCGCATCATCTTTTCCTTCTATCACCATCGGACACGCCGCTTTACAGCCTTACGCATTTCTCCGCTAAACCCAGCCAGGCAGCGCAGTCACCGCTGTCTGCGAACCTCCCATCATGGTCTACCTCTGCCTTCGCGGGAACGTTGACAGCGCTCTCTGGGGCGTCTAGCGTCGTGCAAGCGAGCACGCAAGGGGGCGGAGTTCGAATGGGAGGCGGTCAAGACCGACATGTGATCCAGATGATTGCTAATGCGAGTCTGGACGTGATTGAGGAGGTCGTGCGGCGAGACAATGGGATGTGAGTGCTCTCACGTCAAATAAAAGCGCGTACGTGAAAGGAAGACAATTAGGTACCTCAAGTCTGTGGACAAGTTCAATGAATGGACCGTGTCGGCTTTTGTTACACCAGGAAGTAAGCGGAATTTATGTGGCAGCACGGCATGAGCGGCTGATGGTGCGACAAGACATGAAGTTTGTACTGTTACACGAAGGAAAGAACGACGAGGGGATCCGATTGTTCTTCAGCGAAGTGTGGGAACTCTACGTAAAGGTAAGCGGTGCCGAGGGGGCCCCTGTAACATTGCTGATAACGAACCAGACGACGTTAAACCCGTTTCATACGGCGCACAGCGGGATCGTAAGCGGTGTATTTGATGCACGGGTGCGGGCGAGCGCGAGGAAACATTTGTGATCGGTGTCAAGGGTCTCGATTAGTTGACTCTTCTCTCTCTTCCTCTTCCTCTCTTCTTGCTCCTCCTTTCTCCTTTCCCCTTCTCTCCTTGTCTCGGTCCACTCCCCACTTTTTTCTTCCTTTCACCAATTCTATTCTCTATTCTCTTCTTTTCTTCAGAAATACAATCTTAAAAAATCCACACAGATAAAGCCACAAAAAATTCATTAGCCAAGTTTTCGCCGTCAGCCCATCCCTATCGCGGCCACTCGCATCGTATAATACCTTGTCCTTCTCCACGATCCACCACCCAATCAACTCCTTAACGGAGTGTGTTTCCCCCAATTTCCTTCTTCCACATTTTATACTTTCTCACTAGTACTTTGTCCTCCATCGAGCCTTAAAGTCAGTCCAACCTTCCTCTTCTTCCCTTGTCAGCCACTGACACAATCCCAGCTTGTATTTTCCACCTCGCTCTCCTACCACCCATTCGCTGTCTCCAGTCCGCTGCGACCCCCACCTTGTCCATCTTTCTAGCTCCCTGCCCTCAACCCATCTACTCGGTCAGCCATGGCCTCCCCAGCCCCCAGTCATCGCGCGTCCCTCCTTTCTAGCCTTCGCACGGGAGGTGTTCGTTCCGCCTCTATGGTTGGCGTGCCCCACACTTCCGCTCCCGGCGCCTCCTTCAACATTCCGTCTCATTACTCCACTGGCATTTACAATCAGCAATCTGTCATGGAAGAAGACGATCAACTGTCTGACTTGCTTTCCCAGAATATGTACATCAATGCGCAACAAAGGGCGTATCAACTTCCCAACACTGCCGCGGTTGATGGTGGTATCAACAGGTTTTCTCAGCAACAGGGTCACTTTGCCAATGGTTTGGCGTCTTCCAATAGCGCCCTAGGCAGTGCCCCGCTACACGCACACGCTCAACAACAGGCGCTTCAGATACAATTGATGCAGCTTGAGTTGATACGCATGCAGGTTCGTTCTCTTTTCTGCCTTTCTCTTTCTTATAGCTGATTTCCTTTCTAGGCTTTGCAAGCCCAGCAGCTTCAAGCAGGACTCCTTGCTCAGAATCGCCAGCAGAATGGGCGGCAATGTGTGCCTCCCGCAACGGCCGGTCCCGTAACACAATCATTTGATGTCCGTCAAGCCACCCTGAATTCACAGATTCGCCGACCTAGCCAAGGCGAGCTACTCCGCTCCCAACTCAACGTCTCTAGCGATGACCAGGTTCCGATGACTGCCGCGTTGGGAGGCAAGTTCGGGAGTCGTGCTGCGCTCCATGGGTTGGCTGAGGAAGATTACACCAATGCCCCTCGCGGTAACTTCACCTCAACAACGACCGCCAGTGGGGGTACCCCTCTCGGTGCATCCAATAACACTGTTGCGCCGTCTAAATCGGACGCCGCGGTCTCTTGGCGTCGCGGTGGTAACAACAACTCAGTTCTCAGTGGCAATAGGGCCGTATCTGTCAACCCTGGTTTGACCCCTAGCGTTCGGATATCACCACCCCCACTTGAGACCCGCGTGTCACCGTTATCGACCACTGAAGTGAGCCCCATCCGCACCCGGCCACAACCGTTACGTTTCTCGGACTGCCACGTCACTGCCCCTTCCCACAGTTGCGATCGATGATGCCGATGCCGATGACAACCTGACTGAGTCATCCTCCAAATCTGGTTCACAGTCGTCTCCCTCCACCCCCAACTCGGGCTCCTCATTTGACCGACCGCCACTTTCGCCGCGCGAGGAGGCGACCAAGAAGCTCTATGAGGGTCTCGGCATTGGCCGTCCCGTACCTGCTGCACCTGCTCTGCCGACTGCTCTGCCGCAGCGCGTGCTCAGCCAGCCAGTCAGGCAGCCACGTGGACCGCCATCCGGAGCGGACGAACTTGGCCCACGTAACTTTGCGACACGCATTCGCCGCAAGGCTATTGGCGGCCTCGGCGCATTGATGGATGCGCGCGAGCGTCGCGACGTCATTGAGGCGTACTAAAGGAACCTTCATATCACCCGCCCACACCCTTCCACGGCACGCAGAATACTCAGACTGGATCACCTTTCGTTCTTTTCTTTTATTTATATTGTGGGTGCGTTGTGCACATCCGGAGGGGTTGTTGCCAGGGCCGATGTTGGTAAATTTTGTATGGACCGATGGCGTTGTTCGATCTCCAGTCATGCTTGTCCATATCATCACACTCCACTCCTTCTGAATATTTTTTTTTTGGGTCTCATATCCTTTTCTCTGCCGTCGCTTCGATTGCATGCAATCGTTGCGGCTGCGATTTTATCCCAGGCCATTATCATTGGTTCTGGGCTTGTATTCCACGTAGGACTCAGTTGGAAATATGTGAGAGCGTGTTGGAGCTATCTGATCTCAATTCGATGAAGCGAGGCGATATTTTCATTACAGGGGCGAGATAACAAGACAACCAAATCAGGGTGACATTTTTTACTTACACCGCTGGGCAACAATAGGCTTGCCGTGCTCCTGTGTGTGAGTGCTTCAGTACTCAGTTAGCCTGCCAAACGTAGTCCACCTACCTGCCACTCTTCTTTGCTAATCCATAATTGGTGGAACGTGCCCAAGCTCGCGAGGATGCTGCCACCAAGCCAGCCGCCGTACCTCCGCTCAGTCGGGTTTCCCGGCGCGTGGATTTTGACGTGCGGGAAGTTGCGCACGAGCTCATTGTTGAGGCGCTCTCCAAAGCCAGCGAGTAGGCTCCCGCCTCCGGCGAGCACGACGTTGCCCATGAGCACTTGGCGCATGTCCGGGTCGCACGCTGTGAGCGCCTGAGAGATCAACGCGGGGATAGTGCGCGGGAGGTGCGGATTCGACGCCTACATATATATGGGTGGTGGAGATTAACAGTGGGGGAGAGGGAGAAAGGAAGGGGTAAAGACGCACGACGAGGTCGCGCGAGTGAGCGAAGAACAGCTCGCCGACTTGGAAGCGCTCCGGCCCAAAAGTAAGTGTTGAAACCGGTGGGGAACTCGTAGTGACGAACGGGCCTCTGCGCTGCAGCCCTGCGTCGTCGTTCTCAGTGGTGCAGGGTAGGTAGACAAGGGGGGATACGCACTGGTCGTTCCATCCCTGGTCGAGCACGCCAGCAACGCTCTGTATCCATTCTTCCACCTCACGGTTTTCGTAGTATGAAGCGAGGCTCGGCGTCGTTTTGGAGAAGCGATCTTCTCGGACTGTGAAGCGTGGCATCGTCCCGGGTTCTACGGGCTACACGCACGTGGATATGGCGGGAGTCCACCAACTAGCGAGATATATGTGTGTACGTACGGTTTTGTTTGCGATGAGCTGGTGAGAGAAGAGCTGAATTGGAGGGTGGTTGTGGCTCGCTGTGATCAGGGTATGCTTTGCGTGTGCATGCACGAGCTGGGGGAGTGCAGAGTGGACAAGGCCTACGCGGCGAATCAGTGGAATGGACGACGGTCGTGGTCCACGGGGGTGTATGCACCTTTTCGAAGGACGAACCCGTCCACTACGGGGGTGACGCTGGTAGTGGAGTGGCCTATATCGATGACCAACGCAGAGCCCTTCCCTGCGGCAAAACTGAACGTAGGGTCCACAGGGTCATCAGCAGTCCAGAAGAACAGTGAGGAAAAGAGCTCAGACGGACGCGTTTAGGACCCCCGTGTTCGCAATGTAAAACGCAGGCACCTGAAACTCCTCGAACATTATTTCTGCCATGCGTTCACGGTTCGCGGGGGTGTTCCAAGCAGGCTCGGTGACGAGGATGGGATGATCCTCCGGTTTGCAGCGCAGAACGTCCTTCAGCGCGTGGCGGATCAGAGACGGGGATAGGATTGAAGTCGGTGACTTGATAATAACAGAGCACGTTCAATAGTTTGCAACGATGGGAGAAAGGTCTACTACGCACTCAACCCTTCACTCATGGGGTTCCCGATTTGCATGTCTTCCCGCCAGACGGACGGCCCGTGCTGCTGCCCAATGTATAGTTTACTTTCCTCCCTTGGAGGAGCCGGCTCAGTGTCCGCGCCCGCTTCTGTCATGGAAACATCTGCGTCTCGAGTGACGGGTACGAAGCCATACGAGGTGGGAATGATAGCTTTTGGCGTATCATCTCCTGCGTACCCGGCGCGAAGTGTAGACGAGCCGATGTCTAAAACGAGAGCCGAGACCTCGTCTGGACGCGTAAATGACCAAGGAAGTATAGAAAGAGAGGAGACATACCACCCCCGTATTGCACCATGATTCTGCACTCTGGAGGAGTTTCCCCGATCGAATCTGTTGCGACTGGTGTGTTCGGACCGTGAGAATATTTTTAATCTTTCTTGCTTGTCTTTCGTTGCTTGTCAGGCTCTTCCCCTCGAATGAAATGGCCCCTCTGGCTGCCAACAGAAAACGCAAACAAAATGTGGAAGAGGCGTCGCCTTCCAGCGATACGGAAACATTCCCAGCTGGTGGATTAGATCTGCTCAGTGAAGACGAGGACGAGCAGGAGAACGGAATTGTGCAAGAGTCAGATGTTGACGCGTTCCCAGAGATCGACGCGGCCTCGGACACAGAGGAAGAGGGGGAAGGGGAATCGTCCGGAGATGACGCAAAGTTCTCCGAGACCGAAGACGAGGAGGAGGAGGACGACGAAGACGCGTCCTCCGACGATGACCTCCATGTATTCCCAAAGGCCAAAACGGTCATCTCAGACATAACTGGGCAGCCAAAAAAGATCTACCCGGAGATAGAGCCTGACTACGACTCGGACTCATCGACTGAAGATGTGCGTGCTTTTTTTGTCTATTCGTGTGGATTGACCAACCACTTTGAATTTGGAGGCACCTACCCGTGTCGGAAACATACCACTGCATTGGTATGACGATCTGCCTCACGTCGGATACGATATTGATGGTAAGAAAGTCCTCAAACCGGCGCGCGGAGACGAACTCGACAAGTTCTTGCACACGGTGGACGACCCTTCCGCATGGTGATTACCTCTCGTCCCCAACGTCAATTTTCATGGCTGATAGCCTCCCCAGGACTTCAGCGTTCGACAAAAACACCCAAACCGACAGACCATTAACAGCCGAGGAGCTAGACATCATCCGCAGGCTCGAGACCCTCGAGAACCCAGATGCCAACTATGATCCCTACCAGCCTACTGTGGAGTGGTTCACTGGGGCAGGAAAAGAGGAAGTTATGCCGCTTTCTGCCGCACCAGAGCCTAAGCGGCGGTGGATACCCAGCAAGTGGGAACGACAAAAGGTTTGCTACGGCCGTTCTCTCTCTTCCTGAATGGGGCGCTCAGCTCGAAGCCCAGGTCATGAAGATAGTGCGCGCCATTCGCCAGGGACGCATTCTTCCCTCCAAACCCAAAACGACCTCCTCACAACCGCAATTCTATGCCGTCTGGAATGACGAACCCCCTTCATCTCATGTACCCCTTCCCGCACCCAAGCCACATCTCCCGACCCATTCCGAATCGTACAACCCTCCAGAAGAATACTTGCCTACGGCAGAGGAACGAAAAGAGTGGGAGGCCACTGATAAGGAAGACCGGGAACGTGATTACCTCCCACAAAAATATTCTGCGCTGCGTCTGGTCCCTGCGTACGATCAGTTCATTCAGGAGCGCTTTGGCCGACAGCTCGACCTTTATCTCGCACCGAGGATCCAACGGAAGAAATTGAACATCGACCCAGACAGCCTAATCCCCAAATTGCCGAGCCCAAACACCCTGCGGCCGTTCCCTAACTACAAATCTCTGGGCTTTGCCCATCTTCGAGGGCGAGTGCGCTGCGTTTCGATCAGCCCAGACGGAGCCTGGGTCGTCAGTGCAGATGACGAGGGGGTCGTGTGTCTCTGGGAAGTCATCGTGGGTCGCGAAGTCAAACGCTGGACACTCAACCAGAAGGTCGGCGCGGTGGAGTGGTGCCCACGAACGGATGTCAGTTTCTTCGTGGTCGGAACGTGAGCGGTTCTATTTTCGTATGTAGACGCATGACTGAGCCAAATGCCCAGAGAGGAGAACCTTCACTTCTACGTCCCCCCAAACCTCACACCCACGGTTCTTTCTGCTACAAAAACCCTCCTCAACCCACCCAACCTCCCACCCGCTCCGGAGACCCCGTCTCCGGTCAAGTGGGTCAACTCACCATCGGCATCCGCTCTTGAGGCCCCCCTTCTCTCCTTGGACCTCCCTCCATCTTCTGGTTTAGCCAAAAACATCGCATGGCATCGTAAGGGAGATTATTTTGCAACAGTCTGTAGGTAGTTTTTCTTTTTCGAGAGCAACCGCCTGTTCTTCGCGCTAACCTGTTACCACAGCTAGTGGAGGCGGGCAGGGCGCAGTATGGATCCACCAAGTTTCGCGCCGACATTCTCAGGCCCCATTCAAGAAGATCAAGGGTTCAGTGCAGATGGTCTTGTTCCATCCCTTGAAGCCCCACTTCTTTGTTGCAGTCTGTGGTTCCGTTCTTCCCCCCTTCTACTCGTTTTTTGAACTGGTAACCGTCACAGACGCAACGCTATGTTCGGTTATATAATCTGGCCGAGCAGAAGCTCTTAAAACTGCTCAACCCTGGCACTCGGTGGATATCGTCGATGGACGTCCACCCGTCCGGCGACCATCTCATCGTCGGGGGTTACGATCGAAAGCTTTGCTGGTTTGACCTCGAACTCAGTGACAAGCCCTACAAGATCCTTCGGCATGTGGTGTTTTTCACATCTAGCTAACGCTACATATTTACGGCGAGACAGATATCACTCTCGCGCGATCCGATCACTACATTTCCATCCCTCGTATCCGCTGTTTGCGTCGTCATCTGATGACGGCTCGATCCAAGTCTTCCATGCGCGTGTGTATAGCGATCTCCTCACAGATCCTCTCATCGTGCCGCTCAAGATCTTGCGTGGGCACGACGTGCGTGATGGCTTGGGCGTCCTGCAGGTTAGATGGGTTCCAAAGCAACCGTGGCTGGTTAGCACAGGAGCAGATAGCACCGTCGCCGTCTGGTGCCATTGATGATGATGAGTACTTGTGATCTATCAGACACGTCTGATGGATTGATGATGATGACGATGGCCGCATGTACTTTATCTACAACACCCGAGTAGACCCTTTGTTTTACTTTTCCTAAGAAGCCCCACGCCGCGCGAGGAAGTCCGATACAGAATGCGATTGAGTCGACGATATCCCCATATATGTGGTATCCTATCATAGGGACATCAATCGCCCATATACACACTTACATACGGCGCAGCAAAACAACAACGCACAGGAACAGCGCCCGTAATATGTCCTTATCTCCGTCTGTGAGGACGTCCTGACTTGTATCGTGCGGCGGTTGCGCCTTGTCTGTTCATTCCCTTTGACTTGGGCCGTGGTGCCATGCCCTTTGAGACCCTCCACCGTTCTCGACGCGACCCTCTTGGACCATGAGTAGACACCTTCCCCTTGAATTTCTGAACCGCCTCTACCCCTGTACGTATACAACATCGCAGACGAATTAGATAAAAATGTAAGAACACGTAAAAGAACAAGACTGCGGGACCTTCTATCACTGTTGGAGACACCATCTCTACATCATCGCCGTCTCCCGCTGCTGCTAAATACAATAATTGTGCGTCAATCAATAGACGTTGCAATTGATTATGACCGGCCTGAAAGGGAATGGTGCAGATAGGGAGGCACGAAGCCTAGTCGGTCCATCACGGCCGGACTGACGTCCTGGTGGTCCAAGAGCCCTAGAGCCGCGAAACCAACAACACGAACCTGGCGTGTCAACAACGTCCTCCCCTTCCTCCTCCTTCGGTTTTCCGGTTTCCTGTCCATCGTCGTTGTTGTCCGCCCCGACGGCGGTGAGTGCGCGCAGCTTTGCGTTTAGCCGCTGCAGGCGCGCGGCTTCTGTTGCGGCGTAGACGCCTTCTGTGCGTTTCTTTGCGCGGAATGCGCGCTTCACTTTGGAACGAGTTGATTTCGCCATTGTACAGAACAAATTGCTGATTTGGAAGGTTTCTAGTTGGTTGGTTGGTGGAAGTGGTGGAAAGAAAAGGGCAGGACAGGGTGAAAAAAAAAAAAATCACAAATCATTAGGCGATCGATGATCAGGTGATTTCTGACTCGATTTACACTGCCGCACGCACACTGCATCCTTCTTCTGCGTCTTATTTTTCTCACCTCACAAAAAACACAACAAACATGTGGAAAGAACACAAATACACGCGACAACCGCGATAGGTAATAAGGTGCCGCATGGACCCTATACATGCGGAGCCTCCAAGTAGAGCATGGGTTGCATGTGCGATTATCGACTCTCCCGAAATACGGAATGAGAATCGGGTGCATTTATTTATTCAGGCGGAGCCTCTCTGTGATAAAAACGAGTAAGAACACGCGGGTAAAGGTCAAGGAGAAAGGAACTTATTATGTAGAGAACATTGTTGCACCTTAGCAGTAGCAAAAGGCACCTAGTAAGTTGTGGCTGTTCAATGAAAGAGATCACAATCCGATCGTACCGGATGAAGACCTCGCCCAAAGTCCCGTTGGATTCGCCGTTTTGAAACTCTTCGGTGTTAGCCAGCTACAGGTTTTTGAGGGACACGCGAGAACGCGAAAAGATCGAGAGACAGACCTGAAGGTTCATATAGCCGTCCGTGCTGACGAGGAACCCCTTGTATTCGAGCCCCCACTTGAGGCGCACGAACACCGGTTTCCCGGTCAGCTCCTGTAGAAAAGGCTTCGGGTTGACGGGGGTGACCTACGGGAAGACGATAAGATCCAAAAAAAAAAAAAAAAAAACTCAGCAAAGCGAAAGACATACGCTAGACATGGTGCGAAGCCAAGACGCGGACTTCCAAACTTAGTTAGCATTTTTATTATTTAGCAGCTGTTTTGTTGCAGGTGGTCCGCCGCCCGCCTTCGTAATGTCAGACCGCGAAGGACATTCCGGGCTCCCGCCCGTAGACGATGACCTCTCCCTCCCCAAAGCTACCGTAGCAAAAATGATCACCGGTTCGTTCGTCTCGCTCGCTCACACACCTGAGAAATATCCAAACTCTTTTCGCAGAACTCCTGCCCAATGATGTGAGCTGCGCCAAAGAAACGCGCGACTTGGTAATTGAGTGCTGCGTCGGTCGGTACACCAACATCCCCAGCCGGGCAAATTGACCATTATCCCAAACCGGTTATGTTTTCTAGAATTCATCCACCTCATTTCGTCCGAGGCGAACGAGATATGTGAGCAGGACTCGAAGAAAACCATCGCCCCCGAACATATCATTGGCGCCCTCAAGGTCCGTTCCTCTTTCCCCGCCCGCCCCAATCGGAAATCATTTAACTTGCGATGATCGCACGACCAGAGGCTTGGCTTCGAATCGTTCACAGAGGAGGTCGAAGACGTTCTGAAAGACCATAAACAGCAACAGAAGGTAGTGCGCCAACACGTCTCATGTGGCGTCTCCGCTCGACGACTGACCGTTCTTCTTTTACAAGGACCGAGAGAAGAAAGTGTCCAAGCTGGAACAGTCGGGCAAGACAGAAGAAGAGCTTTGGGAGGAGCAGCAGAAGCTCTTTGCGGAGAGCAGAGCCAAATACGAATCTCAGCAACAATGAAACTGGCCCAAAAACTTGAAACTCTCATTTGATTCGGACTGCGGGACGATCTTTTGTACAATGAGTTATTGGCCGTGTTTTCAGCCCCTCCAAGTTTGTAATTCTAGTCATCACGTACACGCTGAAACGTCGTACTGTAATAAACCCAACCACTTCACTTACCCCGCTCGTATACCGCGCGCTTTCAACTCGTGCAGCCTCCCCCACGGCGAATCGCCATTCCACTCCTCGTTCCTAACGTCCTCCGATGTCCGGGTGATCTTAGGCAAGCCAAGTTGTTCGACGGTGTATGACGCCGAGACCGTTCCGTAAAGCGCAGCTGATAGCGGGTCAACATTAGTGCGTCAAAACGTGCGATGCGGTGAGCAGCCACCGCTTACCCTCAAAAACATCCCCGTTTGTCAGTACGAGGCCGGCGGCAAGGCCACCCAGAAAACTGTTGCCAGCCCCTTGATCGCGGGAGAGGCGTAACGAGATGATAATAAGCCCGTGGGTTCACACAGGACACCCGCCCATGTGGGTGGCAAAAGAAAATCACCTGTCACGTCGACGACCCTCCCCTCGGTTCTCCAATAAGCGTCGATCCACGCGCCAGACTGAGAGCGCGAGGCGACATACACACCCAGGCTGCCGCTGCGTATGACAACCGAACCAGTGCCACCGGGACCGACGCCGAAATCTAGGAATGATTTGCACGCTCGCTCTATGGAGGACTTGGAGACCGGCGAAGGGTCTGCAAGAAGGGCCAGCGCTTCTTCAGCATTGGGACTATAATGTGCGATCAAGCGGGGGTGGGTGGGGTGTCAAACGCGCGTTGATTGGAAACAGGTCCGGGGAACTGGGTACCTCAAAACAGAGATGAGCGGTAAAACGTCGCGGAGCGCGGGGAGCTCCTCCGGAATGCACCTGTCCTGGATGATGTTGAGTTGTGACTCAGACGGGCAGCTCCATCGGCGCAAACGGTGTGATTGATGCACCGATGGATGGATGGGTGGGGGTATTGCATACTGGTATCGGTTCGTATACGGATATGGGAGACCAGTCTTCGACTTGAGCCACCTGAGATACGATGACGGCAGCACGTGTGGGCGAACAGATAAAATGCAAGGTCGCCGGACGGGAGAGACTGGTTCCGATTAGGTCACGAGGGGGTTATGCGCAGCCTAGGAGTGAGGTACTGAAATCTTTTTCAGAGGGGACCAGAAAAGCAGAGAACCCGCAGTAAGCGATGAGTTGCCGCGATGGAGCAAAGAGCAAAATAAGGTGGTGGCACACACCCTCTGTGATCCCCCTTGTACCGGTTAAGCGCGCGAGTCGTGCCAGCCGGAGACTGGTCTCTGAACAACCACATGTCTTCGCCATATGCCTTCAGGGCGGCGTCGATTTCCGGAGGGAAGTCTATGCCCTTATCGACGATCATGCCAGTTTCGCTGGGCGGCAGCCTGCGGGAACAGATTATTCGAGGCGAGTTCCATGCGATCTGTCTGCGATGCGGGGATGGCAGGAAGGGGAAGGTTCCCATGGGGTCGAAAGATCGAAGACCTTACCAGAGGCGAGCCCCGATGTTGGCGTAGGTCCCACCACCCCCAATCTGTAGCAAGCGTAACGAGGATAAGGAGAACGTCGGTTGTCGTATTTGTGAAAGATAACCCCTTCCTGTGGATCTAGAGCGCGACCGGTTGGATTCCCCGCATAGTCCAGGAAGGCGAATTCATCGATGATGAACATTCCAAGGGAGACGAATTTACGGGATCGTGACATGACAGCGAGCTAGTAGCGATGGGACTGACCCTGACACTGACACTGACAACGAGCGCACGACCCAGCACACCGGGACAAGTCGGAGTGATCGTTCCCGATAACGCCCGATAACCACATCGGTCGTTGCCGTCTCACCCTTGATTGGAACACCATGCAACTCACGGTCTGGCTCGTCGACCACCCGACGTTTCTCGACGAATTCGCACGTTTTTTTCTTACGCTCTGTCGTGTGACACGTCGCCAACCCGTTTCCAGCTTTATCGTAATGCCTTGAACTTGCTCGACTCTTCGTCCCAAGAGCGTGTTCGGCACTTTTACCACCGTGCTGATTCATGTCGTATGTATTATTATCCATACATCCTCCCACCATCCCCGCACTTATCCGCAGTATACGGGCGTTCATTCCCCGCTTTCTGCCCTTTTTTTTTTGTCAACTGAAACTGTATCGCACCATGTATTGTGTGCCTTCTCTTCTAGGTTGTATCATCGGCCGCCTCCTTCCCAGAGTTCTCCTAAGTGAGAAGGGTGTTTCTGCCGAGAACATTCAGTTCGCTAAGACAGATGCGGGAAAGCCCTATTTCGCACGTCGCCTCTTATTCTTTCTCTCCGTGTTAACGCTTGCGCCCGCGTCAACGGTGGTGCTTCTTGTACCAGCAGGTCACGACGGGCGTCAGTCCACCCATCGGGTATAATATATCCCATGACAATGAACTGGTGGCGATCGCCTTTGCGCCAGGGGAGCACGGCCCACCCGCCTTCCAGATTGGCGTCGACGTGATGAGAGAGCGACTGCCACGCGGAGAAAGATTCGCATCGTTTTTGCGCGCTGTAGGAGACACGGTCAGCCAATTCATTGTGTGACCCACCGCGTTCCCCGCTGATGCGTCCTTTTGTGCCGTCCTTACCCCCCTCCTGCTTCTTTCCCAAAGTTGACACAGGAAGAAACGCGCCTTCTTTCAGGTGACGACGTGCCAGAGAACGAGGCAATTTCTCGCTTCTATCTCATCTGGACGATCAAGGAGGCGTATACCAAAGCGATCGGGCTGGGACTCGGGTTTGACCTGCAGCGGATCGAGTACGACGTTGCCACGAAGATGGTCACGGTCGATGGAGTCGCTGCGACCGAATGGCGATTCGAGACGTCTCAAGTCACCGTTGATGAGGAAGCGTATCGAGTCACGGTGGCGCAGTTCGTGGGGAGCGGTAATGGTGGCGGCACGGTAGTTACTCTCAACCAGGGACAAATTGTGCGGACCGGAGCTTCTGGCTTCGTTCGGAAGGCCATCCGTCAGCTCAGGGGGCTAGAACTCGAAGGCACATTTAATGATGATATCTAAGCATGGAGAGTAGCAACTGGCCCCGTGAGTCTAACGAAGGACGAAGAGGTGTATCAATCACTGCTCAAGGAAGAAAAGTCAATGGTGTGGACGTCACGACAAACATATGTAATAATATGATAATAAGCATAACATGACAGCTGTGACCGAACAGTCAATATACGTAGGCATAATCCGAAGTGAAGTCCCAGTTATCTTCAATGTGATGATCTGGGACGGTACTCATCGGAACAGCTTGCCAAACTCGCTTTTGACTAGCCCCATTGACCTGACAGGAGGAAGCCCAATGCATGCCCGAGAGCTCAAAGTCTAGCAATTGAGGCATGGACGTCAAGGTGGTTGCAACTTGTTCGTAGAAAGTCTGCAATGATATTTAGTCAGTTGGGGAAAGAGATTGTGGGGAAGACGCACGTCATCGGACTGTTTAGAGGATACGTGGAACGGCGCCATGAGGCGGAGGTATGCGAGGTACGGGAGGTGTCTTGCGAGTGACTGGAGGAAAGGCACTAGGAGAGCAGAGGTGATTGCTCCGAGAACTGCTATGTGGCCAGTGGACTGCGCTAGGCACGCGACTTCGTCCTCTGTCAAGTCGCCGTCGTGGATGTGGATGCTCTCGAGGGGTCGCCCAGGGACGATGACCTTGACGGCTTGGCAGGAGCCCATAAAATGGACGAGGCGGGGGATGGCGGTGTGTGAGAGGTGAGGAAGAGGAGCAGTACCCGAGACGGGAGCAGTGTCCAATTCGAGCCTCTCCAAAGCCGGGGTACGTTCGAGGAAATTGGTGACGTGCGCATCGAAGGGGAAAGATGACGTGAGTGAATGCAGACGGGGATAAGTGATATGGCGCGTCGAGGAAGCGAGGACCCAGCTGGGGTTGGTGTCTCCGAGGGAGAGATGAAGAGTGGTGAGCTCGGACATTGCCGAGAGCGCGTTTGCAAGTGCGCGGTAGAAGGGACGGAAGGGAGGGAGGGCCGAGTCAACTGTGACGGATAGTGTGCGCACGAAATGGGCCACAGATGGTTTCTTTGAGAGGGTGACGATGACGGAAAGGTTGTGCTGGGAAGACGAGAGATCGAGGTTACGGTAGAGGATACGCTGTGCGATGGGATAGAAGAGCGAGGATGTGGATGAAAGGGCAGCGAGGTCTGGGGGAGAGAGATTTGAGCAGACGAGGTTGAGTAACTCTACAGGGAGGTGAGAGATAGACATGATTAGTTGGGAGGGAGAGGAGGGAGTGAAGGGAGGAATGGGAGACTTGAAATAGCAGGATGAGTATGTTGGATCTACGATTTGGACCGAATCCGTGGACATGGCACTGGTCAGCTTATGTCGCGAACTTTCCCGGTGTTCTTTCGACTCATGTCTCTCGCCACCCCTTTCTTACCTATCCCCTCCCGATCCTCCTTCCGCTTTCGTTTCCTCGCCACCTTCTCAACCCGCCCGACCCATGGTCCGTCTCTCCCTCCCCCTCTCCATCTCTAGAACTAGAACTACTCACTCGGTCTTTCGGTGGTGCGCTCCAGCCCCATTTCCGAAGCGTTCTCATAACTGCGGTGCCCTCACTTCTGCGGACGTGGGTTCCCCCGTAGTCCTCGCTGGCTGGCTCCTTCCCGAACGGTACTCCTCCTTCCTCCTTCCCAGCCAGAGCGCTCATCCCCACTACCCCATCAAGCAAACTTTCCAAGTCCCTTTCTTTTTTCCCACTTAGGGACTCTTACGGTACAACCCAGCTCGTCGTTCACTCTCCACATTTCTCCCCCCTCCGACCCCAAATACAAACAACATAACCTTGTCACAGAATTAGCTCGCGTTCCTGTCGAGTCGACAGTGCTCGTCCAGGGCACTGTCCGTAAAAGGCCAGATAAACAACGCCGTCCTGTAATATCACACTCCTTTATCCTTTCAGAGCACTCAACTTGTTCTCCTTTCTAGGGCCCTGCTGGCGATGTCGAAGTTCTCGTCACGGATTTTACTCTTCTCAATCCTGCAGATCCTCATATGCCCTTTCTCCCCTCGGATACACAGAATAAGGTTCGATTCCTCTTAACATCGTCTTGTACATACCCTTTCTTTTACCCCCCCCCATCTTCTTAGGCAAACGAAGATCTGCGGAGTCAATATCGCTATTTAGACCTCCGTAGGCCAGAGCTTTCAGACAATTTGCGAAAAAGAAGCAAAGTTGCCCATATCGTACGCTCTGTGCTTAACCAACAAGGTGTCGCGGCTTCTATTACATCTTCTATCCTGGACCTCCGGCACGACGTCCCCTTCCAGATTTCCTCGAGGTTGAGACGCCCATCCTTCTTAAATCATCCCCTGAAGGCGCTCGCGAGTTCCTCGTCCCAACAAGGGTTCAACGGGTATCAGACAGGGCCAAAGTCCAGGAGCCCCTCTTTTTCGCCCTTCCCCAGTCGCCCCAGCAACCCAAGCAGCTCCTCATGTGCTCCGGTGGCGTTGACCGCTACTATCAGTTTGCGCGCTGCTTCCGGGACGAAGACGGTCGTAAGGATAGACAGCCTGAGTTCACACAGATAGATCTCGAGATGGCCTTTGTCTCTTGGGGGAACACCAATATCGACCCTGATCCTTGGCGGATTGGCGGGCACGAAGTCCGTGATGTTATTGAGCAATTGGTAAAAACCGTATGGTCCCAGATGGAGAACGCCTCCCTACCTGATAGGTTCCCTGTCATGACTTATCACGAAGCCATGCTCCGCGTGAGTAGTGGGCTACCGCAGTTCATAACCGATGCCATCCTTACTATTCCCAATATCCTAGTTTGGGTCCGATAAACCAGATACACGCTTCAAGTTAGAGGTTTGTGCTCGCCGCTTTCACGAGGTCTTCTCGTTTCATCATACAAGTTTAGATTGTGGACGTTAGGTCATACTTACCCCAAAGCGTTGTTACGGCAATGGGGCATTCTAAGGAATCCATCGGCTGTGTTGCGGTACGACAGTCCGATGATGCCTCGTTTTATCCGATTGCACATGATTGTCCAACGGAGGACGGCCTGGTGAGTTTGATCCCATGTCATACCGAATGAATAATCAAATTGTGACAGGACCGCATCGTGATAACGACGGAAAACGCATCCTCGTGGCTCGTTGACAGTCCCACCGTCCAGGGGTTTTCTCCACGCGGGGGGAAATGCCCTGAAAGCGACCCCAACGAGAAGTTGCGCTTGCAGCCAGGCGATGTTGTATGGATCGGTAAACAGCCTGCTCAACCAGAGGTGGGAGCTTCACTTCCTCCATTCGTTTTCCTTGCCTGCATTTTGAGTTTTATCTTTTTAGGGTGGTTCGACAGCGCTTGGGCGGCAAAGGCTTCGCCTGGCAGAGTTGGCTCAGTCGCGTGGTGGGTTAGCAACGATCTGCCCTTTACTGTCCAGCTGACTTTTCTTTTCGCCGGACAGGGACATACACCCCAACGCGCTCCCCGCACTTTCTTTGGATCACCGAGTTTCCGTTGTTCACGCGTGCGGATGCAGAAAAGGATGCCTTCGCTAAAGGTAGATGGAGTAGCACGCATCATCCTTTCACTGCTCCGGCGTGGCAAGATGTCCAAGCGCTGTATGACGGACGCATATCCGAGGTGAGAACGTATGTGCGCATGGTTCTCATCATGATTCACTGACGTTGCTCCGGAATTTGTGTGGCTCTCCCTTCCATTACATGGCTGTTGCACCTCCCAGGTACGCGGCCAGCACTATGACCTTGTCTTGAATGGGATTGAGATCGGCGGGGGGTCTGTCCGAGTGCACGATGCAATGATGCAAGAATTCATTTTCACGCAAGTGTTACAGGTGAGACTTGTGACCTGTCAAACCGGCGGTATGCCGTTGCGATAACTGACATCGCATGTATTATAGCTTGATGAACATGAGAAGTCATCGTTCAACCATCTGCTTTACGCCCTGAGGTGCGGCGCTCCGCCTCATGGGGGAATCGCCCTGGGTAGGTGACGATGCTTGTTCGCGTTTTGCGATTTAATCGGGACCCCCATCTCAGGTTTTGACCGCATGGTAGCAATTCTCTGCAATGCTTCTTCAATTCGCGACGTCATCGCTTTCCCAAAGACTAGTGCAGGTACCGACGCTCTTCTAAAAAGCCCAGCCCCGATACACAAGGACATACTAAATCAATACGGCATCCAGCCCCGATGACGAGATATCCTACGTAGAGATCACCTTTTTTGCACATGAAAAACAGAAAAAGAAAAGAGTAATCATTGCCTCATAGGTCATAGGCGTGAGACAAAATCATCATAAACAAGGCGTGCAACGTCATGTAGATATCGGGAAGCTCGTCCTGTCTGATTCAGGGGTTCGTCTCCCTTGTGTGTCGAGACTTGCATGTGTGTCCAGGGTCGGTGACGCAGGTCCGGATGATGGTATTGAATTACGTGGCGTCGTGTCCTGGCTGCCGCTCCGGGGGTACTCTTCGAACGGGAAACCTGGCCAACTCGGGGGAGAATCACGCGGCGGTGCCGCCACAACTGGGGAACCACCGTTCACCGCCGCGGCGTCACTAGTACCACTGTCAGCTGTGTTTGCCGCCGCACCTGAAGGCACTGCATCGTCAATTTGCCTCGGCTGTACCTCATCGATGACGGTCAGGACGCTGCGAAGCTTCGACTCGGCTCTACGGGAACTACTTCCGGGTGGGGAGGACGACCGGTTGGGGCGCCTTGACGGAGATGACGACGATTGGGCCTTGGTGGGCGTGGTGAGAAGCGCGCCGGAGGGGGCTGATACGTCGGCCCATTCTGACGCAGCGTCCGAATAAAGGGTGCCGTTGCCGTGCGCCCATCCGGCGCTCGTCGTCCCGGTGGTAAACACGTCGCTCGTTACCGTTTGGGGGGTGACCATCAGGGGACTCGGTGATGACGATGGGGCCAGAATAGACAAGGGGGGTAGAATGCTGAATATTTGATCCTCGGCGTGAGGCTGGCCATACGAATCGAACGGATCCGGGACCGACTGAAGCATAAGCTCAATCACGGGATCGGAGCTGGCAAATGGAAGCGAAGGAAGAGACAAAAACAAAGAAAATAACGATGATGTCAGGGTTTTGGGGGAGTGATTTAAAAAAAAAAAAAAAAAAAGTCAATTGGACAGGTTGAGCACAGCTGATTCGGATGGTATCGGAACGATACGTACGCTTTGGCTGTGAACCTATCGAAGACGTCCAGTGATGAACGGACCACGAGGGAAACCTGTAAAGCGGTGCGTGTGTGTTTTTTTGGCGGTTCACCATGTGGAAGGATCATTGTGAGGTACCTTCCCTTGCACGACATCCCACACCTCTTCCTCGTGCTCTATTATCTCTTCGTAATGTCTAGACTTTAGATGGTCGAGGTCGTCCACCTGCCGCTGCAGCACGGTCAGGGCCTCTCTGAACGATTGCAGATCTGCGAAAAGAAAAAAAAAAAACGAGTCGCATCAGTAGGCGCCGCCGGGCCTAATCTTCCATACATACTGCGTTCTTTCCGGTTCATGTTCCGCATCTCTGTCTCACGAATGACGTTGCTCTTCTCGCGGAGGGCGCGCTCATATGACGATGAGCGTTCCTGTGAACACATCAAATAAAAGGCCGAGACTAGGAGTGACGACAGGATGACCCACGTGTACGATAGTACGGTAGGCGTCCAGATGCTGACGTAGCGGTTTCTCGAATTGCTTATCTAGCGTCTCGGACTGGAAAGATTGAGAAGGAGGCGTGAGTGTGGAGGCGGGTGGCGCGGTTGTGAAGGGGGATGATATTGGGGGGGACACACACCAGGACGTGCCAATGATTGGCCATTAGATGATGCAAGCCCGCTGCGGCCTGCAGACGGGTCCCCTGTTCGTACGATGGGCCCTTCATCCTAACATCGCGGCGTGAAGTTACACACGCCTCGGATTAGGGCGACGAAAACACATACCCCGAGCAGCTTTCCATTGCGTCCGCGAGTGCGGCGGTAGCCCTCGACATCGCGAGGAGGGCAGATTGGTAGTTGGAGCATGAGTTCAAGAGCTATGATAGGAGCACGCGAAAGGTTAATATGAGCGTCCTGCCGGCGCACAGCAACGGTACTGACGTTCTCATAAGACTGCATGCTGGCCTTGAGGTCCGAACGCGTGATGATCTTCGCGGGACCGTTCTCGCCGAAATTGACGGCGGATGCGTTCGTGGTGTCGGAAAACGTGGGCGAGGGTGGACCGGGAGATGCATTTCGCCTTGCCTGCGAGTGTGTGGTTATCGCGAGAGGTCGGAAGCGTGATTTCGGCATTAATCGAAGAGGTTGGGTGCGCTTGCGCTTGGGTTGGTGGTAGCGGAAACGGAGAGTGGGATGAGTCTGCCGCAGCGTAAGTTAACTCGGCCGCGCCGCCGCGCTGCACGAATATGGGTCACTTTCACCTTCACATACGCAGGTTCCATTTTCCAAGCCGAAATATATATAGTTCATTTAACTAGTGTAGACATAGTCCCCGACGTCTACATTAACCACGACGCACATATAGCCGTTAACATGCATGTGAAGCAAAGGATCGACACGGTGATATTGGACGATATCCGCCCCCTGGTAGTACTGGCAACGCGCCTATCATCGTCGCACACCAGTCGCCACGGAGGTCATGCGTTCTGGAGAGTCGCGCAGGTAGAACAGCTTCGCCTTCCTCAGCCCCTCGAGCCTCTTCTTCTTCCCGTCCTTCCCGCCAGCCCTCGACACCACGACGATCTCCTTGAGGTGCGGCGAGTTGGCGAAGAACTGCATCTCGACGCCCGTGCGCTGCACCACGTTCCGGAGGACGAAAGACGTGTCGGGCCCGCGCCGCCGCACGGAGATGAGCACACCCGAAAACGTCGTCGGCGCGTGCGCGAGATTGACGGTGAGCACCGAGCCCGGGCGCACGCGCTCCGGGTGCGTCCGCGAGAACAGCGTGTGGATGATCTGCTGCTTTTCCGTGGATGGCAGCGTCTGCTGCAGGTATGCCATCAGTCCCTTGCCCTTGCGAATGGCCGCCGGGGGAGCATCGGCGGGGGCGGGGGGTATTATAGCAGCTTGAGAATATGGGTAGTTTTTGGTGGATGTCGCGAGTGTCCGTCGCGATGCAGACCTCCAGGCGTCAAGCGCCGCGTGCAACGGCCTTGTAAACATTTTTCGTTGAACTGGTGGGCGTAGAGGTGGTGCGGTGGTGAGTTGTCTTAAGGAAAGGCACAGCGCGGCAATTGCCGGAAATGGCAGACAGAGGATTGTATTCGGTTTGCCAAAAGTACATTTACAGTGTGATGAAGAAAAGAAGAGGCGTTCATTAAAGAAAGAAAAAAAAAAGGTAGAGGTGAGAACAAAGTCGGGACACGACAGCCTTCTTGAGACTCCAAGGATCAGAAACCACGCCCTCGACCACTGTGACCATCTAGTGAGAAAGTGTACATATTGTGCACCATCACATCATACGTACCGACCACGGGAGCCCCTGTAGGGACTGTATCCTCCTCCTCCACCACGATAACCACCCCTGTACCCGCCTCTGTAGCCACCTCGCCCTCTTCCCCTTCCTCGATTGAACCCGGGTACATTCGTCCGTTTGGCCATAACCTTTCGATGCAATATACTGTGAGCATGGCTACCATACATAATGAACGAGACGTGCCTTGATTAACCGCCCATGGAAAAGGGAGTTATCCAGTGCTAAGGCAGGGTCGATGAATTCAGGTTCTGCAAACTCAACATAAGCGAACCTGTGGGCATAGCGATGAGTAAGTCGTGGGTAAAAAAAAAAATTGTAGAGTCAGGTACCCTTTGGGGTGACCTGTGAACTTGTCACAGAGGATGGTAATACGGTTGATGGTACCGCATGCTTGGAAGTGGGCCTGAATATCTTCGGCCGTCGCGCTATAGTCGACCTACGGAAAGTAACGGGGTCAGCGAGGCATTCCAACTAGTGACAACAAATCACGAACATTTCCAACGAAAACACTTCTGCTGTCGATGAGCGCTTTTTCGTCCTCTGTCTCCATTGGCATAGATTCATCGCCCTCCGCTTGTTCAACGCTGGCAGAGCTTTCCGCGGCTGCCTGCAGCTCCCGTAGTTTTTTTGCTTCACGTTCCATCTCTTCGACGCGCTGTTTCATGAGAAGGATTTCCTGGGTGGGTGGTTGTAATGAGCCGACAGGAAAGAGGGCACACAACAGTACTTGAACGAGAACGGGGACGGTAGACGCATTGTAGCCATGCACCACGCACCTTTGACTCATCTTCCTCGTTGTCAACAATGACGGTTTCAGCAGCGGCTGGATCAACAGAAGCGACATCGGCCATTGTTATGCCGAGAAGGTGGACCAAGTGCGTCGCGTTGTCCTACACTTGCAAATTGTGGATGTGGATTGGCCAGTGGTCGGAAGTCACACGGGTTGTCACGCGCGGTGGTGAATCGGTTTCACGGGGTCACGGTCCCGCTGTTCCGGAGTCCGAGTTCGGAGTCCTGCCCTTGCCCTGTGTTGAGTAACGTGGGCCAAGTGAGCTATCGTCTCTATGGGGGCGTGGGGAGACTCTTATCAAGGGGCAGTTTACTTCCCTTCAGAATCCCATATATGAAATCGACTCTATTTCGTATCAAACAAAACGGTGGGTGACGGACCCCGGAGAGTGCGGGTCTATGTGCCCAAAGCTGTGACGCCGAGCGTTCCTCAATTTGTTTTGTGGTCATACACGCTCTGTTTATATTGTGATGGGCCGTGGTGACTCAGTACCTTCATCCATGACCCACCATACGAAGAAGAAACGCGTCGACGACCAGCCCCTCTCCTCCGACGCTGGCCAACGTCCCATACAACTCCAGCGCAGACGAGTCTGGAGAGCTTGCGAGAGTTGCCGGTACGTATCAATCCCCTGTCCTTTCCCTATTGTTTATCAACCGCCCTCCCCCAGTCGCAAAAAGATCAAATGCGATGGAAACGAGCCCACCTGTTCTCAGTGCGCTACTTCGGCCTCACAATGCACTTGGTTGCAGACCAAGGACAGAGCGGCGCTTAGTAGACAGTAAGCATTCTCTAAGCTAGCTTTTAGGTTTATCTCCCTCTCCCCATCTCGACGTCTGATCCCATCCTCCTTAGCTATGTCCAGGAGCTCGAAGCGCGCCTCCTCCACATGGAATCGGTCTTTACTCAGCTAACTCAACATCTTGGTCAGAGTCCTAACGGCGACAGCGCTGCCGCGAACCCGTCTACACCAGATGAGTCCAAAGCTGCAGCAACGGCTCTGCTCAGATCCATCATCAGCAAAGGCCAGAATTCTCAATCTCAAACAACCGATATGCCCTCCACCCCCGATTCGTCATCGTCCGTTAAAGTCGAGGATGATGTGTCAGATTCATTTGGCCAACTGACGCTCGACGAGCACGGCCACATGCGCTGGATTGGCGGCTCGTCCACGATGTCGCTTATCCAGTCTTTCAGGGCCGCCGCCGCCCCTCAGCATAGTCGCGCTTCTCCCATGGCCGACGACGCTGGTCAACCCAACAAGCTTTACTTTCCCGCTGCAGTTTTCTTTGGTAAAGTGCGCGCCCTGCCTGGGCCTGAGGAGGTCGAGTATCCAGAGCGTGACCTTGCAGACAAGCTGGTAAGTCATTTGGCATTTATAGTCGCCTGCAGCCCAATTCACCCTCGATCTAGGTCAACACATATTTCTCGCGGTTTCACTTCTTGTTACCCGTCATCGACAAACCCACATTTATGAGACAATATACTTATCTAATGGACCATAAAGACGACCAGCACTTGGCCCGCACGCAGACCGCGTTCATCGCCATGGTGTTTGCTTTATTTGCATGTGCAGCCCAGCTCGTCGAAGATCCCCGACTAAAAGGTGACAAGGAAGACGACGGGGGGATGGGCATGGTCTACTACGAGCGGTAAGTATATTTAGACTGGATAGTGAAGTTGCTAATCGTATATCCATAGTGCACTCATCCTCCACTACATAAGTCACGCATCTACGCAAGTCGCACATGTGCAGTGTTTCATTCTCATGTCCTCGTTCCTTTGTTCCGTCAATTGTCTTCCTCAAGCATGGCTTCTTATCGGTCAAGCAGTGCGGGCTGCGCAGGATCTTGGTTTACATGTGCGTCCTCTGTTTCTACTCGTCACTTCTGAGGTCTTACAGGCTCTGAAGCGTTCTTCTCGTCGCCTCATTATCTCTGCCATCGAGAAGGAAACTCGTCGAAAGATATGGTGGGGTGTCTACACACTGGATCGTATGCTCGCTCTGGCCCTAGGTCGCCCAATTGGCGCCGAGGACGTCGACTGCGACGTCGAACTCCCCATTGACCTTGACGATGACTTCCTGCCAGAGTATTTTGCTGGAGCGCCGATGACATCCGAGACCCCTTCTTTGATGACTGGCTTCATATCCCTCATTTCTCTTTACAATATTGCCGGTCGCGTCATGCGCGCCGTCTATGGTGTCGACATGGCGGATACAACCCTGGACCCGGAGAAGCGCGTACAGTTGCAAGTCAGTGTCGACGCTTTGGACAAGGAACTCACCAAATGGCTGGACGGCTTGCCCCCGGTTTTCAAGTCCACCATGATCAACGAGAAGCAAGTATCCATGGGCGCTGCTCTCTGCAGCCACTATTATTCTGTCTTGACGGCGTTGCACCGTAACCTTCTCCCTGTAAGGCGTGGGCAACCACCCGCTCCGCTATCAAGTGCCAAGGCGGATCTCGTCTGCCCGCACCTGCATTCGTCTGGCTCCTTTTATCAAGAACGTGGTGCCTCCTTCACACCATCTCGCGTTCTTCATACAACAATTGTTCAGCTCTGCTGTCATCGTCCTACTGTACGCGATGCACGTTGCAGATCCCGTTGCTGCCAACACAGCTATGGAAGAGGTGCAGAGTTGCTTGGGTGCCCTCGAGACATGGGAAGGGGTTTGGCCTGGCGCTCGAAAAGTCAAAGAGCTCCTCATCGAGCTGGTGACCACGGCTCGTGAGGCAGTTCTAGCCAATCAGACTACGAGCGCCACCGCTGGTAGTTCCACCGCTCCCGCTCCCGCTCTCACTCCAACAAACGTTACCTTTGCAACTCCATCTGTTCCTCAGGACAAAGGAAGAAGACACTCGTTCACAACGTCATCAAGACTTGGGAAAGGCAAATCTAACCTTCGAAGAAACCTATCGCCGGATGCGGGGCGCACTTCCAGGCCCACCCAGACTTCTACCACGCTCCGATTTGAATGTGAGTCTCAGGAGACATGTTTGTGAGATTTTGACTTACCTTTCTAATGTAGCACAACGCGCGAGATCTGCGTCGAGGAAACGTGGACACGACGAAACTGAAGAACCTCCTACTCAATCTAGTTCATCGAATCCCTACCGTCTTCAATATCAACTAGGCTTCGGTCGCACGAATTTAAGTCCACATAGTTCCCCGACGTCCGCAAATAGCTATCCCTCCCCAATCCTTCCCCACGTTGAGCCGTCGCTGGAACGTAGCCCTCCTATCGTGAATGCGCCCTCGTTTGGGTCCTGGAACGGGCCCGTTTCTCCCGTTGGCGGCATACCATCACCGGCTCGCTATGAGTTCGACTTCTCCTCGTCGACCTCGCAGGGCCCCTTCGGCACTCAACAGGGAGCCGAACGGTGGGGTTACGAAGGCGATCAGTTCCCTGGTTCGTCGCAGAATATGGTGCCAGGCGGCACATATGAGCAACCTCCGACTGTCGACCCCTCATATCTCGCATATGGCAGCTCGTCGGTCGGCACCGACTTTTTCGGGTCGTCCACCGCACCCGCGGCTGGCTCCTCGTTCCTTGCTGGAGGTTTGCCTTTCCATGGACTAGATTACCTTCGGAATTTCGACCCCGAGGGTGGTGAGCAAGACGCCCTTGGCCAAGGATTCGACGCGGGGGCGTTCCGATGCGACCCCGAAATACCTTTCGCCCTGTCTGAGCTCTCCAAGGAGCAACCGGGCCTGTAATTTTCACAAGTATCCAATCCCCTCTATGTTTCTTTGTTCTCAACGAACTAAATGTTTCCCATGAATCACTTGAACACGACTAGCTATGACATGATGTATTAATTAGTATGTAATCTGCTTCGATGGCTTCGTTCGTTGTTCCACTAGACAAGCTAATTGTTCAGTGTATTTCGCTATGAAGCTGTATTGCAACTCGTTGCCTTCCTTGTTCTTGCTACTTTTGGGATTACTGTAGCAGACAGTGTGCTAATAACATATGCAAATACACTCTTCGCCTAACTTAGTCTAAGGATCCCGGCTACTCGCGCTCACAGTAAAGCCGGTGGCAGTATATTTATTGCACACGGCATCATCCCGGAGGTAATGTAGTCCGGTGAAGCACTTTTCTTAGACCATGGCACCACACTCAGTTGCAGAACTTACTTCATCGTCATCATGGGCCATGGTGAGCAGAGTCCCTTTTTGAGTGACACCAGCTCAGACAGATTCAATAGGTGGAGGATAAATTCTCGCCTTATGCTAAAGAGACTCTAGCAAAGTTAATCGCTTTCTTTGAAGTTCGTCGTGTGTCTTGATGCTACTGTCCCTCTAACTCATTTCGCATACACCTCTGAAAGGAGGAAGTCTGGCCTGCAGAGCGGCTGGCCAGGGCGCAGCTCCCCGATGACGTGACGCGATGGCAGACCGTCATTCCCATCATTGGAGAACTCAAGGCAAAGGCTCGCAAGCTCGGCCTTTGGAATCTCTTCCTAAGCAAAGCGCATTATCCGGAGCACGGTGTCCCCTTGACCAACCTTGAGGTATGTATAACTCCCATCATTGCCCACCGTCCCGTCGACTCACTTGTCAAATAGTACGCCGTTATGGCTGAAATCATGGGACGGTCTGGGCACCTGGGGTCGGAGGTGACAAACTGCTCGGCGCCCGACACCGGAAACATGGGTCAGGATTTCTGTACTTTCCACCCAACATTTCTAGGGCCTCATGCATTCAACTATTTAGAGGTTCTGGCTCGCTACGGCAACGCCGAGCAACAAAAGAAGTGGCTGACGCCTCTGCTGAATGGGGAAAATCCGTTCGGCGTTTGCTATGACCGAGAGGTTTGGTACGTTTCACATTTGAGTTTACAGTAAGGATCATCACCTGCTCATCTGGGTTACGTTAGTCGCGTCCTCCGATGCCACAAACATCCGCACCTCTATTAGACAAGAAGGTGATGAAATTGTGATCAATGGACACAAATGGTTCGTTCGTCTGCGAACATCACGGGTTTCCAGCGCTTGAATAGTCTTCCTCTAGGTACATCAGTGGTGCAGGCGATCCCAGGACAAAGGTCCACCTCGTCCTCGGCAAGAGTGACCCGAACAACTCCAACGCACACCTCCAACAGAGTGTCGTGATTGTTCCCGCCGACGCTCCTGGCGTCAAGGTCGTTCGCCAGATGATGGTCATGGGATTTGATGACGCACCCGAAGGTCACTCAGAGGTCATCTACGATAATGTCCGTGTGCCTTTGGGGAATTTGGTTCTGGGGTGGGGTCGAGGCTTCGAGGTCAGTATCACGCAGGAGTACATTCTAGACCCCGCTCATTCTCGAAAATAGATCATCCAAGGACGCCTCGGACCTGGGCGGATACACCACTGCATGAGGTCGATTGGTGCCGCCCAAGTGGCACTGGACACAATGATACGGCGGGTAACAGACCCATCCCGTAAGACGTTCGGAAAGTTCCTTTACGAACATGGTGGGTCCCCACTCTTGATCCTTCTTTGTGGTTTGGGTTCTCATCCTTTCCATAGGCACAGTCGTTGCGGACATTGCGAAATCCCGCGCAGAAATCGAATCTGCTCGTCTTCTCGTTCTGAGCGCCGCGTTGCAGGCAAGTTATCTAGCTTCAGACTAGGTTTTACCGAATTTGTTGAGAAAAATCCCGTTCTAGATCGACAAACTCAAGGCAAAGGGCGCAACGAAGGAGATCGCCATTGCGAAGGTAATTTAGGGTTTTTCTGCGCCGGACCGCGCTCTGACAGAGTTCACCAGTTCATAGTTCCGTCCATGGCTTTACAAGTCGTGGACCGCACCATACAAGCATTTGGTGCTGAAGGGCTGAGCCAAGACCAAGACCTTGCTTTTGTCTTTGCCAACCTCCGAACACTCCGTATCGCGGATGTAAGTTGCTTAAGCCTTATCGTGATCACGCTCATACTTACGCCTACCCCACAGGGCCCTGATGCGGTCTGTCTCTACTCGAGATGAAAAGGTTCTCCTGTACTGATGGGTTTGTATTTTTATTTTCAGGTCCACATACAGCAGGTCGGACAACGGGAATTAAGGAGGGCACCAGCTCTGGCTAGAAAGACTGCGGAGATAAAGAAGAAGGAAGCAGTACTTTTTGAGCAGCGTGGCCTGAAAGTTCCTCAGTAAATTAGCATAGTCCATGCAAGTGTCCATGTCTAAAATGTGTCCGAACGAATATAGTGAGTGTGATGATTTGTACGTGCACGTGACTGTAATTACGGACTTGCTGCCACTACGGCGGTCATCGCGACATGACTTGCATCATGCAGCAAGTGTGCAGCAGAATAGCCCGCAGAGCAACACCATTGGTGAGACACGTGTCTTCCAAGCCAAACCTACAAACTCTTCCAGCCGACGGCTTCGCCCTTCCGCCCAAAAAACTGCGCGCTCTCGTCACACTCTACCACCAGTCCAAATCATTCATCACCCCCGAAAATTTGGACGAGTCTATCGACCATGCATTCTTGGAGGTCCCCGGAATGCGCGCATTCGGACACCGTAAAATAGACTGGCCCTCCCTTCGTTTGGAAGTCAAGGGACGCGAGCGCCTGTCCAAGTTTGGTTTTCCTGAGACCCTCACCTCGACGTTGGGCAGGTACGAAGCGGGTTACGAGGAGCGAGAAGCACGTGTTGAACAGGTGTTCGACGCGATGTATGGGACGTGGCAGACGAACAAACCAGGCTTGGAACTGCTGCAGGATACGTGGGAGGACGTCGAGCAACGGCTGAAGGATGAAGAGGAGCCGTGACGAAGTACGCTATTCAGATGTAACTCCCCGTCTGATATTTCTGAACTGTTGTCCCTACCAGTTCATCTCGTACAACTTATAATTCCGTTAGGCGTCTCCCATCTAGAGCCGGTCCCTTCCATGTACACTTGAGATCATTTCGGCACGCAGTCCTATAATATAAGGACGGAATAGTCCCTCTTTGCGGCAGGGCGAGATGCCATCAATGTTGAAGCCCGTGCGGGCCCTCTCAGATGTGTGCGGACGTTCAAAAAGAAATCATGTTGTTCAGAGACATCACATACTAAACATTACAACAGTGTTTATCTTCCCTCTGCCTTTTGGAGAGTGAACTTAGAGGCCCAAGGCCTGTGGAATTGTTTCTTCGCATGGTCCCAGAAACAAGAAATCCACCTCTGAATCTCCCTGACTCCTTTCCAGATTGAACACAGCGACCTTCCCTCCCTGCTCTCGCACTTTTTTCTGATAAGAAGCTGCAGGGTATACCTGCCATCTTCTCGTGAGCGCTGCTCCACGCCACACATCGGGTAACAGCTTACCATCGACGACGTGCCCACTACCAAGCACAAGGTAGCCTTATCAACCAGTTTGTCAATCTCGGGAATGTGATGGGGCAGCTCCCCAAACCATACGACGTCTGGCCGCGCCAGGTCACCGCATTGGCTACAGCGTGGCAGATCGGCCTTGTCTACGATAGGCTCGATCACTCCGCTCTCGACCAACTCCTCGGTGCCGCCCAGCGCCGCGCAGATCGGCGACGTGGGGTCCGTCACACGGTGGCCACACGTCTGAGACGTGCAAAGCACGTCCAGGACTCTACCGTGCATCTCGAGGATTTGTGGCTGAGACGGCGGTGATGACTCGGCGGGCAGCGCGCTTTGCACTGCCTCCAAAGCGCGAGTGCTCAGGCCGTCCACGTTCTGCGTGATGAGCGTGAAGGTCGCGTCGGGCGCGATTTCCTTGCGGATAGACTCTATGGAAAACTTGGCGAGAGCGATGTGCGCTGCATTAGGTTGGGCGGCGAGGGCTCTGCAGTCGGCTGATTAACGACGGGGGTAAGAACGACGACGAAGACGGTGCTGACTTCTCGCGTCTGTAGTGGTAGAACTGCCATACCCGCGAAGGGTCTGATAAGAACGCGATGTACGTGGCCAGGCTCATTGCGTCGTACTTGCGCCACATACCCCCCGCTCCTCTGAATGTCGGGATACCTGAAAGAAACGGTGCGTCCTGAGCTCGACGTGAGGAGGGAATGAGAACCCACCAGAAGCTGCCGAGAGTCCAGCACCAGCGACCGCGATGACATGTTTCGACGATGATAACAGTTCCTTGAACGCCGCCATATCTGCGGATGGAGTGCTCATTTTTAGGAATCGCGTAGGCGATGCGGTCGCGATGCGCGATATGCGTTTGCGAATAGTAGGGAATGCAGACGCACGACAAGCCCAGGTCCGGGTACCGTGATCCGAGAATCACTGTGGATCATGATGATGGCCTCGTGCGTACGGTATCAGATGCAATTGCCGGCGTATAGCATCGCCATCATCCTCAAGCTATTGGTAACGGAATACGAATGCTCCAATTGCAACTGAGATGTTGGACTTACAAAACGAATACTCAGCCTGACACACCTCATCAAATGATGACCGGAATAGTCTCAGTAACAATGAAATGCTGCGATAAGTAGCGCGATGTGCGTGCAGTTGCCAGTGGCTCAAGAGAGACTCTGATCTCTGCCACAAAATGAAAATAGGCTCTCCTGAGATTGCACTTTGATTGCAACTGTTCATCTCCTTCTGGTGGTCACACCGCGTGGCTGTTCTTGATTAAAGATACAGGTCGCATACATGAACCTATTCCGAGTATACTTGCTTCTTGCAAACAGGGTAGGGTACAGTAGCCTGACACGCCATGAGCCGTGTCGCGAAGAACGCGGACGAAGGTGAGGCGAGATGCACGCAGGGTAGCAGTCCCGGAGAATGGAAGTGCAAAGAGTGAATCTATTCGGCCTTCTCTCCTTGATGCGTAATGGGCATATTGAGGCCAACTCTGTGGGCAGTAGCCTCTATGCGTTCCTCGGCCGTCAAGTCAAAAAGAGGGTTGTAACGATCCAAGAGCGTCTTAGTGAGTCCAAGTCAGGACATAGGAGACACGAACGATTGGCATAGGACCAACCTTGTGCATACGCTGCGAAAGTAAGAAAGTGATGACATTTTGGGAGGTGCTCTCGAAGTTGCTAGGGGTGGTGGATTCGAGGATTGCACGAAATTTCAAAGCAGTCGTCCGGCTTCGTGTCGACCTAGGTTCGATTGACTGTGTAACATTTGAGTGAAAAATGGCGACGCTAAGGCCGAATAGTACGGACCGCCTGGTAAAGTTCCCGCAGGATGGCACGGTACACTGGTATCACCTTAGCCCTAAACGAGTTGGTCGACATGCCAGTGCTAAACTAAACGCGAGTTTGTGGACACTTTGTGGACGCGGTTTCCGACTCGCTTTGTCCGGGCCGGGATTATTCACACACCCAACCACAATCGCTGAGCGCTTTGGGTCCTCTAGTAGGTCTCAAGTAGTATCTTGCGGATAGCTTCGGCGTCGCGAATTACTACCACAAATCTTTGGAAACCGGGACAATGTATCGGTCCCACAGTTTAAAGTGAACAAGTTGAGTTCGTTCTCATGTCATACTTGTTCATTCTTTTCTACCCCAAACAAAGCCTTCGAGTCCGTGTATCCTCATGGCGAGATTTTCTGCTAAAACCTCCTCGATGGATACTCGCCCTCGCCGTCACACTCATACTAGAAGAAGGGGTCCTAAGCGGTCCTCTTCAACCTTGTCCCACCATAGTTTTTTAGGCAAGGCGAGACCCACCCAGACGGTAACTCCCAGGAGGTCACGGCTAACATTCATATACGTGGGGAATGTGAGTGCTCGTCTTGCTGCCCAGTTTTTTCAAGCGTTGACGAAACTCCCGAGTAGCTCAGTTCTGATGTCACAAACGCGGACCTCGAAAAGCTCTTCGGGTCGAGCGGCAAAATCACGAAGATTGATATCCGCTGCGGCTTCGGTGCTGGGGCGGTACCCGGGAGTACTCGTAACCACACTGCGGCTACTGTCTACGCGACCATCCTATTTGACAGCGTGGAAGCGGCGACAAGAGCTTTGGCTATGAATGGCCGCACCATACTCGACCGCAAGATAATTGTGCGTTTGGCCGAATCGTGAGGTTGCCATCGCTCAATGTTACTCTTCTTCTCTTGCAGGCCTCTCCTAGTTTTCTCGACATGCCAGAAGCGCAGCGGGGCATGCGCCGGAAACCTTTCAAACTCTTTGATGTCGACCTGACCAATATTGGGTCCGTCATCGGTTTTGGTTCCACTTGGGTGTAGACTGACGGGTGTTTTCAGTAACGCGGTACACCACGCTGTGGATAAGTTGTGCACTGGTGGCACGCACGTGTTCCCATCAGAGCCAGGGGATGTCTGAACCATTTATTTCTGAATTGAAATATGTACCTGTACTTTCATTTGATATGACATATATGGTGTGCTCTTGGATTATAAAAATGGTCACCACTGTGGCTGTTGGCCGGTGTCGTCCCGAAGTGGTTTCCGTGTTGGCCGCCATCAACGCCGCGACGGCTTACGAGACTGCAAGCGACCCCCAGCTCAACCGAGCTGCCCGCTGTCTCCCAACCTACCGCAGCACATGGGAGTGTTCTAACACAGTCTTTCTGGCTACCCTTATAGGTAGCTGGAACTTTCCTCTCTATGCATACGGCCCAGCTCACTGATTCTGGCCGCACAGGACACGTTCCCTAGCCCCACACTCCCCCTCTGAACCATCATGGCCAAAAGTGCAGCATTAAACCCTGCCTCGATGCCATTTTTCCCTGGTGGAAGTCGGACCAGCGATGAGGAGGACAGACTTAGCATAGGGTTTTCTCTTTCCGGTGTGCATGAGCAGGATCGGGCCTTCATGTCATCAGTCTCTCTTTCCCCCTCGGATCGTCCCTCCGTCAAATCCTCGCCCAGCCCTTCTAGCGAAGGCTTGGACAATGTTCACGATGCTGGACCCCGGTTCGATAAATCACCATCCGACACCGACTGGGTCCGTCGCTCGTCAATCATTCGAGCATTGGATTCCACCAGACCCTTTCCATCTTTCGATTCCGCGGTCGCTCGGGAACCAAGTATTTCCAGCAGCCTCGATGCAGCCTCGGCTACAGAGGAGACAACATACCATAGCGTTTCGGAAAACGGTTCCTCACTACACATGTCTGGACCTCCGACCTTGCGCCAGTCGGCAACTCCGTCAATTGGCATACAGAACCGCTCTCGCTCACCTTTTGCTAATAATGCAGTCGTCGCATCGTCATCACCCGTATCCTCTTTGAGTTCCGGCGGCCAGTTTACCTCTAACATTGACTACTCACCTAGCTTCGAGGTTCAACTCAGGTCCTCTCCGATAATCAATGACGTCCTCGAGCGCCTTGTGAGATGCGAGATCTCTACCCGAGAAATCCATCGCAATCTCAACGATGTTCACCGCAAAGTGGACCTCCTGTTGGAACGGTCGATGGGTTTCAACTCTCAGCCGGAATTCAAGGATCCTTTTGCCCCAGCGGGCTCGTCATCTGGTCTAGCCGGCTTACCACCTCCAGGTATCGCAAGACTCTCAGTTTCTGGTAATATCGCACCTAATCAGCAATCATCGGATGATATCATTCAAATTTCGCAACGGCTAAATACCCTCACTTCTTCCGTCGGGCAGCTACTCGCGTTGCAGACGCAACAACATATACAGACCGTAGGACCGACACTTGGGAGCAACCACATCACACCGTCTCAGGACATTCCCCCGAACCAGCTCTTAACACCGCTAGCGTTATCGGGAAACGTACTCAGTCATGGATTATCTAACCGTCCAGAAATACGGGGGTCCCGCACACCCAATCCACCCATGCGAACCTGGTCGGCTGGTAGTCTGGACCTCCCTGTGAGACCCTCAGACAACCTATTGGCCCTTCGTGGTACGGACACGCTACTGCGTGACAACAAACGTCGGTCTGTTTCTGGGCTTGTGCGAAGGGACTCTGCTGGGGTAGGTCACCAGACACTGTTCTGCTACACACGTTAATTGGGCAGCAGGTCGACGTTCTGGGGGGTCCGCCCTCTCGTGATTCGACTGGACCAGCGCTCTCGAAGTGGGACCAATTGTCCTTAGCACCAGAACTACTCAACTCCCTGACGAAATTTGGGTTCGTAATCTGATGGCCCACATTGACGGTTCGCGCTGATTTCAGCTCCGCATAGCGTGGGACCCCCAAATAAGATTCAGCAACGTGCTTTGCCATTTTTGCTCAAAGGTGCCGATATTATTGCCCAGGCGCCCCCAACACAAGAGCGTATCGCCGCGTATGTGATCCCCGCAATCCATGTGGCTCTCGTCAACTCGACTGGCCGTCCTCCGAACATCGGTCCCATCGTAGTTATGATTTCTACCACTGTCGATCAAGCTACACAGGCCCAACGGATGATACGTGACATCGGTGGTCCAATTGGGATGCGGTCTGCCCTTGGTGTTGGCTCTGCTTTCAACACTAGCGACCTTGCCCAGGAGCTGCGCCTTTTGCAACAAAATATGCCTCACGTCATCTGCGGTACTCCTCAGAAGCTCCACGCCCTCTTCACTGCCCCTGGCGGGCTTGTCGGCTCCCAGGTTCGGTTCCTGGTTCTTGATGAAGTGGACCAACTTATTGCGCGTAATTTGCAAGACTTTATATTTAATATCGTCAAATGCCTTCCGCCCCCGCGGAGCCGACCACTTAGCAATCCCCCTGGCAATGCTTCTCAGACGTCATTGTCGTCTAGCGACGCCAACTCATCATTCCAGTCCCTTGGGCGCAGGTACTCTGCTGTCGGGACGTCACCCACACCTGGTGACATGTCTGCACCTGGTTTGCCTCAGCAGATCGAACGCCAGACTGCGCTCTTCTCCAACACTGTTCCCCAAGATGTCCTCAATCTAGCTACTGCGATACAACTGCGCGAGCCTGTCCGCGTACTAGTTCGACGGGACGGCAACGTGACACATGCTGACACTAGTCAGGGCGCACGCGGCCTGCGACAGTTTTACCTGTATCTCGCATTCACCGCTGGTGGGCGTTCCGAGGCCCAGGGCTCGTTGTCGGGTGACGGATTAGGAATTATTGGCTCGGGCAGGGGTTTGTCCAACGCCGAGACTCAACAGGCTCGGGAGTGGAAGCTAGATGCCCTCGGCGATCTCTTTGAAGACGTTGAAACCGCGCAAGCCATCGTTCACGTCGGGGGAATGACTGCGCTAGACTCGGTTCTATACAAACTAGCTAGCCGTGGTCTCGAGGCTATCCCTCTGGCAAGTGAATCCGTGATAACTTACATATATACGTATTGACTCTATACAGCATGGGGACATGAACGCTGCGACCAAGCTAGCTTCCATGAACCGGTTTAGAAACCTGCCTACTGGATTGATGAGGCAGCCAACGATGACAAAGGTTCTCGTGGTGTATGACGTACAAGTGAAGAATCCTGAAGTCCCCCACGTCCCGCTCATCATTAACTATGGCGAGTTCCACAAGATTATCATTATCTTCGTAGTGTTCTTACGATCGTCTTTTCAGATCTGCCGAAGGCTGTCGAAGAGTATGCGCATCGGTATGGTGCACGACACTACCTTTTCCACTTGATCTCACGCATCTTTCCGCCAGCGTTGCCCCTGCTATTGCACCGAACCATTCTCGTGCTGGCGTCGTGGTTAACTTTGTTACTGCTACTGGTGGAGACGTTGAGATGCTCCGGTCCATAGAGTGCTTCTATAAGTAAGTTGCGACTTAATACTTCATGTACACCCATGCCTGACCTCCTATCTTCGTAGGATCAAATGCGTAGGTTTCACACTCCATTCTGAGAACCAGAACACTTTTGCTAAATCACACTCTAGCCCGAAGTTCCCATGAGCTTGCGCCACATCGTTTGAACTCGAATCGACTTTCCTTCTCGATATTTTCTGCCGTTCCTGTATCCCTAAATGCACATCTATCCTCTTGGAATACTGATGACCCCGACTTTGCTACTGTTATATCAAATCGCATTGCGTATTGTCCTATACCCTTTGCACCCATCTACTCGAAAACTGTTTCATTACTTTCCTCCTATATGGTCTCGGAATTATCCTGTCTGGCATCCCAATGTATAATTTGATCCTTTTCCCTCTCCCTCACTTCCTTTTTCCTTTCATTACATGCAGATCTCGATTCCTTAATTCGTGCCACCACAGACTGCAAATATCTTCAATGTACCATCTTCCCCACAGCTTGCGATTCGCCTGTGGTCCCCGAGTCTTTTTCCTGGTCGCCAGGCTAGCTGGTGAATGTGATCTATATGAGCCAACCTAGAAATATCACCCTATGAATCACGTTGGACCATGTTGTGCAGAGACTGCATACCCGGCTTTGATCTCCAGCGACGTCTGCCAGTTCACAGCATCGATGGACGTGAAGAGTAGGATTTCTCCGGTCTCTAGCCCCACGGCCAACATTCGTCTGGTGGGCACGTTAGCATGTTTGGAGAGCGTACGTTGTGATCACGAACTCGTTCGAATCGGTTAAGGGCGCGAACGCAGCGGCGGTGGCAGCACTACGCAATTTCAGATCTGCTATTGCTGTCCATTTGGTGTAGTCACCATGGAGGCATTGCCATATCTTCACCTATATCCATAGTTCAAGTTCACGCGGAAGTACGCGTCATAAATACCACTCAACCGTTTTATCTCTTGACGCAGTCGCAAAGACCTTGCCATCGGGCGCCCAAGCACCATCCCAGATTATCCGAGAGTGCGACTTGTCCATTGCGACGGGTACGTATCCTGGGCACGTAAAACCACGGGCGAACCGATGAAAAAAGGCTCACCTGATTCCTCTCTATGGAACAGGCGCCAGGTCCTATCGCGGGAGACGGTCAGGACGAGCTGGTCGTCAGGACTGAAAGCGATCTGTGTCACGGTGAGGGCGTGACCCTCAAGAGGCTGTCCGAAGGGCCGGAAATTCTCCGTGTCGTAGATTCGGACCGTGGCGTGCTTTGCACTTGCGGCCTTGCATGCGGTCGCGATCAGCTGGCGAGACGAAGAGACCCCGATGGTTATAGACTACGAAGACACTCGCGCGATCAATGTCGATGTCGGGCTCACGTCGTAGGAAAGAGTCAGACCTCATAGCCATGGCCAAAGACCTTCTCTATCTCTGGCCAAAGCGTCATGGAAGCAAGCTCTGCCTCGAATGGCCGATGCGAGGCAGAGGCGGAGACCGGGGGAGCTGGAGGATCTAAAGTGAGAAATTCGTGGTGTGCGTCCAGCTTCGGTGTTAGCACTGACCGTCTCCCGTCGCCTTGTTGGACAGCCCAAGTGGTGGAACGGTCGCGCCCACAGGGAGGCTCTCCTATTTCGAGTACTGTGTTCGAGAAAATCAGTTGTTGTCTATCGAGTTGGACTACGCACCTCGTCGGCTATTATATCAGCCGCACCTAGTCCTCGTATCGTCTTGACAAAGCCCTGCGGCGCCTTGAAAACGCGCGCGACTTTTTCGTCTGCAACGCTGACAAGTCGCAAAGGATCGAGGGAGACAACGCCGACGAGGTCATACCCGTGGACTTGCGGTCGGCCCACTTCGTGCCACGACAACATTGGCTCTCCTTCGCCGCTCGTTACAGGCAAGGGTGCGTGTATGCGTGTGGTTTGGTCAACCCTGTGCGTTCGTTGAAATGAAGCTACGGGGGCTTTGGAACCACGAAGGGACAAAGACGTACCCTGCGGATATGAGGTACTCACCGTCAGGGCTCCATGCTATGCCCTTCACTGGACCGGCGTGCCCTGTAATTGCGCCAACTTCCGTCCAGATCTCATCGCTCGTGGCCACTCCACTCATTTGCGTACACCGCCACCGCCGCCACCCGCCAGACCAACCCCATGCCAGTACTTCAGAGCCACCTGTCATCCACACACCACCGACGAACCCGCCAAGACGTTGCCCTCCGACATCACCGAAGCGCTGCTGATTGACCCAGAGGGAGGATGGACTACTATTCTGACCAGACGGGACAGACACCGGTGACCAAAGGATGAGAGAAGAGTCGGTGGACGTCGAAAGCAGAGTGTCTCTTGGGCGTTCTGCACTTGAGGGGCGCCAAGCAAGAGATGTGACCCCAGCTTCGTGCCCGACAAGCAAGGCATCGAATGTGATAGAGAACTGCCGCGTGCTGGGGAGCGGTGAATACCATTGAGGGCCGTGCAATCGTCGAATATGCTTACCTCTCTCCCACGGTCTTCACGTTCAGTACATGCCTTTTCAGAGAGATTTGTCGCCCGCCTTCTTCACCATCATCGGTCACACCGAGCGACGCTTCGAAAGCATCTAGTAGCTCATCGCTCAACGCCCCTGACTCACTATCCGCGAGTGTTGGTCGGCTGATGGCCTCGATGTTCCACAGGCGGATATTGGCGTCCTGCGAGCCTGATGCAAGGATCAAGGGTTCTGACGGCGAGGTAGGAGGGCGAAAGGAGATGGAGCGGACCCAGTCTTCGTGACCGGGTATTGTCGCCGATTGGACGAACTAAACGGCCGTCAGATTTGATAGAGAATGGTGAACGAGTTGGAGCCCACATTGCATTCTGACCGAGTGAAGATCTGAATCTGTTTTTCTGTGGTCCCGACCGCGAGAATCAAAGCTGTGTAGGTGGAAGGGTAGTCAAAATAACCACAAGC
This sequence comes from Lactarius akahatsu, assembly GCA_021524915.1. Lineage (NCBI taxonomy): Eukaryota > Fungi > Basidiomycota > Agaricomycetes > Russulales > Russulaceae > Lactarius > Lactarius akahatsu. The sequence goes on from JAKELL010000004.1 coordinate 823,559, forward strand.
CAGAGTCATGTTTCTCACCACTACTTTGTGGGAGTTTCGCCAGTCCAATGGATAATGGATATCTTCCCTTCAAGGTTATAGTCCCGGTCTCTTGCAGGTCATCTGCATGCTTGATTCGCAAAGAGTTCAGAGTCAAGAGCGAGTGACGATGCACACCCTGTTCTCCGAATTTCCAGACTTTCAACAGCGAATCGGAGCTGCCAGTCACCAGGCACCCTGCGTTGACACACAGAACAGAAATGGCTTTTGTATGTGCCTGAACACTCATAGACGGAACCCACTATATGAGCAGCATGGTGTGAATATTTAGCACTTGATACGAGGCACGCATAAGAGACCCGTACACCAGAGGTGGAATTTCGCCAGAGCCTCACATGGCCAGTGTCGTCTGCAGACAAGATCCTGCTATCATCGACGAATTCAATACATGTTACAAGCCCGTCATGTCCTGACAAGGTTGCGAAGACACCGTGGTCATTGGGTGACTGTCAGAATCATCAGTGGATGCCGGCAGTGACCGAAGAAGGAGAACCAGCCTGCGCATCCCAAAGCGCTACGAACTTTCCCGAGCCGAACGCGACGAGAGAGGAACTCGAGGCCGCCGCGGTGCGATTGAATCTATTAGCAGAAGTCGAAATATGCTCCACAGATGTTTTGACGGCCATGTCGACGATGTGAACCCGCAGAAGCGATGTATTTGCATCACGCGTCCCACGCGTCCTTTCCCTACGAGTGATGACCATCTTGGGCATTGGCGTAGACGTCCTTCACTTGCCCCGCCTCACACGCCATCTCTGCGACAATCGGTTGGCAAGACGCATTCTCAGTCCTGCGGAACTGCGTGACTATCTCGCCCTTCCGAAGAAAGATTGCGAAAGGAGAATTCGCTTTCTCGGTGTCAGGTATGTCCGCCTCCTTCGTCGACCCGCGTGCAGCCTTTCGAACAATAGCAGATGGGCAATAAAAGAGGCTGTGTACAAGGCAGTATATCCCGTCATAAAACCAACCTGGCACGATTTTACATTGCAAAGACCCGCTGGAAGTCCCAAACCCGACCTGTTGTATCACCCAAATGATGATCAACTTTCACTCAGACTCGGTCGAATGCATGCATCTGTGAGTCACGACGGTGACTACACCTTCGCCACTGTCATCGTGGAACTACCGGTCGACCCAACAAACACAAGATAAGGATGTCGGTGGCTTTGAGTAGCGGTAGACCAAAATGTCATTAATGAGGCATAAACACAGTAATTCTATACTCCTTCCACTTGCTTTGGCCACCAATCTGGCCACCATGGTGTTACGAAAGATGCATTGTTGTTGGACGCGACCGCTCCCTCATCCACCAAATCGAACTTGAGATCACCCTTCTCAAGACCCTCCACATGTTCCAGCCTAAGAAGCGCTAGGCCAACCCCCCGAAGTGTGCTTAGCAATTTCCCCGTTCCCCTAGGACGCGCAACGCGCCCCTCTCCTGGGGCATGTGTCAACGAGGCCCGGATGCTCAATCCTGATGTGAAGCGTGAGTGAGATTGGCTGTTGTCGAGACCGTGTGATGTAGGAGTTGGTGAATGGAGAAGCACGGGGAGTATGCGCTTGCGAACGACGCCTGTGTGATATGTCCGAACTGTGAGCTCTTGCCCTACGTAACAACCCTTTCGGAAGTCTACTGCGGGTCATCACATCGATCACATCAATAGCATTCTCAGCAGAGCGTCAGCCAAAACTCACATGCACCCATGACGTCTAGGTTCGATTCCATTGGGAAAGCCTGCATCGGGGGTATGTCGACTACGCCCTCAGGAACGCCGCGTAGGACCCGATGTAAGAGATAGTCGTCTGGAACACCTTCATCATGTGAAATAGCCTCCTGCGCTACTCACATCAGTCTTTGTTCCGCAGAAAGTGGTGCAGTGCTCACGCCGATCTCCTGTTCTCACCAGTCTCCTTGTCCCCATTCCTTCCGCTCTTCGATCTACCAACGCTTCACCCTCTAATCCCCATGGCGAAGAATCCCATTCCGGCTCGATTGCGCCGCTCTGTGCTCGCATCCATCGCCTCGAATCGCCGACTTTACTGTCATGGCCCCACGCCGCCCAAACGTTGTACTCGTCCGAAGCATCGCGTAAACGGACTTTGGAACGGAGAACATGACGCTTGAGCATGGGAAGGAGTGCGGGTGCATCTGCAGGCGCTGTTGCGTCATACTCGATCAAGTACGCGGGTTGTGACTTGGCATCACGCGTCGCGTGAATGAACACATCGTGAAGGACACGACCCTATGCCAACTGCAGCTTTAGTCCCTGAATCTGGAGTATTCCAAAGGACTCCACCTGGGCATGAAGAAAGGACGAGTAGAACGAACCCAGGGATTGGGTCGTCACAGCAGTCGAGATCAGTCCATTGAGAAATTCAGCTGCTTGAGAGCCAGAGACGAATATTAAGCCACGATTTTGTAACCGTACAACCGTGGGTGTGGCCCTCATTAGGGCACGGGCGGCCGCAGGAATAGGCATGTCTTTGAATTCGAATGGTCAATGTGGTGGCCGCTAACTAGACACGGGCCGCTTTCCCGATCGGAGTTGACACGCTTACAAGCTCCGCCAATTTGTCGTCGCGTCTCGACGCGCTTTTTCAGTTCCACTTCATTCAGTACAGCGATTTTACCATGACCACCGATCTCCCAGAGACCAAGAAACGGAAAGTATCCCCCGCGCCCGATGCAGAGGGCACAATGTCTACCCCTACTTCTAACCTCCTCATCAAACGTCTTTCTGAAAAGGCGAAGCTGCCAACGCGCGGCTCCGCCCTCGCGGCTGGTTACGACCTTTACAGGTAGGACTGCATGGCGAGGTGTCGAATTCTATATCGCTGATTTTTCGCGTTGAAGCGCTGAGAAAAAGGTCATCCCTGCGCGTGGCAAGGCCCTCGTAGATACCCAACTCTCCATCGCCGTGCCGCCTGGCACGTATGGACGCGTCGCGCCAAGGAGCGGGCTTGGTAAACCACCTTTCATACCATCGACGCGCGAAGCTTACTCGTTGTACAGCGTCCAAGTTCATGATTGATACGGGTGCTGGTGTCGTTGATGCTGACTATCGAGGCGTCCTCTACGTCCTACTGTTTAATCACTCTGATACTGACTTCACTGGTGAGTGAACGTGATTACCGTCTTTGGCAGGTGACTAATTGCTCCTGCTCAGTCGAAGAAGGTGATCGCATAGCTCAGCTGGTGATAGAGAGAATTGAGACGCCAAGTGTTGTCGAAGTCGAAGTACGCGTTGTCCAAGCACCAATATCTATGCCTTACTGACATTCATCTCAGGACCTCGAGGCAACTCTTCGTGGTGCGAGCGGATTCGGTTCGACAGGTGGGCACGGAGCCCTTTAGTCCACCTTGCCATGTCAAAAGTCATGTGCCATGTAGCGCAAATATTTCTCGATTTTTGTGTGTTGTGCAGGGTAATACAAGCGAGTGGTACAGTCCCGCTACAAAAAACAACCCCGACCCATACCTCAGACAGTGACGCCTCGGTAGGTGGCAAGCTGAGACTTGAACCGAGTGATTTGGCCTTTAACGGGTCGCCGCCATCAATATCATCCTTGCCATGAAGAGCAGACAGAACATACCAGCAGTGAATTGAGTCATGCACGAGTCGATCGAGTAGTCCATGTAGTTGTGGATAGGGTCAACGCCGGTCGTCGAGCACGTGTCGCGACCCGTGGGGCAGCCGGACGCAGGGCTCGCCTCAGCAGGTGTGTCCGAGACGAAGTCACCCGACCCAGTGCAGCCACCCTGGAACGTGTGGTACAGGCCGACCCAGTGGCCAACCTCATGAGTAACAGTCTTTCGCAGCATCTCAGTATCCTTCGTTTTGAATGACATCGTGCTCTCGTACCTTGCCTTCGTTGTAGTCCGTGGTTGAGCCGCCGGGGACAGAAGAGAATAGGAATACGACACCGTCGTCCACTGGGTTGGACGCGTAGGAGGACGGGAAGGTAGCATAACCAAGAAGTCCCGAGCCAGTGAACCTGCCCAGCGGCGGGATCAGCCTTGTACACCACCCCATAGTTTGACTGGTGCTTACCCGACACTGTAAAGATTGAGAGTAGAAGCGCCACCCACGCGAAGGGCAGACTTCATCTGGTCTTGCTGGGCCGACGTGTCGTCAACGTTGTTGAACCAGTCGGCATTCACCGTACGGGTGGTGCCGGCGAGTGAGAACGAGAGGCCGGAGCCAGAATAGCCAGAGTTGAGTGCACTGATCTGGGCAGCAATAGCGGAATCCCTGATAATGAGGCGAACGACTGAGCAAGGTGCACTCGGAACAAATGGAAATTCAAACGAACGCGAGATTTCCGCCTGCGGCCGTGGTGTCTTCACTGATGACGTGCATGTACACCGGGATTGTCGCGGCAGCAGCACTCTCCACCAGAGCCTGCGTGGGCTTGTTCGCCTGAAAATGCTTCTCTGCAGCAATGAGCTTCTCCGGAGAGATGGTGGTACCGCAACGACGAGGAGTGACGGTCGAGTTGGCAGCACCGGTGATGGCGACGGGGGACGCGATGGCGACGGACGCGCCAATGAAAACAAGGAGAGCAGAGAAACGCATGGTTAGTCGAAGAGGCGATTGGCGCAATGAGACTTGGGGTAGCAAATAGCAGACGAGGCTTGCTGGAGAGCTGAGTGTGCTCATGAAGGGTTTTTATACGAAAATTCAGGGCTCATACAACAGAAAAAACACTCAGAGTGGTAATCAGCAGTCACCATATGGTGCAGCTCCAAGGCCACACGCGTTTCAGCAGCAGCAACACGGAAGACAATGACGGCTCGCAATACAGACACAGAGTGGAGTACGCGAAGAACCACGAAAGAGGTAGGGGGCGGTGCTTCGGATGATCTTGGCAAGTCGAGAGCATGTGCGCCAGGAGTCACCAGTTCCGATCAAGCTTTCGAGAGAGCATCAGCATCAGCAGCAGCACGAGGACAGGTTCAGTGCCAAGAGGAGAGCATTTGTGCCAAGCCTTTGTCTTCTCAACTCCGGTCATCCCCGGACCGATGCCCCAAAAATGCTGGACCCGGACTCGACTAGTGGGTGTCATGTCCAACCACTGCACTTACTGTGGATTCTCAAAGATTGCGTCCTACTGGCCATGTTACGAAAAAGGGAAGATTGCCATCTGAATGCATAAAATCTACGAGCTTCGCCAAGAGTGCCGGTCTTGCATCTCGGACCGTCTCGGACATTCGAGTGAAAGTGTAGCATGGTGAGGTCTTCGCAAATCGTTTCGTGCTACTCCCCTGACGTCCCGCGATTTTCCAAGCCTGACGTGAGAAAGGGTTTCCGCGGAAACAGCGTCGATGCGACTGCAACTAGAATCAGGCAGAAAAGCGCATCAGCACCGACAACGGCCTAGAACGACAAGTTCTGTATAAGGTCATGATCCGCCTTCGGACCATGAACGCGACCTCCGTTTGACGTACGGGGCAGGTGTGAGGTTTCAAATGCGGTACAGGTTATCGGGTTCATCTGGTCGCCGACTTTGGTTTGCTAAAGGGGATAGAGCTCGGACCGATGTGAATGAGTACTAGGAGCATAGAGTACTCTCAATCGACCATTTGTTCCTTGCGTGGTACACGTACGCTTTTACGGACTGTGGCCTTGATTTCGGTGGAGTGTAGGCCCAAATATCGCGCGAGTAACATACACAATGTATGGATTACCTGAATAGATGGGTTCCGTCAGAAGTTCCTTCAGTCACAATTGTGAATGTGCTTATCATGCACTTCGTCGCGCGAAGCGTACTGACAACTAGGGTTGCTCCTACCAGTGATGAATCCTCCACACCTGTGTGGCTTCCCAATGTCTTCACGTCTGTGATATGTAGCCGGCGGGTTCTTGAGTAGACCGATATATAGCACTGGCTCCAAGAAGTACTCGTTGTATTCACGATTGTGTGCACCGAGGAAACAGATAACTCCTACAACTCAAACCGCCAAAGATACCAGCAAGACTTGGTATGCATCAGCATTTAATTACGTTTCTTAAACTCACTTAAATTACTAGAGCCCTCTTGAGAGCCCTTCCGGCGCAGAGAGAGGGGGCGGAGACTCTTTCCGACCTTTCGCCAAGGTGGGAATGGGTGGAAGAGATCTAGCGGTCACGGAAACAAAACCGCCGTGCCCTCGAACACCCTTCTGTCACGACAAAAACATTTCTTGGGCTTGTCAGTCTAGTGTTGTACCTCTGAAGTCCAAAAAAGGAAGGTTGTTTATAGCGCCTTGGCCTACACAGTTCGGACACTTCGAATTTCTCACTTATCCGTCTATAAAATTATATGTGTGTTAAATGTCATTTACAAACAAAAATCCTGTTGTGTTGCCGAATGAGGGATGGGTACCGTTGAGTGTTTTTCACGTTTGCCTGCGTGGGTTTGATTGGGTAAGCTGAGTACCTTCCAAAAGTGGTCACGAAAGTGGCGTTGAATACGACTTAGATTGGCAAGTGGTGTTAGTCCAGTGCCCATGCCAAGCCCTGCGTCCTCTTTCTGCGCCGGAAGGGCTCTATTAATTTAAGTAAGTTCGAGTAACTTTACGTACTGATGCATACCAAGTCTTGCTGGTGACTTGGGTGGTTTTAGTTGTGGGAGCTGTCTGTTTCCAGGGCGCCAGTGCACGGAATCGTGATTGCTACAGGTAATTCTTGGAGCCAGTGCTATATATCAGTCCATCCAAGATACATCAACTACATATCGCGAACTTAAAGGAATCGGGAAGCTACAGAGGTGTCGAGAATCCGTCACCAGTAAGAGCAACCCACATTGTCAGCACAACTGGCTTCGCGCGACGAAGTGCATGCTAAGCACATTCATAATTGTGACCGAAGGATCTTCTGACGGAACCCATCTACGCAGGTGATCCGTCCTTCGTCGTGTATGTGACTCGCGCGGTATTTGGGCCTACACTTCACCGAAATCAAGGTCGCGATCCGTGAAAGTGTACGTGTACCATGCAAGAAACACATGGCCGATTAAGAGTACTCTGTGCTCCTCGTACGAACCTGGTACCAATACACATCGGTCTGGGCTCAATCCTTTTTCACAAACCAAAGTCGGTAACCAGATGAGCTCGATATCGTGTACCGTATTTGAAACCTCATACCTGCCCCATACGTCAGATGGAGGTCACGCTCATGGTCCGGATCATGACCTTATACACAGAACTTGTCGTTCTAAGGTAGTTCCGTTGTCTGTCCTGATGCGCTTTCCTGCCTGATTCTGGTGGCAGTCTGGTGGCAGTCGCGCCGACGCAGTCTCCGCGGAAACATTTTCTCATGCCAAGCTTGGAACGTCAGGGGACTGGCACGAAACGATTTGCGAAGACCTTACCAGACCACACATTCATTCGAATGTCCGAGACGCAGAGAACGGGAAGCTCGTCGATTTGGTGCTTCCAGGTGGCAATCTTCCTTTTTTCATGACACAGCCAGAGTGTAGGGCGCCGTCTTTGAGAGTGGCCAGATGGGCATAGTGTTGGACATGACGGCCACTAGTCGAACCCGACGTCGGGCCAGCATTTTTGGGGCATTGGGTCCGGGAGTGACCGGAGTTGAGGCGATGAAGGCTTGGCACAAACACTCTGCTCTTGGCAGTGAACCAATCCTCGTGCTGGTGGTGATGTTGCTCTCTCTTGAAAGCATTACCGGAACTGGTGACTCCTGACGCACATGCATTTCGTCCTGCCAAGATCGCCCGAAGCACCGCCCTCTACTTCTTTCGTAGTTCTTCCTCATACTTTCCTTTGTGTATGTATTGCAAACCATCACTGTCTTCCGTGCTGCTACTGCTGAAACGCGTGTGGCCTTGAAGCACTCTGCATGCTCGCACTCAATGCACCACATGGTGATTGCCGATAATCACTCCGAGTGTTCAAGTTTTTTATGTTGCTCAAGACCGGCTTTTACGTATAAAAACCCCTCGCGAGCACGCTCAGCTCTCCAGCAAGCCTCGTCTGCTATTTGCTACCCCAAGTCTCATTGCGCCAATCGCCTCTTCGACTAACCATGCGTTTCTCTGCTCTCCTTGTTTTCATTGGCGCGTCCGTCGCCATCGCGTCCCCCGTCGCCATCACCGGTGCTGCCAACTCGACCGTCACTCCTCGTCGTTGCGGTACCACCATCTCTCCGGAGAAGCTCATTGCTGCAGAGAAGCATTTTCAGGCGAACAAGCCCACGCAGGCTCTGGTGGAGAGTGCTGCTGCCGCGACAATCCCGGTGTACATGCACGTCATCAGTGAAGACACCACGGCCGCAGGCGGAAATCTCGCGTTCGTTTGAATTTCCATTTGTTCCGAGTGCACCTTGCTCAGTCGTTCGCCTCATTATCAGGGATTCCGCTATTGCTGCCCAGATCAGTGCACTCAACTCTGGCTATTCTGGCTCCGGCCTCTCGTTCTCACTCGCTGGCACCACCCGCACGGTGAATGCCGACTGGTTCAACAACGTTGACGACACGTCGGCCCAGCAAGACCAGATGAAGTCTGCCCTTCGCGTGGGTGGCGCTTCTACTCTCAATCTTTACAGTGTCGGGTAAGCACCAGTCAAACTATGGGATGGTGTACAAGGCTGATCCCGCCGCTGGACAGGTTCACTGGCTCGGGACTTCTTGGTTATTCTACCTTCCCGTCCTCCTACGCGTCCAACCCAGTGGACGACGGTGTCGTATTCCTGTTCTCTTCTGTCCCCGGCGGCTCAACCACGGACTACAACGAAGGCAAGGTACGAGAGCACGATGTCATTCAAAACGAAGGATACTGAGATGCTGCGAAAGACTGTTACTCATGAGGTTGGCCACTGGGTCGGCCTGTACCACACGTTCCAGGGTGGCTGCACTGGGTCGGGTGACTTCGTCTCGGACACACCTGCTGAGGCGAGCCCTGCGTCCGGCTGCCCCACGGGTCGCGACACGTGCTCGACGACCGGCGTTGACCCTATCCACAACTACATGGACTACTCGATCGACTCGTGCATGACTCAATTCACTGCTGGTATGTTCTGTCTGCTCTTCATGGCAAGGATGATATTGATGGCGGCGACCCGTTAAAGGCCAAATCACTCGGTTCAAGTCTCAGCTTGCCACCTACCGAGGCGTCACTGTCTGAGGTATGGGTCGGGGTTGTTTTTTGTAGCGGGACTGTACCACTCGCTTGTATTACCCTGCACAACACACAAAAATCGAGAAATATTTGCGCTACACGGCACATGATGAATAATTTTTGGAATGACTGGGTAACATGCTTTCAGTAGCGGGCTAAAGGGTTCCATGCTCACCTGTTGAACCAAACACACTGACCATGAGGTTGAGCTGCTCGCTGATTGCACACTCATCTACTCGAAGAAAGAGGGCAACAATAGCGACAAGGATCCCTCCCTTACGTCTCCGTCTCCGTCTTCTAACCCTCAGTGCTCATTCTGGTCTCGCCTGCGGTTACTGCAGACCTCGAGAAAGTGTCATCGCACCAAGCATCGCACATTCTGGGCCCCCGGCCCTGCGAACGTACGTTCTTGGTTTCCATTACCTCAGGGAAAAAGACTCAGCGAGAGCACCAATGCTGACAATGTGTTTGTAGTGCTGTGCCCGTTGGTTGAGCGCATCACTGGCACATGTGCCAGCAAGCAAGATCATCTGTAAATCTGGAGCAATCTGGAATGTTTAAATACGGTGCTTTCCAAAACGATATCCAGTCTGCTGACTAAAACAAATTAGGAATTGGAGTTCTAAACGGGAAAGCCCACTGCGTCAAAAGTTTATGTTTCTACAGCGGTTTCCAAATCGGTACTGTACCCTGCCATTTCAATAACTATTCATGCATCGTGTAGCTTGATCATTCATTCGATTTTTAGGGTTTCGGACGAAATAATACAAGCGAGTAATGTATAGTCCTGCTACTATACCAACCCCGGCCCACACCTCAGACAGAGATGCCTCGGTAGGTGGCAAGCTGAGACTTGAACCGAGTGATTTGGCCTTTAACGGGTCGCCGCCATCAATATCATCTGGGTAATGAAGAGCAGACAGAACATACCAGCAGTGAACTGATTCATGCAGGAATCGATCGAGTAGTCCATGTAGTTGTGGATAGGGTCAACGCCGGTCGTCGAACAAGTGTCGCGACCAGTGGGGCAGCCGGATGCAGGGCTCGCCTCAGCAGGTGTGTCCGAGACGAAGTCACCCGACCCAGAGCAGCCACCCTCGAACGTATGGTACAGACCAACCCAGTGGCCAACCTCATGAGTCACAGTCTGTCGCCGCAATCATCTTAGCATCGTTCGGTCTGAATGGCATCGTGCTCTCTTACCTTGCCTTCATTGTAGTCCGTGGTTGAGCCGCCGGGGACGGAGGAGAACAGGAATACGACACCGTCGTCCACTGGGTCGGACGCGTAATCGGAGGGGAAGGTAGAATAACCAAGAAGTCCCGAGTTAGTGAACCTGTCCAGCGGCGGGATCAGCCTTGTACACCATCCCATAATTTGACTGGTGCTTACCCGACACTGTAAAGATTGAGGGTAGAGGCGCCACCCACGCGAAGGGCAGACTTCATCTGGTCTTGCTCGACCGAGGTGTCGTCAACGTTGTTGAACCAATCAGAGTTCACAGTGCGGGTGGTGCCGGCGAGTGAGAACGAGAGGCCGGAGCCAGAATAGCCAGAGTTGAGCGCACTGATCTGGGCGGCGATCGCGGAATCGCTGTTGGAGGAAAGAAAAAAAAACTGAGCAGGGTGCACTCGGAACAAATGACATTGCAAACGAACGCGAGATTTCCGCCTGCGGCCGTGGTGTCTTCACTGATGACGTGCATGTACACCTGGACTGTCGCGGCAGTCGCACTCTCCACTAGAGCCTGGGCGGGCTTGTTCGCCTCAAAATGCTTCTCTGCGGCGATGAGCTTCTCCGGAGAGATGGTGGTACCGCAACGGCGAGGAGTAACCGTCGAGTTGACGGCGACGGGGGACGCGATGGCGACGGACGCGCCAATGAAAGCAACGAGAGCAGAGAAAAGCATGGTTAGTCGAAGAGGTTATCGGTGAATGAGACTCGGGAAGTCCTAAGTAGCAAATAGCAGACGAGGCTTGCTGGAGAGCTGAGTGTGCTCACGACGGGATTTTATACGAAAAGCAGGTCTCATGCAACAGAAAACACTCATAGTGGTTATCAGCAGTCACCATGTGGTGCATTTAGTGCGAGCACGCAGAGTGCTCCAAGGCCATACGCGTTTCAGCAACAGTAACAGAGCAGGCAACGACGGTTCGGAATACAGAGACAGAGAAGTACACGAAAAACCACGAAAGAAGTGGGCGGGCGGCGCTTCGGGTGATCTTGGCAGAGCGAGAGCATGTGCTTGGCATGTGCGCCAGAAGTCACTAGTTCCGATAAATCCTTCGAGAGAGTAGCAACGGCAGCGGCAGCACGAGGATAGGATCAGTGCCAAGAGCAAAGCGTTCGTGCCAAGCCTTTTTTCTCAACTCCGGCCGTTCCCGAACCCAATGTCCCAAAACGCCGGCCCGACGTCGGGCCCGACTGCTAGGCGTCACGCGTCATGTCCAACTACTGTGAACCCCTCCTTGCCGCTCTCAAAGACTGCATCCTACACTCTGACTGTGTCATGAAAAAAGGAAGACTACCATCTGAATGTATAAAAAACCACACCGACGAGCTTCCCGAAGAGTGCCGGTCTCTACGTCTCGCGACATTCGAGTGTAAGCGTGGCATGGTAATGTCTCTTCGCAAATCGTTTTGTGTTATTTCCCTGACGTTTCGCAATCTTCCAAGCTTGACATGAGAAAACGATTCCGCGGAAACAGCGCCAGTGCTACTGCCGTTAAAATCAAACAGGAAAGCGCATCAGCACCGACAACGGAGCTACCTAGAACGACAAGTTCTGTATAAGGTCATGACCCACCTTCGGACCCAGTGTGACCTCCATCTGATGTGTGGGATTTCAAATTAAAGTGGTACAGGATATCGAGCTCATCTAGCCACTGACGTCCACCGGCGTTGGTTTTTTTTGTAAAGGATCGAATTCGGATCGACATGTATTGGCACTCGGAGCATAGGATACTCTTGATCGACCAACAGTTTCTAGCATGGTACACGTACACTTTCGCTGATTCCAACCTTGATTACGGTGGAGCCCTCATGTCGTGAGTGACATACATGATGAAGGATGAATTTCCTGCATAGATTGGTTCTGTCAGAAGTTCTTTCGGTCACAATTGTGAATATGCTTATCAGGAATTTCATCATACGAAGCTGTATTTTGAAAACGTGGATTGCTCGTGTTGCGCTGCGGGGCATTGGTGATGGATTATCCCCCTGTGGCTTCTTCACTCTTCTGGGTTTAGGACACAACCGATGGATTGAAATAAAGCACTGGCTAACATTGACGGGTCTCTACCCCTTGGAAACAGACCGTCCCTACGACTAAAACTACGAAGCGAGGCCAAGCTACCAGCAAGACTTGGGGTGACCAGGATGATGGAGATGACAGCGTGCGAAGAGTTGGATGCGAAGGTTGGGTCTGAATTTCAAATGAATCGCTCAGAATATGTGACTGGGACAGATATGTAGTTGCTTGTGTGGTACCCACGATGCGGTGGGAATAAACACGTTCTGCTAGGTCTGGGGCTGAGGCCGGATATGATGAACCTGTGGAAGGTATATCTTGTTCAATCAGTTGGACATACACATTGGGTTCGATCGTGTGATTGTGGTGGTGATCGTCATGGAGTCCGGACCGGGGACGCGCAGAGCACCATGCTTGCGCGAAACCTCATACGACTTCGTTGCCCTCGTCCTTGGGGAATGCAACCGTCGTATACTTATCTCCGAAATGAGCATTCGCACTCTACCACCGACATCACGGATCCACCTTCGGCAGCCCCATCCGCAGATCCCAACGAGTCTCGTTCCATCTCCTTGTTGCCGAGCTCCAACGATCGTGAATCCTTCTCTCCTTCTCCAATCACCCCTCCTGCTTTGATTGAGCCCTCTGCCGGCAAGGCGCCTCCACGTACTTCAACTTACCAGAACCCACCCTTTGACACCCATGCTTTTTTCAGCGTGCTTGACAAGACTTTCCCGACTCCTACTGCGCGCAGCCTCATGCGTGCAACACGCGCGTTGCTCGTCGATCGCATCGGAAAAGTTAAACGGGATGGCCTCACATATAAGGATCTCGACAACGTAAGTGGTGAGCTGTGCTGCACCGAGAGCCGATTTTTGACTCTGTTGACAGCAAGCATACCTCTTCCGCGCGGCGCTATCCGAGATGCGCGCGGAGGTGACTACGCGCACGCGGACTGAGACTGCAACAATACGCGCACAGTCGGCCTCTTTAAGACGCGACGTCGATGTTCTCAGTGCTAGATTGAAGGAGGGTATTGACGGCTTGAAACATGAGTGCGTCTAAGGCTTATCCTAGCCTTATGCTCGCCACTCATACGGTGGTCACAGAATCCAAATGGACATCGAAAGCCGGAGGAGCGAAGAGAAAGACGCAGGCAAGAAGGTCGACCTCGAGATTGAGGTGCGTTGTATAATTGGCCTGGGCCCGCCGTGCAAAATTACGTATGTGATGTGACAACATGCAGGCCCTGCTCAACAAATCTCTGGTCACTTTGTATGACTTGCGATCTGATGTAGAGGAGGTGAAATGGGACAATATGCGCAAGTCAGTAGGTGGGTCGATTTTCGCGTCCTTTGTTGACCACCCAAGTAATCGATCTCCGTAGCCACCCTTACTGCATTCCTCGTGGTGATCGTAATCGGGATGGAACTTCGCCCTCAATTCGGGGCTCCACCCTCACCGCCAACATCGAGTTTACAACATGGCACCCCTGTCCCTGTGGAAGATTTAGAGAAGACAGTGTCTTTTGCATGAATCTTTACGTGCCCCTTCGTAACAGCGGGAGATAGATTTTACGCGGATGCGGCGTCAAGTTATCAGAGCTAGACAGGAACAGCATGAACACTACGGAGCACATATCCCGGTTCAGAAGATGGCATGACATGATAACACTTTAATGTATCGTACACCTTCACCTATAGACACACTCGTAATATAATCTATCAAATGACACATCTATACAGAAAGCTTGTCCAACTTGTCCACTACTGCGTCCACCTCTGACTCAGGCGATGCGATCTTTGATGTAGGACGTTCTGCTTTCTCGTGAGGATCGTTCTGAGTATGCTGTCCTGGAGCCGATGGGGTGCTATCAACAGCCTGTGTGGGAACGGCCTCGGCCTCTTTGCTGGTGGGCGACGCAATGACGTCCTCATCATCTTCACTCTCCCAGCTCTCCCGCACGGTCTCCTGACGCTTCTCCTTCCGTTTTTCCTTGCGCTTCTCATTCTTCTTCGCACTCTTGCTGTGTGCTTCTTTCTTCTCTGGTGTGGGCGCACCAGGGGGAGACCAGCCAGGAATATGGCCTTTTGGCAAGGCACGGGCATCTACTGCCTGTTGACGAACACTACGAAATCGAGCGACGTCCTCCTGAGGTGTAAATCCGGGGCGAATTTTACGCTCTTTGCGCACGCTGATGAGATTTGGGGGGGCGTAGATGATCAACCAATGCGTCCTAGGTGTAGATAGAGCACGTGGCGTACGATCCATCTGCACGTCGTGATTCCGGAATGACACGATCTAAGGTCCCGGGATCGATTGCAATACCAGCGGCCGTTTTCTGAGGAAAGAGTGGTGGTTTGGACATGATCGTAGGACGGTGTGACTGGTTGACTGTGACTGGTTGATGGCAACTCCGTGGGCCGGGCCGCGGGCCGGGACACACTCATTCGACGATCGACGAACGCGGGCTTGATTTGTCGGCGATCGAATCTCTAGGAGACACTCTCTGAAGCTCCCTCTAGCTGCAATGCGCTACGCTGTTCTCGTTACAGGCCCAGCAGGCGCTGGAAAATCTACCTTCTGCGCCTCGCTTATGACACACCTTCACGCTTCTAGGCGTACCGGTCATCTCGTCAACCTCGATCCTGCTGCGGCGCCCGATAGCTTCGAGTATGCACCAACCATAGATATCAAAGACCTCGTTTCAGTCGAGGACGTTATGAGTGAGCTTGGTTACGGACCGAACGGCGGACTTGTCTACTGTTTCGAGTACGTGAGTACCTTTTCCTCCGCGTCCTAAGTGATAACACCGGGTTTCTACGGACACATAGATACCTCTTGCAGAACATGGACTGGCTCGAGGAGGAAGTCGGTGAATACGAAGATGACTACCTTATCATTGATTGTCCGGGTATGTCTGGTGCCCTCATCTCTCCGCGCTCACCGATGCGGCACGCCACGCTGCAGCGAGCCTAGACCGGCGGCGGCGCTGACCGATACTCCACATGTCTTCCTGCAGGCCAGATAGAGCTCTATACACACCATCCGTTCCTCTCCACTCTCGTGAAGAACCTGCAACGGTTGGGTATGCGCACATCTGCGGTCTATCTTCTCGAATCACAATTCATGGAAGATAAATATAAATTCTTCAGGTGTGTCATCGGGCTTCTTTTCGGATTGCTTGCACAGCGTTTTGTATATGTTTACTTCATCTGCCGTCAAAGCCGAGGGCGACGTCACACTGTACCCACGTTATCTTTGCCATGAGCAACAACACGTTCACTTTCACGCACCCGTGCAGTGCAAGAGTTTCTAGTTTTGTGCCCTTCACCCTAACTCCGTCAATCCCGCCGTTCTAGTCTCTTTGTACCGATAGCACCGGCTTACGACTCATAGTGGCGTCTTATCAGCCATGTCGGCCATGGTTAACCTTGAGGTCCCCTGGATCAACGTAATGTCAAAAATGGATCTCGTTCTCCCCAATCCCGAGGAACCTGCCGCCGGGGGTCGCAATGGCCTTCGTACACGTCGGAACATTGCACGGTAAATGTCTCTCTTTGTCATTCCCGCGTGGCATAATTTTACCCGAACTATCGGAACTCGTGTCTTCAGTGACGTCCTTCTCTTCTTTCATATCCGCACCTTGGCCGGTGCATGTTCACATTCGTCACATACTTAGCTGTATCTGTTTTCTCTCTTGCTTACCCTTGCACGCGTTGTCCGACAGGTACTTGGATCCAGACCCTCTTTTGTTGGCTGCGCCTCACGGAAACGGGGATGAAGAGAACAGTGTCAATCCGCGCTTCCACGCACTCAATCAGGCTCTTGTGCAGCTGGTGAGTCGCGTTGCCACTTAATACACACGGAATCGACCTTCCCACATGGGTCCTTTATCACGAGCCGGAGCGCGGATCTGCGAGAAACAACAAGTCGTGCTAGACCTCGTTACTTTGTTGCGCCATCTATAACCTTCTCTCTCGAAATCCTCGCAGAAGAGAAAGCGCCCATAATGGCAATCATGATCTTCCTATCTCTTCCCATGTTATTTTTTTGAACTAGCACCGAAGTCTATTCTGGTGCTTAACGGCAACTCGGGTCCACATTCATTTATTTTTCTCTTGCAACTTGCAAATGAAGAAACTTTCTGACGTGTTTTCACATGACGTGACGGACAGATTGAGGACCACCCGCTTGTGACGTTCCTTCCGCTCGATCTGACCAACCCTGATTCCATTGAGAATGTACTCAGCCATATCGACTACACTATGCAATACGGAGAGGACGAAGAACCGAAAGAGGTGGGTGCCACGCGTGCTGCGCTTGTTTTCCCGCGACATGGTACCCACGGAAAGACAGGCGTGGATTGCGTCTCTTTCCTTCATAGAACGAGACATGAGGCTGACTATGTCTTGTCTTCCTTTGCATTCTTATGACCGCATACCGGACTACGCCACTTAACGCATTCGTCGCTGTGACGCCCATTTCGACATGTTCTCGTTGGGCTCCGCTCCCTCCATACACTTGAATACCTACGGTCCCGAACTCCGCGATTCCTGCGACTCGCTGTGCTCCGCCGTAATCACGTGACCTTCGCTCTACCACAGCCTCGTGATCTCGATGAGGGAGATTTTGCAGAGATGGAGTAAGAGGTACCCCATTTGAGACCTGACAAGTAGGGTGCACAGAAGCAGTGTATCGCGGTATGTAGCGTGATACTATAGGACGTCCAGGACTGCGGTCTCTCACACCGTTGGTCATGTGATAGTGGATACGTACACAGATGACTTGTTGGCGGAGTCACTAACGCAGTTTAGTACCAACCGAACGTTGGGACCGCCTCTCAAATCGACCCCATATGACAGCGCGTGGGATCACCCTCCAGTGGAGACACTTTCCCCGCTGCGATCCTAGTATCATGTGGTCATCGAGCTAAGAGAGTGGCGTCGGTGAGCGGCTGTAGTGGTCTGCACCACTACAGCACGCACAAGTGGGTCGTCGGGTGGATCCTTTGTACCACCGGCGATGAAACGAGGCTTGTGATCCGGCGGCGCCGGCATGGAAGACCCTTAAGCCGGGCACTGGACCTGCATTAGTGTAGGCGATACATGCACTAAATCTGAACATGCGCCGATCACAAAAGGTTTTCGTGCAGGTTGAATGCGCCGCATAGCACGCAATCGCTCGCCATTATATCGTCGTGGGTCCTTGAAAGGGATAAATATGACCCAAAGAGGGGTGCCGGAGCGAGAAGGGGAAGATGTAGGTTGGAAAGTTGCAAGCGTGGCTGGCGTTGCAAATTGAAGGAGCAATGCATGGAGTGCCACTCCATACAACGTGACGAACAAAGTGATGAATCATCTGGGGGAATGGGCGGGACACGCGTAGGGCTGGACCCAGGGCCATGTATGCGAAGGCGGTGTGAGACAACGGGCGCATCTTCGCGCCTGAGTCGGGTGGACAGTGGACACAGCCCCGCGGTTGACCCAAAAAAATGATGAGGGCACTGAGCCGAGAGTGTGGCGGGCTATAGGTGAGATCCGATCTAATGTGAACGCGATATAAAGTCGCCCACTCCATTCACCAATTCCAACTCCCAACTCCAAGCCGTCCCTTCATTCCCCCGTCATGTCGTTCTACGTCCCATCCACCCCCTCGCGTCATCGTTCACGCTCTTACTCCCTCGCCCAGCCACCTCAAATGGCTACATCATCGTACCCGTATCCGGCTACCCCTTACTCAGGATACAATACTCTTGCGCCAAACTACTACGACACTCCTGGTTACAATAACAGTCAGACCTACTACGTTGCGCCTTCAATATCTGGGAGGAGTCGCAGTCGCAGTCGCTCCCGTCATGCTCATGGCCATGGTCACGGTCACTCCCACCGTCGTTCACATTCGCACCATCATCACCATGGTCACCAACGCCGGTCCCACAGCACTACTTCCCACCGGCACCAGCGACCAAGCCACCATGTACGCTTCTCCCTGTCCAGAAATGAACGGTTAGCTCATTTCCTTCTTAAATTTTAGCAGGGCTCTCACCGCCAACCCCCAAGCATTACTTATCCCCGCCACCACTCCCCAACTATTGGAGAGCGCATCCTCAATTTCTTTGGTTTGGGGAACAATCACCGTTACGTTGACCAGCATGGTCGTTCCGTCGACAATCGCGGGAGGACCTTACACAAATATTAGGATTCGCGTTGAGATGACCGAGTATCCCCCCGTTTCATCACGCGTCAGGGACCGCAGCGCGCGTGTTTGCGCTAAAAACATTCTTGCTCGAGCTTCGATATCAACTTGTCGCGTGTCGACTCTGTCTTACCACGCCGTGCAAAGTCTGGAGACTTCTCATTTCATCTTATCAATCCCCGCCGACTTCCCCGCGCCGCCCCCTCGGACAGTAACTTCCAAACAGCAACTTGGGCGCACCTCCCACACGCAGTGCCGCAGGCACCCTCCGTATCGCACGGCCAGGAGCCTCCGGTCTGCCTATTCCCCTGTGCTGACTGCATCTAATGATCCTACGTTACCCGGATGTTGTTGTTTTACGATACTTACCTCTATCTATTCGTGCCAGACAAACTCTCATCAATGTATGTAACAGTGTAGCCAGCATAGTCACCGAATTACGAATGTGTATTCGTCAGTTACCAAGATGACAAACGTTCATCGCTCTGGCTGAGTATTGTCCGCTGATATTCCCACCGATATGAACGTGTAAGTGGCTTCGCTATCTGCCTCGTGTGCCCTTTAGGGCCTGAACTTCCCTGAAAGGACGTCACTGGGAACAACACGAGGCAAACCCTAACGTACACCGAAGACAACAAATAGACATCTCTCGGTGAATCGAGAACAAATGGGCGTCATGCGGCGATCCAAAATGAGGGACAAAGTTTAAAATTTTTGCACACACAAATTGGGTGGAGATAAGTGACGAACCCGAACGCGACTCGCGTCGTGCTTCAACAATGGTCACCAGAAACAAGACGGCATGTGGCAGACACAATGCGAGCAATCGGGCTCAGCCCGCCGAAAAAAGAGAACAAGCGCGCGCGTGTGCGTCTGTGAGAGACAAGGAAGCGAAAAGGGAAAGAGAAGCTCAGCCTGAGGCGCGGCGCAACGGGGGGCCTTGGAACGGACTTGTGTGCTTTCCCTCTCGTACTCACGGGGGAATCATGCTCGCAGAACCGCGATATGCGAAAATGGGGGTGGGGCTCGGTTGGTTCCGCCGAGGATCGGAGCAGCAGTGGGAGTGGCGTTGTGCGAGTGGTCCATTCAATTCGTGCGTCCCGAAAAAAAAAACGCGATGTTCCCAGAACAGACTTATCTCTCCCGACTCTGTGGTCGAGTGTGCGCCGCCAAGCGCAGTTATACCAGTAGTGGCTGGCGGAAGGCGGATGTTAGTCAGACACTATGTGTGTGTGGGAAGAAACCTGATTTCTCAGTATGGTCATCACCGATTTGCACATTCATCTCTGGTCGGTGGCTTTCTCTCTCAATTTGTGGACGAGGAAGGAATGAATGATGGCGACGGCTGCGCCCGCCCCCGAGTAATATGAAAGTTCTTCCCTGCGGACGTCGAAAAAGAGCGAGAACATCACGCAGTAGCTGGACACCATTTGATTGAGCGAGGCGCCGGCCGCAATGAACCACAATTTTTTTTCGTGCCTCATTGACGCCGTCATGGATCTATCTCTATACACATTTATTGGGGGGATCAAGGACGGCATACTTCGAGAAGAAGAACCGGTAAGCGAGGGGGGCGAATAATGAGCCGTACGTACAGTAGACGAGCGAACTGGTGTAGCTCCTAGGACCCTCGGGATGCAGGAGGAAGCAGTAGGCGTTCAGTACCTGGGCTTATCGGCCGCGGTCGTCGTGGATGTGGTGGGGCCAGAACTCGATCATAAGCGCAGCCATCGGCAGCCTTGGGTGTCCGTTGTCTGACCTATTTTCGGCTTATTGACACGGATGGAAGATGGAACCGTCATTTGTGGATTCGTAGTCAGCCATCCGCCGCTTTTCGCGGTAATCGCCGGCTGCTGCCAAGTTAGTTGGCGCTCAAGCGCCGGACCACAACCCCTTCGTGCCGTCGGTGCTACTCTTGCTAAAGCTTGATCGACACTAGAAGCATCTACTACGCGTGCTACTGTATCTTTTTGACGAGGTGCCAAGCGAGATGCACGCCACACATTCCGTTCCCCACTGCTTTGCATGCGATTGTACTAGTGGTGTCAGGTGGATGCAAATGGTCACGAGGATGCAAATTTAAAAAATGGCCTCAGATCACCCTCTTCCCGTGGTCCTTTCTGCCCAAAAAAAAATACAGTAGGTAAAGTAGGATCTGTAGATATGAGGTCATAACAAAAAATAAGAATGTATTGAGAATTTCGACTACAGTGCGACAAGGAAGAGAGGGTGAGTCGTAAAAAGTAAAGGCCCAGACCACCAGATCCCAACGATCTTGCTAAATGCCACGCAGATCTGTTGGGATAGAAGATACCAATGAGAACACCCATGATAAATTTTGGGTGATATCGTACATGCGATAGAGTTGTAGAAGGTAATCTCACCTTGAGGGGCCAGTGCGCGATCAAATTTGCATCCGGGGGTGAAGTGGGTTGTGCTCCCTAGGAGCCAAAATAAAAATAAGCAAAAACCACCATTGAACAGTATATCCATTCTTCTATCGGTATGTACAATATGAAGTAGCTACGATGTGTTATTGAAGCTACAGAAAATAAAAGGTCGATTTTTGCATAGGTACGACCACACTAGTGGTTTCTGCATTGGAAGGGGCAAGTACTATGCCTCTTGATGCCTCCACAACACTTCGGCAGGTCGCTATTTGGGACACAAAGATCGGTAGCCACACAGTCGATATCTCCGCCATATGTCCCTCTTAATTTAGCTACAGAGGTGAAAATGCGAAAAACGCTGCCGAAATTGAAGTTCATTAGTCAGCGATATGGGCGCTCTCTGCCCAAGTTGGTCACCGGCGTGGAGGTCATTGCGAACTATCGTCGTCATCCCTGCTGCTGTCACTGCAAATGCGTACTAAATCTCTGCTCTCAATTAATGACGACTGCTAACTACTCCGGGTGTTTTCCTTTGCACGACTCTCACCCTTGTTTTTTGTTATTTTTCTGCCGCCGAACCCTTGTGCCGTTGTCGCTACTTTTTCTAGTAAAGCTTGGCCAACGGTAACGGCATCTAAGGTGCCATCCCTTTGCTAAAAGACACACGAAAAGGTTTCGTTTTCCACTGCTTCCATGCGTGATACTCTGTGAACTATCTTTGTCTTCCCCGTCGCTGTCACAAACAAATACGTGCCAGTGCTAGGTCCTTGCTCTCAGTTAATGGTGACGACTGCTGACCACTCTGAGTGTTTTTTCGCCGCTAAACGCGCCGATTCATGGCACCCTCGTGCCTTCGTCGCTGCTCTCTCTAAAGCTTGACTGTCAATAACGATATCTGGTGCGTGTGCTATTGCTTTGTCAAAAGACGCCAAAGGTTTCGCTCCACACCGCCTCCATGTCATTTTTGCGAACTATCGTTATCTTCCCCGCTACTATACCGTGAATGCGTGCTAAATCCATACTCACAGTTAGTCTGCCACATGGCGGCGACTGCTAACCACTCCAGGTATTATTACTTGGCCTTTTCTTTGTATAAAATCCCTCTTGAGTGCGCGCAGCACTTCAGCAAGCCTCATCTCCTCTGCTGCTTTGCACTAGCTATCTCGACCAATCATGTTCGCTTCTACTCCTTCCGTTTTTTTCGGGTGCAACCGACACCCTCGCATCCGTTGCCAAAGTCTCCGAGCGTTCCAACCCGAGTGGTCTCTGCAGTATTGCCATAATCAATGAGGGGATCGCCGCGGCGGAGGAACATTTCAAGGCGAACTATGTTCCCTCGCCTCTGGCAGAGAGGGCTACTGCGGAAGTTCTGGAAAGGAGGTATCGCGAACTTGGAAAATGAGGGAGTCAAATGAGGAAAGTTTTGATTGCACGCAGCCTGAGGTTCTAAATGTGCCAGTGGACTTAGATATGATATAAGTCGTATAACCTTACACACAAGTTTACACGCGTTAGTACTCTGTAGTAGTGAGTGACCGGTGACTTCCCATCCTACGTTTCCCTATCCTACTACATGTATTCGGAGTTATTTAGGACCTGCTTAGGTTAGGATGGGATTGGTTGCTACAAAAAGCATAAGACCGTCAAACCAAAGTTATGCCCGACTCCCGATGCGATCATCGCCAACTGCCCCTGGATATGGAAATCACGATGGTTCTTTCGTTGAGACTCGGGAGGCAATAGCACATGTCGACGCTTTGAGATCAAGACCACGCTTGCTGTCGTACATGGGTCTCAAGGTAAAGTGAGCCCAGGAAGCTAGATAAGTCAAACAGCATTTATGCGATAATACCTGCCTATAGTACTCGATCCCACCTGTGAATGTCACAAAAAATCATGTTATCAAAGTTATACCACATCTCCTCATCTTGACCCATCCAGACTGGCTCGGAAACTCTGCTTATCACGGTCACAGCGACGGACGCAGCGCTGCTTTGTCTGTCTTTTCAGGTTGTCTCTCGGCGGCAGTGCTTGGTGCTGAATGCGCATGACGAGTTGCATGTATGGGCGAGGAAAACTGGTAGTGCAAGTGCAAATGCTGAACGACCAACATAACCCTCGGTACAAGAACATGAATGAGGATGCGAGAGAGACGGTATAAATTGTTGTCCGTGGGTTTATGATACAGGCGCACCACCATTATCCCTCTCTACACTGTCGTCAGTCTCATCCTCATGCTCGTACTTGATCTTCACTTCGAGTGCCTCCCTCACGGCTTGCATAAGTGTCAGTACGCTACTCTAGATATCCTTCTCAAAATACCTTGGCACGAACATACTTGTCAAAACTCAGGAAGAAAGAAGGGGACCCACTCGACGTCGTGTCGCTTCCGGTCGGCCGCCTTGTCCACTGGCGCTGCTGGATGACCTGCTTCGCGCGCGTTGCCTCGCCATCAAGGGGGGTGCGGAATTGCACTGAGATATAGGACGTACATTCTTCTCATAAGGGCGATAGGGATAGGGGGATAGGTATTTAGCATCAGGAAAACCTAAAAGTACTTAAATTCTCTTAATAATGCCTTAACATGCTCCTAAGACCATTTTAAGGACATTTTTTCCTAAGGCAATTTAAGCAAGGTCACCTTCTTAACTTGACTTAATGCCAAGTACTTAAAGCCCTTGAAGTGACTTATAACTCAGGATATCTCTGAATCAGTTCTTAATGGCCTTGGGGGGCTTAAAATAAGCTTTGGTCAGGCCAAGATGAAGACAAAGATCAGTTGAATTTAAGTCTAAATGGGTCTCCTAAGACTTGATCCAATTCAGGTTTAAGCTCGTCTTAAGGCTTCAAACAGATGTGATAAGGGGCAAAAGATGTGTATCATTTCAATCAAGGCATCACAAAGACATGAACAGACAAGAATAAGAACAGTCAGGCAAGTCAAGAGCCTACAGTAACAATATAAAACAAGCACTATAAAGACACAGTAGAATCTGTAAGACATGTTCAAGTCGATGTAAGTCACTAAAGCATCAGAAGTAAGCCCCAAAGAGGACCGAAGTACTGCCAGTATAATATCTCACCTTTGCCTCAGCAGCTCATCGCATCGCTCTTGCTCTCTTCACTGTTGCTCTCTTTGCTGCTCACAGAGCCCTCAGTGATGTTGATAAGTGACCCTTGCACACTTAGCAGCTCAAAGGACAATCAGATATGGACTGCTGTAGATAAGATATACAGGACTCATGTAGATTAGATTATTATGATCACACAATCTCGGACTTGTTGTATTTACTTATCTATGACATCACTGTACACTATGACATCATAGGATCTGGACTTTGCATTGTATTCAACACTCTTATACTTTCCCTTTGTTCTATCTTTATTATGATGTCAGTATGATATCATTAGTCTAGATTCTTCTTGTTCTCTTGTCCCTTGTTCTCAGAATGTCCACTCCTTTATCTGTTTACAGAACAATGGTCCTTGTACTTTCTGTGACTCTGTGTTACTAGTGTCACTCTGTATTTTGTATAAGTAGTACAGGTTGTACGCTCCTGGTCCACATCAGTTCTCATCTGTTGTGTGCCAGGTATGTTCTCCATCTTGTAATAACATCAGTTCTCATCTGTTGTGTGCCAGACACTCCATCTGCTTCACCTGCAAGATTACTCTCTGTTGCTGCTTCCAGCCACCTCTCATATCTCACCACAGTCCTCAGTTCACTGTGAGTATGATCCCTTTATGTGTGCTGTTCATCAAGTGATGTCAGCATGATTGTTGTTGCCCATCTCAGTTGGACCCACCTTGTCACCTGGATGTGTACTTGCATGGGAGTGCTCTCGCACCAGTTTCATAATATCATCCATGTCAGTTTCACTGATGACCTTGTTGATAGATTTGAGGTAATTGGTGGTCTGATTGATGAACAGTGCACATGAAGGGATGATACTCACAGTGAACTGAAGACTGTGGTGAGATATCAAGGGTGGCTGGAAGCAGCAACAGAGTAGATCAAGCAGGTGAAGCAGAGTTTGAGTGTGGCACACAACAGATGAGAACTGATGTTATTACAAGAGAGGATAAGACATACCTGGCACACAACAGATGAGAACTGATGTGGTGCCAGAGCATACAGGGTACATTACTTATACTGCTACAGAGAGTGATGCTAGTAACACAGAGTCACAGTGAATACTGATGAACAGCGCACATGAAGGGATCATACTCACAGTGAACTGGTGACTGTGGTGAGATATGAAGGTGAGCTTGAAGCAGCAACAGAGAGATTTTGCAAGTGAAGCAGAGGTAGTGTCTGGCACACAACAGATGAGAACTGATATTTATACAAGAGAGAGAAACATACCTGGCACACAACAGATGAGAACTGATGTGGACCAGGAGCGTACAAGCTGCACTACTTATACAAAATACAGAGTGACGGTGGTAACATGGCGTCACAGTAAGTACAAGGGACATTGTTCTACAGATGGACAAAGGAATGGACGTTCTGAGAACAAGGGACAAAGAGGAACAAGGAGAATCTAGACTAATGATATCATACTGACATCATAATAAGGATAGAACAAAGGGAAACTACAAGGGCGTTGAGTACAACGCAAAGTCCGGATCCTATGATGTCATAGTGTACAGTGATGTCATAGATTAAGGGAATACAACAAGTCCAAGATTGTGTGATCATAATAATCTAATCTACATAAGTCCTGTATATCTTATCTATAGCAGTCCATATCTGATTGTCCTTTGAGCCGCTAAGTGCACAAGGGTCACTTATCAACAAATACAAGGACACATTGTTTTAGACATGGACAAAGGAGTGGACTGTTTCAGAGAACAAGGTGTAGAGAACAAGAAAAGTCCAGACTATGATATCATAGTGACATCACAATAAAGATAAGAACAAAGAAAAATACATAGATGTAGTACAAGGGAAATCCAGAGGAGTCCATGATGTCATAGATAAAGAAATACAAGAAGTTCAAGATTGTACAGATCATAATATCTAATCTACAAGTCCTGTATATCTAATCTAGAGCAGTCTGTTATCTGCAAGTCCATTGAGCCACTGAGTGTGCTCAGGCCACTTATCAACACTGATCACTCCAATCAACATGGCTGAACGCACCATACTGTGCAGACTCCCTACTGGTGCCCAAGTTGATCATCTCAGGTAGCTTGATTGCCTTCTTCATGACTCTTGCATCATGGACTTTCTTGATGGTAATTGCACCATGAGAATAGAGTGTAAGAGCATGTTCAACCTAACATTTAGTCAGTAATGTAATATAGAATTCTGTGGGTCATTTACTGCAGTTGTGGCCAATGCAAGGGCAGCACAAGGCTGAGATGCTGATGCTGTCCAGTCCTCAAACAGACCATGGATCTGCTTGGACCATCTGATGGAATTGAAGTGAGCAGCGAAAGTTCAAATGACAAGGTTGCCAGAAAATGGGCCTCTGAATTTCTAGAAGACGAAAGTCAGTGAGTGACATCTGTTGTATGTGAAAATGTTTACCCTTTTGTCATTGCCTCTAGCCTTGCAAAAGATGAACCAGAGATTTTTGTTACAAACCCCAACCACCGAAGGTGCGGCCCTTGCAAGTGACAGCCTGGAGAGACTGCCTCCCATTGCAGAGACTCCGTGGAGCCCAACAAGCAGCCATGCCGGATCCCCTGGGGCTAGGGAGTGGTTACGAAAGAACCTAGGCCTGTGATGTCACCGATCATGTGACTGGGGCCTGGATCGACCTAGACTGATGACAACGGATGGCACAATGCCTCATGTGACCTTCTACTAGGTTCCATGGCTGCGCATGGACCACTGAACCATCGGTAGAGCGGACTTAGCTGGGTATGAACCTTATGTACCTGCATGTATATATACCAGTAGCGTTTCGTACTCAAGTCCCCAGACTTGAGTTACTTAGCAATACCAGCTAGTACCTTGGGAACTCTGCTCTGCACTTCTAAGACCATCCTCTTATCTTGTGCACCACCATTCTCGCTGTGCCTCTTTGAGTGTACACCTTTGACTGATCCAAGTCTCCTTAGTCATTGTCTGCGACTACAACCCCTTGATCTTGCTCTTTCATTATGCCGTCTGCTGGTAAACCCAGAATCGCGTGCCACCCCACTGGTGGCATTACAATTTTCAAGTGAATGCCAAGCGAAATCTTGTTGCATCTTGTCAGAATTGTGGTATTTATTGTGGGCTTCAAAAAACACATTAACAATTGCAATAGCACAAGAGCCAAATACACTGCACCAATTATTGCTTAGTCATTGCAAGGCCTAAAGAGGTGTTAGTTCAAAATCTGGGAAAGGGAAGTGTTCAGACAAGGTGAACTGCAGTACTTGTGGGTGAGATAACTTCCTCAATAACCTCAGAATCACTGAAGATTGCCCTGCAAATTGTCTCCAAGGCTGCAATGACTTTCACATCTGGTATCACCCAAGGATTTGGTTGGACTGATGCCCAGCAAAACAAGGTTGGGATGACTGTCTTGTGCCAAGTACCATCCTCCATCCATTCTTCAGGCAATTCACCATTCCTTGGTCTCTTGTGTGAAGCCTTTGTGATGTGGGAGTCTTTGAGTTTGACAATAGGCTAGGGAAAAAGATATAATTTAGAAATATAAATTATAATGCTTCTCACCAAACTGGTAATGCATTTTCTGCCTTTCAGTGGACTCTTGATGGCAAAATTGTGTTCAGGTCCTTTTGTCTCATCATGCTCAGGCAATGGACCATCAGCTATTTCCATAATATTGTCATTGCACTGATGAATGATTACCTTATTGAGAGCCAAATGAGACGTGAGCAACTGAGAACTGTGTGTGAAAGCCTTCCTCAGGCCCAGTGACATAGTTGTGGTTCACGCACTACCTGGTTTGATGGCTGAGACTTCTCTCCAGTCTTTGATCTTGGTGTGAGGGTCCCTGGAGGACTTTGTGTCGCTGAGAGAAAAATAAAATAGAGTTGTATGGTCAAGGGTGAACATGGTTGAACTTGAACAAATGGGGAAAGAGCATCAAAGAACTTACTTCTTTTGTTCATGCTTATATGATTTTCCCTTCCCCTTTCGATCAGAAGAATTGTTTTGATCCACGTCATGGTGCCAAACCTCGAGGTCTGATCAATAATACAATACACCTTGCTTACACCTTGCTTTTTGTTTTACTTTGCTTACCTTCTTTCCCTTTCCCTCAGATGCAGTGTCATCATTGTCTGAGATGATAATCTGCTTCCGCTTTTGTCCCTTGGCTACTGATAGTGGATCATCAATTTCCTGGGCTGTTCATTAGCATTTGGCACAGCCTCTGTGTCCATTACTCACCACTACATCATTGTCCAGACTGCTGTTGGCTCCCTTCTGTCAGCATTCTTGACTGCTTTTTGCCTTCCCATTGTACTCCTATTCTCTGTATTGACATATTGAGTCATGAAGGGGCACTTTGTCTGGCTTTGCCTTCTTCTTTGGTGGTTTCTCAAGAGCATTGGTGTCAGTGGCAACTTTGTCATCAGTGCCTTCAATATCTTTGGGGTCCATGATGTCTGTGTCTTTGGTAAGTAGTAGCTGCACAGGAATCTTGGTGCATTGTAACTGACCTGATTAACATCTGTTTGCCTGAGGTCCTGGGGTTGCATTGACCATTTTGTTCTCTGCCATCCTCTCCTCAATGTCACCAATCTTACAGATCACATCCTTCTTCTTCCTCGCCTCTTCTTCCTTCCACTCTTTGGCCTGCTGTTTCTTTGATTTTTCACCATATTTCTGCTTTGGGGTGGCATCGACAAGCCCTGGGTGCGTGGTAGCATTACTGGAACATGTGGCCACACGAGTAGTAGCAAGAGTATCAGACATGGTGGATGGGTAAGTTGGTAATTGTGTGAGAGTATAAGTTGTTGAGTAGTGCTGATGTGTCGGCGTGTAGTTGCCAAGAAACAGAACCAGTGAGGCCACTTCACACCTAATTTTCCATGGTCACACCCCAAACTTAACTTAGTGCATTTTGCATACTTCTTACATCCACATGATCTTCATCTCTTACAGCCTTTTCTCTTTTGACTGACTTACTTTCAAGTGGTTCTTGCATACACATAATCATGCAGTTTCGACTACAATTCTCTTTCATGTTCTCAAGTTCACCGAACTCTCACACCTCCTTGACACCAGTTCATAGCCTCTGTGTCACGGTACGCACGGAATGGACTCTTACTTACGGTGATGACCTCGTTAGTAAGTAGTAATGTGTCATGGACAGTCGCGTTAGTCAGAAAGGACAGTAGAATCACATGCCCATAAGGCATGACTCATTACTAGGATAGCTGTAGTAGGGTTCGAGCTACTTTAGCTATTCGTCGTGTGGGTTGGAGAGGAGCTTCAAAGCTACCTCGTATGTGTACAAATAGGGGTTCAGGAAGACCAAGATACGCCATCTTGGTCTTCTTCAATTCACCACTCTCATTCGTCTTCCCACGCGTGCTTCACTTGTCTCCTTCAGAGCAAGTCGTCTTCATCGAGCATCGGAATACCTAGTGGCACGACTTGCCCTAGTGTACGTTTGGATCACGTGCCCGTAAGCGCCGTGTATCCTGTGATCAGGTCACGTGACCTCGAAGATACATTCTGCTAAGTCGTGAACGCCCTTTCGTGTCCAAGTCGGACTAACGCTAGTGGTGGCGTTACATTAAGACCAAGATCCTTCATCGTGGCGTTCACAACTCGAGACCAGTGGAGAAATTTTCAGACCTACTCCCTCGAACGACGAGGAGACCGCAACGTACCAACACAATTCCTAGGAGCCGCTAGGTGGAGAGAATACCGAGGGGAAACAGGATATTTCGTAGACTTCGCGTCGGGGCCAACCCGATACCGCCCCGTTGAGTTCAATTTTGACAATTTGTGCTGGGTCGAGATCACTTGGAACCCCGTAGACAACCGATACGACGCAGTACGACCCGCAGGAAGAAACTACAACTGCGACATCGACGCAAGGAACCTACCCACACGTGAAGAGTGGGGACGCATAGACGGACAACCCGAAGAAGAACCCAGCACGTCCGAACCAAGAACCCCGGCACCATCCGAAACTAGCGGAGACGACGAAGAAACCGACAACGACGAAGAATCCGAGGTGGGGGAAATAATACAGACAGCTGAGTCCCTACGCATCAACGAACCTGAGAATATCGAAGTACGCCCACCCGTAGACATGGCAACAGCAACAATCACCCAAGAGGATCTAGCCCTCGAAGAAGCCAGGAGAATTACCGAAGAAGCAGAATCCTACCTGCGCCCCATCAACCCAACAACGGGACACCGTATGACCGCAGACGACGCGGCCATCTTCAGAGCGGTAGGCCCAGACATCCCCGACCCACCACCAGGCACAGGGGGACCCCCACCACCCAGAAGGCGTGGAGGACCCTTTGGTCAAGGACCACCAGGAGACAGGAGACCGCCGCACGGAGGAAGACAACCTCAATTCGGAGGAGGAGACAGAGGAGACCCTTTCGGTGGAGGACCGCCACCCCCACCACCGCCAGCAGCGGGACCAGCACCAGGAGCACAACACGGATCAGACAAACTAGTAGGGGAAACCCCGACTATATTCGACGGAAACAGAGATGAGTATGAATCTTTCCTCACGCAGTGGCACATATACTGGGGACAGAATTCAGAAGCGCCAATCATGACCAATGTCTACCGGCGATGTCTGCTGTTCTTAGGCTTCATCAAAGGCCCGCGAGTATCCAATTGGACGCTCGGATTTCTCCAGTGGCTCAACAACGAGCTACATCAAGGACGCAGCCGATACGACCCATTCCTATGGGACACCTTAACTGCAGGATTTTCCGACCGCTTCTCGAACGTACTCGAACAGGAGCAAGCGCAAGCCACCCTGGCCAAGGGATTCAAGATGATCGGCGATGACATTGACTCGTACGTCACCAATTTCGAACAGTTGGCACGAAAGGCTGACTACCGCCTCAACGACCGCCAAACGCTGGACCGATTCACGGCGGGTCTCCCGAGAGCCCTGTTCACCAAAATCTACGAGCTGGATGACCCGCAAACCTTCAACGAATGGAAGGAAGCGGCACTGCGCAGGCAAAAGCAATACATCCACCTACGCGCTCGCCTAGGGCTCACCACCACGCCCCGCAATGCCCCAACACCACGACCACAGCAAAACCGTGGATACGCCCCGCAGTGGGCACCACCCAGGTTCCCACCACTGCGCCACGACCCAAACGCCATGGACACGTCAGCAGATAGAACCCGTGCGCGCCTTGCGGAAGTAGGAGACCCGAACCGAGGAAACCCACGACCACCGTTCCCCCCAAGGAACGGACAAAACAGAGCAGGAGGGCAACGTCGAGACATGCGGGAAGTCATCTGCTATAACTGCAATAATCCAGGTCACTTCTCACGAGACTGTACACGCCCCAGGAAGCCCAGACAACAATTCCAACCACGCGCAAGTACGAGTCGCAACACGGAAACCGACTACTACCAAGAACCCGCAACTGCACGCCGCACAGAAACCACGGCCGAAGAACAAGCCAAGGGGTGGATGGAAACACTAAGGGGGGCTAGTGACGAGGTCAAGGACCTTGTATTCAAAGATCTCTGGACCCAAGAGGGTTTTCAGGACGCCTGAACCCATCGGCCTGGGTGAGGGCAGTCAATTGTAATTCTGTAATCATGACTCGCTACCGTTCGCTCCGAATTCCAGTATCGATTCGTACGAATTACTCTATGGCCGACATCAAAGGGCTCGTCGACTCCGGAGCCACCGACAACTTTATAAGACCCGCGTTCGCTAAACGCATGGGCCTTGGGCTACAAGCCCTCGAAAAACCAAAGAAAATCTGGAACATTGATAACACGGAAAATAAAGCTGGGTCCATTACACACTTTATTGATCTAAACGTCCAGACCAATAACGTCTCTAAAACCATGAGATTCCTCGTCACCGACATAGGAAACGAAAATCTCATCCTCGGATATCCCTGGCTAGCAACCTACGAACCAACTATCAGCTGGGCGCACGCCACCATCCACGAAGAAGCCCTCCCAGTAGTACTTCGATCAATCAACCCCATGGAAGCACAAACCACCATCGCCGGCGCAATAACTCAAGACGAAGCCGAAGACATCGTCCAAAAACTCGAAGAAGAATGCCAGATACGTACCACAGCTACCGAACTAGCCATCGCAGCTAACCAGAACACCGTCGTGGAAGCCCTCCCAGAACCATATCAACGCTTTGCGAAAATCTTCAGCGAGGAAGCCTCCCACCGATTCCCACCATCACGACCTTGGGACCATGCAATTGACTTCAAACCGGGCACACCCCCCAGCATCGATTGCAAAGTATACCCGATGTCACAAGACGAGGACGGACAACTACGCGAATGGCTAGATGAGCAACTCAAGCTAGGATACATCAGACCCTCAAAGTCACCCTACACCTCGTCATTCTTCTTTATCAAGAAAAAGGACGGAAAACTGAGACCAGTACAAGACTACAGGCGAATCAACGCCTGCACGGTGCGCAACCAATACCCATTACCTCTCATGTCGGAACTCATCAACGACCTCGGAAATGGACACATATTCACCAAACTCGACGTCCGCTGGGGGTACAACAACATACGGATCAAAGAAGGCGATGAACACAAGGCCGCGTTCAAAACGAAATACGGATTATTCGAACCCCTCGTCATGTACTTCGGACTTACAAACTCACCGGCGACGTTCCAGAACATGATGAACGACATCTTAGGCGACACAATTCGCATCTTCGCAGCAATAGGTACAATCATCCGTGTCTACATGGACGACATCGGTATCGCAACCCTTGAACACGTAGGACTCCAGGCACACATAGACGCAGTATGCGCTGTACTTCAAATCGCGATGGACCACGACCTATACTTCAAACCGTCCAAATGTACATTCCACCAACCGCGAATGGATTACCTGGGGGTAATTCTTGAAAAGGGGGTGACTCGCATGGACCCCGTAAAAATTGCTGGCATACGCGACTGGCCCACACCCACGAAAGTACGTGACGTACGCTCATTTTTGGGCTTCTGCAATTTTTACCGCCTCTTCATTCGCGGTTTCGCCACATACGCACGAGCCCTCAACAAACTCACACGCAAGGACGCAGAGTGGATGTGGGGTAAAGACGAAGAGACGGCCTTCCAAACCCTCAAACGCCTGGTCACAAGCGAACCGGTACTCGCACATCCCACGCTGACAGACCAATTCGAACTCGAAGTAGACGCATCAGGATACGCAGTAGGTGCAGTGCTCCTACAGAAGAAGCAAGACGGGAAAAGACACCCCCTCGGCTACTTCTCGGCCACCCTAAACGAAGCGGAACGTAACTACGACATCTACGACCTGGAACTTCTGGCGATTGTCAAGGCACTACGACACTGGAGACCGTTCCTGGCAGGCTCACCACACAAGATCAAAATCTTCTCCGACCACCTCAACCTTACACATTGGAAGACACCGCAGAAGATAAGTCGCCGCGTAGCTCGAGAAGTTCTGGAACTTATGGAATACGACTTCGAGATCCACCACATCAAGGGGACCAACAATGGCCGCGCAGATGCGCTGTCACGAAGACCCGACTACGACAAAGGAGAGCGAGACAACGAAGGAGTCGTCGTCCTACCCGAGAAGGTATTCGTGCGAAACACCACCACGCAATCACCGGAAACCCTCGAACAAGACGAAAGCATCCTACGCCCCTGGGTAGATCCACACAAGCTCAAGAAGATCGAAGGGGTTTGGTACCACCAAGGCGCACGAGTAATCACCGGAGGCCCAGAAGAAATCCGCACGGTCATTGCCAACCATCACGACCCCCCCGTTTACGGTCACCCGGGAATCAAGCGAACTGCGAGGATCATCGAGCGTGACCACTGGTGGCCAAACATGTTGAAACACGTCACCGAGTACGTTCAAGGCTGCGCGGAATGTCAACGCCACAAAGTTAACAACCGCCCGACGCGAGCCCCACTAATACCCATCACGCCAACACCTGACGCTAAGCCATTCGAAGTCATCGCTCTCGACTTCATCACTAAACTACCGGAGTCACAGGGATACGATTCGATCCTCACCGTAACTGACCACGACTGCACCAAAGCGTCAGTATTCATCCCCTGCAACGAGGAGATATCCGCGGAAGAAACCGCTGCACTGTACGTCGCTCACGTGTTTCGGAGATTCGGATTACCGGCGAAAATTATCAGCGACCGCGACCCGAGATTCGCATCGAAATTCACACGCGAATTATGCCGAATCCTCGGCATCTACCAGAACATCTCCACGGCGTACCATCCCCGAACTGATGGACAATCGGAAAGGACCAATCAATGGCTGGAACAATATCTGAGGTTCTGGACCAACGAGCGTCAAGATAATTGGGCGCAATTCCTACCAATGGCGGAGTTCGCGCACAATAACTGGCCACACGAGGCGACAAGGAAATCCCCTTTTTCACTTATGATGGGATACGACCCGCGCGCTGATTGGATCGACAAGCCATCCCCTATCCCACAGGTACTCACACGACTTCAGCAATTCCGGGAGGCGCGGAAAGAAGCTCAAGACCTTATCAAAAGGGCACAAGCACTATGGGTCAAACACCGGAATACACCCAAGTACCAAGTTGGGGACCAAGTATGGCTAGAGGGGCGACATCTACGAACCAATCAACCAACCGCCAAGCTGGCGGCACGACGGCATGGCCCGTTCAAAATCACGCGCGTCCTATCCCCGGTCAATTATCAATTGGAACTTCCCACGCAGTGGAGTATTCACCCCGTATTCCACATCGATTTACTCACGCCTTATCGCGAAACGCCCCTACATGGGGAAAACTTTCAACGCCCACCGCCGGACCTAGTGGATGGAGAAGAGGAGTATGAAGTGGAGCAAATTCTAGATTCAAGGCGCTTCGGCCGGAGCAAAAAACTCCAATACCTCGTGAAATGGAAGGGATACCCAGACTCGGAGAATCAGTGGGTCAACAAGAATGACATATTCGCTGACGAAGCCATAGCGGAGTACGAGCGGAGTTCAACTGCAGCCAGGATATACATAAACCGGACACGCGACGCTAAGTTGCCCTCATCCCTTCACGCTGGATTCCTCACCCACTCAGAAATGTCTCTTCCCACTTCCTCCTCTCCCTCCTCTCTCGCTACCCGCCTCGTCGACAGCCTCACCCACGAAGAGCTCAGGACAGCCCTCGACAACGTACAATCCATCATCGACGTCGAGGATCCAGACCAGCCCGCCACGTACTGGCTCCTCAACCCAAACGGCGATCGCCTCAACACTGCCCCGTATACAGAAGCCGAAATTACTCGGCTTCGTACAGCTGTCGGACTCTTTGCGAGTCCCTCATCTCGACCTCTCCCCGTGCGTATCGAATTCCAAGCGGAAGAAGACGCCCGCAACCCTGAGATGGCAGGAGTGGATGAAGACGCGGGACTGGAAGCCGTCGGCGGAAGACTGGAGACGACGGCAGCTGGCAGTAGCAGCAGCCAAGAGGGCAGTCGTCTACCACCGACGCCGCCAACACACAGAGACGCTGAGAGAGCAGTGTACGAAGCGGTAGAAGGGACGCTGAGAGAATGGTATCCTGTTGAGCAACCCTATCTCATCACCGCCACCGACTCTGACGACCCTCGGGAAACCCCATACGCCTGTGATACCACGGGCCGCCCCATATACCGCGGCGGCGTGGTAGTGGACACCCCGAGCTCCACCCTGCCCGCCGTCCGTCTCCGATACCTCGGGGGCTCGTCACGCGTCGCCCCTCACGGATACAAGCACAACCGAGGGGATGACTTTGTACACTACCCCATCACCGACGCTCAAGGAGTCACCCGACAAGCGTCCTATATCCAAGTCATCGCGGGGCCGGATCCTCTCGTCCTCGGACTCGTAGAGGACAGCGACAAAGTCTACAGTCGCCCCCTGTACGCCGAACCGCACGTCCGGGAAGCCGGTAAACCCCACTACTCTCCAGAAGACCTATTCGCCCTCGTCGGAGGGCACAGCAATCAACACAGGGTGGACCGTGCGGTGAATGAGTTGAAGGATGTCAGGCTCAAAGCTGAGTTAACCAGATTCCGCGCCTATCGACACGAGGCTGAGAGGATGGAACAGCGGCTCCATGCGCTGGCTCAAGCGCTCGGAGGGGTACAGTCGGAATTGGCCCGCTGTAAGTTCCGATTGGAGATGGCCAACACGTTGGATCGGATCACGGAGAGACAGGAGGCATGGCTTGGAGGGATAGGCCCCACTCGGCGCCGTGGTCGTCGCGGCTGAAAAGGGGGTGATGTCACGGTACGCACGGAACGGACTCTTACTTACGGTGATGACCTCGTTAGTAAGTAGTAATGTGTCATGGACAGTCGCGTTAGTCAGAAAGGACAGTAGAATCACATGCCCATAAGGCATGACTCATTACTAGGATAGCTGTAGTAGGGTTCGAGCTACTTTAGCTATTCGTCGTGTGGGTTGGAGAGGAGCTTCAAAGCTACCTCGTATGTGTACAAATAGGGGTTCAGGAAGACCAAGATACGCCATCTTGGTCTTCTTCAATTCACCACTCTCATTCGTCTTCCCACGCGTGCTTCACTTGTCTCCTTCAGAGCAAGTCGTCTTCATCGAGCATCGGAATACCTAGTGGCACGACTTGCCCTAGTGTACGTTTGGATCACGTGCCCGTAAGCGCCGTGTATCCTGTGATCAGGTCACGTGACCTCGAAGATACATTCTGCTAAGTCGTGAATGCCCTTTCGTGTCCAAGTCGGACTAACGCTAGTGGTGGCGTTACACTCTGGGCTTGTTGTGATGATGTTCATTTGACTCAAGATTGTCCATTCTTCGCATGCCTTTCCCCTGAATGTAGCTGCTGGTTTAAGAATCTCAACAGTCTCTCCTGTCATCAGCAATCGAAGCACCATGACCATGTGAACACTGGTCTTTTATTCCATCCCTCAGTATAAACTGTCTAATGTATACATTCAGCAGCCTGGTGATTGGTATGATGAGCCAAACCCGTGGCTATCAGACCCCCCTTCAACACAGACACCCATGAGTTCTACGCCACTGAGTCCACAAATTCTTGCATCTCACAATCTAGCCCCCGATGACACCTTACAGATGGGAAGTCCACAAGACTATGATTATGATGTCAACATCAATCCATGGCAGGATCTGTGGCAATCTTTTACTAGTCTAAGTCTTAGTTCTCCCCATATAACATCACAAGATGTGCGTTCACATGGTTGTGTCAACGAGAGCCCACTTTGTCCTACTACAACACCTGAATACAAACTTGATGACACTCTCCATTGCGTGTTGCCTCCTGTGTCACCTGGTCCTGACTCTCAGTGTAACATCTACCACAGACGTTTGCCTGACTTAGGCTTCTGCTCTTGTGGTGATCCTCTGTAGGAAGTAGTTCCAGTTAACTGCTGTGTCAGCATAGAAGGTGGGATGGGGTAGAAGGTGTTCATCTCTCCCAAAGTATGTGTGGATGTCTTCAAGTTGGATGATCCCTGGAGGGACTTCTTGGATGTATCAAGCATTTGCCCAGGTGGCATGATTGAGGATGTAGAATGAGGTGTAAGGGGAGCTGACACATTCATTGCGATATAACTTGACTTGATACATGGCAGTGCCAGCAGGGTATTCCACTGATCCATGAGGGAAGTCAGGGACATGTCACAGGGATCCCTGGTCTAAGGGGATATGCCGGACAACTCACTTAAGAGGGGGAGGGAACCTCTTAGCAAAGACAAGTAGACGGTGGTGGTATTGGAAGAAGACCAAGATGCCATTCTTGGTCTTTGCTCTACTCTATTTATACAGGTATGTGTCATGGACGCGTACATTATTTTCCCTATTTTTCTGTATTTATATGGAATTATCTGGAGAAGATATAAAGGGCCGAAGTATGAGACTTCGTCAGTCATGTGTGGCCACCATGTGCATCCCTAAGCACGTGACCCTGGGATAGCTGTACCCTTAACAGGACAGCCTAATCCGGTCACATTCCATATACATATGGACTCACACAATTGGTAGA
The DNA here is from genome assembly GCA_021524915.1 of Lactarius akahatsu. Taxonomy (NCBI): domain Eukaryota; kingdom Fungi; phylum Basidiomycota; class Agaricomycetes; order Russulales; family Russulaceae; genus Lactarius; species Lactarius akahatsu. The sequence goes on from JAKELL010000004.1 coordinate 861,716, forward strand.
TAAGGAAGGAACCTTCTAGACAGTTCTAGACCACACTTAGTAGTTTATGCTTACTTGCTGTATTAGGTTTTACTCAGCAAAGATAAGGCATCACGTCAGCGCTATGACAAGTGCATCAGTCAGCACAATAGATAGCACTATTATTAGACACGACGCGTCAGCTCCTGAGTCATGGAGTCTTACTGTACACTTAATAATAGTGTTTAGACTCAGTTCCAAGCTCAGCTCCAGTAGCGTATATAAACTCTCCTGTAGCGTCCTAAGTGGAACCAACTTGTCCTCTTGGTTTCCACTCAGCTTACCACTGCGTGATATCGCAAGTTGTGCTCCTGTATAAGGACCACCTTTGATCTTGCACACTCCGCAGTGACTGTAAGTTCGGCGCGTGATTTATCTCCATGCTAGGCTTGGGTCCTGAAGACCTGACAGTTCACCTCAACTTCTTTAAACTTGAGCTTAGCATAGCGAGGTGTCATACCGCTACAGTATGCATGGGCTTTAAAGCGCCACTTGGATAGTACTAGCCAATAGCATAAGTAGAGTAAACCCTAGTACAGCTATCCTAGTATGAGTCACTATGAGTCATCCGAGATCCAATCTGTTATTGTACAATCACATGTGCCGGAGCTTACCTGGCTGACTGATCCAACAAGTCCATGACAATATACTGCTGATGAAGGTGTCATAGCCCTCTATCAGTGTCCACTTCCTGGCCCGAGACATCTGTTAGTCCGAAATGTAACATCACCCCCTTTTCATGGTTGAAGCCCCAGCTCAACCATGCTGGGTGGCCTCTCTCTGTGCTGCAACTTGCTGACCTGCCTCTATTTCAGGGTGGTACAAGTCCCACTCAGCCTCGATGCAGGTGATCACATTGGCCTGCTGTAGTCAGAATATGCAGTCCCTTCTTACCCAAGCTATCTTGTCCAGCTCGTCCATCTTCTTCGCCAGCTCTAGGGATTACCATGGGTCGGCAAAACCCGCCTGGGTAGTGGGTAAGGGTTTGCTGGGTACAGGTCAGGGTAAGCAATCTCAAACCTTTGCAAACCCGTACCTGCATGTACCCATAGCACAGGTTCCCACGGGTATGCTTCCCTTTCCTCCAACCTCCAACAGTCTCTTATGATCTTACTGCTTTTTTTGTCACCCTCATTCCTTGCCCCCTGAGCCCCCCTCAGGTCTCATCTCATGATTCTCACTTCTCGAGTACACCATCCCACTTTACCACAAGCCCACACCATAGACCAGCTGCACCATACCACTTTACCACAAGCCTGCACCACAGACCGGCTGCACAACAACTTGACAACTCAATGCACCAGGTCCTGCCCTCGTTCCTTGCCCCTCGTGATGGGCCTCAACTCAAGTGCACAGTTCCACAAGTGCTTCATACTGCTGCCATTTGTCTATCCTTTTTTTGGTATGTCCTGCAGCCTTTTCATATTTTCTTCTCATGACTTGCCCATCCAGATCAATCTTTCTATGCGGTGTGCAATCTCCTTCGTGATCCCTATCATGTTTCAACACTGTGCTATCCCTTTCTCAGTCCCACCCATTCCTTACAGTTGACATCACCCTGTTTCGTGACTTTGTTGTACCCATTTCCCCCCCTTCATTGCCTTACAATAGGTAGGATTTAGCACAGTACTGTACGGTCCGTACCAGATGTATTTAAACACCTTGCTTGATCTGCCCCGTCAATACACCATCCTGCACTTTCCTCCTCCCCTGTGTACCCATTATTTCGCACAAATGTCCACCAACTCAATTGAAGGGTCACGCAAGTGAATGCCCACCAAATGCACCACTGAAAATGGTGATCCATTGGCTAGAAAGAAGCCAAAGACAACATTGGCAATGCCTACAACTGCTACTTGTACTCAGTCCAGTACAAATCCTGCTACCTTGACAATAAGGAAGATAGGCAACTTGGATGTTGCAGTGCCCACCTCTCCTTCCTGTGCCCAACCCCATGCTCAACACTCTACCCCCAAAGTTGTGGATAAGAGCGATAGTGACGCTGCGTCTGAAACTGAGCCAATTGAAGTGGGCAGTGACAGCAATGATGAGTCTGTGCAGGTGATTGAGGAAGACAATGACACTGAGCTCAGTGAGTGTTGTATCTAATTTCCAGGTTCTGCAAATTGATTTATCTGCAGATCGGCTATCCAGAGAATGGGACTCACCAGTTTATGCATTCTACAAGCCCACACCAATGATTGAGTATGTCAATCGTCGTAAGGCCCATGTATTCCAGTGCACTACCCAGAGTTGCTGCAGCGTTGTTCACCGATTCCTTGGCAAGGGTGATGCGAAGTCAACAAGCAACCTGCTTCAACACGCAACATGCTGCTGGGGCGCTGAGGCTGTGGCCACAGCTTACAATGCACGGGACTTAAAGGCTGCTCATGAGGCTCTAAGTCGCAACAAAAAATTGATGGGTCGATTACTTCGGTCTTTCAACACGTGGCAAAAGGTAAAGTTACTTACAGTCACCACCAACATACCAAGGCAGAAGCCTGGTAAGTCTTGTCCCCTGCCAGTGGTCTTGAGAATGGATACCTAAAAAGAACTCCTCAGTGTTGAGTTCATCCGTTGGATCGCTGAGAGTAAATGGCCATTCCAGATCGTGAATGACCGTGGATTCCGCACCCTCATGAAGACAGGAAGGCCAGGATATCATATTCTGTTGGCACAGACCCTGTCACAGGACGTCAAAAATGTCTTTGTGCATGTTCATGGAAAGATCGCAAAGATGTTACAAGTAAGCTACACCTTTGACAATGGCAAGACACAATTTGCATACTCACCTACACTAGGAATATCACAGCAAACTAAACTTTGCCACCAACGTGTTGATAAGTGGCCTGAGCGCATCTAGTGGCTCAATGGACATGCAGATAACAGACTGCTCTAGATAAGATATATTGGACTTATGTAGATTAAATTATACTGTATATGATCTTTACAATCTCGGACTTTTCTTATCTATGACATCACTGTACAATGACATCATGGACTCCTCTGGACTCCCCTTGTATTTCGTCCTTGTACTCTGACCTTTGTTCTTATCTTTATTATGATGTCACTATGATATCATATTCCAGACTTTCCTTGTTCTATACGCCTTGTTCTCCAGAACAGTACATTCCTTTGTCCACTTGTAGAACAATGCGTCTTGTATTTACTGTGACCAGCTGTTACCTGCGTCACCCTGTATTTTGTATAAGTAGTGCAGCTTGTACGCTCCTGGTCCACATCAGTTCTCATCTGTTGTGTGCCAGGTATGTCTCTCTCCCATAATAACATCAGTTCTCATCTGTTGTGTGCCAGACTACAACTCTGCTTCACTTGCAAGATCTCTCTGTTGCTGCTTCAAGCTCACCCTCATATCTCACCACAGTCACCAGTTCACTGTGAGTATGATCCCTTCATGTGCGCTGTTCATCACAACGCTTGGACCTCACTGAATCACAAGGCATACATTGCCATTACCGTTCATTGCGAGCATAATGGAAAGCTGGTGGCAATGCTCCTGGATGTTACGATTTTCACCCTACTGTACAACGTGTTCTGCTTTCCTTCCCGCTTCGCCTCGTGTTCGCATGTACTTTTACCCATGACCCGTCCCGATTCGTTCTCCGACTCTTATCTCGCACCAACCCCATGACCGTAGGGAAGCCAGACTTGTGACTCTTAGGACCCGCTGACATCATTTACGCCCCGCGTGCCCCCGCGGGATTCCCTTGTACTTCTTATGGACTTCCCCTTCACACTTCCTTATCAGCTCGCTGAGGCCAGTACCTCAGGATCGCGCCATGTGTTTGTACCTTACAAACACCCTGTATTAGTATATAAGTCACGACCTACCTAGCTTGTACGGTAGACTTGACTTCTTGTGTAATACCACAATTGTCTCTGCCTCATGAACGACTTTGGCTCGCCGTTGCGTTTGAGTCCTCCTTCAGCTCGCCTTTTCGCTTGAGCCTCGACTTTCCATTACTATCCTTGTGTCCCTGGGAGACCAAGTGATACTTGTTCACCATCGAACTGAACCTTAACCGGTTCATGCCTTGCCGATCCTGTTGACTTGCTGAAGTACACATCGTACTTAACGCCCCTGTGGTGGCGTTACACTATCTCTAATTGCCCCTGCTCTTGATTGCCTTGCCCAGGAGGAGGCAGCCACCTCACTACTCACCCTCACTGCTCCACCTATTGACACCCCTGTCACTATACACATCCCCGCCATTCCTACTCCCCCAGAACCACAACTGTACACACCACCACCACCTCTTGAGCATGTACCACTTCCCCCATTCCCTCTGGGGATTGACCACGTACCTACACCTGCTGCGCAACCCCGCCTTGTAGAACCAGATCCTGCTTTAGCCCTCCTTGACAAGGAAGAAGAGGGGGAAGATGCCATAGATCTGGGGCTCCCCTTCCTTCATAACTGTTACGATTTCTACTTCTTGCTGTATGCGTCTTAACTTGTTCCATCACCTACTGTACGATATGCGGTTTCCACAGGCTTCTCATTTGTCACACGCCCATCCATTTCACTTCGTTCCACTTGTGCCTGACTCCTTTCGACCGGTGGTTTGCGCCATCGAAAACCACTATACCTTTCTGAGTTGATCTGACACATGCGTGGACCTGCGTGTCCTCATAAACCTCAATATAGTGCACTCCTTTGTACTTGATTTAGCGCAAGGTGTCGGTCTGGCATCATGTGTTTGGCTTAGCCAAACACCCTGTATTAGTATATAAGTCATGCCCTACCTAGCTTGTATGGTAGACTTGACTTCTTGTGTAATACCACATCGTCTTTGCCTCACAAACCGACCTTTGACTCGCTGTTGTGCTTGAGTCCCTGTTTTCGCTCACCTTTTTGCTTGAGCCCTGACTTTCCACTATTGTCCTTGTGCCCCTGGGAGGCCAAGTGATACTTGTTCATCACTGAACTGAGTCTTAACCAACTCACACCTTTCCAATCCCGTTGACTTGCTGAAGTACACGTCGTACTTAACGCCCCTGTGGTGGTGTTACAGTAATGACCCTGACCTCTCCTACCTATACTTTCCCCTGAAGATTGGAGAAGCTGGGTATCTGAAGAAGATAGCCTGGTTCATCTACTACCAGAAGAACTATCAGGAAGTCGTTGGGACTATGGGGAGGGGACACCCTTGCTACGTGCAGTCAGTTTATTTGCAGGGCATATATGAAGGCCAGCTCCCCCAGCACATCACAGACCAACAACTTGCTATGTTCCACCCTCATGACCCCCATACCATATGTGTCAATGAGGTCCTGACGGAGCTGCACAATGTCCATCTCCATGCAGATGTATCTTGCCTCCGAGAGTGTCTCCTGCAGAGGGATGCCATCACGGCGTACAAGTCCAAGCTCCGAAGGCTAGAGACAGATCTTGCGCACGATCGCTTCCACATGGACATGGACCTTGCAAGCGTGTGGAAGTGTTTGCAGTATGCACGCGCCATACCACTCATATCAGAAAAGTATGACGAGCTTCAGGCCAAATTCATATGTCCATGACCTACCCCCAAGTCCATTCCCATTCCCCTGCGTACTGGAGGACCTTGCAGGATGCCGCACTTGCAGGGAGAGGACCGTAAGAGGACTCGCAAATGCTTCCAATGCAAATTGACCAACCACCTGATTGCTCAGTGCCCTCAGAGGAGAGCTAAGCAGCCATGTCAGTGGTGTGGAAGTCGCACTCATCAGTATGACGTGTGCCTTATCTGTTGTATCTCTCTGATGTCGCCAGCCTACGTTGACCCCGATGATCATCCTTGGTGGTGCAGCAAGTGTTGTAGCGGTGTGACACCTCGCTACGCCAGGCTCAAGTGAAAGAGTTGTTGAAGTGAACTGCCAGGTCTTCAGGACTCAAGCCTAGTGTGGAGATAAATCACGCACCAAACTTACAGTCAATGTGGAGCATGTGAAGGCAAAGGTGGTCCTTGTACAGGAGCACAACTCATGATGTCACACGGTGGTAAGCTGAGTGGAAACCAAGAGGACAAGTTAGATTTGGAAGAGTAAGGAGTACTGAGTAATGCACACCTGAGTGGAAACCAAGAGGACAAGTTGGTTCCACCCAGGATGCTACAGGAGGGTTTATATACACTACTGGAGCTGAGCTCGAACTGAGTCTAAACACTATTACTAAGTGTACAGTAAGACTCCATGACTCAGGGGCTGATGTGTCATGTCTAATAATAGCACTATCTATTGTGCTGACTGATGCACTTGTCATAGCGCTGACACGATGCCTTATCTTGCTGAGTAAAACCTAATACAGTGAGTAAGCGTAAACTACTAAGTGTGGCCTAGAACTGTCTAGAAGGTTCCCTCCTTATCTACCAATCGTATGAGTCTGTACGTATATGGGATATGACCAGATTAGGTTGTCCCATTAAGGGTGCAACTATCCCAGGGTCACGTGCTTGAAGGTGCACATGATGGCAGCATGTGACTAACAAAGTCTCATACTTTGGCCCTTTATATCTTCCTTGAATAATTCCGTATAAATACAGAAAAATAGGAAAATAAATGTACACATCCATGACAAGTGTCTGCGGTATGACACATGACATGTGGAGATCCACTGTCCTCAGTACGAGCAGTGTAGGGAGTGCAGAGAGTGGGGTAGGCATATGTTCTTATGTTGTTACACATGCCCGCAGCCCCCCTCGCCAACTCCGGACAACACCCCTGTTGAAGACAACTGGTACTACACCAGCAACTAGTCAAAGTCATGGCGGCTTCGAGTCTGACAGGGGGTAATGTTACAATTCTTTCTTCTCTTCTGATTACACCTTGGGCTGTTTCACTGTCTCTTGTACAATACGCAGTTTCTGCAGAGTTCTCATTTGCCACGTGCTCGTCCATTTTGCCTTGTTCCACTTATGCCCAACTCCTTTCAACCAGCAGTTTGCGCCATCAAAAACCACTATACATTTCTGGGTTGATCTGACACATGCGTGACCCCGCATGCTCCAAGACCTCCATCATAGTGCATCTTTGTACCCGATTCAACGTAGCACAACATTCTCGCATCATGTGTTTGGACTAGCCAAACACCCTGTATTAGTATATAAGTCATGCCCTACCTAGCTTGTATGGTAGACTTGACTTCTTGTGCAATACGACATTGTCTTTGCCTCATGAACCACCTTTGACTCGCCTTTGCGCTTGAGTCTTCACTTTTACTTGCACCTTCACTTGAGCCTTGACTTTCTGCTATTGTCCTTGTGTCCCTGGGAGACCAAGTGATACTTGTTCATCATCAAACTGAGTCTTAACCAACTCGTGCCTTTCCAGTCCCATTGACTTGCTGAAGTACACGTCGTACTTAACGCCCCTGTGGTGGCATTACACCCCATCCTTATATCCCCCTTCCCCATGACCCCCTTCCCCATGACCCCCTTCCCCATGACCCCCTTCCCCATGACCCCCTTCCCCATGACCCCCTTCCCCATGACCCCCTTCCCCCTTCCCCCTTCCCCCTTCCCCCTTCCCCCTTCCCCCTTCCCCCATCCTCCATCCTCCATCCCTTTCTTTCCCTTCCCTATATTCCCCCTTCCCTTGCATGCCTACCCTTGTCTACCCCTTCCCCATGTTTCAAGTTCCCTTACCCACCCTCATTTTCCCCTTCCCAATCCTCACCAATCTTGCCACTCAATTTGAAGTTTTTTATTTATGTCACATATGTGTTATTTGTAGCTAGAGTGTGCTATTCTCTGCTGTTCTGTGACTGTACAACGCTCCAAGTGGAGTTACCTTATTTAGATATGCTTAGTCAGGTTGTTATATCCTGCAGAGGATGGAAAATATCCCCTTAGTCTTATATCCTCCTCTGCAGGTGAGTAATTAGTTTTACCTTGATTAATATAGTCTTATATCCTCCTCTGCAGTCCCCTTGTGTCCTCTGTGACTCAAGGGCCCTCTATAGGTCGCACTTTGTCAATATGTGTCCTTAATCTTGCCTTAAGACAATATTTCTAAGTGCAAATTAAGTCACTGTTTCACCTTAACAGTCTGTGGTGCCTTGATAGGCCAATTAAGGCAGCTAAGCACTTTGAGGTTTTCCTGATCACTACTAGTGGATGCATGGCACACTATTCATGGCACCATGTGTGCACAATGAGTGTGCATGTAAGGTGGGGGTTACCTGGGTGGGGAGCTAGGTGACCAAGTAGGCAACAGAGCAGAAGACAACAGGCATGAGCTAGTCATGCACTAGTTGTAGATTTAATTGATGGTCTACACTCATTTGAGCCCTTTGTAATATGTGCTTACAACCATTTGTGTGGACTTGTTGGCCTGCTAGAATGATGACAATGTTCTTGACATTGCAAGTGATTTACAACAGCCAATGTCAGCCTTTAGAATTATCCAAGTCCACAGATCATAAGTGCTTACCCTAGGAATCAGAATTACCTGGAAATTATGAGTGCTTACAAAGTAACTGCATTTAACCTTGAGAATCATAAGTGCTCATTTCCTACCAGAATAATCTATTGGAGTTGCAGGCAGTTATCATTTTGTCATGATAATAACTTATCAGAGAATTAAATGCCCCTAAATGCTACTATAATCCACATAAGCTATTTTCAATTTGATAAGCCAATAAAAAATTTCAAAGTTTTTGCTGATGGGGTGAGCCGCCTTGCCGCCCGACGATGGTGTGAACCTGCCGGATCCATCGGACACCGGGGCCGCGGAACGCCAGTGCACGACGTTGCGCCAGCAGCCCTTGAAGCTTGAAGTACGCCACGACACGGGCCAGAGACGTGTTTCACTTTGGTCCGTTCTTCGTGCTCGTGCTCGGACGGGTCATACCGGTGCACGATGCTTGACCAGATAGTGGTGTTATCTTTTCAATCGCATCAGTAATTCGTACGTGAGTGGGAAAACACACGCACCTCTCCATTGTACTCCAAATCAACCTATATACCACCACACTTTCATGGCCACTGGCGGCACAAGGCCGAAACCGGAGGGCCCGAGAATTCACATATTTTTCGCGAGATTGTTGCCCGGCTTTCCGAGATTTTCGCCTCGATTTGGCATAAACTTTTGTGCTTTGACGTGGTGTAGGATTTAGAAAGGAGAGAAAGGGGTATCTTTCTCTCCCCTTTCTCTTGTCGTCAGGAACAATGGCTTGGATAGGAAAATGTAGGATGTAGGCTATACGATGCAGGACTTTCCGAATTTGGAACTTTATCTGATCGAGGATCAGACTCAGGGGTCGCGGGTCTGACCCAGTCAGAACGTCATGACAACACTGAGTCAGATGTGCTATTGCGCTACGTGGTGTGCTACATGGGTAACATGGCGACTACCACTTCAAGTGTTTCCTAGTGCCTCCCCCACCTACGGGCCTCACTTTTATTTTTCGTTTAAATACACTATTCAACGCACGCAGCTCTTCAGCGAGCCCCTCCTCTACTTTGCTCGCTATCTCCCCGACCGACACTGACCATGTTGGCTTCTGCTCTCTCCGTCTTCTTGAGTGCAACCGCCGTCCTCGCATCCGTCACCAAAGTCCCTGGCCTTTCGAGTAGTACTCGTGGCTGTGGTACCACCATATCTAAGGAAGAGATCGCTGCGGCAGAGAAGGATTTTGAGTCGAAAAAAGCCTTTCAGCCTCTGGCGGAGAATGGTATCGGGTGTGTGACAGTCCCGGTGCATTTTCATGTCATCAGTGAGGATGGGACGCCGCAAGGCGGAAACCTCACGTTCGTTTAATCGTCGTTTGATATTCAGATTGCACCCCGCTCAGTCGATTGCCTCCATAGGGTCGACTCAATCATCGATCAGGTTAATGTGCTCAATGATGGCTTTGCTCACTCTGGCCTCTCATTCAAACTTGTGGACATTACCCGCACCGTGAACGCCGACTGGTTCAACAACGTCGACCTCCACACGACCCAGGAAACTCTCATGAAGAGGTCCCTTCGTAAGGGTGGTGCTGCCGACCTTAATATTTACAGCGTTGGGTAAGAGCCGATCGGACCTTAGGGTGATAGGCAAAGACTAACTCTGGCTGCGCAGGTTCACGGACTCACCAGTTCTCGGTTATACCACTTTCCCCTTCAGCTATTCCACAAATCCTAAGGACGATGGTGTCGTATTCCTTTACTCTTCAGTCCCCGGCGGCACAGCAGAGCCTTATAACGAGGGCAAGGTAAAACTATAATTTTTGTTAGAAACTCGACGGCATTGACATGACTATCGTCGAAGACCGTTACACATGAAGTTGGCCACTGGGTCGGTCTATACCATACCTTCCAGGGTGGCTGTGGGGGCTCGGGTGATCATGTCGGAGACACACCTGCAGAGGCCGACCCTGCGTCCGGCTGCCCCATTGGTAGTGACACTTGCTCATCGTCTGGCATCGACCCTATCCACAACTACATGGACTATTCCGATGATTCCTGCATGAATCAGTTCACTCCTGGTAAGTACCGTCTGTTCTTGATAGCAAGAGCGACGTTGATGGTGGCAACTCGCCTCAGGCCAAATTCGACGCCTCTTATCCCAGTTTGTCATCTACCGATCCTAGATATGGGCTAGACAGGTCATTTATAGCAGGAATACCCTTCTCATTTGTGTCGTCTACATACGAATACCCAGTAAGAAATGTTTAAGTTAGATGGCGCTTATATATTGGACACAGCGCAACACCGTAGCACAGTGCCAAGCATCACAATGAAGATAACTATTCCACAACCTCATTTTTTCCAAGATACCTACTCCATCACCCCAATTCTGTATGATAACACAATCTCTCGGGGAATTTCCCTGTCTACTTACCTATGAACCCCGCTCTTGAGTACTAGCTTGAGTAGCTTGAGTTTTGCAAGTCTGTATGATCGCTACTTTTTGGGCATGAAATCTCATGCGCTCACGTGCAACTCAGGCTGCGCGCTATACTGTACTAACTGTCTTCTTGGCTTGCTTCTTGGACTTGGATTTTGACATGCTACTATATAGGTTCGAACACTTTTGTCTAGTCCCAAGCCCATATGTTATGCAGCGATACGACCGCAATCAAAATTTATATGGAAACCAATGGCCTTTCAGCCTTTTGGCAACGTCTTGCTCTACTCTTTGGACGTTTGTCAGTTCTCCTCGTGGCCACGCTGCATCATCCCAGAGGTGGATACCCGTCCTCGTGTCCTCGTCGTCTTCTGGCTGAGCACTAAAGTTCTCGATTGCTTCAGACATTGAATCCATGTCTATCTCGTAGCCTGTGTCGCCTTCGGTAGTGAAGAGAACCGCTTCATTTTGGCGTTCATACGAAGAACTCGGTAAGGTGTACACCATATCGTTTGCATACCCAGGAGAGTTGAACACGGCGCTTGGGTGATCCTCGTAGCGTCGAACTGCTTCTTCGCTATAAGTCTCCAATCCTCCAACCTGATACTCTCCCTGGAAGTCTAAGGATCTGCGTTGCGTATTTCTGAGTGTGCCGGGAGTGTCTGGGCTTCTTGAATGACCACTCGTGCCTTCAATTTCTTCGCTACCATCGGGGTGGAGATGATGTGGTGGAACTTCACAATTGCTGTCTACGAGTTCCAAGCCACACTGATATAATTCCAAATCCTCCTGGGTGGGATCGAATTCCTGCTGTAGGATTGACCTTCTACGAACTTGAGAATGGCGGTAAGGGAAATGGACAGCCTCAGGGGCGCCAAGAATTAGAAGGGCGCGATCAACTGAGTCTAGTGAAGAGGCTTGAAGTACAGAAGTCCGCTCTGCAGGGAAAGCGGGCGTGTCATCCCCAGATGATGCGTTTGCTAGTGCGGAGAGTATGGTGGCCCTAGGCGACTGATCCTCACGACGGCAATCGAGACTGACTGATTTGCGCACAAGGGGCTCGTCGAGACTGGGGTTTGCATCCGAATCGGAACGCGCACTGCCAAAGTCTTTTGACCTGTCTGGAGGTGCTATATGGGTCGTATGTTCAGCAGAGCCGGACTTGTCGGCGTGTGGAAACGGAAAGAATTTGGAATGCGTGAACCTCGGATCCGGGGGGTGTAGAACACTTCGCGCAACTTGGGAGGCAGACTCCCAAGGTCCAATAGTGGCAGGCTCGTCGTTCTCTGGTGGTACTTTCGGTGCAATCTCCCGAGTCGTACTCATGGTAGGCAGGAAGGACGCAGTCGGAGGATCTTTACTGGTTTTCAGAGGCGATAGCGCTTTCGAAACAAGCAAGTTATCTTCCAGAATTTTTCCCCAGAGCGCGTTTCGGACATCCAGGACTGCGGTTTCTGTCTTGCTTTTCGCCGAGATGATGGCGATCTCAGAGCTAGTGCTGGGCAAACTACTGTCTTTCTCGATTATCCAAGAGACAGATTGTGCTGATGGTCCTGGTTTTCCTAGTTTAGCCTGTGGAGTAAGTTTAGCTCCCGTTTTGCTGCGCGCACTGCCGCCCATCTCCTCGTTCTCGCATTGTGTGTGTATAGATGGTTGTCGTCGGTTTAAAGTCCCCTTTATCTTGATCGGAGTCCTCCGGAGTTGGACAGTAGATGATCTCTTCGATTTGATCAATGACGAGGACTCATGGCTGGGACTTCTGCTCGACATTGTGTCGGAGTGCTCTGATCTGGAGGCGTGCTCCGCGGGTTGTTTTGCTAGTTGCTTTAACGGTCTTGGGTTGAGGAAACGGTCCTCGGAAAAGATGCGGGAAGGAAAGCCTCCTCGACGAAGACTGAGTCGGACGATGAGCTTACGGTAGAGTTGATATCATACCTTTATCCTTCGAACGTTTCCGTTCGTCCACTTTTACCTTTTCGGAAGCTCTGCCCTTATTAAACACTCCGAAATTTAGCGGTGGTTCGACCTATCCGGGTGCCCTGAATGGGCTAACACCCTCACTCGAAAGGGACTGCGCGTACCGTGAGTCTACTTTTTCCAACGTTGGCAGAGGAGAAGCCATGCATCAACGCAAAGCCTGCTGAGATCTTCTGCTTCTTCTTATTGGTGGGACCACTAGTCGCATTGTCCTTTCTTTCTTTCCTAGTTGTCATTCTTGGCTTCTCTCGTGGGTTCATAATCTCCCGTTTTTCGCGCTTGCGTTCTCGTCTATCTGCAAGCCCTGCCATTTCCGTTAGTATTGCAGCGTCGGTGGGAGCAGTAAAAGTATACATACTGGCCACATGCTCCTCGTCGGTATCGCTTCTCGGATGGCCCCTCTTACGTGAAGACTTCGATGCCCGCAACTGCTTTTCGGCAGACTTATCGTTCTGCCTTTTCTGTTGCTTGGGAGAGACATGTTCCACGAAAACCGATACCGCCTTGACCCTCTTATCCCGCTTTGGTGATCGCGAGGCTTTGGGGCGAGGTGAGGAGGTAGGTTTCGGGCGAGGTTCGACTTGTGTCTTGGTAGCGCGAGGCTGCAGCACTGGCGTTTCGAAGCCGGCGGAAGGCTGGTCACGGTGTAGGCGCATTTTCTCTTTTTCTGGCGTACTGATACCCCAAGATGCACGTATTGCCCAGCCCTCGTTCACTCGAGCCTTGGCATACCTGGCTTGGGAAGCAACAAATTCCTCTACACGATTTCTCTCATCAGAGGCGTCGAGAGACTCGAGGTTGGATGCACTTAGTAACACGGGTTCGGATGGGTGTGAGACCATGGGATAGTTTGCTCTCGTCTCAGACTGCTGCCTTGTGGACAAGTGCCCAAAAGAGGTTAACTCATTACTTGAATTGCTCAGATGTCACTTACCTTGTACTGCAATCGTTGGATCAAGGAATAAACGTTGCTCCCCTTCTGATTGTTGCACGTTTTCTCGTCTGGACGACCATGCGCTCAAGACCTCTCGATCTCGCGTCTAATGCTCAGAAAGACACATGTGAGCGATTTGAATTGACGTATTGGCTGTTATCGACAGCTAATCCATCGTACGATTTATTCGACCAAGAGTCATGGTACATGTAAATATATGAGCGTCTCAGCATCTCAAAATCTTGGCAGTCGGGTCATCGATCATCGAAAGACAGACCTGAGGATCTCACCGAAGGGAAGGCGTTATTTGTAATGTTTCCCAGATCATTTTGTCACGGAAGGGCGCCCCAATATTCCCCGTGTTCCATCTAACTGCGTCGGTGAGTGAGCGCTAGTGGAGCAGAACGCCCACGGAGACCAATCCTGAAAGATCGATAGTGACAAACCGTCACAGCGCCACCTCAATGATCAAACGAATTTCTTTCACGGAATCAGGGTTTGGGTGATGCGTGTATTTCGGTGGCTCTACATGATAACAAAAGATAATTGCAAATGTACAATGCGAGAACGGACCCCGTTGGCCTTCATAGTTTTTGGATGACGAGCGCCGAAGCCGCACCACCCTGACATCTCGACGTGAGTCCTGGTATATGCTGGAGGAAATCCCACAGAAACGCACCCCATTGCAGATACCGGCAGCGCCGTACTCGCCAGCCTTGAGCGTATGTATCAAGGATACAATAATGCGAGAGCCCGAGTTGCCAATAGCGTGACCGAGTGCAACGGCACCACTGCAGGGCCACGTAGTCAGAAACGAGAGATTCAAGACAGAACGGCGGCATTACCCGTTAACGTTGATCTTTGCAGGATCAACTCCGAGGACCTTCTCGACGATGCGGACGACAACAGAGAACGCCTCGTTCACTTCCCATGCAGCGATGTCGGCTGCCTTCAAGCCAGCCTTCTCTAAGGCAACGGGCAGAGCAACAGTGGGTGCTTCAGGGAAGAGTTTTGGGTCGATACCCCCATCGGCGTACGCTGAAGATATGTCAGCACCGATGTGTAGAGGAAGTTGACGAGCACCGCTCACAGATGATCTTGGCCAATGGCATCACGCCGAGCTCCTTTGCCTTCTCCGCAGACATCAAGATCAGCGCTGAGGCGCCATCGTTGATACTGGACGAGTTGGCGGCGGTAATCCGACCACCTTGCTTGAACGCAGACTTGAGCGTTGGGATCTTCTCATAGATGACCTTCTTGTACTCCTCGTCCTCCTTTACAACTGTGTCACCCTTCTTGCCCTTGATAACGACCGGGGCAATCTCTGCGTCGAAGGCGCCAGCCTTCCACGCGCGGTCCGCACGTTGATACGACTCGATGGCATGTGCGTCGAGAGACTCGCGGGAGATTTCATGCCTCTCAGCGCACAACTCGGCACAATTGCCCATGGCAACCTTGTCGTACGCATCAAGGAGACCGTCATTCTCGAGCGAGTCTTTAGTCTCGAACTTTCCGAAGATAGGGTTCTGCCGTGGGAGGAGGAAGCTAGCAGACATCTTGGTTAGCATTCACACCGTGAAGCGCCCCCGCGGATAAGACATACGGAGCGTTGCTCATACTCTCCATACCACCTGCAACGACTACACTCTTGTAACCTGAAGCAATAGATTGGGATGCAAGCATGATGGACTTGAGACCGCTCGCGCAGACTTTGTTGATGGTGGTCGCATCAGAGGAGACAGGCACACCAGCACCGATGGCAACTTGTCGTGCCGGGGATTGACCAACGCCAGCTTGAACGACGTTACCAAAGAAGACCTCTTCGACGACGGCGGGGTCAACCTTGGACTGCTCGAAGGCGCGCTTGAGGGCAACCACGCCTAGTTCGGGTGCGGTGAGGGTTTTGAGGCCACCATTGAAGGAACCAACAGGAGTGCGGGCTGCTGCGACGATAACTACTTCGTGGGGGCCGTTGTAAGACTAATTGTGAGAGTTAGAGAATTCCGAGGAGGAAGGGGCTGTGAACGCACCATTGAGCGAATGGCAATGGGGGAGAAGCGAGCGGAAGAAGATCGGAGGACAGTTGTAGAGAGACGCGAAAGGAACATTGTACGAGCCTTTTATGTGAATTTGGCTCAAAGAGGGAGATGGATGATATGCGACCAACTCGGATATGAACCAATCCGAAATCCGCGTCAGAGGCGAGTTCGGAGCTAGGTCGTACGACAAAAGCGCTGCCGATTTAACTGAAATCATAAAATGGAAACATGTTCGCAATTCTCATAGTTGGACCATATTTCCAAGCATTAGGAACCAGGTCTCTAACCAAACTAACAACCATTCCTTACTACAAACCTCGGGCATACCCCCGGCCATCTTCTCTCCGATCAACTCGCTCATAGCACAAGCCGTTCCACACGGATGAATAAGCCAAGACGGCAATCCTGATATAGGGTGGTCTCCTTGCGAGAGTAACGGAAACAACGCGTCCCGCTGAAACAGTGCGAATGATGTGGTCTGCGTCTCAGGCAACGCGTGGTGGCGCAACAAACTTGTATTCATTATTTCTTCGAGCCCAACGGGAGAGCCACCTGTAAATACGATCGTTGTCATAAGCATAAAAGCACTCTTCATTGCATCGAAACTACGTACGAGAGTCATGGATAGTGAAGTAGAATGCGGGAACTTGAAACGTTGGGGAGAAGGCGATGCTTTGTTCGCATGTAAGAAACTCCGGGGAAGCGCCGTCCGCGATAGCTGGATCATCTACAAATTCTGCCGACTGAAGGACATTCTCTTGAACAAAATCGCCATTCTTATCCGGGGCCAGAGCGCGGCCGTGCAGTGGAACGGTGCGAAACAAGTAGCCAAGTCCAGGGACTGTCTGAGATCAGATCAAGATTAGAACAAGAACAATGAATCGATATTCGGGAGAACCGGGTGCTCTGCCCACGACCAGCCTTCCAACGTAGTGGCACCCATGGAAGGTAGAGGTGACCGGGCATGTTTGTCGATGAATGCTTTGCAGGCCTGCTCGAATTGGACGCGAGTGAGAGTCGAGGACGAAGAGGACATGAAGCGTGGGAATGAGCTATACAGTTCTGTTGACAGAGTTTGAAGCCACAAAGTTTACACGACCAACCACACACACACTTGGGAACCTCGAATTCTCAATCTCAAAACAAGGCCAGGCCGACGCGGTCCCCTTCACCTTCTTTTATAATACACCATGGCCGTAGGCAAGGTGCGTGCGAGAGCCGTATTCTACGATCACTTGGTCTCAATTCACCCCGTCGTGTAGAACAAGCGATTGTCCAAAGGCAAGAAGGGTGTCAAGAAAAAGGTCGTCGATCCCTTCTCTCGCAAGGGTATGCAACATCTCCAGTCCTCCGACACCACTTTTTCTGATGCACCCGTAGATTGGTATGACATAAAGGCGCCGTCGATATTTGAGGTAAAGAACGTGGGCAAGACGCTGGTGAATCGCTCTCAAGGATTGAGTACGTCGGACTCCTTTCGTCTACAATCCACTTCTTTATGCCTACCGTTTCACAGAAAACGCAAATGACTCTCTCAAGGGTCGTATCATTGAGGTCTCGCTCGGTGACCTCAACAAGGATGAAGAGCAATCTTTCCGCAAGATTAAACTTCGCATCGACGAGGTTCAGGGAAAGAACTGCCTCACCAACTTCCATGGCATGTCTTTTACATCAGACAAGCTCCGCTCTCTAGTGCGCAAATGGCAAACTCTCATCGAAGCGCATGTCGACGTCAAGACCACTGACGGTTACCTCCTCCGCCTCTTTGCGATTGGATTCACCAAGCGCCGCCAATCACAAGTACGCAAGACGACGTACGCGCAGACGAGTCAGATTCGGGAGATTCGGAAGAAGATGTTTGAGATCATGACACGAGAAGCAACGAGCTGCGATTTGAAGGAGTTGGTGCAAAAGTTTGTACCAGAAGCGATTGGAAGGGAGATCGAGAAGGCTGCGCGGAGCATCTACCCTCTGCAGAACGTGTATGTCCACAAGGCGAAGATCCTCAAGGCCCCCAAGTTCGACGTTTCAAAACTGCTCGAGCTTCACGGCGAGTCAACAGACGTACGTTCCTTATCACCATCTTTTATGATCCGAGACTCAGGCCCATTGCAGGAGACAGGCACACGGGTGGCGAAGGACTTCAAGGAACCAGAGGTCCTTGAATCTGTCTGATAGTCCAAAATGTTATCGCGCCCTTTACTCGCCTTTGTACTGCCATACTTTTCCTCCCTCTTATGTAGCATGGGTACCAGCAATCTATGAGCACCATGACGCACCGCCCTGTGATTTGAGTAGAGAGGTGGCTCGAAATGAGTTCTTGAGCCCGTCTATAAGGCCGAGGACTTATTTTGGGGGTGCAAGGCGGTTGCGGGGTTCTGACCAACGTTTCCAAAAACCGGAGATTTGCCCTCGCAGTTGCCAGTTGCCCAGCTCCTCCAAGCTAGCCAACTTGTTTGATAATCTTCCACTAGGCAAGATACTGAACGATGTCCGACGTTGAATACATCAAATCGTTCCTCACAATCTACCAGGATTTCCCAAAGAAGGTTCGTAATGCAGGTTACAATGCGATCACACGATCGCATCGCTTGCTCGCAGCACTCGAAGCTGAAAGATCTGCTACTAGGGCGTCGCCTTCTGTGACATTTTCCCACTTTTCCGCAATCCGCTGGCCTTCGAGGCGCTCGTCACGCACTTCGTCCATCACCTGGTGTCTGACGTTATACCCAACTCTCCCGATAAGAAGATCGATGTTATCGTCGCGCTCGATTCCCGTGGATTCCTCCTGGGACCGGTAATAGCGCTCAGACTGGGCGCCGCATTTGTGCCGGTGCGCAAACGTGGGAAACTGCCAGGAGAGTGCGAGCGGGCCGCGTTCGAGAAGGAGTATGGAACGGTATGGCTGACTTGTTCTCTTCTCTATGCATTGTATGCTGATCGATCCCTGATCCGAAAATCAGGATGAATTTGAGATGCAGGCAGGCGCGATCGTGCCGGGACAGACGGTTGTCATCGTAGACGACATCATTGCCACGGGTGCGCTTTACATCGACTGCCGTGATGGCGTTTTGACATGGAACTCTCCAACGTATAGGTGGATCTGCGGCAGCGGCCAGCGACCTCGTTACAAAGCAAGGTGGCAAATTGCTCAAAAATATTTTCATCGCCGAGGTCACTTCCCTCAAAGGCAAAGACAAACTGAACACACCGACTTACTCCATAGTCCAAGTCGACGGGTAGCATGTGCCATCGGCCTGGAAACTTAGACCAATAGTCTTGTATTGAGTAGCGCATGCCCGTTGATATACAGTATACGATTACCCGCAAATCCGCTCTGCTCCTCGGTCGGATCCTGTTCCGGTGATGCGGCATCCCGCTCCAGGTTCTCGAGAACGAGAACGACTCGTCCGACATGGTGGTCCTCTGCCACATCTAACATCGCCGACACTTGGCGCCCGTCAGATGCACCCAGCACAACCACAGCCGCATCGTCTAAAGAGTCGCCGACGTCCTTGAGGTCCTCTGTGCTTGCAGATGGACTGACAACCTCGTCGGAGTCGTTGATGACCACGACTCCAGACGCGCCCACCTCGTGGGCGCGCTGAAGCTTTTCGAGAAATGTGCATTCGCCACGACGCACGAGGATAGCCTCGTCGGTAAACGTTTGGATGTATGCGTGACACCCAGTAGGGTTTGCCGGGTCTCGGACCAAGCCAACTCCCTCTCCTTGTCCAAAGCGTAGGGGGATTCCGTTATCCGGAAAAGGGTCCGATGGATCTCCGGCGAATTGTCCCGTGCTGGCCATGAAGACAGCGTCTGACACTAGACCCCCGACAACGGACGGCATTTGTGAGCCTGCATCAACAAAGTCTATGAAGATCCGAAGCTGTGCGTCGACGTGTCGCCGTCCCGTTTGCTTTTCTTTGACACTGCCGAGCTTTGTGGCCAGCTCGGAGTCATTGATGTAGACCATCTGCCCGGTATGTACCGTATGCGGTCCCACTGTGCGTAGGTTTTAGTCAGGGTAGTAGGGTATGTATGAAACAGGAACCGACATTTAGCAATGTTGTACCCCTTGCCGTCTAATCGGCTCACTATACGCGTCCGAACGCCGGTAATGCTTTGAACCATGAAGCCGTCAGGTACAGGAAAAATCTTCTTGAGATTAGGTGCAACGTCCTCTTCGACTGTTTTGCCATCCGGGGTGAGAATGAACTCCTGTGTCTAATGAGGGAACGTCCAGTTGTCAGCTACCGATGAGTCGCTGACACATATAACTCACTTACATATTGGTCGACGACTGGGATCTCGCACCAACCGCTCGGATGCCAGTACGTTTCGTCCCCTTCCGAAAACGCCGCACTGACGAGGAAGCGAGCATAATCAAAGTCTGATCGGGAACGAACACCGACATAGAGTCCTGGTGCGTCGTTTGCACCGATAAAGAATGGAGGCCCATATGCGGGGCATTGCGGGCTTTCGGCGCGACGGAGGTGCCTTACCATGGCGGATGGGGACTTCAAGTGCTTCTGCTCA
The DNA here is from genome assembly GCA_021524915.1 of Lactarius akahatsu. NCBI lineage: Eukaryota > Fungi > Basidiomycota > Agaricomycetes > Russulales > Russulaceae > Lactarius > Lactarius akahatsu. The sequence continues at coordinate 882,056 of JAKELL010000004.1, forward strand.
AGCGATAATATATGACCCTCCGTCGAAAATACGTAGTTTGAGTCGTCGGTGTGTAGCGGGTTGTTTTCATCGAACAATAAATAAAGATACTGAGGGTTTCAAATTGATCATCCGCGAGTAGACATGAGACTGACTGCAAACCTTCAAAGTTTCAGAAAGGACAAAGGATTCCATCCGGTCTTCAAGGGCATTGTTTCTTAAATCCTGAATGCCAGCTATACCACATTCGACCCTCGCTCGGAGGAGGACATCCGAGAACACCTTCTCCCCAATGTCGAGATACATGGGATCTCGGGTTGCCTGCCTATAATTTAATGAACGCATCAACCCGGACAACGAAACTTACGCGATATAAATACCAGGTTGACTCTACGAACTCTGCCCTACTATCAGATCTTCGCACACTCACAAAAACATAGGCGATGGGCTCACCTGGACGTAACGGGTACTGTAATGAGGTTGCTTGCTTGTAGCTCATGTCCCAGACCTCTGGGATGCCTGCATATCGCTTCCACAATTGCCAATCTAAACTTAATTAGCACTCGAAATGAGTGTCATCAAGTGCTCCTCACAGAGCATGTGGGATTTGACCGCATTTTCGACGTCACCAGCGAGGACCTGAAGGCCGGGCCAAAACGCTGACAGTGAATCCAGGGTATTGTATGCTAAATCCCCAGTGGTCATGTGTACCCTCCGGTACTGCGATTTGTAAGATCAATGACCCGGGTTAGGGAAGGTAGCCTTACCCATAAACCATCTGACGATCTAGAGTGACGCATGATTGCTGCGTATGATTCATTCCACACGTCAAGAAACTCATGTTCGCCTAGCAAGCTATGAGTAAAGACACATCCAGGGGACTCTCAGACGCACCACTCAAGATGTACCACTTGAGAGCATACTCAAAAAAGGAGTCAATGCCGGCACCGACTGAGCTAATTTCTGGATAAACCCAGCTCTAAGCCCGTCACTTAGGAAGACGTGACAGGTCTCGAAAGAAAACACACGAACCCCACTCCATGCATTAACTGTATTTCCTACTAACCCAATATCTGATCGGCGATTCCACAAGGCAAAGAAGGCCTTGTGAGCAGCTTTCTCGAATCTAGTGTCCCCAGTGAGCCGACTCAAGGTGGCAAATTCGAGGATAAGGGACCCTGCACCAGCAGTACCTGGGAGAAACGTCCTTTCTAGTCGTGGATAGACAAAGTTCTTACTAATGGACTTACAGGTTTCGACACTTTCACCCGCGGGGATACCATGACGGAGGTTTATCTAGAATCACGCAATTTGAAGTGTTGACTCGAACGAATCAGTGTTACTTACCCTTGCATAAGGAATGCCCGTTGGCGTAGAGAATGCAGGTAAAAACCTCTCGCCCAGATCATTAGCCATGCTAAGAAGTTCTCCACGATACCATGGCAAGTGAAACGGTTGTCCGGACCGACTGGCAAAGATGTGGGCAGACAGCAACCCCCCAAGGACGCGAATATTTGTCTCAAAAATTTGGGGTTTGGTGTTGACATCGAAGGACACCCAGCGAATAACCTTGCGAACCGCTTCCTCGAACCCGGCGCGGTCGTTGAGTACTACCAGGGTGTCCAACGAGTCTATCAGCGTGAGAGAGAAGTTGCCAGCAACGTCGTTGTACGCAATGTTTTCACTTGAATTCGGCAAGCCCACACGAGTTAGGAACAAGGGTAAAGACAGAGTCGGGGACATAGCTCACGGGAAATGCCAGTCCGGTCCTCGACCTGTACACGATAAAGGGGCTAGCTGATACTGGATTAAGATAACCTGCCATAGGTAGACGAAGGATATGATACCTCATCTAGAGGGAAAGCTTTCAGAGCGTGTTAGCACTGAAGATAATAATGAGTTTGCGAATTCATGCACCGAACCGCATATAACTAGTGTACCCATGATACCAGAGTTCGCGTACTTTGTCCCTGAGAAATCGTCCAGCTAATTGTGTGGTAACATGAACGAATGACGCACCGCATTTCGGATTTCCGCTGGGGTGACCAGGACGCATGAACAATACCGGGTGTGTCGGCATAGCCCAAACGATATGTTTCAAGAGCAGCAACAAGGACGACCAGGAATATCTCTGGCCATCGTAAGAGCCAAATCATCCAACCTTCGGCCTCCAACAAGGAGGTGTGGAAAGGCTGGGAAGAACGGAGAGTCTAGAGTCGGTGGCGGTGTACGTGGCGGGAATTCTTACCAAGCGCGCTTGTTTAATGCCCAGGAACGGAAGTAATTGCATTACTATACTGTACCGTGCCGAGTGCAGTACAGTATTGCTCTTGCGATGTCAAAGGTGATAAATGTCTCCGACAATCTAGGTAAACTTCTACTCGATGGATGGGTATGTGAACATAGACTTTCTCCCTAGAGACAGTCTTATACCTTATTAAAGACACCCTCCGACCGGACTTGTCCAGTTGAGGAATGTCGCGGTGTCCCTCTGTTGCGTTCCCCTGAAGGTCGTGGTCTGGTCACCTGGTTTTGCCCTAGCTGTGAAGGCAATGGGACTGGCGAGTTTTGTTTCTTTGGTGGATTTTACACCTAGTCTAACTTGCCAACTAACTCGTCATCAGTCCCCAACCCTGGCCCCGGTCACTATGAATCGCAACAACCCTCTTCACCTAGTCTTACATCTAGCACTCATTACTCCCGATCGTCAACTCCGCCGACAGATGACGCCTATGTTCCAGGATCACCTACATTTGCCATACCTGCTGAGACAGAAGATTCGATCAGGCGACGGCAGCAGTCTGACCTTGCCTCAGCAGAAATCGGAAATCGTCTTTTGAGAGGATGGGCCATGCTCGCAGACGAGTGTCCAAGAAGGACCTGCTACGGTATCCCATTAGTCAGGCCTCCAAAAACCGGTCACGAAAAAAGCCCGAGGAAGGTGCGCTTATGTTTATTGGCTACCCAGAAAATCGACATGTGTGTACTAATACTTAACAGGAGTGCGTCGTATGTGGCACGGTCTACGTGACAGAAAAAAAGGCGCAAGGGTTGGATTCTTTAGTACCCGTTACCTCATCGGGACCAAGGCAGGAAGAATCGTCTGGCGCACTTCTGGTGGGATCAAACGCAACACTCAAAGGCAAAGAGAAAGCGTTTGGCAACCGTGACGTACCTGTGGTTTGTCTAAATGAACGCCTCAGGACTAGCAATGGCTCATGACCGGCGATGACCTCGTTTCAGGTGACTCCAAGGGTGGCTCACTCTGCTTCACCTGCTATTAGAACATCATTCGTCGCTCCCGCTGTTTTACCTTTATCCTGGGAGTCAGGGCCACCTCTCCCGAGCGCCGTCAATTATGCATTCTCCGAGGTATGATTTCCTAGAGATCTTGCTATAAAAAACTTCGTACACATCGTTTCAGCCAACCGAAGACGTTCTTGCTGGTTCATGGAAAGCTCTGGGCGCTACGCTAAGCGCCTTATCCCAGCGGTTGTTGCTCCTCTCTAGCCAGCCAATCCTCGACCCTGTTACTATTTCTCAGACCGCGGATGCTATCGCCAGGACAGGACAAGCCCTAGAGGTAATAAGCACCTTACGACGCAGACAGGACTAGGTTAAAAGCGTGCCAGTGGTGACGTTGTGAAGAGCTGAAATGGCGTAAACTAGTGGCGCGTTACAAGTCCGACAACAGTTTCGACTTTTGTGACCAATTAGTGGCGTTGTATAGTGCGTTGTATCAGACTTATTACCTTGATGAGAAGCTTTCTCCGGATCTGAGCTTATCTATATCGATCCAAGGGCATGCGACGGCCGCATGTCTTCCTGTTGCGTATCTCGGATGTCTCGCGCTAGGGTAAGGGGCGCTCCGTGTAACGGCAGGTGATTGCATCCCCTGTCGTGCATGGCTGGCTCATGTTCTAGGCCGAGCGTATCGTCGTCGTCGTGGTACTATATGAACCTAGTGGATAGCGAAAAATTCCCCACATCGCCTTCCATCATGCCTTTCTTCGACATGTTTAAGCCAAAGAGGTCGCGGTCTAGGTTGTCCGGCTCAGAACGGTTCTCGGACGATTCTGAGCTCTATGACCAAGCGCCAGGGTATGGCTCGCTGCCCACTGGCAACTTGGGCTCAGGTCACACAGCGCCTGTCCACCGCTCCCAGCTATACGCTAACAGTCGAGCACAACACCACCCACGCCATGGATCCACACTTCGCAGTCACAGTTCCGGTTCCGAGCGGTATGCCCAGCCTGGAGGAGCACAGGACCGGGACCAGGTACGCCACGCTTTTGCGATGCCCATCCCATCTACCTTTACGGACCGTTGGCGATAGTCCTGGTATCGGGTCGAGCGTCCGAATTATCACCAAGGTCCGCATGACGACTATTATTCTGAAGATGGCGATCGACACAGCGACACGTATGGGGCGGCGCCCGTGCATCTTATCTCAGAGTCATCCAGAGTCGATAGCCCCGTCCCCACCGTGCACAGGCAGGGTGCGCCCGGCCCCGGCAGTCGCCTGTACGAACAGTTTGCAGAATCTGCGGGCCTCCCGCTTTCGTCCGTGACACGCGTGGACCTCCATGACCTCCACGAGGATGTCCCAGTGGAGGACTACGAAGGCTTCGATCATCAGCCCCAACGTAGCGCATCGACCCACTCCAACCCTCTATATCACGCCCCTGCAAGCCACCAGCCCTTGACTCAAGGACCGCAGCGGCGTCCGCACCGACGTCCACAGCCCCACGCGTTTCAGGTGTGTTCAAGTTGGAGTGGACGTCATTGCTATTTTCGGTTGACAAATTTGACCTAATAGGGTGTACACCTCGGTCCTACATCTGACAGCAGCCGCTCAGACGTAGTGCAGGCATTGGATAATGGGGACCGCATCACGGTTGGTTGTTTTATGGGGGTCCCATTAATGGCCGACGGGCTTATCGTCGATCGCGCGTAGATTCCTCGTCATTCTCCCGACAGGGGTCGATCTGGATATGGATCTCATGGCCGGAGTGCCAATCTTGAACGCACCTACTACATCGTACCCCCCGGAATGAACGTCATCTTCCGTGACGAATACGGCAACGAATTAAAACGGTAAGCCATACTATTTCTCCGTCGGCCCGAGCTTGTACTGATCAAAACTCTTCAGCGTCGGCGACTTTAGCAACGACGGTCCCTATGAGTACGACGAGGCACCCGTTGAGATAGCCGATGAACGTGGACGCATCGTATACAAGTGATTTCAACGTCACCATCTAATGTGAGGCACGCCGTGTACTGACCCAGTTCTGCTCAGAACTGGCGAGAATTATACGGATGATGGCTTAGAGGCGAGCGAAGCCACCTACCGTGACCGCCCAAAGATCGTTCACTTGGGTCAGTATGTGTCCAACGGGTCCGTTTTTTTTTCCCCATTCGAGTGTACCGTACCACAGATGTGCTGATCGATCACCGACTGGTTCCAAAGCAGCTCCATAATTCCGCGGTCTTCGTCCCCAATAACCGTTTCTCTGGACCGGCGCGGCTATCATCGGCACATACAATTGTGAGTTGCAAAGTACATCAGTTGCACAACGTCCAACTAACTACGATCAGGGAACACTCAGAAGATGGCAGTTTCGGTGGATCTCAAGGATCTGATCGCTCGCTCAGTCCTCATGTCCCCCATGCCCTCTCAGAGTCAGCGCGTTTCATCACTTCTATATTTGCAGTTACTCATTGGTTTTAGTGTTAACGCTCCCGGACACCCTCACCCGGCTGCGAATTACATGCATAGGCCTCGCCTGGATCAACCCAGGTTGCGCACGATATATCCGTAGTGGCACTACAAAAAAAATAGGATGGACATTCCGGCCATACAATTGTATACATATACCCTAGGCTTTTTTTTTATCCCGTTATCCGTACTAGTAGTTCTGTTATGCGTTCTCACAGTAAAATATATATTATATCCACTCTAACAGCGAAGAGACTCTGCCGGCCGTCTCCGCTAATCTAAGACGAGCTTTACGTTGGCCCATTCCGGAGAACCCAAGTCCTTCTGGTGTCGGAGCCGTAATCTCTGCCTATATCGGACATTGGTGCAGCAACCCCGAGAGCCTGGTCCAAGTGTTAGATGGGCGCTAGGGTCTATATTAGCGGGGGCGTACGACAATGATCTTCCAGGTTGCGCACGACCACACTGCAAACTGTAGCGTGGGCCAGGTCTAGAATGCTGGATTCGTCTACGCGCGCGCAGTTAATGACAGTGATTCGCTCGATGGGGTCGAAGGAGGTCCTCAGACCGCTATCCGCCGGACCAATCCTGGACCGAACAAGTTCCACCAAGGCCCGGCCAGCTAGTTGCTCGCACCAGCGGAGATCGAGACGCTTGAGGCGGGGGCACGAACCGTTGGGGCCGTGAAGGGACAACAACGCGTCGTTCGGGATCTCGGTCTCGTGGAGTCGTAGCTCCTCTAGGAGAGGTAGGGAAGAGAAGCACTGCACAAAGTCATCCCGGCGAATGTCGACGTCATGTAGCTCCAGCAACTTGATCTGAGGGTTCGATGACTTGAGAAATTGGAGTAGGGCCTCGCCTGTACCTTCGTGGGGATGATTCAATGGCGGCTCCGTCGAACGAAGGTGGAGAGACCGAAGGGCAGGGGCATTGATATGTCGCAGGACCTCGTTAAAATCTGGTGGGGCATCTACTATTAGGCACTCCAGATGGTGAAAGTGGGTTTCGGTCGTGAAATCTTCGTCACTTTGAATGATTTGTGCAAAGTACGAGGGAATCATAAGAGTTAGACTCCGAAGTGCAGGAAGTCGTCCTAGCATCTGCAGAAAAGCAGACAATGACGGGCGCGAGGACGGAATGTCGGTCAACTCCATGGATAGTTCGACGACGGTCTTCGGGAGGCTAGGTGGAAACCTGTTGCACACGATGCGTACACAGGAAAGGGAAGGTGCATCTGAAAACGCGTCATCGAGTCCTGCCAATTCATCTACGCCCAGTTCCGTCGCAACGCCGATGGAGAAGCTTGTAATGTCGAGGGTGCGTAGATGAGGGATAGGGCGACGGCATTGTGACAAGATCTCGCTGGCCTGTTGGACAAACCTTGTGCTCAAAGTCAGGCTGCGCCACTGGGAAGCGTGATCCAGAATAAGTTCAAAGGCGTCGAGCACATAAGGGTCGAGAACCCGGACGTCGACTGCGACACGCAATGGTGCATGAAGAGCCCGGGAAAGCCATAAACGGGTCTTCGAAATGACGTTCAGACTGTCGCTGGAAAGGTAGATGTACGACCACACCCGCGGGAAATAACTAGCTCGCCGCCATTTGCGGCAGACGTGGGAGACAACGAGCGGCGCGTTGGCCCATCCGTCCGCGGCGCAATGTTCGAATATGAGAGACAGGACATCGTCAGGAGCGCGCAGGGCCATGGAAATCGACCCCCGGAATTTAGCGATGGCGTCTGCATGGCGTGCCCTTTGCGCGCGGAGCTGTTGAACCCGTCGGAGGATGGACTGGATCACGGTGTCTAGAGATTCGATTTCCAGCTCGTGGCTACGAATAGTTGCGTGGATCGCGAAGATTTCATCGGCTGGGGCTCTATCCATGTTGGCAAGTAAGATTGAGAACCCTCCCAGAGAGCGACACGACGACGTCAGCCGGCAATGTGCATGCATGTGTAAGGGATGCGCATACCTCGAGCTCTGAACCTTTCTCGCGAAGTGATCACCTTCAATCGCAGCGCGGCACCCCAGCAGTCGTTTCCAAGGAGCACGGCGAGGGAGCGGGGCGGACGCCGGAGATACTGGTGGGCGTAGACGGTGACAGGCAAGACAGGGGATGCCCCTCAAGGTGATCGGCGCAAAGACTCGGAGGCTGGCAAAGAGTGGAACTCAAAAGGACCCAAAGTTGGAAACGAATTGCGACCGGATGGCATATATAGAGTGAAGTGGATCACGACCCCGACAGATGGAGGAAGTTTGGACACGAGAGCAGTGACGCAAGGGCGACGGAATCGTCGCTCGGAGTAGGTTGTTGAGCATGTGCCACAAGTTCCAAGTCCCTTGAGCCTGGTTTTGGGCCATTCCATGCAAACCCCCAATGCGTTGCAGTCGGTCCGAGTTCCCAGTAGTTATCTATTGACATGCTTCAATCCTCTCTCAGATGCAGCGGAGTGACTGCTCGCACTTCGACTAAAGCGGTATATTGCATATCCATGATAAGCGGAGTTGGTGAGTGCACGACGAATCTGGGTCAAACTGGTCGCTGAAATCATGTCACGTACATTATGCGCGAGCTGTGGCAATGTGAAAATATCACCCTTCGCAACCCTGCGGTCTACGGAGACCCGCCATCCCCGGTCGAGATCCCACGCATGTGGGAAAGGAAACACGGATGAGGAATCCGCCCATTTACGTCACTGTGGCCCTGTACCGCATGCACCTCCGGAGCGTGAAAATGCTTTGAAGTGGCATTGGCATTTACTCTCTGGTGATGTAGGTAACGCACCGAGTAGTAGTTTACCGTCTGACGGGTGTCTCGTTATTTCATCGCATCGCGTACAATACACATTCGTAGGTATCACTACACCTCTCCCTTTTTTCCTACGACACCTCTCAAGTTCACCACATGTCGACCACAGCACGGATGCAATCACCAGCCTAGATAAATGCCGTCAAACAGAATCATGCAGACAAAAGCGACGTGTACGTACGTGCATCGCGTCAAAACCCTTGTTGATGTCCGCAAATTTGAATTCGTGCGTGACATATTCGTCCACTTTGACATTTCCTTGCAGATAATCTACCACGAGTTAGAACTCAAAGTAGTCGCACGAAAATGGGATTGTGACCTTCGACAATTCCAGGCAGCTCGGTTCGTCCTTTCACACCTCCGAAAGCGGACCCACGCCAGACCCGCCCGGTGACCAATTGGAACCTCCACTCAACAGTCAATTTACGACACGCACGTCAACCGGACCAAAACTCACGGTCGTGTGGAAATTTCTTTCCCAGCGGCTGCAACGCCGATGACGGTCGAGACACCCCATCCTTTGTGGCATGCCTCGAGAGCGGCGCGCATGACGTCGACCTGTACGGCGCAGCGTCAACGCGGAGAGGTTTCTCGCTTTCGTAGCGACTCACGTTCCCCGTGGCGTCAAATGTGTAGTCGAGCCCACCGTCTGTGAGCTCGACAAGATGATCCTGAATGCGCTTGCCCTCGGGCAGCTGCAACGGGTTGATGAAGTCGGTCGCACCGAACTTGCGCGCCCACGCTTCCTTTGCGGGATTTACGTCAACGGCGAACACGCGCGATGCCCCAATGAGGTTGGCGGCATTGACACAGCTAAGGCCAACACAACCGCAGCCGAATACTGCAACAGTTGAACCCTCTATAAGGCTAGCATCAGCCACCAAACTACAAGTAGGATGGTCCAGACCGACGTACTAACACCCGGTTGTTTTGTGACAGCGCCCCAACCAGTGGTGATTCCACATCCCAGCAGGCAGACCTTGTCCAGTGGGGCGTTCTCGTTGATGGCAACAACCGACACGTCCGCGACAACAGTATACTGGGAGAATGTCGAGACCCCCATCTCACGACGAGGTCACGTCAGACGATTGGCCAGAGTGGTGCGATGACTATGCGCATACAAAGTGAAGAATTTTCTGCCCGTTGATCGAAAAGCGACTAGTCTTGTCGGGCATGAGGCCTTGGCCCTGGGTGGCGCGTACTATTTAGGGTTAGCAGCGACTGCGAACAGAAGAACGATGTGATCCGCGGACCTTTGCCGCACAGATTGGTCTTCCCACTCTTGCAGAACTTGCATTCCTTGCATTCTGAAAGATAGAAGTCGGGTCATGCCTGGTCCGACATCAAGCGCGATCGTGAAGACAGACCGGCAGTATATAAGGGAATCACATGGTCCCCCTAAGACGAGCCACGCGTAAGTGTGATTGCGGGCGGAGGAACTTCTGGGGCACACGCACGACTTTCACACTGGTAACACCATCGCCCACGGACTCAACCTAGATAGTAGACAGGAGCTATCGGTGAATCCTGTTGAAATGGTGGGGAAAAAGAAGAGAACGCGCACGATTCCTCCGCCTTCGTGCCCAAGAATAACTGGGAAGGCGCCCTGAAAACCAGCGATCATGTCGCAGATCAGAGACCCAATTGGGCTTATACCCATACCTCGGGGTCTGCTCCACTGCGCGCGTATTCGTCGGTGTGACAGATGCCTTATGAGGTGATGTGTTCAGAGAGATGATTGAACGCAGGCGATTGTACTGGCAGCTTGCCTGTGTAGAGGATCTTCACCCTGACTTCGTGTGAGCGGGGGGGCTCAACCTCGACTTCTTGAATCTTGAGTGGCTCGCCCGCACCCCAGCATATAGCAGCCTTGCACTTGATGACTTTCCCCGCGGTCTCGGACATGGCTCGAACGTGTGAGTGACGTTGGAATGGGCGCGATGATGTTCCCGTGGGACTGATAAGATAATGCGCCGGAAACGCGGCCCGAGTTAGCAAGGAGGCAACGGACCGTGATCGAGATACATCTTGGGCACCAACTTGAATGTCATTTCAGAACATCTACTTCAAGAGGGTAAGTCAGTCTTACGCACACACCGACCTTAACGCCAACGCGACTCGGACCACAGGCGACCGCGACGTCGCGTGCGTGTTACGTCTGCTACAAGCCGACCGCCACCTGTCTTGCCACCACGAATGCGGTCGATTTCATCTACGCGTGCGACGCGCATCTCTCCGATCCGGGCTTCGCGACGGAGATAGTTGACCCGAATGCCCCAAAGGAAGCAGTAGTGAGCAAAGAGGAGATCGCGCGTGTCAAGGCGGAGTGGGAGGCCAAAGAAGAAGCGCGGAAGAAGAAGGACAACAAGGGCAAGGCGCCGAGCGGCGATAAGGGTGGTGAGGCCACTGAAGGGGGATCGGACGAGAAGAAAAAGAGTAGCGACAAGTCACCATCGCCATCGTCCGTCTGTCCCCGGATCCCTCCCCTCGACACCAGCAGCCTCCAGCTCCGGCACGACACCAACCCATAAACGGTATAGCCTTCATCGCGACTTCTATGCTATGCGTCAGGCGGAGCATAGGCGGAGAAGACAGGCCAAGCAGATGCAAGAGCTCGCGCCTAGATTGCCCGGCGCTCCTCGCGGATCTCCCATAGGCTGAGGATTCAGAAATGCCATTCGTTGATCACGTTACAGCGAGAATATGTGTATATTACATAGCCGTGATTACCATGTGCACAATAAGTGTCTAAAGGAGAGTGTAGCAGGACAAGATAGGGAGATGCGATGTAGTTAGTCTCGGGATCCCGGAGTCCTAAGTATATACGAAGGGGTCTATTATGCTGTAAGGAAGGGGTTGCATCCACATACAATCGCGCGGACAATGAAGCTCAAGACGCTTCCAATTACCAAACCACCAACAATACAAAAGCTTGCGATTGGCGCTGCAAGGTCGACGTCCTCTTTGCGGCCCATTAGCCGGGGGTTGTGTTCGAGTGACGGCGCACTCATAAGACACATGCTTGATATGTAACCGTTGCTCAGCCCAAAGGCGAACAACAATACCATGTATAATAGGTCCGAGCTTATGACCGGTAATGCCGATGGTGATGAGGCGTCACGCTGAAGGTTACACGCCAGGAAGAGTGGAATGAAGAGTGTCCGTGCGAGCGAGAGTCCCAGCAGGTTCTTCGCGGACCAGATAAGGAGCTTCGGGATGCTACAAAGGTACCTCCCGAACCAATCGCCAGTGTTGAAGACGAGGAAGTGGAGCGAACTGAAAAAGAGAGGGTGTATTGAGGGGTTTGTGGGGACAATCGAAATTGTGATGGCCGGAAAGACGGACTGTTGCGTGTCATGTTATATCAGGAATTCGAATATGGGGCTCAATAACTCACAAGGGTGATTATGAAGACATAAGCGACTGCAAGTTCATATATGATGTTCCTCTGCGCGATGCTAAGGATCTGGTCCCACGTGGCCTTAGAATCCGATACCCTGGTATCGGAACCGTCGGGAGCCGGTAAGAGAAAGTCTGCAGAGATTGACAGTGTGCGTCGCCTCCGTGGCTCAGCTGGCACGACAGCCCGATATGAGGGCAGGCGCGTCATCCAGACGTTCGCGGTCCCACAGACAAGTAAAAATGAGGTGGAAATACCAAAAAATAGTCGTGCGGACTTTGTCTCGGCAGTCCCCATCAATAGGGCCGACTTGGGAAGAACGCAACGACGTGGCAGCACTGATGAGCTGTACAGAAGCGAGGATGACGGCAACGATGGCCTGACCAGATAACAAGGATTGGATGATGGAAGGCCCAAAGAGGGAGGCCACGGCAATCACAGATGTTTGCAAATAGGCGCCAGCACCGGCCAGCGCAATGCCCGTGGAAATGACGAATGTAATGAAAATACCCTCAGGGAGGTCGATAAAAGTGCTGAGAGTGAGGAGACCTATGAGGAAAGCAAGGCAGAGCATCGACCATCTAGTTCGTTCAGCGGGCGGAACCTGTATCATTCGTTGAGCAATTACAATTATAGGAGAGAGATGCATTGTGACACGGACCTTCTTCGAAGTTATTGTTGCATGGGCAAGGAAAAGGAAGTTGGAGAGTGTGAATGTAGTTGCGAGATATGAACCGAAAGTGCTTCGGATAGAAGAGCGCCGCAATTGCGAGATAAAATACGGCTCAGCGGTAATCATAACTGCCACTTGAATAAGCTTGCATGGTGCGCGGAGACAAGTCATCAACTCACCGTTCCAAGGCAAGAGAACTGCCGCACCGAGCATGAAATGGATCCAGTGTATTCGACCATCTACTGGAGCATCAGAGGGCGTGGGCCCATCGTCGATAGTATCTTCTTCCATGTCCTCTGAGGCCAGTTCTGCCTCTTCTATGGCAGAAGGTATATTTATTTCCTGTGCAAGATCCGGAGTTTGCGGGAGAGCATGATAGGGGGTATCTATCGAGGAGATGGAGGAGGAACGACGTCTCCCGAGCATGACTGGTTTGATGAAAGGGACAGTGGAGGGGTCCGCGGCAGAGGAACGACGGTTGCGAGAATAAATAGCGGGGATGTGCGAACTTGAATCTGACATGACAGGTGTAGTCTATAGTGTCGTGTGGGTGTCGTGTGGTGGCATCAAGCCGAACTGAGTATCATTAATCATCTTTGATCTGACTCACTCCTTCTCTCGCCTGTGTCACACGCTTGTCTATATATGGTAGGTTCCCTCTACTAAGTTACTACGCGGTAGCTGGAACAATCTGGTTTGGCTCCTCCTTGAGCACCAAATTACGCAGCCGCTCGTCTTGTTTACGCTCCTTCCTCGCCCGGCGCTGCTTCTGCCCGACTACTGCCGCCTCCCCGCCACGGTGGACCCAACGCCTCTTCTTCTCCTCGCGAAGGTCTGCCGCCAGCCGCTCGCGCCACTTCCACACTGCCTCGGCACGTGCATCACGCCGTGTTCGGCCCTTGAGGTCCTTCAGCTCGTGTCGCACGTACTGATCGAGCAGCTCGCGCTGTCGGGCTTGCGCCGTCTGCCAGCGAGCCTGCTTCTTCGCCCGGCTGTGCGGGTTCGATAGTTCTTTTTGCAGGTGAAGTTCCATCGGGGCAGCCGCGTCATACGTGCGCTTTTCAGGGTCGAGCAATGACTGGATGTAATCATTCTCGGCGTCGACCTGGGGCACCTCGGCGCTCTCGTCGGACGGAAGCGAAAATGGCTTGTATGTGACCGCCATCACGTCCTCCGCTTTTGAGGTGTATAGTGTAGCTTTCGGGTGGGTTTTAGAATCGTGTCATGTATGCGAGAACACAAGACATACATTCATATTTTGGACGTTCTGGTCGCTTCGGCCACGGAATTTTGATGCGGCCCGAGGTATTGCTAGTCACAGGGAGCCTTGGTGTCGTCCCCGCTGCGAAGCGCTCCCATTCATAGCGGGCGCCCATGGGTTGCCAGTAGGGAGGCGAAGTGCCAACGCGGGTAGCGAAAGACGCTGACACTGTCGATGAGGTATGAAGAACAGGCGAAAAGAGGTCGAACGTACGGAAGTGTACGTGCTTCGATGGCCTTGCCTCTAGGTGGAAACTCAAATTCACCAATAAATAGTTGGCATCGTGAATAATGCACGTTTTTCAAACCACCTTCAGTCTTGGAATGTCTCGATTAAACGAAGCAACCTAAGAAAAAACAGTGACACGACGCACCTTCGCTGTTGCTCCCTTGAGATACACGCGGTTCGAAAGTTTGTTTATCTTTGCCACCTCGAGCAGTTTTCCCTCTTTTTCTCCGATTATTCTGACCCTGTCTCCTGGAACGATATTCCAATATTTGATGCGGTCCTTCGGTTTGACGGCCTTGACCAAAACATCCTCGAACGAATACCGCTTCAGCTGATTGACAGGGAAGGGCTGCAGATGAAAGAAGTCCTTTGTCCACGGGCTGCTTGTGATTGCACCGCGAATCTGTGCCCTACTGAGTGGCATGACGCTGTAAGAGCTAGCACGCGTATTCACGGACCCACTGACCGACGTGAGAATGACTAAGCACCATTCTCCGGTCACAGCACGGTCACGTAACAGCACGTGACCGCGAGAGTCACGGTGAGCTAACAAAGATACATTGGGTACGTACAACATGAGAAAGGTTTAGCGCAACAACAGTCAAGATGAGGTATCGTTCCGATTCCGTACTATCCCACAGGCACAGACCGCGAAAGCTGCGTTGTACTACTCCAAGCTACAGAAGAAGAACTCGGTTCTTCAGATTCGAGAGACTGCGGAGAGGACGTCAGAAAAGCAGGAAATGAGATCAATAGAAATTTCCTTACTTCTAAGAGCATGCTCACGACCCCATCCACCTCGGATGTTGGTATGCCTCCACAGCCGGCGGCAATCAGTCGACGGTAGTCCGCCATCCGTCCGCCAGTGCCAGCTTCGGCTTGGAAACGCACAAACTCATCAAACATCTCCTTCCGGCGCTTTCGATGCCGCGCGAGTTCTTCCCGTAAGGCCTCGCATGTGGCCCGCAGTGACTCTGGGTCTGTCGGGATATCAGCGTGCAATGCGATCAGGTCTGACACGTCCTCCACCACGGGTGCTGCCTTGCGCTTTGTCCCTGCTTTGTTGGTGCCGAGTTCGCCGTCGAGTGCAGGCTCTTCAAGCGTGTACAGAGAGAGCAAAGGCAAAGGGGAGAGTACACCCCCCGTAGCATCCCGCACGGCCTTTTCGCGTTCCTCTTCGTCCTTGACCCACTTTTCCCACCCGAGGCGATACCGCTTGCCCATCT
Organism: Lactarius akahatsu; assembly: GCA_021524915.1. Lineage (NCBI taxonomy): Eukaryota > Fungi > Basidiomycota > Agaricomycetes > Russulales > Russulaceae > Lactarius > Lactarius akahatsu. The sequence continues at coordinate 897,350 of JAKELL010000004.1, forward strand.
TTGCACTGAGTTCGGCCTCCATCTTCTGTAGCGTCCCGCGTGACTCGTCGAGGCCTTGACTCTGCACCTTGAGCTGGCTCACCGCCCGCTGAGACTCGAGGATCTCAGCTTGGATGTTACCCAGCAATGCATGAGCTTGATTGAGATCCCGTTCCTTGTCACGTAGTTCTTGATCGAATGATGCTGCCAAGCTGTCGAGCATGCTGGCCATATCGGTGATCGCACGTGTGCTCGCTGTCTGCGCTGCGGTCGAGTGGTGCAACGGCATACGGTCGCCATTCGCTGGCGCAAAGGCGTAGTTCGCGGGGGCTTGCACTGGCGGATACGCTGCTTGTACGTTACGGAACGACATAGAAAGCGCTCGCGATGGCATCACTGGCGAGGAACGGAAACGTTCGTCCTCCAAGATATAGTCTTCTGTGCTCTTCCCGTCGCGATTTGCAATTTTTGGATCGGCACCGTGGTCGATGAGGAGCTTCACCAGGCGTTTGCTGCGACACCGCGCAGCCATCGTCAGCGCCGTCTCTCCGTCCTCGTCTTGAAAGTTGATGATGTCTGCAAGCTCGCGAGGGTAGTCTGACAGCCGGTTTAGTACCGTCTCCATGTAATATCGCGCGGCGTGCGTCTTGCCCTTTGACATGGCCACGTCGACGATATGGTGGAACACGGTCCGATTGTAATTGTCTATGTTAAGCGTGGAACGGTGCAGCAACTCGTACAGCTCAGGGAACTTTCGCACGTCATAGTTATTGGCGAACATGACGCTGCGCATAAGCGCCGTTTGACCGGATTTGTTCACTTTGAATACATCCGCGCCTGCGGAGAGTAGAAACTTGACGATCCGGATGCGACCCATTGCGCAAGCCCAATGCAGTGCGGTGTGCCCCTCATCGTCGATGGCCATGTTCGGGTCCAGGTCGGGCGGGGGACTGATAAGAATCGGAGGAATTTGGTTCGAGTCGGAAATAAAGTACTCCAGAATTTGATCACCATAGGACCGGTCATCAACCGTTCCGTTCGCTCCGGGGAGAGGATCTGGATCAGAATCGTCCTCGTGGGCATCCAACTGCGTGCGCCGAGGAACTTTGCCGCGTTTCCGCGAGTCGGGGGAGGGTGAAGGGGGGGCGTGAGCGGGGCTTCGGTAGGGAAGGGTGGGCTCTGGGGAACTGCGGATGGGAGAGGGTGTGCGTGAGCTGGATGAAGCTCTGGAGGGGGAAGGTGACATCGACCCGTCCTCCGATCCACGCATCGTCTCGTCCACAGCGTCCGGCTCTTCACCTCCGTCGCCTGCCTTGCGCGTACGAGCGTTGGAAACGCTGCCATCCTGTGCCCGCGCGCCGAGGGGGCCGCCCGGTTGTCGGCGCAACCATGTGCTTCGGGGCGAGCGGTGGGCTCTTCGCCGCAGGTTGGAATTCAATGATGGGTCGTAGAAGGTTTTCGCAGTTGTATTGTTTTGCGAGCTGCAGACCACGCTCGAGTGGGATCCATGTACCTTGAGAGGGATCAATAAGTCAAGTCCGCCGCGAGTGCGGAGGGTCGCACCCTGGTATTTCCCATAGCCGCCTTGGACTTTCTCGTGTTCGCCTTTCTGAATTTCACGTTCGAGGACCCGGGTACGCTGTGGTTTGTCGAAGCCAGCGACTTTTAGAATTTGCGTGGCGTTAAGCCACGAGTCCGAGCGCCGGCGCATGACTGCGACACCTTTACACATCCTGAGCAGACAGTGAGACTGCGCACACGCGCATTCGTGTTAACCGACAAACTAACTCACAGCTCGTAGACAGGAATTCCACTATAAGTGGCCTGTACGACGCGGGGGAGGTTGTGGGTGAGAACAACGGACACGGTGAGTGAGATGTACCTTGAAAATCTGATGTGATTCTGGCATGGCTGATGGCATATGTCGCGACAAAGGATTGCTTTGACGTCGCGAGACACTCGACAAGAGTGTAATTAGACTGATAACAGCAAGAGCAGCCGAGCGACAGTGGACCCGGATGATGTACGGGCGCGTGCTTCAACAAGTATAAACAACTCGCAACTGTCCTAAGACTATTATATCATGTCCGACTCGTCCTCCATCATTATCTTCATCTTCCATTCCCGCGTGTCCTCGTCGGGTTCATCGTCAGCCCACGCAAAGTCATCCTCGTCTCCGTTGACGCGTGGGTGATCGACGACCTCTTCTTCAGCATCCTTCCCAGTCAATACATCCACCTCTTCTTCCTCCTGTTTCATTTTTCGTTCTGCCAACACATTTTCGTCTTCCTGAGGGATTTGGTTAGCCTGACTTGAACGAACATAACTGGACGAGGGGATTTACAATATCGAATTCATCCTCCCGTTCCTCATACTCCACGTTCTCATCGACTTCCTCAAAACCACCCGCAAATGCACCCCAGCGTTCGGGCGCTGGGCAGTGCCAGATAAGAATATTGCCGTGATTAGTTGTCGAAACAATCGAGGGCTTGCTCGGGTGCCACTGTGAATCACTTGTTTCAGATGGTCAGTCGTCTCACGAGCAGGACGGCGCACATGAACGTAAAGCAGAGGTTCGCGACCTCCGTCCAGCGTGCTCGCTAGCTGTCCATCGTTTGCGATGTCCCAGATGTAGATTTTGTGAGAGGCGGGGTCTGCGGCACCTCCCGCTAGCCATTCACCATCTGGACTGAAGGACATTGCGTGCCATGCGATTCTATTGATGGGGTCGCTAAATTTATGAGTAGGCTCGAGTTCTTGTTCCATATACTCTCTGTCGGCATTCGGGGGCGAGTAAGTAGGTAGAGTGAACTGGCGGAGTGTTCGATCCGAGGAGTTCGTCACTAAACGTCTGCCCGTCGTGAGTCGAGGGTTCTGACAGCCAGGTCCTCCAGTATGCAATGCTCACCGACCAGACTTGGCAAAGTCCAAACCCTTCATGACACCCGCACCTGCAATTTTATGCCTAGCTACCATCTATAATATACCAATCAATCCGTTGAAATGACCTAATAAAGCGCAACTGACGGTCTTGGTCCTCGTATTAAAGACGAGGACGGATCCTGTTGACGTTCCGACGAAGATATGCCGACCAGTAGGGTCAAATTGGGCTACAGTCATTGCCGATCTATGAAAAACTCAATACATGCACAAACGAAGCGGTGGAGATGGAATAGTAGACCTTGGAGAGGCACCTGATTCATCATCGCTGTCGTCCTGCACCTCCTCCAGTTCGACTCGGCCACGGTGCTTCTTCCGAAGGTCAACCAGGTAGGCATCGCCAGATTGGAGTAAAGCCAGTATAATTTGGCTACGAGGGAGTGAGTGTAGGTAAGAAAAAATGACCGAAAAGCAGCACCTGTTCCTAGGGTGGAAAGACGCCGAACTAGCGGGTGCGTCGAACCTGATCGTTGTTTTTCTCTGCGGGGGATCAATGTCTGAGGCCAAGTCCCATACGATCACGTTCCAGTCCTTCGAGGAAGTCAACACAAAGCGCGAATTCCGCGACCAGCTATTCCGGGTTATGAATACTCACTCAATTGCTCAAGGGTCGTATATGACGCACTCGACGCTGGTAATGCCTTTGACGTGGCCCTCGAGCCAACGAACTGACGAACGCGTTTCCAGATCCCATATGGCTGCCGAGCCATCGCTACGGCCTGCGACTACGAAACGACCCGAGCGGTCAAACCTAGCGAGTGAGCACTGGGAAGGAAGGGAGGCCTGGACGGCGGTGGGGTAAATGATATTGAAAGGATCTGCGTTCTATGTACTCAGAAGAGGAGCACAGTAAAGTCGATCTTAATGGCGGACTGACTTAATAACGAGGTGTTCATCTTGTCTCTGGGCTCTGCGATTTACGCTGCGACCTGGTTGTGTGTGCTTGCTTATCCGGACCGCTGTCTCCGGAAATTGAGCAAGACTCAGCTACTGACGACGATCACTTATGGCCGACGACCCCAGATTCATGCTGAGCGAGCTTGGAGATGTCTCTTCCTCAAATTTGCATTCTGAAAGAGTTGTCGACTTGGAAGGTCCTTCCGGTGCGGAGGGAGACCAGACGTCGGAACAAGACAGTGACCAAGAAGACAACGTCGAGGGACTGGGCAATGGAATGGACGCAGAAGGTTTTGCTGGTCCCAAAGTTGTCAAGCCGCTAACGCCAGAAGCACTTGCCGCCTTCAGGGCCGCCCAAGAAAGGGCTGGGGTCATTTACATCTCACGCATCCCTCCCGGTATGCAGCCCGCGAAAGTGCGACATCTTATGACTCAGTATGGGGAAGTGGGACGTGTTTATTTGCAAAAAGAAGGTATGACAATATGCATGCACTCTTGACCACCCTGCGACGTCACTTCTGCAGATGCGAAACGCGCTCATTTGCGCCGTAAATACACCGCTACAAAAAAACCACATTATACGGAGGGTTGGGTCGAATTCAAAGACAAGAAAATTGCTCGATCTGTTGCGGACATGTTGAACGCACAACCTATCGGTGGGAAGAAGGGAACGCGGTGGAGAGATGATGTCTGGACGCTGAAATATTTGCCTAAGTTTAAGTGGCATATGTTGACGGAACAAGTCGGTGAGTACCGATCAAAGGACAAACGCGCTGGCGCTGATTCGATTGACCACGCCCAGCTCACGAGGCGGCCATGCACGCTGCTCGACTGCGCCTGGAGCTCTCACAGTCAAGGTCTGAGCAACGCGAGTATCTGAAGAACGTAGAGCTTGCGCGGGTGCTAGACAAACGAGAAGCGCGTAGCCAGGCGGCAGGGAAATACTTTAAGAGAAAAGAAATGAACAAGAGACTACGCGAGAGAGTGCGGACCACGTCGCATTCGCCACGACCAGTGCAGTTAGAGAATGTATTAGGTGATGTGTTTTAGAAAACAATTTAGAAAACAAAGCCGAGTGGCTGAAATGTGCTGAGATCGAAGCGGAGTGCATAAGAAAGAGCGACACGCTCAGGTCCGGTTCGAGTGGGCGTCGTTCTGCATCGCGAAACTTGGACTGAGCGTCGCAGCAGCGTTCAAAACAACGCCCGTGCGCACTCACTGTTCTCGTCTTCGTGGTTTCTAAGAGGTCTGTTCTTCATCATGCTCGCTCTATCTGCGTTCATCTCTCTCATCTATCCTCTTCTCCCTTTCTCTCCTTGTTTCCCTTCTCATCTTCCAGTCTTCTGAAAAAAAATGTCTTGGGCTGCCTCTGCTTATCTCCCTTCTCGTCGTTCGCGCTCTCGCTCTCCTCACAGAGCCCCGTACTCTGCCAGGCCCCCGTACCTGGACCATCATGGTCCAGACCCTTACCGAGGCGACTGGGACTCGTGGGACAGGGAAAGGACATATGCAATGGAAAGGGACCGTGCAATGTACGATTATGGTCGCCGGGGTCGTAGTCGGAGTCCAGACGATGGTGCGTCATGCTTAAATGACGTCGCAGAACTGTGGGCAGACCCTATTTAACATAGGAGTTCGCAAGCGTCGACGTTCCACATCACCCTACGAACGCGACGCCAGGCCCAGATACGATGAATATGGTAGGACCTGCGGTTATTGTGTTCCGAAAAGCATTATTGATCTAAAAATGTAACCTAGATTCCAGAGGCCCTGGATACAAGTCGCCAAGGCGTTCTTCGTACCACCACCCTCCCTCGCGTCGCGCACCTCCAGACCCGCATACGCTTGACTATCCAGCGTCCCTCAAACAATTCGCCGAGTGGTTCCGGTACTATTATCCGCAGGCTGCTGCGGAAGAAGACAGCTCCGATAAGGCTGCTCAGCAGCAAGCTGGTGACGGATCGAAGCCCCGAAATGGCATCAAATTACGATGGGAGAAATACAAGAAATCATTTGCTGCACAGCAAGTGCGCTAGTTTCTTTTGTTGTCCAGATACAGTAATTGACGCCGTGTGTTGATTTTAGTTGCAAACGATGTTCGATCACCATCGAAAATCGCCTTGGTTCGCTGAAAAGTACGACCCTTCGGCCCAGTACGCGTACCTACGCAAACGGGTTCGGAAGGAGGGTTGGAGGGGTCGATTGAATACCTTTTTAGAGAATCTTGATGCTGGCATGTTTGATCTCCAATCCGGCAGCCTTTACCAGCCGTCTTCTCCTGCGAAGCAGTCAGTAACTCTAAAGAAAGAAGAAAAGGACGAACAGGAAGCGCTCCCTGACAACGATGGTCTGGCACCCGTCGATGAATCAATGAAGGTTGATGAGGACGTTGTTGGGGAGGTTGAGGATGAAGGTGACAAGCTTGATGCGAATGGCAAAGGCATTGAGAACGGGAAAAGGGACAATCGCGATAGAGGTGAAGAGGTTTCTGTGGCCCCGGAGGGTCATCAGGTTATGATTCGCACAATTCCGCCAGACATTGGGCGTGTGAAACTCGAAACGGTCGGCATATACATCCTCTACTAGCTCGTGAACTATGTCTTACCAGGTTGCGGCAGGCTCTTGACACTATCCCTGGCTTCATCTACCTTGCTTTGGGAGATCCTCTTCAGAAGCGCAATTTTTACCGTGCAGGCTGGTTAAAGTATCACGACGATGCCGATATCAATGTTGTCATGTCAGAGCTGAGCGAACGAAAGGCGAGTCCGTTGTGTCTCTCTAATGACGTGGTTCTTATCTCGTTTCATCCATAGATTGATGGCTTCAAACTGCACATCCTCCACAACAAACAGCCTTTCAAAAACCGCATTCGCTATGCACCAGGAAGTGGCAAGTCGTCCGGACATCCTCGAGAAAGATCTGGAAAGGGCACGGGTTTTACTCGTCCGCCTCGAGGCAGAGTACCATGCTCTTCGAAGGATTCGCATCCTGTCCCGTGAGGAAGTTGCTACTCTTCCGGAAGGTCCGTTGCAAGAGGACATTGTGACATTGGCTGAGGGTGAGGAGGATCGCGATGATCCCGAGCCTCCCAAAAGCGCACTTTCGGCGATTGAGCAACGGATCGAGAAAGTCTTTGCGGAGGCAGCGCAAGATGGTCTTGATGAAGACGATCTGAAAATTCGCAAGGTGAGACCCGTCGCGCATTTCGCGTACCCGCCACCAGCCACTGAGTCAATGGGCAAAGATCACTTTGTCACTCGATTTAGTGTTAGCGGCGTTGCGCAATGCCTTCCACACATGCTACTACTGTGCTGTGACCACCGATCATCAGGAGGAGCTGCAACGCAAGTGTATACAGCATCTGAGGAAACCGATATCAAAAGCCTCCTACGATGAGTATAAAGCCAAGATGGCAGAGAGTTCTGTGAAAATCAAGGAAGAACCTGCCATGCAGGAGGATGGTGACCTAAAGGTTAAGGAGGAAAATTCTCCTGAAGATCGTGGTCGGGACACGGCAACCAAGGAGGAGGATTCGCGCGAATGGAAGAAGAGTGGTACGTTTCCCCAGCTTTCTGATTGCCACTATCCTTAACCGAGAGTAGAAGATCGCTGGATCGAGTGGCTAGATTCTAAACTCGCTTTACTACTTGAGCGGGATTCCGTCGACCCTCATGCCTACGGGGGGAAGTCTTATGACGAGTGAGCTATTTGCGCCATGCTTTACCCTGCGATTCCAACCCTATACCCAGGGAATTAGCCAAGGTTGCCGAGCCTTACATAAAGCAGGAAGATGAAGGCAAATTTCGCTGCAAAACTTGTCAGAAGCTTTTCAAAGCGACATCTTTCGTGGAAAAACACATCGCGAACAAGCATCCGGAGCTTGTGAAACCGCTTGACGACGTCAGTGCCTCAAGGATTCAATGCTGTTCCTTACTGACGTATTTCTCCAGCTGCCGTACTTCAATAATTTTGCTCTCGATCCTCATCACATCCAACCATACAGTCATCTACCCCAAACTGGAGGTGTTGGTCAACAAGCACCACCTCAGGCCTACGGTCTACTAGGACCACCTCCGATCCCACCCGCCGACTACATGCGGGGGGCTAATGGGGGTGTTTTCTATCCTACACCGTACCCACCCGGGGGTTTCCCACCTCCCATGAACATTCCTCAGCATTGGGACCCTTACGCTTACGCGCATGTGCCGAATATATCACTCGCGCCGCGCCGCGACGATGGTACCTCTGTGCGCCGACTAAGTGAGCGTATCAGTGGATATGCACCGGGATTGGACTACCCAACCGAGTTGCCAACGACGATACCGGCTTCTGCGGGGCTGCCAGCCAAGCCCCCAGTCAGTATGGACCAACCGTTGAGTGACGAACCTCGCATCCGCAGGGCGCCCAGCAATCGTAGGAACACGCGCAGTGGTGAGCCCGGGGGACCTCCTCCCCCTCCTCCACCGGATGCGAAAGAGGACCCGCGGGCCGCAATTGGCAAGAAAGTCAGCTATCACGACATGGACTTGGTAGCTGAGGGTGACGTCGAGTTGCAGTACTGAACGTTTCGGTATGCATGCCTCATTGCACAAAGCAGACCACCTTCGTCGAATTGGCTCACCACTCAATTCCCGTCTCTTTGCGACCCGTCGTCTGGTTCGCTTGGTTTTCTTTACACTTCACCATTCTTTACATACATTGTTATTCGTAACGCAGTGTCTTTCTTACTCACAGCCACGACTCTTTCAACCTCAATTCCCCTGTGTATTAGGGGCCCAGCCCAGATATCCGCGCACATGATGGCGAAGTACAGTAAGGGTTTAACAGAATCTCGTTAATCTGTCACCTGTGATATACTAGTGCGTAAAATTCAAGACTTCGAGTGTTGTTCCGTGAATGAAACATGTGGGGTTGCGAGCCTGAGTCTCTGTGGATCTCGGGGGTCTTAAACTTGAACTCGAACGCACCATGTGGTTGGGTACACAAGGACGGGACGCACCGGCTAACATACGGAGACACCACCGATCCCCTAAGAGGGCATCCCCTCGAGGAAATTAAGAACGCGGCGTGATCGCATTAACCAGAAACACCGAGCATAGCGTCACACACCCAGTAAACATAAACCAGTAAATCAACCCCCACCCCCCCCCCCCCCCGAGGACACATGAACCAGGGACGCGTTGCCTCAAGGACCCCAGCAGGAGATCAACGACGAGAGCGCTACGGACAAAAACACCACTAACTCAGTCACAAACACATGGGAAAGATCCTATCGAAGAAACACTGTGGACTTCCGTTGACAACAGATGAACTGGATATATATCGAAGAACTCGTGGTAGAGATAACTGCGGGGTTGCAGAACAACCTGGAATTTGTGTCCCACACTATTCCACTATTGGAGTGTGCGTGAAAGCGCGTTTATCCTTCCATTTGCCTCGCAGCCCACACCAGCGCAATGGATAGAATCATTAGGTGTGGTTACTAGTACTGTATATCCTGCTGTCTAATACATCGCTTTTCCAAAACAAAAAGTCTCAGCGAATCTACTACTGTAATCGTGTCAGTCCTGTGAATGGGCTTCTTTCCATGCCTTCCCACGGGCACACTGTGTCGGTGACAAGTGTCAACAGTACATTCCCTCTTCTCTTCTCCGATGTGAAGGGAAAATGTCTCTTAAAGTTGGGTTTACAATTAGCGATATGAAATGCCGATATAGAATGAAATCAACGCGCCCGGTGTGCGGCCAACAAGTTTGGCTCGACTGCTCGCACGAAACCGGCCCAACTATGCGTGGAACGTAGACTGCGCTGTATCCGTGCCCTCTTTACGTTCACTCCGACAGCATATTTCATCCAACAGGGTCGACCATATCACATAGGCAATGACATAACAAACGTCAACTCGCAAAGTGCCGGATGAAGTCATCGTGCAAGCCTTGAGGCAGTACTTGAGGTACTCCGAGGTACAGCCTATCACGCATGGCGCAGCGGAGGAACTCAAAATGGTATGAAGGCCTGGTCAATGAAAGTGACTTCCGTGTCCATCGGGGATGGGCATTGAGGGGTCATTGGCTATCCGGGAAATCGTTCAGAGTGACGGAGGTGTCGTATGAAGACAAGAGCGGGCTGGCTATGACTTGAGCATCCAAGGGGCCGTCTGGTTCATTTAGACGCACGGAATTTCCTCTGTCCCCTCGTTAATGCCATGAACTTCACCATCATACGTTGCAAGGGGCATAGGGCATTCGTGACAGAACCCTCGAAAGTTGTTAGAGGGGCCGGCCCCCTTTCGAGGTGTGCGCGAAACACCTATTTACGGTTTTGAAGCACCGACTGGAATGAAGGTGAAGAGGGGAAGAGTGTCTTCCGCGGCGAGGAAGACATGCTGGAATGTAGCGAGAACTTGGACTTGGGCGCAAGAGTTCTCCGTTCTCTCAGAGATAGCTTGGCGTCTAGCGAAGAAGCTGGAGTTGAATGGCATCCATCCTCTTCACGTCCGGTTCCAGTGCGGAAGCCACATCGTACAAGGCCGAACTTGGGCCGACCTTTCTCAGCCGTTGCCTAGGGGTCTGCCAAGTGCAGTGACCGTTTGCAGTGAACGTTGTGGGGTGCGCAATACCCTGTTTGTGATGAGTCTCGATAGTGACGGTGGTCACCGTTATGACGACGTTTGACTGGTTGTGCCAGTAGGACACCTGCAAGCCTATGTGCCGTGAACCTACCAGATGACAAAAATATTAGAGTATCTATCGTTGTGATCCGCGGATGTACTGTATCGGCGCCGAGGCACTTGAATTCAGATATAGACATGGGGGTCATACTCTGACTCCGAACGATAGAAGAGTCCTTCAGAGCTGTTGGGCAGGGGGCAGGCAGATGGTGAACCAAGTGAGCGAGTGAGATCTGTGAGTTGTGAGAGTGAGTGAGAGATTGATAAGGACCAAGTGACGGCCCGAGTAGTGTGCGCAGTTCCGGTTTGGTGGCAACCGCTCACTGGTTCCGCGTCCAGCTCTCGCTCTCAGCTCTTAGGGTTCATCACCGTGACTCACGGGGAGGGCCTATATCGACCTTCGCTGACGGGGGAACCTTTCAATTTGGCCCGATATAGGCACCTTACCATCGCTGGGTATCTCCTCGTACCGTTTCAATCCCGGCGGGTCTGCCCAGCAACCACAGTATCTCTTCAGCCGTCACCCTTCCATGTCTAACGCCCCACGACTTCCCACTGTACGTCTGCCGGCAGCAATCGCTGGTGCTGGTAGCGAGCCCTCTCTCCAAGATTCTCTCGTCCTTGAGCTTCCTCACTCTGGTAAATTCGGTTTCGCGTGGCCCACGGACACCGGACCCGCCCCGTCTCTTCCATCCTTGGCCGATCGTCACGCCTCCCTCAGTTCATCGGATGCAGACTCGGTCCCCTCCGAGCATGAACCAGACACAGAAGCGAATACGGGATTTGAGAGGTTCAAGACCAGGCGATGGAGCACCGGAGCCGGAAGGAAGGGGCATGGCGAGGAATCGGAAGAATCCGACTTCACTACACCCACCAACCGACTCAACTTGGAGCACAATCCATTAGACCACGCTTCTCCTCCCCTCCATCGACTATCGCGCGCTTTCTCTGTGCCGTTACCGTCCCAAATTGGCCATCTAAAGAACCCTAAGCGATCGCCACTACCATCATCGCCTGGTTTCACGACCCCCACTGTACTGCCGGCCCCCGACACGGTACATTTCCACGAATTATCACTGGAACTAGCGGATTCCTGTTCAGATGGTCATACAGACTCTTCTCCGGTTGTCGCCTCCGCAGATTTTTGACCCCGCGAAGGAGCAGTTCTCCGCCTGTGCTTTACCTATTCCCTACCCCTTCCGTTTCGGCATTGTTCACTGTCATGAAGAATCTTAATTTCATGTCCGCCAATATGGTTGCTTTCAGTACACCCCTTTCCTCGCTGTCGTGCGACCCACCTCATAGAACTGACAGTGGGAGTTCTTGTGATCCCACAATTTCGAACACACCTTTTCAAGCACCCCAAGCCCAGGTGCACGACTTTGATATCGGCGAAACCTTACAGAGTGTTGGTGATGCCCTCAGCGGGATGGCCGCCGACGTCTCAGTTGAGCTTGTTCTGTTCCACGGGGATGTTGGGATGAAACATATCGCGGTGAAGGGTGATGAGATCGGGATCTCTTATACGTTGTCACACGTTAGTTAATACTCCTGAGACTTGCTTTCTGTCCTTATTCTCCACGCAGATTGTCCGTCAAATCCTTGCGACGGCCCACTTCGGTGACTCCGTCCAAATTGGTCTCTACTTAGTTGCCCCCGTCGTTGGATCTCCGGAGTCAGGGGACCCTTCCGTCTTCGAGGTCCCACTGGATGCTACAGAGCCTGCCGACACGACCTCCCCACCTAATCCTGACTTGCCGTTGCGGTGCACCTTTCAGATCACACACTCGTTTGTGCAACATATTGCAGGGGCTTCCCAATCCCCTGGAACCTCTGCGCGCACGAAACCGTCCGTAGATTCTCCCATTCTCCGCCGACTTGTACACCATACCAAAGCCTCGTTTACATGTGAGCCAACGGACACAGCGTTCGCCTGCAAGCTGTCCATGACCCTTGAACGTGGTTCCCCTGCTGTCGTCAACCCGGCCATCATTCTATCCGATAACGATCCAATTCTTCTGGCGTTCCCAGACTTCAAACTATCTGGCGAACCCACTTTGGAGGATCTCTCCCAGTTTGTGGGCACGTTGAAGGGGAAAAAGGTGTCGTTGTACGCAAACGCAAGCGGGATTTTTGCGCAGCACCTTACGAGCTACTTGGCCTCGTGGGGGCTCGACGTTAGCCATGCATCATCTGATTCGGATACTGAAGGTTCTCCTATTCGAGAGGTTGCGACACCCCCTTCCGTTGAGTACCCTCCCACACTAGGTGAAACTTTCAATATTGGTCCCATTCTCCAGACACTGCCCGAGCAGGATTCGCCACAGCCGGCTCCTCTCACTGCCAAGGCGCAGAATCAGTCACTGTCATTCATTTTGATCGACGATGATATTTCAGTACTTCGGGAGCGCCTCCGAAAATCGCGGGCCGAGTTATTGCAACCATTTCAGCTTTCACGCAAGCGGCCAAACCTCGCCGCGAACCACCGGCCAAGGTCTTCTCCCCAGGTTACTCGCGCCATTGGACACTCTACTCCCACACCGTCGGCGAGAAGTGCTTCTGTCATCCTCCACTTTACTAGTCTAGCCAACTTCAAACTAGTGAAGGGAGTCCTGCAATCCGTGCTTGGACCAAGCACCGGTACCCCTAACCGCTTGCCTGAGGTCATTGTCATCCCCAAACCAGCCGGCCCGCGCCGTGTACTTACAGCACTACACACGGCCGCCACTAAGCCGATAGTGGATCCCTTCTTCTCTCCGATAGCGACGTCGCCGATGAGCCCTGGGCTGTATCCTACAGCTTCATACTTCCCCCAAAATTCCAGCCCCAAGTCGCCGATGACCCGGCCATCCAGCAGTCCACGTGGTTTTTCATACCAGTCATTGCGTTCTCCAAGGGCTTCTGTTGAACTGTTCGACACCTCTGGCCTACCACCATCTCCGCTCGGGTTGTCCGAGGGGATGGACTACTTTTCCGAGGCTGCGGAGAAACTTGGTTCATCCCCGTCCTCTGGACTGGTAATACAAAGTCCAAACGGGCAACCCGCAGGTATTTTCTTCCACCCACCGCGCTCTCGCAGCTCCCGGCCAAGCTCGCAGAGTGTGAGTGTTGACAATAGTCAAGTCTATTCACGGGGCAACCGAAGACATTCTGATTCGGCCGAGCGGACGCGCCAGGCCGGTGGTGTCACTTTTCTGAATTTGCCCGGCCCGATGCAACAGAGACTTCGTAGCCCACCACATGTCCCCCTTGACTCTGTCCGTTCGGGTGCCTCCACCCCCCTAAATGCAGGCCCTGACGAGGCACCCGGGGTGTCTCCGACGGGTCACATCGGAACTTCTGCCGGTAGTGCGTCAGGTGGCAAAGAGGAGGGCCACCACAGTCGAGGCCTTGCGCAAGACAACTTCGCCACCACCTCCACGACCGTCATCCACGAGTGCAATAGTACCATCAACAAGGCGAGCCTCGGGGCCGCGTCGCTCACAGTTCGAGAATACGTCGTCCTCTCCTATGAGGAAAGTGAAGGCGTCAGAACCAAGCATTGTCCCACCAATTAGCGTTCTCATCGTTGAAGGTTTGTAATCACTCTGCATTTCGGCGACTAATACTGAGGGTCTCGCAGACAACCCGATCAATCAGACGCTTCTTTCTACTTTCATGAGAAAGAAGAAGATAAAGTACGATGTGGCCAAGAACGGTGAGGAGGCTGTAGAAAAATGGAGCAGCGGGAGATTCCATCTTATCTTGGTGGGTTCGGCCCTGCACCCGAATCGTATTTTCTCACGGATGGACTCACTTTGGTAGATGGATATTCAAATGCCTGTCATGGACGGCATCTCCGCGACCAAAGAGATCCGTCGATTGGAGAAGCTGAACAACTCGCAGGGCTACCCGGGAACTCCTCAGACGGAAGGTCAGCGCACTCCGTCGGACGTTTCGAATGATTCTCGCATGTCGTCAACCCCCTTCCGCTCCTCTGTCATTATTGTCGCCTTGACCGCGTCATCATTACAATCTGACAGGGTGGCAGCGCTAGCGGCTGGTTGCAACGATTTTCTGACAAAGCCTGTATCACTGGACTGGCTCAACAGCAAAATCATCGAGTGGGGCTCTATCAAGGCGTTGCAGATGTTTGCGGACAACAGGCCAGACTTTATAAAGTCAGTGTCTGCTGGCCAGACTGTGCAGGCCCAGAACATTGCGCGCAGGTTGCACATGCCTGAAGGGAGGGTCTCTCCCTCTCCTAGTCGGCCCCTGTCGCAACCAGCGGTCCCCGGAACGTTTTCTGCGACAGGGCCTGTGTCATCACCGTCTGGTTCGGATGACCGGACGCCGGGTGGCAGGTCTACTACACCTTCAGTCGTGTCCAGGTCGCTCTGTCCTATTCAGGAGTCTTCTATCGGAACGTCGGAGTGGAACATCAGTTAGTCTCCCGTTTTCGCACTTGACACATTTCATAACCGATCACTTTGTTCATTTCAGCGCCTGCGAAAGCAAAAGGTGATGATTTCCGTCATCACACTTCCATTTCTCTTTTCGACTGATAGGAAGTGGATAGGGCCCGTAATATCTGTGGACACGTTACGTCCCACCTGGCGCCACCGGTAAGGTTTTGTCATACTGAAACCCTGAAACTGGGCTCACACGGACCGGTCCCTGTGATGTTACAGAAGTCTCTTCAGACTCAGCTGGACCATCAGAGGAGGGCGTATCACGACGGTCCGAGGATGAAGTACGTTCAAGCGAATTAGCTGAACAATGAAGGTATTGGGCGATCTTCGGAATAGTATCATCCTGGCTCTCGCTGTGGTATCTGGAGGTCGCCGGGTTTGTTTGGGAGAGGGATAGTTAGCTGGGCATATACAGGGTATATATATTGTCGGAATTACGGATTGGATTACGTTTTTGTGTTTTGTGTTTGTGTCACCGTTGTGACCGGCTTCGGTGGTCGCTGTATGCTAGCGGATCTCTGGTCGAACGAAAACGAAAGCTCAGCGCGGGTTGGGTCCAGGGCGGCCAATCGGTTACCACAAGAGGCGCGCCCGATAACCGCAGTCGTATATCACCTGCATGCCCTTACGGAGTGAGGCGATGCAGCACGTTGAGACCACGCTGAGTTGGAGCGCCGTGTGCTGCCTGACTGTATGTTTTTTTCTATAAAAGAGCGGAGGTGAACTCTTATTTTAAAGTCAGCGGAAAGTGTGGGAGTCCCCCTTTTACCTACCTCGCCTTGTCCCCGCTTTCCCTTGCCCCCCTCCCTTTGCCCTCCCCTTCCTTTATAAGTCCTGGCCTCACTCACTCTGCTTCAGCGATGAATGGGTCAGTGCACGACGCCCATAAGCGTACATCCATAAACGAGCTTCCTCAATCCCGTCACCTCTTCTGCAATCGACCATGGACTACCCCATCAACCACCATCCTATTCGAACGGGCATTATCCACAGAACGCAACATATACACATCCACCCATGCCCCCACCACCTCATCATAGAGCCCCGAATGGCACAGCTTACAAACTCAACCCTGCAAGTTGGGATGGAGCTGATCACGACAGGCAGAGGATAGATCACATGTCCGCCGCCCAACGAGGTTACGTGCCGGGGCCTGTGCCGCCCCCAGGCGCGTACCCGGAATTTCATCCCCACGTTCCCCGAACTCACGAGGACGAGCTTTCCGAACCCTCCGTTTGGTCAAGCCCTCCCGCGCGCCTTGAACCCGGTTACGGCTCACCTTCATACTCTGAACCAACTTGTAAGTATCTTTTATGGCCGCACAGACTCCTATCAACCGTTTTTTCGCCACCAGCGATGCCTAACGACACCTCGACTACCGCGACTTCTTCGCCTTATCCTTCCAGACCCGAATCTGCCACGTATCCCCGTCCCGATCTTGCACATATAGCTTATTCACCGCGGCCTCCACAAGCCCCGGCAGGTGAGGAAGCGCCCATATCTTGTTTACTTTCACATCTCACTTTTTTGCGACTTCCATCAGGCGCATGGTCACACCATGGCCGCTCTCCTGCAGGTATCCCTACAGCCCGCGGGATTATGGATCATCCTCCCACACAGCACCCACACCTCCACAACCCAGCTTACTTACCACATCCAGCTTACTACTCTCCAATACCCCACCCGGGCATGGTTTATTCGTACTTTGCGCCGCATCCGTACCCTCCCCCGGCTCCGTCCTCTTCGCCACCTGACACTTCATCTCGCAAACGCGCTGCAGCTGATGAACCGCAAACTTCTAGGAGCAAGAGGAAACGGTCGAATGCGAGGGATGCTGTCGAAAGTAAGTCCAATGTTGTTCGATGGCGGATGTACAGGGTTTCATCGTATCGCAGCGAATGGGTCACGTCGCGGCTACAATGCAAACAAGCGGAGTCAAGCCGCACAGATTGCTGCACAGAATGGTATGCGATTCCTAGTGTATGATGTCTTCGTTTGATTTACCTTTCTGCACAGCACAATTGCAAGCTTATACGCCTGGGACAGGCTCGAATGCCAATGATAGCAGGCAATCAGGTTCAGATCGTGGGCGCTTGATATGATCCTATTGTAGCCTTATCTAATTTACATCACACAGGTGCCGCCCGGACAGGTAATGAAGCTTCGGCGGGGTCGGGGGGAACCGAGGGGACTGGCCCCCTGCACCCAGAGCTCCAGTTTGCTCGGTGTATGTCGAATCGGTACAAAACGGAAAGCTTCCCGCGGTGTGTGTCATGTACGCGCCGCTGGGCTGGAGACACGTGTCGTTTCCAAGGGATTCGCTTTTTCCTCAAAGATGAGAAGCAGAACATTGTTGGGGTTAGCTTTGTCGAGAATCAAAAAGCAGACTCGCCAAGCATGAAATTCCCGACACGGTGGAACCGACCACTCGACACTGTATTCATCAAGGAGATCAAGGTACGAATTGCCTCAGTCTCGCACGAAGCTATAGGCGTTAATCGATCATCTGTAGCTCACGGTTGCGCGTGCACTTCTTCCGACGTTGAAAGAAGAACAAGAGCATCTCCGCAAACCAGAAATCATACGAAGACCACGGGATAGCGACGTACGTGCGACTTGCGGTACGGCACTCCTCCCATTCCAGTTGCCATCGCGGTCTGATACTTCCAGATACGTGCATGACATCAATTTTTTCCTCATCGTGGATGTGTCGGCTCTGTGGACGCGAGGCGTGCGCGGAATGTTTCGCGAAAGTGCGCGAACTAACGCAGTACCGACCCGGCGCGAGCGACAGCGAGATCGCGGCGCTCCAAGCGAAACGAGAGTCGCATGCTCACACGAATCCTTTTTTTCTCTCCTGCACGCGTCGAAATGAGCACCAATATTCGGACTTTTCGCCCATGTCTCGATTCGATAAGACTGAGTTGGAAGATGTCATCGAGAGCATGGAAAAGTTGCTTCAGGAGGAGGCGACCGTCTCTGCTACGGAGCCTGCTGCGGAGCCATCTGTTTTGCCCTCAGATGGAGCCGCAGGAGTGCGCCCCCCTGTTGCTGACAATCAAAGTACCTTCCCCAGCAGTGACATCACCGTCAACTGGTGTATCCGGCGTATCCGGGCCACCAGCTGTCTCTGTACGTGTTAAGCGTGCTAGCTGTTTCCTCAGGACATTCTGACCAAAATATTCTACATACACACAGGATGTCTCTCCAGTGGCTGTGGTGAAGGCGTGTGGAGGGTCACTCGCTGGTCCTGCGACGTCGTCGGCACTTCCATTGGAGGAGGCACAGAAGTGGCACTGCGTCAAACGAATGTGTAACAATGGTGGACCCATCAGGAATTCCGTCTCATACGACAAGTACCTATACGACAAGCGAGCTGACAGACACAGAGTTCCGACGAGTGTGGTCACAAGGTGCGCCATTGATGGTGACAGGTTTGGGGGACAAGTTCGGTGGTCGATGGCGAGCGGAGCACTTCCGTGAGAAGCACGGGTCGCAAACATGCTCAATCGTAGAGTGTCAGACAGACGCAAGCAAGCGGGTGACCCTTGGGGAGTTTTTTGGGTATTTTGGCAAGTACGAGGGCCGGACGGATGTATGGAAGTTAAAGGACTGGCCAACGAGTTCGGATTTCAAGACAGCTCTACCAGACCTGTTCGAAGAGTTCCAGAAGGGGGTACCGATGCCCAATTACAGTCGAAAGGACGGGGTACTAAACATTGCGTCGCACTTTCCATCGAATACGGTCATGCCTGATCTTGGTAGGTGGTAAATGTGGTCATGGTATTATCTTGTTGATCTGTTTGGTCACAGGCCCAAGGATGTACATTGCTCTGGCGACGACTGATGAAGAGGGTTCAAAGGGCTCGACGCGGCTTCACATGGACATGGCCGACGGTGTTAACATCATGGTACATGCCGAGCCACGGGCGGATGGTTCTCCGGGTGTAGCCGCATGGGACCTGTTCCGTACAGAAGATGCAGACCGACTGCGGAAATTCCTCAAACGGCGATTCGGAGTCAACGGGCAGCATGACCCCATCTTATCACAGCAGTACTACTTGGACGCAGCGTTACGGAAGGAGTTATTTGACGACTACGGGATCAAGAGCCATCGCGTGTACCAACGACCCGGGGATGCATTGTTTATCCCAGCAGGGTGTGCACATCAGGTGGGTATTCGCCGTGTTCTCTGCGGAGATAACAACCGAGACGATTATTTTTGCTTTAGGTCGCGAATTTGGCAGATTCGATCAAGGTTTCTGTCGACTTTGTCAGCTCGAACAATATCGCACGGTGTGAAAAGTTGACGGGTGAATTTCGGGAGCAGAATCAGAGTATGGTTTGGAAAGAAGACAGTCTACAGCTTCGTACTATGATGTGGTTTGCTTGGTTGTCGTGTACACGGCAGGAGGAGGAGATCGAGGATTGAGATTTGTGATGGAATATATAATATGTTATGATGACGTCATAGGAGCCGTGTACGGACATTTAGCGTTGCTCTTGACGGCCATGCCAAAGCCGACTTTACTGCAAACGTTGCTCGGTCGACCTTCTCAGACGTATTCCTTCCCACCGGAAAGGGAATACTATTCGGCTAGAGATCACCTCGCCCGTGCAGCGACCGCCAACTTAGTTCGCGATATTCCCTCCCCTGTTATCGACCAAACTCAGAATGTCTCGTCCAATAGCCACCCGCTCTCTATTTTCTCTGACTCGGACGACTCGGACGATGACACTTTTCACACTCCTTTCTCTTCTCCACCCATCTCCATGCTCATCGACACCCCCCTCTCTCTCGTCCCCAGTGACCCCTCCCCCCCTCACTCCAGAGACGACAAATCCTCCTCTTCTTCTGCCTCGTCCTCCTCGTCCCACTCTGCCTCGTGCTCCACCTCACCTACCTCGGACGAGCTCCACGCTGCCTTGACCGCACTCTCAAAACGGGCCGCAGCTCCGTCACGCTCAGAACGCGTCTCTCCTGCCTCAAAGTCGTACACTTATACAGACGAGGATTGGGCGAAGGAAGTACGCTGGCTCACCCAGCCTGCCATGAATCGCCGTGCAAGCCTGAACCTCGCCCAGTTGGCACCGAATCAACCGAAACCCCGTCCACGCCCACGAACCGTCGTCAGCCGTCCTACTACAAGCCGTCGCATGACTGCCCTGCTCGAAGAGGACGAAGACGCGACGGACGACCTCCGTGCTTCTCCACCCCCTCGCACGTCCACTTCCGCACCCCTCACGCATAGCAACCACCATCTTACGAGCAGCTCCCATGATCTCCGTCCCGCTTCTCAAGTGTCCCACGCGCGTACTACCCTCTCTCTCCCCTCCCGTACCGTAGACCTCCCCCAGATCCCCACGGCTTTTGATCCTCCCCCAGCTCCAGGCTATACGACCCTCACATTACCCCGCGCCACATACCGCCCGCAAGACCCATGGCGAGCCCTTGCTAGCGGTCGCATTGATTTGCCGCGTGATGGCCGTGCGCAGCACACTATGGTCTCAATAGAGGTCGTCCGCGGAGCTGCGTCAGCATCTTTTCTCCGTACCGGCTTACGTCGGCGTACTTCTGGACCGCGGATGCCCAAGAAACGTGATCTCGCAGGCGCCCTTGCTCTGACTTCTCACAGACCGCCGCCGTCATTCGTTCCAAATTCACACGTGCTAGTTCAGGTTCACGCAGTTGGTCTGGAGGGGCTGGACAGGCAGATCGTCTCGGACAAGCTCGGGGCTAACCTGACCATCGGGAAGGGTGCAACTGGGTTTGTTCCCGGACGCGGAGTCTTGGGCCGGGTCGTAGAGTGTGGACTGGAAGTCTCCAGTGATATTTTAAGAAAGGGAGAGTGGGTAATCGGCTTACTTGATGCGAAGAAGGTCCGTCGCCACCGGGGATTTTTCGTTGCATCGAACATTCCGTTATATTGACGGCGATGTTCACACAGTGCGGCGCTCTCTCAGAATTTGTGCTCCTTAACCGACATCATCTGCACCGTGCCCCGCAGCCTACCGTCCCCATATCCGCCATCATTCATCCTCAAAGCGCTGAGGCGCCTTCGTTCTCCCTCGAGTCTCTCGCCCTTCTTCCGCTTCTCGGGGTCCCAGCCTACCGTGCCATTCAAAGCTATGCCGCGACCAAGTCTTCCTTATCGTCAAGTAGTGGAACGGCCCTAGTGCTTCGAGGCCAAGATGGTGTCGGCGGACTTGCCACATTGATGCTACGTGCTATCGGTGTAAACGTCATCGTCCAGGTTGAGCCTTCCATCGTTGGCCTTGATGCTTCTGCCACCGCCACCTCCGAACCCTTTATGCTATTCTCCCCATCTGACGACAAGGCGCTCGGAACTAGCATTCCACGAAGGTTACAAGAGGTGTGTGCCCGCCTGCGGGCATGGGGCGTCGAGGGCATTTGCGTTGGTGCGCCGCGGGATGTGCTCCACAGTCTCGACGCCGACGTCGACTTTGTGCTCGATACGGTCGGCGGGCGCGAGATCTGGGACGCCGCTCACACGCTCCTCGCGCGCGGCACCCCATCACGTGGCCCTGCGCAGTTCACGACCATCGTCGGCGATGCCGGCTCTGGAAAAGCAGTGCCCACCACACAGGACCACTGGCGCGCAGGTGTGCGCAGCCTCAAGCGCGCCATGACGGTCAGGCAGCAATCCCCCAGGAGGAGCAGCCCGTCGTCTAGCATACTGGGCACGACGATGACGCACACGGCGGCGAGCACGCGGACGGTCGGCTATGCGTGGGTGTCGTGCATCGCGGACGTCGACTTTGAGGGCGGAGACGTGCGCGACGCTTTGGCTGCGCTGTTGGAAATGCCCGCGCTGCAGCACCCGCCGCTGGAAGCGCTGATGGGCCTCGGGGGCGAGTATGGTGCGGGGCGTGTGTTGTCGTTCGAGCGGGCGCCAGAGGCGTTTGGAGGCGCAATGCTCGAAGGCGGCGGCACGGCCGTTATTCGCGTCGTCTTGTGACCCCCCCTCCCCCTCCCTTTTTTTCTGTGTGCCACACGGCATGGACGTTGTCTTTTCTCTCTGCCTCTACTTTGTCTCAACCTTGGTCGAATCATGATCGTCCCTGCAGTAATTCGTCGGCCTTTCCCCCCAACCCCATAGACACCACTTGCCTCATCATTTTGTTTCTTTATTAAACCACGTTGTATCCACACACACGCCGCGTTTCCCCGACGGATATTATCATCTCCCGCTGCCCAACCACGTACTGTAGTGATCATCATTTTTACTCTTCACGAGCTTCTGCTACCCCCAGACGGACTCCGCTTTGCGTTAATTATTCTTCCGGCTTCGGAGCCCTCGCTATTTTCGGCTACGTCTTTGTTATCGTTCGGACATTCGAAGCATAAACACGTTTGTATGTATCCAGCAGCACACAAACAAGAAAAGGCTCAAATCGCTTTTTTTTTTTTTTGTATCGGAGAAGTGTTTTAAAAAAATTTACTAAAGTCGTACGCCCCCTCCTCGGATGCAGCCGCTCCAGCCTGGCTCTTCCGTTTTTGAACCGCGGTCGGCGCGTTCGCAGCAGGTTTGATAGGGCCCGATCTTCGGACGGTGCTCTGCGCAGCAGCAGGCGGTGCACGCGCAAGGGCGATCTTTGATTTTTTGGAGCCGTTCTTTTTAGACGTAGGCCCCGTGGTCAGCTTCTCGTCCGCAGCGGTCACGATGCTGGCTGCTGCTCTTGCGGAGACGATTTTTGCGGATGCTGGTGCTTGTCGCAGCGCACTGCGGCCCTTCGACGAGGTCTTGGCGGCCCCATTGAGAGACGCCACTGTCGCGGCAAAGGCGACTTTTTTGGTCGGCCGCGCAGGGTCCACGGGCCGCTTTGTTGATGGTGGGAGCTTGCGCTTTCGAGCGGGGGAAGAGCGTGCGGTGGTGGTGGCGCCATCGTCTTCATTTCCGTCCCCGTCGTCCACATGCCAAGTGTCATCTGCTTCGATGGCGTCGGGGTCGTCATCGCTACCGTCACCACCGCCGTCGCCGTCTTCTTCATCTCGAACAGACGCCTGTGCGTCCGATTCGGCATTTTCGTCCCCGTCGCTGGCCAGACCGGAATCTGACGCTTCCATTTCCCCGTCCTCGTCGCTCTCGCTTCCGGCAGCAGCAGCAGCAGCAGAGGAGCCGAACCATGGTGCCTCAAAGGCGAGCGCACGCTCGTCGACCTGTCCGGAGGACAGCCTGACGACGTCGCGCGACCGGCGCAGCTCCTTGCGCGGCACGAGTCTCTCCAGAAGCGCGTCGTCGTCCGCATATATCGTGGCTACGGTCGGGTCTCCGTCCGCCTGCTGTGCAATTATTGGAGGGGGCACGGCGTACCGCGGGAGTTTGCCCGTCGACCAGTCACGCAGGACAAGACGCGCTGCACCCACGAGGTCCGGGTCACCCCCCTAAAAAAATGAATGATTCTCAGTTTTATCCCTCCGGGACGATTGCCCACTTTTTTTCTACCTACCTTTTTAACGAGCGCGTTGGCGCGGGCGACGCCCATGAGAAAAGCGTCTGCGTCGCCCCTGGCGAAGGCAGGGAGGCAGTAGTGCACCATGAGGTCCTCCGTCTCAGCGCGAGAGACGATGTACGACACCGCAGGGATAGGGTCTTTGAGATGGTCGATCCTGCCCTTGTTGCGCAGGAGGACGTCCTGAGCACGGTGCCGCACTTTATCTTCTGGTGATGCGTCTTCGGAGGGCTGCCAGGCTAGTCCTGGCGTGTCGATGAATACGACCGGCTTGCCATCGAGCTCGAGCGTCACTTCGAGGGCGTGTGGCGTGGTCGTTGGGCTGTTGTGAGTGGACGAGGACGGAGCGTAAACATCGAGCGTAGTTCTGCGGGCGAGCGAATTGACGAATGCGCTCTTTCCAGACTGCAGCGCTGGAATCTGAGTCGGTATCCACGGAGAGCAAAGAGAGGGCGTACGTTGGTAAGGCCCACGACTGCGACGTGCAAAGGGCCATCGCCTGCCTTTTCGTGGGCCCAGCGCCCAAGCAACGTATTCATACCGTCCAAGCCCCAAGCATCGTCCGAGGGCTCCTTTTCCTTTCCTTTGCCCTTTGTCGGGTCATATTTGACCGTGGGCGGTAGAAAGGACGACGCGGCGCGGAAGAGCAGCGTCGGGTGCTCCGCACGCAAGTGCGCAGCCCATGCGGCGGTCGACTCGCGAGGGCAACCGTCTATGCGCGTAACATAAGCCACGCCGTCCGAGGGGAAAAGGGGGTGTACGCGCCGATTTTGTTGAGCACGAGTAGCAGCCTTCGTCCCTCCTTCAGGGAAACTTGCGCCTCCAACGCCTTGCTGCGGTGCGCGAGCGGGTCGCGCGCGTCGAGGATCTCGATCACGACGTCTGCCTTGTCGAGCACGGCGGCGAGATGCGGTAGCTCGGGGTTCATGAGAAGCGGGGGCACGCCGTCCTCGGTGGTCGAAGCGGCGCCGTGCGCACCGCCCGCGCTCTTCTTGAACGTGGACGGGGGGGCCTTCGCGCGAGCGTCGAACGTTGCAACACCATCAAAGCCGCCGCCTTTGTCTTCGGCGTTCTCCTCGTCGTCACTTCCGTGCTCCCCATCCGCTCCAAGGGCCGCGTTCTTCTGTTGTGCTCGCAAAGCCTTTTTCTCCTCCTTGCGGCGCGCTTTTGCTTCGAGAGCCTATCTAATTCTTTAGCATCCGAATAGAGCGACGAACGAAGGGGCGCACCAGTCTTCGCTCCTCCGCAATCTCTGCCAGGATCTGATCTTTGTACGGGAAATTATTTGGGATGCCGGGATCCTTCGACTTCTCTGACAGAGGGACGTCAGGATGTAGAGTAAGGTAAGACATAGATACAGGAGCACGCACTCGATTTCCAAGTGACATCTCTTTTTGCTGCCTTCTTTGCCTTTTTCCTGCTCTCTGCTACTTTGCCTTGAATCTTTGCACGCTGGGCAGTTGTGCCACGCCTACTCGTCCCTGGGTGGTGGTAGATTAGTTGTAGTTGGTACTGTGCTACATCAGCGATGCTACAAACGTACTTTTGCGTATCCTGGGCATTGCAGAAGAACACGAAGAAACGTTGGGTCAGACCAATTCGGTTTGCTCTCACGGAAATTGAGGGGTCAACTCAGTTCAAAAAGTAAAACAAATTTATTCCGTCCGCAGTACCGATCAAGTAGATACATATCCACGGCCGGGAGACAATCAATCTCCCTGCTCACACCCGAGCAGTCAGCAGAAATGCTGCGGCAATACTCCAGCAAAACCCCTCCTGCCAATCCCTACACTGACGGCATAGAGAAAACATTACCTCGTAACCCAGGCGAGTCATTTTCTTACCTGATCGTCCCACTCGAGTCATCGCCAACTGGAGTGACAGAATTGCGCCATTACTGCATGCCCGCTTTCAGGTTTCAGGTCCTCGCTTTCAAACTTTCAAGTATTTTCAAGAGGTTGAACATTCCACGACGGCCCTCATCGATGAACGACTGTAAAGCTTCAATCTACAAACTCTTGGGCTTGCAAAGACGACGAAACGTAGAAGGGAGGACTACAAGAAAGGAGGCGAGCATAGCAGAAAACTTGACACTTGACAATTTGCGAACTATTGTAGTAATGACGAAACGAAAGCAAACTTGGTGACGACAGGGGGGTTTGAACTTGGACACTGATACTCTTCGCGTTTGCATCACTTCAACCTTGACCCGCCACAACGTTCGTCCGGAAATCAAGGATGCCAACGAGGCGCCACAAAGACAAATAATAGCACAAAGCAAATTTACCAGCGGGAGCTGTCGGTGGGGCCATCGTAGTCCCTTGCTGGCCGAGCAGGGCTACTGCCTCGCGGAGGGCTTCTGGAATGGCTCCTACGCCTACGATAGTCGGGTGAGTGACGACGAGGAGGAGGGCTCCTACGCCAATCGCGATCACGGTCACGACTATCACGGCCGTAAGGATCACGGTCACGATCCTTGTCGTAGCCGCCAGAGAAACCACGACCACGGTCTCGATCACGGCCGCCATCGCGGTGGTCGGGACGGGAGTCACGACCATCGCGATAGTCACGGCTATCTCGACCGTAGTATGAGTCTCGGTTTGAGGAACGGCGGTGTCCCATATATTCTCCTGGCGTCGGTGCGTGTGGCCGATCGGTGACCGAGTAATCAACGCGAATACGTCGACCATTAAGGTCCTAAGATGTCGTGCGAGTCAGAGCAAGGTAAATAAAATTCATGCGCAGAATACGCACAATGCCATTCAACTCGGTGATGCACTTCGTGGCTTCCTCAACGGTGCTCATTCTTATGAAGCCAAAACCACGAGACCGATCAGACTGATAGAAGTCAGAGAAGAACATGTCTGGGCACAGGGGGTGCGGCATACCCTCTGATCGTAGACAATGGTCACTTTTTCAACGTGACCAAACCGGGTGAACTCTTCGTCGAGGTCGCGCTCAGTCGTACGGATGCTCAAGCCAAATACTCCAAGCACACTGCTTGGATTAGGGGCCTGCTTAAAAAAGTAAGACAACATGTCTATTCCTGTTGAATTGATTGAAATACGTACAATAGGCGCATGCGGTGGACGCCTAGGAGGTGGCGAAGAACGTCTCGAGTTTCGGAACGTTGGGCTCCGGTAGCCTGCGCTGCGAGGAGGGCTGCGGGATCGAGAACGACCTCGAGGTGCGTCACGGTTTTCATTAGCGGACGTTGGAGCCGCCGTTGTTGCGGGAGGAGCGTTGTACGCGTCCGAATACGGGTCAACTGGTGGTGCTGCTGGTTCACTGTACTGTTGAAGGTAAACACGGGCAACGGAAAATAATAATATTGACTGAGCTTACCATGGTGGGGGTCAAGTATAAAGATTCAACCCTGACCCAAACTGGATATGTGGCAAATCAAAACTTTAGAACTCAGACCGGAAACCTCCTTTTTGTAACTACACAGTTTGTGATCAGCCTCACTTTGCTATCGACGACGACAACCTCGGTATTTCAACAAGATGGTAAGCACATTGTCACGAAACCAGCTCAGGAAATTCTCAAAAACTATCGTCTTATAGGGTATCGATATTGCCAAGCACCATGTCAAAAAGGGTGCCCGTACCGCCCCAGCGAGCGAGGACCCATACCTCCTACTCTTGGTCAAGGCATGTGAATTATCTTCTGTGTATTAATTTGTGTCCTTAACGAGATCGAATAAAGCTATACCGCTTTCTGGCACGGCGTACTGACTCGAAGTTCAACAAGGTGGGCTTCAAGCTTTTGGTCAAACAAGTGAGACACTAACCTCGTATATCAGGCCATCCTCCACCGCCTATTCCTGTCCAAAATCAACCGCCCCCCTATTTCTCTCTCCCGCATCATAAAGGAGACCGGGAAGGTTGAAGATCTGTCGTCAAAAGTTGTGGTCCAGGTCGGCACTGTTACGGATGATGTCCGTCTCCTCGAAATTCCCAAGTTGTCTGTTGCTGCCCTTCGCTTCACGAAAGGTGCCAAGGAGCGCATCCTGAAGGCTGGCGGCGAGGCCCTTACCCTCGATCAGCTCGCTCTCCGTGCCCCAACCGGCTCCAATACTGTACTTCTCCGCGGCAAACGGAACACCCGGGAGGCTGTGAAGCACTTCGGTATGGGCCCCCACAAACACAAGAAGCCCCATACCACGTCCAAGGGCCGCAAAGTATGTCCATCGTTTCTTCGCAGGTTTGACGGTCTCTTATGGTATTTATAGTTCGAGCGCGCCCGCGGTCGCCGAAAGTCTCGTGGCTTCAAGGTCTAAGCAGCTGTGTGGGCCCGCAATTCTTCACTTGGTATTCGCATGCCCAGACGAATTGTTGTATGCGGTATGGGTCTGGTCTTCTCAGGCTACTGTCCCGATGTTTTTAAATAAAACATGTATGCATAGACCTATGCGAAAATTTTATGGTCACTTCCCTACTAGATCATAAAACTAGTGTCTTTAAGTACAAGTGACCCAATTCACAAAGACAACTTATTTTCTGCCTCGCGGAACACGACGTCGACGGGCGGGACTGTTGGTGCAACGCCGGGAGTGCCGGGTCCACTGGTGGAAACTGCCGCGGCATTCACATGCCGCACACGCTTTGCCTGGATTCCCTTTAACCAGGCAGTACCACCACTGTAAAAAAACGCCATTGAGCCAAACACCATCCAAAGCCCGTACCAATGTAGTCGGCGCCATGCTTCAACAGCGTCCGACAAGTGGAGGAGGATGAACGGTGTACAAGCAAAGTTGACCACCAAGACCGTGCAAACGGTGCCAGCCACATCGTATGCAGTCTTGATCAAGGTCGGGGGAGGAGTTGATTGCTTCGTATCATTGCCATTGGCGGCCTTACTGTCAGTAGGACCCGAAACGGGGGGGAGAACGAGAGGGCGGACTGTCGAGCGGGTAAGACGAGCCACGGTAGTGATGAAGCCACCGAGTAGGAAAGTGAGATAGTATCCCGCCGAGACGCCATGCTGTATCAAAAGAAGAGCCACACGATGAGCATTTCGCGCAGAAAAACGAATACATAGGGTACAGACGAACCCATATCGCGCTCGTGAGATAGGTGAGCATGCTGCTTTGGAACCCGGCCTTCTGGCCCTTCGGAGTCACCCGCTTGTAGACGCACTCGCGCAGCCACACGTTCGTCTTTATGTTCCACGAATCGACGAGCACCTTGAAGTTCTCTGGGACCTCGATCTTCAACACTTCGACGTTCGCCGCGCCATTCCAAGTAGCGACACCTGAGGGGGTATAGCCGGTGAAGCCGAGCCCGGTCAGGATGCTCGCGCCTTCTGTCAGGGTCCACACGCCGTAGTACTTGGAGCGCTCAACGAAGCCCGCGAGCTGGAGCACGAGAATCCTGTATGGGCGAGGAGGAAAAAAATTTAGATCAGAAACAGCCCAAGGCGATGATTGCGAACGAACGAACTTGTATAACAAGCTCTGCTCAAGGAACCAATCTGTGACGGCGGTCTGGAAGGATATTTTGGGGGCAACGCCCATAAAGATACCGAGGAATCCCAGCGCGAGCAGCATCTTGCGGTACGCAGTACGCTTACGGCCGTCGGGGAGAGGTCGTCCACGGGGTCCTGACTTGTTTGTGGCGTCATCGAACAACGTCCCGTCGATCAGAGACCGGTATGTTGCATATTCGAGATACGGGCCAACGAGGATACCGGGAAAGTACAGCCTACATTCAGGGAGGGGTCGACGAGAGTGGTGGTGTGGAATAATGAGAGACTCTTACGAGAAGCCTAGGAATTCGAGCAAGGAAGGGAACTTGGCGACCCGCATTTTCGTCTGCCATTTGTCCAGATCCTGTATGCGTGCGCATGCTGAGCAAGGTCCGCAAGAGGTTGTACAAGGGGAAGAGCTCACCCCGACTGGCCGCCTGCCGTCCCATGTGTTCCACGCAA
Organism: Lactarius akahatsu; assembly: GCA_021524915.1. Taxonomy (NCBI): domain Eukaryota; kingdom Fungi; phylum Basidiomycota; class Agaricomycetes; order Russulales; family Russulaceae; genus Lactarius; species Lactarius akahatsu. The sequence continues at coordinate 926,693 of JAKELL010000004.1, forward strand.
ATGTCGTCAACTTCATGACAAGCACCATCTGAGGGCCCGTGATGTTGTAGGAACCATCGAATGGGTCACCATGCAGCGCACGGTCAATGTGACTTTTGGAAAGGTTCCATTGTCAGGGATCATTTGACCTAGGAATGTTGTCGGCCAAACTCACTTGAAAAACAAGTGTCCCATCATGAAACTGGTTCGATACGGTGAGCATACCATAGTTGTGCCAACACTGTGCTTCAAAGTCTCACCAGAAAACAATCCACGGCATACGCGGGCCTTGCACGGTGAGAGCGATGAAATATGTGGCCAACACATCCCCGAGCAACAAGAGAAACGGCCATCCCTGGTTAAGTACCGGCACAAAGTAAAATGAAGCAACGGCAACGCTGAAGAGGTGTTTGAGGGTCGGCTGTGTAGACGGTATCTTTACGAATAGGTTGCCCAGGGGGTATGAGGCGAGTAGACAGGTGATGAGCTATTCACGGGGAAGAAGTACGAATCAGCATTTCAAGGCCTTGTCAACTCTTTTTCCCTCTCAACTTGCCTTGACCTGGTCCAGCGACGCGCCGGCCTTGGCTGCCAACGGCACAAAAAAGAAATCTAAGGACATGAGAGAAGCGAACTGACAAAGCGAACCTTGAGACGAACAGGAGCCGAACCTGACGTCGCCTATAACGACGGCGTCGCACGTCGCATGGAGGCACGGGCGAAAAAGCGCCGCCCCAAACACATTACAACAGCCAGACGACTGGCCGCCTACAATTGAAGATGGTACACTCAGATAGATATATTATTGTTCGGTGTGCGTTGCGAATAACCAGAGAGACCATATGATACAAAGAAAGCTCCTCGTAGTGGTCCGACACATATATATAAAGTACTACACAGAAATGAGTTCGTATGTCGAACCAGGCCCCGAGTACGTGGGCGGTTCCCCTCTTGTAAGTATACGATGACCCGTATCTGATTGGGGGTAGGTAGTGTGATTTTGAGGAGTTGCAACGTCGGGTCGTGTCACCGCCATGGGAACTAGAGAGGCGATAGAGTCTGACGAAGGTAAGGGAGATGACGATGAAGCGCTCGGAGGGAGCCCTGGTCGAGCGGGAGGATGTGGAGGAAACGCGATTCTACTCCTGAATTGATGCGAAGCGCGGGAGTCTTCGGGCTGAGTAGAATCACCAAGTATCGGGACTGTCGACTCGTTGGACTTTACCATGAAAGGTGTATCGAACCCGATATCCGGTCGTGGGCCAAAAGTGATAGCCGGGGCGGAGAATCTTGGTAATTCCTTCACGGGGCACAACCAGACGCGGTGTTTGCGTACGTGGCATATGGTTGCTACAGTCATTAGGGTGTTTGCATAGAGCATCACTAAGGAGTATTCATTCAGTAAGGTCGAAACACTTGACCTCTATTGCAACGCACATTGTATCCAATTAATGAATGAAATGCCCTCCAAAACTTTGTGTTCTGTGCAGTAGGGTCCTTTAAAGGCATTAGCCACTGCCTCGCCCCGCCCACTGGAGACCAGGGAGAGGAACGCACCAACAGATACGGGAAAACAGTTCGTCCCGGACTGAATACTGTGCTCAGCATACGCCCCCGTAGCTAACCACATAAACGATACGAAATCTGTTGTAGAGTGGGAGGTAAGTTAAGGACCCAGGGTGGGGTGAAAGGGACGGACAAATGCACGGGGCTTCTATCGCAACTGCCGAGATGATAGTCTTTGGGTTCATGATGGGGACTACGAGACTGTCATAACATGAGAAACAAGTGAGCACAGGGACCACTAGTACTTACAGAGGGACGACGATGAAAAGATTCGAGGCCGAGGCCACGAGGCCCAAAATCGGGACGACGCGGAAACCAATAGCATCATAGTCGAAAGAAAGACCGAAATCGCGAGGGCGAAAGTACGATTTATGCTCTCTCCAATCTTCATAAGCATCGTTGTTTGGATAGTTTGGATAGTCATCTAGGTCCGGTGGCCTTGAAGCAAACAACAGACCGATGCTGACGCCGATAACCACGCATGAGAGGATGAGTGAGAAAGCTGTGTATAAAAATAAACCCAGATCAAGTCATGCAAAAGAGGAGTCGTACACAAGACCAACAGACGCCCTTGAGGTAAAGTAGGCATGTCTACCTGCTGGGTAGGTGAGAGAGGAGCGAGAGGGTGCGCTCGCTAGGTGGAGAAGTCGGGAGAAAATGGAGTTGCGTTTGTGAGAAAGTGCGGAGACTGCTGTTGCTTCTCGCGAATCGCCCAATGTCATCTTACGTCAGCGATGATTTCTCAAGTCCTCCCATTTCGTAGCTTACAAGAATAGTCTACACCCACTCTACAATGCGAGGTAGTCACGTACCTCCTCCTCCGTGAGCTTCCGGAATGTAGGTTTAACACGCCCAGTGACCCCACCAATCTTTCCCTCCTCAAGTTCTGCAAGTGTTGGGACGGTAACCACACCGATCTCGATCGTCTTCTCGGTCATCTGTCCCTCAAAGCCTTCTTTAAGTGTCAACAGCGCCGTGTGTATCGCGTCCTCAAGGCTGATATCATCGTTATACCTTTGACGCCGCGGAAATGTAAGGGACGAGTGCATCTGCACAAAAGATTTCACAACGCGCACCGTTTCTCGAGGAATGTCTTTGCGTTGGTCATATTTTTCCCTATCGCGCTCGCCTTCCACGCCCAAAAGGAGCCGGAGGGGTCGACCTGGTAGAGCGTCGGTCCACGGTTTGAGTCGTATCCTGCGACGAGGAGTGAAACGCCATATGGCCGCACGCCACTGCAAAAATAGTCAATAATGCATTCAATCGCCATGAGGGTCTCACCGAAAGCGTACCCAGACTGTGTGGCCTCCTGCATCACCGTCGCAATCTCCTGCGTGAGTACGCGCGTTGGCGGGTACTCTCCATAGATCTTCCAATACGCCTGCGCACTCTTGCGTGCCTTGGCGATGAGGATGCGAAAGTCGGGTCCCATTCCAGAGTACACGATTCCTATGTTGGGGCATATAACGGCGACCTTTTCCAGCATTGAGTCGTCGATCAAGATAGACGAAGACTTTTTCTCGGTCGCGATGACTATTCCATTCGAAGCTACGCGAAATATGTCAGAATGGCTAGGTATAGGCGATATGAAGATACATCACCCTTAATGCCGAGACTTGTTGTCCCCTGTGATACTGCTGCCAGTGCATGCTCGATCTGTACGAGCTTCCCACTAGGGGAGAAGACCGTCAAAGAGTAGCTATACGAGTTCAGCCAGATGATAGTGCTGCGAAACACAACTTCGACGCCTCTCACCTGTATGCGCCTCCGTCCGCAGTGGCCATGACTTGGATGGATATATAATCGTGAGGAGAAGGTTGCCTACAAAAGACGGAGACGCGTAAGACACTCAGGCTGAAGCGCCCGAAAAGTGGAGACCACGTGCACGATATCCGCCCTTATGTGTGTCCGGTCCGTCGCCCACTCAGACTGACAATGGCCTCGAGTGAGCTTGAGGATACCCCTGATGAACATCTCAAATGGATGCGTCAGGCTATGGAGATGGTGTGTGCCTATAATCCTGCTGAAACCTGTGTGCTCATAATCAGGCGGAGGAAGCCTTAGCTGCCAGTGAGGTGCCCGTAGGTTGCGTCTTTGTTCGGGATGGCATAATAATTGCCAGGGCACGAAATCGCACCAACGAACTCAGAAACGTATTGTCACCTATGCTTGACAATTCCATATACTAACTCCTGGCTGCGATATAGGCCACTCGACATGCCGAGCTTGAGGCTATCGATACCATCCTTGCCGATCCTGCTCTCACGCCTCCTGGACTACTCGCCACCGGAGCGTACCCTCTTGCAGAGACCACGCTTTACGTCACAGTAGAACCCTGTATTATGTGTGCATCCGCACTTCGTCAGGTGGGCATCAAACACGTCTTCTATGGTTGTGCGAACGAGCGATTCGGCGGGTGCGGTAGCCTTCTCGGTGTCAACAACAGGTATGCTCTCGAGTCCTCTCGTACTCGCAGGCTATTAATGTGGTGGGCCAGTCTTGAACACCCTAAGCACCCACCATTTAATGCAACAGATGGCCATTGTCGTGAAGAGGCCATCATGATCCTCCGTCGCTTCTATGTCACTGAGAATGCAAACGGTATTTTCAGGTTGTCCCTTTGCTAAATCTATTGGCTCATAACCCGTGGCAGCTCCAACCCCAAGGTCAAAGACCAATCGCGTACTCAAGACCGATATTCCTTCTCGGGTATCTACACCACGATACAAGTGAAGCTCGTACGTCTTGGATACGTTATCGAAGCAATGACCTTTCTATACTATCGCTTTCGAGTCCGCGAGCCATTTCAGTCCAATGGTTTGTGCGACAAACTCCACTTATCCGCCACCTCCTTGATCCTCCGGAGCTAGTCAGGATCCCGGCCGATCGGTCGCTGCAATGTACTGTGAGAACTAATGTTGGAGGAATAATTTTGTTGGCAAGCACGTTGTGCAGGGGTGAGATCAGACAAATTCTTGGGGAACATGCGGATCGCCATAGTCAGAGGTCCATGCGCGTCCGATGGTGAAGTCCGCGAACTGTCGGAAAACAGGCAGTGAGTTGCCCAGAGAGATGAATATGAGGGGAGAATGCTGTCACCTTGAGAAGGTCGTGGACACCAACTTCGGCAATGGCGGCCCCAAGAAGGCCCTCGGGCGCACGATTCACGCATGCGGAGACGAGAAGGCCTATTAGTAGTGGTAGCAGTGGTAAGGTGATTAGCGGTGAGACGAGGATTGAGGATTGAGAAGGTGACACACCGCCGTTTGAGCCACCATTGATAGCGATTTTTCCCTTCGTCTCAATAAACTACTCCCTGTGCTGGGATGTCACCTTTTGGTCGAATTGTGTGCGCCAGATCCACTCACGATGCAGCAATAAAGTCGTCGAAGCAGTTTACCTTCAAAGTTCACGAGTCAAAATAACTATTCTTCGTGGGGGTGCTGTACCGTCGAGAGGCGTTTTGCGTGCGCCGACCGTACGCGACAAGCGTACCGACGTGGTCCGAGGCGAGGCGTTTCAGTTGCTTGCCGCTTTGGAGATCGTGGATGTAAAGTTCATCTTTGACATTTGCGCTTGTAGGTCACCAGACGGTCGTGACCCAGGATTGACGCATCCTCCAGATGTGCGCCTGAATGAGAACATTAGTGAAGTCCTTGATATGGTACTGGACCCGAATCCGGGGTCAGGCGGAATGCCTCAACGATAGTGATGACTTTATATCTTGCTTTATATTGCGGCGCGTCGACATTGGCTTGAGGGTAAAATATGGACCCGTCGTTTCCGATGCTATGGGTACAACGAGAGGCAGACAATGGGCGGACGTGCTAGTTCATGGCGTACGCGCTATACAAAGACTCTTCAGTCCACCAGCTTGATCGAATGGAAATTCGGTGTGGCTTACACTATCCATGACCTTGATACGTTTGCGTCTGCCCACAAACCTAGTACCTCTATCTCTACCACGTCAATTTGCCAGTACCCCTTCTCATTTGCACCCGCATCGATCATCCATTAAACTTAGGCTCAGAAACATGAGTTCATCATCGTTAAAGTGGACACCGCACTGTTACCCCCATACCCGTCGTTCTGATCACGTAGACGTGTACCGGAGTGGAGCTGGTGGGGAAGTTAAGGTTTCGGATCCATACAATTGGCTAGAAAAGGATGGAGAGGAGCAAGAGAAGTGGCTCGCTGCTCAGGAGGCTCTGGCGCGAAACTTCTTAGACACACATCCCGATCGCATCAGGTTGGAGAAAGAAATCAGGGCTAGCACTGACTATGAAAAAGTAAGCTCCATCTCGATGACGTCGTGCGACCGCATATATTAGTTTATAGTTCGGCCCCCCCACACTACGGGACGACGGTAGATGGTACTGGTCATACAACAGCGGCCTCCAGGCGCAATCTGGTAAGCTTCTCCTTGTTATTAAATGTAACTTACTCACGTTATTGGTGAAGTTTATTATCGCTCAAACGATTCCGAGCTCCCGGATCCCGCCTTTGGGGCTGGCGGTGAAGTGTTTTTCGATGTTCGTGACAACTTCCTCTGCATTTTACCCCCAATTTTATCCCAAAATATCAGCCAAATGTGCTTTCAAGCGACGGGTCAGTTTCATTAGCTTCTGCATCTTACTCGCGCGATGGAAAATGGTTTGCCTATGGGCTGTCTCGCTCCGTATGTCGATTTGTTGGCGGGAACTATGCGAGACGATATCTTATCCCTACATCCAGGGAAGCGACTTCACGAATATCTATATCCGCTCTACTCAGAATCCACTCACGGACGCAAATAATGACTTACGCCTGCCTGACGAGCTCCGATTTGTGAAATTCTCTAGCATCGCTTGGACACACGATAGTAAAGGTTTCTTTTATCAGGTTCGTCCACCCGCTTCTCAGCCCGTTTACACCCTCGAACTCCTTCAGAGATTTCCCGATCGCTCTTCAAATGATCCATCGAATTCGGATAAGGTGACTACGGTCACTAGTGGTGACAAGGACGCTCAGCTTCTTTACCACAAAATCGGGACCCATCAGTGTACGCCTCACAGTACACATTACGCAACGATCCCGCAGACCTAAGACTTTACGCAGCCGAAGATCTGTTGGTGATGGAAAATCCCGATCAACCAGAATGGTTGTGGGGCGCTGCAGTCTCAGAGGTGGACGGGCGCTGGCTTGAGCTATCAGTTTCCAGGGATACATCACGAGTATGTCCCCACGTTTTACGTGGATGATTTTTATCAACTGTGGTTTAGAAAAATCTGCTCTGGCTTGCGGACCTCGAAAAGGAGCCGATAGGACCAAATTTTCATTGGATCAAGCTGGTGGATGGCTTTGAAGCCGAATACAGCGTGTACGCCATGAGCTAGCACGTTTACCCATTGTCTGCCTCTCATTCTACCCATAGCATCGGAAACGACGGGTCCATATTTTATCTTCAAACCAATGTCGACGCACCGCAATATAAAGTCATCACTGTCGATGTTGAGGCATTCCGCCGGGCCTCAGAATCGGGCCCAGCACATATCAAGGACTTCACTAACGTTCTCATTCCCGAGGACAAAGGCGCACATCTGGAGGATGCATCAATCCTAGGCCACGACCGTCTGGTGACCATCTACAAGCGCAATGTCAAAGATGAACTTTACATCCACGATCTCCAAAGCGGTAAGCAACTGAAACGCCTCGCCTCGGACCACGTCGGTACGCTCGTCGCGTACGGTCGGCGCACGCAAAAGTTCTTCTTTGTGTGGCTGACTGGTTTTGATACCCCCGGTATCGCCGCTCGTTACGACTTTTCCGAGCCAAATGGAGGGAAGGCGGATGGGACGTGGAAGGTCTGGCGCGAGACGAAAGTCGGAGGCCTCGCAGGAGGAGGAGGCTTTCTTTCAGAACAAATATGGTACAAGAGCAAAGACGGAACTAAGGTCCCCATGTTTATTGTTCGCCACAAGGATACCCCTCTCGACGGTACAGCACCTGCCATCCAGTATGGTACGTCTCAGTTTTGAACCAATCGAAAATACGAAACCGATCTTATCTGTAGGTTACGGCGGATTCTCCATCTCAATCGGGCCATTCTTCAGCCCGTCCATTCTAACTGCCATACGCACATATGGCTTCGTGCTTGCCGTGCCAAACATACGGGGAGGAGGAGAGTTCGGAGAAGAATGGCACCTCGCGGGGACGCGAGAGCGCAAGGTGCGGGTGTCTCCACGTATGACGAAGGATGGCTATTTTGACTTATGAACTTTGCAGGTGAACTGCTTCGACGACTTTATTGCTGCATCGTGAGTGGATCTGGCGCACACAATTCGACAAAAATGTGACACCCCAGCACAGGGAGTGGTTGGTTGAGAATAAGTATGCGGCAAAGGGAAAAATCGCTATCAATGGCGGCTCAAACGGCGGTGTGTCACCTTCTCAATCCTCAATCCTCGTCTCACCGCTAATCACCTTACTGCTACTGTCACTACTAATAGGCCTTCTCGTCTCCGCATGCGTGAATCGTGCGCCCGAGGGCCTTCTTGGGGCCGCCATTGCCGAAGTTGGTGTCCACGACCTTCTCAAGGTGACAGCATTCTCCCCTCATATTCATCTCTCTGGGCAACTCACTGCCTGTTTTCCGACAGTTCGCGGACTTCACCATCGGACGCGCATGGACCTCTGACTATGGCGATCCGCATGTTCCCCAAGACTTTGACTTCATCTATCCGATCTCACCCCTGCACAACGTGCCTGTCAACAAAATTCTCCCTCCAACATTACTTCTCACAGCTGATCGTGCGTGATTCCCGACCTAATATGGGCCAACTTTGCCAACTAGTCACTCCTGACAGATGACGACCGCGTTGTTCCCATGCACTCGTTCAAGCTCGCAGCAACGCTCCAACACGTCGCAGGTGGTAACCCGAACCCACTGCTCTTGAGACTCGAATTGAAAGCTGGGCATGGTGCGGGCAAGTCGACGGAACTCAAGTACGTGTACATTGTGGCGGTCAATTAGCCGGGATCCTGACTTGCTCCATAGGATCAAGGAGGCGGCGGATAAGTGGAGTTTTGTCGCACAAACCATTGGACTCAAGTGGCTCACGGACTCGAAAGCGAGGAGTATAGATAGGTTATTGCATTCCCCATGGTGTGGTCGCTTCGATAATGTACCCAAGACGTACGAGTTTCGCTTGTGTCGTGGTGTAGATCGATCGATTCGCGAGACGGAATGTCGGTCTTGAGTACGCGATTGGTCTTTGACCTTGGGGTCGGATCTGCCATGGGTTATGAGCCATTAGAATTAGAAAAGGGACAACCTGAAGATACTGTTTGCATTCTCCGTGATATAGAAGCGACGGAGGATCATGATGGCCTCTTCACGACAATGGTCATCTATTGCATTAAATGGTGGGTGCTTACCGTGTAAGACAGGCCAGAGATTAAAAAATGGGCGGATTTTTCCCTAACTGCCCAGCTCACCCCAGCACATAGGACTTCGTGGAAGCTGGTTTCAGCCTTACAGATTACGTTCTACTGTACAGTCATAGGTCGTGAAAGACCAACGCGGCTGAGTGCGAGCCCTGAGGACATCATGTGCACGCCTTGCAACTCTCGCTACACCGCATTCACCAGAAACCTTTACCGAGACCCGATCGCAGACCCCATAAATTTCGGGCCAATGAACAGAGAAAATCTCGTTGTTTTCTTTCGCCAAACAGCTACACACGGTGTGTGCCTACGGCTCAACACAAGTACACAAAATTCATAACTATAATTCTTCCCGACTATCTTTACGCAGGCTGCGATGCAGTCCTGAGGTAGGTCTGGAAGATATCACGTTAGCACACGCGCGCGATCCGCCATAAAGTCCGTGGTCTACTTGCCTTGTGCTCAACAACATTGTTAAACAGCTTCTTCGCATCCTCAGTGGGCACAGAGGGGTGAACAATGACATTGTCGCCTTGTTTCCAGTTAACGGGAGTCGTCACCTTATGCTTATCAGAGAGTTGGAGAGCTGTAAGAAGGTAAGGCATTCAGAGGTCAGCTACTCATGCCGATTAACCGAACATACAGTCGACAACACTGCCATGGCGTTAGCTTACGTCTATCATATGTGTACGAGTGAATGGACCAACCGAATAATCTCGTCGAAATTGCGACCAGAAGCAGCCGGGTAGGAGATAGTGAGACGGATGGTCTTCTTGGGATCAATCACGAACACTGTACGGACCTTGACCAAGAATTAGATAAAACGTGATTGGAAAATAAATGGGATTCACGGTGAGAGGCAGACCCTTCTTGTCAACATTGGTCGCATCTTGGTAATCGAGCATGTCATAAAGCGTCGCGATCTTCCGGTCAGCGTCAGCGATCTAAGGGATGTCACATGAGACCAAAGATCCAGGGTCAGTCAACAAGCATATAGTATGCATACAATAGGGAACTGGAGGTCAGTTTTTCCCCATTCGTTGATATCGACAATCCATCTTTCGTGCGATCCGAGATCGTTCGCAGACAGGCCAATGACCTTGACGCCTCGCTTCTCAAAATCGGGGGCACGGCGCGAAACCTCTGCGAGCTCAGTGGTACAGACAGGAGTAAAGTCATCCGGGTGGGAGAAAAGAATGGCCTGACAGTGACGGCATCAAGTAATCTGTCGCAGACATAAGGAAAGTGGCCTGACCCAAGAGTCGCCGATCCAGTCGTGGAACTTGATGGGTCCTTTGGTTGTCGCGGCATCAAAATCGGGCGCGGTGCTTCCCAATCGAAGAGTCGGCATGTTTTTTCAGAGAAGACGAAAGACAGGAGAGTCTGCCCTGACAAGGCAAAAAATGGAGCACTTTATAGGTGCGCGGAACCTCTTGGTAGAGCTGGTTCTGGTCATCATCGCGCAATTTCATTCTCACGCCATGCTTCATTCAGATGGCGCAATTCCAAAAAAGCGAAGTTGTCCCTTTTGTGACAGATCAGATTCTCAAGCCCATCAGCATAGTTGACAGAATTAGTGCTAGTGTCAATGCACGCGAACATACTACTAGTACAAATAAAACCAGAATTGGTGTCAATAATACGCAACGGCGTGGAGGAGACTGTGGGGGTGCTTCTCCTGCTGTAGTTGAAGGATCGCAGTTCATGTTCTCGTCTATGTCGTCTGTGGCTTCGATCTATAATTATCGTATCGATCGCTAACCAAGAGCCGAGGGAAACACATACCGATGTGGCCAAGTCCAGTATCGCCTTGCCTGCTATAAGCGCTTCTTCGTGGTTGTCTTTGATTTCTACATTAATGACGTGCACAACGCGATTGAATTCACTCCCGCGTGAAAGAAGGTCTATATGGGCTTCAATAAGTAGTTGGTTTCAAGGCGCAGAGATCTCACCATCGCAGACGGCATCAAAGCATCGTTCCTCGCAGGTGATCACGACATCCGCCACCGTTTTGCTATCCTGCCACCTTTCTGGGGCAAGCTTTATGTTCCTATTACGGTCAAGCATGTGTAATAGCCCATTCGCGGTATACCTGCAGCCCACAAATTGGTGAATATACGACACCTGATTCGGGATTAAGCCTACAAGCGTGGATCCTTTGACAACAGTTCCTTGAAAATATCTTCATATGGGGTACCAAAGGGGTATATGTTTGGCTTGTCTATCGATGGCCCCGGTAATCGGACAGCTGACCCAGTGCCGTACGAAATGACGCGAAACCCGGCTTTCCTTTGAAAGGTCAGACAACTAAAATCTACAACAAAGCCTAAGCCTACGTACAGTAGGACAAAATGACCCTCCATGGATCTATTCTGTAGGTAGACTGCTTCGGCGGCCAAGTAAACGAAATGTCAGGATAACTTACCTGGTTACTCGCGCAGACAACACAAAATAACGGTCTCGTCTTGAAGCCCGGAACGAAGGGGGGGTTTTGTGGGTGCGTTGATGTAGGAGCTGACGTGTCGGTAGCTGGGGGAATCTGCGAGGACATCGTAGCCACCGCATTCACGAAAGGCTGTGGCGGCGTCACTGAATGCGACCCAGTTGAGGTAACGCCATTGTTCGGGGTCGGGGTGGGTAGTTGCTGACGTTGCTGTTGCTGCTGTAGTCGGGGGTCTGCTCGAGCCAAACGAGGATCACGTCCACGTCTAGGGTCCATGCTTGGAGCTATAAAACAAAGGCGTAGTCAGGACCCATCCAATCCGGTGTTTATAGAGGTGCATCTCAGCAGTATCTAGAACATATATGGTCTTCTCCCCGACCCAACAGTGTCGCATGAAGACAGATAACTGTGTACAGGGCCTGTACGAAGGGTCGATACAGATTCCACTCTGAATCATCTTCTGATAGAAACGCATTATGTGGAAATTCACCTTTTGGAGAGGAGATTGTGCGAGTTTACTACGCAGAGAACGAACAGAGTAGCCTGCACTACTGTGTGCTGATGGTGTTCAAGGCTCGCAATGGATAAGCCCTTAAATTACGTGTATGCTACTGAAAGAGTATTGTTTAGAATAAATACGTAAGTTACCAACCTTGTCCTTGCTCCCCCTATGTTTGTGATCACGTGATGTCATGTAACATGTTAGGGGTAAGCTGCCTTGCCATCCCTCGTTCATCGCATCAAATTAGGTGGAGAGCAGGTAGGTGTAGGTGTAGGTGTAGGTGTAGGGAATGATAGTATATAAGAACGTCGCCGAGCACAGACCGCCGACATTGAACTGAAAGGGATGCTAGAACTGTTTGTCTTATGTTGTGGTGAAGTCTCTATAGTAGTACTCGTCGCCAACATCGCCGCCGCCAGGAGTCATCCATAAGTGAGGTTTTGGTTGGGGGTCATCAAGTTGGCCGTGGTACCAGTTCAAATGGCTTTCACACATTTGTCCCAGTCCCACAGCTACCAACAACACCTTTGGTCAATGCTTTTGATGCCCGTCCAAGGACTCACCTAACGGGCGGTGTGCGAAGAGTGACGAGGCGTATCGATCGAGTTCTGCTGAACAAGACACCTCGTTACACAAGAGGTCTGCCTTGAATATAGTCCGTCCTTCAGTTGGAAGGTTGAAGTTGGCGGAAATTTACACGCGGCGTGATCCAGTCAAGCGGGAGGTATATTTTATCCGCGCCGCGCAAGTAATGTACAGACTCGGATAGTCAGAAACGCATAACGCATACTAGTTCGAGCAGGAGCTGACAACCAAAACAAAAAAAGGATCCTTGAAATCCTCCGGCCCTCAAACTTGAACCGATCCATGGGTAGGAACAGGGGGGTATGACTGAGGAAGACTGGCCGGTATGGCGGGCACTTGAGCAGGAGTTCCTGCAGATTTCGCCTCTTCAAATAGGACGGTGTCCTCACGCACAGACATTTTCCACACACGGTGACCCCGTTCCTGAGCGCGGATGGCCAAGAAAAGGAGTACGCCAGTGTAACCCATAACTGAATGGCGATATGATCAGTGGCACAGCAAACGTGAGAAGGGAAAGACCTACGGATGATCCACGTGAGGAAGGAGAACGCCGCAATGGCTTTGATCTCGCCGCAACCCCTGCTGAAGGTGTTGTCACCTGGGAAAAAACAGTTCAATAAATAAATAAATTGTAGGATGCAAACGAATGTACAGACCAAAGAAATTGAGGTCGCCGCAACTTGACCCAAAGATGCTAAGCTGGTCATCGGTCCAAGCGGCGTATGATCCGCTCGACAACCAGAGGACCCAAAGGAACGCTACTCGCAGTCAACCCAAGGACTTCAGCGGTACAAAGAAACTTACATAGCCATCCAATCTCGACGATGATGTACGAGAAAACGGACCCTTGCCGGTAGATGTCAACAACGAACCTACACGTGAGAAAGTAAGCATCACGTTCCTGACCATGGAACAAGTGCATACATGGGAATAACCGAAAAGAGCGTCATGATGCTCGTAGCCAACGCGAGTGCCGCAAACTTATAATAAAAAAAGGGTTCGGTCAGCGCAATGAGGTCCGCGCTGAGTGCCAGGACGATCAGGCTAAACAGCGAGACCGTGGCTAGTACAATGTTTTCTCAGAAAATGAACGCAGGATACAGTATGCAGAATCCTACCAAATGCGATCAAACGGGCAGTTGGTAGCCAAGTCATCCTGAACTGGGGGGGAACTGGGGAATTGAGGACGTGGGTATAAAGTGAAGTGAACCCTCACCGGGGCTCTTTTAAATGTCACGATTTCTTGACAGGTCCCAGCATCAACCGACGTACACAATTTGTCGGCGCTCGATATCAGGTACGCCATATCACCGTGCTAAATGAGTGCCAATACAGCCGCCGCCGATTCTAGCAGCATTCTTGTCTATAGTTGGTGAAAAAGGGGACCCTTGTCGTCACGGCGCCACCGTTTTATATCCATTGTACCAGGTGAAGAAGCCCCAATTACTGTAGAGGCGGCGGCCATTATCATCGTTGCGTCAGGGCAGTATCACGGTGTTATCCGTCTGAGCCGCAAAAGTCCCGCTTCGACAATTATTTATGCAAATGTCAAACAATAAGGGGACCTCATCAGCACAGCCATGATCTGCCCATACCCAACCTCTTCACGTTTGATCACCTGGCCAACGGTGAATAATCCCAAATAGGGACTAGTAAGGCCAGACGATCCACCACACCCTTGGCGGACGACTTATACTATATTAAGAGCAGCACACTGTATACGTTGTAGGGAGAGTTTGAGTAAAAATTCTTTTGCAGGACGGGGCTGAAGTCACGCTCGAGACAATTTGCAGCGCGAAAGAGCACAGGACCGAAGATCTGACGGAAGTCCCGTCCGGGCACCCTGCATGGCGATCGATATTTGATGGCGGCACAATCAATTGGTGCAGAGACGTGCCAAGCACAAAAACGGGTTCCTCGTGTTCTTTAGAGTGTCATGGCGTACAGAAGACGCCCATACTTTGCTGCCGACTGCGTCGGTTACGGAAATTCAACCAGGGCAGGATGGTATTGTAGACAAGGTGGTAGATATCTTACGAAGGCCCACACACAATACAGTATCGGAGAGAATGCCGTGACTCAGATTTCGCGGCGGGCTCGTGAAGACCCGCCTGAGGGAGAGACCTAGATGAGAAAAGGTTCCGTAGTGCCAAGCGACTAAAAAAAAGGAGTTACAGCTTGTCATGTCCGGATCAAAGGCCTAGTGGAGTCAGCCCTGGCTGCCGAGGAATCGCTGGACATCCACGAGGTCCAGAGCGTGACTGCTTGAGACTTAATCAGAGGCATCCCAGCACCGAAGGACTGTTCCAATTACGGCCCACATTGGCATTGCCTGTTTCCTACCCAGCTCAACGATGGCCCGATGGTTAAGTACAGCCGCAGCGACGACTCACCTCGGGTTTTTCTGGAATGACTTAGAAACGAATACAACAATGGCAATGAAGAGTGAAGGCGGACAATAAACCATCGATCCCGTGAGAGAAAGGGGAGGAGACCCAAAGTGAGGCATATTACCATGACAGTGAACACGACAGGACATACTTTGTAACTTCCTTCATTGGCACGAGCTGGGTTGTTGATACTTGCTAACGGTACTAGGATACCTTGGCAACGCGAGAAGGTGGTAGGATATGGACTCGATTATGGAGTTCAACTGCATTAGTTTGTCTTCCCTCAGTAAGCTGCATGGTGTTTCAGTACCTTGAGTGAATCTCACACCACACAGGGTGCTCGTCTTGAACCAGAGTTTCTATTCGTTGGGGTGTCGGCAGGAAGAGTATAAGGGAGAACGACCCTGGGATAGAATGTGACCTGAGACAAGCTAGAACGATTGTCTTACAGCGCTGTGAAGAACATCAGTTGCTGAACACCATTATCGGAATAGTTCCCCATAAGTGTGAGCGATGGGACAACTCGGATCACATCTATGACGTTGGCGTTGCGAAGGAAAAATAGGGTATAGTGACTGCGTAGGAACAATGCCAGAAGAGGACCGAGTTCAGTCATATGGCCGATATTGCAGGGCATTCAATTGCCACCGTGGGATGAGGACCTGCATAATATGACAGCCTGATGCGACGGCCGGTGCGAGGTGATAGAACACCTCCAGCATCACAGTTCAACGGGCTATGGGATGAAAACGTGCACATTTGCGCATAAAGGCCGAAATATACTCATATTGTGTAGTGCAGGTGGATCATAGGGTAAATAACGAGTTGGATCAGTTCTAAGGCAATTGTCTTTCCCGCTAAAAATCACAGATGTGGGACGACGCGTCAAAAGTGTCTGGTATATGCACGAATCTCACAAGGGGGGAATGGTGACGTAACAAAACCAAGGATGGACGAACCGAAGGAGATAAATTAGCTAATGATGCGACAAGGTGACCTCAATCCCTGCTGGGATGTACAAGGCCACTAGCATAGACGTTGCGTTGCGTCGTGAGATACGTTATATTTCAAGCGGTTCGACAACAAACTCGCGTTTGCCATCCAAGTCGGAAGTCGGGATTCCCCAAATGGCTTGCCAATCGAACCAATGCGTGTAAGAGCTCGGGTGAGGGCCAGATTGAACTTCTTCTGTGACGCCTTGCACGGTGCCAAACTGTAGGTGGGAATGGCTTGTTGCGAGGCGATGGGTGAGCAAGTGGCATGCCATGATGAAGAGCAATAATAGTAGCATGAGAGTGGTCCGTGCCCTGTGATTCGGTGGTGCTGCGCAGAGTCGCTCGCGGAGAGTAGGCTTCTCCGGTGGTGCGACGAAGGCAATGGAAAAGTCGGCAGAACAGGACGGTGACGACGGTGTGACGACGATAGCCGGAAGCGGGGATTTTTCGCCCATTTGCGAGAGCGAAACATCTTCGAGCCACTGATTTTTAGTAGTCGGTCACAATCAGCGAGATTGAGCACACACCGTCAGGAGCAGGAACGAGAATATAGTCGGGGCGATGTTGAGGGAGCCGATGGCGACGAGTACCTGAAAGGGAAAATTCAGTGAGGCACGCGAATAGTGGTCCCTCGAGAACAACATACCGTTGGGGGCCATGTGTAAAACGTGCGAAGGTAAACACTTGAAGCTGGAGGGTAAATTTTAAATGGTGAGGCCTGCAGGTATCGAGAATCTTGAAAGGTTTGGTCGTTCTTGTTGACGACCCAGAGTGAAGGAAGACGGGAAAAAAGAGCGTGTGTAAACGAGTGCGGTACGAAAACGACGGATGCGCGAAGCTACGAAAGCGGGTCGCAGTGGCGAAGACGCGACTGGCGAGAGGTGGTAGTGATGTTGATGATGGTGGAGGCCGGTAACAGCGATGGGTGATGACACTCTAAATTACAAATCGGTTCGCCTAATGTTTTGCCAACAAAAATAAAAACAAATAACATAAAATGTCTCTCGTGGAATCCCCAACAATCATTGATCAGACGGGGCCTCTCCAGAGTTCGAGTCTGCCTTGTGATGCTTACGTGCTGGCTATCGCGGTCGTCGGATCGTATTATGTTGCGTCTGCGTCTTTGCCTTCGCACAAAATATTTTGCTTCGACAGGCCGTCTCTTCGGATATCTCAGTCGTTTGAGGGACACGCGGGCGGCACGACGTCTTTGCGTGCTGTCGACTCCCTAGCTGGCATAAATCAAAGAGCGATAATCTCGTCTGGAAAGGACGGCGTCGTGCGTGTATGGGATGACCGCACTGGTGCCGCGGCGATCGAGAGTACGTGTAGCGTGCGTAATGTGGTCAAAGAGGGCGTCATAGCGACTGAAAGAGAACCATGATATCCCACAGTGTCATTTGAAGGGAAGCAGAGAGCCCTCCTTTCCTGTGACGTGTCCTCAGATGGTTTGACTGTCGCGGCCGGGACAGAGCTTCAACAGGACGACGCGCTCGTCCTATATTGGTGCGTTCAGACTGTCTCGCTGCTTGACGTTCAGATGTCCTGAGCCAACAGACATGCAGGGATCCACGACATCCCTCTGCGCCGCTTAGAAAGCATACTTCTACCCATGCGGATGACATCACTACCGTGAACTTTTCTCGGTCCTCGGAGCGGTCGCGCAACCTCTTGCTGTCTGGATCGACCGACGGGCTTGTGAGCATATCAAATGCAGAAGAGTCTGACGAGGACGAGGCCGTATTACACGTTGGCAATTTAGGGAGTAGCATTTCGCAAACAGGCTGGATCGGTGCGGGTGACGGCACGCGGAAGGGCGTGTGGGCCGCGACCGATATGGAGACATTTAGCCTGTGGTCCGACGAGGCACGCGACATCGATACATTTGAAAGCCCGGACATCATCCTGACGGATATCCACCCCCACAGCTCGATCTCAACAACGATTTTGATATCCGTGGCCCTTCCGTTCACACCCAGGCGCGCACTTGGGTCACCGACTACCTCATCGGCTGTCATGCGTCAGACGATAGCGGTCTGAGCGTTTTAGTGGGCTCAAATGAGTACGTTTCATTTCGTCACTCGCTGCTCTGTTCTCACTGCCGAGTAAAGGGGCGACATCGCACTGCTCAGGAACGCGGACTTTCATGATCGCACGTCTCCGTGGTCCTTGGAGCGGGTATGGACGGGACACCACAAAGGCGTCGTGCGGTCAGCGCTCCTAGACGAACGAGTCAGTGGCCCTGTGTTTCCTGCGTTCACATACTCACGGTATACGAATGACTGTCGTGGTATAGGCCAACGTCCTTCTCACCGGGGGCGAAGACGCCGTCGTTCTCGCATGGTCGTGTGCCCCCCTGCCGAAAGAGGCAAGCGGGATGGCCATCGATGGTGACCCAGACTCTTCGGTATTGGCGAAGCGTGCCCACGACGAAGACATCGAGATGGAAAATTATCATCATGACGATGTAAGCAAATAACCTGTGCTCTTATCATGCGCCGAGTCCATCGGCTAATTTACGGATGCGCAGAAGAGGGCCCGTTACTTATGCCGAGAAGAGTCGTGATATACAAATGTAAGTGCGTCGGCGGTGATAGGGCATCATGGGAGCTGTAGTGTAGGAAGCGCCTTGCGTCACTTAAGCTAGAAATGAATAAAGAGCGAATGTAATTCGGGGCTGGGAGACCCACCACAGATCCGCAAAGAACAGAAGCAAAATAATGAGTCCTCTACTCAGGATGTGTTAGCACGTGTAAATAACCTTGTTTCTGTCCAAACGGGGCCATCGGGCATAGGATTTTTGATTTTGGGGCTACTTCCCTATACAGAATTGACTGAATATTACATCTAAGACATCTTCGACGTCCACCAGGCCCGAGATCTTGCCCACGGCTTGGGCAGCATAGCGTAATTCTTCTGCGCCCAAAACGACATCCTCAGGTGCTGTAATATAGACACCTGTCAAGCGGGCACAGTTGTCCGAGTGAACCTGAGAACGCACCACGCGTGTCCAAGAACGCGTCCAAGAACCCCAGGGCTGTTTCCAAGTGGGCTCGATGCCGAGCATGCGTGATAAGGGAGGCGTTCTCGTTCTCACCCTCGGCGTCTTGGAGGATGTTGTACCTACATGTGAATCAGCACGCAACCCGGCTAGACCCGCGCACGTCGGAAAGGGCATGCAACTGTATATGAGAAAGAAAAAAGGATCAGGGATCCATCGCACCGGTCCTGTAACTCCGTGGCAAGCCCTGCCAGGAACTCGTCCGTCCCGGACTGCGAGGCGAGGCTAACCGCCCAGCAGCCAGGCTGTGGAAGCGCGCCAGGTGCAGCCGTAAAAGCGGACGCCGGAACTAGATCTGTCTTGTTTAGTAAGATGAATGTACTTGGGGTGACGAGCGGTGCGAGTTCCACAGGGATCTCGAGCCGAGGGCCCGAGGGTGTCACCGAAACGGCGTCCGGGAACGAGAGTACCAGGATTGAAGCGTCTGCTACCTGAACCCTATAACACC
Source organism: Lactarius akahatsu (assembly GCA_021524915.1). Classification (NCBI taxonomy): domain Eukaryota; kingdom Fungi; phylum Basidiomycota; class Agaricomycetes; order Russulales; family Russulaceae; genus Lactarius; species Lactarius akahatsu. The sequence continues at coordinate 946,087 of JAKELL010000004.1, forward strand.
CACTTGAGCGGCTGCACGGCGCCAATCACAGACAAGGGACACACGCACAATTTCCTAGCTCTCTCGATGCCAATCTGTTCTACCTCGTCGGCGGTCTCCCTCAGACCAGCCGTGTCAGCGACGGAGACCGGAAGCCCCCCGATGTCCAGTGAGAGCTCCAAGATGTCGCGCGTCGTCCCTGGTACACGGGTGACTATCGCGGCCTCGCGCTGGGCTGCCTTGCGTCAGCAGCGGTTACGGCGGCACCGGCACGCGGGGAGGTTCCGTACCGAGGAAGTTCAGCAAACTGCTTTTGCCAACATTAGGTGGGCCGAAGATCGCAAGGCGGATTCCAGCGCGCACGATCTCGCCTCGCCGATTGTCCGACAAGATCGACTGTATCTTGTCTCTCAAACGCTGTGCTTGCTGCCGCGCTGTGCCTCGGGGTAAGCGAGGGCCCCCCTCCCGTAAAAAGAAAACGTGTACGTTACCCTGTGCGAACACGCCCTCCTCGAGCTCCTCGCCCTCGCCAAAATCAATGAGCGCCTCGACGAGCGCGAGACACGCGACGACCTCTTCGCGAAGCGCGTCAAACTGGGCGCGCGCGCCTCCCTAGAATAAAATCAACCGCTAAGGGGGAAATCACACACGACCAGGCCCAACCCACCCGGGCGACGCGTAGCGCCGCGCGCCGCTGGGACTCCGTGTCCGCGTCTACGAGGTCTCGCAAACCCTCCACCTGCGTCAAGTCGAGCCTGCCGCCCTCGTACGCGCGGCGCGTGAACTCGCCCGATGCGGCGGGGCGGCACCCAGGGAAGCGTGCGAGGGCTGCGAGAACCGCGCCGACGACCGCGCGTCCTCCGTGCACGTGTAATTCCAGCACATCCTCTGTGGTGAACGAGCGGGGGGCTGCACGCGGCGGGTCCCAGTGTTTGCTCTCGTCAGCGGACAAGACCTGGTGTGCGATGGGCCGGCGCACCGCGGAAGAAGACGGCGAGGGCCTCGTCGAGAATCTCGGAGGTGTGCGGATCGACGATGTGGCATCTCTCCAGCTTCCACGCCTCTGGGAGGCGTGGGGAGGGTCTGGCTTTGGCCCTGCCCTCGTCGCCCTTATCTCGGCCTGGGCGCGGCGGCGTTCCTCGCGCAGAGCGCACCATTCGCTGCCAGATGCTGAGTGCTTCTGGCCCTGACACGCGGATGATGGCAACACCAGATTTCCCGGGAGGTGTGGAAAGCGCGTAGATGGTCTTGCGCTGCGCGTCTGAGAGCCGAAGGGTGTCGCATCCGTGTGCCGTGGTCGCCGTAGTCGTGAGCCGACACGCTCGTATGTTTCTGGACGTAAGTATTGTTGTCCGTAGGCGTGTATTACGCGCAATAGACAGCAGAGCAATCCTAGACGTGGCGCTCAACATGATGACAGAAGACTCGGAGGCGACAGCGTTATGACTCTAATTCCCACGACCCTCTTATCCCCTCCACTCACCACAGACAAGACCATCCAGCCATGGGTCAATCACGTTCGTACACAAACACCTTTCATTCATCTCAAGCGATCGATTGCTCAAGCTGATGTCGTGCAGCATCACAATTTATGGAGGACATGGAGAGGCGGTCCAACTGTGCGTTTTAATGACTCTGGCTATCCTCGTTCATCCGTCAATTTCCCGTTGCCTCGTGCTGTACGCGCAGTCAACGCCAACGAGCTGGAGCGACTGAAGAAGCGGTTTATGAAGCTCGACAGGTGTGCACATTACTCTCTACCCTCTGCCCTACCACTCACACGCTTGACGAACGTGTCTTGTATGCAGCGACGGCTCAGGCTCAATAGACCGCAATGAGTTTTTGCAGATCCCCCAGATCGCAAACAACCCGCTTGCGTCCCGGATGATCGCTATATTCGATGAAGAGTGCGTAGTGGTTATCCCACCCCTGGCGCTCGGTGGCGAGTTGCTCAAGTTGTCGTTGGGGTTCGTAGCGGTGGTGGCACCGTCGACTTTCAGGAATTCGTTGGGGGTTTGAGTGCGTTCAGTAGCAGGGGGGGACGGGATGAGAAACTACGATGTACGCCGCGCGCTGTCGTCTCTGAGCTACCTCGTGCTCACCCTCTACATTGGCGCAGTCGCTTTCAAGGTGTACGACATGGATCGCGACGGGTTCATTTCTAACGGCGAGCTATTTCTCGTACTCAAGATGATGGTGGGCAACAATTTGAAGGTCTGCTTTCTTAGTACTTTTGGTGTTTGTGTTTGTACTCAACGATTGCCTAGGATACGCAACTCCAAGAGATCGTCGACAAGACGATCATGGAGGCAGACAAGGACGGTGATGGCAAGCTGAGTTTTGAAGAGTTTACCCAGATGGTGGCTAATACGGTGCGTTGCCACCCTCATCGCTTTGGCACCGCGTCGAGTTCCCATATTTCTCTCTAGGATATCGTGAAACAGATGACTCTTGAGGACCTTTTCTAAGCTCACAGCTATCGTTTTTTGCTTTCTTGTACCTATACCTCCTTGGAGCTGTGCTCTTACTTTCTGTAGCCCTCACGATTTGTCACGGGTCTATGTCACGGGTCTATTCGGTGCACAGATATCAATGATGGGGAAGTGTAATCATAAAATTCTCTCAATACGAACTCCTTATCACTGGCACGCTCTCTCACGTCTGTCTGTACATTTTCGGCCCTTTCTCCCCAGGCACTCCCACCACATCCTAGGAGGGTGAATTGTCAGAAGGGGGTGACCTCCTATATTTCGTTGAGATGCGATAGGCAATGAGGGAAGAGTACATTGTATAGAGCCGAGATGATATATGTAATGAACAACAGAAAATGACAAAGTACACCAAGATGGCAAATAGTGCAGCGTGCAGGCGATGAGGATCGGTTAAACGGTGAAATACAGGGGGGGGGGAAGACAAGAGACGAGTGTCCCTCTCCAAAATCCGTAGAAAAGAGAGGGCTCAGAGATAAAGGTAAAGACGCAGACAATGGGGAAAGGAAAGGAGGGTGAAGAAACAGTACAACGAAGGTGCGACGGCAGCCATCAGCACCACGGCTCTAGTGGAGCGGAGTGAGGGCATACGGCAAGGCGATGCATATGGGCAATCTAGGAGGGGGTATATGTCGCATCCATGGCATCGCCCTATGTGAGCGACGATTAATTCTCCTCGTCTTCCCCCCAAAGGAAGATATCATGAGCCGCAGTGCACTGCGCTGCGCATTCTGCAGAAAAAAATAAGAAGCGAGAAAAAAAAAAAAAGGAGTGGAGAGGTGTAAGGAGGTGAGGACAGGGTAAGGGCACAAAGGGTGTATAAGTGAGTTCACCGGCCCTGGCCGGCGCCGACGAGAACGGTGCGAGACTCGACCTCGAGTGTGTGGTGCGCCTGCTGTGCGGAAAGGCCGAGGTTGAACGGCGAGTTGGGCCCCAGCCGTGCGGTTTGTGCGAAGAAGGACGGTGGTGGGGGGATGGCGGCCGTCTGCACGGCAGCGAGGTAGAACGGGTCCGTGTTTGCAAAGTGGGACGACTGGGAGGTGTTGTCGTAGGACGGAAACTGCCCAGAGGGGCGGTACTTTGGTGGTTGTTGTCGTTGTGGCGTGCCAGGCTGGCTCTGCATTGGAGTGTGCACGTTCAGGAGGTCTTCGACGGCTTCTTCGTCTGCCATCTCGTCGTCTACGTCGCAGCTGCGCACGGCGTAAGGGGTCGAATTTTGGCCTCTAAACCGGGAGGTATCCTCCCATTCCCAGTGAAATGATGCGGTTGCTGAGGTAGGGGTCGGTGTGGTACATGGCTGTGCGTAACTGTTGCGACGAGTGACAGAGTGTACGCCGGGCTGGCCTTGAGAGGGATAGTAAATCACTTTTGATAGTTGTGACTGATTTAAGGAATGAGCGAGATGCAAGAAAAAAAGGGGAAGAAGATAGATTACCTGAAGAGTGGCAATATCCATGGCCTCTTGTGATACATGACTTGCAGAGAAAGAAGATACGAGGTCGTCAATTGAAATATTCATGAATGGTGATGGTGGTGATGATTTATTAAACGGAGAACAAGTGGGGAAGGCGCTGCGGGGAGGGATGCGGGGCAGGGCTTGGGCGAGGAGGGAGGAGAGGTTTATACGTTGTCCTCTTGCTTGCTTGTCCTTTGCTCGCTTTAGTCCTTCCCCCTTTTGGCCATTTCACTTTCTATCGCCGCGGCCCCGGAGCCTAGTCCGGCCCGTCGTTCATTTAAACCGGGCCCCTGGACAGTACCGTGGACTTAGCGGTGGATCTGTATCCCCCTCATGCCGGCACTGCCCTGACCTCGTCGCCTCCTCATCCTCAGTATCCACACAGTTGCATGTTTCGTCATAATCGTCATCAATATCAGCATCATCATGCGCCACCAGTTACTTCGGCCCATCTCACGACTGGCCACATATGTGATTACGGTCTGGTCTATCCGCAACGGCACCTTTTCGCCATTTGAATGCTCCCGAGGCTGATTCATTGCCACCGAGTGTGTTGCGTTGCTGTATGTATTACATTACATCACATCACCCTCACCGTGCCAGCCTCATCGTCTCTCGTTACTTCTCATTCTCTCTCGTTTAAGAACGCGTCCAGCTCGTCATCTAGCTCCTGCTGACTCTTCCTCGGTCTTTCATGCCGACTTCGCACTTTCCCCCCCTCGGTCCAGTTCCCCTTCTCTTTCGGACCGCGGGCACCCGACAGCTTGTCCCAAGGTCTCCCTATTTGTCGTGGACTCGCGATACGGGTCTCGAGACCCTTCTTCCAAGAACTAGTGTCTTCTTCATCAGTGAAATAAGCACGCATTTGTGACGTCCGTTCCAGCAGCGACTTTCCCCTACTCTTCCTCTCCTCGATGTAGTCCGAGCGCATCTTTGATGGTGGACTCGACGCATCATCCGGTGATTCTTCGCGCAGAAACGCATCTAGCTCGTCATCCAGTTCTTCTTGTTTCCGCCTCTTTGTTTCCTGTCCGTCTTCCCTCCTTGCGTCTCCGTCCGCCCCGTGCTTGCGGTAGAATTCGCTTCGGCTTCGGGCTCCGCGCTGTTTTACGTCTGTCACCTCTGCCCAGCGTAAAAAAAGGGCTCCCTTGAGGCCCTCGCCCTTGCCTAGACTTGCGTCTATGCGCTCCTTGGGTGGCCAGAAGGCCATCGGTATTGATTTCGCTTGCACAAAGCCGCTCTCGTCGGGTGTTTCCGATGCTGTACGCTGAAGGAGGGAAAGGGCCGTTGTTGCGGCCACAGAAGAAGCAAACAGGATTACACAAGTGGTATCGTCCACCCATTCGAGTCCGAGTGGCTTTGCTTCATAATGCGTAACGTATTCGAATATGAGCTTCGTGGGCATGTGTACGATTGGCTTTCCTTGCAGGAGTAGTGCGTTTCGTCGGGTGCCGTCATCTGACGTAGCTTCGAGTGTAAGAATCGTCGGAACGATGTTAAGAACTACGCGTACCTGTACTCATCTCCGTTTCTTCTATAATTTTGACTTGTTCCTCCTCCTCCCCCTCCCCCTCTTCCTCGCGTTTCCTCTAGTACGGTATTAGAACGTCGTGGAGGCCGACGTCTTCGTCAGGGCCTTCGAGGCGAATTATTTAATGATATTGCCACACTCGCACCTTGCTTCCGTGTGTGATGTTCGTCTCTGAAAGCAGATACACTTTGGCGCGACCAATCCGGTCTACCAGTGAAGGTTGCACTTGGTCTTCATATGCAATGTCCTCGTCATAAGAAAGAGTCGGTGTCTCCGACGCGAGTCCGTCGTTTTCCGGGAGGATGTCCATGAAAATTGAATGCGGGGGATGGAAACAAAGAGTGGCAAGCGAGGACCCTCTCGGCCCGGTTGACTTTTTGAACTGAGACTCGCCCTGAGTTCACGCCTTACACCATAGCCACATCCCTCGCGTTCGCCATTCATCAACAGCGCGATTTGCGTTTGGTTTTCGCTCAATTTCGCCTGGGTCTCTGTCTGCACAAACTATGGATGCAGTAGAAAAAACTCTGGGCTTCCTCTCCAATTGGGGCAAGTCTGGGGAGGCCGACTGGTAAGTTGACCAAACACTCCGTCTTTTCTTTCTTGTCTTCAGAATACCCTGTCTCACTGCTTCCATTCGACCCATTCCTCATCAGCCGCAAATATCTGGTACAGCTACATTCAACTCCGGCCGACTCCAATGCCGTCGACGCGCTTGTCGCTACCTACCACACCCTCCTCTCCTCCACACTCTCCCTCTGGCCCCCTAAGCATCCTCTTACACCGGCTGTCTTTGCTGCCTTTGTGAAGGGAATGTTACTGGGACTGCCTTCTTCCCATGATGCCCCGTCGCCGGCTGCCAATGCCCTCGGCGAGCTCCTTATTGATGCCATGTGGTCCATCGACTCACAACTGGACGACATCCTCACAGACCCCAAAGCCGCAAATTCAGCGCCGTCAGAAAAGGGAAACCAAAAGGAGCAGGCAGATAAGGTGGAAGAGTCGGGTGCCGTGCTGAACAGGGACACTGCAACGAAAGACAAGGTCACCCTTCTCGAGGTCATGAAGTTACTCCTGGTACGCCAACCGTTTTCAATTGGGTCTTATAAATGGCAGCTATCTGACTTTGCTTGTACCCTTACGTGTAGAAGGATGGCGTCCTGAGTCCAGGCCTTTGCAGGGAGCGGCTGGATATGTCTCTTGTCGCTGGCGTAGGCCTTGTCTTGGACAGGCCATCCTTTGATAAGAAGGAAGTTCGAGTGCGCACGGCATTATTGTGCGTTGTGGCTTTCTATCTTCCCTCTCCACCCAAAGTCTTGAGCTCATTTCCGTTGTTTCATAGCTACAAGCAAAACAAGTTCAACCTTCTGCGCGAGCAATCTGAGGGTTATTCAAAACTTTTCACTGAGGTGACTAGTGCCCTACCTGCGCCACATTCGCCTGCCACCGGTCTCCCTTTGGAACCACTGTCCGTCACTCCGGAGCGCGTGCAGGCGATATGGAAACGCATCGTCAGCCTCATCGGGTACTTTGACCTCGACCCGAACAGAGCTCTCGATGTCATCCTTGACTTGTTCTCTGCGTACATCACAACACATTGGAGCTTCTTCCTCGTGCTGCTCAGCCTGTCCCCTTGGACAGGTCAGTGCGGGAATCTAGCCTGGATTACCGAAGAGAAGGGCGAGCCAATAAAGGTGGAACCCGGTTCTTCAAGGTTTAGGGGTAAGAGTCTGGATGAGATTTTGTCCATGGCTGGGGGCACGGATTTGTCGAAGGCCCCGCCAGTCCAATCTGCGCCTCGTGTCATGGCGCAGGTGCTCGGCTTCAAGTTTCGTCACTATCAGGTTCGTCGCACGCCCATATAAATCCAAGCAGGTTTGAATTCAATGCGCGGTCAGTCGCCGGAAATTACGGAAGCCACGCCCCGTCAGCTTTACCTCACCGCCGCCCTCCTCATTCGAGAGGATTTCATTACCCTCGACGACCTTTATCCCCACCTCTCCCCCACCGATGATGACTTGGAAACCAAGGGATACAAAGCGTACTTGGCTACCATCGATGCCCGTATCGACAACGCGAAGGTCTCTCAGCTTGCTCTGGCTGCGCCTCTCGAGTCTTCGTCTCTGCCGAGTTCTTCTCGCCTAGCACCCCCACCGCCGCCGGAGGTCAAGAAGCCCCCGACTTCTACCGAACCAAAAGATCCACCAAACCAAAAGGTTGGTCTTGTGGTTGCGCTCCTATCCGTTGGTGCGCTCCGACCCGCTCTGGCGCTTCTCACCAAGTTCAGCTGGCTCGTCGATGCCTATCCGGAGATTGCGGATCTACTCATTCGTGTGATGAAACACTCACTCACAACACTATACGACCAACACCTAGTCACCAAACCCCGCAACCCGTCTAATATTCAGCCTCGCGCGCGTTGGGGTGCCACCGGCGTAGTGCCCGCCCCTGCGCGTAAACCTATGCTAACGCTTTGCGCGCCGACCCCGCCAGGAACGAGCACCGTGGATTTTGTTTATTTCTTTCCTTTCTGGACGGACCGGGTACCTCTGTGTAATACAATGGACGACTTGATAGATGTCATCGAACCGCTGATGGCCTTTGTGGGGCTGCACGTATCCCGTGACCCCGTATTCTTGACCAAGTTTGCGAGATTAGGGAGATTACATATCGCATCGACAGTACGTTGTTAAGTTTGTCTCTGGATGCAATCCGTCTGACCGGCTGCTAGCTCGAGACCGACCCGTCGACAAAGAAACCCGTTGGCTCCCCCGACTCGGAGCACCCGATTCCCAAGTTTTGGCACAAGATCCTTCGTGTTTACTTCCTCCCAGCACTCCCGCTCATCCGTGGCAACGCTGTCTGCACCGTTGAGATTTGGAACGTAATTCGTCAGTTCGAAACGACTATCCGCTGGAAGTTGTATGGCGAATGGAAGACGCGTACGTATACAACACATCCAGAGCTACGCTTGCGCGCAGTGCAGGTGGACCGCGAATCTAAAGGCGTTCTGCGGCGTTTGTCCCATAACACTATTGACACGCTCAGCGGGACAGTCGCCAAGATCGCGCACAGCAACCCGTGCATCTTTTTTGCCAACGCGGTCAACCAAATTATGGCATATGACAATTTGGCAAGCGTTGTCGTGCAAGCGCTGAGGTATGCAACAAACATGGGGTTCGATGTACTCGTATACATTATCTTGGATGCGCTCGCGAACCCACACAAGGATCGAGTCAAGGACGATGGTGTGAACACATCCGATTGGTTACAGAGTGCGTCTGTCCTTTGTTTGTCCTGCCCGTGTTGGTGAGCTGACATGTTTCTTATAGGTCTTGCGTCTTTTACCGGGATGCTCTTCCGGCGTTACTCGGCGGATCTCTCGCCTTTACTCAAGTACATCGTGCACCAGCTTTACGCCGGCCAGACGACGGAGATTGTCGTCCTGCGCGAGCTCATTTGGAAAATGGCAGGCATCGAGCCGCTTCCAAGCCTTTCCGAGACTCAGATTGCCGCCATGGCCGGTGGACCTACGCTCCGGATCGAGGCTGTTGCTTCTTCTGCACGAGGTGCACGGCTCGATCCTGGGGACGCGGTACTCAAGGGCCCGCAGCGTCTCGGAAAGGCGTTGCTGGATTCGCAACTTGCACTCCCGCTGCTCGTGCAGGTTGCTCAGCAGAGGCAGTCCGCGGTGTACAAAATCCCCGACGCTCATTTGAAGTCCCTTGCGGGTTTGTACGATGCGGTAAGCTATCATTCCCTGCGCCAATTGAGATGACCCGGTATTGAGACCAGCGTTGCAGACTCATGGCGTATTACTCCAGTATCTCGAGCTCCTCACCTCGCCCGCTGTCATCCAATCGCAAGACTATGCACAAAAGGTGGTGCCGACCCTTGCAGAACTGGGAGAGAAGTATGGCATCTGCCCGTCGATTTGCATGCAGATCATACGGCCGATTTTGCATTCGAGTCTCTTGGCCGCGGCGCTTGCTGCGGAAGAGCAGGAACGTGTTGCGAACGAAGAAGCGGAAAAGCGACTTAAAGCGGCCCTTGCGGCGAAGAGAGACCCGAGCATTGCCAACTCACGCATCGCATCACCTGCAGTTGGGGAAGTCAGCTCGTCGGAGACGCCAGCGTCAGCGGAGTCCAAGTCCAGCGGTACGCAGGAAGCTAGGCCATCGGAGGACGTTGTGATGGAGAATGGGGACTCGCAAGGGAACACAAATGGGTCGTCCGCTCCCGAGGTCAGCGCCGGCCATCTCAATGCGTCTCATGGGGTCACGTCTCATGTGGTTGTGCAGGGTCCCTGGGTCCCTGAGATGAGGGCGTTGTTCGAAGACGTCAAGAAGATCGCTCCCAAGGCGGCGTACGATATCATCGGGTCAGTTACAAGTTGACCACCTCGGGCAAACCGTCACCGGTCGCTCATGTCTATCTAGGCCAGGATTCTACCTCACGTTCTGGCAGTTGTCCACGTACGACCTCGCCCCGCCCGCCAGTCGATATGAGGAGGAAGGCGCCGCGTTGCGTGCACTCAGCCGTCAAGAGGACTCCAAGTACACCATGGCGGATCGTTCTTCCGACAGGACGAAGCGCCAGGGAGCACAGGCCCACCGTGCCCGCCGAGACAGATATGCGCAGTTCTCGCAGACGCTCGCTCAGGAACTCAAGACGCAGGCGGCGTCACGGAGATACACGATCAAGCGACTGGCAAAGGAGAAGGCGCATTGGTTTTCGCATGGCCCGAAAGCGATGGCGTTGGCGTTGGCGTCTGCTATCATCGAGCACTGCATCCAGCCGCGTTGCTTACTCTCGCCCATGGACGCGGACTATTGTGCCCAGGTCATCAAGGCAGTTCACATCATGGGCACCCCAGGTTTCAGCACCTTGATGGTGTACGATAGGGTAAATGAAGGTTTATGGCACCCCTCTGCCAACAGTTCGCTTACTTGCATTTGTCCCAGCTCCTCGGCGACCACATTAAGGTTGTGGTTTTCTCGTGCAGTGAATACGAGGCTAAGAATTACGGTACCTGGATTTTTTTATTTTTTTTCCCTAGCCGACTTTGCACCCGCTTATATATATTTTTTGCCGTAGGCCGATTTTTGCTCGGAATACTCACCGATTTGTACAAATGGTTCTCGGATGAAGCGCTGTACGAACAGGATAACCGGACCAAGGCCGGTGGGAAGATCCACTACCTACCCGGTTTCCAGCAATCGTGGTCGCCAAAGTTTCCGGTGGAGAAGACGTCTATTTTGGCATGGAACAACTTCCAGCAAGTGCTGAGGAAATGGCACCGGAAGTTATTCAGGGTGTGTTTCACTCATTTCGCGGCAATAATGCGTTTGACTGATTTCGCTTCACCTCCGAAAAGTCGCTGGCTGATTGCATCAAGACGAACGAGTTTATGCACGTATACAATGCCATCATCGTCCTCAAGGAGATCTTGCCTGTCTTCCCACTGTCAGCCGTCATCGACCTGACTGGCCCGTCCTTGATTCAAGTCATCGAAACGTTCATAGAAAAGGAGGAGCGTGGCGACCTGAAAATTCTCGCTCGGGCGTAAGTCGCTCGACAGTTCCCAGTCGGTGTACCTTGTCTGACCACGCATCGACTAGTTATCATGCCGGTCTCAAAAAGCGGGAACATCTCTGGGCTCCCGCCAATACGCTGGCTAAGGTGGGGAATGGCGATTCGGAAGGAAGGATCATATGTGCTAATTTGAGTCGCAACAGAAGGCCGCTGCACCGTCTCCTCGTCCTTCCACACCTGTCTCTGCGCCACCTACAAGCGACAAGAAGAAAGCTACTGAGCCTGTGCCGCCCTCGGGTGATAGGTCGACGCCGTCCGCCTCTCGAAGCCATGCGCAACCGTTGAATGGTACAGAAAGGCCGAGCACGCCATCTTCGGCAAAATCCGTCATTGACAGGTTTGTCGATTGGTCTAGATACGCGTGTATATCTTCTAATTCTCTTAGCAGCATCCCTCGCCCAGAAGTAGTAAGGCGGGTACGCACGGAGCCAAGAGGAGATACACCGGGACGATCGACTGTCAACGGGAATGACGTAGACTCAAAGTCGCAACCCATGGACGTTGACACGCCTGCAGTCAGGCAAGAAGAGGTCGCCGAGGGTGGCCGTCCTTCATCAGCTCCCGGGCATCGCACAGACACACCCATCAACTCCCTGCATAAGACCGTCTTGCTCCAAAGCAGAGAAAGCCCCACGCCCCTTCCAACCCCTGCTGCTTCGAGTCTCCCTCCAGTGAAACAGCCTCCTCATTCGCCTCGTGGTCACCGAATCGTAGAAGAACGCATGTCGCGTTCTGACGCTGCACCGATGCCACCGCCGATCGCACCCAGCCAGACTGCGTCTGCGCAAGAGCTCCGTGAAACCGCAAGGCAGTCCATACGTAGAAGCGAAGAACAGGCAGACGCAAGGGTCATCGCCGTCGAGTCTCGAGGCGAATCGCGGACGAACTCGCCTGGCGCATCGCGAAGAAGGTCGCAGTCACCACCAACGCGGCCTGGTACCCGGAACGCGAGCACGGAGAGTCGGACGAGCGGCGAAAGACTCGTGGACCGTGGGGAGGTGGACCGAGCCGACGATCGGCGTCTCGAGCGCGAAAGCAGTCGCCAGGACGGGTATGCCTCGGAGCGGCGCGAACACCGCCGTGACCGCGCTGAGCGTGAGCGCGAGCGCGGCAGGGATCGCCACGGGGACCGAGAACGCGATCGAGAGCACCGCGGTGAAGCGCGAAAGAGACCCGGAGCGCGACAGAGAGAGACGGGAACGCGATCGGGAACGCGACAGGGAACGAGACAGGGACCGTGACCGTGAGCGCGGTGATCGGCACCGACGAGACGAGAAGGATCGCGATCGGGAGAGCAGGAAAGAACGCGAGATCAGCGGTCGAACGGTGCTCCCCGCGGAAGACCGCAGCCAGTCTGCTCGTCCAGGACATCGCTCTGCGGCCCCTACTGATGAGACACTCGGGAAGCGAAGAAGGCCTGGTGACGATGACGTACGTCTCCACCCTCCAGTGAGCTTATCGTGTTTAATCATCATCCTCTCGTTCATGGTTTACAGTCCGACCGCACCCTGAAGCGTAGCTCTCGCGAGAAGAACCGTGAAGACCGCAGCCGGCGGACTTCCGATAAGGAAAAAGAACATGAACGTACGCGCGAGTCGGATCGGCGACGACGAGATCGCGAGGAGGACGGTGACGGACGTCAGGCACTCCCGGAAAAGGTGCGGCCCCATCTCAGACACCCCCCCTTAACTTTTTAGAGTGTCAGCTAACAAAGGGCCCTGATCAACCCAAGCACTCGGAGAAGCGCGTACTCGACGGCCCGACGGCGACGGCCTCCCCACTGCCACCCACGACGCCATCCGCACCACGGGCTATGGCGATCAGCGAACCTGTGCGGAACGGGAAGCCGGATGCCGGTGTACGTGAGCGCGATCGAGAGCGCGAGCGTGAGAGGGAACAACGTGAGAGGGAGAGGGAGAGAGAGTGGGTGCCTCGCGAGAGCGCACAGCAACACCACCATCGCGACCGCGAGCGGGAACGCGAGCCCCCACTGGCTGTGCACCCTCGGGATATGCCGCCCGGTGGTCCGATCGGCTCCTCCCACGCCAATGCCAACGTTAACGTTCCCTCGGCCATGAACGCACCGCCACCACCACTGCCGCCGCTACTTGCCGAAACGACCGGAGCCAGCTTGGTCTCCGGGAGTGGCAGCGGCGGGAGCTTCCTCTCGCGAATCGGTGGGCCTTATCGCTCGCCTCCGACCGCCTCGAATTCGTTCCGCTCGGAGGTAGGGGAGCAGCGCACCTGGCCGCCCGAAGATGACTGGGATGGCACGCGGAAACGATCCCTTTCTGGTGAGTGTTGAGCCCCCCCCCCCCCCATCTTTTGATCATTCATACACACGCTGACTTGTTGTTGGTGGGTGGCGTGTTATGTAATGACTCTTCAAGATCGGGAGAAGAACGCTATGGAAGACGCGAGCGCAGACCTGGGCTCAGATTCACAAGTGCCCAAAAGGCCACGCATTATCCGCAACCGGTATGTTACACCCCAAACGCATGGTCTCGCAAAAAAATTATTGCCTATCGACCCTGGCGCCAATGACAAGCCGCGGTCGGGACGGAAGGACTACGGTTAATTCGCGCCTGCTGTACTGTACCTCGGAATCATGAATGAAGGGGGACCATCCACCAATCTCCATTTCATGTACATGCTGTTCCCTATCCCCTTTCCTTCGCCTTCCCATCACCACTACTGAATTATACAATTTCTGTGTGTCTATAATCAACACAAACTACACGATGCCACTATAAAGAGTAATCAATCTCCGCGTGGGACTATGCTCCTAAAGTGAGATAAAGAGAATGTGATGCGAGTTGAATCGCAGCTGGCAATACAATTGACAGCTACCGTTTCAGGAGGGTGAGGAATTCTTCACGGGTCTTTTGCTGCGTGCGGAAGCAACCGAGCATGCACGAAGTTGTTGTGATGGAGCCCGGCTTCTGTACGCCACGCATGGTCATGCATAAATGGCTTAATACAGGAACAGGGCAGCACAAAGGTGGGGTAAGAGAGGAGAGGGAAACGTGTGACGTGGAACACATGAGCGAAATATTGGCGGCAAAGTGTGGCGTCGAGATGGGACGTACGTGGCCTCCATGACGACTGCGACCCCACGAGGTTTGATAGCCTCCTGTACGCAGAGGGCAATCTGCTTCGTAAGACGCTCCTGGACCTGAAGACGTCGGCTAAAGGTCTCAGCAATGCGTGCGAGTTTGGAGATGCCCAAAACGAGCTTGTTTGGGATGTACGCTATGGCAATCTGCGAAACAAGGTGGATGTGATGCTGTAAGTGGCCAATTGGTCGGGATGGGGAGGGGAAAAAAGATAGCGCGCGCGACGAAGGGGGAACAAGTCTCGGGACGAACCTTGCCCGTGAAAGGGACCAAATGATGTTCGCACAAGCTGGAAATGTCGATATCGCGAACCAGAACCATCTCGTCATGGTCCTCCGCAAAGACAGCACCATTGATCACGTCTGCGCGAGAAGAATTCACCTTTCAGTATCTTTGGGGGTGCAAGGATGCAAGAAGAAAGAAAAAAAAAATTGGGGGAGGGGTGCGGGGGGGTGACGAACCTGCCAGGCGTTCTTCATAGCCCTTGGTCATCCACATCAAGGCCTGGGCATATCGTTCGGGTGTGCGAAGGAGGCCCTCTCGATCAGGATCTTCGCCAATGCACTCGAGCACGGTGCGCACCGCCGCCGTGAGTTTGGTCTGACGGGCGGCCTTTTGAGAAGGTGACGCATTGAGGCGAGAAAGGGTGGACTTGGCTTATGTTATGGGGGAGTGAAATATGTGAAGTGAAGAGGAAGGGTAAGAAAGAAAGAAAACACACCGGGCCAGCCGAGACCGTTCACGTCAGGGAGAGGACTTTTTCGATCTGGGGGTGCAGAAGGGGAGGAAAAACCGGATGGAGGACGGAAGCCGTACCCGTCGCCAGGTGTCCCCCCAGAGTGAAGGTGTTCAGGGTCATCCGGGACTCGGACAGGAACATCGTCATTGTCACTGAAAGTGTCAGTGTCTAGGCGGCGAAGCCGATCTACGAGCAAATCTCCGGAGTTCATAATACGAAAAAATAAACACAAAAGAGTGGGAGAATGAGCTACGAGATTATGTTTTTGGATGCCAATGCAGTGTATTCCAAAACCGGAGATTTGAAAGTAGCCAAAATATGGTGACCGAACTACCTTTTCTTTAAACTTCTCTGATCGCTCTCTTCCTGTCGTCCCGGATTTATAAAAATCGAGCGGCTCCGGAAATTACCATTGAGGAAGTTTCATACCGAGAGCATACATTCACCCCTCTCCGCTCCTTCCTCGCCCGCTCGCCAGCTCCCCTGAACATGGCCGACACAGCCAATCATCTCAAATGTTTATTATCCCGCTTTCCCTCCTCTTTTTTTCGGCATCTCTTTTCTTTCCTCCAATGCCTCAATCACTGAATCATCCGCTCCACCTCTTGCTCTGTGACGCTCCCTGGTCCAAGTCCTCTCTACCAGACTCTGACTCGGATCTTGATCACGATCCCGAACAGGAATCCAATCCCCAACCTCCCCAACCCCCTCCGCAGCGTCAAAAGGGCGAGGTCTACCGCGTTTGGCTTGCTTCGCGCGTCCCCTCGCAGCGCAATGGCGGTTACTCCACTGCCGGTGCTCAGCGTCCTCTGACTCGCGCCAACCTCCGCCTCGCACAGAGGATCGCGGAGCTCTGTGTCCCCCAGATACTCCATATCTTCTGGAGTCGCCATCCCGTTCGTACTTTCTTCATGGTGGCCTTCAGTTTCATCCGAGGCACGTTCCCTGTCTTTAAGGGATATACGCATGCACTCATCATCAATGAGGCAAGTCTATCCCTCTCACTTTATCCTTCTTCTAATCATCATTTTGTCCAGGTCCAGAGTTTAATCTCATCGGGTCACTATACTTGGTCTCATTTGATCCGTCTCGTGGCAGCCGAGTTTGTACGCCTTGCTGCTGAAAAGTCGTTGGACACGTTCGCGTATGTTTCATTCACATTCGGCTTGAAAACGCGTTGAGATTTTTTGACCGTGTTAGCACTAATAATGAACTCTTTGTACAAAACTCTGCGCGTTATCTGGTAGAATACAAACAGATGGAGCAGCGCGTCCGACTTGATATCCCCACTCTCTCGGATCCCACTGTCCGGGATCTTCTCGCAGAGTCGGACTTATTTGTGTCATCATTCCAAGGCGCTGGTGGCTTTGGTCTACTCTCCCCCTTTGACCTCATCCGCATCTTCTCGCTTCTTTCCGAACTGGCTTCCCATGTCTTCGTCCTTTCAACGATTTCTTATGGCCCACTGTCAATTTTGGCTTTTGCCATCTCCTTCTTATCTGCCGCATATCCCCTCGTGCAGAGCTCCTTGCTTCCTCGGACGTATCGCTTTGACTCACCTGTTTATAGCGAGGATGAAATTCGCCTCACCGAAAAGCAGGAGCAAATGAGACAGCTGTCTCTCAGTGATACCCACCGCCCAGAAGTCATGCTTTTCGGTCTCGGCCCGTGGATCCTCCAAACCTGGGCAACAGCTCGGCAGGCAGTGCTTGGCCTTCATTCATCTCAACAGTCATCACACTCGCCTTCCAGCCTTTTCTCTCATTTCAATGTGGCCGAGGTTATCGCCGCACTCCAAAATGTAAGCCTCTATATTTTCCTGATATTTACGGCCCCTTAATATCCAAAAAAAAAAAGCTACCGTTTGTATTAATGCTCCAAACATCCACTTCCCTCGGCTCTCTTGCCTTGTATCGCAGCTCCGTTCAGTCTATCGTGTACACTATCAGCACCCTATTTATTACACTTCAAATGGCCGTACAGGGGGTATTTCTCATGGGCGCTTTCTGTGCTTCTATGGAAATCGAACCGTTCCTCCAGCCGAAGAAGGGCTCGCAGGTCAAATACGTCTCCACCTCAGGGGGAATGAAAATTGAAGCTCGGTAGGCACTTTTTCCCATGTCTTAAATGTCAGAGAAGACCAATTAGCTGCGATATCCAGGAACCTCTCTTACACGTACCCTGGCTGCTCTGAGCCTGCCCTGCGTAATGTGAGCTTTACCCTTGAAGCGGGGGAAACCCTCGCTGTCGTCGGGTACAACGGCTCCGGTGAGTGCCCGTTCCGTCCCCCCCCCCCTTTATCCTGTGCAATGCTCCGGCATATATATTGACACTGAAACACAGGCAAATCAACGCTGGGAAAGGTTCTCTCGCGCATCGTGGACTTTAATTCCGGAGAGTTATTTATTAACGACGTTGATGTTCGTCGCTATGATCCTGCGGAATTGCACAAGGCAACCACTGCTGTATTCCAAAGCTTCTGCAAGTACAACGGTACAGTTGCCGAGAACGTTGGTGTGGGCTATATACCCGATCTGGACCACCCCACAGCACTGCGTAGGGCTGTTCACCTTGCTGAAGGTGATCATATTGTACGCTCGTTACCGCATGGCATCAACACGCGCCTGGATGCACTTGGCCTTGATTCCATGTCATACTCGTCAGCCGGAATGGGCGCATCCGGCACCCGTGCTCCATGGACATCGCACGGCCTATCGGGTGGAGAGGTACGCCCACTGCCTTAATGTTATTATATAGCCGCATTTCATCCTTACATGACCGTGCGACACCAGTGGCAACGCATCGCCCTCGCCCGTGCATTTATGCGGGCTCATCAACCAGAGGTGCACTTCCTTCTCTTTGATGAACCCGTGCGTCCTATCCGTTCATTCTCCCTCAAATGTTGACCGATAATAACGATCGATGCGTAGACGTCTGCCCTGGACGCGCATGCTCAAAATAAAATATTTCAGACGATCGACACTATTGCGAGGGGGCCAGACGCAGATGAGAGCGCTCCGAGAGTGAAAACGGTGCTATTCATCACTCATCGACTTTCGGTTGCGCGTCGTGCAGACAAAATCGCCATGATGCAAGATGGGGTACGTTTGGATCCGTCTAATATGAAAACCACATGCTGACTCCACTCGCCACGCCATAGTCTATCACCGAGTTCGGCACTCACGACGAACTCCTAAAACTTGGTGGCTCGTATGCTGCCCTATACCAAGCGTCTGTATAATTGCGGATTCTACCCTCTGGGCGGACTTTTTACCCGGACTCGTAAGGACGCCTTGTCATACACTTTGATGGTTTTTGTTAGATGTTGTATTACTACAAACCTTCCATTGCACTGTAAAGATAGAACACTTGTGTAAATAGTCTCCGTTACAGCATTGCCTAAAACCATGCTCGGGGGAAGTGGTCATGGAAGACCAAAACACCTTCTTGAAAAACTGCATCCACTGCACCACCATCGATGCTTTGTGTCGTCGAAACCAGATTTGCGAGATTCTCCGCGATGCCATATGCAGCAATGAGCAGGCCAGCACCACGCACGGCGCGAACAAGCGACGGCACCTTAACCTGATACCGGGAAAAAGAATTAAGGACCTTTCCGGATGGAGGCTTTGTAGATCATTCATACCAAGAGGTAGGTGTCCAAAAGGACGCCAAGTAGATTGTTATTTTTTGAGAACTCGACCGCCGCGCTGATGCTCGACAAACGCAAGTCGTGCGCCGCTTCATTGCGTGGCGTTGCAGTGGTAGTGCTCGGCGGGTTTGCACCGACTTCTCCGCACGATGATGCAAATAGAACCGGGTCTTTTTCATTTTTTTTAAAAAAAAGTCAGATGTCAAGGCGAGAAAAAAAAAAACACAAAACACAGAACATAGAGCAAGGAAGGGGGAGACTGACAGTTTGGCTGCTTCCAATTGACGGTGGCACAAGCATCCGGGGAAGAGGACGTGAATATGATTTGGCGCCGTACGCCGTGCCCCTCTGGCGGAGGCGCAGAGGCGTGATAGACGGTCCTCAATATCGAGTCGATGAATGAGTTTAACGGCAGCCGATGCCGAAACGGGGCGGAGTCCCTGGATGATGACGAACTCGAATTCGTGATCGGGTATGCCAATTCGAGGCAGAGTCCCATTGACGCCGGGACGATCTGATTAATTTTTTTTTTTTATTGTTGTCGTGTTTCAATAAAGTTCAATGATCAAATCATCCCCGGGTGATATATCAGTTAGTGTTAGTTAGCGTGATTTGGCCCCGAATCCACAGTGTAAGGAAGACTTACTTTGAGGAGGCTTTCAAGAGAGACCATCGATCTACGGATAAGGCTATGCCATTCTGATAGCGTCCATGGCGTCATGTTATTGGTGCTGTTGGGATTACTCGTGCTCCCGCCACCCGCGCGTAATTCTCTGCCCTTCCTCCGTGCCAGGGCTTCAAACTGGGCGAGGGTGACGTCGGCGACCCAAAGGTCAAAGTCCTGCTGGGGTAAGCACCATTCCCCGAAAACTACGGGCTGCAAATCTTGTGTGACCTGGACCGTGAGGTAAACGTAACTGCCCGTGATGGATGAAATCGTGATGGGTTGAGCGTGTGGTGATACAGTAATCGGAGATCCGGTGGGGGAGAGCTGCACTGAACCTAACTGCCGGGCACGCGATAACCGGGGTGTAGCCGCCTTTGCGGCGGCAGGCGCTGTATGGGGTACGGCAAGAGATTTCCAATACGTCTCAACTGCCCCTCCGATCTCGAGCGTCACCCCCTCAAATGGAGTGATGATGTTAATTTCAAAAGAGACCTGTGGGGTAAGGAAGTCAGCGAACGATGGGAACGGGCATGTCCACGAAAGTCCTTACTTCTCCGATAACATGCAGTCGGTGGTCTAATATGGGTAGCGTGAAGACTCTCGTAAGATGGGCGCTAGCGAGCATGGACGGAAGTGCTACGGCGCGGCCAATTGTCTTTGTTCCGAAATTTGGGTACAGGGAAAATTCCAACGAAAGCTGATCCAAAGTGGGCGTCTGCAACGTCAGGACGTGAACCTCATCGGACAATGAAAGGGGAATGGTGTGCGGTGCGGACGCGGCGGAGGGTGACGATGTCATGACGAGCTTGAGAAGTGGTGATGACAGCCTGCTGGCATCTACAGACGCTGAGTTCATGAACCGTGGGTGCAAACGAACGGAGGAGGCGGATTGATGCACAGGGGTAGCTGAGTTGCTGAATCTCGAAGCCGTGTTTCCGATAGTGACCTGAATCAAGCATTGTTTGTCTAAATAGTTGTGGCCGTAGACGCGATGGGGCATCATGGGTGGGGGAAGCGATAATGATGGAATGTGATCAATCTCCGACTCTATCGCCCGAAGCGCCGTGGATCCCGTGGAACGTTCTGACGGGCTGCGTGCCGGGTCGAGTTTGATGATTCTAGGCCGCACCGATTCGAGGAGGAGGGATACGCATTCTTGGTGTCCATACCAGGCGGCGTAGTGTAAGGCAATGTTTCCGTGTTCGTCAGTAACGTCGGTTCGGCTGCCAGCTTCCAAAAGCACCCCAACGCAAGCCTCGTGCCCAAACCGGGCGGCGTGGAAAATAGGGGTCCATTCGTTATATTTGTCCGGAACATCCCACCCATCGTATCGTACGAGGAGCCGACATATGTCTGCGTGCCCCTGCCGTGCTGCAAAGTGAATGGGGTATTCCCCGTTGCTACTTGGCAGGCTTAATGCACCGTGCTCAAGCAGAAGCAGCACGACGTCCAGATGGCCCGCAAGACTCGCCAGCGCGAGGGGTAAAAGGTCACCATCGGGCGGAGTGGGCTGCGCGGGTACCCCACCTTCCTCGAGCAATACACGAACACAATCGACAGAGCCCTTGAGGGTTGCGTAAACAAGAGGGCTGTAGTTCTCCATGTCGCGAACGTAAGGTGAGACCTTAACCTGAAGGAGTCGCCTGCATACATCTACGTGGCCATGCATCGCCGCATAGTGGAAGGCCGACCGACCGTAAACGTCGACGACATCTGGTTTAACGTCATGGGAAAGGCACAAATCAACGAGACGCAAGGCGCCAGAGACGGCGGCTTCGTGTAGGCACGTCCTGCCGTTGATGTCGTCGACGAACTGGTAATCAAAGGCTGTGGAGGTGGCGAGTATGAGGTCCGCAAGTGGCGCCGGAGCATCGACGACCGCCCTCCAAAGGATGCGAGTGATGTTCCCTTTCCCCCAGTGCTGCTGACCAAGCGTATCCGAATAGATGACCAAGCTTCTGACTGAGGCCTGGTCCCCACCAAGCACGGCTTTCCTTAAGTTGCTCTCCAAGTCACGGAATAGTCCCATTTGTGTACTTCCCTCGTTGTTGATCTGTCGATTGAGGATGAGGTCGCTGACGGCCGCTCCCTCGAGTTCGAGCCCTGATGACACGTCCGTGATGTCTACCAGACATGCCGCGACGGTATCCGACAACTCAGAGATGAGCTAGAGGCACCAAGTATGAGTGTGAACGATTGGCATGCGCACGTGTACGCACCTGGCGATCGAACACCGGTTGGATGTCTACTTGGCGGGCGAGATACAGTTCTTTCGTGGTTGACTTTGAGCGTTTGTCCCACTTCTTTAGAATTTTTCGAAAGCCAGTCGCGTTGATCTCTACAAAGTGCTAACATCCACGTAAGTATCGATGTGGTTAGCACCTGATGTCAAGCTGAGCACCTGTAGTTTAGACAGATCTCGTTCGAGGAGATGGAAGCCCTCCTCGACAGCCTTCCACTCTACAGAATTCTGCGCGGTGTCGTCCAGGCTATCCCGGGGGGCCCTCAGGGCCGACGCACGGCGCTTCGAGAGGAGGGTCTCGAGACGTAGTTTGAGCTCTGCCTCCTTTCGGAGGTAAAACGCATTTATCTAAGGGGTACATCATCGGCGACTACCGTAAGGGCTAGACAGGTGTCTTACCTTTTCCAACTCACGCTCGAGCTTGAAGAAAAAAGCGGCTTTGTGAGCTTGGAAGTCGGGCCCACGATCATCATCCTGGCCGGATGGGATCAGGGAAGGCTCATTTATGCGACTGGCAATGTCGACTGCCGCATGGGCACCGGATACTGGTGGCGACGAGGTAGAGTATCCCGGACGGATGCCGAGAGCAAGAGCAGCCGCTTCAGAAGCCGGGCGCTTAGCAGCAAGGGACGAGATGATTTTTTTGAGAAATTTGTAGTCGAGATAATACTCGGACCAGCCGGGGATGACTTCGGCTTGCAACTGTTTCCCAAACTGAAAAGTGGGAAGATGTGGTCACGGAGTATATCATGTAAGCGAAACAAGGACGAACCTTCATGATAAATCTCAAAGGGGATGATGGGAAGTGTAACAAAAGAGTTGGGAACAAGGACGAGCGAGTTCAATGCATGGACAACGTAGACTAAAGGTGCACCGAAAAAGGCAATGCAACGTTTGGAG
Organism: Lactarius akahatsu; assembly: GCA_021524915.1. Lineage (NCBI taxonomy): Eukaryota > Fungi > Basidiomycota > Agaricomycetes > Russulales > Russulaceae > Lactarius > Lactarius akahatsu. The sequence continues at coordinate 968,453 of JAKELL010000004.1, forward strand.
GGAGCTACCATCTCCTATTGGATGCGACGTGTGGTGGGAGTGTACATTCGCAGGAAGCCATGCCTATCGATAACTGTGTCTTGATTCCCTCAGTCTTCCCGAGCGACCGGACGAACGTGCGTTAACTTCTATCCGGCCGCGGCGACGCAGCGGCCCCATGACTGACACATTCAAATCTACACGACACAACAGACGTGACCTTCATACGAGCACCTTCCGTAGGTCCCACGTATGGACGGATAGAAGCGTCACAGGACACGTCCTATGTTTCTCTACGTGGCTGAATGCACATCTGTAACAAAACACATATCCAGAAGGAAGCGCCGTCGCGTTCGAGATCGTAGATTGGCACAACGGACAATGCCCAAATTTCGTCGGATCGACAGGTATCCCTTTTGGATGGGGTGGCAAAAGGCGAGGAGGTGGAATAGCAGGGCCAAGAGGAGAGGTCGAGAGCACTCGAGCCGGGGATGATGGGGAGTACCACCACTCGAGAAATTTGATGAAAAAGATGGCTGTCGGGAGTAGCAGCTTGAGGGAGTCGAGTAGAAGTCGAGGTGAGGATAAAAGGAGGCGGCGCAGTACAAATGTCAGCCTGCCGTTTTTCTCCTGGGGCTTTACTTTATCGCCCATTGCCGCTGCCGCTCGCTGCGGAAGAGCGTCGTCGGGTTAGGTTAACGCGGACTAAAGAAGCGCACATGCACACTCACCAGGTCTTCGACACCCAATCGACGAAGATCAACCCCGACCCATGACAGCCAGGGCCGATAAAATGGCGTCCTTTCAAATGCATACGCAACGTTATATGCCATGAGCCAGCCCTCGAGAGCTAAATTTATCCGCGGATATGTCCACTTGTACAACCTTCTTAGGCGGCCTCTGAAACCCTAGACCCCCTCAGTTGAACGTCGAAAATAAGATTTGCCCGGCAGTACCTCTTCGATCAGCGCTTGCACTTGACGGGCGCCATCGTCGAGCAAGTCACTCCCTCCTCCGAGGTCTTCATAATAGTCCTGAGCTTTTGCACGAAGATATGGAAGGCCGACCTGTCAATGGATTAGTGGTCTCTTTCCCTCGACCCGCGTAAGATCTTCTTACCAGGATGACCAGTGAGCGCCAGACCTCTCGGTCCCTCAACTTCTCTTCCACGGGAACGCCCCCCACAGCAGCCCGCGCCCTCTCCGTCTCGATAAGCGGTTTTCTCCTTCGCTTGAGGCCATAAAAGTTTTCCGAAAAGGAGGCATCTACGACGGGACATGCGTGAACGAGTCTATGGGGAGGGGAGGGGCTTTGGGGAATACTTACTGTACTTTCGAAGATAGTGTCGCTCAACATAGAGCATGACGAGTGCGTAGAACTCCTCGTGCTTGTTGACTATCCGTAGGAGGTACCTCGGGTGTCTTTGGGCGAAAACCTGTGGAGAACCCGCAGTTAGTGCTCCTCGTAGACTGCGTATTGGTGACAAATGGGCTGACCGAGAGTACATATTTGAGCGCAGGTTGCAAGAGATCCCTTAGTTGCTCCTGGGCAACGAGTTCGAAAAGAGACGGCTTCAAGGGATCTCCTCCGTACTCGTGAAAGAAATCCATTTTATCAGTGAGCGGTGAGTCTTGACTTAGTTGGTCGTCGTTGGCGGTGGGTCCGATGAGGTAGCTAGAGTGTTCGGCCCGTGGCCCGGATATTCCGTGTGCCCACGCAGTTCGTCAGTAGTTCGTCCAACTGCTACTGGTCGAGCGACGACTCAGACCAACGCACAACGTGACTATAGTCACCACATGGGGTCCTTGAACTGCTACTACCACCCGTGGTACAGTGTTCCCATACCCGGGACAAGGATGGGCGAAAAGACGACTGCAATGGCAGCCTCTGTCTTAGCCCCCGAAATACCATCGGCCCAAACTAAACTGATAACATCACAAACCACACACCACATAACCTGATGGCCTATGACTGCCGACAACGTGGCCACCATACCACCCGACTACTAAGTCGGACAAGTAACCTAGCTCCTGGAAGTCCGTATTTTCCAGAGCAACACCATCTGCACCTGCATACCCAACCAATCCATGGCGGGAACCCTTGCTCACCAGATCAACTCCTACCTCTGCTCCACGACCGAGCCCTTCACGGTATGAAAGACACGCAACAACTAAACATTACTTATACCCCGGCACGGGTACCATGAACCTGAGTACAAACAGCTGAGTCTTAAACTCGCCATTTGTTCAACTAAACCGAAATAAATAGCTGAGCAATGTACCAAACCTTATATTGGGCCTTATTCTCCGTCTCAACTACCATTCAGAAACCAACATACAGCCTAAAAATGCCTGCGAACACAGTCTCCGAGGGTGCCACCCTCAACACAACCACCGTCGCACGCGTAGCTGCTACCAGTGGCCCAGTGGAAACACAGAAGAATATAAAAATTCGACGAAGTATGTGAATACACACCGTCTCCTACGCATCACTAATCACACTCTTAGAAGCCCTTCACTCTACAGAAGACGCTGACGACGTCCGGCCAATTATCGTACCCGTCCTACCCACCCTAACCGTTATAACGGTGTCTGTTCCAGCGGAGGCAATGCGCGTCGGCAACACCGATGCGAATACCTCAATTTCGCCCTACTCCCCTTCTGAGCCTAGTGGCTCTCCGCCTCTTTTCTCAAGCCCCCTTCTTGTTCACTCCTCCCACTCCGAAGGAACGATACCTACCACACGTGCTCCTCCCAAACCGGACACCCCTTCTTTAATGGGCCCAGTAGAAGCGGCGATCAGACGTAGTATGCTCCGTCATGGGCCACCCAAAAAGTACACCGAAGCCACCATGCCCGCGATTTACGACGCATACCCATCCGCACCTCTACAGCACATGGATCCTGACCTAGTTGATACGTGGGAGAATTACCCAGGAAACAAGCTCTTGGCCCACCCATTCGACGGTAAAGCCTGCAGCCGCAACTTGGACGGGGTCAAGTTCAAGATATTCTCAGCTGTATTAGAGATAACCAATTCACAAAGCCCGGGACTCTCACCCCCGAGACCAAGCGCGGCGGCGATCGAAGCTGGTTTCACCCCCCCCTGCTTTCTCATATACGACCTTACAGAAGATGACCGTCAACTCCTCCTGGAAAGAAGTGTCTGGTCCTCCACAAACGTCACTTTCCACGTTACCTCTTTTCATCCGACCTGCCCCGACTTCCTATTTTCGATCAAAGGATTTGGCACGAACCGCACTGAAGACGTCTGCCAAATAGTACACTCAGTCTGGCACGACGACGAAACTGAGTCCTTCCTCGACTCAATCACCGAAAGCTTCCCGCGAGGCGAGCGCGCGAACGCGAAGCAAACCATTTCCCGCTTCATAGCCTCAATGTGGGTGACGCTCCTTCCCGTTAAACAAAGCGGCAATATCTTGGCCCCTCAATTCAACGTCTACGCGAACGGTAGTCTGATCCTCCGTCAAGCTGTATGGACCCGCCTTAGGGAATACCTAGCTGACCGAGTATATGCTTCCTCTCTGCTAGGCAACGGTACCACCGAAATCACGCCCTTTCACTGTAGCATTTGCCGTAGTGTCGACCACCCCATGGGCCTCTGCCCCTTCCCAGACATCAAAGGATGGAACGGTCCCAGCATGCGTCGCATCATAGAGAACATGAAGGCCAGCAGGAGTAAAACGCGGGGCACAGTACGGCGCCACACCTAAATAGTCCCTCAGAAGCCCTTTAAACGGCAGAGTGCCACTTTAAACGTTAACGTCTCACTCAAGGTCTCGCTACACAACGTGTGATGTTCGTGGTACAGTAAATAGACAATATAATTGTGCGCAACTTCGCTCCTCACCCATGGCTGTGACGTCTTGGCATTTGATACTGGTGTCGGGCCATCACATTGAATCGACGAATAGGTGAGAAACCCACAGGCGGTTTCTCCTCACCCCCGGCCCGGCTACGGTTGTACGAAATGCAGCGCTTTTCCAACGTGTTGCAGTTACGACCACTGTCGTGGCAATCGTGCACACAGTCTGCCTACTGAATTCAGTGACGACACGTCATGCTGACTACCAGTCTATCATAGTGCCAGGCTATGTGTTCAATAGGTTGCTTACTCTCTAACTTCGTACCAATCGTCATGACTGTTTAGAGATCACGACAATAACGTACAGCCTACCTTGCGGTCTACTAGAGATATTCGTTGTGTTGAATAGACATTATATGCGCTTACTTCCACTCTAAATCCCCAGATAGAGGACCCTTTGTTGTATTGAAAGTGGTGCCTGCAACAGCATTTGAATCCGCGACTCAGCCGGTGCAAAGACGTGTGAACCAACCAACAACCACCGTCACGTCAGAAAACCGGATTTGCCTGTGCTTGCCGAGATGTCGAGTCTGGGCGAGGTGTTCGTCCTATTGTCTCCTTTTTCCTAGTTTTGGCCTGTGCCGTTTCTCCAGACGGCTTCTCCCCAAGCTTTTCAGGACTCGCCATGAGCTACTTCAGCGGCTACAGGGAAACACACCACGAGAATGCAAGCAGCATACCCCCCCTGGAAGTGTGCGTGCCCACCTCCCCTCATCCCCGTGTTTTCTTCTTCCACGCATTATGTTTTCGTACACATGCACATTTCCTTGCTGAGACCAGCGACTGCCACGGATAGCTATGTTTATAGGCTTTGTCGTTCTCTCCCTTCTGAACCATCTGCCATCCTTCGCTCCGGACTCTGATGTCTGCATATCGGCACTCCCACAGACCCATGCCACCTACCGACGCGGAGCTTGCAACGAAAGCATTGGACGAAGAAGCTGCCTACCGCTTTCCATCGTTCTCCGCGAACGACGCCGTCACTCTAGGCCTCTCGCTTCGCAAACGTTTCCGCGCGTCCTCGAGACACCAGCGCCTCGGCCGCGGACTCGTCATATCTATTCAGACCATCGTCGGACACACGATGTTCTCGTGTACCGTCGGTGACCTCGGGACTACCGTTGGCGACGTCAGTTTGGATAGCTGGGCGTCGTTAGACGGAATGATTTCTGTGGTGCGTCGGACGGGTCATTCGAGCTTTTACGTGGAAAAGGGCATGGGCGCCATGGGAAAGACGCCCAAACAACTGGGACTTCCGAGCGACCTTCGCATACATGGAGGAGGTAAGCCTCATCTACATTCCGTACCCCGAAAAACAAATCACTGGAGAGTTGACACGTCAACGAATAGCATTTCCGATATACCTCCAGGCAAGTATGACAGCACCTCTGATGAGACGTACGATTGACCCCTCCACAGAATGCGTTGTGCTGTCCCATCGCTGTCGTCGCCTGCTACTCAGGGTCAAGCACAGATGACCACCACGTTTGTCGTGCGGTTGTCTCGCCGATTTAGTCTTGACATCCATTTTCCTCCCAGATGGTCGTGACGTCCGTACGGGACTATCTGCGGAAGATGGCCTGAGACTCCCGACAAGCCGCCACCTGGCCCACGGGGGACCATCCGAATGCCTTCACCCGGCCTCAATGACGGCCAACAGCACTGTAAGTAACTCACTCCCATCGCGTGTGGCATCACAACCTAATTTCGCCAAGGGGTGGATCACCAATTCTGCTGCGGGTAAAATATACCGCCCGTCACATTTCGAAGATGGACAGGAATCGGAGGGAGTGCCCTGATTTTGTGAAATTAGGTACGGATCGCATAGTTTGTAAATACCAACGACAGGATGTCTCGCTCGGAATGACAATGGAATACTTCTAAGAGCTTTCCTCAGCACTTTCCTCAGTCCCGTTGTTCTCCTCGGTAGCGTGGGGAGGGTTACGAAGAACCCGGATAGTCTCTGTGGAGGCATTAGGTACGCGTGGGGAAGGCGGGACACTGCACGTACCATGACGAAGGAAGATCTGGCGCTGGCCTTGAGGAGTGGCGGGGTCCGCCGAGGGATCGGGCTCACGAAGCTCAAAGTTGGCTTCTACAAAGACTTGGGTGCCTTTTTGTAAGTTACGAAGATAATTATTCGCGGTCGGGCTGAAGGAGAGGATATGGTGCCATGTAGTCCTGGACTCTGGCCGAGCTGGAAAAAAAAGACATAAACGCGTCAGTTACGCGTGGCCATGCCATACGTTAAGGGTACATACTGCCGTCGGGACCCGGAGGAGGGGCGGGATAATTCGTTGTGGCTACTGTGTAACTGCAACAAAGGGGTCAAAGGTCGTCACGCGAGTTTGGAGAGAACGTGGCGTACGAGACATATTCTTTGTCGCTTTTGGTGGTACGGACCTCGGGGTCTCTGCCAAGACGACCGATGAGGACGAGTTTGGACAAGTCAGCTGAACGCGACGCTGTGGTGGACAGCGCACGGAGATTAATAGGGATGGACACGGGGTTGATGTTGCGAGACAGTAAGGAGAACATGACCGTACGGGGAATTGTCACGGGATCCGCAAGGGGTTTATCAACAGTCGGGGTTGGTTGGGCCTCCCCTCAACCACATGCTGAGTTCAATATCCCGTTAATCACCATTCTCAAAACTCTTGTAAAACGCTGTATTTTCATCATGTCTAGGCATAGATTTGTCAGGAATCTTGATCTAGATGGTAACTAGTTTCCCATACTGCCTCCGTTCCGTGCCCCGGGCTCACTTTCCCCAGACGAGCGCGACGATGGCGCTCTTTCCGACGGTGGAGATGATATGACGCCCGAGCAACACGGTATGACCCCTGTCCTCTCTTGTGCTTTCCTGCTCGCTCAGACGTCCTATCCGTCTTGTTTTCAGCTCAAATAGAAGCCGGGCTCGACAACGTCCGCGCAGTCCTTGGTTCAGAGGACCAGTCCGGGTTCACAGATTCCTTCATCAGAGAGACCCTCTGGGATTGCTACTTCGACATCGACAAGACACTCGAATGGTTATCGGGTATGTCTTGTACTCGTCCTCTGGCAGAAAGACTGACCCTTCCCGAAGAGGAGCAGGAGAGGAAGAACGCTGCGCGCGAGAGAAAAGGTGAGCCGTACTTCCTTGTTTTAGTTCCCCTTGAACGCTCCGTTCTATATTTTCTTTCCCCTTCACCCTCTCCCTACCTACCTTCTGGCCCTTACTTAAGACAGTGTGACGATGGTTGCAAGAAGGTGCATCTCTACTTGCTTCAGTCCCCTTCCCTCATCGGCATCATGATCATCGTCGAGGTTGACTGTTTTCGTTGTTCAGAAGCTGGTGTTCCCTTTCCCGACGACGATCTCGTTGCTGAGGGCATGACTGCTGGTCAGATTCACGCTGCAAGGATGGCCCAGCTTGCCGAGGCCCGCTCTGCTTCTGGCTTCACTGCCTTCCCCAATGATCACCTACCAAGTATCCAGCCTTTCGAAGACTATAATTCCACTTCGGATGCGGATGTCTATGTCCGACGTTTGAGCACTATCACGGAACGGACCGAGAAGACAGAGCTGACCGCAGCTCCTACGCGACGATCCTCACGGAGTAGAACCGTCGTCAGCCACCGTAGCCCACGTGTCCTGAGCTCGGCGACAGAATCATCATATGGGGAAGTCATTGGTGAGCTCTGTGTGAATGCATCTGTCTATTTGGGCGCTTATGTTTTCTCGTTGTGCCCGCAGAATCCCGCTTAGGTCAAACGAGCTTTCCCGTTGATCCAAATACTATACGACCGTCCCCTCCCCCGTCGGCATTGCGACTGTCCCGCAATGAGTCCGGAGCGTACGATTCGGGTGATGATGGGTCCACTCGTACTGTGACCCCCCCTCCCGACGGTCCCAGTGTACCTGTCCTACCTGTTGACACCATCACCGACATTTCAGACAGCCAGACCAAGTCTGCTCGTGCTCCTTCATCCAAATTGCACAGCTCGAATTCCGCGCAGCGGGCAGTCCCGGTGCAAGTCTTCAAGTCACCGGGTCTCCTCAACACTGTCGACAAGCCGCTACCCGAGCTTCCACCAGCGAGCATACCTCGTTCCTCCATGGCAGAATCACAGACACCCTCGGATTACCCTGGGAAGTCCAAGTCTAAGCTGTCGGCCCTTGCGAGCTCGAGGGTCGCTAGCTCCAAGGCGAGCACCGTGACTCAGAGCTCTCGCTTAAGCTCGACCACACTTGGGACTTCGTCTGTTCGCACATATCCTGCGCTGCGTCCTTCGTCCTTTTCTGAGTTGTCTGTCGTCGAAGAGGAGGATGGTTCTGCCAGCTCCTCCATGGTTCGTCAAGCCATCCAAGTCGCTTTGAACAAAGAAGCCGCTGACCGTATGGGGGTGTCACCACAGAAGTATGGCAGGGAAGTTCAGCACGACTCGAGCAAAGCGTCATCCTCGAGTTCGAAGTCAACCGCGAAGCCAGTCTCTGAAGCAAAGGACGGCTCCCCTACAGCGTTTTATACACCTACGGAAAGTCCACCCAACTCCTCGGGCGAGCGGCCGGCCTCCAAGCTCGCGAAGTTGGCTCAAGCAAAGTCTAAGCAGGGTAGTTCGGGAACGTCAAAACCGACGCCCGCACGATCTCCATCCCCGTCGACCCTCCTTCGCACCACGCATACCGAATATCTCACACCCATTGCCAATGGGCCGACTGCGACAACCGCCATTACTACCTCATACCAATCGCTGAACCACCTGATTTCACCCGCTCGCTCTGCTTTGCCACCATCTTTGCCACCGGGTGGGTACGTGTCCTCATCCGCGTCGTCTCCAGAACCGAAGCAATCCAAGTTGGCGATGAAAGCAAGAAGACCGCAGCATAAGGGTAACAACGGTGTCGAGGACGAGCAGACTTCTTACGTCACTGTGCCAGTACATACAATGTTCAAGCCCGAGGGCAACCGTTCCCGTGCGTCGCCGTCAACCTTCGCTTCCATCATATTAGGTGGAATTCCTCTAACGTCTGATGAAGATAAAGGGCCTCGTAAGGAGCATAGAGATAAATTGCCTCGAGAACGACACCGTAGTCGCAGTCGGACTAAACCGACATCCCCACTGGATGAGTCTACGGCTAACGTGAAAGCCTCCTCGCCCAAACACAAATCCTCGGCAGCTGTGGCGAAGAACATACCTCTCGCACCGCTCGGTCCCTTCGCCTTCGACATCCCTTCTCCAGACGACATCGTTTCGAATGCGCGCCGCGGCACCTCACTTGGACGTCCACCCTCTGGCGCTTCTACCCTAACTGCATTTCCCGCTTCCACTGCGCATTCACGTTCTTCTTTCACTTCGGGTTCTCGGGTTTCTGCTTCTGCGGATTAGTTTGGTGTCGCTATCGCAAACATGTACTGACTAGATTGTTGTGCAAATATCATTTTAGCTGCGAAGGAACGCGAGAAAGCGCAGAAGCTGGCTGCTCAAAAGATGGCGGCCGAGGCGCAAGCCGCGTCGAGGGTGGCAAGTCGTGCAGGTGTCACCCACGCCAAAGTCTCCGAAAGTTGTGAAAAGTACCAAGAGGACTGGGACTACTAGTGGGACTGCGACGCCGGCGCGCAAGGGCTCTGGTCCCGCAGCCCTTGAGCAGCGAAACTTTGATTTGACTGCCCTAGGCTTAGGCGCGGATGACAAGGCACCCGTTTACGAGGAGCCACTGATGATGACTCTTGCGCACGAGAAAGTGCTTGAAGAAGCAGCGAAGGCACTGGAAGCGGAGAGCAAGAACCAGGCTGGAATGAGCCTCGTTGTCATAGGTGAGTCGGACCTATAATGCTTTTGCCTCACATGTCGTTATGCCGCAGGGCACGTCGATGCCGGGAAGTCAACGCTGATGGGAAGGTTGCTCTACGAACTCGGTCGCGTCGACGAAAAGATCAAAGTGGCGAACGAGAGGGCCAGCGGCAAGATTGGCAAGGGGAGCTTCAGCTGGGCGTGGCAGTTTGATGGCACCACCGAAGAGCGTGAAAGGTGATCACCACAGGTTTACACCGTGTTTCAATGGGACGCATGCGGGGCTGATTCCGAGCGACTACAGAGGTATCACGATGGACATCGCCGTCCAGATGCTTTCGACGCCCCACCGGAACATCACCATACTCGACGCCCCTGGGCACCGGGACTTCATTCCAAACATGATATCTGGTGCCTCTCAGGCGGACTGCGCGCTTCTTGTAATAGGCGCCTCGACGGGTGAGTTCGAGGCAGGTTTTGATCGCGGAGGACAGACGCGCGAGCACGTCGTGCTCGTGCGCAGCCTGGGAGTCACGCAAATCGTGGTGGCCGTAAACAAGCTTGACGTGGTTTGTCCTTTTAAAACTTTCCGCGGGTACGCACGTTCATAACTACTTTCGTGTTGCAGGTCGACTGGTCGAAGGATCGCTACGAAGACATTTGCAATCAGCTCAAACCGTTCCTCGTTCAATCTGGCTTCCAGGCGTCCAAGGCCCACTTTGTTCCGGTCGGCGCGATGACAGGGGTGAATCTGATTGGCCGCGAAGGCCAAGACGCGGTCGCCCTGAATACCTGGTACTCCGGTCCTACCCTTGTGGAGTTACTAGGTCCGTCGTTATCGTTGCAGGTCACCAATAACTGACCCGAAAGATTAACGTTTAGATCGACTCCAACCTCCCAGGCGTGACATCACCTCTCCCTTACGTTTTCCGATTTCCAACGTATTCAAAGGACAAGGCTCTACCACCGGTGTCTGGGGGAGAGTTTGTAGCGGCCTAGTACAAGTCGGTGAATGCTTGCGTGTACTGCCTGGAGACGAGACTGCTGTGGTGAAAGGTTGTTTCGTCTACCTTTTCTTATCTTTATTTTTCTTAAATGGGGCGTATCGTGTTCACAGTGATCGAGACGGAGACGGACAGAGTACAATGGGCCGCTGCGGGATCGAGCGTTACGCTATATCTGACCGCGATCGACCCCATCCATCTTGATACGGGGAGCGTGCTATGTCCACAGACCCACCCGGTCGAACTCGCTTCGGCCTTCACGGCGCGAATTATCGTCTTTGACATCCAAGTGCCGATTCTGGCCGGGACATCGGTGAGCGAGCTGCTCCCCACCCGTGGCATCTGTTCTGTGTCTGACGTAGGTCATATGATATAGATCGAGCTTTTCCATCATTCTCGCGATGTCCCAGCGGCGATATCAAAGCTGAACGCCACATTGGAGCGCACGTCCGGCGCTGTCGCCAAGCGAAACCCTCGGTTCGTCCGGTTTGTTTTTTGTGGAGTCCGGGCTCGCGTGTTAACGCCTGTTTGTTTTTACACAGCGTTCTGACGAAAGGCACCTCTGCGGAGGTCCAAATCACGATGCGACAGGCCGCATTCGCAGGCGCTGGGACTCGGAGCGTGACCATCCCGTTGGAGCCCTTCTCTATCAATAAAGAGATGGGCCGTATCTTGATCCGCAGAGGGGGCGAGACTATCGCCGCTGGCAAGTGTGCTTGTGCCTGCACCACCTGTCAAAGCTGACTGATACACAGGAATCGTGTTGGAGATTGTTAGATGAATGATCACAAGACGAGAAGGAGACTCCCCCCCTGCGTCGCGCAAGGTATTGGTGATAAGCTATTGTAGTGACATAACAATGCGATAGATTTTGGCTAGAGTATTCGACTCGGAGCAACTTAGTCCCAAAACAAAAGAGCTGGCGACAGAAACACGACTCACGAGTGTCCCGACTGCCAGTAGCGCCCAGTGTTCATCTCTTCGTCGACACCTCATCGACATGGCAAATATCCTATACTGGAAATCCAGCAGCGATTGGACGGAGAACGAATTGTCAGGTTTTAAGGTCGAAGTTGACTCGATCGACGCTGCTACCTTTAACACAGCGCGTCTACCTGATCCACCTATTTCTCACGTCATTCTCACCAACGAACGGCGCCCCCAGAGTCCCTCTCGCGATCGACTGTTCTTTCACTACCTGAAAGATGCTATGACAGGAGAGGAGTCCTTCGTCGACGACTTTGCTGCCTTTATCCTACACATGTTCGAATACGACGAACCAGAATCAATGGAAGGAATTCTCGTTTGTCACTGGCATGTGTGGGATGATGGTCAACGCGAAAATCGATGTTTGTGTAATTTCGGAGTCTAGCCATCTTCTTGTCCAGGAGGGTAAGGTCTGTTGATCTTTCTTCAAATATTTCTGATCTTGACATAGTCTTACCTTGGTACCAGCCGCACTGATCCAGAATCGCAGCTCATCGCCGAGGCGATAGCTGCCTTCTCTCAGAATAACCTACACCGCAAACCCGCTGGCCTACCAATGATGGACTCCCAAGTAATTCCTTGAATCATCATGGTCGGCGCAGTGCCGATATTTTATCGCATACCCATCACCGCGGAGCTCGTCCGCTGTGTTCAGGCTGGGAGGTACCCGGTTGGGACTTAGATGGGAGTTGCCGTACCCTCTACTGTGCGCAACCTAACTTACTGCCGCATCAGAAGTTTATGGGGCGCGAGACAAGAGACTACAGTCGAAATTGTCATAATGGATAATGAGTCAGAGCTTTTTTCGAGTTGTCAAGGAGCCTATTAATATGAAAATGGCCCCACAGTAACTCATTGTGCGACTTTGAAAAAATATTCATTGGCTAATAAATGCAAGAATAAACAAGAGAATAAACGGAAATATTGTATTGTAGTATTGACTTTGGTGAGAAAAGCGGGAGTTTGGAGGGGAAGCCCAACAAGCTGAAGCAACCCTTACTGGTTCTTGCCTTGTAAATTTCTAGCACTAGATTTGTTTTTCACTTGTTTGGGGCACACAGGTCTCTCAATCCATGATTACAAATTCCGGGTATAGCCGTGCATGTGCTTGTGCATGTACCTGCTGCGCCGCTTTGTCTTGTGCATGTGCCTGCTGCGCCGCTTTGCCTTGTGAATGTGCCTGCTGCGCCGCCTTGACTTGGGCAGCTTGGGCGGCGGTGAGGTTCGCGTGCGGCTGTCCGTCATACGCATGTGTTCCGAGTCAGCTGTTCCGCCATTCTCTTGGTGCCATAGTTGCAACTTCTCGTTCTCGTTCCCGGCCAAGACACTTTTTCTCGGCCCCGCCGCTGGTTGTTGCAACTGTGTGAAGAGGAATAGGTTTATTGCATACCCGCTGAGTCGGATTCCTGGGCCCTCTCTAGCTTGGTTCAATGGTTTCAGTGTAGGTGCCCTCCCGCTGAGTGGGTACCAACTCCTGTGCCAACTTGCCCAACCCAGCTCACTGGCTCGTGTCGTGAACTGAACAAACAGCCAAGCCAGTTTTTTTATCTCAGGTCGGCTTATGTAGCTCAGCTCAGTGGCTCAGACATATTGAACCGAGCCATGGACACATGGACTAACAATAGTACCGTCATTAGTGCTGCTACGACTCGGCCCTACCCGACGTGCCACCAGAATTACTCAGGTCGAGCGTATAAAGAGAAGTTGAGGAGGAAGATGACAGTAACGAAGGCCGCAGCGATATCCGCCATGAAATCTACTCTCATCCTCACCGCGACCTCTCTTCTCGCCGCCGCTGTACACGGTAGTGTGGTCGAACTCGAGTCCAGAGCGACAGATGGCTACGTGCAGAACCCCTCGGGCACTGCGTCTTTCACCTTTAGTGCGAGCTGCGCCACTCCCGGTAAGCAACGCTAGTCGCGCTCCACAAGGATACACACGCTGAGCATAATGTCCCCGCAGCGTGCGGCAAGAACGTCACTGGCTTCGCGACTTCGATAAGCCAGCTCGCCTTCGGTTCGGAGACGGGCCTCGGTGCCGGGGACGCGTGCGGACGCTGCTTCCTGATTAATGGGAACAAGGACCCGTACGCACCGGACTACATGGGCCCGTTCTTCGGCGTCGTTGTAAAAGCCACTGATATGTGTACCTCCACGGGCAACGAGAAATGGTGCGGCCAGACGACTTCCCAGCCAATCAATTCGTTCGGCATGTCGGTGCAGTGCGTGATTCCCCTTTGTTATCTCTCGTCAAAGCTGGCGCGCTTAGATAAATTGCGTCGTAGCTTTGACCTGTGCGGAGACACCGGCGCTGCCGATATTTTCTTCCCGCCGGGGAAAAGTGTTCTAACGGGCACGTACAGGGAGGTATTGTGTAGTGAGTGGTGGACCGGCACAGACGGCCTGAGTCAGTGGGACGGCGCGTGCCTCGATGGCGAAAGCGCTGATAATTGGCCCGCAGTGGCTTGCGGCAATAAAGGTGCGGAGCTCTCCCTTTGTGTATGCCACGAAAGGCTTTTGTTCATGGATATTGTAGGCACCGCACCCGCCTGAGGAATGGGGGTTGTTACGTTCCAATACGTATGACCTTGCGGATGACTCGGTTTTCGTCTCTTCCCTTTTCTCGAACGTTCGCATGACTCGGCCCAACATGTTGACTTGACGTTTTGTATGACTCGGCCATTCTCGTACTCTGCTACTAGGCGTCGACTTTGTCGGCTATGACCTTGCTTGGTGGGAGCCATTGCGTGGGAAACTGTATTTATTTTGGTAGGGTTTTTCAACACGCAGTTTCACGCACTGGGCCATTTGGGCTTGCTGGGCCGGTACTGTAAATGTTTTTCAGGGGCCAAGCCCATCCCCCGAAAAGGAATCTATCAGAATATAGAAATTCATAAGGAGCAAAACAACATTGATTGGCACTGTACTACTACTGTAGTACTGTACTCATGACCGCTGTCGTCGTCGCCCCATGGTAATTGTGCTCATCGCCGTCGTGATAGACTCGTGGTCGCCCCATTGCTATCGTGGTCGCCATTGCCGATGCTGTCGTGATCACCTCGATGCCATTGCCGAGGTCGTTGTAGTCGCTTCAGCGATCGCTGTCGCCGAGGTCGTTGCAGTTCCATTGTCGAGGTCACCGTGGTCCCATTGTCGTAGTCGTCTTGTCGCCGGCGAAGTGTCTTACCTAGTTTCAAGGAATGGTCGCATGGGTGACAGACGTCGTGTTCACCGTGGTTGTTGTAATCGTGGTCGCTGTCACCTCACCTGTGGTCATCGCCGTCGCCACCATCGTGGGTGACGTCGCCGTCATGGGTATGGATCCCGTCTTGCATTCCCCGGTGGTGGTGGCGTAGTGGTAGCAGTCGGGGTCGGAGTTGTACGCGGCCGTATTGTCGTCGTCTCCACACGCATCACGAGTGCGGTGGCAGAGGGATCATCGAGATTCCATGCAGACTCGGAGGTGGCAGCATCGAAGTCGTCACAGTTGGGGTCTTAGTCTCACGCTGAGTCGCTCCAAGACAGCGAGAAGATGGGCGAACACGACGGCGCCAAATAAGGCGCCTGACGTGGTTCGTCGGCTTCAAGTGTGCCACGGATATGGCGGGCTGCGGCTCTCGATAACGATGGCTACTCATTTCACTGTTCTGTTTGGTCCCCCAGTTTTCGACGTTTTTCTTACGGGCCGGTGATCATCGGTTGAGACATACCATCAAGTCGTTTCCGTCGCCTGGAAATCTAATGGAAAATAAAAACAAAAACGCGGCTTACAGTAAGCAGAGATGGGTGGTTTCTTACCGTTTCGGAACACCCATGGGTCAACGTTCAACGTTCAACGGCCGCCTGAGAAAAGTCGTGCTTGCCTTCACGGTAGCCCGTGCGCGTTGTCCCCGTCATCAGAATTGACAATGCGGATCCGGCACCTCCCCCGCAGCTGGTCGACTCGGGCAGCGGGTCCGCCTAACGTTGCCCGGCGCCGAACCGGAAGACCCATGGGACGTCAGCTACAGTCGATATATGTCGTCATCATGGACGGCTGCGAGGCCCACGCTGTGTCTTCCTTGCACCCGACCCTGCTACAGTTGCGGCGGGCGCGGTTTCCGGTCATGCAGACATGGGGACGTCGTTCTGAATGTCCTGCATCTCGAGCGTTAGCGATGGCCTATTTCCTCACACCTCGAAGTCGTGGTCCTTCCCCTCCGCCTCAGCACGTGGCACTCCATACTGGATCAGCGGGAACGTTGCGCATGTGAGCATACCGCCGCGTCCTGGTGGTGCTGGTCCTCCCACGCCTCCCGGGCCGGCAGGAGCGCGGTAGCGTTCACCGTTTCGACCATGGTCGAAACTGCGGCCCAGGGCCCCAGGCCTTTGATGCCGTTTCCATGTTCTATCAATGCCTCTGTTACAAGAATCAAATTTCTCTGTCCTTTTCTCACCACTGGTGGTATCTCACTTGTTGAGAGGGTAGTCGGCCTAACCGGCTAAGTCCGAGATCCGGACGTTTCCGATCACGTGCAGTAGCTCACACTAAATGTGTTATGTACAGTACTCGTCGGCCCTATCACATAGGCACATAGGGGTAGAGCTTCCTCAGAGGACGCTCACCCCCCTTGCTCATCCCATCCGGGGTTTCCACTCAATACCTCTATACCACTAGACCGACACACTGTGCTGTGGATGGGCTTAACTCGTTTATTCCTACTGGACGGCCCTTCGGGCCGTCGTGTGCCGTGCATCATGCATTTCGATGCATTTCGCGAATGTCGATGTTAAAGAGTGTTAAGCTCACGATCGGAACATAGCCTCCCATTGAACAGCACAGCAAATGTGACCATTGTGCACTATAGAACGTGCGGCAGGTCGACAAGGGACCTATCTGTGAGCGTGCCGGGCCGTCCCATCAGGGGTCAACACCTACCCGAGTGTAAAGATGCGTTCCACCCCCCAGTCCCAAACCAAGATGCCTACCCCGAGGAAGAACTTGTCCCTCTGGCTAATCGACGCATCGTTATGAAGCGTTCAAAGATCCTAAATGCCGGGGACTTGAATAGTTGTGGATAGATATGTTTTATTATAATACTGTTTGCTACTCGGGTATTTGTACTGGCTGTATTCATGTATTCCAAGCCGTAAACACTCCCTCGCCGCTGATTAACTTGCTCGATTTCGACCGGCGAGCGCTTTGTGCGCAATGGCTTGAGCACGAGTGAGGGCGACGAACGGCTCGTCGGAAAGTACAGGGGCGACATTCTCCGCGATGCGAGCCGCTGTCTGTTAGAGGTTGGTGCTGTCATCACGCAGAAAGAGGAGTACATCCGGAGCGAGCGCGGGTACCAAAGACGAAGCTCTCCTTTAAGTCCGTCATGTACAAGTGTGTTGACACATCCAGCTAGTAGAAAAACGCACGGTGAGGCCTAGATGGCGGGCTCTCAGAAAAGGAAAGCCGGTCAGAGTAGTGGGGGATGAGGAGGGTTGGTATTTTTTTATTTGTGTCACCGGTTTCATCTACAGCGGTTTCATCGATACTCAATCAACACACGGTGCGGACTTATAACTTTACCGGCGGGGTTCACAATTAAGTAGGAGGAGAAATATTTAAAACATTAATTATGTCGTATGAATAGGGTTCTAAAATAGTTATCTGTATTTACAACATTTATTTTCTGTGGGAAAAGACCGGGTCGTTCAAACCCCACTGTACCCGAAATGGAATGGGCCTGGAAACCGCGCGTTGTCGGGTAGCGCCGGAGGTCACTACAGTAAGTTACAGTAAAGCAGAACTTAGCCGCAGACGCCATACTGTGCTTACCTTGGTGCTGGCAGCGGAAACCTCACAAGCATAACTCATGCCGTATGTCAGTCTCGCAATAATATTGCCGTTCATCTCTACTGTGATAGCCGTGGTTTACTCGGTATTATCCCGTCCACACTGGGATCCTCGCGGCCGTGTACGCGTATTTCTCATGCTTCGTCTGGACGTCTAGACGTTACTGATTTAGGCTGTATTAAGCACTGCTACATCACTGGAGGTTCAACGGGACTTGGCCTTGCGCTGGCAATCCTTCTTACGAAACGAGGTGCAGACGTGTCTATCGTCGCACGGAACGAAGAGAACCTCAAAAGGGCCATGGCACAACTCGAGGTACTTGGTTTTTGTTCATTCAAACCACCCACAGTACTTATCGATAATAGGCCGTTCGAGTCAACCCTAATCAAATCTTAAAGGCTTACTCGTTTTCTCTGGGTACACAAAAAGCCGCGGTTGATGCGTTGGAAGCCGCCAGTCTAGCGCATGGTGGCCAAACGCCTGACGCGGTGTTCTTATGTGCTGGAAAGGCAACCCCCGGTTTCTTTATCGACGAGACCGAAGAGAGTATGCGAAAAGGAATGGATAACACATATTGGCTCTCAGCTTGGTCTGCTTTGGTTCGTAATCTTGTTCATCATGGAACCTTGCTTGACACGCTAAGATCGATTAGGCAGCCTCCAAGCGGATGGTGCGAACACGTACCAGCAACGGAAAGATTGTCTTCGTTTCCTCGCTCCTGGGCTACTTTGGCATGATAGGATATTCGACATACTCACCGGGGAAGCACGCCATTCGCGGTGAGTTCATCGCGAGTCAAGCATGTCGTTCCACATTGATGATATTCTGAGCATAACAGGCCTTGCCGAGACGCTGCGCCAGGAATTGTTGCTCTGTTCGATCGACGTCCACCTTTACATGCCGGGTACAATGTACAGCCCCGGGTATGAAGAAGAAAACAAGACCAAGCCCGAATTGGTCCGTAAGATAGAGGAGTCTGACGAAGGCCTCAGTCCAGAGAGAGCTGCGGAGGGATTGTACCAAGGTGCCGTACCTCAAATACTCGCATTCAGGTGGCGAGGTTGAGCGTATGTACACAGGCGTGCGGACAGGCGAATTTCACATTACTGACACACTCCTCGCCGATATATTTCGAACGAGCACCCGCGGTGCGTCGCCGTATGGGTCGAACATTCTTAAGGACCTATTATTTGGGTTTCTTGGCACAGTACGTTCCACGAATCGTTACAAGACACGTCCTTTTTGAGATGAAACGAACTATCTTAGATTGCCCTCCCGCTATGGCGAAGGAGTGTGGACAAACAAGTGATTGCTCACAGGGAGGCGCACGCGAAATACCTAACATCGAAAATGGCGGAGATAGTTGAATGAGACTATTTCATACGTGCGTTATTGGTGTAGGTGGAGATACCATAGAGAGATGCACTATAAGAAGTTATCTGAGGGCGTAACTTAGCAAGAAGTTCGAAGGATGACAAGTTCCAAGGTCATTGGGATGATCTAAAAAACAATGTATCCCTTCCGTCTTCCTGTATGAGTCAGGTGGCGGTGCTGACCCTGCTATAATAACTTGTTGGTGCCAGACTACAGGAGAATCCGGGAAGCGAGAGGGACACCCGAGGAACTTGACACCTGAATCTTAGGTCGAGGGAATCGATCACCCCACCAGCCTCAAGACATTAATATTGTGAGCGAATCCTCCCTATATTTCCCGTGAGTTCCGAAGTAGCGGATGGCCAGACAACACCCATGATATACCCGGTCGAGCTTGCTTCGGCGTTCACGGCACGAATTATCATTTTATCGTCTCAAGATCTCATCCTCTAAGTGCCAATTCTGGCCGGAACACTAATGAGAGAGCTCCATCTGGGGCATGCTATGACGCAGATCGCAGATGGGGCTTTCTGTCCTCGCGGTCAAAGCGGAACGCCGAGTGCTGTCGCTAAGCGAAACCTCTCAATTTTGAAATTGGACTCCTACTGCAAAAGTGTGTCTCGCAAGTCGCAGCAATCGTAGGTACGGAACATGGTTATTCCGTTAAAAACCCTCTTATAAAGGCAGAAATTCTGATCCGTAGAGGGGGTGAGACCATCGCTGGCGATTATTTGTGCGGCAATGTACCTGCTCCAGTACGCAGGATTTGATGGTTAAGTGAGGTCCTCACTCGCCTTGAGCTAAATTATTGCAGTTACGTATGATGCGATGGATATGGCTAGAGCATTCGATGTACTGCATCATTGGTACTCAGCAAATGAAAGAAG
This sequence comes from Lactarius akahatsu, assembly GCA_021524915.1. Taxonomy (NCBI): domain Eukaryota; kingdom Fungi; phylum Basidiomycota; class Agaricomycetes; order Russulales; family Russulaceae; genus Lactarius; species Lactarius akahatsu. The sequence goes on from JAKELL010000004.1 coordinate 988,169, forward strand.
CTTCCCCTTACAGTACTGGATGGTCATCTGGATGAAAGATTCGGTAGTCAGCAAGGTAGTCAGCCGTGTGTGGCTGAGTGAGTTGTGGTCGCTGTATGATGCAATGCACAGTGATCACCGATCTACAGCACGTATGAGGTCGGGTTGACTTTGAACATCAGCACGGCGTATCATCGAACTGAACCCTGATACCTGATACACTCACATGGGGTCTATCGGCATTATTCATACTTCTTTACCAGCCAGCTCCGACGGGCCTGGCTAGACTACCAACGGAGCCCCTATCCAGAGATTCGCGTACACACTCTCACGACTGCAACAGATTTTGAACATATCCTTATAGAGAGCACCTAGCCATCGATAAGGTACCTGACGACAACAATTCTGAGGATGTAGGCGATGATTTTGGCATCAGAGGCAGAGTTTCGCCTCGGTCGTCGACCTCCGGACTATTAGTTTGGTAGACGTAGAGTCGTGATTTGTTCTTTTCAGTGGTACTTAGCAGCAAAGAAGACATAGCATAGCCCATGACCTGATGAGATCAAGCATAGTACAACCATCAACGAACTGGTCGGTCGAGGGAAACGGGCTCTATTTGGTTGTCGAACGTTGATCATTTCGACCATTTTTGACGTGATCACCTCTCGCGGTGCGACTCAACGACCACCTTCTCCCCTTCTCCCCCTCAATGGCGTCCCCTCCAAAACCTCCAATGCCGTGCATAGCCAACCCCAAACCCACGTCGAGCTCGCCAATACCATTCCGTCACGAGCGCCGCCATTTCACTGTCAAGGCCCTGCCCGAAAGTTTCCCGTACGAGGTCATCCGTGACAATGGCCTACAGATTCACTACTTCGAGTTCCGTGGACAAGGTCTGCCACCTGCAGACCTTGGGTATCCAGGAGACGTGTGGCTGAATGTTAGACCTGGGGAGCTCTCACTTTATGCGCGCACCATGAGCGAGTGGGTAATCTGGCCAGGCCCACGTAAAGCGAAAAAACAGATGTTCGAACACCCCCTCGTTCCCGGAAGGTATCTATGGTGCACTCGCAAACACGTACTGTGGTACACTTGCGACGGCATACGCAAGAGTGCGTCGCTGCAGACACGGGGCGAGGAGGAAGATTTCGGTCGCACACGGTACCGGACTGTAGGGCCCATGGAGCGCGGCGGCGCGCGCAACGCCAACGACAACGCCCCTCGTTTCCCCTTGCGCACAGCAGAAGAGGCCGTCGCTAAAATCCTAGAAGTAGAGAACGAAGAGCGCCGCCACGGCCGCGATCCCCCCGAACCCAAACGTAGACGCTTACGTGAAGGCGAGGCGGATCTGCCCCACCGCGCGAAGAGCGTCTCCGAGGAGCCCACTCCGGGATCGTCCTCTAGCGGCGGCAGGTCAACCGCAACGCAGTACACATCTTCGGCACCAACCGCTTGGAACGGAGACGGGAGGTACCAGCGTCAAGTAGGATACAATCCTGAGAACGTGCCCTTCTATCCCGTTTCTCCCTCCTCCAGTCTCAGTCAAGCTTTGGGCCCTAACGGGGTCCCCACCAGCAATCCCCATCCACAGTCCCCTCCCGCCATTACTGGACACGATCCCGTGTCCGGTCCACCATTATCCACATTCACAAGCACTCCGACGATCTCTGCTGCCACTGCAACTCTTTCGCCAGCCCCCACGTCTATCACGAGCACTCTTCCGCCGCATCCATCCCCCGCCACATATCCCCAGCATCCCGGTCACCCGCCACGGGCCTCGAACATCCCAGTGGACGCAGACAATTCTCGCATTCGTGACGAAATGATGCGTCTGTCGGCAGAAAATGCCCGCCTATGTGCAGAGAACACCCGCCTCTTGGAAGAGAATCGGAGTCTCCGTGCAAACGCTTACTGTCCCCCCAGCCTCGTAGAAGCCTTTCGTGATGCATTAGGCACTACGCTTGGCGCAGGCGTCAATGAGTGTTCGAATAATAATACTCTCCACTCGTCGCCTATCTGACTTAATTCGTATCCACAGTGTTGAGAGAAGCGCAGGAGCAGCGAGCAGCGCGAATGGAAGCAGAACGCAAGCTAGTCGAATTTCAGGAGCAGCTGAAAAAGGTACTTTCACCCTGCTTGCATGGTTTACACTGTGAGTGAGGCTCACTGCATGCAGATGACGCAGGCATTCCAGATACCGGCATTAACAGCGGGCAACCCTAACGATCCACAGCTGCCCTCAACGCGTTCTGGTTCTCGGCTCGCTGCGTCGGAAGCGTGACCGCTAGGTTGTTTTTTCTTTTTTCTTTGGTGTTGCACTGCACTCGAATGGTCGGGTCTGTATCTATATGGGGCTTTTTCGGTGTATTTTCTCAGATGCTGTATTAATGTTTTCAATCATCCGCGCGGATCGGTTGCTGACGGACACCAACACGCCTCCACTTGCAGGATTGTCGCCGTTTAGTCGCACGTAGGTGTCTAAAGGACGCCCATATTGTCGAAACACGCCTATTGCCCTGGCGGTTCAACGAGTCTGAGACAGAACACCGCCGCGAGGTACTAAACGAGGAGGAATTTACGTGAGCTGAAACCGGTGGATCAACGTTCCGAAAACCCAAGCGCGAAGTGTTTGGTGTTGGGATCAGCTATCATTGGTTGCTTAGCTTCGCGATCACATCGCTGGTTGTCGCACTGTTGTTGTGATATCTCGTTGTGCTTCTTTGTGTCAGCCAATCAGGCACGGTTTGGTCGCGTCGCTACCCCACAAGCGTCTGCATGCTGCTCACATGCGCCACAGTTCATGACATTTGATGGAACCTATCATGGATGATGATAAATTCGCCCCTGCAGCTGCCACCAGAACACACGTCAAATAAACATAACACTTGAGTGAACTGCTGCCTGTTCTTCTCTGATGTCCATGCGGCGTTTGTGACTATATTTAGGGTAGTACTGGGTTCATGCCTTCAAAGGCTCAGTGAGATACTGGAGTAGCCAGCTCTCGGATCCGACACTGATTTACACAGTAGTCAATCAGTTACCTAACTTTATGGTACATTCGTTACGAAGTAAATGAATGCCGTACCGAATCCTTTAGAGTTCATCATGTGTATGTTCTTGCTTGGCATCAAGCTTCGTGAGCCACTCGCGAATGATGCTATTGACCTCATCGGGCATCTCAAGCTGAGTCCAGTGGGCAGTGGGCAGTCGCTACGCAAGCATTGTCAGGACGTAAGGACCCGAGGTCAGAATACTTCTTACGTGGAGGGAGTGGTTAGGTAGAAAGTCGAACGAGTGGAGTAACTTGGCGGCGAGTTCCATATTCGCGACGGGGTCCTGCGAAACATCAGCAAAACTGAATATTTTGTTAGTGTCAATTGAAAGCGGACTTCTGTGGCAAGGATGCTCAGTACAGGTTGAGGAATGGTATGGTTTCCTTGCTCGTTGGCAAACTGCCAGGCTGCCAAGCGATTCTGCGTGGTACGATGAGTAACCGAACTTTTAAACACAAAATAATATCCTCACCTCATCGGTGTAGAACTGAAGATCTGTAAAGGAGATGGTTCACTCAGAGATAAATTAAGACTGAAGAGAGGGTGGAGGGAAAGAGGGTGATTCACTGTGTTTAAAACCCTGAATGCTGTATTGCTCGACCCAATAATCCTCCTCTTCCTTCGACAAAAATCCTATCTCCGGAATCTAAAGTCACAGCTTAGCGGCCTGTCTCTTGAGCACGAACGCTACAGAAAAAAAGACCTCTTCGTAATGGTCCCAGGCTCCCAAGAACGTCTCTGGGTTCGTCAAGAAATCTTCAGGCGGTGGAGAGGCAACATGTCGTAGTGTTCCTCGCAGAGTTCGCCGGATATCGCGCCCAAGTTCAGTCGCAGCTGCGTGGGTCTGTGAGTCAAAGAAGAGTTGGTATGCAAGGCGTGGGTGTGCGGCTACTAGAGTCTGCGTCGGTACGAACGGCCCCGCGCAAGGCATATACTGTTCTACGGTTCAGCCCCGTAACAAGTAGCTCGTAGCAAAGGAATTACCGGTATTGTGATGCCTACGACAGCCGTAAATATGTCTGGGCGTTCGCGTGCTGCCTCGTACGCCAGCTGCGTGCCCCAGTCATGCCTTTCAAACCGATGTCTTCAGCTAAACATCTAAGAATATCTCCGCGAGGCTTTGCGTACCCAACAGCGATTGCTTCTAGAGCCCCAGCGTGCTCCAGAATGCACAAGAGATCGCCGACTAAATCGGGCATTGTGCCGGATGACCTGACATCACCTGGGTGTGTTGATGCGCCGAACCCTCGAATGTCAGGAGCAATAATATGGTAATCGTTCTTAAGGATAGGAATCGGAGTTTCCGAGTCAGCCTCGTAAACATGTCGCGGAGATGTTGTACCTGAAATTCCTCTATCTGGTATTTCCAGCTCGCCCATAGCCCCGGCCACCCATGTAGGAAAAGCAGGGTCTTCTTGGCCTGTGGGTTGATGTCGACATAGTCTACAAGGACTCTGAGTTAACTCCTTTCACAGTTACGCACGAGACATACGTAGGTCAATGTCAACTTGCTTGTTCTCGGCGCGGTTGATGGCAGGGCACGTCACAACGTTCTTTGGGTACTCGCGTGGATTGAATGGTGCCTTGGTTGCAAAGCCATTTGATGCAACAGAGATGAGAAACAAACTAGCCGTTAATAGTACTCGCGGTATCATTGAGCGCATCGTTGATGAGGCGACGTGCGAAACGAGTGGCGGCCAGCCCCGGAAGCTGAATCACCGGCGAGCGTCTACGCGCGTGAAATTCGCGCAACAACGTTTGCCAGTGGCAGCACAGTACCTGATCCTCCCGACTCCGATTTCGAAATGGGATTACAGCCAGGTGTTGGCCTGCATTAAATGGCCAGACGGGGTTTGCAAGGTGCGCACCTGTTTTCTAGACCCGCGAAACCAATGCGTTTACTGTTCTCACTATTCGCAAGTGGCTTGCTGCCCCTTCTTTTCGCCAACACCGTCATCTTGTCTTCTGCGCGACACACAAGAGACCTTGCGTTTGACGCGCTCGCATTTCGCCGGCAGGTTGTGACCTGTCCGGCTGTCAATCGTGCACTGAATCAGACCGTTGACATACACCTTCGTACGTGCTTGAAGTCGCGTTCAATAACTTCGAGCGGTGCTTAGAACCGCCTCTTCTCGATAGGTTATGTTGACATTAACCCGAGCTCCAAGCGTACACTCCTGCTCCTCCACGGCTGGCCGAGCCTCTGGGCCAGTTGGAAGTACCAGATTCAGGAGTTTCAGGTGATTCACTGTCGTCTTCGGACTTTGCATCACCTTATTCACCGTGCGCTTGCAGAGCGATTATCGGCTTATTGTTCCCGATATTCGTGGGTTTGGCGCATCAACGCACCCAGGGGATGTTCAATCATCTGGCTCATTTCCCGACCTGGTCGGGGACTTAATGTGCATCCTGCGGCAGGCAGGAGTCTCCCAAGCCGTCGTAATTGGGCATGTCCCCTTTTAGACTGTGTCGTATATGACTGACACTTCCTGAGAGTAGCCACGACTGGGGCTCTCAACTTGCCTATGAAGCTGCGCGAGAACGGCCCGATGTGTTCACCGCGGTAGTTGGCATCTCCATTCCTTACTTACCCTCAGCAGGGCCACCTGTCCCGATATCTTCGCTTGTTCAAGAATTTCCACGCCTTGCGTATCAGGTCTATTTTGCCGAGCATACGTCGGCTGCCATAGCGGAACTCAGCGCAGATATTCGTCGCTCCTTACGCGCGACCTTGCGCACCGTTTCGAGCTCTCCACCAGCGGAGTTCCTACAAAGCAATAGCTCGTATCTGGCCGGATGGGGGAATGTCACGACTGTGAGCCTGCGAGTGATAGGCTTATATTCGATCTAGAAGTTGCCCTAGATCCCACCAATACCGTTCCTCAGCGCGGGTGAGGAAGATTACTGGGTCGGCCAATACAGTATCCAAAACTTCAGCTATAGTGTGTATCCCCTCCCTTTCCCAAGTACCCTCACTGTTCGCTCAACTGCATGGTTTCCAGATCTCGAGTTCTATACTAACGGCGTACGCGTTAAAGACATGAGAACCACACCACGTCTGCTGATATTTGCGAGTGCAGAACCGCTTGGAATCATACACTTTTGCCAACGGTCAAGGCAACGCAACTGTCCCTCAACCAGTTTTGAGTATTCTTCCTACCCAGGTGCGAGGTATGCGGCTGCCTTGTCGCGGTTTCTGATTTGCTCTGACTTCGGCAGGATCCCGTGGCTGATTGGGTGCTCGCTGCCGAAGCATTAGGGTCTGCTGACTTCTTGCCAAACCTCACGCAAGTTGTATGTATTCATATTCTTATACCCCGGTTTTGCACCAGTGTGACTGATATTGAAATCCAGACGCTTCCAGGGGCTCACTGGGTTCAACTCGAGCTTCCACGCAGGGTGAACACTGTGATTCGCAATTTCCTTTCGACGCTTTAGGTATCATACTGGAAAACAGCCAGTACTTGAAGCTTGAAGTCCAGTGTGACCGACGAGATGCTTGGACTTGATTTCTGGTGGTAGTCATAATACAAACTAAACGATCACTTGCATCTCTGTTGTGTGAAAGTGAGACCTGATTGGTCTTTTCATGATTAAACAACCCCTTGAGCAGCCCAGTATCTTGCCCGAGCATCACATCACGCGAGTTATACGCAAGGTATTTTCACATGGTGGCAATGCTTTAAAGCCCCCACTCCCTTCCGCCATTGTCCCCAGTCACGGAGAAAAGAACCTACTACCAGCCCGCTTCGAAGAACGAAACACGAGGGTGACTTTATGTAGATACCGTAACTGAAAGACCCATGACTCTTGGCCACGATTGCTGTGTGTAATAATCACGTGATCCAAACTACGCGTTTGTTGCGACGCGACTTGACGCGTTGCTGTTTGTCCACCTTGTAATCGTGTCTGCAGTTACTGCCATTGTCCCCCCGTCGAAAGAATCTACTGGCAGTCCTTTTGAAGAGATGAGTCCTCCAGGAAAGAAGAGTCCGGGAAAGAAGACGAATGCCGACTCAAGTCAACAAGATCTTCGATCATTTTTTGGCACTGGAAGGGCCCCCACCACAGGTAGCAAGGCAGATAGCTCACAGAAGGTACGTGCAACAGGTTCGTTCGGATGATAGGAAAACGTTTTCAACAGATATGCTACACAGGCGGCTTCTCAGACGCAACAGATCGTGATTAGTGCGTCTCACTGGCTACACACTTTGCTTGCTTATCTTATGGTCTCGTAGGTAGTGAAGACGAGGCGTACGTTTTGATTGAGTTATAGTCCTGGGGCATTGGTTGACACCCAATAGGCGGCCCTCACCCGTAAAGAAAGTCGTCCGGTGAGGGTTAACATGATTTTCTCTCGCGGTGACCTAACCACTTGGTCAGTGCATCTGAAAGCGCCACGCGGGAAAACTCAGCCATCCCTACCGCCTCTCTGAAGCGGAAGGCAGGCAGGATCTTATTGTCGAGCGAGGACGAGGATGTTGAGGAGGCTATCCCTCCCCCGAAGAAGAAGCCGGCAGTGGTTCCTTCACCATCACGGTCGCGTGAGCAAGTGGTTCAGCAGCGATCAAAACAAAGTACCTCTTCGCAAGTGAATGCGAAGAGGAAGAAGAAAGTGGGCGACTACGAGAGCTCAGCAGATGAGGGGACAACGCACAGCGATTCTGACTTCATGGATGTTGATGAAGACGAAAAAGTCAAGACAGTTGCAAATGCTAAGAAGAAGAACACGAAGTCAACGAATGCCACTCCTGGCAAAGGGAGAGTAGATGGGAAACCAAAGGAAGACTCACGCAAAGTAGAACCCGAAAAGAAGGACAGCGGCAACCCGAAGCCCAAATTCAAGTATTGAGTCTTTTCCATTCCTGAGACGCAGACCCTGAACCTTATTCCAGCTGGGCAGCAGCGAAGGCTGCGAGAATGACAGGACCATCTAACCCTGGTTCAAAACCCGTCCCCCCAGCTGCTGCACCTGATTGTCTAGCAGGGCTTTCATTCGTCTTCACCGGGGAGTTATCCAGCTTTTCTCGTGAGGACGCCATCGACATCGCCAAACGTTTTTGCGGGTGCGTGCACCCTAATATGTCTGTGGTTGTTCACTCACACTGTCCCAGTCGTGTGGTTGGTCAACCATCCTCTAAAACTGACTATGTCGTGCTCGGTGATAACGCCGGTCCAAGCAAGGTCGCCGCAATCGAGAAACATAATCTCAAGACGTTATCAGAGGACGAATTTCTTGAACTCATTGCTACTCGAAAGGGGCCTGGGGACGGCAAAGGCCTCAGCGAAAAGGAGAAGAAGAAAAGGGAGAAAGAGGAGAAGGCAATTCGAGATAGCGCAAAAGAGATGGAGGCGCGTGAGAGGGCCACCAAAGCAGCAGGATCCAAACTTGTTCAAGGGTGCGCAGAGGTCTCTATTTGGGCACAGAATTGTGGATCTGATGGACGACAGGGTCAAGGCAGTAGACCCCAAGACACAACTATGGACCGATCGGTATGCCCCACGGACCATGAAAGAGATCTGTGGTAACAAGGGGCAAGTCGAGAAACTTCAGCAGTGGCTCAATGACTGGTTTGTTCCTCCGTCTTTAAACACATAGAGCTTTCAGCTGACGGCATTACTAGGTCGAACAGTCTGAATGCCAATTTCAAGAAACCTGGCAAGAATGGCATGAACAATTACCGTGGCGTTATGATCACAGGTCCACCAGGCATTGGCAAGACCACTAGTGCACATATGTGTGCAAAGCTCGCTGGATTCACGCCTATCGAGCTCAATGCGAGTGATGCACGCAGCAAGAAGCTTGTCGAAGTAAGTCGCCTCTTATTCTTACCCCTTACCCACGGCCAAACTGCATTAAAGAACAGTACAAATATTCATAATACATCGCTAGACGGGTGGATGGGTGGCGGAGAGGTATGGGATTCCGGGATTTTGCCCACTTTTGTACTGATGTTCCACAGCGGACCAACGCAGCAGGCATTATAATAACAGATAGGTCGTGCTTGATAATGGATGAGGTCGATGGCATGTCTGCGGGGGATAGAGGCGGTGTTGGTGCACTGGCAGCTCTGATTCGTAAGACAAAGGTAAGTTTCTCCCTTCGGAAGAAAGTTTCGCGTTCAAATGTTTTTAGGTTCCTATCATATGTATTGCCAATGACCGTAGCGCCCCCAAGATGAAACCTCTTGTGAACGGTACATTCGGTTTACCATTCCGGAAGTGCGTAATACCGTGGACTCGAGGACAACCTGTGACCCAAAATTTTTTAGACCCGATGCAAATCAGATTCGCTCGAGAATTATGACAATTGTCTTCAAGGAGAAGATGCAGATCCCAGCGAACGTAATCGACGAGCTTATTACAGGCGTGGGGTCGGATATACGCCAGGTGCTCAATATGTTATCAACGTGGAAGCTGCACAACGATACCATGGATTATGAAGAAGGAAAGATGCTGTGCGTAGGAAATCATCTACATTTTTGAGAGCTTCCTCACATCTGTTACAGCGCGAAGGCAAACGAAAAATACAGCGTGATGACTCCGTTCAACATCATTCAGAAGATTTTGGGTCCATACATGTTCTCAGCAACGTCGCGTGATACGCTGAACGATAAGATTGAGCTCTACTTTCACGACTACTCCTTTGTTCCGTTGTTCATTCAGGTAAGCTGTGCGATAATTATATATGCCTCACGAACTTACAGGTCCCATAGGAGAATTACCTGAAAACGAACCCCTCACGCGTGCGCGACGTGGAAGGTCCTAAGAAGGCCCTGAAACAATTAAGACTTATGGAAAAGGCAGCAGAGTCAATATCCGACGGCGACCTTGTCGACTCCCTTATTCATGGGTGGGTATCTGCTTTTCCCCTTGTTCGCAATCGCTTCCTCTTATGTAGATGCATAGTCCCGAACAACACTGGTCATTGATGCCCACCCATGCGGTGTTGTCGACCGTGCGCCCATCATCGTTTCTTTATGGGCCAGGAAGCGGCTACGGTGGTCCAAACGCCATGACATTCCCTCAGTGCGTCAAAGTGTTGCGATCGTGTAAATACTTTGACTAAGTCCTGTGACAGATGGCTTGGACAGAACTCCAAGCAGAACAAGCTCAGTCGAGCTCTGGGCGATGTACAAATTCGCATGAGGCTCAAGGTCTCAAGTGACAGGTCCGAAACCCGGTTATCTTACCTACCTGCAATGTTTCCCCTTATTGTCAAGCCTCTCATGGAAATGGGTTCCGTGAGTCTCTCCCTCTTCATTTTGCACCACCGACGTCCTGATAGGACAACACCCAGAGTGCTGTCGATGATGTGATTGGGTGTATGGACGACTATTACATCTCCCGCGAAGACTGGGATACTATCGTCGAGCTTGGACTCGGAGAACAGAAAGATGAAGTTGTATTGAAGAAAATAGCCACTGCTACTAAAACGGCATTGACCAGGAAGTACAACTCGCAAGATCACCCGATACCCTTCCATAAAGCACAGGATCTAGGAAAGGTGCCGAAGAAGCTTGCCGGTGGACCCGCACCGGATCTCGAAGAAGCGTTCGATGTGAGATTACTCATTGCCATGTGTCCTTTTATCATCAATGAATCTTAACCCGATTTCTAGGTTGATGACACTTTGGAAGACGCGGATGACGACAAAAAGGGCGACGACCTAGACGATATCAAGCACGACAAATTGATTCAAGAAGCAAAGGGAAAGAAGAAAGCTGCCGCCACGAAAGGAAAGGGCGCCGGAAAGGCCAAGAGATGATCGCGATATTTGGTCACTCTTACACCTCGCCTCTCTTTCCGTGCATGTTCTTGTCACGTATTCTTGTTTCGTATGGGAACGGCCTAACTAGGGGATACCATTGTATGCACTCTGTATGTAAGTCATATCGCGATCGAACATAGTGTGCTTCTTGGTTTCCTAGGTACAAGTGTTCTCGTGAGCAAAATTCTCATCTCCCGTGACAAGGTGGCCATTTACCCGTGTGGTTCTCTCCGCATTGATATGAGTAGGCGCCTATACAGTCCCCATTCGAACCCCGAGTTTTTGGGTGGTACCGCTCTCACTCGGGCGATCTTTTGCCTTCACAGGACCCTGTCTCGGATGTCAGGCTGAACTGGCGGCTAACCGGCAACCGCAGATCACTGCCTGGACTAAGGGTTTCTGACCACCAACAACAGGGCCCTGTGATGCAACAGTGGGAACACAAAGCTCTTGTCGTCCTTTTGAATCTGTGGACGGAGCTTGCCGCTCATCTGGCGACCTCAGGCCGGATGCGATAATGGCGACGACCGAATCGGTTCTGAGCTGCGTGGAAAAATGAATTTGTGAACTTGAAACGTAACCGTAGTAGCGGTAGGAAAGCCCAGGGAGACGACGTTCTTGGGTACACGGTCATATCCGTCCTGTCGAGAACGCGCCGTACGTAGCGTTGACTTCAAGGTCTCGAACTCGCGTTTGCGAGAAGCCTACGGAGAGGCTGCATCCGGGGACAGTGTGCGGAAACCCCAGCTGCCTGCGCTCATCGCGGTAAGTGATCGTGATGATGGTGGGCATCCGATCTCCAAGAGATTTTGTGCACGGTTTTCCTATTCCATCGCACTCAAGATCCGTGCTTCCCCACAAATATAAGGCTGAAGGCCCCGCTCTGGCCTACTTGCTCGCTTATCTCCCATCGCCCACCCATGGTGAGTGTCCTGTGATATCGTCGTTGAACTCCTTTGAACCCCGCCCTCCTCAGGGCGTCGAAGTTGTACTGCTCCGTCCTGGTAACGGAGGGCGTCCTCAAGTTGGCGGTGTGACGCGCACCTAATTCCACCCATGATGTTTTTGCTTGACATCACCACCTCTAGATACGGTCACAACCCATTATGTGGGGACTATCGCCAGCGACGGTTCAACTTTCGGCTCCAGCCTCGTTCGGTCGGTGTCAAGGGTTCTGTCCTCTGCCCACTCCATGAGTCCCACCTAACGTTTGCTACTTTTCGTTCTCGCGCTCGAATGCAGGGGCTCCCCATTTATCACGGAGATTGGCGTTGGCAAACTGATTAAGGGCTGGGACGAGGGTAAATCTCACGATTTGCTTTTTTTTTTTCTTTCGTGGGTTACTCCCCGTCGTCCTGCTGATGGCCGCCGATATGGTCAGGTGTCCTCCAGCTAACGCGCGGCGCACGAGCGATATTGAAAGTATCGCCGGATTATGTGCGTGTTCACGGGATCGGTGTTTTGAGTGATATTCACGTTACTTTTTCAGGCGTACGGCGCTCGGGGTTTCCCACCTCTTATCCCCCCGAATGCTGCGCTCGAGTTCGAGGTAGAGCTCCTGGAAATCAGGCCTTCATCAAAGGCGTCTTCAGAGAGCACGGACTCGGATTAATGGTTCGAATTGACATTGGAATGCCGTACGATTATTAGTGTGGGCAATGTACATACCAGCTTCACGAATGTAAATTACAGTAGGCGTGGTCGTCAGGATGGTAAAAGAGAGCCCAAGGAAACTCGCCGACGTGGGAGCCTGACCAATGCTCTATACCGAAGGTGGGAGTAGAGGCACAATTTTGTAAACACGACCGTGAAGATGAAACAGAGGCAAGATAGAATACATATAACTTCGGCGACATAAGGATCAGGTCATTGGTGGCTGATTGGTGAAGCCATCATTTCGTCTTCGCAGTCTGCTCGAACTTCGTCCACAAAATCGTGCAACACCTTGTCAAGTTCAAGAATTAGGTTGTCTCGGTCCCACTCTGACCTACGAGCCCAGACGCGCCCGAGGCACAAAGCACGAAGCTGTTCCAGCTGTTCAATGTTGAGGAGGCTTGTCATATCGCGGAAATCGCCCACCAAGCGCACGAGCGCGTCCTGATTGAAGTAAAAATCTGGAAGTGGAGTAGGTTCACGGTCGACCTCTATTGGGACGGGTTCGGGTTCTGGAGGTGGCGTAGTAGGAGCTGGTGACTTATTAGCGGTAGGGGTGACTGAAGTAGGAGGTGCGTCGGGACTTGAGTCGGGTTGATGGTCGACTGGACGTGGTTGAGAGATCGTTGATTGCTCGGGATGAAGCGTTGCCGACGGTGAAGGGTTCGGAGAGTGGGGAGGGGGCTGTGAATCGCCCGCCGGTGGTTCGGGAGCCACCTCGACGGAGGCACTCGGAGGTGAGAAGATTCGGCGATAAGGTGACTGATCTATATGTGAAGGTGCGGGATTGAGAAGGGAAGGATCAAATCCACCACCACCCATTGCAGGAGGTATATTCGGCAGTAGACCACCATCGTCACTTGGGTTCACAGAGTTGGGACCTGGTTGTGGGAAGGAAAGGAAAACAGTAGACACTTGTTGGCTGTCGCAGGGCTCCACCGAATTCACAGGCACATCCTCTCGCATATCCTCTTCGCTACTCACCCTCGAGCGCTTGGGGTCGCGACCATCCACGGCTTCATCACCAGATTCCTGAGAGCCGTTGCTCGGCCCAGTCGATCTGTGTCGCTTGAGCCTTGCTGCACGCTCAAGTTTCGTGACGTCCGTGATGGCGATCTCTGGCTGCTGCCCGTTGTGCCGTGCACTGCGTCGAGTGCCTGGAGCATAAGTCTCCCCGCTTGCATCAGCCTCCTGGGAACTTTTCTCTTTCTCCTTCTCCTTCTCCTTTTCCTTCTCTTTCCTTCGTTCTGCGCGCCGTTGGCGCTCGCGCACGGCCATGCGCTCACATTCGGCGCGGAACTGCGGGTCGAAATCTTGCAGGGATACCTCGGTCGCTGTGTACATTGCCTGCGCGCGGTGTAGACGTTCCAAGTCCCCAGACTGGCACACTACCGCATTATGTACCATCTTCCCGATGTCACCAAGAAAATCTTGAGGGGTCAAATACCGGTTCTTGTGCAATTCTACATGCATTCGTTCTAGGTCCATATCAAATAATTGAGGGGCTGGCGGTTGCTCTTCGGCAATGGGGGGAGGCGGGGGAGGTGGAGGTAAGGATGGCCCTGCAGCACAATTCACAACCTCAGTATGTTGCTCGACTATCTCAACCACGCCATTGGGGCCTTGGTGAACGTCAACAGTCGTTGTCGCGACTGTGTCCACGGTTTGTATCTGCGGTTGCTTTTCAGGAGTTGGCTCAACTGTAGGGAAACGATACTCCTCCTGGCAAGGTAAACACAATTTCAGTCGCCGGTAATGTGGAAGTAAACAACGACTGACAGTAGCTGGCTTGGTGAAGCGTTTGAACTTCCGTTTGAGTTCAGTAAGGATCGGTCCTAGTCGATATCTCAAGAGCGTGGCCAATCGATGATCATTCTCTTGCTGCAGCGCGAGCTCCGCCGCTGTTGGGTGTCTGGGCTCCAGGGGCGGTGCAAGCGGGAGCTCTTCGAGCACGCGTCTCTTACGCTTCAAACCGTCCGGGAATTGGTTTGGCGGGCGTTGCACGTCCTTAATCAAGCCTTCGAAGAATGCTTCGCGCTCAGCCGCGCTGGGGTGGGTGACTTCGACACGATTCTCTCGTGTAGGCCCGAACCACGCTCGTACATCCCGTGGGAGAGAAGTAAAAGACCCGTCAACGATGGCGAGGAGAAGTATAGGGTCGGTCGGAGCGAGTGTACCTAGCATCGCATGGACGGTGCTGCGGGTGGTTTCTGATACGGCGCCACACCAGCCCAGGAGTGAAGGGATGTAGATGATAGAGGGTTGGTGACGCTTCGCCTCCACAAAGAGCTGAACTATCGCAGCCTCACTTGTCTAACATGAAAAGAAGTAGCTCGTCAGGTATCAAAATCGAAGATGGCTGCAAAGCGGAGACAAACCCTCGTTGAGTCTGACAAGAGGGTTCCAAGATCTAAATTCTGGACGTGATAACCTTCGAGGTGATGGAGGGCTGCAGTCCCAATATAGTTCTGACCCATACCCGCTGACCCATGAAGAACTATCCTCGGTCGGTAGATTCGTAGGGTCTCCATCGCTATCAATCCTACAGTCAGCCATATAGCAGGGGGTGGTCATTCGAAGCAACTTACATTGTAGCATAAGCTCGCGCTCCAGACCACCGTCTTCGCCCTCCTCTTCCCATTCGGCTTCCTCGAGCGCAGTACGTTTCTTTCCGACAGGTAACGCCTTATCAATCGCACCCTTGACCCTATCCAGAGTTTCAGAAAGTAAGGGGACGAGCTGCGTCGGCAAGGGAGAAGCCACAGATGATGAAGAACGAGCAGAGGAGGGTACAAGTTCTGGAGACCATTGTAGCCGCAAATTAGTATGAGTATGATCCCGAGAAAAGTGACCCACTTTTCACAGAGATCATAAAGTCTCGTAACTTGACCTCAATCGTCTCTGGCCTGAGTAATAGACGGTCGTTCGATTTATATATCTGCGGATACCGCCGCTGTACCGCATTTAAGGCTGCCTCTGTACAGAGGGCCTACCATTGGACATTTCAGAAACAGTCAAGGACCTGCGCAGGCACATATATGTGCCACGGACGTACCCTTAAGTCAGCGCCAGCATAGCCTTTCGTGAGCTTCGCCAAGCCGGCAACCTGTTCTTCACCTCTCTCACCGTCCCACCCTGCCCACTCTTTCGTCATAATTCTCAAAATCTTATTCCTGGCATCGAGGGTTGGTAGCGGGAAGTAGAATTCTCTGTCGAACCGTCCTGGTCGTCTTAACGCCGGGTCTACGGCGTCTGGCCTATTCGTTGCGCCGATAACGACTACCTGCCCACGACCGTCCATGCCATCCATTAATGCGAGTAATGTAGAGACTATTGAGGCGTGAATCTGGTCCTGCTTGGACGAGCGCACCGGGGCAAGCCCGTCGATTTCATCAAAGAATATGATGCTGGGTTGGCTATTACGCGCTTCCTCAAACAAGAGGCGAAGTTGTCGTTCCGCTTCGCCGACCCATTTCGAGAGAACGTCGGCACCCTTGCGCATGAAAAACGCTAAAAAAAAAAAAAAGTTCAGGGGGCACTTCTACGTGAATGGGGCTTGTGCTTACAGATGCCTTTCCCATTAGAACGACAACTAGCAGCCAGGGCACGAGCAAGAAGTGTCTTTCCAGTACCCGGAGGCCCATGAAATAGAACCCCTCGAGGAGGGGTGAGGCCAAATCTTTGGAAAACCTCAGGATAGAGTAGGGGGAGGAGTGTCATTTCCTTCAGTGAATTGATATCTAGTGGGCCGTCAACAGGCATTTAAAATGGACAGATGAAGAGACAGACGATCGTCCAGTCCACCGACTTCATTGAAAGTTACATTCTGGTTTACTCCAAGTGGATCGGCATCTGCCAAGGCTGACCAAGGATGTGCACAACGTTCGCGTGAATGTGCACAAGACTCACCAGCATCCCCGACCTTGCCAAAGTTAGCTGGTGTGCCAGCCGCGGCAGCCAGATCACCGGGTAGAATGCTCCCAACGCCACCCGTGAATGCAGGATTTCCGAACCCTTTTCGCGGTGCTCTCGGTGCGTCCGAATCCTACATGATTTGAGTTTCGTCGGTATAGTATAAACACAAATGCCACACACCGAGTCATCCCCGGGAAGACCAAGAAATCGACTTAGCTCTGCGCCATTGGCACTCCAACCTGGGCCTTTCTTCGCGCCGGCGCGGTTCCAGTTGCTTCGCCCACCTCCACTCCTACCCGAAGTAGGTTTCGGAGGGGCGAACGGTATTTCATCAAGCGGCGGCGGGATGGCGTAGTTAACTTTAGCACGTTGGCGTAGCGCGTAAGGTTTCCCGTCGCTCGGAAGTACCTCATCGTCTCCTTCACCATTGACCTCGATATCACCTTCTGCATCCTCCTCGACGACAAGGTCAGACGACACTTCTGGCACGGCATCCTCCATCGAGTCATCTGCGGAGTCGTTCGCTTGATCAAGGTCAACATAACCGTCCGCGTCCTCTGCATCACGAGTACTACGGCGAGACCGTAAACCGGGTCGTCTGCTATCGCGCGACTGCAATCGGGAGGACGAAATGTGAGAGCCACGACGAAGTCGACGATTTGGCGAACTCTTGGGAAGGTCCGGCTTTTTGCTTTGACTTCGTGTGGCATACCTCCGCCCCTTGCCCGACCCCTCTTCATCACTGCTAAGGACGACAGCGCTAGGTCTAGAGCGGAGTCTTCTCCTCATCGAGCGAGGTGCTTCCTCTTCGTCGACGTCTGCCTCGCCATTCTCGTGATGTTCATCATCGTAACCCGCCCTCGCGAGAGGGTCGGGTTCACTGTCAGACTCTTTGTACTTTGCAATGGCGACACGTCTACCACGCATAGATCTCCCATACATAGTCGAGGGCTGAGGATCCTCGTCTTCGCCTTCTGCGTCCTCTTCGTGCATGCCATCGAGATCCATAGAGGCGTTGCTTTCGTGGTATTCCGAGCCCGAGGCCATGCTGTGTGCTGACCCAATACTGTTTCTGTTGCGGAGTTGCATGGGAGAAGGAATCTTGATTGTAACAGGAGCAGTGGATTGAACGGGGAAATTGAAGCCGCCGATGGTGTGGGGTAGTGAAGCAGTAGAATAGTTCAGTGAGTAGCTTTCAGGATGGTTTCCCTGCATCGAAACGGGAAAGCCAAGCCAGTAAACTTGGCTGTTCCAAGAAGGGGACTACGAAGAAGTGAATGGACGGGAAGAAACGCAACTGCAGCGGAAGTGAAATCGAATCGAAACCGACAAAGCGTGATGCTGCAACACTCACGTCACGCGTTCGTCACAATTTGTCACACGTTTCGCCACCGCCTCATCACCTCCTCGTCAACGTACCGTTCAACCTTGTTACCATCCGCTTGAGTCATTTTCGTCAAAACGGACCGGATTTCAGGTCAGAATCTCTCCCATGATCGTTTCTGTTTTTAAAGCGGAAAACCGGGAAAGATAGCGGTGAGAATTTAGCAAGATGACTGGGACAAAATTTGAGTGAATACGACGCATAATAACGGGTGAACGTGGTGGAAGGGCTGGAGAAAGGTGAGTCGTTTTTGCACCCATTTCTTCGTCGTAGCTTGTCTCCCAGCCATCCACTTTGCACGCCTCGGCGGCCGTTGCCGGAAAGCCGTGACACAGTCACGAGACATGGCCTCTGACTCACACCGTGACCACGGCTAGTACAGATTCAGGTCCTGTGAGGTTTCATTCCTGCCATAACTTTTTTTTTTTTTTGATCGAGAGACCGCTTTTGCTCGTCTAGCGTCTATCAATATTTTGAATAGGCAACGAGGGTTTTTACTAGACGGTAGTGCAACCTGCGTTCGTTACTCTCAGGTGCCGGTGTGTCACGTTGTCGTCGCAAGTTGTTACTACCAATGATTTTGTCTCTGATACTGTAGTTCACTCAAGCTCTCGAATAGCCATTTTGTATGTCTTAATAATCTCATGTCTCAGAAGTTTACACCATCTTCCCGGTAAATATATCTTCCTTACTTAGACCATGTGCCACCACCTCATTCAGGTGCTGCGTCTACAAATACACACCGTTCCCATTCGATCACCTCTCCGCGATCAGTGACACCCTGCACGTAAAATCGCTTCTCCTTCAAGTCTTTGACGACGTTTGGCAGAAGTGCCAAGTCCACGTAAAAGCGATTCGCACGTCCGTCGAGGCCTGTGGTGCCTATGAACGTTGCTTTGTTGGGACCACCTAGCGCAGCGCCCACATATATGTTGAAATATGAGCACGACGGAAACGCATGGTTTGAATTATCGAGGCTCCATAGCGGCGTCGGACTATCTACCGTGGGTGCGGCAACCGGAAGGGAAATAGGTGGGAAGACTGCGGCCATTTCCCACGTCAATACTCCGGAATTGCCGCCTTTTTCGCGTTGAAAGTCGGCCCAGAGAATCTGCGGGGATACCAAGGAGAGATGAGGGGTGGGCGTTGGCGGCGCCGGGTAGACTGCGAGCTGGCCTAGTAGGATGGAGAACTGAAGTTTCCGCAAGGTATCTTCGGTAGTGAACCCCACCACGAGGCCTGCGATAACTGGCGTATCCTTCTGTTTGTCGGAAAGCGTGAATGTCAGTGTCTGGCGCGTCCAGCCGCCCGCAAGATCCTCTGCGGTTGATATAGTAGAAATGTCCAACGCGGACCCATGACACTTTACTGATAGTCCAATGTCGACATCAACCGGAGGCTCCACTCCAGATTGGGTCTTAAATACGATGTGCACAGTGTACCGGAAATGTGGGGTGATGCTGAGTGTTTGTATGGGCAACCACACACAGCGGAAAAGTGCATCCTCCGCATCCGAACCTGTGACGTCGAAAGTGACACGCAAACTGTTGCCGCCTAGCCACGCGTCGTCGAAGCAGAGAGCAGAAAATGCTTCGGGGACAGATTCAGTACTTTCCCTGTCCTCCCAATGCACTGCCGGTCGTGGCCAGAGTTTGTCACCAAGCGCACCCTGCTTGTCAACGTCGGTCCAACCGGCGTCAGTGGGCGCCAACACCTCCCTCCCATTGACGAACCACGCAAACCCAACACCCGGAGAAAATGTAGTGCAGAACGGGAAAAGAGCAGGGTCCGGTGGCATGTGAGTCGGGAAGAAATCGCTGAAGGGACGGAAAGGCCCATGGAAGCAATCAAGTTCCCCTTCGTGTCGCTTCACCATCGGCGGTACATCCACATTTTCATTGGAGACGACAGGCCCAATCCATAGGCGCCGCTCAACCTCCCACCATGAGCTCCAACTAAAGCCCGGTCCATCCTGCCTCGTTTCCCAGGTCCAACCTGGACCAAAGAGCGCGACGCTTAACCCCAACGAGACAGGGTCGATATGCTCGAGTGCGCGGTAAGAGCCGAAGCCGCCACCACCGTGACTACCGCGGCCCCAAACATCGATGCCGGTGTAGACGTCCTGTAGGGTCTTGTTCGGCTCGGCCTTTGGCGGTGTGGATATTAACGAGGGGTCAAGGCTCCGGAAAAACTGTGCAGTATATGATGGATAGACGGGGGACCACTAGGAGCAAAACGATCAGCTACCCATCTATTCCTCAACAGGTCCTTGGGCTCACAGTATAGTTGGAGAAAAAACCCGTAGAAGGTAAGAAAAATGGCAAGTTATAGTTGTTCAGCCGATCTTGCCATCGGACTTGACCGTTGAAGATCACACTGTCGTACCTACGTGACGATATGAGATAAGTGGCCGATTAAATGTTCCCGGATCTCGTTATTCACCAGATGACGTCGGCATGAGGGCCGACCTTGGCTTTGAGTTCCGCCTGGAGAAGTGAAACCCATGCGGTAAGGGCACGAGAATGGCCAATGCCATTATCCGCACGAAGGTGCCATTCAAAATTCAGTAAATAGCCATCAAACCCGCGCTGGTGTGCAAGATACGCAAGCGAGCGAGCATAGTGGTGAGAGACGGAAACGGGAGACATCTCAACGGAAACAGGGACTGCAGGGCCAGTCCTTGAAGCAGGCAGTCTGCCAAAGAGCAACCGGAGGCAGTCGGCCTCGCTCTCGGGGTGTTCAAATATCCTGGAAGAAATCATCAAATTGTTCCTCTATCAGCTATATGCTGCGTACAAGGTTCCCAGCATCTTGACACCTTGACGATGGGCAGCCGATACCCATCCTGAAGGTGGAATTGTAACCCGATGGTGGGAAAAGCTAGTAGAGCAGTCAGAAAGGAAGATGATGATATTTTTGTGTCACCCACTAGATAAAACTATCGCATAATGGCCAGAAGTTGAAGGTATATGTAGTCTCTTCCGGTTTCTCTGAGTAGCCACCCTGAAGCAAGTAAGCACAAGAGCAAATGAAACGAAATTACGATCATAATACCTTAAAATCATGGCAGACCTTAACTCAAGTATGTTGTGAATAATCTCAAGCTTAGAAAATCTCAATTATACCAAAAGCTTTCCTCGGGGTGGGGCAGTTGGAGATTGATCGCGAGGGAGATAAGGTATAACACGGTGGGTGGCAAGAGATGCGGTATCTGACCAAGTGTCCAGCTCGGCCAGAGACTGAAAGAAAGGGCTTTCGTCTCTAGCTAAAAGGGAATGACCCTTACCAGATAATGGCATCTTGGATGTCGCCACTAGTAATTGGCGTGTCTCCTACTCGTAGGCGTGGGAACTCTGGATTAGCTAAGCGCGGCGACTCTTAAGGTGTGGTGGTAACTTGAACTTGTTCCGCTCAGGCGTTTGTGTAGTCATTGCTTTCCATTGTACCATGGACGGCAGCCTGGCCTCAGCACAGGCAACTCTCCATCAGTGTCGGAGGTGTCCCTCATGACCTCTCCGCTTCTGTTTCTCCTCAACATGTGCCCGAATCCGCAACCGAAGTCAAGCCAGAAGAGTCGAATACGAAGCCAGAGTCGCCGAGTAGTGAAACTGTTCAGTCAACTGCCGATATCTTGCAAGTGTTGCAAAAGCTTCAAGCCCAACAATCTGCCACGCCTCCCACCCCCCAATCTACGTCTTTTGTTCCCCAACGGGAGCCTCAGCCCACCCCAGTCCTCGCGAAGGAGGAGTCGCAGCCCACACCCGTCACTGCCCCGGAAGAGCCAGTTTCTGAATGGGATGCACTCCGAGCTAGTTTGCGCGAAAATCCCCACGACACAGAGGGATGGAACAAGGTTGTGCGACTCGTTGAAGACTCTGGAGACCTCGAAAGGATAAAAGAAGCATACGAAAGCCTTCTTAAGATGTATCCGAATACCGTGCGCAACCCGCGATCGGTCGTAAATGTTTTTCTGACATGATCATGTCCAGTGGTCTGCTCAAATAGCCTATCTCAACCACTTTCTTGTGCCGGGCCACTTTAAATTCGCGGAAGACCATCTGTTCACACGGTTCCTAAGGACATCTCCCGCGGTAGAACTCTGGAAGTTCTACTTGACCTACATTCGGTATGCTGCGCTTACACGTCTGATCTCGTTTCTCCCGCTGAGCTGAGGACCTAACCTGGAATCAGAAGGATCAACGTCGATCCCTCCACGCGAGACATCGTTCGCAAGGCTTATGAGTTTGCGCTCAATCACGTGGGTCAAGACAAAGATAGCGGTGAGATCTGGTCGGATTATATCCAGTTCTTGCGATCCGGTGAGGTGTGTTATGATCGTCTGCTAAGCTCTTGCTCAGAAATTCGGAATCTGAGTTCATGTTCCTCCTACTTGACCCTTAATTTCATCTTGACTCCTTTTGTCCGTCCCTCCGAGTGATCTTGCGCGTGTGCGTGTGATGGACATGCGACCACGTTTCGGTCATGTCACCCCGTCTTGCCACTATCTTTGGAGAAAACATCTCGTTGTGAAGCGGACACTCACGCTCATTGCAATTCTAGACGAATTCAACATGGGAAGAGCAACAGAAGATGGATGCACTACGCAAAGTGTATCATCGCGCAGTCCAGATTCCTCTCGAGAACGTCGAAACTCTTTGGTCGGAACTAGAAACGTTTGAAAACAACCTCAACCGAATTACGGCGAGTGTGGTTCTTACTATCAAATTCAAGTGTCACTGATCTAAATTCGCATATATCCAGGCAAAAAAGTTTCTGAGTGATCTCTCCCCATCATATATGCAGGCCCGCGCCGTCCTTCGTCAGCTTCAGCGCCATCTTGGTCCACTTTTCCCCCCTCCGCCACCATCTACCCCATCTCGGCCGTACCTTTACCTCCCCCCCAAGCCGACGTTTAATGCTGCAGAACGCGCCTTGGTTGGCGCATGGAAAAGTTATCTACGTTGGGAAGAAAGCAACCCATTGGAGATCGACGAACAGGATCGGAACACCTTCGTTACACGCGTGCAAGGCGTATACCGCAAGGCAGTCATCCGCATGCGTTTCTTCGGCGAGATTTGGTGAGTGGGATCGCTCTCACGCCTCCATGAAACTGAGGTGCCGGTCAGGTATATGGCATACGTTTGGACCAACAGCATTGGCAAGACAGAGGAAGCCGTAAATCTTTTGAAGGCAGGGATTGAAGCAAACCCGATGAGGTACGTGTTACGTCTTTACGTCTCAGCAAAAGTCCTTTGAACACCATGCTCACGAATCCTTAATCCTAAGCTTTCTCCTGAATTTTGCATGCGCGGAGGCATTGGAACTTCAAGGGAATTTAGAGGAGGTGCACAAAGTCTTTGAACGCTTCCTCGAAGCGCTCCGTCGCGACCTCGATAGTCACGAAGGCCCGAATCGTCACATCTGCTACATCTTCAACGGTGTCGACTGGTGCTGCGGACATCCCCAATTCGCAAGGAACCGAGGTTGTCCCGGCCAATGCGTCATTCACAACACAAACCGACGAAAAGCCACCTCAGAATAAGGAACTCTCTGAAAAGCGCCAAGAATATGGCCTGGCGTGGACAGTTTATATGCGTTTCGCGCGTCGCGCGGAAGGGCTCAAATCAGCGCGGGCCGTGTTTGCCCAGGCAAGAAGAGATAAGTGGACACCCTGGGAAGTTTATGAGTCCGCGGGTATGTTATTTTGCACTCCCGTTAAAAAAAAAATGACAGTTCGCCAGCGATCGCGGAGTATCATCTGACGAAGGACGTTCGTACCCCCACTCGGATTTTCGAGAAAGCCCTCGAGACCTTCAGCGACGAAGTAGACCTCATAGCCCACTACCTGGGTTTCCTGTTATCGGTTAACGATGAAAATAGTGAGTCACTTGCTGGACGAGTTCATGGCTCTTTTCTTATTTGATTGTAGACGCCCGTGCGCTGTTCGAGCGCGTTATTGGCACCTTTCCTCCTGATCGTGCGCGACCTCTCTGGGAACGTTGGGCCCGCCACGAATATCAATATGGTGATCTTGCCGCCGCTCAGAAACTGGAAAAACGCATGGCAGAAGCCTACCCTAACGGTAAGAACCTGCGACGTTCTGGCCCACCACCTCTTCTCTAACTTCGTACCAGACCCACCGATCAAGCGTTTTGCCCAACGCCATACGTACCATTCGACGGATGCTATCGCAGCGCGCGATCTCGGCGTTGCAATCGTGCGGCAAAACAGCGTCACGGCCAGCTACAGTGGCTCCAGCAATTCGCTTGGGCGCACGGAAACACAGACATCGCTCCTGGCGAGTGGAAACACGCCACAATCCACTCCAGCTCCGACGGCTCCGCTGGTGCAACACAAGCGAGCGCCCTCCCCAGATCACAAACGACGGGATTCCGACTCACATGGGCCTGCGCAGTATAAGAGGGCAAGAGCCGCTTCGCCGCCTGGACGCGACCGTGATCGATGGGACGGCCACGGAGGTGGGAGAAAGAGGTATAACAGCCCAAGCTGGGATCGTGATCGCGATCGTGATGCTCCGCTCCCGCTGCCCCCGCCGCCGCAAGCGCCCCAACGGCGAGCGCGAGAGAACGAGGAAGAAAAGGCCGTCAACATCCCATCGGTCATTTCGTGGTTCGTCGGCACACTGCCGGGACCGAGTGCGTTCGATGGTAAGTGGCCCTATATGTGGTCGTCGACCTTCGGCCTTGACGACCATGTGCAGGACCTGTGTTCCGCACGGACGACCTGATGCAAGTGTTTCGTGGCGCCGTCATTCCAAGTGCGACAGGTCGCTCCCGGAGTCCACCTCCACCCGCACCGCGAGCAGGTGAGTGTCGCATTTTTTCTATCTTCAATTACCCGCAGCGCTGATGCAATGACTGTGCAAGGAGGCGGGAGGCCACCGCCGGACTACGGCCCTTATCAGGGTCCGGGGGGCGGGCGACGGCGATATTAGGGTATGAGCCTACGAGCTGCCTGGACGCTGTGTGCGAGTGGTCTGCATTCCAATTTCGTGCTTGTATGCGCATCCCCCGTGAGACGGACGTCACTTGAGTTGTCGGCTACCCAAAGTAAAATATAGCGATGCTTTATGCATTTATGTTGCCTCTCGTACACCATTAATGAGGGGAAGTGTGCAATTTGGAGAATGGGGAGGAGCCGAACGAAGGAAGTAGTTCCCGCGTGTTGAATAAAATATAGCCATATTAATAAACTGAGCGTCGGCTTCAGGGTGGACTTGCAAGTATGCATTAGAAGCCTAGAAGTACTAGTGGCTCTAAGGAATACAGGGAAACAAAAGAACTAAGGTGTGGCTTCTTCAAGTCGCTCATACTGTAGCTTAGTAGAAGTAGATGGCAGAACAAGAATTACTGAGAACTGTCGTCCGTAACTAAACAAGCTTTTAGACCCCTTCTCCTACTACTCCCATTACAGCAGTGCTTGTACGATTCAACGGGCGTACGGGTGGAAAGAGTGTTGACCGCGGTGCCCCGCTCTCTGTGGGCCAAGTGGAGGCTGTCCTTGTGCGGCGCGCGGGCCCCGAGGCACATTGGGTCCAGGCCCGGCAGCGGCGGGCCCTGTCGGTGGGCCACCACGGCCCATGCCAACGCGAGGGTCTGAAGACATTGAGCCCATACCGCGCCCCATGGGTCCATTGCCCATCATGCCTGGGGCGCCGCCACTCATCATAGGACCCATGTTGCCGCCGCCCATCATCGCGCCCGCGTTCATGCCGTTCATGGCGGCCATGCCACCCATCTGGGCAAACATGCGAGTGTATAGCGCAGCGAGTGCCTGGGCGTCGAATGGCGTGTTCCCGGACATGCTCTGCATATTGGGCATGGCGGCGTTCTGATTGTACGCTGGGTTGTTGAAACCTGCACCACGGCCTGCTCCTGCTCCTGCTCCTGTGCCCGCTCCTGCTCCTGCTCCTGCACCCGCAACGCCGCCGCCACTGTTGTCAAATTGATCTCTCTGCGAGCGAGGCTGAGCGAGCTTGACGTCGATCTGTCACCACGCATGAGAAACGTAGACATTAAACACGAGTCATGGATGGCGAGAACCCACCAGCTTTCCATCAATCTCAAGATTGCCGAAGCCAAGGAAGGGGGTGACATCTGTGTCCTCAAAGGAAACGAAGCCAAAGCCCTTGCTCCGTCCAGTCTCTCGATCAAGCATGACGGTCGAATCGACGACTTTACCGAACTGCGAGAAAAATTCACGCATAGATTCTGATGTAACACTTCCCGCGAGACCGCCAATGAAGAGTTTCGTAGCGCGTTGGTGTTCTTGACGAGGAATAGCTCGTTTGGGATCGATCTATTGAAAGGCGGTGGGTATACAGGTTTGGTTCGTGTGTCACTGTAGACAGAACGCACGATCTTTCCATCAAGGAAGTGCTCGCGCACCATGACCGCATTGACAGACGCGGGGTCATCAAATGTAAGGAACGCGAAACATCTGGAACGACCAGTGGAGTCTCGCATGATTGTGCAGGCGTCTACTTTGCCAAACTGGGTGAAGTACTTTCTGAGTGATTCTGGTATAACAAACTAATTTAGTGCTACTCATACTATGGAAAACAGTGCACAACCCAGTACCGTCTGTAGTGTCCCAATTTAGTCCTCCGATGAACATTTTGCTGCAGGTTGGAATAATTTCAAGCGTAAGCGTCGTGTAGAGGCGACGGCGAAGGATGACGTGGACCGTTGTCGGTAGATAGGAAGAAAGCAAAGATAGTTATTAGCATCGGTAGCCTAAACACGAAGTCATGACAAGGGAGAGGATATCAAGCGACTGTACTGGGATACGCTGTTTTGTGCTAGCCTAGCTTAGACGGCTTACGCTAGTTCGACGAATGAGCTAGTCGTAGCCTAGAGACAGGAAGTTCATGAATAGGCGCTAAGCGTCTAATCGTGTTAGGCTACGGCGGGGGAGACCCAGCCCCATGTCCGTCATACAATAAGCCCGCCGATAGCAACCCAACCGCAGACACCTGCGCAGAACATCAGTGGGAAAGGGACAAGATCAACTCACCCTTCGTCCTTCATTTCCGAGGGCCGAACAGACCGTTCCTCCACCGCCACGTTGTGATAGTTGCCCCTGCCAGGGCTACGATCATCATTGTTGGATTCTTGATACGTTGGTATTTGTTGCGGTACATTGGGGGCCGGTGGTGGTACGTGACGTTGAATATTAGACGCAGGCTCACTCCAAGAGGCAATTGGCGCTGGAGAGGTAAGAGCAGTGATTTTTGAGAGTGTGGCAGAGCCCGATTTCACATCAGGCTCTGCAGTCGGAGTAGAGGAAACGGGTTCAACGGTTAAAGAATTATCCTGGGGCTCGGGTTTAATAGTAGGATCGGGGCCCAAATCCTCGGTGCCATAGAGATCTGTTCAAAAAAAAAGAAGTTACAGTTTAGTAACAAGGGGAATAACCACAAACTCACCACCATAAAGATCGGCATCGAGCTCAGACATAGTAGAGTGTAAGTGGGTGGTAGGTGGTGGTACAGGAGAAAGAGAGAAAGCAGCGCCACCAACTTAGTAATTTCGGCATTTCACGTTGAGACCAATTCCCACGGGTGCTTATTCAGCATTCTCTTCTGGCTGGCAATATTGGCTAACTAAGACGGACGATGCTTACTCTGTATGAAAGCGCTGCTGCACATTCACATGTTCACACTCGACGCTACTACTGACAAGTGTTCATCGTAGTGCTTATCCAGCCCTTCTCTGACGGTAAATCTCGAGCCCCTCATGGGCTGTCCCTGACACCCAACAGCTACTTCATGACCTGGAGCGACGCCTGCACGGGACAATCTCGTCATACCTTCTGCAAGCAATATCAAATCCAGACCATCCACTTACCACAGGCGAGTATCCCGGTACCCTGCACATGTCGGTGTGGTTAGCACAAATACCTGCGTGATACCACAACTCACTGGTGTCCCGCGAGTGAGATCTCGACATAAGTCAACCCGCGCTCAGATTGCATCTTGCCCAAGGCACCCACGCCGTCGACTATGAAGGAGTCGTTTAATAGGGGCTCCCGGAATCCCTGCATACCGGCCACTTGGAAACTTTCGTTAGGCCAGTGCCCCATAAACGCACACAATACAAGGTGAATGTCACCTACAGGTTGTGCTAAAGACGGAACGGGGCAGTGCTCTTTAGTACAGTCACTGTCATCGGTAATGAATGCAATGTTTACTTCTGAAGCACAATGCGAGTGCCTTTGGCTATCAAAATGAAGTCGGCAAGACCGTGTACAATTACTGAGCGTTTGCTCTTCTCGATACCATTTGGGAGTACGGTAAATGCCGGTGGGAGACTTACATCACCGTCAGGGAAGACGTCGGGACCGTCGAAATTGGACAGTTCCCAGTCGACAGTGAGTGGTGCGTGAATTACCCCTTTGACATCCGCGCGATCGTAGTACACAAGTGTGTCCTGAGCTGATACCCTAGCAACATGGTACTTAGTTGCAACGTAGAGGGTGAAAAGGGAGAAAGATCTACGGGAAGCCCCACACATCCCATAGGACCGACTGTGTAAAAAAACCTCATCAAGCGATCGTGGAGATCAAGGGGGTCAAGGCGTTCACTGTGTCTAAGACATGGTATATATTAAAAGCTGGGTTGATAAGCTGCGCTGCACCGATGATCACATCCCAAGCCTCGCAGGCCAGATCTATGTCTGTAGATGCACCGGGGAGCGGTAGAAGTCCTTGAGGTGGGTATGTGACGTGCTTCGCCATGTAATCTGAATAATTACACATCGTTGCGACGGAGTCTAATTGTGCGAGGAAAGTGTGACTGTACAAGGCTCAGTGTAAGTCTATTAAGACAACTGCAAAGAACGACCGACTTGAAGGCGAACACATGTTCATATTTGTGAACGAAGTCGACAGCGGGAATTTGCCGATGGACAATGTCCCAGCTGAGTACAGCTACATTAAACTATGGTAGGTTACTCTGAGTCGGTATTTTAAGGGACTCACGGTCATTCATCCAGAGTCCTTGCAAATCTAGATCAAGTGTAGACCTCGTATTCTCAAAAATGAAGTTGGCAATGTCTAGAATGCTGTTCTTAGCGCAAATACGACGTCCCAAGAAACCACGTACAGGGTATATACATCCCAGCGTATTGCTCAGGTCAGAATTTGAATTCGTGATTATGAAAGATCCGTACTCACACTTTCACCAGAAAAATAAAACTTCTTTCCTTTCAGTTCCGAAAATATCTCTAAGAATTGTTGCAAGAAGCCGACCAGTTGCGCGGCAACATCGTTCTCATTCTAGCGTGACCATGACAGTAATCAAAGAACCGCTGGTGACACAAATGCGAGAGTGTGCACACCTTTGCATCAGGCGTCCCCTGGGAATACCCGGTACCAACGGGTTGCTCGACGTAAAGCACGCTGGAAAGATTCGTCCAACTGTATTCATTCTGCGTAGGACGAGCCTGCCCTGGTCCCCAGAGGAAAGGCTGAGATGTGTCAGGTGTAGCAGGTCGGATTTACAACTGATGAGAACTTACCCCATTCTCTTTGAGCAAGCCCTCAAGCGAAGAGTAACCTGGACCTCCGTTCGTCCTGAAGCATGCCGTTTAAGATTGTGTTTATAAAATTTCCGCAATGCCACGGATAACGTACCAGAAGATAAGGTCGTCTAAGCTTCCTTCCAGACCCGGAGGGAAGAACCAGAAGAACAGCTAGGGTCGTGTCTGGGAAAGAGACCTAACAAAAAATTCGGCTGAGACCACACCTTTCTTGATTCATCTGGTGCTGCGCTGATGGGGATGAGGCCAGCCCATGATGGACCGACGTCAAAGTTGACTTCAGGAATGGTCGTGCCATCCACGAAGAATTCTGCAAACGTGAGACACAAAGGCGTGAGTTCTCCAAGTCTAGCATACGCACGGGAGGCTTTCGGATTTGCGAAGGTGATGTTTTTCACTCTCGGAGGCGCTACCGCCTCTGTAGCACGACGTGCTTCACCCTCAGCGTTTGGACCACGAGAAGACAGCTTCACCGCTTCGAGGCGCTTCACATTCAGAAGATTCGGAGAAGTGATGCGTGCTATAACAGGCCATGCGGAGAGCACACCGCAGAGTAGACCGACTAGGGCGAGTGTATGGGTAAGGCGCGTCATGCTGAGCCAAGGGAGAAGCAACGCCTTTTATTGGGGTGTTGACACGTTGACCACCTGCGTGTTTGCCCATCAGTCCAATCACAGCCACGAAAACCAGACGCCCTTTCCACAGGCGAACTTGACCGGCTTGACCAGTGGCAGAATCCCACGCTTCTATTATTTCTCCTGTGCCATGTAAGCCATACCAATTACCCCATGATCTAGAAGTATTTCAAGACGGCCTGAAGTATGTGAAGTCAGCAGATTCTTGCTAGTGCAATGCGGAACAACGAGTGAGAACTAGTTACGTTGTAGGGTCAGCAAACGCTGAATGGCGGGAGCTTGCACGTGGAGGTTCCGAAGCGAGGCTCGCCCGGACTCGAAATTCTGGCGCGGAGCCGCGGCCCAGGCAGTGCCAAAACGAACATCATCGTAACGCGGCGACAACTCTCACCGGGCCTGACAGATAGCCCCAATCACACGAAATATCTGGCTGACCCTCTGGGGAAGAAACACGCCACGGTTTACATGGCGGCCATTGATATGAACTCAGGTCCTTCGAGTTCATATCCGTCGAAAGGCGTATTACACGTTTCAGTTCTGACGCGTGAGGCGAGACAGCGGACAAGAGAATGTGCATAGATGTGTGACTGATGATAAAAACAGCTCTCCTGTCAGTATTTGAAATGCTGTACTAGTGGTGTCAGGTGGATGCAAATGGTCACGAGGATGCAAATTTAAAAAATGGCCTCAGATCACCCTCTTCCTGTGGTCCTTTCTGCCCATAAAAAATACAGTAGGTAAAGTAGGATCTGTAGATATGAGATCATAACAAAAAATAAGAATGTATTGTGAATTTCGACTACAGTGCGACAAGGAAGAGAGGGGAGTCGTAAAAAGTAAAGGCCCAGACCACCAGATCCCAGCGATTTTTCTAAATGCCACGCAGATCTGTTGGAATAGAGTGTTAGAAGAGACCAATGAGAACACCCATGATAAATTTTGGGTGATATCGTAGATGCGATAGAGTTGTAGAAGGTAATCTCACCTTGAGGGGCCAGTGCGCGATCAAATTTGCATCTGGGGGTGAAGTCGGTTGTGCTCCCTAGGAGCCAAAATAAAAATAAGCAAAAATCACCATTGAACAGTATATCCATTCTTCTATCTGTATGTACAATATGAAGTAGCTATGATGTGTTGTTGAAGCTACAGAAAATAAAAAGTCGATTGTTGCATAGGTACACTAGTAATAGGACTGCAATCAATGCTCTACTTCTTTTACGTATTTGAGGGAGGGTGCACCTTCATGGACCCACTGGCCCTTTTGAAGTCGCCATTACCTACTTATTTCGCTAATGTATTTGAAAACCTCGAGTGTAACGCGTAACGAGACACAACACACTCAACTTCTATCACCTCTATCATCATCACAGTCAAGCTATCCTATCATCTAAATTGGGGCATGCCGCACGTAACGGAGACCATGGCTCTCCAGTCTCTGGTTCTGCCATGTATCGAAGCTACTGCAGCGTCATAGCTAGGGCGCCAGCGAAGGAAGGACACATTCATGAACAAAGTATTCGTGAAATCGGCTATCAAATGTGAGCTCCGGGTGGAAGGTCGTCAACAAATGCCTTCCCTGGCGAAGCGCGACTATTGCCCGGTCGGGTCCTTCGTCAAGAGAAGAACGGGGAAGTAGCGAATCGGGAATACGAGATATGACGTGTGTGTGGAGCTCGCTCGCCGCTGAGAGGAGTTCCGCGACGACCTTGCACAAGGCGTCTGAGCACGGGCGACGGTGAGGAAATGGACATAATCGTACCGGCGCGCGGATGAAGACCCCCGGAAATGGTATGTGGGCATCCCGGAGACCGCTCACTTGCAGCGGTGCTTCGAAGGATTCGACCTATGAGAAGGGAGTTAATGACGCACGTGGAGGACTACCAACCGAAGGGCGGAGACGACGTACTTGTGACCCCCACCCATTTCTCGTAATCTTGACCGACACCCCGCCAACGAGCTCCTGTCCCCCCTTCTTCGGATTGGATATGGCTTGTGAGAGGAGTATTGCACCCGCACAGGTTCCCCACACAGGTTTCGTCTTTACATATTCTCTTAGAGGCTCTATCAGTCCCGATATCTTTGCAAGTAATCCCATGGTGGTCGACTCTGAAGAAAAACGTGCCTGTGAGGAACATAGCCCGAAAGCATGGTCAGAGATGGCTAACCTCCCCCTGGTATAATCAAGGCATCACACAGTTTCAGTTCCTCTGGTGTGCGCACCTGGATCACATCCAGCTGTCTCTTTCCACAATTTTTTTTCAGCATCACCTGGTGTTCTGCGAATGCACCCTGCAACGCTATAATCCAAGTAAGCGTATACCGCTTATGATACCTGTTCACGTACCGAGAATACCTATCACCGCATCAGGAGACAATTGGGTATCCTTCATCTAGGATGTCGTCTAGTGTTTTGAAAAGCTCCCTCATTTTCACAGGGGTCGGTCCCACTGTGACTCAAGCGGGAGCGGGACTGGATTGATCCGCGATAAGATAAAATCTACCACAAAATACTAAAGGAAAACGTTTGTCTTCGGAGTGAGCGGAGAATGAACGCCACTCGGTATGTTCTTGCGTCTTTATTTGGCAGAGCACCTCTTTTTTAAGGCTCACCCACGCTTTGCATCTGCCCGCTCGCACGCATCACAGATTTTTCTGTCTTGCAAAACATGATTTCTTTCTTTTAGTACACTTTTTTTGAACGTCGTTTTGCCACATCGGAGTCTGCGTTTGGATCGCTACTTTAAATGTTCCCATGATCTGCATAGGGGAGACTTTGTATCACCTGACATTCACTTCTTAGCCAACTGCAACTGCCTGCGCGTTTTTGTAGTATCCTTCCATGTGGACCCTTTTTACAGTGCAACCCTGTCCCCTCCCTTGATTTATGTATCCACTTACTCCAAAAGGAAACCTATTTCATATGCGGATGCTGGAGAAACCCGGTTTTTCTCCACCTGCTTGCGCACCACATTGTTGATCTTGCGATCCTACTGCCCCTCTTTGCAAAAAGTTCTCGCATCTCTACTGGGCCAAACAACAACGTACATCTTTCCTCAGCGCTGTTCGAGCCGGGGTCGATGACACAATCTGCATCATTCGGCCCCTCTCCTTAATGAGACATGACTCGTCAAGGTCAACGCCTGTCCAAGTCGCCGAGTCGTGTACCATCACTGTCACTGCCATGGTCGCTGGGCATGGGTGGGGCTGGGAATGTGTCGCAATTCGTGTCGTCGTCGTGGCTGGGGGTGTGGCAGGGCAGTCCAGTCGCCGTCACTTTTGCTGTTGCCGAGTATGTGTGGGGCTGGGGGTGGGTGGCAGAATGCCCCCAGTCGTAACCCGGGTCGTCGTCGTTGGGGGGCGCGCGGGACCGGTCATCATCGGAGGTGTATGCAGTAGGGGACTGCGTTGGCAGTGAGTGACTCACTGCAGGTGGTCCCGTTACTGCCGCTACCGTCGTCGCTGTAAGCACGCAGGTGCTACCTAAATTGTTGCGGTCCTGTCGTCATAGTCATCGGGGACGTGCACAACAGGTGACGACACCAGTAGGTAGTTCCATCGCTGTCTGTAGGTCATCATCGTCGAGGGTGTGGCTGGCGACTCGGATGCCGCGACGGCAGAGAAATGTCTCCTGTCGCAGCACCCGTTGTCGTCGTCATGCCGAGCATGCGTGGAGGCAGCGTTCGGCCTGTGATCAAAAGAAGGTCTGCTTAGCACGACCACGATGTTGTCTGACTTTCTGTTGTCTGACCAAATGTTCGCCTTACTTGCGTACATTACTGCGCTGTGATATTTTTGTGTAAAGCAATTTTCTCACGAGGACAACCAATGCAAAGTGCGACAATAGAATTGAGGAGGGCCCTTCGGACTCTCCGAATTTCTAGTATAATCTATCTTAGACTCCTTCCCGTCGGCCAGAGACACGTACACCCCCACCTTCCTATTATATCCAAACTTCGTGTCTCGTTGCGGATGAGCGCCGACGGCTATAGCGATCCTTACAGCAGGTTTCATAACAGTTGTCATGTTACGACCACTTTAGGTGTATAGGCGGTGTTTGAATGGACACCTTGGTGACCATGCCGAATTTCTTTCCCACAAGATAACTATTCCACAACCTCATTTTTTCAAGATACCTTTTCCATAACCCCAATTCTGTATGATAGCCCAATTTTTCGAGAATTTCCTCGTCCACTTGGCTATGAACCCCGCTCTTGAGTTTTGGAAGTCCGTATGGTCGCTAAATTTTGGGCATGACAACTGTTATGAAACCTGCTGTATCGACGATCCCATAAAGGGCGTGGTGGGCGGGTACAGTAAAAATAAAGGATTTGGTTCTTCTGACTTCTTCAGACCGGTTGGAGGGGAATGAGCAGGTGCCGCCTCGCCCGCTCACTCAAAGACAATGGTCTAAGGCACCGCTCGTGCCTCCCTCGCCCCAGTGCGTCTACGAGAGCAACGACAGCATGACACACAACTGCTTGACCTGCCCGTCTGTCAACGCTCAACACTGATACATGATGTTGTATGGGATAATACAAGTGTGTATCTGTGCGTGGGTACTATACAGAATTATATATACAGAGTGTAAATCCCATGCTACCATTCTGCAAATCCGGTCAACTTGCCGTTCCAACTCCACCAAATTAGCTCGTCCTCCTCTTCGTTCACCTCTCTTCGAAGCGGGTCGGCTGTGCTCAAGCTCTTATCTGGCCCGGTCTGGCAAGTGACTAGAACGCCTTCCGTTTTGACACCGGCCGCCGCCCCGTGCCGTCGTGGCTTGCTGTTTCTAGCCGTTGACGCGTCATGGTCACCACCAAGGCCAGAATCAACGATGAAATCGCGCAGCGTCTTGTCCAGCGACGCGCTGGCGGTTTGTCGCGGGAGCCAAGCCGGATGAGAAAACCGCCGGGGTGCGCGGAGCAGGATGTGCGTCTGCGTCGGGGCTGCAGACGATTCGTAATTCGCTACGAGTTCGTGTCTGATGTTGGGAGAGGGAGGAAGGCCGCACCTAGCTCGACGGCCATCCCACCGCCACCTTCGGTGTTCGCATTTACCAACGTGCGTGCGAGCAGGCGCTCCGCCGCACGCAGAGTCTGCTGCTCTTCGGCATATGTGCGCGCGGGTTTGGGGGCAAGGTAGGGCTGCGAGGCGCTACTGCTCGTTGGTGATTTGGAAGACAGGGACAGACGGAGCGGTCGACTAGTTGTAGTTGCAGGCGCCGATACTGATGGTTGTGAGACAACGTCTGATAATGGAGACGGGGTGCGCGACAAGGGGGGTTCAGAAGCGGGGGGTGAACTCGACCGTTCTTTCGCAGAATTGGCGCCAGCGTCAACGTCAGCGTCGCTACCCGTCTCCTTGTCCGCGTCATTGTCCGAGTCACCACTTGCCTGAGATTCGCCATCGCTGTCACCGTGGTCACTGCTGTCAGAGTCGCATTCCCCTTCTTCATGAGGTCCAGCGGAAGGCAGTCGGGCTTCCTCCACATCTTCGTGCTGACCCCAAATCTTTACCTCGAGCCCCTCCAGCACAAGCACAACACGTGCCTTGGGCGCACCGATCGTCGGGCCGAGCACCAGGGCAAGATACACGGTGTCCGTCTTTTCGTGAGTCTGATTGCGTGCGAGAGCAGTTGACAGTGCCGAGAACGTCGTGTGGAGATGCGAGGACAATTCGTCGAAAGCGGTGATCATCTCCACGCGCTTCTTTGCCGCGCGGGGTGCAGATGACGCGTTTGTGGAGATGCGCCCTAGCTGTGCAATGGGGCTAAACAGGCAAGGATGCCGAACTGTGCAGCCAATCACGTAAAAAAAGACAACGGCACGACGTACAAGGGGACCTGACTCTTGAGGAAAAGGACGTGCCCGAGGAGGGCAACCGCAAGGCTGGCGGCCATGTCCTCTTGGATAGTAGGCACCTCCAACTTCATAGACGGCATTCTGGGTACACGTCCACGCTTTAGTGATACGTCCACGCGCTGTGTTCCCGTGTCGTGCTCAGGTAAGATGGGTGGTATTGGTTTTTGAGAGTCGGCACAGGAACTTGCAACTTTTGAAGAGGAAGAATAGGTAGAATGGGAAGCTGATACTGTTGGGAGAGGCGGAAGGAAGGAAGGGGTCAAAGCGGGCATCTTCGTACCCTGCACAGAAATGGGCGTTTGTGGATCTTACCATGCTTGCGGGGCACAGACGCGACGCGTTATGTAATACCGACAGGGACCTTGTTTAGGACGCCATCCAGGTTCATGATGCTGCCCGCCGCAATGGGACCGGAACGTTCTCAGGAATCAGGATTGTGGGCTTTCGGGATCAGGCCCCAGAGGCAGATCTTATGAAGTTCATGACTAGCCTTCGTGGTCAACGGCGGCGGGTACCGAGGCGAGTATGAATATCTACTACGCTGAGACCATGCGGCCTCGCACATCTACAGCGCCAGCGGCAATATGGAGTGGCCGCCCGACAGCAACGGGCGGCACGTATCTCAAGTGATTCAACTACGTGGTTAGTCAGTCGAACATCACGATCGGCATTACTGATCTCCCACCCGAATACAGTTGAAACCCCTCTTATCCCATACCCCGGACGGTCTGTGCTATGGGTTATGGGGGGTCATGCAGTCATGGGTTAGGGGGAAACGACGTAAATCGACTGAAATTTGAATTAAGGGTGCTTCAAGTTGTATGTGGGTGGTCAAGTAACACTCGGAATAGCTAGTCTGAGTAGGTACTACTAGTACAGATTCTATAAAAATCGGTCAATACTATGCTCTTGGCCTCGTCTATGTGGAGTCGTCTGGAAGCTGCACCCAAGATTGTCTCGAGTTGGCGTGCAAGTGGGTCTAGCCACCTTGCCACTTCATCTACTAGCGCTCAACGGCAAGCTCAACGGGGAAATGCTTCACCTCAGGACAGCTTTCCGATGAGTGTGTCCTTCCTCTCCTTGATCTTTCCCGAGAACCCAGCGAAACCTCTCTTAAGGATTTTAAGTGGGTTTAGAGACATGTGAAGAATAGGTTTGAGGCAGCAATAAGACACATTTGAAGTTTCCGAGTTGTTTGAGACTTGGAGGCAACGGCCCTCTTGTCTGTGCTGCCTAGCCTGCCTCGTCTCACGTGTCCCGCACTGTGACGTGTAATACGCTGCTTTCGACGGATATGAACTTGAAGGACCCGAGTTCCCAAGTTCATATCGACGGCAGCTGTGTAAACCGTGGCGTGTTTCTTCCCCAGAGGGTCAGCCAGATATTCCGGGTGATTGGGGCTATTGGTTACGCCCAGTCGGGGTTGTCGCCACATCATAACGATGATGTTCGTTTGGGCGCGGCTCCGCGCCAGAATTCCGAATCATGGCGGGGCGAGCCTCGCTTCGGAACCTCCATGTGCGAGCTCAGGCTTCCGCCATTCAGCGTTTTCTGACCCTACAACGTAACTTGTTCTCACTCGTTGTTCTGCATTGCGCTAGCAAGAATCTACTGACTTCACATACTTCAGACCCTCTTGGAATACTTCTAGATCATGGGGTAATTGGTATGGCATACACGGCACAGAAGAAATAATAGAAGCCTAAGCGTGGGATTCTGCCACTGGTCAAATTGAACTGAAAGGAAAACGCGCAGGTGGTCAACGTGTCATCGGCAACACCCCAATAAAAGGCGTTGCTTCGGAATCCCCCTTGACTCGGCTGGCTCAACCACTTTGAGCGAGCTGTTGACAACACTAACGACTCTGTGGGATCGTAGATTCATGCTGTGCTCCGGTTGACATCATCTCGTCCTCTTTTGTTTTTCCAGGCTAGGATTCACAGAAAATGGACGGCGTGATAATTCGGGCATGAGATACAACGGCGCACTGGCATATGAACGCCCTGCGTCGGTAACTCCGATTATTTCCCTTTTGCTCAGCCCGCTCCGAGATAGAACAGCGTTGCAACTTATAAATCGTGCATGTAAAGGACGAATTCTCTCTGAACCATGATGCGCCTTACCCATACACTCGCCCTAGCCGGTCTACTCCGCGGTGTGCTCTCACCATGGCCTGTTATAGCACGCGTCGCTTCTCCGAATCTTCTGAATGTAAAGCGCCTCGAACCGGTGAAGCTATCTTCCCGTGGTCCAAACGCTGAGGGTGGAGCACGTCGTGCTACGGAGGCGGCGCCTCCGAGAGTGAATACATCACCCTCTCAAATCCGAAAGCCTCCCGTGCGTATGCTAGACTTGGAGAACTTGCGCCGTTGTGTCTCACACGTTTGCAGAATTCTTTGTAGATGGCACGACCATTCCTGAAGTCAACTTTGACGTTGGTCCATCATGGGCTGGCCTCATCCCCATCAGCGCAGCACCAGATGAATCAAGAAAGGTGTGGTCTCAGCCGAATTTCTTGTTAGGTCGTTTTCCCTGACTCGATCCTAGCTGTTCTTCTGATTCTTCCCTCCGAGTCTGGAAGGAAGCTTAGACGACCTTATCTTCTGGTACGTTATCTATGGCATTGCGGAATTTTTATAGACACAATCTTAAGGGCCTGTCCGGTAACCGCTTTCTTGCGCGAGACATGGGCCAAGCCGGAAACAATGTTTTAATTAATTAAGAATGAGAATGTGATGTGTTTGGCAAACCTTGTGTCACGAGAGACTGAGAAATGAGAATGCGATTCTCCCTGCCAACCAGAAAAAGAGGTCTGACCTCTTTTTCTTTCGACTTTCTCTGTCTTGAGAGTGACTGTGACCATACGTGTTACAATATATTGTCCATACATCTAGATCATTAGCACTTACATAATGCATGTGCGCATACATAGAGACTTCCCAAGCGACTTCCATTATTTTTGACACAATACAAGTACAGTACATGGATAGCTACATCAGTAACTTGACATGCTACTGCCAGGGATTGCTCAACTTTCTGCTTGTGCACCAGCAGGAAAGTGGTGCAAGTTGGACAAGTTGGCAAGTTAAACATAACATTGCTCTATTTTTTAATATCTTTTTTATTAGTAAAATAAAATAAAATGTCAGAAGAAATAAGCTATTTAGAATGATATTATAACCATTTAAAGGGTAATATAATAATTGTAATCAGTTCCCACTTTTTTTAATAGATGAAAAATATATATTTCAATTACTACAATACAAAAAACAAAAGCTAAAATATATAAATTCTAAGTACTGAGTACCCCAGGCATCATCTTTGTGGTTGTGGTCACAGGCTGGCAATGTGGCAGAGTCTTGGTGTGCTGTGTTGGGTTGGGAGGGCAGTGAGTTGGCACATGGTGTGGTTGCACATGCCATGTCAGGGTGGTGTGGGGGTTGTGTGGTGGCTGCCTTGCGTGCTGTGTTGAGGTGGTGTGGCAGGTTGGTGGGGTCTTGCATGATGTGGTGGGGTCTTGGCTTGCCATGTTGGGTTGGGGTTGTGGTGAGTCAGCTGGTAGCAGGGTCTTGTGCACCATGTTGGGGTGGCATGGGGGTCGGTGGTGGCTGGGCCATGCGTACCACATTTGTTACATTTCGGACTGATTGACACCTTGGGCCAGGAAGTGGACACTGACATATGAGCTATGACACTCTTGTCAGCAGTATATCATCATGGACTTTAGGATCAGTCAGCCAGGTAAGCTCCGGCCCATGTGATTGTATGATATGGATTGGATCTTGGAATGACTCATAGTGACTCATACTAGGATAGCTGTACTAGGGTTCACTCTACTTACGCTATTGGCTAGCACTTCTTGAAGTGGCACTTTAAAGCCTGTGTGTATCTGTATAAGTAGGGTACTGCAAAGACCAAGAACTGCATCTTGGTCTTCTTCAATACCACTGCCTTTACTCATCATCTCTAGGGCTCTCCCCCTTTAAGTGAGTGGTCCAGCATATCCCCTTAGACCAGGGATCCCCATGACTTATCCCAAGTTCCCTTGTGGGCAGTGGAATATCCCATTGGCACTGCCGCCTATCAAGTTCATCTATACTGCAACGAGCGAGTTGCCTTGCCTTATACATCTTTCTACATCCTTGACAGCACCCACTGGGAAATAGCCCACTTCATAGAGAAGGTCCCTCAAGGAGTCCCCATTCATGAAGATCTTCACGTGTACTTTGGAATAGATGAGCAGTCTCCTACCTCATCCCATGTACTACCCTGAATCCGTTGTGAACAGAAACTTCTACTTGCCAAGGCTCGCCACCCCTTGAGAAGCCTAAGTCAGGCAAACGTCTGTGGTAGATGTTACACTTGGACTTGAAATATATTCATATAAGAATGCTCTGAACACCTCTACTGGTGTGCAAAGCGAGGGGGAGTGTTGAGTGAGATTGAGTGAGTGTGTGCACTGTGAAGCTGAGTAATTGGCAAGCACCACAATGCTGAGCCACAGGCTCAGCCACAGCAGTGAGCTGTGGCCTTGCTAGTACAAATTGTGAGTGTGGGCAGTGTCTGTGCTCAACTGAGTGGCCTTGGGCCCTTAGATAGTATAGATCAGTATTATTAGACACTCTGGGATGTATATAAACACCCCAGTATGCAGCTCAATACATACAGTTCATTCAGAACACTAAGTAGTCATAAATACAACGCCTCACAGGTAAGCTAGAGTAGTCTACAATAAAGCTATGCCTCCCATACCTGTGCCACATCACTGTCACCTGGACCCCATCCATGCCACTCTATGGCCACATCCACATTGCCATCTATGTTTCCATCCCTATAGTAGCACTAATATCATGTATTTCTTTTAAACAATATATTATTTTTATGCATTAAATGTGGAAAATTTGGTGTGACCTGACTGTAATATGACTAATACATGTATGACTAATATATGGCATAATTAATGTATGATATGATACAATACTTGGACTTGTATGACTTTCTGAACTTGTCCTGCTTGCAGGTCATCGCTCTGTAAGAAGCTTGTGAAGAATTAGACATGGCTTGTGGACTGGCCAACCTGCCAACTTGTGGGGGTTGTACCAGCTTATACAAGGTGTCACAACCTTGTACAACTCATGACAAGCAGCCTGTCAAAATACTAATGCTCATGGGATTCAAATCCAGTCATACAACTGATAGTGGTGTATGTGGTGAGGCCTTGTTGTTGATAAGTGGCCTGAGTGCACTTAGTGGCTCAAAGGACATGCAGATAACGGACTGCTTTAGATTAGATATACAGGACTTGTAGATTAGATATTATGATCTGTACAATCTCGGACTTCTTGTATTCTCTTATCTATGACATCACTTATACACATGACATCATGGACTCCTCTGGATTGTCCTTGTACTACGTCTTTGTACTTTCCTTTGTCTTATCTTTATTGTGATGTCACTATGATATCATAGTCTGGACTTCTCTTGTTCTATATGCCTTGTTCTCCTGAACAGTACACTCCTTTGTCCCTTTGTAGAACAATGCACTCCTTGTATTTACTGTGACTCTGTATTACTAGTGTCACCCCCTGTAGCAGTATAAGTAGAGTACTTTGTATGCTCTGGCACATCACCAGTTCTCATCTGTTGTGTGCCAGACTACCATCTGCTTGATGAACAGCATACATGGAGGTGATACTCACAGTGACAAAGGAGACTGTGGTGAGATATCAGGGTAGGCTGGAAGCAGCAACAGAGTGAGTCTTGCAAGTGAAGCAGATGGAGAGTCTGGCACACAACAGATGAGAACTGGTGATATTACACAGAGGGAGACATACCTGGCACACAACAGATGAGAACTGGTGATGTGCCAGAGCATACAGAGTACTCTACTTATAGTGCTACAGGGGTGACGCTAGTAACAGAGTCACAGTAAATACAAGGAGCGCATTGTTCTACAAAGAAACAAAGGAGTGTACTTGTTTAGGAGAACAAGGCGTATAGTACAAGAGAAGTCCAGACTATGATATCATAGTGACATCACAATAAAGATAAGACAAAGGAGAGTACAAAGACGTAGTACAAGGACAATCCAGAGGAGTCCATGATGTCATGTACATAAGTGATGTCATAGATAAGAGAATACAAGAAGTCTGAGATTGTACAGATCATAATATCTAATCTACAAGTTCTGTATATCTAATCTAAAGCAGTCCATTATCTGCATGTCCTTTTGAGCCGCTAAGTGCGCTCAGGTCACTTATCAACACTGCTTCACTTGCTTGACTACACTCTGTTGCTGCTTCCAGCCACCTTTGATATCTCACCACAGTCTCCAGTTCACTGTGAGTATCATCCCTTCATGTGCACTGTTCATCACAAGGAAGTGACAGTGCCACTCTGTCACAATCCAATTGTGCCATCAATCACCTCCAATCACTTTCAATCATGAAGATTCTCAATGCCATTCCTCGAATGTCTCACTTCTCTAAGTTTCGATTCCATTCTCGAATGTTCTCTTTCTCAGTGTTTTCCTTTATGCCAGCTCACAGATCGCACAATACTTACAGTACAATTGCGACTTGCAAATGATGCAATTGTGGTAGGACTCTTAGGAAAATAGCAGAAAAACCATAGAAAATAAAGACCTCTGTATGATATAAAAGAACTTGTAGGGTAGCTTGTATTCCCTCATTCTAGTCTTGTTCCTTGTCTCAGAATCTAGTCTCTTACCATTCACTTGTCCTCCGCCATGAGCAAGTTGTCTTACATAATTGACCAACCTCAACTGCAACCCAGTATCAAGCCCAGGCACTGCACATTTCCTGAACACGACTAACTTGGTGCCAGCCCAAGCTCTAGATCGTGAAATAAGACTAGAACCATACCCTATCGACTCTCTCATGTGTATGACAAGAGTCCCTGACATCACGATCTGATGAATTGAGCGTGCCTTCTCGTTCTCTGTGTTTCGGTGCGTGTATCGTTTGCGATCGTTTGCATGTATGTCGCACTGTGTTTGCATGTATGAATATGTGTGGGACTTACTGTACCAAGCTCGTCCGTCTCGGGTGTTCTTATTGCAGCAAAATGACGCTACGTCCGCGTCACAGAATCGTCGGCTTACTTTACTAGTACTGTACATGCATGAGTAGTATAAATGGCTCAAATGCGAGCCCCTAAAAATGTAATCTTTCCTGCCCCTTCTCATATCCGGGCACTCTCTCGTCGTCAGCGTTCGCTCGCAAACCACTTCTTCGTCGTTTAAATTCCTTTCCCGCGTCCCATAACCTCACCAGGTTATGGGCCCTGCCCGCTGTTAAATAAAACACCACCAGCCCCTATTGCATAAACCCCTGAGCGTACGCCACACTATATTGTCTAGAAGCAAATATTCGCTCGACATGACTGACGACTTGAGAACAATGGTTACGAAGTTGGTCACGGACGGCTCCAACTGGGTGACGTACCGTGATAGAATGCTGTGGGCCATCGATTCGCGTGGCCTATCCGAGCACCTTACTGAAGCGTCAATAACCGCTACGTATATGGCCGCTGGCAATGTCAATGGGTTGAGTCCAGCCATGCGGTGGCGTCTGGATCAAGCCGCTGTCAAGCAGCTGATCGCTGTATCTATCCCTGACACCGTCTTCAATAATGTCAAGACTGGTGCAACTGCGAAAGACGTGTGGGACGCATTGAAGAAGCTGTATGAAGGACACACCACCCTTATCTTGGTGGATCTGAGAATGCGACTTCAGACGACGCGCTGCGCTGAGGAGGACAGCGTGCGCGAGCACTTTGAGAGGTTGGCTAACTTGCGCCAACAGCTTGCGGCGATGGGCAAGTCCGTGCCCGACGATGAGTACGCGTCGATCCTGATGGGATCGCTGCCGTCGTCGTACCAGTCGACT
This sequence comes from Lactarius akahatsu, assembly GCA_021524915.1. Lineage (NCBI taxonomy): Eukaryota > Fungi > Basidiomycota > Agaricomycetes > Russulales > Russulaceae > Lactarius > Lactarius akahatsu. The sequence continues at coordinate 1,031,888 of JAKELL010000004.1, forward strand.
TTGACCTCGATAGCAGCTGCCGCCGAGATGAGCGGCACCACTCCTACTCCTGCTATAGTCACTAAGCTCGCCACAGACGAATATGACCGACGCACCTTAAGTGGTGGCAAGGCCCATGATGAAGCCTTTGCCACGGACGCCCGGAAGAAGCGTGATGTCGAATGCTTCAATTGCAAGAAGCGCGGCCACGTTATAGCCGATTGCTGGGCGAAAGGTGGCGGCAAGGAAGGCCAGGGGCCGAAGAAGCGTGGCGGCAGAGGACGAGGACGAAGCGTGAGGCAGAGTGGCACAAGTGGTGATGCCGCCGCCGGTGCCGAGCAGGGAGGAAGTGGAAGTGGCAGCGCAGACATCGAGGCATGGGCCGCAATCACAGAGGCCAGGGAGGATGATGATGACGCACCTCTGATCCCAGCGATGGCGGCCGATGAAATTGCGAGCGTAGAGACGGAGCTGTACGATTCCGGGGCATCTCGTCATATGACCCCGTACCGTGAGTGTTTTGTCACGTACCGCGAGATCCCCGCTCGTCCTATCACTGCAGCGAACAACCGCGTCTTCCACGCAGTCGGCGCGGGAGACATCCAGATAGAGGTGCCGAACGGCGCGACGTCAACCAAGGTGTTGTTGCGTGACGTCTTGTATGCGCCGCAGATGGGCCTCACGGTTGTGTCGATTGGCCGTATCGTTAATGCCGGTTGTACTGTGCAGTTTGAGAACGGATCGTGCAAGATCAAGAGAGGAGATCAGATTATCGGCAGCATACCCGCTAGCGCCAACGGGTTGTACAAAGTGGAACACTCGCTTCTGGCTGCGGCATCGCCCGAATATGTGGACATTCTCACGCTTCATTGCAGGCTCGGACACATTTCTGCAGACGCCATCCGCACTCTTATTCGTACTAATGCTGTGTCTGGTTTACATCTGGTGGACGATTTCCCGCCATTTACCTGCGACTCGTGTGAGCATGCTAAGGCGACCCGCAAGACCATTCGCAAAGAGCGCGAGGCTCCGCTAGCCAATACTTTTGGTGCTGAGGTGCATTCTGATGTCTGGGGGCCGTCGCCTGTTCTAAGTCTCGGAGGTCGCAAATACTATGTGACTTTCACTGACGATTACTCCCGGTATACTCGGCTTGAGGTCTTGCGTACTAAGGATGAGACTCTGGATGCTTACAAGGCGTACGCGGCCTGGGCGAAGACTCAGCACGGCACGCAGATCAAGTGTCTTAGGTCTGATCGCGGCGGTGAGTATACCGGCCGCGATTTCACCAACTTTCTTCAAGAGCAAGGCACTGAGCGTATGCTCACTACCCACGACACGCCGCAGCATAACGGCGTGGCTGAGTCGCTCAACCGCTGGCTCCTCGAGCGTGTCCGCGCGATGTTGCACCAGGCCGAATTGCCGAAGAACCTCTGGGGTGAGGCGATCAACTATGCAGTCTGGCTGAAGAATCGCACCATCACTCGGGTTCTCGTCAACGTTACACCTTATGAGCGGCTGTACGGTCAGAAGCCTGATCTAGGGAGCTTGCCTGAGTGGGGGCAATATGTCTGGGTGCACACTTCGAAGGGCTCGAAGCTTGACGCGCGTTCTACTCAGGCGCGATGGGTAGGTTATGACGCGGATAGCACGCACGCCCACTGTATCTACTGGCCGAACACGAAGCGCATCTCTATCGAGCGCGATGTGAAGTTCGTGCCACTGACTGTCACCCTCCGTTCACCGCCGCCGAGCTACGCATCTGCCACTCGTACCCCGCAGCCTGCGGCAGCTCCGCCACCGGCTCCACCAGCACCACCTCCACCAGCTCCTCCTGCACCACCGGCACCACCAGCTCCTCCACCATCCGTACGGCCACCACTGACGCATCCACCTGCTACGCAGCAAGGACCTGCACCATCCACTTTGGCAGCACCACACACTCCCACTCTCCCGTCTACAACTGCGCTCCCTCCTATGTCATTGTCACCACTAACGCCTCTTCCAGCTACGCCTCAAGGAGAAGAAGCGCAGCAAGACGAAGGAGGACCGCTGCAGGCACTGAGAAGGCGGTGGGCTGAGCCGCCTCCGTTCGTGATGCCGTGCAGGTCTTCGCGCTTGCCCGCTTTCTCCGAGTACATGAGGCGGTTGGAGGCTGGAGAGGGTACCACAGGTGAAGAATTTTCTGACTATGTGTTCAGTGCAGGATGCGACGACATCATCGGCGCCGCCATTTTGGACGCGGAAGTCCGACCCGAGGACGCTAGCTGAAGCGCAGTCTCGCTCTGACTGGCCTCGCTGGAAGGAGGCGATGGACCACGAGTTGGCGACCCTTGAGAGGGCGGGCACTTGGATCACTGTGCCGCGTCCATCGGGCAAGAACATTGTCAGCTCAAAGTGGGTCTTCCGCATGAAGCGCAAGGCTGACGGGAGCGTCGACAAATACAAAGCTCGACTCGTCGCTCGCGGCTTTACGCAGGTATACTGGCGTCGATTATTTCGTCACATTCTCCCCCGTCGCTAAGCTAACCAGCTTTCGCGTTATTCTCTCCGTCGCCGCGCGCTTCGATTGGGACATCGAAAGCTTCGACTTCAACGGCACGTATCTCAACGGCGAACTGGATGAGAACGAAGAAATTTATATGTATTCGCCACCTGGTTATGACAGCAATGGGAGTACGGTGAAGCGACTTCACAAGTCGCTTTACAGGCTGAAGCAGGCAGGGCGGAAGTGGTACGATACACTTTCGCGTGCACTCGCTAACCTCGGATTCTCTGTTAGCCAGGCAGATCCGGGGGTATTCTTCGCCCGCATCGGCACTGACATCTTGATCTTGGCTGTGCATGTCGACGACTGTATCTTCACGGGCAGCTCGGGCGAGCTGGTCACGCTGTACAAAACCAAGATTAACGCTTGCTATGCCCTTACAGATTTAGGGCCTCTTCACTGGCTCTTGGGCATCAAAGTTACGCGTGACCGAACCACTCGCACCATCTCCCTTTCTCAGACAGCCTACATCGACTCCATTCTCGCTCGTTTTTCTATGACTGACGCTAAGCCGCATGGAAGCCCTATGGTCCCTGGACTTGTCTATTCCAAGGACCAATCACCTAACAGCCCCGAAGAAACCGCGCAGATGAAGAAGACTCCGTACCGAGAGGCCATAGGCAGTCTCATGTACGCCACCGTCGCCACCCGCCCGGATATCGCGTTTGCGGTATCGGCCCTTTCGCAGTTCCTCAGCAATCCGGGCGCCGCTCACTGGGAAGCAGTGAAGCGGGTCTTTCGTTACCTTGCCGGTACGAAGACGTTCGAGTTGACTTACGGCGGCGAGCGACACTGGTTTGGAGGGTTTCACAGACGCAGACGGCGCGACGCAGGAGCATCGTCACGCTATGTCGGGGTACGCTTTTCTTATCGACGGCGGCGCAATCTCTTGGAGTTCGAGGAAGCAAGAGCTGGTGACTCTTTCTACAGCAGAAGCGGAGTACGTCGCAGCGACGCATGCAGCGAAGGAGGCGATTTGGTTGCGCAAACTCTTAGGCGAGCTTTTTCCTACCCTCATCATTCCGACACCTCTCTATTGTGACAATCAAGCCGCCTTGAAGCTTGCAACTGACGACAATTACCACGCGCGAACCAAACATATCGACCTTCGCTATCATTTTGTCCGGCAGACTGTCGCTAGCGGCGCCATCAAGCTTCTGTATTGTCCTACTGAAGATATGGTTGCAGACATCCTTACAAAAGCCCTACCTAAGTGGAAGGTAGTGGCACACGTTAACACCCTCGGACTGCGTCGAGCTTGCGGGGGTGTGATGAATTGAGCGTGCCTTCTCATTCTCTGTGTTTCGGTGCGTGTATCGTTTGCGATCGTTTGCGCGTATGTCGCACTGTGTTTGCATGTATGAATATGTGTGGGACTTACTGTACCAAGCTCGTCCGTCTCAGGTGTTCTTATTGCAGCAAAATGACGCTACGTCCTGCGTCACAGAATCGTCGGCTTACTTTACTAGTACTGTACATGCATGAGTAGTATAAATGGCTCAAATGCGAGCCCCTAAAAATGTAATCTTTCCTGCCCCTTCTCATATCCGGGCACTCTCTCGTCGTCAGCGTTCGCTCGCAAACCACTTCTTCGTCGTTTAAATTCCTTTCCCGCGTCCCATAACCTCACCACGATCCTGTAAAGCAACCATGGCGAGTGTATACCTACAGTTCTCCAACAATGATGATTGGGTCGAAGTCTTCCACTGACTCTCTGATGACCTCCCTCCACACATACTCGGTTCTGTGTATTGGAACACCTCCCCAACAGACCCACATGGTGGCTATCACTGTGTATTCAAACAACACATCTATCTCATTGTGATGACTCACTGTCACTCGACAGGGAATCACGACGGGTGCAGAAGACCAGGGGTGGTGGAGAACTTAAAGCAGGGCACAGGGGCTACTGTGATGGAGACGCCTTGGCTCGACTTAACAGAACTGTGGTTACAGGAAGTGTCACTTAGTGAGGGATCATGTCCGACAGCTGAAGGGGCACTGGTGCAGGGGAAGAGGCAAAGGGAGGATGTCACAAGTGGACAGTCTGAGGGACTGTCCGTTTTATTGGGTCAGCTTATATACCTAGAGGGATGGTCTGTGCGTAGGTTTAGGGCAGGCTTAAGGTCTGCCCACAGGTGCTGTGGAATACTGTGGAATGGAACATTCCAGTAAGATCTAAATATAGTGTCCAATGAGAGAACCAGGATAACATCATATGACTGCTCTGCAGTCCAATCGGATAATTCCAGGGAATGATATGACTCTCAGTCGTCAGGTGACTTGATAAACAATGGGAGATCACGTGACACATCACGTGATCATCGGAGTATGAATTTCAAACACCGATTCCGGATTTCCCCTTTTGGAAGGTGATTATGTAAGACTGGGCCAGTGTGGACCAGTCTTAGATGCCTGAGTCACGACCCAAGTTTCTAGGTTCGTGACACTCATAGAATTCATTAACAACGCTTGGTACTTCGTTGAATGACATTTTGACACAGATCTCGGACAACATATTCATCGTACCCAGAACTCGCTCATGATCGATCGACAAAACAAACTTCATTTAGGCTGGTGGCTCCCCAAAAATGAAGAGAACCCTGAGAGACTCCCTCCTACAACTGCACCTGTTCCCATTGATGCGCAGTTTGAAAATGTGGATGAAGATATCACACTTGACCTTCCACTCCCTGATCCCATTGATGAACTCACAGATGCCTTCCATCATCTGACCCTGATCCATGTAGATCTCACTCTTATAGAACCCACCACCCCCACGCCTATTCCCACCAACCCAACAACTTCGTCTGTACTCCTCATCCCTCCCCCAGTTATACCGATGGCTGCTGTCCCCCGCACTGGTGCTCTCAAAGGCACCACCCCCACAACCTTCACCAGAGATCACGCTGAAAGTGAACAATTCCTCAGAGAATTTTGCCTCTATCACCTTCTCAATTGCAATCACAAACTTGTCCAGAGTCCCTTCCTGTGCATAGCACTAGCCCTCAGTCTCATCCGATGTTACAATTCCTACTTCTTTCTGTATGCATCTTGGTTCATTCTGTCACTTACTGTACAATACGTGGTTTCTGTGGGGTTCTCATTCGTCATGCACCCATCCATTTTGCTTCATTCTACTTGTGCCCGACTCCTTTCAACTGGTGGTTTGCGCCATTAAAAACCACTATACCTTTCTGAGCTGATCTGACATGTGCACGGACTTGTGTGTCTCTATGACCCTTGTTATAGTGTATCCCTTTGTACCCGATTCAGTGCAGGGTTTTATTCTCACGTCATGTGTTTGGCCTAGCCAAACACCCTGTATTAGTATATAAGTCGTGCCCTACCTAGCTTGTACGGTAGGCTTGACTTCTTGTGTAATACCACATCATCTTTGCCTCACGAACCAACCTTTGACTCGCCGTTGCGCTTGAGTCCTTGCTTTCACTTGCCGTTGCACCTGAGCCCTGACTATCTGCTATTATCCTTGTGTCCCTGGGAGACCAAGTGATACTTGTTCACCACCGAACTGAGTCCTAACTGACTCATGCCTCTCCGATTCCGTTGACTTGCTGAAGCACATGTCATGCTTAATGCCCCTGTGGTGGCGTTACATCTGAGGACCCGTCATCAATGACTGGGTTGATCTCATGGGGAAGAAATTGGAAGTTGACACGACTTGTACCAGCAATCCCATCACTGAAACTGACAAAGCACTGTGGACCATGTTCGAAGCAGATTTCAAAGCTGCATGGACAGACACACTCAGTAAGCAGACTGCTTACCAAAAACTCACACTCAAAATGAAGAGCGACAACGTTGATGGATACATTGCAACCTTTGAAAGACTTGCTAACATGGCCAACTGGCATTGTGATGCCAGTGGCACCATTGAATTCTTCTGGAGAGGACTTACTGAGTCAATCCACTGTGCCTGTCTCCAGCACACTACGATCCCCGAAACCATGGATGAATGGCAAGCCGCCATGTGTGCCAAAGCACAGTGCATGTAACGCCACCACAGGGGCGTCAAGTACAATGTGTACTTCAGTAAGTCAATTGGGATCAGAAAGGTGTGAGTCAGTTAGGACTTAGTTCAGTGGTGAACAAGTATCACTTGGCCTCCCAGGGGCCAAGGATAATAGCAGAAGGTCAGTGTAATGTTCCACCAGACATTCTTCTTGTGCTGCAGACAAGGCTACTGAAGCAACTGAACGATCACCAGATATGTTGAAGTCACGTACTCAATTGACTACTAGCTTGTGGACAAGACATAGCAGAGTGGCCCAAAGGATACAGATGGCACAATAGAGAGTAAAGTGAAGGAGATGGATAGACAGCTGGCATTTCACAATCTAGAGGTGGGCTCACAACCAGCGTCGCTACCACTTAGTCATAAAGGGGTCTTCCGGGTGATTGCGCAGGGCCTGGGCTCGATACCAGGTTGCGTCAACTGGCAGGGTCTTCTCCTACTACCCGAACCGTCTTGAGCCACCAAGAGGAGTGCCATCAATATAGCTTGACAGAGCCTGGGATACTCTTGAGCTACCAAGAGGAGTACTGCCTATATAGCCAGGCAGAGCACTAAATGTAAGACCACTTGCCAACAGCTGAGAGCGAGGGAATGGAACTAGGATTCACAGCAGAGAACAAGACTAGAATGAAGAAGACAGGCAGTACTACAGGCTCTTTAAATACTGTACAAGGAATCCTCTTTTTCTAGGGTTTTCCTCCATATTTCACAGAGCCACACCATAGCACGCAATTGTATCGTGCTTAAGGTGAAACACAGAAGCGGGGTCAAGAATGTTCCAGAAGACATACATGAAACATGGAAGCACAAGAGTAGAATTAGGAACATTTTCGAGATTGAGAAGCAGAAATTGAAACATGAGACAAGAATCGAGAAACTGAGAATTTTCCAAGGCTTTTCCTATCAATGGCATGATCGGTAGATCGTGACATGGCAAGACAGCACAGCAAGAGAGATGGACAGCACACCCGAGGTGGCAAGAGATAATTGAAGGAGGGGATGCGAGGCCTTATGGCGATTCACCAGCTAAGGACTAAGAGGATGACAACCAAGGTCTATTCAGCACTCAACTGGCAGACAGCTCAGAAGAGGCAAGGTGTTGGGTGGTATAATCCAAGAAGTCAAGCTTAGGTCTTCAGTGACCATAAGCCAGAGCCTATATACTACTCCAAGGAGGTTTGAACCCCAGCTTGGAACTCCAAAACCCTAATACATGGATCCTAGGAATGAGTCACAACAAGTCAGAGATAATCAGAAGCCAATGGCATAAGGCCCTTATGGCATGAGTCAGAGATAACAAATCACAAGTCGTACAGGCACAGTCACAAACCAATCACAAAGTGGGAAGCATATGGTACACATCAGAAACCAGGCACAATTGATAAGAATATACAAGTCATTGCAAACATGAGGCAGTCAAGACTGGTCCAGGCACAAGCTCATCTGGACCCTTCTGGTGTGAGTCTAGCCAGGTCATGTGCCAGGGTCACATGATGGGTGGTTGCATAAGATCACATGATCTACTCCCAATATTCCTGGGGCTTATGAGCACTACCCAGATGGTATCAGTAGTCAGGTGACTTAGCTTGTTCCTGGGCACTAAAGGCCACAATCTTCATAACTTTGGCTTCTTCCTCAGCCAATTCAGCATGTGATCACTTCACAGCAACATTCTGGGGTTGTGCAGGGGTGTCCAGGGAACCCGTTACAGGTGAAACCGTAACAGTCAGGGCTCAAGCAAAAGTGTGAGTGAAGTAGGGACTCAAGCACAAGGGCGAGTCAAGGACAGTTCGTGAGGCAAAGACGATGTGGTATTACACAAGAAGTCAAGTCTACCATACAAGCTAGGTAGGGCATGACTTATATACTAATACAGGGTGTTTGGCTAGTCCAAACATCTGATGTGAGAATGGTGCTTCACGCTGAATCGAGTACAAAGGGATACACTATAGCAGAAGTCTTAGAATATGCAGGACCACGTGTGTGTCAGATCAACTCAGAAAGGTATAGTGGTTTTCGATGGTGCAAACCACTGGTCAAAAGGAGTTGGGCACAAGTGAAACGAGGTGAAATAAATGGGCACATGACAAATGAGAACCCCATGGAAACCACATATTGTACAGTGAATAACGAAGCAGACTGAAGTGCATACCAAAGACAAGAAGAAATTGTAACATTACCCCTCCATCAGACTTGAAGTTGCCATGGCTTCGACTAGTCACTGGTGTAGTACCAGTTGTCCTCAACAGGAGTGGTGTCTGGGGTTGGTGAAGGGGGTTGTGGGCACGTGTGACGGCACAGGAACATGTGCCTTCCTCGCTCTCCACACTCCCTACACTGCTCATACTGGGGGCAGTTAATCTCCGCATGTGGCACATCATACCACAGACACTTGCCGCACCACCAAGGACGATCATTGGGGTTGACATAAGCTGGCAACATGTGATGAACAGCGCACATAAAGGGATCATACTCACAGTGACAAGGGAGACTGTGGTGAGATATGAGAGATGGCTGGAAGCAGCAACAGAGTGTTATCAAGCAAGTGAAGCAGATGATGTCTGGCACACAACAGATGAGAACTGGTGTTATTACAGGAGAGGAGACATACCTGGCACACAACAGATGAGAACTGGTGTGGTGCCAGAGCGTACAGGGTACTCTACTTATACTTTTACAGGGGGTGACACTGGTAACAGCAGGTCACAGTAAGTACAAGGTGCATTGTTCTACAAGTGGACAAAGGAATTTACTGTTCTGGAGAACAAGGCGCATAGAACAAAGAAGATCTAGAATATGATATCATAGTGACATCGTAATAAGGATAAGAAAAAAGGACAGAGTACAAGGACGAAATACAAGGGGGGTCCAGAGGAGTCCATGATGTCATTGTACAGTGATGTCATAGATAAGAAAAGTCTGAGATTATAAAGATCATATACAGTATAATCTTAATCTACATAAGTCCAATATATCTTATCTAAAGCAGTCCGTTATCTGCATGTCCATTGAGCTGCTAGATGCACTCAGGCCACTTATCAACAACATGGGGGAGATGTGACGAATGAGGCACACGTTGTACTGGTGGGTGCAACTCCCACACCACTGACATGGCTGCTTAGCCCTCCACTGTGGGCACTGTGCAATCAAATGGTCCATGGATTTACACTGGAAACACTTGCGGGTCCTCCTACTGCCTTCCCCCTATAGGCGTGGCATCTCGCAAGGTCCCCCAGTGTGCAGGGGAATAGGGAAGGCTTCAGGAGTGGGGTGGGCGTAAGAACTTGGCCTGAAGCTTGTCATACTTCTCTGAGATTAGGGGTATGGCCCATGCATACTGTAACCACTTCTGTACGTTCACAAGGTCCATATCCATGTGGAAGCGGTCCCACATGAGCTCCATCTCCATCCAGCAAAGCTCCAACTGACATATGGTAACAGTGTCCCATTGTAGCAGGCACTCATGGAGGTGAGACACATCCACATTGAGGCAGATGTCACGAAGTTCCATCAAGACTTCATTGATGCATATAGCACAGGGGTTGTGGGGGTGAAACATGGCAAGCTGATGGTCTGTAACATGTTGGGCGAGCTGACCCATGTACACGTCCTTCAGGTACACTGACTGCACATAGCAGGGGTGTCCCTTACCCATGGTGCCAACAACCTCTTGGTAGTCCTTCTGATAATAAATGAACTGGCCAATTCTTTTGGGATACCCAGCCTCTCTGATCTTCATGGGAAAGTACAGGTAGGTGATGTCAGGGTCATTGTCACAATCCAATCATGCCATTGATCATCTCCAATTGTTCTTCTGACTTCTCTTCTGGAAATTGTTTGAGTTCTGTTCTGGAAAGTTCTGCCTTCTCACTTCTCTTCTGGAATTGTTTGGGTTCTGTTCCATTCTGGAAAGTTCTATGTCTCTTCTGAAATCACACTGTAATGCCACCACAGGGGCGTTAAGTACGATGTGTACTTCAGCAAGTCAACGGGATCAGAAAAGTGTGAGTCAGTTAGGACTCAGTTTGGTGGTGAACAAGTATCACTTGGCCTCCCAGGGGCACAAGGACAATAGCAGGAAGTCAGGGCTCAAGCGGAAAAGGTGAGCAAAAACGGGGACTCAAGCGCAACGGTGAGTCAAAGGTTGATTTGTGAGGCAAGGACTATGTGGTATTACACAAGAAGTCAAGTCTACTGTACAAGCTAGGTAGGGCATGACTTATACAGTGGCGATCAAAAGTATTGCACAGTCATGTGACTAATTTTGTATCGCCTCGCACTTCTTGGATATTAACATACTGAAGTAATAAATGCTTGTACATTGTGCCCTTGGATGTAAAAGACCCTAAACCAATGACCAATAGCCAGAAAACGTGCATTTGAAACAGCCAAAGTCAGATTGCCAGAAAGATTGTGTGCAGTACTTTTGAACACGCAGCCCTGTTTATGTTTCTACATAAATACTGGCTAGAGATACCATGGAAACTCAGTTCCAACTCATTGTCACTCCTTTATACTATGGTCTACACCTCCCCAAGCAAGGTTGCTCGGATTGTTGAGCTCAAGAATATTGGCCAATCTGATTATGAGATCGCACGTTGGTTCAACCTCCATTGCACCACCATCCCCCACCTCATCAAATGTTTCGCCGAATCTGGTGATCCTTATTTTCGGAAACACAAGCCTGGTCGCCCCTGCAAGCTCCAGGAGTGTGATGCTCGCCATGGCGCCATTCTACTTGCTCACACTGAGGCTGCCAATGTTGCCGAACTCACCAAAATGGCCTTCCCTCATGTCTCTCGCCCCACAGTTTCCAGGGCACTACACCAGTACGGACTCATCTCACGTGTTTGTAGGTCCAAAACCTGGATTTCCCCAGCCAATGTGGCCAAGTGCAAGGCATGGGCAGCTGCGCACGCTGACTGGACTGTTGAGGACTGGAAACAGGTCATTTTTTCAGATGAGTCCAAGTTCATGCTATTCAAGTCAGATGGCCGTCAATATTGCTGGATGAAGCCTGGACAAGCACTAGATCCTCGTTTTATGAAGAAAACAATCAAGCATGGAGGTGGAAATGTGATGGTGTGGGGCTGCATCACCAGGGAGGGGATGGGATGGCTTCATCGCATTGAGGGGATCATGAATGGTCCTGGGTATGTTGATATCCTCCAACAAAGTCTTCTGGGCACTCTCAAGGACCAAAAACTGAAGAAAATGGGCAAGGACAAGGTCATCTTCCAGCAAGACAATGATCCCAAACACACTTTGCACGTTGCAAGGGACTGGTTCCAAAATAGGAAGGTCACTGTTCTCCCTTGGCCGCCTTCCTCCCTGGACATGAACATCATTGAGCATGTCTGGGATCAATTGGACCACCTTATTCGTGCTTGGAACCCTCTTCCCTGCAACAGGAATGAGATGTGGGAGGCTCTTCAGGAGGAGTGGAGCAACTTTCCAAAGGCCCTTGACAAGCTGTATGAAAGCATGCCCCGCCGTATTGCTGCTCTGAAGGAGGCCCGAGGTCACCATACCAAGTACTGATGCCCAGTAAGTGTCATTTTCTTTTGTTCTTTGGTGGTGCTCATGTCTTTCCGAAGTAGGAGCCATGTTCAAAAGAACTGCACACACAATTTTCCATAGAACACTTCCCATCTATCGTACACTTGTTTTTAAGTCTCAAAACACTCATTTCCATATACTACACTCAATTAGCTACCAAATGGACCTAATACATGCAGTGTTTACTGAGTTTTTGAAAAATGGTGGGCCATGAAATTTGTTTGCACGTGTTGTGCAATACTTTTGAACGCCACTGTATACTAATACAGGGTGTTTGGCTAAGCCAAACACATGATGCCAGACTGACACCTTGCGCTGAATCAGGTACAAAGGGATGCACTACATCGAGGGCTATGAGGGCACATGGGTCCGTGCATGCATCAGATCAACTCAGAAAGGTGTAATGGTTTTTGATGGCGCAAACCGCCGGTCAAAAGGAGTTGGGCACAAGTGGAACAAAGTGAAACAGATGGGCGCGTGACAAATGAGAAGCCTGCGGAAACTGTGTATTGTACAGTAGATGATGAAACGAGTCAGGACACATACAGCAAGAAGCAGAAGTCGTAACATTACCCCCTGTCAGACTCGAGGTCACCACGACCTCGACTAGTCGCTGGTATAGTACCAGTCATCCTCGACAGGAGTATTATCCAGAGTTGGTGAAGGGGGTTGCGGGCATGTATGGCAACGCAGGAACATGTGCTTACCATGCTCCCCACACTCTCTACACTGCTCGTACTGAGGGCAGTGGATCTCTGCATGCTGTGCGTCGTACCGCAGACACTTGCCACACCACCGAGGACAATCGTTGGGGTCAATGTAGGCTGGGGACATGGGGGAGATGCGACAGATGAGGCACACGTCATACTGGTGAGTGCAACTCCCACACCACTGACATGGCTGCTTGGCCCTCCATTGTGGGCACACTCTCTCCGTGTATGCGCAGCATCTCACAGGGCCCTCCAGCGCACAGGGGAATGGGGATGGCTTCAGGAGTGGGGTGTGGGCATAAGAACTTAGCTTGAAGTTCGTCGTACTTTTCTGAGATGAGGGGTATGGCTCACGCATACTGTAGCCGCTTGCGTACACTCGCAAGGTCCATATCCATGTGGAAATGGTCCCGCGTGAGCTCAGTTTCCATCTGGCGAAGCTCTGACTGCTGTGTGGTGATGGCATCCCATCGTAACAAACACTCTTGAAGGCGAGACACGTCAGCATGGAGGTGAACGTCACGAAGCTCTGTCAAGACTTCGTTGAGGCATATGGCGCAGGGGTTGTGGGGGTGGAACATGGCAAGTTGGTGGTCAGTGACATGCTGGGTGAGCTGGCCCATGTACACGTCCTTCAGGTATACTGACTGCACATAGCAGGGGTACCCCTTACCCATGGTGCCAATGACCTCTTGGTAATTCTTCTGGTAATAGATGAACCAGGCTATTTTTTTTGGATACCCGGTTTCCCTGATCTTCATGGGGAAGTACAGATGGGTGATGTCTGGGTCGTTGTGGAGGAATGGGAGTCCCAGGTCCTCCGTGTCCCCTCCTTCGTCATCATCGTAGGTGGCAAGAGTGGGGTCAGGTTCTACACGACATGGGTGAGAGTGGGGCGTGGGCACATGATCAAGTCCTGGAGGGAACTGGGGAGTGGGTGCATGTTTGAGAGGGGGTGGAGATGTGGATGTCTGTGATTCTGGGGGAGTGGGGACAGTAGGAATGTGTGTGGTAACAGGAGTGTCGACAGCCGGGGCGGTGAGTGTGAGTAGTGAGGTGGCAGCTTCTTCTTGGGCAAGGTGGTCAAGAGTGGAGGCAATCAGGGATAACACAGGGGGATCAGGACTATTGATCACAGAGTATGGCGTGCAACCCTCCAGTTGTGAGGGGACACCCAAGTCCTGCGATGGTACAGTCAGCTGTTCAAGTATGATTTGCGCTGGTGGGCACGAGGGTATTTTGGAGACGATGGGAGTGGAAGTCATGGTGGTAGCGATGGTGGAAGGAGAATGTGTCGTTTGGGTTTGTTGGGTGTTCTTTTATATCTTCCGTCCAGCCCCTTCGGCGGTAGGATTGTGCCGGTAGAAGTCGGCGAGTAGGTCAGGTGCGTGTTGGACATTTTTGAGCAGTTCCCACGAGCTATCGCTTACGGGGAATCCTTTCCACTGGACTAGGAATTGGAGTTTGCGCCCTCAGCCATGAAATCTTAATCTGAGGATCTGCTCCACTTCGAACTCTTCTTCTCCGTCCACGAGGTCAGGGGGTGGTTGCGTGAAGTTTTCCCTGTGCAGTTCCATCTCCTTATATGGGGTGAGGAGGTTGGCATGGAACACAGGGTGGATCTTCCATGACTTTGGGAGTTCCAGTTTGTAAGACACCACTGATAGGGCCTTCTTAATGCGGAATGGCCCATGACATTTGGGGGCTAGTTTGGCTGTGGGATAGAATGTTTTAAGGTTTGTCCCCTCTAGCCACACTTGCGCCCCTTCTTGATAGGGGATAAAGCAGGTATGCCCTCGCTTCATCATGAGTTCTTGGGCGTGTTTGATGCAGTCTTGTGCATGTTGTCGATGAGTGCCCATATCTTCTAGCTGTCGATCAACAGATGGAGATGTCATGGGTTTCAGGGTCCATGCAGTGCGTGGTTCCCAGCCCATGATTAGCGAGAATGGGGAGTGTTTCGTGGTTGTGTTGGGCCACGAGTTGTGTGCAAATTGTGCCACTGGTAGAGCCTCTGCCCAGTTATCCTGCTGCACATTACTCCAATGGCGTAAGTACTGTTCCAACCATTGATTCGTTCGTTCAGATTGGCCATCTGTCTGCAGGTGGTATGCCGATGAGATGTTTTGTCAGATTCTGAGGACTTGGCAGAGTTGTTTCATGAATGCCGACGTGAACCGGGGGTCTTGGTCCGTGATTAACTTGCGCGGTATTCCATAGTGGTGGTAGACGTGGCGGAGGTACAGCTGGGCTACACCTTCTGCCAGTGATGGTTTCATTACACGGGATGAAGATGGCTGCTTTCAAACAGTCGTGGTCAGTGATGGTGAGGATTGAGTCATACCCTTGTGACAGCGGTAATTTTGTGATAAAGTCCATGGCTACAACTTCAAATGGTTCTGCTTCTGGGTCTGTTGTGATGGGGAAGAGGTGTGGTTTTTGCCGATGTGGGTTGATTTTGTTTGTCTGGCACATGGCACATCCTTTGACATATTCTTCTATGTCTTTACGCATGTTGGGCCACCAGTAGTCCCGTTGTAAGAGTTCGTAGGTGTTTGTGATTCCAGGGTGTCCCATTGCTGGCATGTCGTGGAAAAAGGTGATTACCCCCCGCTTAAGATCGTTGTCCCCGACAACAACAAGGGCTTCACCTTTCCACCATAACCTGTCGTGCTTCTTCAGGTTGTGTGGTTTGACCCATCGCAACACTTGTGATTCATCAAGGTTTTGCGCAATTTGTGTCCAAATGTCCATGTTGTGCATTGACATTTCTGTGGCTTGAATAAAGTGCTCGGCGGGGAGGACGGTAACATCGTTGTTGTCCTCATTGTTTGGCGCGTAGTCTGCCCAATGTGATAGGGCATCTGCGTGACTGTTCTTGATGCCAGGAATGTGTTTTAGTATGAAGTCATATTCTGACAACTCCAGGAACTCGCATGCTACTCGACAGCTGATCTTCCATGGTTCTTTCCAGTACTGCAGGTTGGCGTGATTGGTGTGTATGATGATTTTATGGGGGGAGCCAACGAGATATGTACGCCAGGTGCGGAGGGCTTTGACCACCACGAGTAGCTCTCTGTCGTAAATGACATAGTTCCTCTCAGCCTGGGATAGCGATTCTGAGTGGAATGCGACTGGGTGGAGCTTCTGGTAATCTCCCAGTTGGTTGAGTACTGTGCCAATCGCAACGTTGGACACATCTACTTCCAATTCAAATGGTTTTGTTAAATTGGGAAATAGGAGGACTGGTTCTTGGAATATCTGATCCTTAATGTGCTCAAATGTGTGTTGTTGATCCATCCCCCAGTGCCACGGGGCATTCTTTTTTGTAAGGTTGTGAAGAGGGCGTGCGAGCGAGGAGAATCCTTTAATGAATCAGTGATAAAAGTTGCAGAAGCTGATGAAGGCGCACACTTCTTTGAGGTTCTTTGGGGGTTGCCAGTCACGAATGCCCTGTATTTTTACAGGGTCCATCCGTAGTTTTCCATGTCCGATGATGAGTCCGAGATATTCAGTCTCGTGCACCTCAAACTCGCACTTCTCTGGTTTGATGTAGAGGTCATTTTCCTCGCAGATCATCAGAACTTGGTGAACTCTTTCACAATGACGTTTGAGGTTATCAATGGTTGTGATGAGAATGTTGTCCATGTACATGATCACCTCACCGGTTAGTACTGGTCCTCTGAACGTGAAGTCCATCATTGCTTGGAATGTGGGCAGGGAGTTTGTGAGGCCGAAGTACATTACGAGTGGTTTGAAGGCTCCCTTGTTCATTTTGAAGGCAGCCTTCCACTCATCTCCTTCGTTTATGTGGACATTGTTATATCCCCATTGGATGTCTAACTTGGTAAATAGTCGTGCGTCACGGATTTTGTCAATGAGTTTGGGGATGAGTGGCAGTGGGTAGTGGTTGCGAACAGTGACTTCATTTAATTGCTGATAGTCTTGTACAGGTCTGAGCTTCCTGTCTTTCTTCTTCATGGAGAAGAATGGTGAGACGTATGGGGATTTTGACGGTCGAATGTACCCCCTCTCAAGTTGTTCGGTAAGGAATACTTCGAGTGCCTTGTCCTCTTCCTGTGTCAATGGATACACTTTGCAGTCCATTGTTGCGGGGGCATTGGGTACTAAGTCGATGGTGTGGTCCCATGGTCGCTTAGGTGGGAAGCGGTGGGACACTTCCTCACTGAAGACTTTGTGATGCCGTCAATATTCT
The DNA here is from genome assembly GCA_021524915.1 of Lactarius akahatsu. Classification (NCBI taxonomy): domain Eukaryota; kingdom Fungi; phylum Basidiomycota; class Agaricomycetes; order Russulales; family Russulaceae; genus Lactarius; species Lactarius akahatsu. The sequence goes on from JAKELL010000004.1 coordinate 1,048,936, forward strand.
GGTGGAACCATCTCCTCAAACGTTCGCACCTCCCTTTTGGCAGCTTCTTGTTGCGCCAATTTGGATGTGGTTGTGGTTTTGTGTATCAGTGCCACACAAGGTTCCTGCTTGTTGTCCATCAGTTGTTCCCATGCTTCCTCATCGAGTTGGTACATCTCCAACGCCTGTATGGATGCTTCAATGGGCGTGGCTTTGTCCAATGACTGGAGGCTGGATATGACTACTGGTTGGAACTCTTTGTTCAGCGTTGCTTCTCCCCACTTCACAAGCGGTTTGAATGCTGAGAACCAAGGGTAGCCTAGTATAACTTCGTCCTTCCCTAGATTCGTTACTAGGAAGCGAAGGGTTTTGGTGTCGTTCCCTGTGCAGATGTTCAGATCAGTGTATTGGGTAATAGCCCCATCTTGGTTATGAGTTCCATCCACATTCCAGATGCATATTGGTTGCATGACATCACGCGTTCCAATTTGCAGCCGCTTCAGTAGCAAGGCGCAAATAAAGTTGTTGGTAGCTCCCGAATCTAGGAGTACTTGTCATTTGGCTGTTGTGTGTGCAGATTTGAAAAGAACTGGGATTCTCATGGATCAATATCTGCTATGGTACACATTTACATTTAGCACTCTAGCCCAGGCCGTCGGGTTCAAGCATTGAGAAAATCCTCTTTTGCAAATAATTTTTCCACCATGAGATCTCATACCTCCTGTGGTTGCGCTTTCATTGCAGCGATCTGTGCTTCAGCCTGTTCCACCACCGATAGTATGCGGCTAGATTGTACAGCGATAGTAGTGATGGCGGGAGCTGATATGGCTGAGGGAGAAGGGATGGGAGTTTGTTGGGTGGTCGTGGAGGACGCAGCAATTCGAGTGCCTTTTTGTGGGCAGTTACGCGAGATGTGCCCTGTAACGTGGCATCTAAAACAGCATCCCTCCTTTTGGAGTTGGAGTTGGTCGGCATCCATAAGAGCCACGGAGGCTTGGGCATGTCCAACATCCATGGCATTTGGGTCACGGTTTTTGTTAAGAGCCTGTACCCATTGTTCACAGTTGTGTCCTCCCTTCTTTTGTCGTGGGGTTCTGTTCTTCCTGAGTTGGTCCTTTAAAACCAAGTATTCAGCCTGTTGTAGACAGGTGGCTCTTTTCCAGTCCTCCCATGTAATGGGGTGCTGGAAGTGGATGGCATTGACTACTAACTGGTTTGGGAGTCCTTCTTGGAATAATTCTAGCATGGTGGCTTCATCTGGATTGTATCTGGCTTTCATGGTTAGGTTGCTGAATTGTGCAATGTAGGAGTTGATGTCTTCCCCCTTCATTGCAAGGTTTTGCAAGGCTTTGCGGGCCTTGGTCTGCTCCACAGTGTTGGTGTAAGCTTGTATAAATTGGGTTTCGACTTCGTTCCAGAGGTTTTCTTTGGTTCAAAGAACCCCTCCTGCTAGCTGAGCTTCTATCCACTTCATTTGTTCGTCGACCCAGTCATCGACGAGTGGTCCTCTAACGTAGGACAGGAACGTCATGGTTTGCTGGGCTGGTACTGCTAGCAGGTCTATGGTGGGGTTCATCCCTTGGTACAGTTTGAAGGCTCATAAGAATGCCTTGCTTTGTTCTCGATTTCTATCGAATTCTGGGGGTGGGTTTCCTCCTAGGCGGCCATTGCCTCCCAGTGCTGGCATGGGTGGTGCGGCTCCTCTGGCTGGGACCAGTCCGCCACTGCCACCACCACCACCACCACCACCACCACCACCACCACCACCACCGCTGGCAGGGGTTCCTCCAGTGGGAGCTCCACTTCCACTGGTGAGGGTGGTACTTACTGATGCAGATGCCTGTCCTTGCTGAGCCATTGTGTAGGAAGGGAATGCTGAGACGGGGAGATTTGTTGTTGGTACGGATACACTCGGAGACATAGTATATTGGGGGTCAATATCAATTCCTGAGGGGTTTGATGATCCCAAAGGGCTGGTTTGCAAGGTGAGGGGCACTGGTCCGGTAGTGTACCACGCTCCTTCATTCGGGGAGTATTCAATGAATGTCCAGAGGTGTTTGTCTTCGAGGTAGTGAATCTGTCAGTAGGATCTTGTCGTAGGGTTGAAGATAAAATATCCTTCGACTCCATTATTTTCTGCCCAGACCGCTGCTCCCTTAACTCTGTCAGATAGTTCATCAGAGCTGAGACAATCAATATATTCGGGCTTGAACTTGGTTCAACTGCGACTGGACGTTGCCACGGTGAGAGACTTGACTTAATGTAACGCCACCACAGGGGTGTTAAGTATGATGTGTACTTCAGCAAGTCAATGGGATCAGAAAGGTGTGAGTCGGTTAGGACTCAGTTTGGTGGTGAACAAGTATCACTTGGCCTCCCAGGGGCACAAGGACAATAGCGGGAAGTCAGGGCTCAAGCGGAAAAGGCAAGCAAAAACGGGGACTCAAGCACAACTGTTACAGTTCCGCCTGTAACTGGTTCCCCGAACACCCCTGCAAGACCTCAGAACACTGCCGTAAAGCGATCACGTGCTGAATATGCCGAAGAAGAGGTCGAAGTTATGAGACTTGTGGCTGAACACGCCCAGCAACCAGCTAAGTCACGTGACCTTCCCGCCTACCTCGGAAATGCTCAAGAATATTGGGAGTAGATCACGTGGTCTTACATCAAGCGCCCGTCACATGACCCTGGCATGTGACCTGGCTAGACTTGCACCAGAAGGGTCCAGATGAGCTTGTGCCTGGACTGGTCTCGAATGCCTCATGTTTGTGATGACTTGTACGTGCCTGATCAATTGTGCCTGGATTCTGATGTACTATACAATGTTCGTGTTCTGATTGGATGGAAGCAGCGCTCATACAGCTGCGGATGATTATCTCTGACTCATACCTTTGCGCCTTACTGCCATTGGTCGATTGATATCTCTGACTCGTTGTGACTCATTCCTAGGATCCGTGTATTAGGGTTTCGGAGTTCCAAGCTGGGGTTCAAACCTCCTTGGACATGTATATAGGCTCTGGCTTATGGTTGCTGAAGACCTAAGCTTGACTTCTTGGACTATCCACCCAGTGCCTGCTCTAGTAGCTGCATAGGCTGTTGGCTGTATACAATTGACATTGTCTTTTGTGTCATACCTGGAGATTTCCTCATCCTTAGCTGTGTGTGCTGTTTTGGCCATTGTCCCTTCCCTATCCGCTCTATCCCCTTTATCTCTAACCACCACGGGTGTGCTCGCCATCTACTTCTCTCGACTTCTCATCTATTTTCCCCTTTGCATCCTTTGGGCAACTCTACTACGCCTTGTCCACGAGCTAGTAGTCGATCGAGTACGTGACTTTGACATATCTCGGTGATTGTAAGGTCACTTCGGTAGCCTTGTCCACAGTACAAGAAGAACGTCTGGTGGAATGTTACAACAACGGCGAGTCAAAGGTTGATTCGTGAGGCAAGGACTATGTGGTATTACACAAGAAGTCAAGTCTACCATACAAGCTAGGTAGGGCGTGACTTATATACTAATACAGGGTGTTTGGCTAAGCCAAGCACATGACACCAGACTGACACCTTGCGCTGAATCGGGTACAAAGGGATGCACTACATCGAGGGCTATGAGGGCACGTGCGTCAGATCAACTCGGAAAGGTGTAATGGTTTTCGATGGCGCAAACCACTGGTCAAAAGGAGTCAGGCGCAAGTGGATGAAGCGAAACGGATGGGCGCGTGACAAATGAGAAACCCACGGAAACCAGCGTATCGTACAGTAGATGATGAAACGAGTTAGGACACATACAGCAAGAAGCAGAAGTCGTAACATCATCCCTCTGGTCAAATACATTCAAGATACAGGAAGATTTGTGCAGGGAGGCACAGCGCAAAGCAAAGGAGGCAGGAAACAGGGACAGGCAGGAAAGGAGTACGATAAAAAGAGACACAGGCTACTGAACACCGACCCACACACTGTCACCCCACACCCACCACATATCACACCCCAATCACCCACACCACCTCCTCTCATCCCCACGACTCGCCAGGTCTCATAGACCCATTCAAGACATGCTGAGTAAAGTGGACAATGTAGGAGCGAGCCCCATAGCACACCAACAGGACTGCTCAAGATCCACAACACAGCTCACAACCCACGACAAGGTGGCACTTCTGCCCCTCTTTATATAGTGCTTGACGGGAAGCCAAGCCACTCCCTGTGATGAACACTCACTCAGAGTGTTCGTGCAGGACACTTGGCTGACGAGGAACATGAGGAACGATGAAGAAGGCAGGGAAAACTTGATAGAACTTGGCTAGAATGAGGATAACAATGAGGTTGCAAATCCAAGCTATGGTGATAGCGAAGAAAGGCACTAGAGTGTTATCCAAGTGGAAGTCACAAGTGGACAGTCTGAGGGACTGTCCATTCTATTGCTCTAGCTTATATACCTGGGTACATGGTCTGTGTGTACTTTAGGGGAGGCTTACTGCTTCCCACTGGTGCTGCGCAATGGAAGCTTCTGGAAGGGTTCTAAATATATCAACCAATCAGGATAATTGTAAGTATCGTATGACTGCTCCGCAGTCGATTGTGTCAGATTGCACCATAGTGGTGTGACTGCTCCGCAGTCCAATAAGATTAATCCAAAGAGTGGTATGACTTTTAGTCGTCAGGTGACTTGATAAACAGAGGGTGATCATGTGATCAATCACATGATCGTCGGAGACGAATTTGGAACTCCGACTTCGGACTTCCCCTTTAGGAAGTTGATTACATAAGACTGGGCCAGTGCGGACCGGTCTTAGACGCTCGAGTCACGACCCAAGTTTACAGGTTTGTGACACTCCCACCCAGGAGTGGGGGGGACATATTGTCACGATCCAATCGTGCCATCTGCCAAAGATCTGACTCCTGTTCCAACCATTGGAACATGCTTCTTGTCCTCTTATTTTTAGATTCAGTTCTCATGTTTCAGATATGTTTCCAATCTCTTGTTCTCGGCCTCTCTGCTTCTGGCATTTCAGACCTTGCTTCTCCTTCTACTAGATTAATTCTATGTTTCAGTATGACTGCGCTTCTGTATGATACGATTGCGTGCTATGGCGCAACTCAGAGAAAATGGAGGAAAACATATGATAAACAGAGTTTCCAGTACAGTATTTAAGGAACCAGTAGTACACCTTGTATTCCTCATTCTAGTCTTGTTTCCTGTTGTGAATCCTAGTTCCATTCCATTGCTCTCTAGCAAGTGGTCTTACCCCTAGTGCTCTGCCTGGCTATATAGGCAGTACTCCTCTTGGAAGCTCAAGAGTTGTCCTTCCCTGCAAGCTGTGAGGCAGCCACATAGTACTTACAACTAAGCGGTAGTGATGCGGTCATGAGCCTACCTCTTGATCGTAAAACATATGATGCACAGTCAATGCTATTGTAACGCCACCACAGGGGTGTTAAGTACGACGTGTACTTCAGCAAGTCAACGGGATCGGAAAGGCATGAGCTGGTTAAGGCTCAGTTCAGTGGTGAACAAGTGTCACTTGGCCTCCCAGGGACACAAGAACAATAGCAGAAAATCAAGGCTCAAGTGAAAAGGCAAGCGAAAACAGGGACTCAAGCGCAACGGCGAGTCTAAGGTTGTTTCGTGAGGCAAAGACGATGTGGTATTACACAAGAAGTCAAGTCTACCGTACAAGCTAGGTAGGGCGTGACTTATATACTAATACAGGGTGTTTGGTTAAGCCAAACACATGATGCCAGAATGATACCTTGTGCCTAATCAAGTACAAAGGGATACCTTATAACGAGAGCTATGGAAGTACGCAGGTTCACGCGTACATCAGATTAACTTGGAAAGGTATAGTGGTTTTCGATGGCGCAAACTGCCGGTCGAAAGGAGTTGGGTGTAAGTGGAATGGAGCAAAATGGCTGGGCGTGTGACAAATGAGAAGCCTGCGGAAACCGCGTATCATACAGTAGGTGATGAGACGAGTCAAAGTGTATGTGACAAGAAGTAGAAATCGTAACATTACCCCCCCATCAGACTCAAAGTCGCCACGACTTCGACTAGTTGCTGGTGTAGTACCAGTCATCCTCGACAGGTGTGTTGTCCGGAGTTGGCAAAGGGGGCTGTGGGCATATGTGGTGACATAAGAACATATGCCTACCCCGCTCCCCGCACTCTTGACACTGCTCATACTGGGGGCAGTGGATCTCCTCATGTCGCATGTCATACCGCAAGCACTTGCCACACCACTGAGGATGATCGTCGGGGTCAATATAGGCCGGCGTCATGGGGGATATGCGATGGATAAGACAGACGTCGTATTGATGAGTGCAACTCCCACACCACTGACACGGCTGTTTGCCCCTCCTCTGAGGGCATTGAGCGATCAGGTGGTCTGTCGACTTGCACTGGAAACACTTGCAAGTCCATTTGTGCTCTTCTCCCTTTAAGCGTGGCATCTCGCAGGGTCCTCTGGTATGTGGGGGAATAGGAATGGACTTGGAAGTAGGTTGGGGACATATGAATTTGGCCTGGAGCTCATCATACTTTTCTGATATAAGTGGTATGGCGCGCACATACTGCAGCTGCTTCCGCATGCTTGCAAGGTCGCAATTGCGTCCTTCCGCAAGAGACACTCCCTGAGGCGAGACACGTCTGTATGAAGGCAGACATCACACAATTCCATCAAGACCTCGTTGACACATATAGCACGAGGATCATAGGGGTGGAACATGGCAAGTTGTTGGTCCGTGATATGTTGGGGAAGCTGTCCCTCGTACACCCCTCGCAAGTAAACCGATTGCACATAGCAGGGATGTCCCCTTCCCATAGTTCCGACAACTTCCTGATAATTCTTGCGATAGTAAATGAAGCATGTGATTCGCTTCGGGTACCCAGCTTCCCTGATCTTCAGAGGGAAATATAGATAGGAGAGATCAGGGTCATTATGGAGGAAGGTAAGCCCTGGGTCTACGGCATCTCCTTCATCATTGAGGAAGGCTAGGGCGGGATCTGGTTCGACAAGGTGGGGCTGTGTGGTAGGCGTAGTTATGTGGTCGATACCAGGAGGGAACAGGGGAAGTGGTATGTGTTCAAGAGGCGGTGGTGGGGTGCATGGTTGCAGTTTGGGGGGAGTAGGGACGAGGGGGATGTGTACAGTGATAGGGGTATCAACAGGGGGAGTGGTAAGGGTGAGTAGTGAGGTAGCTGCCTCTTCTCAGGCAAGGCGGTCAAGAGCAGGGGTGATCAAAAACAAGACAGGGGGGTCTAAACTGCGGACTACGGAGTACGGTGTACAACCCTCTGGCTGCGAGGGGACACCCTGGTCCTGTGAGGGTACAGTTAGTTGTTCAAGTATGATTTGCGCCAGGGGGCGTGAAGGAACTTTTGAAACGATAGGAGTGGACATCATGGTTGTATCAGTGGGAGAAAAGGTATGCGTTGCTTGGGTTTATGGGGTGTTCCTTTATATCTTTCGTCCAGCCCCTTCGGCGGTAGGATTGTGCCGGTAAAAGTCAGCGATAAGGTCAGGTGCATGGCAGACATTCTCAAGTGGTTCCCACGAACTATCACTCATGGGGAATCCCTTCCACTGGACTAAGAACTGGAGTTTGCACCCTTGGCCATAGAGCCATGATCTGAGGATCTGCTCCACTTCGAACTCTTCTTCTCCATCCACAAGGTCAGGGGGAGGTCGCATGAAGTTTTCCCCATGTAGTTCCGTCTCCTTATATGGGGTAAGGAGGTTGGCATGGAACACGGGGTGGATCTTCCATGACTTTGGAAGTTCCAACTTGTAAGACACCGTTGATAAGACCTTCTTAATGCGGAATGGCCCATGACGTTTGGGAGCTAACTTGGCTGTGGGGTAGAATGTTTTAAGGTTCGTTCCCTCTAGCCACACTTGTGCCCCTTCCTGATAGGGGATGAAGCGGGTACACCCTCGCTTCATCATGAGTTCTTGGGCGTGTTTGATGCAATCTTGCGCATGTTGTCAACGAGTGCCCATATCTTCTAGTTGCCAATCAACAGATGGAGATGTCGTGGGTTTTGGGGTCCATGAAGTGCGCAGTTCCCAGCCCATGATTAGTGAAAAGGGGGAGTGCTTTGTGGTCGTGTTAGGCCATGAGTTATGCACGAATTGTGCTACTGGGAGGGCCTCTGCCCAGTTATCCTGCTGTACATTGCTCCAATGGCATAGGTACTGTTCCAGCCACTGTTTCGTTTGCTCAGATTGGCCATCTGTCTGAGGGTGGTATGTTGATGAGATGTTTTGTCAGATCCCAAGGACTTGGCAGAGTTGTTTCATGAATGCTGATGTAAATCGGGGGTCTCAGTCTGTAATCAGTCTTTGGGGTATTCTGTAATGGGGGTATACGTGGCGAAGGTACAGCCGAGCTACACCTTCTGCCATGATGGTTTCGTTACATGGGATGAAGATGGCTGCTTTTGAGCAGTTGTGGTTGGTGATGGTAAGGATTGAGTCGTATCCCTGTGATGGTGGTAGTTTTGTGATGAAGTCCATGGCGTCAACTTTGAATGGTTCTGTGTCTGGGTCTGTCATGATGGGGAAAAGGTGTGGTTTTTGTCGGTGGGGGTTGATTTTGTTCGCTTGGCACGTAGCGCATCCTTTGACGTATTCTTCTACGCCTTTGCGCATGTTGGGCCACCAGTAGTCTCATCGTACGAGTTCATAGGTGTTCATGATTCCAGGGTGTCCCATTGCTGGTGTATCATGGAAAAAGGTGATTACCCCCCTCTTAAGATCATTGTCCCTGACAATGACAAGGACTTCTCCTTTCCACCATAACCCATCATGCTTTTTCAGGTTGTGTGGTTCGACCCATCACAATACTTGTGATTCATCAAGGTTTTGTGCGATTTGCATCCAAATGTCCATGTTGTGCATTGACATTTCTGTGGCTTGAATGAAGCGCTCAGTGGGGAGGACAATAACGTTGTTGTTGTCCTCATCGTTTGGCATGTAATCCGCTCGACGTGATAGGGCATCTGCATGACTGTTCTTGATGCCAGAAACGTGTTTTAGTATAAAGTCGTATTCTGACAATTCCAGGAACTCGCGCGCTACTCAGCAGCTGATCTTCCATGGTTCCTTCCAGTATAGCAGGTTGGCATGATCGGTGTGTATGATGATTTTATGGGGGGAGCCAACGAGATATGTCCGCCAGGTGTGGAGGGCTTTGACCACTGTGAGTAGCTCTCTGTCATAAATGTCGTAGTTCCTCTTGGCCTGGGACAGCGATTCCGAGTGGAATGTGACTGGGTGGAGTTTCTGGTCGTCTCCTAGTTGGTTGAGTACTGCACCAATCACTGATGTTGGACGTGTCTACCTCCAATTTGAATGGTTTTGTTAAATTGGGAAATAGGAGGACCGGTTCTTGGCATATTTTGGCTTTTAACGTGTTCGAACGTGCGTTGTTGATCCGTCCCCCAGTGCCACGGGGCGTTCTTTTTTGTAAGGTTGTGAAGAGGGTGTGCGAGTGAGGAGAATCCTTTAATGAATTGGTGATAAAAGTTGCAGAAGCCGATGAAGGTGTGCACTTCTTTGAGGTTCTTTGGGGGTTGCCAGTCACAAATGCCCTGTATTTTTACAGGGTCCATCTGTAGTTTTCCATGTCCGATGATGAGTCCAAGATATTCAGTCTCGCACACCTCAAACTCGCACTTCTCTGGTTTGATGTAGAGGTCATTTTCCTCGCAGATCATCAGAACTTGGTGAACTCTTTCACAATGACGTTCGAGGTTATCAATGGTTGCGATGAGAATGTCATCCATGTACACGATCACCTTGCTGGTTAGTACTGGTCCTCTGAATGTGAAGTCCATCATTGCTTGGAACATGGGTGGGGAGTTTGTGAGGCCGAAGTACATTACGAGTGGTTCGAAGGCTCCCTTGTTCATTTTGAAGGCAGCCTTCCACTCATCTCCTTTGTTTATGCGGACATTGTTATATCCCCATTGGGTGTCTAACTTGGTAAATAGTCGTGTGTCACAGATTTTGTCAATGAGTTTGGGGATGAGTGGCAGTGGGTAGTGGTTGCGAATAGTGACTTCATTTAGTCGTCGATAGTCTTGTACGGGCCTGAGTTTCCTGTCTTTCTTCTTTATGAAAAAGAATGGTGAGACGTATGGGGACTTCGACGGTCGAATGTACCCCCTCTCGAGTTGTTCGGTGAGGAACACTTCGAGCGCCTTGTCCTCTTCCTGCGTCAACAGATATACTTTGCAGTCCATTGTTGCAGGGGCATTGGGTACTAAGTCGATGGTGTGGTCCCATGGTTGCTTAGGTGGGAGACGGTGGGATGCTTTCTCACTGAAGACTTTGTGATGTCATTGATATTCTGGTGGGACCATCTCTTCAAATGTTCACACCTCCTTTTTGGCAGCTTCTTGTTGCACCAATTCGGATGTGGTTGTGGTTTTATGTATCAGCGCCATACAAGGTTCCTGTTCGTCGTCCATTAGTTGTTCCCACGCTTCCTCATCAAGTTGGTACGTCTCCAACGCCCATATGGATGCTTCCATGGGCGTGGCTTCGTCCGATGACTGGAGGCTGGATACAACTACTGGTTGGAATTCTTTGTTCAGCGTTGCTTCTCCCCATTTCACAAGTGGTTCAAATGCTGAAAACCAAGGGTAGCCCAGTATGACTTCGTCTTTTCCTAGATTTGTTACTAGGAAGCGAAGTGTCTTGGTGTTATTTCCAGTGCGGACGTTCAGATCGGTGTATTGGGTAATAGCCCCATCTTGGTTATGAGTTCCGTCCACGTTCCAGATGTGTATTGGTTGTGTGACGTCACGTGTTCCAATTTGCAGTCACTTCAGTAGCGAGGCGCAAATAAAGTTGTCGGTGGCTCCTGAGTCTAGGAGTACTTGTCATTCAGCCGTTGCATGTGCAGATTTGAAAAGGACTGGGATTCTCATGGATTGATATCTGCTATGGTACACATTTACATTGAGTGCTCTAGCCCAGGCCATCAGGTTCAAGCGTCAAGAAAATCCTCTCTTGCAAATAACTTTTCCACCATGAGGTCTTGTACCTCCTGTGGTTGCGCTTTCATCGCAGCGATCTGTGCTTCAGCCTGCTCTGCCGCCGATAATACGTGGCTAGATTGTATGGCGATAGTAGTGACAGCAGGAGCTGATATGGCTGGGGGAGAGGGGACAGGAGTTTGTTGGATGGTCGTGGAGGACGCAGTGATTCGAGTGCCCTTTTGTGGGCAGTTACATGAGATGTGCCCCATGACACAGCATCTGAAACAGCATCCCTCCTTTTGGAGTTGAAGTCGGTTGGCATCCATAAGAGCCATGGAGGCTCGGGTGTGTCCAACATCCATGGCATTCGGGTCGTGGTTCTTGTTGAGAGCCTGTACCCATTGTTCACAGTTATGCCCTCCCTTCTTTTGTCATGGGGTTCTATTCTTTCCGAGTCAGTCCTTTAAAACCAAGTATTCAGCCTGTTGTAGATGGGCGGCTCTTTTCCAGTCTTCCCACGTAATGGGATGCTGGAAGCAGATGGCGTTGACTACTAACTGGTTCTGGAGTCCTTCTTGGAACAATTCTAGTGTGGTAGCTTCATCTGGATTGTATCTGGCTTTTGTGGTGAGGTTACTGAATTGTGCGATGTAAGAGTCGATGTCTTCCCCCTTCATCATGAGGTTCTGCAAGGCTTTGTGGGCCTTAGTCTGCTCAGCAGTGTCGGTGTAAGCCTGTGTGAATTGGGTTTCAACCTCATTCCAGAGGTTCTCTTCGGTTTGAAGAACTCCTCCTGCTAGCTGAGCTTCTATCTGTTGAGCCGTAATACTTACTATAAGGCTCATTACGTAGGAATGACAGTACGATTAGTTATGCTATACACGTAATTCGGAGTATTTAGTCATACGGTATACGTACAGAATCCCCTTAAGGGATTATTCCGAGTCCACCGGTGATTAGACATTAGGCGACACTGAAAACGCGATATTGTGGACGCCTCTACTCATCACTTTTCCCCAAACGGACATGGGTGGACCATAGAGTATATAAATCCTACTATAGGAGCGAGTACCTATACACATCTCTCTCCACCCCACTTTGAGCTTCCTCTGCTTCACTCTAAGCCTCGTCTAAGCTCTCTACACAGGTAAGGGTCTACCTGTACACTGCGTGCATTGCTGCGCAACAGGTTATGGGCCCTGCCATAAGTCGCTTTGCGCCTTCATTGGCTGCAACGACGGCGGGTTACCTTTAGTACCTGCAGTGGGGTTGTCGCCTTCATTGGCAGACATTAGTCTCCTCCACTATGGGGAGACTATGACAGTATGTTGCCTTTAATGGCAGACATTAGTCTCCTTATAAGGGGAGACTATGCCGGTTTATTTTTCTGTTATTAGTCGCATACGGTGCTGACTACTCTCTACACAGAAACCTATTATCAAACATGTCGACTCTTACTACTCTTGTCCCCGTCCTTGATGGCAACAACTATCAAATTTGGGCTAAGCAAATGGAGGCTTTCTTGAAGTCTTCTGCGCTGTGGGATGTAGTGTCTGGGAGGCGTGGTGCCCCCAGCGCTGTAGATGAAGACAAGCCCACTGAAAAGGAGCTTGAAGCATACAATGCTTGGGCTACTGATGATGATCGTGCCCTTGGCTCGATCGTGCTGCGCCTTTCACCGGCTATTCAACGCCAGGTTGAAAAATATGCAACTTCTCGCTTGGTTTGGGATCATCTCAAGTCCCAGTATGGGGGCGTTAGTGCTGCTAACGTCTACCAGGACTTCAAGCGTGCCATGACGTTCCGTCTGGACTACGCCAAGCATCCTGGCCCCCAGATCGATGAGCTTGCAACAATTTACGACCACCTTTCTGCCAACTCCGCCAAAGTACCCGACGGCCTTCAGGCCATGATGCTTCTTTCGAAGCTACCTGCCAAATGGGAGTCATCCCTTGTCCCTATCCTCATGTCGGGCACTACGGCAAAGAAGCTTACTTTGACCGACATCCGTACTGCAGCGGTCAATCAGTGGGAAATCGAGCGTACAAAAGGCCAGTCCTCTAACAAGGAATCGGCCAACAAGTTGTCGGCGGTCAAGCGCAAGCGTAACGACCCCGACTTCCAGCAGCAGCAGCAAGGCTCTTCGGGCCAGCAGAACAAGAAGCGCGGTAATCAACAGCAGCAGCAGCAGCAGCCCCAGCAGCAGGGAGGGAACCATCGCCAGCGTAGTAAACGCGCCGGCAAGAAGTTCAAGAAGCAACATACGCAAGGGCATACGCACATTGCCGATGTTGCAGCGCTCCCAGCGCCAACCTCAACGACTATTGCGCATATCTCGCCTTCTGGGCTCGAGCAGCGCATTTCCTCCGCCCCTCCTGCGAAGAAGCGTGTTCCAGGACACTATAAGACCTTCAATAAGGCTCTGGACGTCACCCAGGCCTTAGAAACCCCTGGAACTGTACAGACAGTAAAGACGCTTGAGCAACGTCTTGGAAAAATGGTCGCGGACTCCCCGTGGACCAAGAACCCGAATACCTTCGCAGAGGATTGGGAAATGTCAGATGAGGATGAGGACCTCCCTACAGGCTGCAGTGCGCCCATTAATTCGCCCTCAGACACTCCTAAACTAACCTTGACCCCTTTAGTCTCGCCTGCTGAACAAGAGGCGCGTAAAGACAAGGGCAAGGAGCCCATTCGCACCGTTGAACCTATCGAAGAATGCCCAGATAGTCCTACTGCGGTTGAAATAACCAAAATGTGGGAAGGCTTTCATAAGAAGGCGGCAGTACGTGCCCCCTCCCCAGATATTTCTCTGGATTGGGGAAGCGAAGCGGACGATGATGACAACGTCTACAACGACTTCGCTGATACAGTCGGACAAGATGACTTTACTCCCTATGAGGATGGGTTAGTAACTTTCCCTCCCCAAATAAGCGAATCTGACCACCCTACAGTGCTACTGGAGACAGCGCCGACTGGCGCTTCTAAAAATAGTAGTTACAGTGCACTTGTAAATAAAGATGTAAATAGCGCTAATCTATGCGCTCATGGTCTTGATTTCACTTTATGCTCGAAATGTAAGGGAAAGAAAAGTCAAACAGAGCGAGAACCTACTTGGTTACTTGACTCTGGTGCGTCGGCACACTTTACAAACAATAAACTGGACTTTATTGTAGCGGTATGACACCTCGCTACGTCGAGTCCAAGTGTGAGGTAATAGTGAACTGTCAGGTGAGCACACTCAACCCGAACACGGAGATAAATCACGCGCTAAAGCGTGCTGTCAACGCGGAGTGGACTAAGGCTCAAATCCTTTTGTACAAGGATCAATAGTCAAGGTCACGCGGTGGCACGCTGAGTGGAGAACCAAGAGGACAAGTTGAGATTGGAGAGTAAGGAATACAATGGAGATACGCACCTGAGTGGAGAACCAAGAGGACAAGTTGGTTCCACTCAGGACGCTACAGGAGGGTTTATATACGCTACTGTGGCTGAGCTTGAACTGAGTCTAAACACTATTACTAAGTGTATAGTAAGACTCCATGACTCAGGAGCTGACGCGTCGTGTCTAATAATAGCGCTATCTATTGTGCTGACTGATGTACTAGTCATGGCGCTGACGCGATGCCTTATCTTGCTGAGTAAAACCTAATACAGCGAGTAAGCGTAAACTACTAAGCGAAGTCTAGAACTATCTAGAAGGTTCCTTCCTTATCTACCAATCGTGCGAGTCCGTACGTAAATGGAAATGTGACCGGATTGGGTTATCCCGTTAAGGGTGCAACTATCCCAGGGTCACGTGCTCAAAGGTGCACATGATGGCAGCATGTGACTAACAATATCTCGTACTTCGGCCCTTTATATCTTCCCTAGATAATTCCGTAAAAATAGGGAAAATAATATACGCGTCCATGACATTTATAAGTTATACCCCCCTTTCACAAAAGCCTATGGTAAAGACGGCAGCCCATCCTCTTTATATACAAGGCAAAGGCTCAGTCTTACTAAAGCATTCTGTGGAACACAATGGCATTAAAACAGAGCGTATTACACGCATATATCCTGTCTTTCATATACCACAGATGACAACTAAGCTATTGTCAATGGGGGAGTTTCTTCAACAGGGATTGCGCGTTCATGGGGATTCGCAGCATATATCTCTATTCTATAAGGGCAGTACGACGCCCATATTACAAACAAAACCCCTAGCAGATGGTCAGACACTTTACTGGCTTGATGCCGAAGTCACGCAAGTAAAAAATGTACATGAAGCCCATAGTACAATCTATACTGCTGACTACGACATTTGGCATAGACGTCTAGGACACCCTTCGAAGGAAGTACTACGTCGTGCCAAGGATCACACTAAGGGATTCCCTAAGGACCTTAAATATCCTTCTGAGACACCCATATGTCCTGGTTGCGCTCAAGGGAAAATGCCTGCTTCAACGCATAAACCCTCTGAGACGCGTGCTAAGAAGCCTTTTGAAAAGATTCATTCCGATCTTAAGAGCTTCCCAGTTGACTCATACCACAAATATAAATACTTCATTAGTTTCTTTGACGACTTTTCCTCCTATGCGTGGGTCGTGCTATTACGCACCAAAGCACAGGCCATCAATGCGTTAAGGCAGTTTATTGCCATGGTCAAAAATCAGCATAACGCTACTATTAAACAGTGGATGTCTGACGCTGGAGGAGAATACAAGTCTGATGAGTTTACTAAGGTACTGAAAGATATGGGCATTACTATCCTACAAAGTGCACCGCATACTCCCCAACAAAATGGTCGTGCTGAACGCTTTATGCGTACTTGTATGGATAAGGCTCAGGCTATGCGCCTTGAAGCCTGTCTCCCTCAATCCTGGTGGGAATTTGCGGTCCTACATGCAGTACATTGCTATAATAGGACTCCAATAAGTCGCCTTAATTGGCAGACACCCTATATGAGCTTGCATGGTGAAGCACCTAGTCTTTCACACTTACGAGTGTTTGGATGTGGCGCATATGTGCACATACCAGAAGATCGCAGATCGAACAAACTTGACCCCAAAAGCGAACAAATGATCTATATTGGTCATACTGAGGGCATAAAAGCATATAGATTCATGCGGATCAAAAACAACACAGTGTTCACCAGCACTACTGCATTATTTGATGAGACCGTATACCCTAAGTGCGAGATACAAAGGGTGCGGGGTACAACCCGCATAAATGAGCCAGTAGAGAATCAACCTCCTATGGAGGATGAACCATCACCTACACAGCCCATTCCAAGTGGTTTTGACGATGATATGCCTACTCATCGTCCCCCTAAACAGAGGCAAAATAGGGAGGATGCGCCAGACCGCGACGGCGGATCTGTGGAACCAGAGGAACCAGAAGCGCAACAGCCTCCGCCTCCTGCGCCAGAACCAGCACTACCATGACGGTCTGCGCACTTGAGGAAAGTACCTACTCGTCCTGGCAACGTCTATGGGGAAGACAGGCACCCCACAAGCATAACTAAAGACGTTGAACGGAGTAGCAAGTGGAAAGAAATGGTTGGAAGACAGCCTGGTCGCTCCAGAGCTGATAGTACACCAGGGCAAAGGCAGATTCCAGGAGGATTTCCTGAGACAAACCCTGACCCTCCACCTGCTGAGAGTGAAGCTCCGCCAGAACCCTCAGAGGATGAAGTAGATGATTTATTGTCACGCCTTGCTCAGGAAGGGGGAGTAAAATTCCTAGATCATCTGCTTGCCAAGGCAGTTCCATCTAATGATCTGGAACCACTGGACACTTCTAATATACGGGAGTGGACCTATAAAGATATAATACGCATGCCTGCAGCACAACAAAAGGAATGGAAGACTGCTTGTCGCGAGGAACTAGAGGCACTTCGCAGACGTAATGTCTTTGAGCTTGTGGAACCCCCTAAAGGGAGGAAAATAATAAAAAATAGATGGGTCTTTGATCAAAAGACTGATGGTCGCAAGAAAGCCCGGCTTGTCGCCAAAGGCTTTTCTCAGGTTGAAGGCGTTGACTATGATGAAATATTCTCACCAGTAGTGCGCTTTGAGACTGTCCGGATGATGCTCGCGCTTGCAGCGCTAGAGGATTGGCACATCACTGGACTAGATGTTAAAACTGCCTTCCTATATGGAGAGCTCGATGAAGAGCTATACATGGAACAACCTGAGGGCTTCAAAGCCAAAGGGCATGAAAACAAAGTACTGCGACTAAAACGCGCCATTTATGGACTTAAACAAGCTGCTCTAGCATGGTGGAAAGCGCTGGATAAGTCCATGGCTGCGATGGGCTGCAAAAGGCTATTATCTGACTCAGGACTCTTTACCCATAGAGGAAAGAGTGGCGCCCTTGTAGTGATCATTGTCTATGTTGATGATGTGATCTTTATGGGATTGGACAAAGCCCTTCTAAATGAGCTTAAGAATAGGTTCATGGAGGCTTGGGAATGTCGTGACTTAGGTGATGCAAAGGAATTCTTGCGTATGTGCATTCAGCGGAAACATGGAAAGATCTTTTTAGATCAAACCGCTTACTTAGAAAAGGTGCTGCAACGCTTTGGACTTGCAGATGCGAAAGCAACTGCGACTCCACTTCCTGAAGGGTACCAACCTGTACCTAATAATTCACCAGTCAACCCAAGCATCAGGAGCAAATACCAGCAAGTTATAGGTTCACTCCTATACATAATGCTTGGGACTCGTCCTGACATCGCCTATGCAGTTGTTAAACTATCACAATTCGCTGCAAACCCCTCAGAGGACCATTTGAACAGAGCACTCTATATCTGTCGCTATTTGCTCGGGACTTGTTCATACTCTTTGGTGTATGATGGAAGATCAAATGGAGGCTTAATTGCCTATGCAGACTCTGACTGGGCTTCAAACCCAGATAATAGGCGATCTACCACAGGTTATATGGTTAAACTGGCTAATGGGATATTCAGTTGGAATTCTAGAGCGCAAAAGACAGTCGCATTATCTTCCACTGAAGCTGAATATATGTCGCTGTCGGATACTAGCAGACAATTAGTTTGGATAAAGTCACTCTTTACTGAGCTTGGCATCAAACTAAGCCCAATACCACTCTGCGGTGATAATCAGGGGTCCATCTTTATGGCCTCAAACCCTGTCCAAGAGAAGCGTATTAAACATATTGATATACGCTATCACTACATAAGAGAAGTAGTGAAGGACAAGAAAATAGAACTATTCTTTATAGATGGTTCAGAGAATCCCGCAGATATGTTTACCAAGAACCTAGGGCGTATTAAGTTCGAAAAATTCAGAAGTCAGTTAGGACTTGAGTTTTACTCGTCCAACTAAGTCACAAGGCAACAAACTTGGCCTTGAGACAAGCCTGAAAATTCCATTAATACTATGGAAGGTATATCAAGTGACGCTTGAAGACATTGTCTTCCGCATACATAGATTCTTCTCAACCAGAGAATCACAACATTTCCGCTCATTATACCAAAAAATCAGCCCAATGAACTGTAATAGTTCAAAAGCTGAAATGGGATGGTGAAGAGAACTCGGTCTCGAAACCGCTCTCATGGTTCCGAGATAGACTCCCTTCTAATCATGGCTAGAATATCAATTCGCCTTACACACTTGCTTAGAGCGCTTAGTAGCTGCACTTAGCAAGGGGGAGTGTTGAGCCGTAATACTTACTATAAGGCTCATTACGTAGGAATGACAGTACGATTAGTTATGCTATACACGTAATTCGGAGTATTTAGTCATACGGTATACGTACAGAATCCCCTTAAGGGATTATTCCGAGTCCACCGGTGATTAGACATTAGGCGACACTGAAAACGCGATATTGTGGACGCCTCTACTCATCACTTTTCCCCAAACGGACATGGGTGGACCATAGAGTATATAAATCCTACTATAGGAGCGAGTACCTATACACATCTCTCTCCACCCCACTTTGAGCTTCCTCTGCTTCACTCTAAGCCTCGTCTAAGCTCTCTACACAGGTAAGGGTCTACCTGTACACTGCGTGCATTGCTGCGCAACACTATCCACCTCATTTGTTTGTCGACCCAATCATCGACAAGTGGTCCTCTAATGTAGGACAGGAATGTCATGGTTCGCTGGGCTGGTACTGCTAGCAGGTCGATGGTGGGGTTCATTCCTCGGTACAGTTTGAAGGCTCATAAGAATGCCTTGCTCTGTTCTCGATTTCCATCGAATTCTGGGGGTGGGTTCCCTCCTAGGTGGCCGTTGCCTCCCAGGACTGGCATGGGTGGTGTGGCTCCTCCAGCTGGGGCTGGTCTGCCACTGCCACCACCACCACCCCCACCCCCACCCCCACCACTGGTGGGGGTTCCTCTGGTGGGAGCTCCACTTCCACTGGGTGCTCCTCCCCCACTGGTGAGGGTGGTACTTGCTGATGCAGATGCTTGTCCCTGCTGAGCCATTGCGTAGGATGGGAATGCTGAGACTGGGAGGTTCATTGTTGGTACAGATATACTCAGAGATGTAGTGTCTTGGGGGTCGATATCAATTCCTGAGGGATTGGATGATCCCAAAGGGCCGGTTTGTAGGGTGAGGGGTACTGGTCTGGTAGTGTACCACGCTCCTTCATTTGGAGAGTATTCAATGAATGCCCAGAGGCGTTTGTCTTCAAGGTAATGGATTTGTCAGTAGGATCTTGTTGTGGGGTCGAAGATGAAGTATCCCTCGACTCCATTATTTTCTGCCCAGACCGCTGCTCCCTTAACTCTGTCAGATAGTTCGTTGGAGCTAAGACGATCAATATATCCAGGCTTGAACTTGGTTTGACTGCAACTGGACGTCGCCACGGTGAGAGACTTGACTTAATGTAACACCACCACAGGGGCGTTAAGTACAACGTGTACTTCAGCAAGTCAATGGGATTGGAAAGGTGTGAGCTGGTTAAGGCTCAGTTCGGTGGTGAACAAGTGTCACTTGGCCTCCCAGGGACACAAGGACAATAGCGGAAAATCAAGGCTCAAGCGAAAAGGCGAGCAAAAACAGGGACTCAAGCGCAACAGGCAGTCTAAGGTCGTTTCGTGAGGCAAAGATGATGTGGTATTACGCAAGAAGTAAGTCTACCATACAAGCTAGGTAGGGTGTGACTTATATACTAATACAGGGTGTTTGGTTAAGCCAAACACATGACACCAGAATGATACCTTGTGCCTAATCGAGTACAAAGGGATACCTTATAATGAGAGCTACGGAAGTATGCGGGTTCACGCATACATCAGATTAATTTGGAAAGGTATAGTGGTTTTCAATGGCACAAACCGCTGGTCAAAAGGAGTTGGGTGTAAGTGGAATGGAGCAAAACGGCTGGGCGTGTGACAAATGAGAAGCCCGCGGAAACCACGTATCATACAGTAGGTGATGAAACAAGTCAAAGCGTATGCGACGAGAAGTAGAAATTGTAATAGCTATGGACACAAACTTCATACATGTATCAGTTCTACAGAATCGTGCTACATAGGGTATTAGGCCCCAAGGTGCATGTAAATGGATTCAAAAAAAAAAAATTGACAGCACACCCTTGGTGGCAAGAGTAGAATGGAAAGGAAGGGATGCAAGGCCTTACAGCGATTCACCAGCTAAGGACTAGGAAGATGACAACCAAAGTCTATTCAGCACTCAACTGGCAAACAGTGCAGAAGAGGCAAAGGTGTTTGGGTGGTATAATCCAAGAAGTCAAGCTTAGGTCTTCAGCAACCATAAGCCAGAGCCTATATACTACTCCAAGGAAGTTTGAACCCCAGCTTGGAACTCCAAAACCCTAATACATGGATCCTAGGAATGAGTCACAACAAGTCAGAGATAATCAGAAGCCAATGGCATAAGGCCCTTGTGGCATGAGTCAGAGATAAGGAATCACGAGTTGTATAAGCGCAGTCATGTACCAATCACAAAGCAGGAAGCATATGGTACACATCAGAATCCAGGCACAATTGATAACACATACAAGTCATTGCAAACACGAGGCAGTCGAGAACAGTCCAGGCACAAGCTCATCTGGACCCTTCTGGTGCGAGTCTAGCCAGGTCACATGCCAGGGTCACGTGACGGGCAGTTGCGTAAGATCACGTGATCTAATCCTGATAGTCCTGAGGTCTTTGAGCGGTGCCCAGGTGGTATTGGTAGTCAGGTGACTTAGCTCGTTCTTGGGCACTTAAAGCCACAATCTTCATAACTTCGGCTTCTTCCTCAGCCAATTCAGCACATGGTCACTTCATGGCAGTGTTCTGAGGTCATACAGGGGTGTCTGAGGGACCAGTTATGGGGGAAACCATAACACAAATGTTCTCTTTCTCAGTGTTTTCCTTTATGCCAGCTCACAGATCGCACAATACTTACAGTACAATTGCAACTTGCAAATGATGTGATTGTGGTAGGACTCTTAGGAAAATAGCAGAAAAACCATAGAAAATAAAGACCTCTGTACAATATAAAAGAACCTGTAGGGTAGCTTGTATTCCCTCGTTCTAGTCTTGTTCCTCATCTCAAAATCTAGTCTCTTACCATTTGCTTGTCCTCCACCATGAGCAAGTCATCTTACATAATCGACCAACCCTGACTGCAACCCAGTATCAAGCCCAGGCACTGTGTGTTTCCCGAACATGACTAACTCAGTGCCAGCCCAAGCTCTAGATTGTGAAACATTCAGGGTGCCAATGCAGGCCTTGATGGAAACAAGTAAGTTGTCAAAAGTTTGGTTGCCCATCAGCATGACCTTCTTCTTAGGCCCACCTATGTAGGTGTAGTCAGAATTATGCTTTAGCTTATCTTCTCAAGAAAACATATATACTTTTGTAAGAGTAAAGATTATTACCTTCTTCTGGGAACAGGACATGGGCATGCTGTGACACCATAGAGAGTCTCACCAACTCTAAAGAAGAATCCCAAAGTCCCTTGCCTGTCAGCTGTCTTCAAGCTGGCAATGGGAAGGCTAAGTGCAGTGGTGATGGGTCAATCACATCCTTCAGTGGATGGAGATTTTTGACTGGTGCAAATAGTTTGGGACTGGTGGTGAGAGGCTTGACCACTGACTTTCAATATGCAACATCAATGTCATAAATTTCATGCCTCTCTGGAGGACATCCTTTGAGGATTCAAAAGCAACATCACCTGTGAGACTGTCAGACAGGACCCCAACCCAGATTGTGACACAACTGGTAACCATCTCTCTGCTGCCATCTGTGTTCTGCTCCTCCCAATGAAAACAGGTCAAGTCAATGGAGGTGAGCTGAATTTCTTGCTTGTTGAGGAGTTTAACAACCTTGAGGTGAGTGTCAGCCCATAGATTACTACACTTTGAGAAGGTCACAAACCTCATCACAAATAGTGGTCCAAAGGTTGTCCTGGCCCAGTTTGTCATGATGGTAGTGTTCACAGCAGGTCAACCCACTGATTTTGTGTATCTTTTTGTATTTAGCTTGTAGATCTTGAAGGTGTGATCCAGGGGAATTTGTTTTGGTGTCAATTGGTGCAGAAATGGCATAGCTATGACCTCTGCAAGTTTTGAGTCTCTAGCATGAGAACTGATACTACAGTGCTGTCACAAATGACCATGGGTCAGCAAAAAACCCATGACATAGAGGGTCAGGGTTGTGTCATGATTTTTTGTGACAGCACTGTGAGATCAGTTTCAGAGCTAGAGACTCCAAACTTGCAGAGGTCATAGCTATGCCATTTCTGCACCAATTGATACCAAAACAAATGCCCCTGGATCACACCTTCAAGATCTACAAGCCAGATACAAAAAGGCAAGAGAAAATTGCAGGTCAACCTGCTGTGAACACTGCATGATGGTAGACCCTTGGGTAGACTAGTAGGAGCTGCATAACACATGAATCTTGCTCTGGGCCAGAGGGTAGCCTGAAGACATCCTTTAATGGCTTATAGATGAGCTTAGGGCCCTGGTGTCTGGGACCATGGATGCTGAAGTAATAGAGGTATGCCTCAAGTTTGGGGACAGTGTGGCTGGGGGACTCCACAGTGGTCAGGCTGGAGGTGTCATCGTCTGTTTTACAATCCTAGAGGTGGACTCACAATGACCGCATTGCTACCACTTAGTCGTAAGGAAACTTCCAGGTCACGCTTTGTCAGCGCACCAGTGCGTCTGGTCAGTCAGTTGGCAGGGGCTCTCCTGCTACACCAGTCAGTCTTGAGCTACCAAGAGGAGTACTGTCTATATAGCTAGACAGAGCCTAGTAGTGGTAGAAGTCGAGTGGGATTGAAGAAGACTAGAACGAGGAATACAGGGTGTACTACAGCTCTTTAAATACTGTACAAGAAGTTGTATTTTTTCTATGTTTTCTCTCATTTTTGTGAGCTGGCAGTGTCACGATCCGATCATGCCATCAATAAAAGATTCAGCGATTCCTGGGCTCTGCTTCTCGGTTCTGGAAGATTCTCATTTTCTCCATCTTCTATTCTATTCTGTAATGTTCCCAACTCTGCTTCTGTGTTTCAGGTTCTGCTTCTCTTTCTGCCAGAATATTCTGTATGTTTCAGAGTCTTGTCTTCTGTTCCTGCCAGCTCACAAAATGAGAGAAAAACATAGAAAAATACAATTTCCTGTACAGTATTTAAAGGGCAGTAGTACACACTGTATTCCTTGTTCTAGTCTTGTTCAATACAGACTCTAGCCACTCCCCTCTCCTCTGCTCTGCAGAGCCCCAGTTCTCTTCTCTGGCATCGATGTTTGAATCGCTAACTCAGCATAGTCACGTGATTCCCTCCAGACTCAGGATTATGACAAAGTGGTAGCGACGCAGTCGTGAGCCCACTGCTTGATCATAAAAGGCAGGAACAGGAGACGAGACTCTGAAACATACAGAATATTCTGGCAGAAGGAGAAGTGGAACCTGAAACACAGAAGCAGAGTCAGGAACATTCCAGAACAGAATAGAAAATAGAGAGAACAAGAATCTTCCAGAACTGAGAAGCAGAACCTGGGAATCGCCAAATCTGTTATCAATGGCACGATTGGATCGTGACAGTCTGTCTCCCAGAGCTTGCTACGCTTGAGGGAGTAGGAGGACCTGCTAGAGCTAGGTGAAGACCTATTTTAGTTAGTTTTTCGTTATTATTAAGTTTAACTTTAGGGGCAGTTATGTATATGCAAGGCTTTACTCATGGAGGACAATTATTAAGTTTAGGGTTTACTTTAACAGTTTTTGGTATGATACTTTGATTTAGAGATATTATAACAGAAGGTACTTATATAGGACATCATACAATATAAGTTCAAAAAGGTTTAACTATAGGAGTAGTATTATTTATTATTAGTGAAGTATTTGCTTTTTAAGTGTATTTTGAGCTTTCTTCCATTCTAGTTTATCTCCAACAATATAGGAGGAGTATGACCACCACAAGGTATTACACCATTAGATCCTTTGTAATACCATTATTAAATACTGTATTATTATTATCATCTGGTGCATTTGTAACTTATGGTCATCATGCTTTAATTCAAGGAGATAGAAAAGGAAGTATCTTAGGTACATTATTAAAAATAATTTTCGCTATAATATTTACTGCTTTACAATCTTATGAATATTCAGAATCAAGCCTTACAATGAGTGATTCAGTATATGGTACAGTATTTTATGCTACAACTGGTTTACATGGATTACATGTTATTATTGGTTATATTATTTATTTTAGTAGGTTTTATTAGAATAATTAATTATCACTTAACTGATACACATCATCAAGGACATGAAGCTGCTATTTTATATTGACACTTTGTAGATATAGTTTAATTATTCTTATTTATAGCTGTATACTACTGAAGTGGTAACTAATTTATAATTAAGGATGAATATTCTTATAAATTCTAAGAATAATCAATAAATCATAATTTATTAATTATCTTTATTTTAAAATTCTTATCCCCATTCATTTTATTAAATTATATATATTAATTAATTAATAATCTGCTAAACAAATACTATTTTATTTGTAATTAGCAAGTAATATTTCATATGTTTTTTTTTTTAATTATTATAAACTATTAGACAATTAATACAAGTCCCAAAGGGTATATCATACAATAATACTATGAATCTATCATTATTTTATTTTTATTTTTAATAGGTATATTAGGTTTTATTTTAAATCAAAAATATAATATTAATGATTATTGCTATAGAAATAATGTTATTAGCAGTAACTATGTTGTTATTATTATCTAGTTTTAGTTTTGATGATGGAATAGGACAAATATTTAGTATATTTATAATCTCATTAGCTGGAGCTGAATCAGTAATAGGTTTTAAGTATTATTGTTGCAGTTTATAGAATAAAAGGAAATATTTTAATTAGACAAGAAACTTAATGTATTTTACAATATTAATTTTACCTTTATTAGGTTCATTTGTATCAGGATTTTTAGGTCAAAAAATAGGAATAACAGGATCTCATATAATAACTTGTACTTGTTTGATTTTATCTAGTATATTAGCAACTATTGCTCTTTATGAAGTAGGATTATGTTCAAGTCCAGTACAAATTTCTTTATTTAATTGAATAGATTCAGAATATATCTTGAGAATTTTTATTTGATCAATTAGCTGTATCAATGTTTATTCCTGTATTATATATATCTTCATTAATTCATATATTTTCAACAGTGTATGGACTGTGCATTGCACTCTTTGTCAAATGCCTCTGAATGGATGTGCTGGTCCCACTTATTGACTAGAAGGGCATACGAACAGGTCAGTATAGAAGACCAATAAAACATCAAAAACTCACTTGTGGGTTCATCAGACATTGTGGAGAGTAGTTGATTGAGAAGGCATGTTTGTTCAGGGAGCAGTGGAAGACTGAAGTTGAATGAGGGGGACAAGGAGGGGGACCAAGTGCAATAATAAAACTGATAGGTTATCATAGTAGGGGTTTATATAAGCCTGTGATAAAAGGGGGTTACACTTTCTCTGATCAATTGTCAAAGGGGTGCAAGCTTGCCCATACATCACTCACTACCACATATGATCAACAATGTATTAGAGAAGTGACCGCCTCATGCCACATAGTAGGCACATCAGGGTCTCCTCATTGATGTTGAAGTCGATGAGGAGTGCTGCTTCATGCTCAGGGGTACTAGTGTTATCACTGTCACCAATCACAGCCATGGGTTCCAGAACCCCTTTCATGCATGGCTCCAGACTGTCACTGGTCTCTTGTCTGGTGGAAGCTGGGATGTGGGTGTGCAGGGATGATCTGTGGGGAGCTGGGTCAGTGGGCTGGAAGGGGCTCAGCATTGGTGGTGTGTTCCAAGGGGTTTAGGGTAACCCCTGGATGGAGCAGGCAAGGTGATTCCTGAGGTGATGTGTAACATTCCACCAGATGTTCTTTTTGTGCTGCAGACAAGGCTACTGAAGCAACCTAATGATCATCAGATATGTTGAAGTCATGTACTTGATTGGCTACTAGCTCATGGATAAGATGTAGTAGAGTGGCCCAAAGGATACAAATGGGGAAGTAGATGAGAAGGCAAGAGAAGTAGATGGCAAGCACACCTGTGGTGGCTTAGAGATGAAGGGGGTAGAGCAGATAAAGAAGAGACAGTGGCAAGACAGCACACACAGCTAAGGACTAGGACAGTCTCCAGGTATGGCTCAAAAGACAATGTCAATTGATAACAGCCAACAGCCTATACAGCCACTAGAGCAGGCACTGGGTGGATAATCCAAGAAGTCAAGCTTAGGTCTTCAGCAACCATAAGCCAGAGCCTATATACTACTCCAAGGGGGTTTGAACCCCAGCTTGGAACTCTGAAACCCTAATATATGGATCCTAGGAATGAGTCACAACAAGTCAGAAATAATCAGAAGCCAATGGCATAAGGCCCTCATGGCATGAGTCAGAGATAAGGAATCATGAGTTGTATGGGCACAGTCACAAACCAATCACAAAGCAGGAAGCATATGGTACACATCAGAAACCAGGCACGATCAATCAACACATACAAGTCATCATAAACATGAGGCAGTTGAGACTGGTCCAGGCACAAGCTCATCTGGACCCTTCTGGTGTGAGTCTAGCCAGGTCACATGCCAGGGTCACATGACAGGTGGTTGCATAAGATCATGTTATCTACTCCCAATATTTCTGGCACTGCGTGCAAAGCAAAGTTTTCAGACCAATAAAACCCTTAGAAAACCCTAAAAAAATCCTTGATAAGTGGTTATGTTTAACACTCTACAGGGTTTTCTATGGGTTTTATTGGTCTGAAAACCCTGCTTTGCACGCCGTGTGGGGCTTGTGAGTGCAACCCAGATGGTATTGGTAGTCAGGTGACTTAGCTTGTTCTTGGGCACTAAAGGCCACAATCTTCATAACTTCAGCTTCCTCCTCAGCCAAATTGGCACATGATTGCTTCATGGCAGTGTTCCAGGGTCATACAGGGGTGTTCGGGGGAGCAGTTACAGATGAAACCATAACATGATGTGCCTGTTCTGCTTGTTCCAGCATTGGTATGCCTTTGAATTAGGTGGTGTGTGGGGCATCAGCATCCTCTTTGTAAGTGGTGACAATGGTGTCAGCAAAGGGGCCTGCAGGGACAGCTCTGGAAATGTCCTGTTTGTCCCCAACTTCCCTGCATCTTGTATGTATAACATTTTGTTTTTCCTTGCAGGTATGCAGCACATGATACAATTCACTCACCAGATCACCACGGTTTTGCTGGTCCCTAGGTTACTGGCATCAGTGGCACAAAGAACTTCGACCCTGAGGCCATGGCCAAGCGGGGTGGCTTCTTGTTCCACTTTGCACGGCCAAGCTACCAGGATGGCACAGTGATCCCCTGTTGATAAGTGACCCTTGCTGTTACGCCACCACTGGCGTTAGTCCAACTTGGACTTCGGAAGGGCATTTACGACTTAGCGAAATATCTCTTTGAGGGTCACGTGACCTGGTCACGGGGTGCATGGCGCTTATACGGCACGTGATTATGAGATACACAGCACTTCCTGACGGGCACGTGACCTAAACGTACACTAGGGCAAGTCGTGCCACTAGGTAATCCGATTGATGTAGACAACTTGCGCGAAGAGGCAAGCAAAACACACATGGACAGGATGAGAAGGAAGTGGTGATTGAAGAAGACCAAGATGGCGTATCTTGGTCTTATCGTGCCACTATTTATACACATATGGGGTCGCTTTAAAGCTCCCTTTGAATCCGTACGACGAACAGTGTAAGTAGCTCGAACCCTACTACAGCTATCCTAGCGTTGACTCATGCCCTAATGGCATGTGATTGTGCTACGTGCTGACTGATCCTCCTGTCCATGACACATTACTACTTACTACGTGTGATGAACAGCGCACATGAAGGGACTATACTCACAGTCACAAGGTAGACTGTGGTGAGACACAGAAGGTGGCTGGAAGCAGCAACAGAGAGATCTTGCAGGTGAAGCAGATGGGTGTCTGGCACACAACAGATGAGAACTGATGTTTATACAAGAGGGAGAAACATACCTGGCACACAACAGATGAGAACTGATGTGGACCAGGAGCGTACAAGCTATACTACTTATACAAAAATACAGAGTGACGCAGGTAACAGCTGGTCACAGTAAATACAAGACGCATTGTTCTACAAGTAGACAAAGGAGTGTACTGTTCTGGAGAACAAGGCGTATAGAACAAGGAAAGTCTGGAACATGATATCATAGTGACATCATAATAAAGATAACAACAAGGCAGGACGAAATACAAGGGGAGTCCAGAGGAGTCCATGATGTCATTGTACAGTGATGTCATAGATAAGAAAGTCCGAGATTGTTAAAGATCATATACAGTATAATCTAATCTACATAAGTCCAATACATCTTATCTAAAGCAGTCCGTTATCTGCATGTCCATTGAGCTGCTGGATGCGCTCAGGTCACTTATCAACAACGTGGTCATAATCGTGAGTAAGAGTCCGTTTCCCACGTGTCGTGACATCACCCCCTTTTCAGCTGCGACGACCACGGCGCCAAGTGGGACCTATCCCTCTGACCCATGCCTCTTGCCTCTCCGTGATCTGATCCAGTGTGTTAGCCATCTCGAGCCGGAACTTGCAGCGGGCCAGCTCCGACTGTACTCCTCCGAGCGCCTGAGTCAGGGCGTGGAGCTGCTGCTCCATCCTCTCCGCCTCGTGCCTGTACGCGCAGAATCGGGTTAGCTCCCCTTTAAGCCCCACATCCTTCAACTCATTAACGGCCTGGTCCACTCGATGTTGGTTGCTGTGCCCTCCAACGAGGGCGAATAGGTCTTCTGGTGTGTAGTGGGGTTTGCCAGTTTCACGGACGTGGGGTTCGGCGTACAGGGGGCGGCTGTACACCTTGTCGCTGTCGTCCATGAGTCCGAGGATGATGGGGTCCGGCCCTGTGATGATCTGGATGTAGGAGGCCTGGCGAGTCACTCCTTGGGCGTCGGTGATGGGGTAGTGGACGAAGTCCTCCCCTCGGTTGTGCTTGTACCCATGCGGTGTGGTCCATGACGATCCTCCTAGGTACTGGAGGCGGACGGCTGGCAGCGTGGAGTCGTGGGTGTCGACGATCACGCCTCCACGGTATATAGGGCGACCCATGGTGTCGCACGCGTAGGGGGTTTCACGGGGGTTGTCAGAGTCGGTGGCCGTAATGAGGTAGGGTTGCTCAACTGGGTACCACTCCTTTAGAGTCCCTTCGACTGCCTCGTACACTGCTCTCTCAGCGTCTCGGTGTGTTGTCGGCGTCGGTGGTAGATGATGGCTCGCCTGGCCGCGGCTATCGCCAACTGCCGGCGCTTCCAGTCCTCTGCTGACTTCCTCCAATCCCGCGTCTCATCCACTCCTGCCACCTCAGTGTTGCGGGCGTCTTCTTCTTGTTTGATCTCGACTCGAACGGGTTCAGGTCGAGATGGGGGACTCGCAAAGAGTCCGACAGCTGTACGAAGCCGAGCAATTTCGGCTTCAGTGTACGGCACGGTGTTGAGGTGGTCGCTGTTGGGGTTGAGGAGCCAATATGTGGTGGGCTGGTTGGGTTCTTCAACATCAATGATGGACTGGGCGTTGTTGAGGGCCGCCCGGAGTTCTTCATGGGTGAGGCTGTCGATGAGGCGGGAAGTGAGAGAGGAGGGAGAGGTGGAAGTGGAAAGAGACATTTCAGATTGAGTGATGGATCCAGTGTGAGGAGATGGGTTTTGAATCGCGACTTGTCCTCTCCTTATAAGTGTTCTCCTTGCCTTCGTACTCCGCTCGTACTCCGCTAGGGCTTCATCAGCGAATATGTCACTTTTGTTGACCCACTGGTTCTCCGAGTCCGGGTACCCTTTCCATTTCACAAGGTATTGCAGTTTCTTGCTCCGGCCGAATCGTCTGGAGTCTAGAATGCACTCCACCTCGTACTCCTCTTCCCTGTCTACCAAATCCGGTGGTGGGCGCTGGAAGTTTTCCCCATGCATGAGCGTTTCTCGGTAAGGCGTGAGTAGATCGATATGAAACATGGGGTGAATACTCCACTGTGTGGGAAGTTTGAGTTGGTAGTTGACTGGTGATAAGACTCGTGTGATCCGGAATGGGCTGTGCCGTCTTGCCGCGAGTTTGGTTGTTGGTTGATTGGTTCGGAGATGGCGTCCTTCTAGCCATACTTGGTCTCCCACTTGGTACTTGGGTGTATTGCGGTGTTTGATCCATAGAGATTGTGCCTTTTGGATAAGGTTCTGGGCTTCTTTTCGTGCGTCTCGGAATTGTTGGAGTCGCGTGAGCACCTGTGGGATGGGTGATGGCTTATCGATCCAATCAGCGCGAGGGTCATATCCCATCATGAGCGAAAATGGGGACTTCCTTGTTGCCTCGTGTGGCCAATTGTTGTGCACAAATTCTGCCATGGGTAGGAATTGCGCCCAGTTATTTTGACGCTCGTTGGTCCAGAACCAGAGGTATTGTTCTAGCCATTGGTTAGTGCGCTCGGATTGTCCGTTGTAAGGGCGTCGCAACCCTTGAGCACGAATCCACCCATTATCGACCATTTCGGTCTCGCCGGCTCAGCACGTGACTCGACTGCCTATCTCGGATGATCACCAAACCGCCACCAACTCGTGTTCAACGCGCCTTCCCTCCTCGCCTCGTTTCCCCCACTCTTCCGTCCCCCCACCATCTCGTCTCACTCCTCGTCACTCTTTTACTACGGCCTAATATGATTACATTTCCGTCACCGGTCGGCACCCACGAACATCCGCTTTTCCTCAAAAACGACTTCCCGCGCGACGTTGTCAAGGGGCCTGCCTCGGAAAACCTCTCCACCATTCTTCACTCCACCCATCCGTCACCTTTGCTGCCCTCATCACCCCGGGATCTTGGTGCATGTCTACACCCACGACCGTTGAACGGTCCAGAACGGCGCTCTTTACCTCGGGCAAAGGCGCGCCCCGACTTTCATTTTATTCTTCTGCCTTTTTCTCACCCTCGTTCCTCAACATAGTGCGCCTCGTCGACGCCACCCGCGCCGCCTCTTCGACCTCCCTCCTTCAACCAGTTAGACTCCTTGTCGCCATTCTCCTTCCTTGTCACCATTCTCATTCTTTGCTTTACTCCCCCGTTTCATCTCGACGCTTGCCCGAGTACAGTACACGCCGTCGACGCCACTAGCGCCAGGGACCGTAAAACTTCACCTTAGCCTTACGACCGTCTGTCTGTCCGTGTTTCGAAGTCTCTCGCTATCCCTTGGACTCCTTTACTTTACCTTTCCCCACTTCGACCTACTCTTCCTCACAACTTTCGACTTAGCGTTTGCGACGAAGAGTTCCCTTACTTACAGGTACACGAGGTATATAAGGACTCAGAATCGCGCTCAGTAATAATATCTTTTTCCCCGCGTCTTATTCGATCCTCTTCTCTTTTCTCTCGCGTGAACCAGCAACAGTTCGACGGGGCCGGTCTGAATCGAAGACACCCGCTCGACCGTATCGACTCACCGCTTCCTTTTCCCCCATTCTAGTTATTTTCCGCGTCGTCGCTACGTGTGATTCAAGCTTCGCTCGACGTCTTCAGTCTCTCTCTCAGTCTCGGAAATAGTCTCTCTCTCGGCGCCCACGATTTGGGAACTCATTCCAGCAAAGGCTCGGCGACAGCTTCCTTCCTTTCCCTTCCTCTGTTTAGTCCCCAACTCGGCCGCACCTTACTCACTCATGCGCTTTCGAGCTCGTACACCGTCTGTTCGGGGGTGGTATGCCGTGGAGATATTTTGATAGATGCCGAGGATTCGGCATAGTTCTCATGTGAACTTTGATGCGAAGCATGGGTCGCAGTCGCTGATGATCTTTGCCGGTAATCCAAATCTCCGAAACACGTGGGTGACGTACAGGGCTGCGGTTTCTTCCGCTGATATTTCCTCGTTACAGGGAATGAAGACTGATGCTTTGGTGCAGTTGTGGTTGGTTACGGTGAGGATGGAGTCGTATCCCTGTGACTCTGGTAGTTTAGTGATAAAGTCGAGTGCAATAGTTTTGAATGGCTTAGCGTCAGCTGTTGGCATGATGGGTACCAGTGGGGCTTTTGTCGGGCAGTTGTTGACTTTGTGTCGTTGGCATTCTGCGCAACCTTGGACGTACTCAGTCACGTGTTTCAGCATGTTTGGCCACCAGTAGCCTCGTTCAATGATTCTTGCCATTCGTTTGATCCCTGGATGGCCGTAGACAGGGGGGGTCATGGTGATTCACAATAATGGTGCGGATTTCTTCCGGTTTTCCCGTGATTACCCATGCCCCTTGACGATACCAAATTCCTTTGACTTTCTTGAGTTTGTGTGGGTCTACCCAAGGGCGTATGACTTGCTCATCTTGGTTGCGTGTCTCTGGGCTTTGCGTAGTGAGATTTTGCGTGAATACCTTCTCTGGTAGGACTATGACCCCTTTGTTGTCCTTTTCTCCTCTGTCGTAGTCTGGTCTTCTCGACAGTGCGTCCACGCGACCATTGTTTGCTCCCTTGATGTGGTGGATCTCAAAGTCGTATTCCATAAGTTCTAGGACTTCTCGGGCTACGCGACGACTTATCTTTTGTGGTGACTTCCAGTGTGTGAGATTGAGGTGGTCAGAGAAGATTTTGATTTTATATGGCGATCCTGCTAGGAAATGCCTCCAGTGTCATAGCACTTTGACGATGGCTAGGAGTTCTAGGTCGTAAATGTCGTAGTTTCGTTCTGCTTCATTTAGGGTGGCCGAGAAGTATTCAATGGGATTGTAACGTCTACCACGGACGCTTGCCTGACTTAGGCTTCTTGCTTGGTGGCGATCCGTACACGTCGGTAGTTGTGATTGGCGAAGGTGCTTGCGTAGAAGGCTGGATGGGGCTGGAGGGTTTCGTCCCTTCCGAAGTATGCGTGAAGGTCCTCGAGTTGCGGTACTCCTGCTGGGAGATGATCGATGTACTGGGCGTTAGCCCACGTGGCGCTATCGATGATGTAGAAAGTGTGGTAAGGGGATGCTACTCGGTCGTTGCGAATATAGGTGGACTTGGTAAGCTGCGATGTCGGCGGGATATTCCACTGATCCACGAAGGGACAGTCAAGAGGTAAGTCACGGGGATCCCTGGTCTAAGGGGATATGCCGGACACTCACTTAAGAGGGGAAAGCCTCTTAGTAAAGACGAGTAGATGGCGGTGGTATTGGAAGAAGACCAAGATACCGTTCTTGGTCTTCACACTAGTCTACTTATACAGTTACGTGCGGGCTTTGAAGCGCCGCTGGAACACTAACTAGCCAATAGCGTAAGTACCGTGAACCCTAGTACAGCTATCCTAGTTATGAGTCACTACGAGTCATCCGAGATCCGATCCGTTATCGTACAATCACATGTGCCGGAGCTTACCCGGCTGACTGATCTTACAAGTCCATGACGATATTCTGCTGACGGCGATGTCATAGTCGACGCGTCAGTGTCCACTTCCCGGCCCGAGGCGCCGATCAATCCGAACCGTAACATCACCCCCTTCTTATGGTCGAGCCCCAGCTCGACCCCGCTGTGCCGCCTCCTCCCTCTGCGCCGCAACCTGTTGCCCTGCTTCCAGCCCGGGGCGGTAGGAGTCCCGCTCCGCCTCGATACGCGTGATCGCGTTGGCTCGTTGGAGGCGAAGCACGCATTCGCGTCTTACCCTGGCGACCTTGTCCAACTCCTCCGTCAGCCGTGCCAACTCTGACTCCTTCGCTTCCACCCCCGCCTGGGCGCAGCGATAGCGGTGGACTTCCGCTGTCAACGTGAGGTCCTTCATGCCCGTGAGGGCGCGGTCCACTGATTCCCGCATGATGCTGCGCTGATCTAAGAAGATCAGGTCGTCGTCGCAGTATGCGGTGTCTCGGGGGTAGTCGTAGTTGGGAGCGGCGTGCACCGGCTTGCCGTACTGCTGGTCGCTGCCTCTCCTGTAGGCGAGGACGAAGGGGTCCGCCGTGAGGATGAGCTGCGTATACCGAGCTGGGTGCAGCCGGTCCTGAGCATCGCGGATCTGGAAAGGGATATAGTGTACTCCCCTGTTGAATTGGAACCCGAGGGGTGGAGGAGTCTCCACTTGGCGTCGGGAAACCGGGCTGTGTTCTTCTGCACGGTAGACGCGGATCTTGGGTCGAGCAGCTTTCGGCATACGTATTGGTTCCCCGTCCGTGGTGCATAACGGAGGGGTTTCGTTGTGCGTGGTGGTGAGGTGGTTGCCGTAAGTGAGGTGTTGGTGTAGAGGGCAATGTTCCTCTGATAGGTACCGGTCGAAGTCCCGGTCCTCTTGAATCGGAGTCTCGTCCGTATCGGGTTCTGCGGACGTTGACATGTGTGTCGGCGAAGGATCTCTTGTACCAACTCTTGTAGAGGTTGGTGAAGGAACGAGGGATGGTAGGGGGGTAGGTGGACGACTTCCTCCGTCGTGAATGGACTGGGGAAGTGACAGGGGTGATGATGGCGCGTTCTGAACGATGAGGGTAGGTTGCACTGAGATGGGGAGTAGGTCGTCGAGGACATAGTGCACTTGGACTGGGGATTGGGACATGAGTATGTGAGGGAGTAAGTGAAGGGGATGGGGACGTCTCTTGGGATTTCCCTGCGCTTATATGTGTTTCTCTGGCGGGGTTTGAACGTTTGAATTCCCGAATCGCTTCATCGGCGAACACGTCATCCTTGGAGACCCACTGATTGTCCGAGTCCGGATATCCGCGCCATTTGACCAAATACTGCAGCTTTCTTGTCCTGCCGAATCGCCGGGAGTCTAGAATCCTTTCGACTTCGTATTCTTCTTCTCCATCAATTAGATCCGGTGGTGGGCGCTGATAGTTTGGTCCGTGTGTGGGAGTTTCTCTGTACGGAGTAAGGAGGTCCGTGTGAAACACTGGGTGAATGCTCCACTGCGTGGGAAGTTCTAGGCGGTAGTTGACTGCGGACATCACCTGGATGATCTGGAAGGGCCCATGTCTTCGGGGCGCGAGTTTTGCCGTTGGTTGGTTGGTACGTAGGTGGCGCCCTTCAAGCCATACAAGGTCCCCGATTTGGTATTTTGGGGTATCCTTGTGTTTGATCCACCCTGCTGCGCTTTGATCATCAGTTCCTGGGCGCGTGTTCTAGCCTCTTTGAACTGCTGCGCTCGCAACGCTACTTGCGGAATAGGGGATGGTCGATCGATCCAGTCAGCGCGCTGGGTTATACCCCATAAGGACATTGAATGGGGATTCCTTGGTGGATTCGTTAGGCCAATTGTTATGCGTGAATTCCGCCATTGGTAGGTACTGTGTCCAGTCGTCCTGTCGTTCGTTGACCCAGAATCTTAGGTATTGCTCTAGCCACTTGGTTGGTTCGTTCCGATTGGCCGTCAGTTCTGGGGTGGTATGCGGTGGAGATGTTTTGTTCTATGCCGAGTATTCGGCACAGTTCGCGGATGAACTTTGACGCGAATCTGGGGTCTCGATCGCTGATGATGCGCGCTGGCAGTCCGAATCTGGGAAAAACATGTGTCACGTACAGGGCCGCCGTTCCTTCCGCGCTTATTTCCTCTACGCATGGGATGAATACTGCCGCTTTAGGAACAGTCGTGGTCTGTTACTGTCAGTATGGAGTCGCAGCCGTTCGATTGGGGTAATTTGGTGATGAAATCTAGGGCTATGACTTCGAATGGGGTTGCTTCCGGTTTCGGGAATATTGGTTGTAGGGGTGCGCGTGTTGGTCTGTTAGTTGACTTTGATTCGTTGACAGTCGGCGCATCCTTACGTAATCCTGTGCTTCTTGCCGGAGTCCTGGCCACCAATAGTATCTTTCGATCAGCTTGATGGTTCGGTTGATTCCCGGGTGTCCATATGCGAGGGTGTCGTGGTGGGCTTGTATAATACGCCTTCGTTCGTGGGCGTCGCCTGTGACCACCCTTCGCCCTTCCTTGTACCAGGTGCCTTCGATGCGTTTGAGTTTGTGCGGGTCTATCCATTTCGTGACTAGTATCGTTGTCCTGGGTGTATACTGGGTACGTGGGCTGCATTTCTTCCACAGGGAATTGTTGCACTCATGCGTGTTGGGTTGTCCGTTGTGTCGATTGTTGCAGCTCTGACGAATATGTGGTCCGGGAGTACTGTGACTTGTTCGTTGTCGTGCTCTCCTTGATCATAGTCGGGTCTCCTTGATAGGGCATCCGCTCTCCCATTCGCCGTTCCTTTGATGTGGTGAATCTCTATGTCATATTCGGAGAGTTCTAGCACTTCCCTTGCTACCCGTCTGCTTATCTTTTGTGGGGATCTCCAGTATTGCAGGTTCATGTGGTCGGAGAACACTTTGATCTTGTGGGGTGATCCGGCAGAGGTAGGGTCTCCAGTTCCTTAGTGCTTTGACGATGGCTAACAGTTCCAGGTCGTAGATGTCGTAGTTCCTTTCTGCCGCGTTGAGGGTGTTGGAGTAGTAGGCGATTGGGTGTCGTTTGTTGTCTTTATCGCGTTGGAGTAGTACAGCTCCTACTGCGTATCCCGAGGCGTCGACTTCTAGCTCGAACGGTTTGTCTAGTTCCGGGATGTTTGAGTACCGGTTCTTCCGTTACGAAGGGTCTTGAGTTTGTCGAACGCTGTCTGTTGTTCTGTTCCCCATAGCCATTCCTGCGTCTTTGCGTGTGAGTTTGTTGAGCGGTCGTGCGTGTGTGGCAAAACCTCGGATGAAAGCGCGGTAGAAGTTGCAGAAACCTAGGAATGATCGTACCTGTTTGACGTTTTTGGGGACCGGCCATTCGCGGATTCCGGAGATTTTGACAGGGTCCATGCGAATCACCCCCTTCTTAATGATTACCCCCAGGTAATCGAGGGTGTCTGAGTGGAATGTGCATTTGTCCAGTTTGAGGTAGAGGTCGTTTTGTTCCAGCAAGTCTAGAATGTCGTGGATGGCTTCCGTATGTGCTTCCTTCGTTGTAGCCGTGGCTACTCCTATGTCGTCCATGTATACACGAATAATAGTTCCTTTCTTTTCGTGGTGTTCGATAAGAGGGGGCGAAGGTCCAATTCATCATGGCTTGGAAAGGTTGCCGGTGCGTTTGTCATCCCGAAATACATTACCAAGGGGTTCGAAGAACCCCGTTTGGTCTTGAATGCCGCTTTGTGTTCGTCGCCGGGTTTGATTCTGATGTTGGTATATCCCCACCGGAACGTCGAATTTCGAGAATATCCATCCCCCACTGAGATCTGCGATTAGCTGGGGTATGAGTGGTAGGGGGTACTGGTTGCGTATGGTCCATGCTATTGAGCTCCCTGTAGTCCT
This sequence comes from Lactarius akahatsu, assembly GCA_021524915.1. Classification (NCBI taxonomy): domain Eukaryota; kingdom Fungi; phylum Basidiomycota; class Agaricomycetes; order Russulales; family Russulaceae; genus Lactarius; species Lactarius akahatsu. The sequence goes on from JAKELL010000004.1 coordinate 1,086,649, forward strand.
GCACCGGGCGTAGTTTTCCGTCCTTCTTTTTGACGAAGAAGAAAGGGGCTGCGTACTGTGATTTGGATGGTCTGATGTATCCTTTTGCCAATTGTTCATCCAGGAACTCCTCTAAGCGCTTTGTCTTCCGTTTGATTGAGCGGGTAGACTTTGCAGTTGATGTGATCTGGGGCGTTTGGTTTGAGGTCGATGGCGTGATCCCAGGGTCTGGACGGTGGGAATCGATGGGATTCCTCCTTCGCTGAATACCTTTCGCGTGTCTCTTGTATTCCTCTGGGAGTTCCTTCTTTTCCGTTGTTTCGTGTGCCGCGATTGCCAAGTCGGTTGCCGTTGTTCGTAGGTGTACCTGGGATTGTTCTCTTCCAGTTCTTCGAAGGCTTGCATTCGCTTCGTCGTCCTGCATTTTGTGATGATGCTTCGAAGTTCTGCTTGGACTGTTGCTTGGATCTGGTGGTTTGTTAGGGTTGGTGGTTCGTATAATGATGGGGGTATTGTTTTGTGTCCATGGTGGCGTAGGCCCATTGTATCCGTGGTTGGAATGTTGCCAACCAGGGGTAACCGAGGATGATGTCTTCTCCTCCTACGTTGGTGATTAGGAACTGGATGGTTTTAAGTTTTCCATCAGTTTGTATGTTTAAATCGACGTAATGGGTGATTTTTCCCCCTTTGTTGTGCGTCCGTCGATGTTCCATATGTTGCGCGGGTTTGGTAGTTCCTTGGTTCCCAGATGCATCCTTTTGACGAAGTCTGGGTGTATGAAGTTGTGGTGGCTCCGGAGTCCACCAATGCTTCTTTGTCGGCCATGAAGTAACTCGTGCGAATCGAAACTGGGACGTGCATAGATCGATAGTGCGTGATAAACGTTGAGTTACAATTTAAAGCCCTCACCCAGGCCGTTGGGTTCAGGCGTTCGGAAAATCCTGTCTCCCCATCATTTCCCTCATAAACATTCCCCGTTGTTCCTCCGGTAGTGCTACGACTTGGGTCAACAGGTCGCCTACTTGAGAGCTGGCGGTGCCTCTGTTGCCTTGGACTGGTTCGTCCAGGTCGATGAGAGGTTCTTCTGCTACGCTTGTGGTGCGGTGGGGATTTCCTTCGATTAGTACGCGCTTCTTCCTCGCGCCCTTCGGTGGCTGGTTACAATCCCGTGAGAAGTGTCCCTTCTGGTTACAGTTGTAACAGGTTACGTCCCTTATATCAGGACTCCACGTCCTCCTCCCCTGCGTTGCGTGATCCGCCTCTTGGCGGGATGGAGGCCTCCCTCCTGGGGTCCAGTCCTCTTGGATCCTCTGGGTGGTTTTCGTTCCACGTCGCCTATTTCCGCAGACTCTCGCCCTGATCTATTTCCGGGAGTGTGTCCATTGCGTCTGGGTGGTTGCGATATTGTTGCCACCCTTGTTGGTTTCCTTGTCGTTGCGGAGGTTTGGAACCGGAGAGTTATAGTGGCTGGTTTGGGCAGGGGTCGTGCGCCATTTGTGGTTGCCTCCCAAAAGCCGGTTTCTCTTGGCTTTATGGTGTAGGTACCCCTATTCTGTTGCTCGTATGAAGCGCGCTTTTCCATTGGGAGTAGCTGTCGCGGGTTGTGGAAATTGGTAGGCGTTTTGGTATAGGTTGAGAGGGAGGAACGCCTCTGGTGAATTTGTCGAGAACGAGGTGGTTCGTCCAGCCGGTAGTCAGCCTGTCGGACCAGCTTTTCGATTTAGTGACGTAGCTATCAATGTCCTCATTCATCATCTTAAACCCTTTGTCGAGTTCTACTCTTGCGCGATCCTTTTCCAGGTTGTCACGGAATTGTCCTTTGAACGCTGAGCTCTACTCCTGCCCAGAGCCATGGGTCGTTTCTGTTGGCTTGGGCGTCGAGCCATTTGGCTGTTTCTGTCGCCCATCTCGTCGCGAGTGGTCCCTGGACATAAGTGAGGAACATCATAGCCTTGATGTAAGGTACTTTGAGGCTTTGTTGGCGGCGTTGACTCCCGCGAATCGGTCCATGAGCGAGAAGGCTTCTGCGTCGTCGCGATTTCCTGTGAAGATCTTGGGTTCCTTTCCGATGAATTTATCTGGGTTCTGGCATTACGAATGCTGGTATACCCGCTTGGTCGTCTTGCAGGTTGTCGTCTGGGTTGCCTCCAGGTGGTCCTCCTCCTCCGTCGGGTGTGTCCTCCGGGGAGTGGTTGGTATCCCTCGATGGTCTTTGCCTAGTAGGGCTGTTCGAGCTGCGGCCATGGTTGGGATAGTTATGGACATGTCGTGGGGAATCAACTCAGCAGATTTGTTTCAGTTGTTCCTCCTCTTGTTCGTCTCTTATGACAGATTTCTTCTGGGTTGCTTCTGATCGATGGCGATGGTGCGGGTGTTTGGGTGTTGGGGATCTGATGGGTTCTTCGTCCTCTCCGTCGATTGTTCCCCACTGGTCTCTGGTGACGACTTCTGACTGTTTGATATCTAGGTTGAGGATTGAGCTTGCTGGTCTAGTGGCTTGGAGTTTCTCTCTTCCGGCGTCCCAACGGACTTCTACCCAACAGTGGATTGTCGAAGTTAAATTCTACCGGATGAGTTGCGAGTTGTTTTGGTCGATCGAAATAGTAAGTGACGTAGCCTGGTGTCTCTGCGTCGTCTTCCAAAATGCGGATCCAAGTATCTCTTTGGGACGTTGCGATCTCCTCTTCTGTCGATGTAGTAGGGTCCTGAACGGGACCCAAAGTTCTTTGGTTGTAGGATTGGCCACGGTGGGGATCTTGGTCTTAATGTTAACGTCTACCACGGACGCTTGCCTGACTTAGGCTTCTTGCTTGGTGGCGATCCGTACACGTCGGTAGTTGTGATTGGCGAAAGGTGCTTGCGTAGAAGGCTGGATGAGGCTGGAAGGGTTCGTCCCGTCCGAAGTATGCGTGAAGGTCCTCGAGTTGCGGTACTCTCTGCTGGGAGATGATCGATGTACTGGGCGTTATCCCACGTAGGCGCTATCGATGATGTAGAAGGTGTGGTAAGGGGATGCTACTCGGATCGTTGCGATATAGGTGGACTTGGTAGGCTGCGATGTCGGCGGGATATTCCACTGATCCACGAAGGGACAGTCAAGAGGTAAGTCACGGGGATCCCTGGTCTAAGGGGATATGCCGGACACTCACTTAAGAGGGGAAAGCCTCTTAGTAAAGACGAGTAGATGGCGGTGGTATTGGAAGAAGACCAAGATACCGTTCTTGGTCTTCACACTAGTCTACTTATACAGTTACGCGCGGGCTTTGAAGCGCCGCTGGAACTACTAACTAGCCAATAGCGTAAGTACCGTGAACCCTAGTACAGCTATCCTAGTTATGAGTCACTACGAGTCATCCGAGATCCGATCCGTATCGTACAATCACATGTGCCGGAGCTTACCCGGCTGACTGATCTTACAAGTCCATGACGATATTCTGCTGACGGCGATGTCATAGTCGACACGTCAGTGTCCACTTCCCGGCCCGAGGCGCCGATCAATCCGAACCGTAACAGGGATGGTGTGTCCCATCTTGCTTCTTTTGGAGGAGAACTGCGGCCTACTGCGTATCCAGATGCATCACTTCAAGTTCAATTGATCCATCAGTGTGGGGTGAGCTAGTACCAGTTCGCTGGTGACTAGATTTTTGAGGGGTTTGGAAAGCCTTTCTCGTCTTTGCCCCATGTCCATTCGGTGTCTTCGCGTGTAAGTTTGTTGAGGGCTCATGCGTGTGTGGCGAAACCGCGCGAATGAAGAGGCGGTAAAAATTGCAGAAGCATAGGAAGGATCGTACATCACGTACTTTCGTTGGTGTGGGCCAGTCGCGTATGCCTGCGATTTTACGGGGGTCCATGCGAGTTACCCCCTTTTCAAGGATTACCCCCAGGTAATCCATTCGCGGTTGGTGAAACGTGCATTTGGATGGTTTGAAGTAGAGGTCGTGATCCATTTGCGACTTGGAGTACTGCGCATACAGCCTTTATGTGTGCTTGGAGTCCTGCGTGTTCTAGTGTCACTATTCCAATGTCGTCCATATATACACGGATGATGGTCCCCATGGCTGCAAAGACACGGATGGTGTCGCCTAGTATGTCGTTCATCATATTCTGGAATGTGGCTGGTGAGTTTGTGAGTCTGAAGTACATGACGAGTGGTTCGAATAGCCCATATTTCGTTTTGAATGCTGCCTTATGTTCGTCGCCTTCCTTGATGCGTATGTTGTTGTACCCCCAACAGATGTCCAGTTTGGTGAAGATACACCCGTTCCCGAGGTCGTTGATGAGTTCTGACATAAGGGGTAACGGGTATTGGTTACGCACTGTGCAGGCATTGATTCGTCTGTAGTCTTGTACCGGCCTTAGTTTTCCATCTTTCTTTTTGATAAAGAAGAACGATGAGGCATAAGGTGACTTTGATGGTTGTATATAACCCATCTTGAGTTGTTCCTTTAGCCAGTCGCGTAATTGTCCATCTTCGTCTTGTGACATTGGGTAGACCTTGCAATCGATGCTGAGGGGGGTGCTGGGTTTGAAGTTGATCGCATGGTCCCACGGTCTTGATGGAGGGAACCGGTGGGACGCTTCCTCGCTGAAGAGTTTTGCAAAGCATTGGTATGGCTCAGGAATGGCTGTGACCACAGCGTTGTTCTGGTGGGCGGCAATGGCGAGTTCGGTGGCTGTGGTCCGTATCTGGCATTCCTCTTCAAGTTCCCGGACAATTTCTTCGGCTTCATCTTGGGTTACTGCACCGGCGATGGTAGTTTTAGTTTCCGTGGGGTTGATTGATTGGAGTACCACTGGGAGGGTGTCTTCGTGGATTGTAGCGTGCGCCCAGCTGATGGTGGGTTCGTAGGTTGCTAGCCAGGGGTATCCGAGGACGAGGTCTTCATTTCCTATGTCCGTGACTAAGAACCTCATGACCTTATTTGTTTTGTTGGTTTGAACGTTTAGGTCTACGAAGTGAGTAATGGACCCAGCTTTGTTTTCCGTGTTGTCTATGTTCCATATCTTCTTTGGTTTTTCAAGGGCTTGTAGCCCCAGGCCCATTCGTTTTGCGAAGGTGGGTCTTATGAGGTTGTCGGTGGCTCCAGAGTCTACAAGCCCTTTTATGTCGGCCATGGAGTAACTGGTGTGAATCGAGACTGGAATTCGAAGCAAACGATAGCGAGTCATGATTACAGAGTTACAATTAACTGCCCTCACCCAGGCCGATGGGTTTAGGCGTCCTGAAAACCCTCTTGTGTCCATAGGTCTTTGAATACGAGGTCCTTGACCTCGTCGCTGGCTCCCCTCAACATTTCCATCCACTCCTTGGCTTGTTCTTGCGGGGTGGTTTCTGCGCGGCGCACCGTTGCGGGTTCTTGGCCGTAGTAGCCAGTGTCCGTGCCTCGGCTTGTGCTTGCGTATGGTTGGGCAGGCTGTCTTGGCTTTCTGGGGCGTGTGCACTCTCGTGAGAAGTGGCCCGGGTTGTTACAGTTGTAACATATTACTTCCCTCATATCGCGGCACTGACCCCCTCCTCGGTTTTGTCCCGGTCCTCCTCTTGGTGGGAATGGGGGTCGTTGGTAGCCCCCTCGGTTTGGGTCCCCTACTTCGGCGAGGCGTGCTCGGGTGCGATCCGCTGATGTGTCCATGGTGTCTGGGTCGCGGCGAGGTGGTTGGAATCTGGGTGGTGCCCATTGTGGGGTGTAGCTGCGATTTGGCTGGGGTCTTGGCATTGGGGGGTTGCGCGGGGCAGTGGTGATTCCTAGGCGGGCGCGTAGGTGGATGTACTGTTTCTGCCTTCGAAGGGCAGCTTCTTTCCACTCGTTGAATGTCTGGGGGTCGTCCAGTTCGTAAATTTTAGTGAATAGGGCCTTCGGTAGCCCCGCCGTGAATTGGTCCAGCATTTGGCGATCGTTGAGGCGGTAGTCAGCCTTCCGTGCCAATTGCTCAAAGTTGGTGACGTATGAATCGATGTCGTCTCCAATCATTTAAAACCCTTTGGCCAGTGTGGCCTGTGCTTGCTCCTTCTCCAGGACGTTTGAGAATCTGTCCAAGAATCCTGCTGTCAGAGTGTCCCATAGATAGGGATCGTATCAACTCCTTCCGTGGTGGAGTTTGTTGTTGAGCCATTGGAGGAAGCCCAGGGTCCAATTTGACACTTGGGGTCCTTTGATGAAGCCTAGGAATAGTAGGCATCGCCGGTAGACGTTGGTCATGATTGGCGCTTCTGAGTTCTGCCCCCAGTAGATGTGCCACTGTGTGAGGAATGACTCGTACTCATCTCTATTTCCATCAAAGATGTTCGGGGTTTCTCCCACTAATTTGTCCGTCCCATGGGGTGCTCCTGGGATTGGTGCTCCTGGGGCTGGCCCTCCCGCTGGTGGTGGCGGTCCTCCTCCAAAGGGGTCTCCGCCTCCTCCTCCTCCGAATTGAGGTTGTCGTCTTCCTTCTGGCGGTCCTCGACCAAAGTTACCTCCTGGTCTTCTGGGTTGTGGTGGTCCTCCTGCGCCTGGTGGGGGGTCTGGGACGTCTGGTCCTACAGCTCTGAATATGGCTGCATCGTCGGCTGTCATTCGGTGCCCTGTGGTTGGGTTGATGGGGCGTAGGTAGGCTTCCGCTTCTTCCGTGATTCTTCGTACTTCTTCTGTTGCCAGCTCTTCTTGGACGATCGTGGCAGTGGCCATTTCTGCGGGGGGGTGTATTTCGATGTTCTCCGGTTCGTTTATGCGTAGGGACTCAGCTGTCTGTATTATGTCCCCAACTTCTGATTCTTCGTCGTCATTTGTTTCTTCGTCGTCCCCGCTGGTCTCTGATGGTGCGGGTGTCCTAGGTTCGGAGGTGCTTGGTTCCTCCTCTGGTTGCCTGTCTATGCGCCCCCACTCTGTGTGTGTGGGTAGGGTTCTTGCATCAATGTCGCAGTTGTAATTTCTCCCTGTGGGGCGAACTGCGTCATAATGATTATCTGTGTGATTCCAAGTAATTTCAACCCAACACAGATGATCGAAGTTGAACTCAACGGGGCGGTATCGGGTTGGCCCTGATGCAAAGTCTACAAAGTACCCGGTTTCCCCTCTGTATTCTCTCCACCGGGCTGCTCCTAGGAATTGTACTGGTACGTTGTGATCTCCTCTTCGTTCAAGGGGATATGTCTGGAAATCTCTCCACTGGTCCCGAGTTGTAAACGCCACGATGGGTGGATCTTGGTCTTAATGTTACACCACCACTGGTGTTAGTCCGACTTGGACTTCAGAAGGGCGTTTACGACTTAGCAAAATATCTCTTTGAGGGTCACGTGACCTGGTCACGGGGTGCACGGCGCTTATACGGCACGTGATTACAAGATACACAGCGCTTCCTGACGGGCACGTGACCTAAACATACACTAGGGCAAGTCATGCCACTAGGTAATCCGATTGATGTAGACGACTTGTGCGAAGAGGCAAGCGAAACACACGTGGACAGGATGAGAAGGAAGTGGTGATTGAAGAAGACCAAGATGGCGTATCTTGGTCTTATCGTGCCACTATTTATACACATATGGGGTCACTTTAAAGCTCCCTTTGAATCCGTACGACGAACAGCGTAAGTAGCTTGAACCCTACTACAGCTATCCTAGCGTTGACTCATGCCCTAATGGCATGTGATTGTGCTACGTGCTGACTGATCCTCCTGTCCATGACACATTACTACTTACTACGTGGTCATAATCATGAGTAAGAGTCCATTTCCCGCGTGTCGTGACACTTGCGCACTTAGCGGCTCAAAGGACAATCAGATATGGACTGCTGTAGATAAGATATACAGGACTTATGTAGATTAAATTATTATGATCACACAATCTCGGACTTATTGTACTCTCTTATCTATGATATCACTGTACACTATGACATCACAGAATCCGGACCTTGTGTTGTATTCAATGCTCTTGTAGTTTCCCTTTGTTCTATCCTTATTATGATGTCAGTATGATATCATTAGTCTAGATCCTTCTTGTTCTTTTGTCCCTTGTTCTCAGAACATCCACTCCTTTGTCCATCTGTAGAACAACGTCTCTTGTATTTACTGTGACCTGGTGTTACTTGCGTCACCCTGTAGTTTTGTATAAGTAGTGCAGCTTGTACGCTCCTAGTCCATATCAGTTCTCATCTGTTGTGTGCCAGACTTCACATCTGCTTCACTTGCAAGACTTACTCTGTTGCTGCTTTCCAGCCTACCAGCATATCTCACCACAGTCCTCCTAGTCCACTGTGAGCATGTGCCTTATGTATGCTGTTCATCATCCCCTTCCTCCAGCACATTGGCAGCCAGTATGCTGGCTCCTACAAGTGCATTCACTGCTGTGATATCTTTCCCCCTTTATCATCTTTGTGCAGCCCTAGGGGTCGCGGCATCTCTGACATCTCCACACAGGCACTCAACTTCATGATTGTGGTTGCCAACCAGGATATTCTTGCTGATGGTATGAGCTGTGTGGCCCCCATGCATCTTTCCCTTCCTCCCTCTGCTTTGCATTTGTCTGTCCTTCCCATCCCCCAAGCAGCTAGCTGACCTCTGGTTTACAGACTGTGATGGGTTTAATCTTGCTACTTAAGGATTTCCTGCTCTCAAAGGGCTGGAGCCTGCTCAGTTTCCTCAACCTCTGGCTATACAACCCCGACCACAGCCTCAGAGGCTTTGACGACATCACATCTGCCTCTAACCAGGGCTGTGGCACTGATGGATTCTCTGCCATCAATGGATGGTTTCCAGTTCATCTTGCAAAACTCGCATCTCTTTTCATATTCGGCATTGATTGATTTTGGGCTCTATAGGTACACGGGTCTAGGGACCCCCGATTTTAAAAAACTGCTGGGCATACTCAAAAAAGCAGTGAGAGGCAGCGCACCACAAGTGAATACACGATGTGACTTACATAGTGTATATGATGGTATACCCTAGTTACCCCCACATACAAAACAAGAATACGTGACGATTACGTGTGCGAAAAGAGAGGCGAGGTGTAAGAGCGACAGAAATAATACAATTATCTCTTGGCCTTTCCGGCGCCCTTTCCTTTCGTGATGGTGCTTTGCTTCTTGAATCAGTTTGTCGTGCTTTCTATCGTCTATGTCGTCGCCGCCATTTTTGTCGTTATCCGCGTCTTCCAAAGACCGTCAACCTAGTAACCGGCTTGTTATGATTCGCTGTAAACGGCGGACACATTACTCACATCGAACGCTTCGAGATCTAATGTGGATCCACCAGCAAGCTTCTTCAGTACCTTTCCCAGATCCTGTGTTGTATGGTATCGGGAGGCTGATCTTGCGAGTTGTACCTCTTGGTCAGGGCCGCTTTAATAGCGGTGGGTATCTTCTCCAATACTACATCGTCTTTCTGCTCTCCGAGTCCAAGCTCGACGATAGTATCCCAGTCCTCGCGAGAGATGTAATAACTTCGTCGTCCATACACCCAATCACCTCGTTAACAGCACTCTGGATATCGTGCCCTGAGGTAGGTGGTTAAATAACAACAGAAATATTCGGGTGCACGCACCCGCAAAACGTTTGGCGATGTCGATGGCATCCTCATGAGAAATATTGTGTAATTCACCCGTGAATACAAAGGAAAGCCCCGATAGACGGTCTGGAACGGTAGCTCACAGCGTTTGCTGCCGCTTAGTTGAAATAAGCAAGGATGGAGGGACCAAGAAAAAACAGATGTCGAATGGCTTAGCCTGACAAAGTGCAGTTGTGACGAAGTGCAGCAACTCAGAAACTTGATTACGGCAAAAACCATGAAAGCGGGCTTCCGAGAGAGCAGAGAGCGAAACAATTTGGTAGGACAACGCTCTGGCGTGAGTCGCCGGATTGGTGGCCTGAACAGTATTCAACTTACTGTAAAGATCGCGTTGGGTGTCGCTGTATGAAATACGTATTGCAAGTCTATAGTACTTCGTCCGAATCTCCTGCCCCCTCCGCGGCTTCCCAGTCAACGACGCTCTCATGCTGTAGCCGCCGTTTCCAGTGTGACCAGTCGCGTCGCCCTGCCCAAACTGATAGCGCAAGGGCAATCATGCAGGCAAAGAGATTCAAATAGAGTGATTGGACGTAGCAATCCCTTCCAGTCAGACATTGGTGTGCGCTGATGGACGGCGGAGCGCCACTTGTCGGCGGGCTGATCTCCGCTGTGGTGGGGTCGTGCGCATCGAGGTTGCGCCCAAATGCGAGTGAGAACAAGTTGCCACCGATGGCGGGGAAGACCGATATTATGCCCCAATTCTCGGAGAAGTGAGCTACGCGTCCCATTAATCACACTCTTTCTGGAAATATTTACAAAAGGGAACCCTACGCACCGAGTCCGAACCACTCAATGGTTGTTGTCGGCAGCAAACCAAACCAGCAGCCGTATGCGAGTCCTACAAACCCACTTGCAGCCCAAAGATGATGGACGTCGTCTATCACTATGAGCAACAATAGTGCGAAGACGAACAAAGTAGACACAAGTGGCATGCAGAACGAGCGTGGGACATGGGCGCGGGACTTGACGGTGTCCGCGATGATACCGATGAGAACGCGACCGAAGCAATTCGCTAAGCTTATAACGGACACTTGCGCGGCTTGCCAAGCAGAAGATTCTGCTTCGTCGTAGCCCGTGTTACCACGCGCAAAAAGTGCTTGAGCAATAGCGCCCACATTGTTGATATCTGGGATGTTACCGCCAATGAGTTGGGGTCAGGAGGGGGGCACAATGAGTGACTCACACATTAGTCCTGTACCACTCACTGAAAGGCGTCAGAATGCAACTCGACGTCTCCGGAATATAAAAAATGTTTCTTACAAAGAATATGGATGGAACACACGATCCAAAAGTCGATCGTCTTCCAAAGTGACCACCTGTGCAAATCTACCCCGCGCCCTTCTGCGACTTTCTTGCTTGGGGGTTCGCGGGTCGGAGGCGGCATGTTGACATGACGGCGATTCAAGACGCCTGGCGATGACGATGCTTCTACCGAGTCGGACAGGGCGTGAGGTCGTGGCGCGTGCAGCGGTACAGATTCGTGGCTGTCCGCTTCCTCATCCTCGTCTGACTGGAAGACTAAATGCGTTGAACTCGAACCGTGATCTTGGAATACACCTGGGTCGGTGGACAATGACTGATAGTTGACCGAGGACCCAGCCTCGCCAGTAGTCAAAGGAAGTGGAATTGGCCGCACGAAAAAAAAACCAAGGACCATAGGCAGCGCCGTGCCTAGTCCGAGTACGAGTAAAAAATCGGATGCGTTTCCCGGAAAGAGTGCGTGGGAAATAGAGGAAAAGAAAAATGCAGAGAGTCCGAAACCGGACATGACGACGCCAAGGACGATGGCGCGCTGGACGGGTATTGAGCATACTCAGACAAGGCAATGGGTTTGGTAGATCTTACAAAATAGTCTGGGAAACTGTTGGCCGTGGCGCTCATGGCGCTCAGCATACCAGCATTTCCACCAACGCCGGTGAAAAAGCTGCACATGACGAGCAGCACGAAGCGTAGCTGGCTCAACTCGGACGCATTTCCGAGTCCCGCATTGAAGAGGCCACGTATTCCCAAATAGCCCGTCAAGAGAAATACGAACGCTCCAATGAGAAGCGGTCGTGGGCCCCTTGCGTCGCCGAGTCTACCCCAAAATAGGCCGCTCGTGTACATCCCGACTAATCTGGAAATGAAGAATACGTGGTAGGAGTGAGTGCTTGAGCGACGTACCATTGCCCGCGACAGCGAAGATGTTGAGTTGGGTATGTGTCAGATGAAGACGGGTGCCGAGTTGAGGAAGATAGGCTAAAAAAAAATAGCAGGACTTAAATACGGATGCAAGAAATCGAGCGCGGGGACGAAAAGGAGCAAACACGCTCTACATAACGGGCAGGCAGGACTCCCCAAGAGTCACGATTCACAGAGGGATTGGGTAGATCACTCACCAGAAACGACCTGCGCGTTCAGATAGGACGAAGAATGTTGTACAGTTGACGTCAACACGTTGCCAAGTCAAATAGACGCAACGCACATAATTAGAGCCTGAGCTCAATGCAACCAATGTGGAGACGACGAGGGTCGCCAGCCTGGTCACGCTCAGTAAACGCGGGGCAGTTCCAGTGCCGTGCATGGCTTGAGTTGAACAGGGGACTCGTCACTGGTACTGGTAGTAATCGGACTCGGACTACAGCAGTAATGATGACATGGATCGAACAACGGAACAACGGCCCGCGTCACACATCTCACCTCGAGTTCTCCCTGGCCCACGGCTCCGAGGCAATGTCAAAGCCACGACACTCAGAGTTGTACAAGTTCCACAGGTCAAGGTTACGCGTGCGCGACACGCCCCATCCATTGAAGCGTGAATCTGAACTGTGCTTGTCCACTTCGCCCCTTCCGACCCAATCGGGACCCGCACTGACCCGAATTTCTCCCCCAACAGAGGCGTCAAGAACCTTTTATCGTTCCGCACGAAGCATACTGTGCCTCCATATCCGCGTGCAAACTGTGCCGCGGTCCTTGTAGCACTGTTTGTGGGGCGTGCGGGCGATCTTTACGTTCTACTCAGCCGGCAAGTCGTACTCTTCCGTGCTGCTTCCCTAACCTTTGAACTTTGACGTCATAATGGCAGGCGAGCCAAGACTCTCCGATCGTACGCTGGTGACACCGCGCTTCCGGGAGGAAGGGTCGACGATGAGGACGAGACAATCGAGGACACCGCGGTGCGACATACCTCATATCTTCGTTGCTGGTTCTGAACACGACAGACTCTAGAGGCGGGAGGCATTTGAGGAGGTTAACACACCCCATGCAGTGTGCAGTGTATTTGCTGATGTTACGCACGTAGATCGGCCTTCCCAATGACAAGACTAAGCTACCCCTGCTGTGCGTCCTCGACCCTTTTCTCGCCGGGAGTCAGGTACTCGTGACGCCGTGCGCCCCTCTCCCGTTCACTCGGCGCCGCCACTGCACTCCTCATGTGTCCCGCTTTCACACAGCGTAGTCGTACTCATTCTCGACAACACCGTCCAGGTTCGTCCCCCCGCACACATTACCATTTCGTCGTCATCACCACCCCCACAGCCGGTGCTGAACGCCCCAGAAGTGGAAACCCTGTTCTCGCACCCGCTCGCCTCTTTCCTCTCCTCCACGTTCCCGGAGCGCGCGGCGCCCAGAGGCCCGTTCCTCGAAGCAGAAGCGCACGCAGAGACCGCCGCGCTTGAGCTGCGCTACCACACCTACAGCGACGTTCCCTGGCCCTGGCCCTGGCACTCGCACAACCCCAGCACACCGCGCGAGGCCAGCCACCGCGCGGTGCGCATGCACCGCTTCCTCACCGGTCGCGAGGCTGGCGGCATCAAGCCCATATTCGGGCTCACCGCGTGCGTGCCCTCTCCTCCCCCCTTCTGCCGTGCTCCATAGCTAAAGATAACTGATTAGCGCCATACTTATTCGGACCGCCGCCGTCGCGTACGGCCACCCGCCGGACTTTCCCGTGCAGGCGCGTAATGAACCAGAGCTAAGCGAGCGCGTCGCGTGGTCGTTGCGCCATCCTGCGAAGAGACTCGAGGAGGCCATGCACGAAGAATCCTTCGAGGCTGAGCGTGCCGCGCAAATGTGGGAGAAATGGGAGGGTGAGAGGTGGAAGTCGGGATGGTTCCGCCAACGGGCGCGGTTCCGATTGTGAGATTAAGAGAGCATTACAGATGAACATGTCGATTTTACCTCTTCTGAATTCCATTAGTGTGAGAAAACAAACACGGGATGAGTTATGCCAGCATTCCTGGCCAGAATTACGATACACCTGTGGTGAGACCACAGAACTAAGAAAAGGATCTGTCCGTGCAGGTGATTAAAGCGTCTGGTATCGTGGGGATCGAAAACTACTGTACGGTACGGGGGACGACTCGAACGGGTATGGGTATCGGACGGCCCCGCCTAAAACACAATCACAGAACCAGCTGCTCAACGAAGAATGCCCGGGTGCTATCTAATAACTGCCTTTCGCGCACGGCCCACTGCGCCTGAACCTCCTCCTTCACACTGCTCCGCGCGTCGTGCTGGACCGACTTGACCAATATCCGGAACGCCGCCGTGATGGGACGGTGGTCCGAGATGTCCGGCTCGTATCGCCTATAGTGCAGCTGCTCCACACGCGTCGGGTCGCGCGCGCGCCACAACACCCTATCACACCACGCCGGAATGCGCCGCTTCTCGGAGGTGTCGTACTCGGTGCTGTGGAGGTCGTACTTGTACGTCGGTGGAAACGTGATGGGGCCCTCCGCGAACGAGCGTAAGCGGACGTTGGTTTTCATTTCTTTCGTGAGTTGGTCGTGCACCAAGAGGTTTTGGTACGTGTTCTGCTGAACAGATGAGACGACCATGTCTCGACGTTGGTCAATTCGGTAATTCAAGTCGCCGCTCATCTGTTCGCGGGTGGTCAATTAAAGCAGATCGTCGAACGCTTCACGTCACTTACAAAAACGATGTCGTGGTCAAGTGCCATGGTCCCATCGCCGCCGCCAACAAAGGCGATCGCTTCATCTAAGGTTTCCAGTTCCGGGAAAAGCCGCTCGTGCTCAATGATAGCCGCGGCGTCCGCATTACGGTCGCGGACTCGTCTGTGCCCTGCGGCTAGGTGGCAGTTCAGGAAGCACAGGGATGTGTCGTCTATCAGTAATCTGATCGCAACGGCCCCCTGGCGCGAAATAAGTTGGACTCAGTAGTCAGCTATCAACAACTTGGTGCGTACCTTATTCCCAAATTTGTGACGAACACCACGTGAGATGGTATGCGCAGCGCAACCCCGGATCGTTGCCTGCTCGTTCGTCTTGATCATGACACAACTCAATAAGCCGACCAGCTCTTTGGTGTAGAGAAGTTTGTATCGCTCGTTCGGTAACGCAAACGTTACAGCGCCGACGAGCTTGTCTGTCCACCGCCGGTGTTCAGAATGCAACGTTGTCGAAGCGCCGTCCAGCCCTTTCTTCTTCTTGAGGAACTTCGCAACGTTTGCTTTGTCAAGTGGCACAACCTCCTGAAGACCAAAAACGAGGATATCGGGAGGTTCCACGCTGTTCAGCGCATCATACAGAAAGGATGAATTCTCCTTGCTTCCTGACAATTGCTCGGGTTTTGAAGCGCCAATATTCCATGAAACGAAAAGGGTGGTAATCTTGCGAAAGTGACTGAAGGTTGTTTCCACCTTCAAAAGCTCAGTGTCTGCAGGTAGAAAGTGATTAGGAACTGTTGAATTACAAGTCATTGAAAATATCCTCACCTTGCCAATCTGCCCCCAAAAGGCCATCCCAACATTTGACGTGATCGTCCCGGCCAATGCTGTACACGCACAGTTTACCAATTTTGTCAATGCTGTAGGGGTCAACTGCAATCTTCTGCACCGGCAGCGGGGTCTGGCCATTCCAATGTGCAGCCCAGTTATTGGTCATCACCCAAGGGTGAGATTCGAGGCTGTATGCTGCAATGGTCCCGTTTCTTCCACCGACCCATAATCGATCGTTGATCCCCACGAGACAGAGGACGTCCGAATTCGAGACGCGCACGACTTCCTCGCACACCGGAATGCCGTCGTCGGTCGCGGTCAGCCAGATCGTGACGAAGCCGCCTTCGTGGCCAAGATAGACGTGGTTCGGGTGCGAAGACAGTATAGTCCCAGACGTGACCGTGCCAACGGGCTCCGTAGGCAATACAGAACGTATAGCTGATCCCGGAGCCAAGATATCGTAGATACGTATAGCAGGGCCCCGGGCCCCAGATGCACTTGCTTCGCGCGCCGAGGTCCACAGCTTGCCGGCGAGCATCTCTACGAATTCCTGGCGGTCGGATATACGCGAACCACGGATCTGCGCAGAAGCGAGGCGAAGGTCTTCGCCGGCAGCTCCTGGAGTCAAGATGGTCACCTTTCCAGTGTCGTCGAGTGAAATCATCGCATCGCCGTAATGAAGTATTCGCGTGATGGCATACAGGTGAATCGACAGTTTTGAGCCCGTAAGCTTGCCAGTCGTCACGTCGATCTCGAACATGTGGCCGTCTTTTGTGCCAATCCAGACGAACCGGCCCTTATCCGAAGCCACTTTCGCTGGGCAGAACTCGAGACTAGTAGCTTTGAGTTCCTTGAGCCCCACGTCTTTGCCATCGAGTATTAACACCGGCGTTTCGGACATGCTGAGATCATAGATTTTGACGTGGTGTCCTGTGGCTGCAACATATGCATGTCCTGCAGCACAGACGATAGCAGAGTGTGTCTGTGACTGAACTTGGATAGTGTCAAATCTGTGACAATTGAGGACAGGAGGTCGTCGCGACGAACGACTGGTATCTGGCATGGTATTTAATAGTTTACTCTTAGGGTCGTCTTCGTCGCCGGACTCTTCGTCTTCGTCGTCGCTGAGGGCGGGGCGGACGGCAGGTAGCCTGTCGCCAAGAGCAATAATCCGTGTAGGAGGGGGCGGCATCTTGGCAATCGCGGAGCCATTACTGAGGCCCGTCGGCCCAGGTCGCGAAGGGCCAGAGTGGTCGGTCATAGAGGTCTCTGCAGATTGATCCGTGTCGTCTAGATCACGCCCAAACTGTTTTAGGGGTATCGCATGTTGGTAGGGGTACAGGGCTAGCGGGGGGTGGTGGGGTGGAGGACGGTTAACTTCCGGTGTAGACACTGAATTTAGAACTGTATGAGCTTTCTGACGGATTGAAGGCACCCGTGCGGGCGAAAATGCAGGATGAGGATGAGGGTGGATCGGAGGAGGCATCTGTCCCGATGACTTGCGAAATGCATGTGGAGGAGGGGAGACAGAGGAGTTGTCGGAGGTTGGTCGACGCTGAGGAAGGGGTGGAGGCAGGTGGCCCGCGAAAGATGAAATTGGTGACACCGTGAGCGGCTCCTCTGTCACCGGCGAAGATTTCAAAAGAGTAGGACGAGGCGGGATGCGTGGAGGTGGTCCACTCCCGTCGCTTTCACTCGGCGTTTGACTCAGGCTCAAGGTACTGGAGCCTGAGCTACCAAAAGATCGTTGAGAGTCATGACGAGACGCATACGGGGTAAGCCTTCGCCTTGGGGGCGAGGCATCGAGGGCTAACACAGAAGGGAGGAGAAACAGTGCCACCATCAGAATCTGTCTCAGACTGATGATCGTCGGGACCTGGAGGGTATGAAAGACGAACGGGACGACGTGGTAGCGGTGGTCTGGGATTGCGGCGCGAAGGGACGACGGAGGGGAGAGTTTCTGCTGGATCTGATTCAAAAGGATCCGAGTAGGGTGAGTCTTGCGTGGGTTGTGCCTGTGCGGGGCGTGATGGCGGTGGTGGTGGTTGGGAGACGACGGAACTAACACCCTAGTAAGCGTCTGCTGATTCAAAACCTGCCCTACTACCAATCTCTCTTTGCGCCACGCAGAAGGGTGGCACACGAACTTTGGCAAGGGACGAAACGCAGTGCAGAATAACAATAAAACTCACGTCAAGTCAACTAATGGTTCGCCAACTTTGACACTTCCTTCGGAATTCAGGTCGACGCTATGGTTCTGATCTAGACGGAGTTCGGGAATGGGAGGCGGTGGTCGTGTCGCAAGACGCTGCTTAACGGAGGAAGATGGGCTATGGTTCTCAGACGCATTACTTTGGTCTGGGGCTGGATGAAGTAGAGGGGAGATTGATGGGGACGGTGATCCAAGCTGTGGCTTCTGTGCCCGGGACGGCGGTGGCGGTGGAGGTCGCTTACGCAGAGAACTCTGGTCGTGTTTAACGGGAATCAACGGCTCGGCGGGATCGTAAAATGGCGTTGGCGAGGAGATACGGCCTACTGACTGCCTAGGGTTGAGCAAAGCGGCGCTACTGTTGCCAGAGTGAGAAGGTCCACCGAGGACTGGCGGTGATTCCCTAGCTTTTTGTTCAAACAGGGTTCTTAGATCCTTCACGGCTGGCGTTTCGCTCGCCTCGATGTCTTGTGGGCGAGCAGCCATCTCTTTCTTTTGTTTTCGAAAAGAGAGGTGGCTCGCCACCTACGATAATAACTTGAAGTCAAGTGTAGAAGGGTGCAAGTACCAATTGGTAAATGATAACGTAAGGTCAAGGTAACTGCCCCATCCGGAAACCCAGCACAGTGACAGTGACTCAGATATAACGTCTCAAACCTTCTTTCTTTTACCGGGTGTGCCCTCTTCCCTCCTCTCGTTCCTAGGTCTCTTGCTGGACCTCAGATTCCTGCTTGGACTAGCTTTGCTGGTATCTTGTGGGGTATTATTGTCGCCATCTGATTCTGCCAGAGCTCTCTAGTACGTGCTTGGCTCTTGTTGGTGATCCTGGCGCTTGAAGTGCTGGGTAAACCTCGATCGCGTGCTCGTCCGTCTGCTCCTTCCCTAAGCCCAAATTCCCTGCCGGTGCGCTCACTGGTTGTGGTGCAAATATCCTTGCGGGAGATAATGATTTCCCGTAACCTTTGCTGACCGTGGTGAACTGATTGAGGAACGGAGATGTATTCTCCCCACTTTCACCCGCCCCCACACTGAAACTCTTGTTGAAACTCGACACACGCGAGAACGTCTTTGGAGTGCGAGGTCGTTCGGGTATACCATCGGATTCGGAGCCCTGCACGTCGATACTCGTCGGTTCCGATTCCTTTGCTATGCGAGCCAGTAAGGAGCGGTAGCCGGCCTGCACGATTCCAAAGAAACTGTGACGCAACTCAACTATCAAACGAGTCACGGAGTTAGGAGTTAGGAGAACCCACGAACCGGACGTCTTTCGTATAGACTCGCAGAAGTATCTCCGCAAAGTGTGCTGGCATGAGCAAGGACAGATCTCCTCGCCGCGCATGAAAGCATTCTGGATGCTTATCAAGTTGATACCTGAGGTTCGAAAGTAATAGGGCATACCATTGGGCCGATTTTTTGGGTAGAACTTTACAAAATCCAAAGGGTTTTTGTCTTTCATCCCATAGTGCATGGTGGAGAGAGCCACGATCACTTTATCAGGTGTCAAATCCTCGATGTCCTCAAGGGTAATGACATCGTCCTCATTGTCGATCTCGGGATCTAGTTGAGAAGCGGATTGCCCGATGCGCGCGGAACACTCCCGCTTCGCCTCAGCAACAATACCTGCTGCAGTAATATTCTCTCCGAGAAACTCTCGGTGCTCCCAATCAAAGACCTTGTAATCAACGCAACGATAAAGATCGCGATTCTGTATGCGCTCGAGAATCCGCTGTGCTTCCAAGAGTTCCTAGAATAACGTTAGTGTCTGGTCCGGCTAAGAACGGGAAAACAACTTGACTCACGGGAGCTTGTGAGCGCTGTATTTCCGTTCTGATATCATCAGTTAGCCCAAGGAATTTCTTTGGATCATCAATTTGCTCAGCGATCTTGAGATATGGTTCTGCAGCGAGCATCGCATCGATAAACATGCACTCGATGGACTTCGCTGTTACGCGTTACTTTAATAACCCCGGGTTGATGAGATGCGTTCTCGATAACGAACCGGTTTTATGGTTATATATGCGCTTATGCAAGCTGAAGCGCGTGTAGCAGAGCTCATAGATCTGATTTGCATCCTTGACGCTGTAACAAATTTGGTTTTCGACCACTCGGGCCGAATTGATGAGACTGGGGATTTTAGACGATAGCATCAATATGCAGATATAAAAAAAAACGAGGGAAGTTCTTTACCGTGTTAGAGACAGGTTCTGATTGTCACCAATTGCTCGGGTATCACGTGCAATATAGTCGAATCTGAGCGAGTACAAATGAGATCAGAAAAGTTGGGTCGATCTAAGGGACTTACTTGTCTACGTCAATACCATTCCTCGGATTGGAAACGATCTCGAATAAGAAGGGTTTTTCGTAGCTTCCCGTAAGATCAGTAACAAAGATGTGTCATGTGAGGGATTTACATCACAGACCTGCACCTGTTCCAATCACCAGCGATGAGGGCTTTGATGAATACGGCATCTGTTGGTGGGATATCAAGGTCGTATTGCTTTATCATGTCGTCAAACATCATTTCCGATGCGTGTTCGTGCTTCCATTCTCTGTCCTTGGGTAAAAAGCCCGCTTTCCTATGATCATAGTGAACAACCGTGTGACGAGCAAAGAGAAGCAAGCTACAGTGCACTGGGGATATACGAGCCATCCCACACATGGCTCCATGGACCGTGGCCCAAGTCATGGCAAAGGCCGGCTAGTTCGACACACCGAACATCGCGGTCAGTAAGACCTAGCTCGGGTTGAGCGTTCTTGAGATGCATAGCCATTTGGCGTGCCAAGTAAGCCACGCCTGACACGCCGTCAGTTACGTCCAATTATCTGGGGGTAACAGGCGCCCACCTAGGCTGTGCTCGAAACGATTGTGGGATGCTCCTGGCCAGACATAGTAAGAAACGCCAAGTTGTTTGATATGTCGAAGGCGTTGGAAGTGTCTCCTAAGGGTAGAAATTATGAACGCGGGAACAACAGAGAATTGAGTGGGCAGGGCGCATACGTGTCCACGACGCTCCACACATGAGGACCCATGGTCACTTTCACTGCTTCAGAATGTGGTCTGATCATTAACATGAATGCGCAGCTCACCATATCCGTGAATAGTGTCGGTTATAAACCGCATACTGTCCACAGCTCTTGGTTTCTGGCGAAGTGCTGTGATAGTGGTTTGTTCCATGAAGTGCTCGACAAGTTAGACGCGCTTTTGAACGTGACTGCCTGCAGGATAAAGCGTGCCGACTTAAGATCAACTTCGAAATTACTGGGGAACTTCTATCAAGGACGCTCTCGATATGTCTTGATAAAATATAGAGAAAAGACGCGTCTCGGGACAAAGTGGTTGGAACCGAAAGACTGAAACCTAGCAAAACACGGTAACCGATAAATGCCCCTCTGAGTGGCTCGGATCGCCACGGCCAGATCGCTGAGCTTCAGATCCCCGCTCTCATGTCATCAATAGACGCCCAGGGCGTCTGTTCACGCCGCGTCGAGTCTTGCCTGCCGTAAATCCTTCCAACTTCGAAGACACTGGGCACGTTCCAGTGTCCTATGCTGTCACGTTTCGCGCTCCTTGTGCCGCGATCAAGGTGCACATCATTCAGGATACCCCTTTTCCCTCTTCTGCGACATCCCCGTCTATTCGCTTCCCGCTTTAATTCACAAGCGCTTTCCTTTGGAGACTTCGAAACAAAACGCCGGCAATGGTCAAGGATAAACCAGCTCATACTTTCCGTTAGTCGCCTTTTGAAACAAGAGAAGAACGAAGAAGCCGTAGAACTTTTTAAAAACCGTGTTTCCGAGATACCATCAAAGGACCGCACCTCCCGCTTCAGCGCCTATGAACGTGGAATTACTGCCTTCCTGAACCATAAGCTCTACAAGAATGCCGTCGAGTTTGATCAGCAGATGTTGACCGAAGGGATGTTTTCGTCTAGTGGGCTCCGCGCCAAGGTGCTTGTCTGTTCAGACATTGTCACAACACTGCATGAGCAACGAGAGGAACTCGAACCCCTTTACGAGAAACTCTCGCGCGTTCTTTCTCTCTCCTCATACTCAGAACGTAGCTTGCGCGAGCTCCTCGACGTCATGCGAGACCACCCCCTTATTGATTTGGAATTCGTTAGGAAACTGGTTGACGTCTATGTCGAATCTAGGGGACCAGAGTACGTATTGGAGTCTAGCACCATCAACAAGCTCATTCTGCTCTACGTGCATGCTGGGAGCATGGATACTGCAGAAAGTCTCGTTTTACAAAATCGCGAGCCAGCGGACGACCACCCACGTCATACGAACGCAGGGCCATATACGACTCTCATAAGCGAACTCACAGAGAAGGGCGCCATGTCCTCCAGACGTCTGGGCATCTTACTGGACCAAATGCAGCAATCGCACATCTCAGTCGACCTCCCTCTCATGAATGCACTCGTCCAATCAGCCGTTCGCCGTGGAGACTTCCACCAAGCGTTCGCCATGTACGAAACCATTCTAAGAGACCCTGCCTCCCACATGATTCCCGACTCATTCGTATTTGGGAGCCTCTTCAATGCGCTCCAGCGTTTGTATGCCACGCATAGCCAGAAGCTCCGGCGCGCACGCCAACCTCCGAACGCACCCACGCCCCGCCGGCTCTTCCGCCAAATGCTCGAGTGTCACAGTGCTCGCAGCTCAAGCAGCGGATCCACGCACGCGCCCCGTGGTGGTGCGCGTCTCGACCCTGAACGTTGCGCTCCGGCTATTCATGCTGTCGATGGACTATCCCGGCGCGTTCGTCACTCTGCGAACGTTCCAGGCGCTGGGCTTGCGGCCCGACGCACGCTCTTACCGCTTCGTCCTCACCATCCTCCTCGCGCACGTCAAGGCCGGCCTCCAACCACCACAATCAGGACGCCCCCGCCGGCCCTACGTTAGCTGGGTCGTCGACTTTCTTGGCGCCGAAGGGTGGGCGGGCCTGCAGCCAGAGGACGTTTGGCCCAAGGTCGCGCACGCGTTGTTGGAGTTCGCCAGAGGCGTCGGAGACACCAGGTTTCGCACCCCAGAGCTCGCGGTCATAATGGAGGACAATAAAGGAGACGAGAATGCGGAGTGGGACATCGAGCCGCTGGAGCGGCTGCTAGCGAGGGCCATCTTGGCGACTATGGCGCTGAGGGGCGTGAGTGAGGAACGGGCCGAGCGGGCACTTCGGGAGAAGCTGGCGCGGTATTTTTACGAGATGGTGCCCGACAGGCTGTGGAAAGGAAGGCGGTTACGGAGGGCTACATGTTAATCGATTTCCGTTGGTTTGGGGTGCCTGCCACGTTAGTTATTATATAGTACAGTCGTCGCGTTTCACATGGCCCATGCGTTGTACGGTACTATTGGTTTATCAAGAACTTTGCAGTGTAGTAGTACTTCGGCGCCCTAGAGCACTTTCTAGGATAATTTTTACCATGAACATCCGTCTGCAACGTACTCACTGGTCCCTGTAACCGATCCTCCTAACATGCTTCGCGGCATCAAGAAGTTCAACTTCTATACATTCAATGTTAGATGAGCGACAACATAAAGAACCGTGAAATATGAAGGTATATCTTGCACAACACTAAGAATACAGAAACCCGAAAATAACAAAAAAGAGAAAGAGAAAGAAAAGACCCCGAACAGGTCAGACACACGTCTAGCTGTCCCTTACCCTTGGTCTCCTCCACGAAGTCCATCCGCTAGGGACGAAGAAGAGTCGTATACCACTAAGAAATGGGGAAAATCAGCAGGCATTCACCACCGCGGGAAGAAAAGGCACACTGACCAGGATGTGGCATCTGAACATGATTCGCATCTCCAGCCTGGCCGGGCCCCGAAGCGGAAGCCATGGTCGCACCCAGTCCGTTATGCTGCTGGCGAAGTTCCGGTTGCTCCTCTCGCGTCGGCGGCACCAGCGAACCCATGACGGGTTCCTGCGTGCCCTCCCCCTCGTCTCTCCGCAAAGGCAGGTGCCGTAGCGGTACCTGCATCACACCTTGCATGTGCGTCACATCTGACTCGTTAGCAGTGGACGGCATGTTCAGTCCAGATGCCCGCCCCTCGACGCGCCGCACAAATTCACCCCACATAGCGCGTTCGTCGCGACCGAGCTTGATGAAGGCGTCGCGCACGTCGTCGTCCGCACGCCTCCAAACCGCGCGATGCCGGCACACTGTACTCTTGACGTAGCGACAGCCGAATACGCGCTCAAAGGCCGCGCGCTGGGTCAGTGAGGGCTGCGCGCTGGCAAGTGCGTCCATCTGGTCAAAACCGACGGACACCTCCTGGACGCTGTAGTCATTTGGCCACCGTTTCAGAGGCGGGTGAGGGTGATGAGGGATGGGCGCCTTGCTGGATGCGGGAGGGGATGGCCTGGATTGATGCGCAGGGGAACTTCCGTTCGTCGCTACCAAGGATTCTGGCGCCGCTCCTGGATACAGTTCAAGCTGCTGCTGACTATAGACGAACGACTGCTTCGGCAAAGTGCCAGAGCTGGAGGGGGGCGAAGACGTCGTCTGTACCTGGGACTGCGAATTTGTTGCGTGGATTGGCACAGCCTGACCTTGCATACGCTTGGGCGTGGATAAATTCTGCGGGTAGGTTTGTGCTTGGGTGACGGGAAACTCCAAACTGATGCATTTGGTGTGTCTGTACTGGTTGGGGCGTGCCCTGATACATGCCGTCTGGAATATAGTACTTGTTTGGAGGAGTAGAATCAGGCGTAACGTCTGTCGCCCGTCGTTTGAGGGACCCAGGGGGCGGTTGAGTCGGATATAGAAGTTTCCCGTTCTGCTCCATCCGTGGCTGAGCAGAGACCTCTTCCTGAAGGCCGGGGCACTCCTCCTCGGTGAGACCGTCAAGCAAGCTCTTCCTAAGCCTGTACAGTACGCGCTGTTCGGAGGCGACAAGCCGGACAGTCTCGATCATATGTTGCTCCCATTGCGCAGTGCTAGCGTTGTACGCGTCGACAAAAGAATTCTGTGTTAGCGAGAGAGACGAGAGGAGGGAGGGAAAATGCGAGAGCTGAAGAAAGGGGAATGTGGGCAGAGGGTGCAATAGACGAAGGGGGGTTGTATGAGCCTATTTGATCATTAATGAAAGGAATGAATGGGACGGCGCGGACCGACCTTGTACCAGATAACGAGCATGACGGAACGTTTGAAGAGTTCTTCACTTTGACTAGGGCCGGGAGGACTTGGATTTAAGTTATGAGTAGACTCATTTAGGTAGACGGAAGACTGTGCCTGGCCACGATGAGTAAGAGGATATAGGCGAAGATTGATGATACTAACGGAAGAAGAAGCGGGTTGGGATAGAGAATGTGTTTGTTCCATAGTACGATGAAGATATAAGATAACTAGCGAATGGAAGGAGCATGTTGAGCGATGATGGAGACGTTGAGGGCAAGACGTGGTTTAGGGTCAAGAACCCGGTTGGGTTGGGGTGCAGCACTCACCCTTGGTGGCCTTGGCCTTGGGACCAACGGGACCGTGACGGACGGACAAGGAAAAGGCAAAACGCGTGGCTGTGTCACTCATGGACCCGGGCTGACTCAGCTTTCTGGTCTGATTACAAAACTGGACGCGAGCAGGAGTTTTGATTAACTAACTATACTGTATACATTTCATTAACTGATGTCCATTACTAAGTAGAGGTATCATATCAATTGGAGCCTGAGGCTACGAATTGCTCATATTCGGGACACAATTCCTTCCAAGCAGCTGGAGGGTATGAGTTTATAATACGCCTGTCAAACAACATGCTCTCACCAGAAGTAACATCTGTTGTTGGCACATCTGGAACGTCTTCGGCGAAAACTACTGCAAAGCCGCTGGGCGCACCACAATTGGTTATTGGCAACCCACGGGAAGGGCAAGGCACTCACGCAGTAAGATGCCAGTCAATATGGCAATGGAAGAACCACGGTCCAGGGTTATCAGCCTTAAACCGAATCGTGACATTGTCCCCCGTATCGCCAATGTCAACCACATCACGCAGGACAGGGTTGTCGAAATTGTAACTGTTGTTCCCCGCGCTGCGCACGACATGGAATGCATGACCATGAAGGTGAACGGGGTGCTATCGGAGTATTAGGCGGAGAGCTCAAACGAAAGGACGAGCCAAAACTTACAGGGCCACCAATCACGCCAGCTGGGATGGTTAGCTCCACGGATGCACCGCGGGTCAGATTGTAGATACTCCCAGCAGGTAGGAGCTCCTGTGGCTTCTTGGCCCCTGACAGAATCTGGAGTAACACGGGCACAGTGGGATCCTTGAAGCTGTAATTGTTCACGAGGAATGCGTTGCGAAGGTCGTTCTACAGTGACCAATCAATCGAAGTCCTTAACTCTGAGTCCTGAAACCTACGATAGTGGTCTGCAAGTTGATGTTAATGTCGGCGCCACCGGGGACGGGTTTTCCGGGCTGCACAATAACGAATCTGAATGAGATTTTCAAAATAAATAGACGAAGCAACTCACCACCGGCGAAGGTACCAATGGCTGTAACGACGACGAGTATATGAATAAGGCAGTAACGCGCAGAGACCAAATATAATGACACACGTGCAAATTCGTCTCCACAAGAGGCAACTTTCCGCCGGTTTGGGCGGTAGTCGGATCGACCTTTGGAGCCCCAACGTAACGCAAGATCGCGGAGTTCACCCCGTCGTCAGTTTTATCACCTGGCCTGTTCGGGAGCGCGCGGATCCCTGGCAGGAGGTCAATTACGCCGAAATTCAATTTTGCTCAACGTACAGTAGTTGTTAACAGGCTGATTGGCTTTGAGCTGCGTTCACGCTTCAGCGTCCGTCTGGGTGCGACCACGTGAATACTTACCACAAACGAATATCGCTGGCCAGCAAAGATCTGGATCTGGTCTACATCCAACGGCTGAACATTATTGCCGTCCACTTCAATGATAGTCAATATGTGTTTGTCGATCGAGAACGTGAAGTTAGGATCGCAAGAGACAGAAATGAGACGGAAGCGGTATCTGGAAGGCGTGTTAGAAAATTGTCATTGCTGGAAAGGTATGCGGAGCTAACTTCTTCCCAGGTCTGACTTTGACAACCGCAAGTTCCACGGCTGGTCCACCGGCCCAACGACCCACACCATTGATGAGAGTGCTGTTGAACGCTGGGATTGGGGGTGCGTTGTGAGAAAGGTAGTGGTACCTTGTGTGGCATAAACTCAGATGTCCAACAATGAGGGTCCGAGAACTAGGCGCACCAGTCCGCAAGTGTGATGATCGTAGAATCTAGATCAGACTTCTTTAGCGGCGCGTTATCAGTGGAAAAAATGTGGCACACCATCATCGACATCATAAAGATGGGCATGCGGGTCTCTTGGATCACGCACTATCAATGCGCCCCGCAACCCGTCGCAATACTGGTTCGAAAGGTGACTGTGATACCAGAATGTACCCTGAACCACAGTGAATTCGCATAACAATCAAACACAATGTTTAAGACATACCGCCTGCTCGGGTATATTGAATTTGTATTTGAAATTATCATCTGGTGTGATGGGACACTGAGTCACGAATGAAACCCCATCAAACGCGTTAAACTTGTGCTGATCGAGGCCGTGCCAGTGCTACGATTGGATAGTAAAACATACCGCCCCATCGAGGGTGAAGGCACTTACTATCGTTGTAGCCACGTCCATCCTCGTATCATGGAGCCGATTGATGACGTTAATGTTAAACGTGTCGCCCTGGGAGCTGTGTCAACATACTATTACTGTCCAATATAAGCCATGGAACTAACCTTCTTTCCGGCGATGGTAGGGCCTGGGAATGTACCTCCAGCGAGGACAGCACTAGCAAGATGGGGAAAGTACTGAGACAACGATAAGTTGTTGAGCTGCACACTTACGGACGTTGGAAGCCATCGGGGGCAATGTCTTCATTGGTGATCCTCAATTTGACGTCAGGGCCGACAGATGCAGTAGTTCTTGTTGAGAGGCAGAGTGCCAACAGAACGAAGGGGTACAGATTGAGCATATTAAGCTAGCGTCGAGCGGAGCAGCGAGACGCAGCCAAAGTGATATAGGAAGGGAGAACTGACGAGGTATTTATGTACTCCTTCAGTTAGGGTAGCCGGGTTGATGGGTGACCGTCACAGACCTTGGCTGAGACAACCTTCAGCGCGCCCATCAGGACACCCGATGTATGCCAAACAAATGTGAAGTTGCTGAAATCCCACTGAGATGAGCACGGCGAATTTGCTTCCGGTGCGCCAGGAGGAATGACCACCGGGACCAATTGGTCCATCAATACAATAGACAGCGCCCATCAAAAAAAATGGCGACAAGTGTCGTGCCTGGTCAAAAGATGCAGAGCTTGGCCGTTTAGGAAGTCGCTGAGTAAAAGGTTGACCACCGAGAAAGACGGGATTTCCTGTCAGTGGCTGTCACTGTTTGAAGGGAATGGATGTACCATAAAGAAATGGCTATGCTCGGTGTGGTCACAGCCATCATGACATGTTCCTGCCAAGCCGCCATCAGCGAGGCGCCTTCAATGGGGCACCACATGAGACGACTCGTGATGTACTGTATGTAGAGAGTCATGATTGATGAGACCGATTGCAGTGGGCCCGGGTGCGTGAGAGAGACCCGGATCAAATACACACCCTTGTGCACGCGTAAGTGTTCGTAGTGCGGTCTGGGTCTGGTTCTTGGTGAGTCGTTCGAGTTCTGACCTGGTTCTGGCTAGTGGTGATATGGCACATGCACCCCCCAAAATGTCTTTGAGCGTATTGGGGCCAGCACCAGTATCTGTTCTGAGCCGCGCTCAGTGTCGACAGGTGTCAGTCAGGTGTCGACAAGGTTCGCCGGTGAGCCAGGGCCGGACCCTAACCATACATTATGGGCCGATCTTAGCAAGGCAGGTAACATGGCAGTAGATGCCTCTTATCCACATCGCAAGTTCCGATGCCAACTAGACTTAGCAAGCGCCAACAGAGGGAGCTCCAGGAACTCACACATGTAGATGAGATTGTGCAGACCAGAGAATCCTCCGACGATGAAGATGTGCGATTTGCGTCTACTCAAGGTCAGAGCGCATTCGCCGCAGTGAGTCGGGGCACTCTCATATGCGTTCTTTGAATGAATCATGAGTGAGTAAAGCTTCTGGGTGGGGACGAGGACAGGGAGAAAACGGAAGAGGAGTCTGCTCCTGAAGGTGCCTCGCCCAAAGCAAAAAAGGTGAGCCCCGACTGTGGCTGCTACATTAGTACTTCCAACACGGGAGATAGAAGCCTAAGAAGAAGAAGAAGAAAGGGCTTTCAACTCCAGCTGACGTCGTTTCTCCCGCCGGAGAGTCGAGCGGCCTCACAGGATCGCCCATTACGATAGCAGAAGCACCTGGCTTTGCAGACCCATCCGCTTCTTCGCCATCGCAGGGCAGTACCTCCAAAAAGGAATGGAAAGCACTGAAAAAGCAGAAAGCAAAGGCAAAGAGAGATGGAAACGACGAATTTGACAAAGCCCTGGACGAACTTTCTATCAAGTAAGTTTCTAATCGTCTCTACTGTTCTTGCGCGATTTTGACAAAGCATGTACATGCACAAGATATCGCAATATGCACGCCCCGAGCTCTGCTACTATACAAGGGAAGGAGTTTTCTCCCCATTCCCTACAAGAAGAGTGTTCTCGGTTATTGTCTGTCTCGCTTTCGCATCTGAACCCCGATGCCGAGATGCGCAAATTCTTCGGTGCAAAGGTTATATCCGCTTCTAAGAACGAGTCGGGGTCTTCTTCCAGAGCACGTCGCCAGCCAACAACTCAGCGCTCTAACCTTACGCGGCCTCGGTCGACCTGGTGGCCAGCAAAACTTCGTGAAGGACTCACTCTGCGACCATTGACAGCTGATGAAGTCGCCGCGAAGACCACGCTTGCTCCCTGGAATAATAGCGACGATAGGTACTGGACAGCAGAATACAGTAAAAGGTACAAAGGTGCAACCCTCGCGTTCATGCAGACTGTCCTTTCGGGGGGTATGCTGTTTCCAGTTCCAGATTTGAGCGTGACCTCAGTTTTGAATGCCTGTCTCCCAGATCCTGAGGGCTTCTATGCTATCTTACAGCACGTGCCCTGGCACGCCGATACTCTACTCCAGCTGGCGGAACTCTACAGTCACCGTGAAGGTTAGCCGTTTCCTCCGCAACGGGTTTTATGACAATTGTTGAGTGTTCTCAGAGCATAGCCAGGCGGCTGACTTCATAGAGCGTGCCCTGTTTACGTATGAGCGTGCTTTCGTAGGAGCGTTCACATTTACAAACGGGTTGAATCGGCTTGATTTCGATCGAGTCGAGAATAGGCCGTTCTATCTTGCTCTACATAGGCACGTCATGTACGTCAAATTTACCCAGCCAAACTTGCGCGTCCCTCATCTTCCCGGCCCAGCGACTTGCAGAGGCGTGGTATTTACCGAACTGCATTTGAATTCGCAAGACTCCTTCTATCGCTTGACCCCTGGTCGGACCCACATGGGGTTTACCTACACCTTGATTTCTTGGCAATTAAGAGCGGCATGCACTCATGGCTTTTGTCATTCTCTCAGCTGTTCGCCCCTGTTGTCTCTAAGGCATCGGGACTTGAGGGGTCTCAATCTAGCCAAATGCCTGTCATTGCCCTACCTGGGTGGGCTTACGCTCGGGCGCTTGCCCTCAAGGCCGAAGGCGATGACCGCGCTTCCCAGGTGCGCCAAGGGTATCCATAGACAAGCATTGACTTGATTGAAACCTGATGCCGGGTACGCAGGCATTGAAACAAGCAGCGCTCGACTTTCCATCCGTAGTACCTCTCTTGGCGGACAAAGCCGAAATTGTATTGTCCACAGAAGTGAGAAGTCAACCGGCTTTCCGAATACACACCCGAAATGAGTAAGTTACTGCCCTTTCCTTACCCTTGATTACGTCTCCCCTAATACGTCACGAGCAGCAGCAGTTCGGTGGGAGAGTCCTTACTGCATCTATTGTCACTCATCTACGTCCAACGATCGCATGGCCTCTGGAAGGACCCAAATAGGTCGTCTTGGTTTGCCGAGACTGTCACAGAACTGGTTCGAACGGGCCAACTTCCATCTAAGGCTACTTCCACCAAGGGATTCACTCAAATACAGAACCTTATGGGCCGCGGCGGCAGCTTTGAGTTATCTATATACAGGCATGTCGTTGTGCTTGGCCCTTCTGCTCAAACATTTCTCCATTTCATTCCGGCGGACGTCATCACCGGCAACAACTTGGCATGCGACCCGTTACCACCGCCGGGCTCTCAAAGCCGATACAATGATGAATTCTTCCGTGGAGCCGAAGATGCATTTGCGACCTCCATTCACCGCCGTCGCAGTGCCGCACAAACGCAACGCTTACTCGAACGGCTGATTCCCGATCCTACGTTCAGACGGCAATTGCAGGTAGACCGGTGGCTTCGTCAGCGCTGTGCGCCCCCATTGATTACGTCGTATCATAGGACTTCTTCGAGGCGCACCCGCGTCTTCGGCAACTATTCCCTGGTGGTGTGATACAGTTCGCGCAACATGCTGGGAATATGCCCGAAGAGGTATTACAGGAATTCATGGTGAACGCACAGATAATGGAGGACGCAGCAGCACATGCTGCTCTTCCTCATGGAGAGATGCCCGGAGGACTTCCAGGAGCCAACTTTGTACAATTAGATTTTCTCGAGGTAGCCGACGTCGAAGATGCGGGACCTGCGCCAGCTAATGCGAGGGAAGTCATTCCCGCTGTGGACAGAGCACTTCCAGTGCCGCGAGATGAAGAAGTGGATGACGAAGATGAAGATGAAGATGTCGAGGAGGTAGGCACATACCGGCTTACCGTAACTTGCGCTGAACGGTGACATCGTGACAGATTGCGCCGCTGCCTATTCGTGTCTTGCGTAATTTGGTTGGCCGATTCTGGGGTGGCACTAATGTTGAAGAGGAGTCGTCAGATGAAGGATCACATGGAGAAACTGAGTTGGACGGTGTAGATTGAATGTGGCTAGTGGTGGTATGAAGTGGTGCGACGAAGTAGCTCCTAACCCAATTTCGGGGTTCGTTAGGGCTCATCGCCCTGACTGAATCTCCCTCCACATTTGCTCTTCAGACCCAGGGTCATACACATCGCCGGTCTTTTTGACCTTCACTCTAGCATGCAGGGAGGTCGTGCGTCTCTCATGGGTCATCACGTCAACCATTCTCTTCCAGGCCCTGGTCCCGCAAAGAAGCGCAAGCATGGTCCTGGTTTGCAGCGTCATTGGGATGACCCTGAACAGCAATCCAGTATGCTATCATACGACGAAGATGATGTTGAGAAGATAAAAGCAGAGGCTGATGACAATGGCGACGATATGGAAGAGGGGGAGGAGGAGGAGAGCCGTGAGTTAACGCACGACGAGATCTGGGACGACTCTGCATTGATTGCCGCATGGGAGTCTGCAACGGCTGAATACGAAGTAACTATGCTCGTACTCTTGATCCACGTTTTTTCCGGCTGATGCGCGCTACCAACAGGCTTATCACGGTAAGGGAAAAGAATGGAAACAAGAACCCGTGAAGAGGTCGCCATTGTCAGTATCGAACCACTTCCTGGAATCTCGACTAACACATCCAGACAGGTGGTATAACATTCCTCCAGATCCATCCGAGCTCAAAAAATCTGCAATGGTTCCGCAAGACCCTCCTCAAACTATGCAACCAGACTCCGAAAATTCACACCCTCTCAATTTCGACACATTCGTGCCAAGCCATGATCCTAGTCTCGCACATGCGCCACAACTTGCATTGGAACCAAACGGCGTCCCGCCTGTTCCTGGGGAACATGTAAGCCGTGATGAGGCATTTAATCGCGCATTGGGTGCGATGTACTGGGCCGGCTATTGGACTGCGATGTATCACGTACGACCACCGAACTAGTTGGCTGGCCCGATTTTTTGTGCTCACACGATCCTTGCAGAGTCATCAACGAGGCAACGGAGAAGGGATCGAACATAATGCGGTAACGAATGGCCACCACGAGAGCCTGGGAACAGCTAAGAACGCGGAGGACGAGGATGAGGACGAGGAGTTGTTGGTTTCGACTCAGAGGTGAGTGCGGTAGTAGAGTTAGCTACTAAAAAATGTTCGAGAGAGTACCGAGGTGCTATTATGATATGTGGAAAGCAACTTGGTGGTATCAAAGATGGAGCTACATGATGATAAGCTGAAGACTGATAGTGCGGCCCAATACTGGCTCAAGACTCGGAGCGGTTTTTTTCGGTCCGTCGTTAGCGCGTTAGCGGTCACCGGTCACCATTGACCACAATTCTCGACGCCGTCACTGTAACCAGGCACCCATTCTAGGCGTGGTTATGCCTGCAAAAAACGCGCGGGGTGACGTCCGGTCGACAAAACGCGTCAAGCTTGATGCAACATCAAGCAATGCCTACCGTTACAGCGACGGTGCAGATATCGAGCGCCGTTTACAGGTCCAGACACATGACGACCTTTTAGCAGGTGAGTTCTCCTCTACATTCTATGTGTCGGGGCTTCCAACACCCACTTTTTCCTAGCACTCACTGCGCTTCGCAACCAGCTTACTATCAAAGTTGGCGAGGGACCAATACAGCCCCAAGACGAGCGGGTGGCTCTCGCGCATAGTTGGCTGGAGTCATTTCCTGGTGCTCAGAGCGTCTTCACTATATGGGAAAGGACCACGGAGGTATCTCGTCATCTCTCATGCGCCTGTTTCATCTTGTGCTGAAATGTTCTAGCGACAAATGTCTCTTATCGCGCTGTTGGTCTCAGTACTATCGTCCCTTCTGACAATCCTGTCAACTCAGTACACTCACCACAAACTAGGTCAACCTATCCTCAAGACGCTCTTATCTCCAGATTATCTCTTTTACTTGAACTCCTATCTAACTGGCTCTCATAATGAACTTATTATTGCGAGCCTGAAGCTTTTCGGCGCGATGTCTGTGTTTGGCGGAGGTTGTGAAAAGAGAGCCATCTGGGAAGGATTCTCTTGGGATAACAAAGTGTGCCATCTCCATCTCGTCCTTCGTTTGTGACCTTTGTTCCAGGGGCTTCATAAACTTCTGTCTATGAGACGGAAAGCGAAGGCTGGGTCCGCCGATGTGCTTGTTGTACCA
The DNA here is from genome assembly GCA_021524915.1 of Lactarius akahatsu. Taxonomy (NCBI): domain Eukaryota; kingdom Fungi; phylum Basidiomycota; class Agaricomycetes; order Russulales; family Russulaceae; genus Lactarius; species Lactarius akahatsu. The sequence goes on from JAKELL010000004.1 coordinate 1,120,223, forward strand.
GGTTTGTGAGTTCTTGTCGGTTTGGAAAGTTACTGAAACCTTACCATCTGCTTCTCTTAGATATTCGTACTTTATACGTTCTGTTTATTCTCTCCTTCGTCGACAATTCTGCAGCCAGTTCGGTAAAATCTTCGTTCTTAGAGCAGCGACAAGACGTATTTCGCTCAATTTTGGCGGGTCTTTACCAAGACCCGTATTCTTTGGCTAGAAGAATTTTGGAGGTTGCGTGGACAGGCATCTGGCTGGATCCGAAAATCAAAAGGACCTCAAAAGTAAACGTTTTCAACGAAAAGAGCCTGCACCATGTACGTCAAATGAACACCCTGTTCCACACGTCTTCATGGGCCGATAGATTATGAGACTTTACGACCGTTCTGTCGGTGAAGAATCTGATGACCAAGTCCCCGCCGATCTCGCGCATCATTTCCTTCTCGCTATCTGCACACATTCTGGCGTGGGCGTATGTTTCAAAGATCGCGGGTGGTATCCACGCGAAACTGAGGACGAGTCGAAAGTCACCCAGAGCGACGATGACGAAACGGCTCCGAAAAACGCCCGCATTTACAACAAGATATTGTCACACCTCCTCAAATCCTTGAAGGTCAACGAAGACCCACGTCAACAAGAACTTGCTTTGAGAATTATGTCCGCATGTCCTGAACTCGTTAGCGGGTACGTCATGTCTCTTAGAAGCCTCCCATAACGTTTGATGAAGTCTAGGTATTGGTCGTCGGCCTCTCTGGCCCTTGAGCCTCGACTGTCGTCTAAGTGGATCGCGAACGTCGCCTTTTTCGGAAACGTCATTTCGCTACCTGTCCCAGAGCCGTCGTTTTTCCTAGCAGGAGGCTCCTTGTATCAGCCCACTCCACCTCCTCTGACCGCTTTTATCGAAAACGTTTTTCCCTCTGTCAATACCAAGGCCCACTTTTCGCGTGGTTTGCTGTTGGCCTCTCCTTTAGTGCAGCATTGTACTGCCCTGGCATTAGGGAAGTGTCTTTCGAAATATTCAGAACTCCTCAGGGTTATGCGTAAGGTCGAGAGTGTGCTCGAAGAAGACGAACACAGCGGGCAGTGGAAGAAACGGAGGCACGAAGTCGAACGTGAGGCGCGCCGACGGGTTCCTGACTTTCAAGTGGTCATCGCCTTTTCTCAAAAAGCCGGGGAGCATGTCGATGTTCAATCGACTTCAAGTGATGTGGCTGCAGGGAACACACCGCTCAACAAGGTGCGCGCAGCAATGCTTGCCGAGAGCTCGACCCGGCTACTGTGGCTCTATCATCTGTGCTTTCCATCCGTGGTCGCGGAGGCACGTTTCGATGTAGGGAAAACACTGCAGAACTCATTCGGCGAGGTCGGGGCGGACAGTGTTGTCGGTCCCAATTCAGGATTGGACACCCTGCGCCGGTTGCATGTTCTTCGCTTACTGAAGGAAAGCGATCAATTTGTATGGATGGGCAAAACTGGTGAGTTTTGCACTGACGGCGGTGCAACCGAATCTCGGCTGACAGCGACAGGCACGCGCTCATACGTCAACATCCTACTGAGTGCGTACGTTTCTATTGGCGTCGTTGCGGTCCGAGACGTGATCGGGGCCCTTTTGCGGCGCCTCTTCTCGGAAAGTATACTTTTTGAACACGATCCGGAAGAAGTCTACTTCTGGTTGTCGTCTTTGCCAATCGGTGCACGCTCGAAAGGTGCTGGGGCTCCAGACGAAACTCCTTTATTGGACGAACAGACCACAGTTATCAACTTCTTGGACGATTGCATACAGCTAGGCCTTAAGATGCCTTATGGCTACATTGAAGAGGTCACTGTTCTCAGTCGTGGATCAATTACGAACAACGATTATCAAGATGGAGGCAACGCCCCGAGTCCGCTTCTCGCAACTATTATGGAGCAAGTTTTCGCTAGAGTTTCAGCCAATCTCCTACATCCCTTAGACGTACTGGCGATTGTGTCCTTCGTGCGGAAACTTCTAGTTCGGCTATCAGGGAAGCAAGGCAGCATAGTGCCATTGGTTCACTTCTCGGAAAGACTCGCTTCGTTACCATTTGATGATGACCCAACGGAGGAGCACGCCGCCGTCAGAAGAGCGGCCGCGCGGGAGATTATAACCTTGAAGAACTATCTCCTCTTACTTCGCGATCCAACTGCTATCACATCGCCACATGGAAGTTCATCCTCTTCCGTAACCGACTATTTACATCGCATCGAGAACGTGCCAATTCGTACGACACAGCTTTTCCTCCTCATGCCTTTTACTCACCTAACGTTGCTAGCAACATCGAACGTGCTGTGTCAAAGTTCAGCCCTTGAACTCATTGACTGTGCACGCCCAATTAATGCTCCACTCTGGAGAGAGGCTATCATGCGGCTGATCTCAACTATATCGCGCATACGTCGACTAGCAGTTGGCGAACTTTTAGGATATTTGGATACAGGACAAAGACTGCTTCAGGATCCTCCGTTCTTCGCATTATTATTAAAACAGACATGTTCTAAGTAAGTTTCGATCTCTCCCATAGAACTTTACCCATACCCGATATAGGATCCCATTCGACTGGGCGTTCGTTCAGTGTGGCCCAGAACAGTTGTCCGAAACCGAATATCGGAACTGTCTCACCAGTGCTATCTTTGACGATCCGCAACCACTTTTCGAAGCGAGGGCAGCGCTCAACGTGATTGGGCATCGTCTACTTTCTCAGCAGACACACTCGACTGTCGTCAGTGGTGTCCTGTTGTTGATCGCGGACATAATGCAAGCAGGGAAAATCAACCTACCCATAGGCGACTTCGTAGGTCTCAAGGAGCACCTATTTGGCATGGCTCCAATATGCGCCTTGCTAACATCGTTAGTAATCAGCGCAGAGGTGACCGAGAAAGGTAATAACTAAAAACACCATAGGGGTTACGTATCTTACGCTAAGTTTCGCAGGAATACGGCCTATCCTCAACTCGGCAGTGGATCAAACCAATATTTCAGACCGTATCCTGGTATCTCCTTTCAGTTCGCATTGGGCCATAATCTCCACATCGACTTCACGTTTTGATAACCTTGCCCAAGTATGAGCCAATTGCTACTTTCATCCAGCTCGTTTTTGACTTGTCTAGGTTATATTTTGGCTTCCGTTCATGGTTCATGAAGAAGTGCTTTCCGTCCTCGACCAGGCCCTCTTAGACTTCGATGCCACTGTGGGAGACGAAGGTATCAAAAAACTTCTCCACGCAGTTTTCTCCGCAATGGAGCGGCACATCGATGCCGATGACGCCCTTGGTCTTCGCTCACGTCTTCCGCAGTTCATGTCCCTATATTCTACACAACCGGACTGGTATATACTGGAGAGCCTGATTGCCAGAGCAGTAGACTCTGCGTCTACGGCTTGTATAGATGGTGTGCCCCATGGCATCAACGCCTCATCCGCCCTAGAGCCGCTTGTCCTTACGTCATGCTCTCGCTGGTCAAGGCGCCTAACGATTAAAAGCGACAGCCTTGATGTCGGCATCTTCCTCAAGCTCCCCGAATGGACACCACAAAGCGTGTCTCTCATCAAAAACTTAATCTATGCCAGCGAGAATGCAAGAAACGTCAGTCGTACGTTCCTAGAGTCAAAAGCGTCGCTGAACCGACCAGTGTCGCATCTCGCTCCTGTTATTTGGTCTTGGCTCGATGCAGAGGACCGCAACGACATCGGATCGAGCAGAACATGGAGGAAACATCTCAACAAACTGGCAGCGGGTATCATAAGTACCAGTGCTCCTCGGCACCATCGCGTTACTTGTGGATGCGCCATCCGAGCAATCTTCGAGAAGCTACCATCCTTGCGTTCCGAGCTCTCCTTAGATCTCCTGGCCTGCATCAAAGGCATGCCTAAGGATACCTTGACGGCTGAAGTGTTGAAGCTGGGGAAACGCTTGGTCGAGATTTTACCTCAGGAAGAAGATGGTTTCGCCTCTAACCTCCTGGAGCATGCGTTGAGCTGGGTGGCCCGGTCCTTCGCGGGCTCTGATGCCTTGGATAGCGAGGCCGTAAGGGCTTTAGGTGCGATCTTTGTTAACTCAACTGCCCACACGCGTTAATTTGAGCAGCGAGTTTTGTGAAGTGTTTCCCCAGTATCAAGCCGCACCTCACCGATGCTGTTCTTGCGGCGTTGATCCAGAATCGTCTCTCTGATAAAAAGGCACTCGACTTTACTCTGGATCTGACTTCTATCACACAACTAAAGGTTAGTCATCCCCTCACTTCGGGTCGAAAGATCTGACTGGGAGGTTCCAGCCACTTCTAGTCAACCGACATCTCCAAGGCATCATCCAGCATGCCGATTTTTATAAACACACTGAGACGACTGCGGCTCCCAGGGATGCCGTGGTCCGGCTTGTGCACTCACTCTTTCTGAAATACCCGACAAATACCTGCCAACCTAGTCACGTTCTCCCTCTTTCTCCCATTTACGGAGGCACGTTATCGACCTCCGACCGCCGGCTCCTTAATATTTTCTGCCTTTTTGAGGAGACTAAAAAAATGTCTGCGGCGTCTTTGTTGACGCGCACCATTTCGGGGACAGAAAACGCGTTAGACGCCCTATTGAACCTCGACCCTATTGCTGTCTTTCGGACGTGTCTCGTGTTCCCTTCCTGGAGGAAGTTAGATGATCTCGGACATCACCTTGACATCACCCACCCGCTCGACGCTCGCCTTTATGACCCCATCTTCATTGCTTTGCTCACGGCCCATGTGCTGGATGTCCAACGGCCATCGTCTACCGTGGAATGGGTTCGCCTATTCAGAACAAATGCCGTCAGCTTACTCGTTCGATCACTCTCGTCTCGGAATATTTTACTTCGCAACACATGTGTCTGCCAGATCAGCGCCGTCGTGGATGCTCTTGAGGTATTTGTTTTTGCATGGCTTCTTCGGCGAACTGAACTTCAACCCACCTTGAACAGAATGCAGATATGCAGGAAAAGCCCCATGTCCTCTATATCTTGCATATGCTAAAGGATGCCCACAAGGAATCGCCCGAAGAGAGCACTTCTTTGCGGCTGCCGTCGTTTACGACCTTACTCCTTTCATACGCACTCCGCGGTGTTTTCTACCCAGAAAACTTCATTTATCCTCTTACTGCGCGCTTCCTTCTTCAGCGACCAGAGCTGGACATAACTGACGTTCCGATGTTATATTCCATGCTGTATAGTAGCTCCGACGATTGGAAAAGGGAGCGCAGCTGGATTTTGAAGTTTATCGCGGACGCTATGCTTAGCGCCGGGGAAGAAGAGTGGAAGGTTTTCAGACGGAGGCATACTTGGGATTTGTTGGCCAGTCTGTTTCAGGGCAGCGGGGGGCAAGACCGAGCCCTAAGAAATGAAATCCTTGAGGCACGTCACTATCTTCATTCATTGTCGGTCGACTGGCTAACTCCAAAAAGATCTTGCTCAATCTCACGAACAGCAGGCGGATCGCCACGTCCCTCGTACTCAAGTCGGGACTACTGTCGTGGATTGAGATGATGCTTCTGGTCCCACGAGATGACGAGGTCTTGTCCTGGATGAGAGTATTGGAGAATATTCTCGACGTGGTTGACCCCGCGAAGATGGAGTCGTCAACTGGCGGCGAATGGCGCGCAGCAATTGGGAGGTGTGTGAGTTCGCTGCAAGGAAATACAGGTAAGTACCCACGTTGTCACCTCTTTCCCACTACAAATCGCCGACTGATCACCCACACCAGCATCGCCTTCTTTCCTCGCGGGCCTTCAGCTGAAGTCGCGGATTGTCGTCAAACTGAGTCTGCTTCCGGGTCCTGCCATCCCCGCGTTTGGCGTCCTCCTGTCTCAATGTCTTGCTGGTCTTCGCTACCTAGAGAAGAACCTGGTCTTCCCCGAGTTCGAGTTCTCGGTTCAGTCCCCCCCGAGGTGGCGACACACGTCGTACAGTTCTCGCGAGGAAGGTACGTCAGAGGCTCACGATCTCTGGGGCGAAGCGGTTGTCGGCCTATGGCGAGCTTCGATGACATCAGGGGGCTCTCAGGAGGCCTGGGACGAACTTACTCCCAGGGTACTCATTTGGAGCATGTTGGTAGACGGTGAAGACCAGTCTGCGGAATGGGCGCGGAGAGAAGTCGTTCGGAATTTGACCACAAGTCGATGTGTGTAGTTTTTATTTTTCCGACGGACGGCTGTGTAGCAGAATGTAGCGAAAATCCAAATTTGATCTAATCCCCCAAGTCCAATCTTGACGATGCTACAATTGATTTTTTTTTACAAGTGTACGTCGTCAGAACTGCCGATCTGGGACTCAGCTCGTGAGTACTGTGAGTGACTAAGAACTTGGTCATGCGACCTGTTGGTCGGCGGTGGCAGATGACATATGATAAGTTAATTGGAGCCTCGAGCTGCCGAGCATCGAATCGGGAAGTCCGTCACTCGCCTACTCCTACTCCTCGACTCCAACTGTCTCTGTTTCCTCCAGGTTTTTTTGAACACATCGTGGTGAATTGAGTACGTGTTCGTCTTTGTGTATTGAATCGTTTGTGATCGTATGCACGTGTGTCACCCTGTGTTCCCGTGTACGAGTATGTGATGCTTACCGTACCAAGCTCTTCCGCCTCGGGATTCCTTACTGTAACAAAGTGACGCTGTCTTTGCGTCACAAAAAACGTCGTCTTACTTTACTGGTTGTACAGTATGAGTGAGAATTACCTAAGAATCCTGAAATTGTCTACATGTACAAAGCCGACCGCCACATGTACAAAGCCGACCACCACACATACAAAGCCAATCGGTTAAACATACCTTCCGCGCTTCCTTGCAAATCAGACACGTCCTCTCCACCCAACACTGCAACGGTGCCAGGCTACCACAGAATGAGCTAACGATTTGTTTAATCAAAAAAACGCACGCGTTTCTCGTAAACGGATCGCGCGAAACGAAGATTTGTATCCTTCACGTCAAAGACAATGAAATTGACACATTTGCCTGTCGGCGCTTTCGACCGTTGAATGGTCGTAAAATTGGCGATCGCTTTGTCAAAGTCCGAAGTGAAAACAGTTCCAAACGGCTTCCCAACGTGCAATTGAAACTTCGACGTCTGCAACGACCCGAAACCCAAATTGGAGAAATTACCGCGCGGACCACAATCCAGATGAGTGGGAAGGACACGTCCCACGACAGACGCGACAGCATTGCCTCTTGAGTATGAGTAGTTATAAAGGGAGCTCGCTATCGCTTGTAATCGTCTTGTGCCCCTCCATCACTCGGGCTATTTCTTGTCGTTCGCGTTCGCTCGTAAAGCACCCCTTTCGTCGTTTACAACCCACTCCTGCGTCCCATAACCACACCACATCTATCACCAGTACAATCCCTTTTCGCTCTTTCAATACTTCCCGTACTAACGTTTGTTATTCTTTCTCAGCCTGAGTGGACTCCTGCAAGGTCGCCACTGCCTTCCAGGACATCGAGGGCGAGGCGCTGCAGTCCCCACTCTTTCCCACAGCATCTGTAAACGCAATTAGGTGTTCGAGCTGTTCAGATGTCCTCGAACAGCTCCGAACAGCTCCGAACACCTACCATGGTTACAGATGAGCCACCGCTTCGTCTGGTGGGGGTACTTTCAGCAACCTCCTTTCTGCCACCGAACTTCTCAGTACGTCAGACCCCGTCCCATTCATGGTGACCGAGGCAGTGTCCAAGGTCTATTATAGGGGCTTGCCCTCTAAACCACCCCTCATCGCTACCACCAAACCCCACCCCTTCGAAGAGCCCAGTGGCCCCGAGGCCTACTCTGTCCTCAAAGAGCTTAGGCAGCTAGGTGACCACCCCCTCGCTGGTGTTTGGGACGATGGCTGTCTGATGCCCTTCGCCGTGGCCTGAACACGATGTGTGTCAACTGGACAAGTATCGACGCCCTCCGCATCGTCGAAGTCGGAGAGTCCTCCGGCCCGGCCATCGTCTGGATCGGCGTCGAGTTCGGGGCGCTCAGCTTCGAGGAGGGCTGCGTTGTCGCGCTCCAATGCCGCACGTTCATCGACACCTACGGTATCCACGACTACCACGTGGAAATCCGGGAGTCTCGCGTTATGAGACAGGCGGGCAATAGGTTCTTTGATCCGGTCCCTCCATCTGACCCAACTTTCTCTGTCCGTGAGCCATACACCGCGACTCACGGTATCCCGATCTCCACTAAGAATAGGCCCTGGGTCGAGGGAACAGGCGGTTTCTACCTCAGCGCCGGTGGCGACGACAAGGACATCTACCTTGTCACTGCCCGGCATGTTGTCCTCCCCGTCGACAAGGACGACAACGAGGAATACGAGCGCACGAACACCAGCAAGGCACGTAAAGACGTGGTCATCCTTGGCACCTCCGGTTTCAGGGCGAAGCTCGCCGACATCGACTACAATATTAGGGTCCAAGAGTTCGCGATCGCCGATGCCAAGAGGAGGACCGAGTCGGAAGGCGTGGACGACACCGTGTCAGTCAAGATGCGCAAGAAGGCGGAGCTGGATGAGCTGAAGGAACTCAGGGCCTTGCGCCACGAGATTACCACTCAGTGGGGGGCGAAGGAGAGGCGTGTCTTCGGGGAGCTTGTCTGGGCTCCTCCCATCGTCTTCTCCACGGAACCCGGTCAGTACACCCTGGACCTTGCCGTCATCAAGATCGACGGGGACAAGCTCGATGCCGGTAACTACCGTGGCAACAGCGTCAGCATAGGGGTCAAATATACACGCCAGCAATTCATGGACAAAGTATATGTGCACCCCACCAGCCCCACCTCCTTCAGGTTCCCTCCCAACCGTATTGTGACACTCAAAGACCAAGTCCCCGAGAGCGCCCTTGTCAGGCTGCCCATGCTCGACTTTAACGGTGACTAATGCTTGTTCGTCTTTAAGCACGGCGCAAAGACCGGTACGACCGTCGGGAGGGCGAACAATGTTTCTTCCTATACCCGCAGCTGTTTTGCCGGACAGTACCAGGGGTCGAGAGAATGGCCGGTTCTTCCTACCGACCAGGATTCGGGCGCATTCTCCGCCAAAGGAGACTCCGGGTCTTGTGTCGCCGACGTCTTCAGCCGCATCGGCGGCATCCTTACCGGTGGTACTTTCAACTCCAACGCCACCACTTACGTCACCCCCATCTCCTTTATCATGAAGGTCCTCCACGATGCCAAGCGCTTCAAGAACGCCCACCTCAACCCGGTCCTTACCTAGGAGGCCCGGGGCACCTGGAATTCATGTCAACTAGACGGAGCCTTGTCTGATCGTCGTGGCTCAGACTGTCACCAGTGCAGGACCCGAAATATACGTGCACCTTGCTTGATCATAGTATCCTTAGTACGCCTCGTATGTTTCGCACCCTTTCCGCTTTCGGTCGTTAGCGTCGTTAGGGCACTCTGTACATTTCGCACATTTTTTCCCGTCTCAGAATTCAGAAAGCTCAGTGCAGTTGGTGTTCCAGCAAACTGAAACATGTTACGCAATGAACTTGCGCCGTTATACAGAGCGCGTTCGTCTCTGCGCATTGCGTTCATCTCCCTCTTCACTGAGCTGCTAGTTCAACCAAAAAAGAAGGACCCATACTTTCTGCACGTTGTAAGGATACCTCAGGCCCTGGCCCTGGCCCCAAGCCTGGCCCTGACCCCAAATTCTCGCATTTTCGGTCATTTCAGACTCCAGGCTATTTCGGACTTGACTAAATTTCAGTGTTGTGCCAGTCGGGGACTAAGTCGGGGTTAGGCGGTCGCCAAGTCGGATTAGTCGGGTCTGCGACTGAACACGACTAAGGGCGCTAAACTCAAGGCTCAGAACAATGTTTTCATAAGGATATCTATAAATGGTACTGTTTTCTCGCGACATCCAAATTTGGCGTTATGTTCTCGTAAACGCTTACGTGTGCATCCTTGAGCTCACCATTGTACACGTGACATTAGTCCCCGAGTCGACTAACATTCCCAATATAGCAACAGTCGCCGTCTTAGTCGTCTCAGTCGAGTAAAGTCGCGACCCGACTATCGACTACCACCGTCGACTGGCACAACACTGTGGCAGAAACTGGCAACTGATCAATACAATATATGGTTGGTCCGGAGGCTTTACCCAGTGTCACACCAGATCTCTCCAAGGATCTCTCACTGAATTAAACCTGATTATTTATGATTATTGTGCCTGTTTCAAAGCGTATCAAAACCCTTGTCTCATTTTGTCACGGTTAACCTCAGGACAGTTTGCTTTCCCAGTAGTGTACATGACGATTTTTTGGTGATCTACACCAAGGAGTGAGAGTAGTACCCCGGTCACCGCAGATGTATCTAATCTTAACGCCGCTGCGGCGCAACGACAGTTATAATTTCTTAAAATCATCTTCCCCTGATATAGTTTTACAACGTTTTCATGGCATCTTTTGGCTATCAGATGCTCTCCACTTTGTATGACTCCCAGCCAATTCTTTCCAACTTTTCCACTTTACCCAACACTTCTTTCTCCAGTCCTTTCAGGTAGTCTTCCATATCTCGCACCAAGCTCGGGTTACCCGCTGCAAGAATACGCACAGCGAGTAGCCCTGCATTTGTTCCGTTGTTGATAGCGACGGTCGCCACCGGGATCCCACGCTGAAAATAAGATATTGCGTGGATCAGTCTGGGAGTAAGATTACGGTTGCCACTCACGGGCATCTGTACGATGCTGTGCAGCGAGTCGACGCCGTCGAGCGAGCTCCCTTTAACGGGGACGCCGATGACAGGCAGCGCGGTCATCGCGGCGACCATCCCCGGCAGGTGCGCAGCGCCGCCAGCACCGGCGATGATCACCCGGAGGCCGCGTGGTGCCGCCGACCGTGCGTACGCGACGAGGCGGTCGGGCGTGCGATGTGCAGAGACGATCGTCAGCTCGTACGGCACGCGGAAGCGGTCGAGGATGCGCGCGGCGGGGAGCATCACGGGCAGGTCCGAGTCCGAGCCCATGATGACCCCGACCAGGGGCTGCTCGTGTGAGCGACCCTCGCCGGGCTCGGGCGCGGCAGGCACGTGCGAGTCGAGGTCGTCGTCGTCGTCGCGGCCTGGGAGATGCTGGAGGAGCTGGTGGAGTCGGGCGCTGATTTCGGCGTCCGAGTTGGCGGTCACGGTTATGTGCCCCATTTTGCGGCCCTTGCGGCACTCGGCCTTGCCGTAGAGGTGCACGCTCGCGCCGGGAACGGAGAGGGCGAGCTTGGCGAAGTTGGTGAGCTCCGACATGTCGTTCGACGCGCCGAGGATGTTGAGCATGGCGGCGGAAGGAACTTTGAGGGCGGTCGAGCCGATGGGGAGCGCGAGGATGGCGCGGAGGTGGTTTTCGTATTGGGAGGTCTCACAAGCTTCGATGGTGTAATGGCCGGAATTGTGAGGCCGAGGTGCGATCTCGTTCACAAGAATTTGACCTGGATAACGCCGTTTAGCACACGTTATTTGTTAAGATGTTAGTAGACGCACCACTTGCCAAGAGAAACATCTCTACGCAGAATACGCCTGCACCACTCAGAGATCTGACAGCCGTTTCTGCGATGTCGCGAGCCCTCGCCATAAGGCCAGTATCTCGACTCCGGAGGGGGGCAAACACCAAGTGACAGATGTTGTCCTTCTGGACCGTCTCGACGACTGGATAAGAAAAAGTGTCCCCAGTCGCGGTTCGCACTACCATGACAGCGATTTCTTTGACAAACGAAACCCATTTCTCGGCGTAGAGGGGCCGTCCGCCTAGAGCATTGAGAGCGTCCTGAATCTGCGATAGCTCACGGAGCACATAATTGCCGCGTCCGTCGTAAGCCAGTGTCCTGCTTTTGAGCATCAAGGGTAGGCCAAGAACCCCAGCTACACTTGTGATTGCTCGGTCCGTCGAATCTACAGGGAGGAACTCTGCGACGGGGAGAGAAAGGGACAGGAAGTGTTCCTTCTGACGAAACTTATCCTGGATGATGCGGATGGCCGATGGATTTGGGTGCACCTCCACTCCATGGCTACTCTGTACCTCTTCAAGCACATCCACGTTGACGTGCTCTATCTCGACGGTCAAGACATCGACCTTGGTGGCAAGCTCGCGTATTTGATCGGGATCGGAAAACGAGCCATCGACGTGGGCACGGTGGGGCGCCGTCGGTGCAACGACCTGCTTTGCGGGTGCGTGAGCGCCAATGTCTAGGACGACAACCGGTATGTTCAATAGAGACGCCGAGGCGGCCAGCATGCGGCCAAGCTGGCCCCCCCCTGTTACGATAAGAGAGTCATTAAAATTCAGCAGAGGAGTACGGGTCTAAAGACAACGATATCAGTACTTGGTATAAGGACAGCTGGGATACCCACCCCCACCTAAGATGCCGATCACTTTCTGGTCCATTGGACAGGCGAGAAGCGTGGGACAAATATATTTTATGTTTACAACCCTCACCACGGCTCATGCACATTGCGGGAGCAACTCTTTGCCTCTTCCTTTCATTGGCGGCTTAGGGTACGGGTGGGCGAGGGAACATCGAGTCTTGTTCGCAATTAAGCCGGAGCACCCCTTGACCTCTGCGTTTCTTTCGTATGCATGGGGGGTGCTTGACTATGCCGTTCACACATTCGCCGTACTTTGTAAGTAGTCGACCAATGTGAATCAATGCGCATGCCGTGCTTTAATCCTTCAGAATACCTGGGCCCTGAGGCCTGAGATCTGAGACCTTGTTTCTCGGACTCGCTCTTAATGGGTAACAATTAGGTCGTGCCATGCGTCTGCATTTATAGCCTCAAGCCATCGTGGCACAACTTGCATCGCCACTTTCCTGCAACGCCATGAGGACATTCACAGTGAGTTCTTGCCCTCTGCCACCAACCCCTCGACTCAAATACCAATATCTCGCGCGTGCAGGCATTCGACCTCGCACACCCCGCTCGACCGTCGCCCACCATGTCCCCTCCCCACTCTCTCGAATGGCGCATGGTTTTCCAGCCATTCAAGGCCATCGCCAACCGTCTCGCGCATTTCTTATCATGCCTCCGTCTCCCCAACCCTCTTGGGCGGATTAGGATTAAGCTCTGGGACTTCCTCCCGGCCGGACTGGGGCGCTACAGGCACTACCGGTCCTTGGCCGAGGAGCAGAAGTGGTGGGACGAGTCGGCACGAACACGAGCGGCCTTCTTTGCGAGCTCTGACGCCCGCCACGGGCGTGTCCGCGGGGTCTCTGCGCACGGATGCCTCAGTCCCGTCCCGCTGATCACGTCTTACGTCCCGCGGTTGCTGCCAGCATACCGGGATCACCCAGGCCGCCGCGTGGACGACGCAGCGAGCGAACGCGAGCTGACGCCATCCGTTTATCACAAGTGGCACAGACTGGTGTACCCACATGAGGTGCGCGGTTGGACTGTTGTCGGCCAAGCCGTGACTGACGACATGGACTCTGCAGATTCCGCCCTCGCGCCGAGAGGCCGCAAAGATAATCCGTTACCTGAGTACGCGCGACCGCCAGGAGATCGCACGTATCGCTCATCTTGTCACTGACGAGGCAGCAGCGCAAAAGGGCTTCTTCCCGTCGCCCGTATACCAGGACCTTTGGGCGAGCTGGCTCCAATGCAAAGGCCCGGATTTAACAATTGTTTTCGAATGACCCTTTTGGTTGGCTTCGCACATGTATCGATGTAGCATTGGTGTAGCATCACAGATAGACATACAATACAACACCTAAACGATCTAAAAGCAACTTACATTTGCGCGCGACGCATGATGTTCCGCCGTACTCGTCGCCGCTCGCCGCCCGCACCAGCGCTGCGGCCCCAACTCAAGAACGGCACGTCGTCTGCGCCTGTCTGCTCGCCATCGGCGCTGCGGAAGTCCAGCCAACCCCACACGGGAAGCCGTAGCTCGCCCATGACCAGAACTCGGGCGTTCACCAGAGCCTCCGGCGGCACAGGCGTGAGCAGCTGGAGCTTGGACCCGTCGCTCGACACGCCCCGTACGAGCGCAAGCCCGAGGCAGCTCGAGCTCGCAGGATCCGGCGGCGGCGTGCCGGGCGTGTAGAGCTCCTCGCTGTCGGAACGAGACGGCGCTGCGTCCGAGACGAGCGCGACGAGCGCGCCGGCTAACACGCGCACCAATTCCGGGCGGACGACGTCCTCCGCGCCGGCACCGGTGAGCACGATGCGGTCGAGCGCGAGATGCGACGTCAGTTCGTATGGAGGCTGTGCACAGAGGGGCAGGCTGGCGTCCCACAGGGAAGCGGTCGCTTGCTGGAGAGGAGCTAGACGCGTGGGGTCGGGGAAGACGGCGTGGAAATAGGAGAGGAGGGAGAGTGCCCGGTGGTCGGCCGCAGTGAACCGCGGCGAGGGCATGGCGGGCTCCAAGGTGTGCACCCGTGGCCCGTGTGGTTCGACGCCGTCGCCATCAGGTGGGGTGGTGTCGAATGTGAAGATATCTGTGGGTTGGACCATCTCTCCTATTCGCCGCGCGAGGTCGATGCCGAGGCCCTTTGTCCACCCCATGGTATTTACAACTAGTGGGATGATGTCCACAATGCGATCGTCGTCGCTATCATCCTCAACGCCGACGAACGAGGTCGCATATTGAAGGTCCAAGCGATAGGTGTCGACCAATGCTTGAATGGCTCGCAGATAGTGCGATGGGGAAGAACGCGGGTTATCTGCGCCGACATAGTGCGCTTGGTGGGGAAGCGTGGGGTGGGTAAAGGGCGGACCAAAAATAGGACGCTCTACAATATTCAGGGCCACCATTCCACCGGGGGTGAACTCGGACTGGCCGATGTCGCATTCAAGGAAGGCCACCCTTCGGTATCTAGAAACGAGTTAGTAAGGTACGCGAGCCCACTTCATTTGCTAGGCGCGCACCGGGAAATTAGCCTGTTGACGAGTATGCGCGCGAGTGTGCTCTTCCCAGAATTTTTCTGGCCCTTTACTAGAAGGACTAGCGGTTTGGAATTTGTCTCGCTTGACGAAGAAAATGGTGACCCGGATAGAGCGGCTTCCCAGGATGGTGATAACCGGAAGGCGCGCAGTCCACGCACGGCCTGGGTAGTCTGGCGGTCTTTGTAAAAAAAAAAACAAATGTTCTCGAGGAACGAGTGACTTACAAAATAGGCGCCTCGCAGAGGTATAACAGGGATTCCCTTAGGATGTACGTCGTCAAAAACACCTTCAAAAGTACGCACGATGCGTCCGAGGCCATCGACACCACTTTGCAGTTCCTGCAACACGATCACGACGTCCCCTTCGTCGACGCTGCTGAGAATTCGAGCGGGGATATCAGATGGTGATTTTGAAGACTCTCCGCGAGCCGCAAGCGCCTGAATTACGGGAATTGGGGACGAATATGGCGCAAAGACTTGATGGACAACCTGGGAGGGCCGGACAATTGTCCCTAGCAGGAAAATCGAGCCACGGAGAACACGCAGACGATAGGTGCCCACGAAAGACACCGTCGCTGACGGGAATAGCACCAGGGCAACAGCGGGTCCGGTCAAGCCCACAGACAACCCTTCGTCTTCGGAAAGCCGAAACATGTTCTGGTCGGCGGCAGGTCGATATGTAGACAGAAGCTCAGGTTCTTCATTTGTGAGATGGTTATTGGAAGATGGGAATCGTGGAGGCTCGGAAAGAGGTGTTTCGTTCGCATCGGATGCGTCATCAGAGGAATCGAAGACAAGGCGACTGGGAGACCATGCTTTCCTTTGCACTGGCTGGGCAGGCTGGGGTGATGCAACGTCTTCTTGGTGCAAGTCAATGGACATGCCCGAGTCATCGTCGCTCAAAGCTGTCCCCGAATCATGTTTATTTTCTGAACGCGACTTTTTTCTCGCTCTCGTGTGATGAGATTGTCTGCGTTTCGTAGAGTTTTTGAGGTTTTGTTGACGTGCCTTGCGCGCTGCGATGGCGCTAAGCATAAGCGGATGCTGGCTCAGGCACACGGAGACACGGACACGGGCACGCGGCAACTTGGACTTGACCCTCACAACCACTCTGCTCTTCTCCGCGGTCTCTCTTTATTCTTCGTTCCTCTTTTCTCTTTTTCATTCAAAACAGTCCCTCGTTATATGGACCCTGGTTCCCCGCGTAGACCACAGCGGCAGGACACCTTCGACTTACGTGGGACTATGGTCACAGACGAACACTCTCAGCTACACATACACAGCGAGACCTATCCTTCTGACGAAGAACACTCAATGCTCGAGGACGACTCTGATCAAGATGAGCGTGATGGCGACTATGCCGACGACGACGACCGCTCTTCCTCCCTTTCCATACCCAATGAATCAATCGATTTTGATCTGGTCTATTCGTTACACAGCTTCGCTGCAACCGTCGAAGGCCAGGCCAGCGTCGTGAAAGGCGACAGCCTCGTCTTGATGGACGATAGCAATAGCTACTGGTGGCTCGTTCGCGTTCTAAAAACGCAAGAGATTGGTTACATACCCGCCGAAAATATCGAGACGCCCTTCGAGCGTCTTGCTAGGCTCAACAAGCACCGCAATGTCGACGTGTGTCCTCTATTGTGTCGCTTGCTATTACCCGCTAATACCTGCTACCGTAGCTCGCTTCGGCCACGCAAGCGGAGATGCAGGAAGGCGGCCACTTCCGCATCAACATGCCTTCGCGTTCCGGTTCCAGTCAGCAGACCCCATCCCCTACGTCCGGCGGCGCTGATGCTCGCTCACGGCAGCATGCACGGCGCTCCGTCATCTTTAGGCCTGCTTTGCAGGTACACCGTTACCCTCCTGCCGTCTGGGGAGACGACGAAGAAGAAGATGACGATGACGAATGGGATGTCGGTGGCTACGAGGACGAGGATCCTGCCTTGGCGGAGGAGGCTATGTTGGCAGAACAGGAACGTCGCGGGGGCGGAGGTGGAGATTCGGATGACGGCATGAGCTGGGAAGAGGCGCTTCCTGACCCGTCGCGGGCTCGCGCACTGGCCGTCGCCGAGGAGCAACGACGTCAACAAGAACTTCACGCTCAGCAATTACAGCAGCAGCAATTCCAGCAACGTCAAGAAGCGGAGGAGCAAGCCGCGCAACAACGCCAGCAGATCGAAGAGCAACGTCGCCAGCAGCAGCTCATAGCTCAGTCGATGGCTCGCCAGACGCCTGACACAGTCGCCCAGAGGTCTGCTGGTCTTTCCATTCGCACCTCGGGCTCTCGCGAACAACTTGTTCCGCTGCAAGAGACCTCCGCTTCCGTTTCTCCTTCCACACCAAGCACGTCTCGTTCCATGGACCCCGCTGATGCTTCGGAGACCAAGAAGATCAGCATGACGCCATTGGTTGCGCAGGACAACAATCAGCGCAGCCAGGCACCGAGACAGCCTCAACCGCGTCTCGCTGGCCCAATGCTTCCTAGTGAGGTCATGCAACAGCAGGAGGAAGAGCGGAAGCGGACCCGCGAGGAGATCGAGGCACTTGAGGAGGCTGCCCGCAAGAAGGCCAAATCACCCCCAGTCAGCCGCGCTAATGGCGGGCCAGCAAAACTACGCAAGGAACCGCAATCGTCCGGTGACGAAGACAGCGGGAGAGAACGAGACAAAAAAGGCAAATCGAGTGGACTCCTTGGTCGGCTTTTTGATCGCCGCAAAGATAAACACAAGGAAAAGGGTTCAAACGGCTCTATTGACATCTCCCGAAACGTCGATCTACGGGGCTCTGAAGAGTCTGGCCTGTCGAGCAATCACACCGACAGTGGTGCTGGCCCACAGACTCCACCACGACGTGGGATGGCGCCGGCAACCGCACCGTCGCCTGTATCCCAGCATGCCACGAGCTTGCGCCAGCGCGACAGGGAACAGCAAGTGTTGTATCAACAACAATACCTTACCCGGTCGCCGGCATCTCCACCCGAACCTCAGTCAACACTGCAGATATCTCCTGGGAGCCCAGGGTTCGGCGTCTTGGCACTTGGCAATGCGTCCTCGACATTATCACCGTCCAGTGATGGCCGCCGTCCTCGTCCTGGTTCCCTTCTGATAGGAGGAAATATTAGCGGAGATGGGTCAAGCACAGTTCCTGAACTGAGCGTTATCCGCGTCTTCGCTGGAAAGAAGCTTCAGACAGAGGCAACCTTCAAGACTGTACTGCTCAATTCGTTGACGAGTTCGGAGGAGCTAGTTAAGCAGGCCATGCAAAGGTTCCGTCTACCGGCAGGCGAGGACGTAACGGACTATTACCTTACCGTTAAACGACTTGAAGGCTCGTCCGCAGTACTGCATCCCGAAGAGAAGCCACTTATTGTCTTCGAGACTCTTGCCGAGGCCGCCCTCGACCTACCGAAGGTGAAGCGAAGCTCGGTGGGCAGTATCAGTTCCATTGCCAGCAACCTGTCACAGCATCCC
The DNA here is from genome assembly GCA_021524915.1 of Lactarius akahatsu. Taxonomy (NCBI): domain Eukaryota; kingdom Fungi; phylum Basidiomycota; class Agaricomycetes; order Russulales; family Russulaceae; genus Lactarius; species Lactarius akahatsu. Next base: position 1,138,545 of record JAKELL010000004.1, read on the forward strand.
GCAATCAAAAAGTTGCCAATGAACGACTTCACGGACGACACGGCTGTCAAGATCTACCTTAACCGCCGCTCAGAGTCCGGTTCCGAAGAGAGCGCAACGATGGAAGAGGGCGATGCCACAATTTCTGCCGAGTCTGTGCCAGGCGGCGAACAGAACAGTGGGCTTCGTTTACGACCACAATACCTCAACATCTCAGGCACTGCAGTGCCTTCGGAACGCTTCAGTAGTCCCTCGTTCCGCTTCGCGCTTCAGTTGATGATATATCCGGACGACCTGCCTGACGACATGGTGTTCGATCCGCTCACGGAAGCAATCGTGTTCAAAAATACGTTGCGTGATCGCCCTCAGGTCCCTGCGTCTTCAGCACCGTTCCGCCGTAAGATCTTTGTGTTCCCCAAAAACATTACGGTCGCGGAAGTCATCGAGATAGGTCTGGAGAGGTTTGGGATACCAGATGGCGTAGTAGACGGGGGCGATGAAGTTGAAGATAAGAACACAAAGAGACGCAGCTCGTCACGTGTGCGTTATGTGCTTAATGTGTTGGCCGATGCCAAAGGTTGGTGGCGTCCTTTCGTCAAACACCCTTTGTGTTCATGACAATTTATAGAGCGCGAGCTCACTCCCCCGGGCAAGGTCATCGACGCTTATCCTCGACCACCCACCTATCGTCCAGCGGACCGCAGGTCAATCGACAGCAAGCGGCGCTCCTTTGACTCTATGCAGTTGCTCGGCAGTCCAGACGACGTTAACCCGGAAGACCCCGTCTTTATCCTTCGTCGCGCCGTCACATATCGCACTTCCTCGTCTCGGCATCGCCTCTCAGCCCCACTTGATGAGATTGCGTTGCAAAAGATGCATCGCGAATCGGCTTCGAGTTCAAGTATAGCGTCAGGGGACGATGACGCAAAACAGCGTCATATATCGAAGCAAGAGCTGATCGCGGCGCAAAGGGCTGCGACACGTGCGAATCAGCGCGCGATCCTCTCTGCTCAAGCGAACTCGCAGCGTGGCGTCGATGTGTTTCTTCCCAACAATGCCGTGCTACGGTCCTCGCGATACGATACGGACGAACGTACACGTTATTCTTATGTCGAAGGCGGCGAAACGTACGATATCAGCGACATCATGGAGGAAGAGTGGGATTCTTCCTCCTCGTCCGCCGGCAAGGGCGATTTGCTCGAAGGCGTCCTCTCGCGTGGCGGTGCCAGGGATGGAGTGGACGAGAAACTCCACCGAGTCCTCAGCAAGATCAAGGATGGCCGCACCATCCAACGCACACCTTCGTCGCCGCCTACCTCTGCGTCGACCGTCAATAGCGTCTACTCGAGTGTTGGTCAAGACGAGCCGCCGCAAGGCGCTGTCGAGCGGTCGAGATCTTCGACACCTGTTGGAATCAGCAAAGAGAGTACACTCCGCGCACCGTCCCCTGCCTCGGAACGCACGGTCACCCCTGAGTTGCGCAGCCGACGCTCGGCTACGTCTTCTTCTGCTTCTCATGGTAGGTCAACTCCTCAGCAACAACTACAGCAGCAGCAACAGCAACAGCCGCACTTGCGCCAGATTTCAATTGCCTCCATGACGACGGATTCATCATCCGGATATCGCACTGCTGTCGGCTCGCCGTCACCCGCTTCGACCGCGTCGCCCGCCAAAGTCGCACCGAGACAGCGAAAGCCAAAGGTGGCGCTACCGAAGGATGACTTTGGCGTGTCGCACATGATGGCGATCATCGAACTTTCGGGGTTGCAGGACAAGCCCGCCCCGCTGCCACCGCTGCATCCGGTCGACGAAATGCTGTTTGGACGCCCGCTTAATTTGGACGAGCTGCATCCGGCGATCAAGGAGATCTATGCGCCGACGCTGAAGCAGCTAGACGAGATGGGCCAGGCAAGTACTGCTTGCCTGCAACCTGTGCGCGTGTGTGCTTACTGATGGGCGTTTATGTATTCAGATCCTTGATGACCTGCTACAACAATCTCTTGCATCCCAGTCTTGAGACTTCTTCACGTGTTTCGCTCAATATCCTTTTCGTACGGTAGAATGCATATTTATTTTATTGATGTCCCATCCTGCTATTTGCTACGCAATTTCGTTATCCATTTAATGTGTATTGTGTTCGGCATGTCCGAGTCGCAGTCGTGGAAAATAAATTCAGAACAATTCAGAACTTCTAGTTGTCTCTTGAAGTTCGCAAGTAGCCGAACAAAAATCATTTGTCCTTCAACGCCGATTTCCGGTATGTGTCCTTCGCTTTGTCGTCTCTCAATCGTAAAATAGAACCGACGGTCCATTACATCTCTCCATATTCAACGGAAGACGAGTGAAAAACAGAAAGAAAAAAAAAAAAAGTCGATCTGAGACACGAAACGATGTCATCTGCAGCAGCGGAAGCCACATCCCCACCACCGCCCAACCCCGCACTGATCCTCTTCGCGCGCGGCGTGATCGCGCGTCTCGAGCAATGGCCCGCGCTCCGCATCGCCGTCGAGCAGGGCTGGGGCGGGCCCGAATCGCGCACGAAGCAGCGCTGGCTTGTGTCCGAGCTCGTCGACGCATTCGACCAGCAGCAGCAGTCGACGCCGACGCCAGACGCGGAGTACGTCGCGCTGATGCTCGCGCAGGTGCTGGAGGACGAGTTTGGCGCGTCGGTAGAGGACGGCAGCGTCGAGGTCGTCGCGGCGGACGTCGTGGCGCTGTGGGGCGCCGGGGAGGACGCCGTGCGGGAGTGGGAGCGTAAAGCGGAGGGCGCGAGGGCGAAGAAGGTCGATGTGCGGGAGGAGGTCGTGGATGGGGATGAGGACGATGATGATGATGAGGGCGAATGGGAGGACGAAGACAAGGACGAGGACGAGGCGCCGCAGTTATTGCGGGCTGCTGGCGACTCGCAGCAGAGACCGTCAAAACCCGAGCCTGTCGTGGATGATGACGGGTTCACACTCGTACAAAAAGGGCGACGATGAAGCAACCAACGGGCATATTGTACAGTGTGTACCAAGAATCATGGACATGTATTCGCTAGCTCAACACCGCTCGTAGTGAGGATGGCAAGGGTCATGTATTAGAGTTGCTCAGTTCTGACGTCTATATAATGCAGAGACCTATGCAACAAAGGCGTAACCCTTCTCGATGTTCTTCTTGAGATCGGGCAAACAAGCCTCAAGCAGCTTCTGCTCCTCAGCCGAGAGAGGGCCGACAGGATAAATCTTCTCGACACCATTTTTCTGGACGAGTAAGACACGTAAACGACGTACTCTGTGACCAGATTCAACAGAATACGTACACCGAGTTCAACATTGGACGAGAAGAAGTCAACGCCCTGGTCGGCGAAGAGTTCGCTCTTGACAAAGGTGGGAGTAATGACACCCTTCTCTCCGTTCAGGCCACGAAGGATCGCATTGGCGAACTTGGCACCAGCATATGCCATAGAAAGCGTAGCAGAGCCAGCGCCATCCTTGGCCTTGACGACTTCATCACCGCCAAACTGGATGCGATGCACAAGCTTGCTATAGGTTTCACCAGAGATGGACTTGCCGTATGCGTTCTGAGAGAGTAACGGTACGATCGTTGCGCCAGAATGGCCACCGACGACGGGGATCACGGTGTTCTTGGGGTCATTGCCGCTGACCTCACCAAGGAAGCGCGCAGCACGGACGACATCGAGGGAGGTGACACCGAACAGACGACGCGGGTCGAAAACACCAGCCTTTTCAAGCGTCTTGGCAACGATCGGCACCGTTGAATTGACTGGGTTGGAGATAACCAAGATGTGTGCTTCGGGGGCAACCCTGCCGACCGACGCGGCAAGGTCCCGGACAATTGATGCATTAGTCTATACATAGTCATTCAGACGATTGTGGTAGAGTATACGAAACAAAGACACTTACATTGAAGAGATCGTCGCGGGTCATCTAAAGGAATATAAGCGGACATAAGGCGGATATCTATGAGAAAACTTACACCAGGCTGTGGGGTTGAAAGTGAGACCAAGAATCTCAACGTGAATAGGGAAAACGCACCTTTCTGGGAACACCAGCAGGGATGACGACGACCTTGGCTCCATCAAGTGCGTCGTCAAGTTGGTCGGCTGTGTAGCCTTTTACCTAGCACATGGGCACAACAACAAACTCAGTAACGGTGCGACTAATTGGCATTATACGAGGCAACGCACCGTGCTGTCAGTATCAATGTGGCTGACATCCGCAGCAACACCGGGGGCGCCACGGATATCGTAGAGGCTCAGCGAAGACACAAGAGGGTCGATTTTGAGGAGTAGAGAGAGCGGCTGGCCAATGCCTCCACCCGCGCCAAGGACAGCGACTTTTGTTTGCCGTGTGGAGGTGGTGGAAAAGGCACGGGTCTGTGTGGTCAAGAGGCGAGCAGCTGAGCGGGACAACATGGTGGCAATGGCGAGGATGGTGGTGAGTTCAGGTTGCTGGCAAAACGCAAAATGTCCGAATTAATTGCAATTCGAGCGCTAATTCGGGAAATGTCGCCGATTCAACCGGAACGCATTTCCCCGAACACCTGTGCTTCCCCGCGCCAGATATGCGGTGGTCCTGCTCTTGTGAACCTCTGTTCGAGTTATACTCACCATTTGCCCAGGCTTCTCGGTGGTTAAGTATGGAAAGAAAGAGAAATATTTTCATTGCCTAAACTCCTCGTGGGGTATACATATGCGTCTTACAACCTCGGTCGATGGTTCGAGAGTCTGAATCATAGTGATCGTTTCAAACCTAGGTCAGCGTTGTCATTGGGTGCTTTTTTAGACCAGGTCAACGCCTCGACCAATACTCTGATGCTTCGTATCCGTGCGGTCTATCTGTGCATCGGTTCAGCGGAATTCCCTCCCCTCTCCTCTTGTCTCACCTCGCTAGTTTCAAATCTCCGCACTCCGCGATCGTAAATCTCAGACATCACAAGCTCGCGACTTGGCCTTATGCGGTCTCTTCTCTAGGTCTGGCTCTTTTGTTTTGATACTGTCGTCCTATTCCTCCATGGCGACACCCCCACCTTCACTCCCTGTCCAACCTACACACACGTGTTCCTTTAACTTTAATGCAACTTTTCGCCCCAGTTACGCGGCCTAACTGATGACATATGGCCCCCAACATTGCCTCCCACCCGTGTACTTTAGGGTTAGAGTCTACGGGAGGTCGAGATGATCTTATTTTCCCACTCCGACCTCGCTTATGACCTCCTGCTGGTGGTCACAGCATTGTGGTAGTGACGAAAACCTGCCATCTCTGGACTTTCAGTGGACAATTCCCCATTCAAGTACGATCTTGTGGCTTGGGCCGATCGGCTGTAGGCGTCCGCCATTTGCTCCTTTATGCGGCAATTTTTACTGCTGTTGTTTGAGGGTGCGCTGTGGGCGTTGGTGAGCCTCCGCCAAAATATCCCTTTCCTGGGTGTTTGGGCGGGGTGCAACTGTGGGCGCGCACAAAAGACACTCTCGGCATTGTCGGCGAGGGTTGTGGACTTGGCCCTCCCGGGGCCCTTTAAATACAACTGTTTTCCACCCATCTCCTCCTCGTCAACCGACACTTCCTCTCCCTTCTTCCCTCATCCTCGACTGCTCTCCCACCCATCTCACACATCTCCCGATCTCCTTCAATCCCCAGAGATATAATTACCACACCTTCCTGTCGCCTGTCATTCTACGAGTCCACACCCGAGAAGCCACCCTGCTACGATGCTGACGCAATCCACCCGGAAATTTCCCTCTGCCTCCGAGGCTACATGCCCGGATTGCGGGACGACGATGTCCCGCGCATCCGACATGAAGCGCCATAGGAAAACTCAGCACCCAGATGGCACAGAAGTCAAGTACGTCTGTGGCATGACGCTAAACAACTTCATATCTCACAGTCTATCAATAGGGTCCATTGTCCGCATGCCGGCTGCGAGTACAAGACCGATCAGAAAAGCAACTTGAAGGCTCACATCAATGCCAGGCAGTTCGTCGTGTCAATCAATATCGTTCGTTTCATTCTAATTTATGACTTTCCCTAGTTCCAATGAGAAGCGTTACCCCTGCCCGGATTGTAATTCTGGCTTCACCGACCCTTCGGCACTCACCCGCCACCGTAAGAGCAAGCATGGCCACAAGCCTTATCACAAGGATAATTTCCGCGATAGACAGACACTCAAGAAGGCCAAAAAGGCACTCATGGCCAAACGGAAGAGTGGCACGAAGGTTTCGAAGGAGGCCCGCGACCAACGAGCTGTTCCCCACAGCACCCAGGATGCGTCATCGTCTGCAGCCACCGCGAGCAAGAGCAATATACCTACCAACGCTACTCATCACGATGATTTTTGGAAACAGATCGTCGGTGGCCCGCGCCGTCACGCCACGAAGCCAAAAGATTCTCAAGGCGTTCAGATTAGCGTCCCCGTTGCTGCGGCACCCGCTTGCGGTGCTCCCAAGACTATTGACTCGAACTCTAGCCTTTCTTTGCCGGAGGCAAGCCAGTTGCAGTTTTCCACAGCGCCGACAGGTGACGGAACCTACTTACTTGGCTCTCAATCGAACACCACCGTGCAGCCCCAAGGTCAAGCTTTGTCCCAATTGTGGACTCCGTATCGTCAAACAGTCCCTGTGGCGGCATCAAACTACCGCCCTTTCGCGCCCGCCTTCCCTACATCGGTTGGGCAGTCGACTTATCTGGGCACGGGCTTCCAGAATCTGCCTACATTTTCGTCCGTGCCGAATTCGTTCACTTTCCCGACTGCATCCGCTGGGCCGTCCTCTTCTCGCGTTTCCGGATATCAGTTCCTCCCCCCCAATCATATGGCAACTCCCCCACTTGAACCGGTTCCCGCTCTCAGCTGGACACCTAGCCTGCCTCCGGCTATTTCCACGCCTCTCTCTCAGCCCGAATTTTTCACAAGCGAACCGGACAGGGGCTTCAATTCCTGGTTGAACGCCGGTACCACTTCCCACTTCCCACGCTTATTCTAACTTCATGCTGTTTCTTCCCTGCACTTTTTATCCTTTTCTGTGTATTACCATCACCTTGTTTCGCATGACCTTTGTCAACCATCGCTTTCTCATTCCTTCACCTTTTTTTTGCACTGGATATTGTTCCATACCCTCCACATCTTTACCCCATCGGACACTAGATCCTGTACATATGCATAGTCTTCATCGCGTTTTATTGGTACATCGCAATGGTTCCGGTACATTTTGACACCACATTCCATTCTTCCGCGCAATGCTTCCACGTCTACATTCTCCATTACTAGCGTCCCACATTTACTTTTTTTTTCCAGTAAGATGTTCGATATAAATATAAGATCGTTTTTCCAATGCTGTTCTGATGTGAGAATGTTGCTCGAAACGAAAGATACACCTCAAACGATCCTGTATATGATAGTCGATATACAGGCTGGTAAAGCTGGGTTTAAATTCATATAGCGTTCGTGTCCCACGTACTGTATGTCCCTGTGACTGGCAACATGACATACTGTACGTGGGCATCGAATACACACGTGGTGACATCACTGCTGGGTGGAGTACACCGGTGCCCAGGTGTGATGCGGCGCAAGTGGGCGCGCAGTCCGCGGAGCAAGAGATGTCGTGCCAGTGGTCACGATGCGTCCGTCGAATAGCTAACTTGAAGGCCTTGACTGAAAAAGAATAACAAACGTTAGTACTGGTAGTGAAAGAGCGAAAAGGAAACGCACGGGTGATACAAAAAACTGAGACCGTTGGGTCTCAGTCCAACGTGCTGTTCATAAAACTGAGAGTCGAAGTGAGATCGACGTCATACCTCCTTGCGCTCACACGGGCCGGTGCCTCAGATCTCAGAAGCCACTGCCACGATCTCCGAATAACTTAGCTCGCTCGTAGATCCCCCACCATTCTTTCATGCGATGTGCTCGTACATCGTTTTACTATTTACAGGACTGGTCGCTATACTCCTTTTCCCTACGCCATTGGCTATTGTAACGGAAGCGCTACCCTCCAGGGGCTTTCCTTACTCGGTCCTCTCGGACTTTTCAACGAGCCCCCGCAGCGTGGGGCCTGGGCGGAACCCGGCAACCACTCGGAACTACAGTATCATAGAACTCGGTCGCGAAAATGACACTGCTCGACTGGCCCTCTCCCAGGTCCCTTACCGGCTCCCCACTAACCGATTCAGGAAAAGCAGGGAGCATTCATGTCGAGAAGCAGCCTTTTCGGATCCGTTGCGTGCGCCCCGAGCGAGCACGTATATATCTCCGTCTATTGGCGAAGACGTACTTCATTCCTCCCCTCCATCCTTTCCTCCCTCTCTCATAGTAAACGACGATGCCGACTAGAGCTCAAATGGCTCCTAAGACACCTAACCAGCAACGCCAACCAATCCGCTCCAAGTCTCAGCACAGCAGAGTACGCAGATCCGTCCGAAACTTGTGTCTCCCCTAACATAACCCCTTTTAATTACAGCCTCCAAAGCCTACCACATACCTCTCGTTGATGGCGGCACCGCGTCTTGAAGACTTTACTGTCCTCCGACGTCTCGGTAGACGGGTCGTCTGCGGAGGTGTATCTTGTGCGGGAGAACGATACAAGCGGTCTATATGCACTCAAGGTTATTCCGAAGCGCAAGCTTTCCGGATCACTTCTCGCGATCGAGACCGTCATGGCCGAGCGTAACCTCCTTCTCGACCTGAGAGGGAACGATTTCATTCTTCAGGTACGCGCCTGCTTTCATGACAGCAGAAATTTTTACTTGGTCACGGTGCGTGAACGACATCTCAAGGAGATCAGACATTTGTACTCACCATTTACTGCAGGAGTATCACCCCGCCGGAGACCTCCACACCTTACTATTGATGAAAGGCTCTAGAGTGGATGCGGTTCGGTTCTACATGGCTGAGCTCGTGAGCACTTCACTTCTGTTATTCTCGGTCGACCGATCGACCTTCACCCGCTAGCTCATCGCACTCGAACACATTCACTCAAAGCGGGTCGTTCACAGAGATGTCAAGCCCGAGAATGTATTCATCGATATTGATGGGCACATTGTCCTTGGCGACTTTGGCCTTGCGCGCAAGCTTGCGGCTGGGCAACGTACTGTCTCCGGCAATGAGATGTTCGGCACGCCCGCGTATACCCCCCCAGGAGGTGTTCGCCTGGCAGGCCATATGGGCGTGAGGTTGATATTTGGGCATTTGGGGTAATGCTATACGAACTTATCACCGGAAGAGTATGACACTCCTCCTGATATTCGAACTGGTCACCGATATTTCCCTCAGGAAGCATTCAAGTCTACCACCGTTCCTCAGAACGATCCGAAATTGGCTTCGCTCACCTCTCTCAACACATATTGCACGACGAATTAGAAGACAGCCCTTACCTCACATCGGATTCTGCTGACCTCATTGCCAAGGTGAGTGTTGTCGCCAATACTCCATTCAGTGCTTGCCAACGCGCTGCGGACGTAGTTACTACGTAAACGCCCAGAGGCTCGGCTTAGCAACTTTCACGAAATACAGAAGCACCCATTTTTTGACGGAATGTGAGTTTTCATAGGAATATACACTATAGCTTCGAACTTAAGAGAAGTTCAGCAACTGGGATGCTATCTCGAAGCGAACGTCGAGGCCGCCGTGGGTTCCAAAGATCATCCCAGAGCGTGACGTAGGCCCTCTATACCCCACATTTACTCCGGGGCAAACGTATGGGGCCGAGAACGATCCCATGCGCGGTCTTTCGTTCCGATTTTCTCCAGTGGCCTTAACTCCAACCTGCCAGCGTCACCAGCGTTTGTTCTTCTCGCTCGCAGCAGCCCTCCCTGTCGTCAGCTGGGTAGACAGTAACCCCTTGGAGGCACCCTCGTCCTCGTCATGCACCAGTGACGAATCGTATGACGATCTCGCAGATGCGATTAATCGCCGCCCTGATGGCTCGCTCGCCGCATCCACCGTGCGAGGGAAGAACCCACGGCGACTGACGCGCTGGGCAAGAAACGTTTTCAGCAGACGTTCCCATGCCTGTTGAAAGGTCGCAGGGGTCTGTTTCAATTCAGATCACCTTATTTGGCATTACAGTATTGGCACGCATATGTGATTACGGGGCAAGATCCGGTAACGCTTCAAGTGAACTTTCTCGCCATCAGGCTTGTAGAGATACCCCATTTTTGATCTTTGACACAACGTTTTGTATCTATATCATTATGGAGAGGAACACCGAAGACGATTTTATAACTTTTTAAAATGAATTGAGGCCGGTAACATGGACATGTGTACGAGGCAATAAGTACGGGTATTGCACCAGGTGCAGTGCTGGTGCCAACTTGAGAGCTGGGACATCCGGCCCGGATTAATCTAATTTCCCACGAGTTTCCCTGGTTTTGCTCGCCTTGCGCGCTTAGAGCACTCTCGCGTACGCTCGATCATGTCAGTGAATATTTTCAACGAAGAGGTACTTGCATATTTATTGGCCTCTGTTCTATGCTGATGCCAGTATCCATCAGGCAACTGAGGAGAAGGCGGAGAACGCGCGTCTCTCTTCGTTCGTCGGCGCGCTTGCACTCGGCGATCTCGTCAAAAGCACACTGGGTCCCAAGGGGATGAATAAGATCCTACAGTCGATGTCATCAGGCGACATCAACGTGACAAACGACGGCGCGACGATCCTCAAGGCGATCCAGCTCGACAACGCTGCAGCCAAGATCCTTGTGAACATCTCCAAAGTACAAGACGATGAAGTTGGGGACGGGACGACGAGCGTGACCGTGCTCGCAGCGGAGCTGCTGCGGGAGGCGGAGAAGCTCATCGGCATGAAGATCCACCCGCAGACGATCGTAGAGGGGTATCGAATAGCGAGCGCCGCTGCGCTTAAGGCGCTGGAGGACGCCGCCGTGGATCACGGGTGCGTCGTCGTCGTGATCGTGTCGCGTCTTATTGACCTGATCTCCTGGTACACCAGGTCGGATGCTCCAACATTCCGGCAAGACCTTCTCAACATCGCACGGACGACGCTTTCGTCCAAGGTATTGTCGCAGGACAAAGACTACTTTGCTAATCTCGCCGTCGATGCGGTCCTCCGGCTAAAGGTGAGGACACCGCCATAAGTGGATATATTCCGTTTCTCACTTGCCCACACTATCAGGGATCGACAGACTTGGACCATATCCAGGTCATCAAAAAAGTCGGTGGAAAGCTGACGGATTCGTATCTTGACGAGGGCAAGTAGTTATTTCTCGTTTGGCGAAAAACCGACCTAAACTGAGATCGCACAGGCTTCATTCTAGATAAGTCCCTCGGAACTAACTGTCCCAAACGCGTCGAGGATGCCAGGATCTTAATCGCCAACACATGTGCGTTGTCCTGCGTCATTGCACTACTACATGAATCTAGAGCACACGTCCCCTAGCAATGGATACTGACAAGATCAAGATTTTCGGTGCACGGATGAAGGTCGACAGCACAGGGAAGCTTGCGGAGCTGGAACGTGCTGAGCGAGTGCGTACATGCTACCCTCACGGACGTTCAGGTTATTGACTTGTGATAATAGGAAAAAATGAAGGCCAAGGTGGAGGCCATCGCATCACACGGGATCAACGTCTTTGTTAATCGACAACTGATTTACAACTACCCCGAAAGCATCCTCGCGGAGAAGGGCATCATGTCGATCGAGCACGCCGACTTCGAAGGTGTTGAACGTCTGTCACTGGTCACCGGTGGGGAGATCACGAGCACGTTCGACCGGCCAGAACTCGTCAAGCTCGGTCGATGCGACTTGATCGAAGAGATCATGATCGGGGAGGATAAGGTGGAGTCCTGCTGTGACGTGCCTAAGACATCATCATCTCACAGACGTTGCTCAGCTCATCAAATTCTCGGGCGTTGCGGCTGGCGAGGCATGCACGGTCGTCTTGCGTGGTTCTACCAACCAGATGGTCGACGAGGCGGAGCGCTCCTTGCACGATGCGCTGTCAGTGCTGTCGCAAACGGTAAAGGAGACGCGTGTCGTGCTTGGCGGAGGATGCTCTGAGATGCTGATGAGCGTGGAGGTGGAAGAAAGAGCAAAGAAGGTCCGTGGAAAGAAAGCGATCGCGGCCGAGGCGTTTGCACGCGCACTGCGACAAATCCCGACTATACTGGCAGACAACGCCGGGTATGATTCGTCCGATCTGGTAGCAAGGTTACGAGCGGCACATCACGACGGGCAAACTGATGCGGGCCTGAGTGAGTGTCTTTGTTCCTTACTGACACGCTAGCTGAATGGTAATCGTCGCGGCTAGACATGGATGAGGGTTCTATCGGCTCCATGAAGGAGCTCGGGGTCACGGAGAGTTACAAGCTCAAGCGGCAGGTCGTTCTTAGTGCTACCGAAGCGGCTGAGATGATCATCAGGTAAGACTTGTTTGTTTTTAATCAGACGTGCGCGATTTTAATTTGTGTCGTTATTCCTACAGAGTGGACGACATTTTACGCGCGTCGCCGCGAAAGCGGGAGGCAGTATAGAAAGAGCAGTTTAGTACACCGTAGTGTGTTGAGCAGTACTGTAAAAATCGAGAGCTGCAACGTGTAATCGTGTCGGTGTCGGAACCGGCGGCCCGACTGTATATCCATTGCTTTACGTGGAGACGTGTTACCACCACAGTCGTTATTCACTTCTCTCCTTCTCTTAGACCCCCCTATTTTGACCACTTGTAGGCTGGTCTCCTTATTCGTCTGATTAAAAAAATGCTTTCTGGGGCAGTGCGTGCTAGGCGTCCGCCTTCACCTCCTCCAAGTCATCACCAACCCGTGCCACGGTTCCCACCCAAAGAAGGTCATCTAGATGCTGACGAGCGTCGAGCCGCAGCATCTCTGGGATACGGTCCTACCCGCAAGTCGGGCTATGTTCCCGGCGGATACAACATCACCCCTGGCGAATGGAAGCTACTTATCGTCCTCGTCGTCATCGCTTCGGCGGTTCGCCTGTTTCGTATCTCAAAACCCGATAGTGTCGTGTGCGCGAAATCCTTCTATGTCATATTGAAGGTACACTGAATGGTTCGTGCATAATCCATTAGATTCGACGAAGTGCATTTTGGCAAGTTCGCCTCGCGCTATATCAAGACGCGATATTTCGTGGACGTCCACCCCCCACTGGCCAAACTTCTGATCACCCTCGCGGCTTTCGTGTCCGGTTATCACGGCCACTTTGATTTCGCGGAGATCGGAAAGTATGTGTTTTCTTTCGTTTCCCAGAGTATCAGGGTCTAATTGTTTGGTTCACTACACCAGGCTGTACGAAAATACACCATATGTAGCTATGCGCATGGTCCCCGCGACTCTTGGAATTGCCACCATCCCTCTCGCCTATCTGACTCTCCGTGGTCTCGACTGCCGCGCTACCACTGCTCTCCTCGCCTCACTGTTCCTCATCTTCGAGAACGCCCTACTTACCCAATCGAGACATATCCTTCTCGATTCACCAGCTTGTCTTCTTCACCGCGCTCACCATCTTCCTTTGGACCGGGTTTTGTAACGAAGACAAGCACGCGCCGTTCACGAATCGTTGGTGGAGTTGGCTCGCTCTAACAGGTCTGTCTCTCGGTGCAGTGGTCAGTAGCAAGTGGGTGGGCCTGTTTACCATCGCCACCGTTGGCTTTGAGACTATCCGGCAACTGTGGACGCTGCTTGGCAACCTGCGTGTTCCCCCGAAGCTCTGGATCAAACACTTTTATGCCCGCGCCATCTGCCTCATTCTCATTCCGATCGTCTTCTACATGGCCATGTTCCAAATACATTTCTTGGTCCTTGAAAACTCGGGTGAGGGAGATGGCTTCATGAGTGCGGAATTTCAGCATACATTGGGCGGTCACGGCATGGCAGATACAAACGCAGGTACATCAGATAAATGCGCGTACCAAAACACATATTTATCACTTGGCCTCCACAGACGTCGCACTCGGGTCAAAAGTGACCATACGCCATGTCAACACTCAGGGCGGTTATTTACATTCTCATTCTCACAATTACCCTGGTGGCAGTCAACGTACGTTCCTTCCATGTTGCCATCGCCGTTACCTGATCGGTCTTTGCAGAGCAGCAAGTTACGCTGTACCCGCACCTTGACGAAAACAACGGTTGGCGTATAATCAACGCGACGCAAGACAATCATCCCGAGACGGACTGGTTGGATCTCCCGGAACTGGTTTACATTGAAGCTGGTTCACGCATTAAGCTCAGGCATATTATCACCGAGAAAAACATGCATTCTCACGACTACCGCCCACCAGTCTCTGAGGTGGACTTCCAGAACGAGGTGTCCGCATATGGCATGGCGGGCTTTGCTGGCGACATGAATGACGACTGGATTGTGGAAATAGAGAGAGGCAGCAAGAACGACCCAGTCTCCAGCCGTCGTGTGCGCACACTAGGGACGAAGTTCAGATTGAGACACGCCCTTACTGGATGCTACCTTTTCTCACACAAAGTCAAGCTGCCATCGTGGGGTTACGAACAGCAAGAGGTGACATGCAACAAAAATGCTGCGAGGCCAAACTCGTTGTGGATGATCGAGTCCAGTGATCATCCTAAATGTAAGGACGCGCATAAACGTAATCAGTGACCCAGGCTGACGCCACTTGTAGTGCCCCCGAATGCACCGAAGGTCAACTACCCCAAAATGAGCTTCTTCGATAAGTTTTTGGAGCTCCAGCAAGTGATGTGGCAGACAAACGCGGGACTTACGGATCGACATACATTTGATTCCCGTCCTTCCTCGTGGCCTCGGCTACTTCGCGGTATTGTGAGGGCCCACACTCATATCTTTCGTGAGATTGCTGATGAAAACTGCCCAGAACTTTTGGGTCAAAGACCATCGTCAAATCTATCTCATTGGCAACCCTATGATTTGGTGGTTAAGTTCAGCCGCGATCGCCGGTTACGTTGCAGTGAGGGGCCTCCTCATCCTTCGCGCGCAGCGTGGCTATAGAGATTTCGAAAATAGTGAGCAATTCCACCTACATGCATGACCGCTAACGGATCAAATCAACCTCTCCTAGCCAAGGTCGTCAAGTACGACACGTTATGTGGCTTCCTTTTCATGGGATGGGGTTTTCATTACTTCCCGTTCTTCCTCATGGGCCGTCAGCTATTCTTGCACCATTACCTTCCCGCACTATACTTCGCGATTTTGCTGCTTTGTGCCGTATTTGACTTTTTGACATCGACGCTTCGCCCACGTTGGCGTCTCCAAATTGCTGCGGTTCTCGCTATTCTCGCAATCTGGAACTTCTCTATCTTCAGCCCGCTGTCGTACGGGAACCCATGGACAAAGGAACAATGCCACAATGCGCAATGGTTGAAGACTTGGGACTTCAGCTGGTAGGAGATTGTCACAGTACCCCCCGTGCCATCACCACTAATAGGCTTTGTTGTGCAGTAACGATTTCCTAGATGATGTACGCTTCGGCTTTCCTCTCTTTTGCAGCCGGCTGACGCGTATCCCAGTACTCACAATATACGGGTTCCATCCTTGCCACGCCGCAGAAATCCAGCGCCGCCGCCGCACCCCTTGCCACTATCGGTGGCGAGCCAGACGGGCGTGGGGCGATAGTTGTCGAGGACAACCTTGGCCAGGCCCCTAATATGCAACAAGCACAGGTCGAGGGAACCGCCGTGAACCCTGGGAAAGCCGAACCTGGTCGCGACATTTTTGCTCCGCATCCGCAACCCGATATCAAGAGTGAAGACATGGGCATTCCGCCACCTGTTGCAGACGACGAACCAAAAGCTATTAGCTCGGTCGGCGCAGCCTCGTCGTCTAGCGAGGATACTCAAAAGCACGATGAGAAGACTGCAGAGACGCCGGGAGGCGAGACGTCCTTGGCGTCGGCGGCCACTAAAGAGAATACTCCTTCCTCCTCTTCCTCGGATGACTCTTTATCGTCAAAGGCCACAGAAAGCGCAGCACCGAGCCCGGAGGTGGCAAAGGCGAAAGTCCAAGGGCCGTTGGACGCAGAACAGGCAGAGGCAGATGAAGTGCGCCAAGAACTGTTCCCCGATGCAAACGAGTGATAGACACGCAAACGGATGTTTCCCCCCCCCCCCCCAAGATCTAGAGATGCTGGGTCGTCCGTTGTCGTTGGCTTTGTATTCGCTATTTTTGATTTGCTTTAGCGTATCAGATTGCATTTCGTCCTGTATCAGATTAATTTATTCCTCCATGCTCGCGATGAGAAGTAGTGTCACCAAGCTCGAATCCTCGAATCACACTTCACATGCTGGCTGCATTCGAGTCGACAGTTTATAGTTTGCAGCCCTGTCAGGTGACGTGCACAGCCTTGTCAACGGACGCTGGACTCTCCCACGCAGTGATGTTTATGCACGTTCTTGACTGGATTGGGTTCCTTGGTAGTATGATACTAGTACTAGTAATTAAATGACACCCTGTGCCCTAGTCTCAGACAACATCCACCACCCTCGAACCACGGCTCAGGTTAATATGGCAGCTACGTCAAGCTACAAACCACAAAACCCACTCTTTGATCAGGCCCTCCGGAATCATCTCGAATCTCTACGGACAGAAGACAGGGAAGCATTCGAACACTGCACTGCAGAAGACGTGATTGCCACCGTACAACAGCTCAACAGTTCCCATGCAGCGCAGAGTCGCGTGCGCCAGTTTCTTGTTCGCTTCGCGGCTGTCGTTAGGCCGCTGGAATCCTACTTCGATTTAGTGAGCAACGTCGTCGGTTCTATCCCAGGGGCGCAACTTGGGGCGATCGTGTTCGGCGCGCTCAGGTTCGTGATCAAGGTATGGTACTGTCACACTTTCCTTTGCGCAGCTCGTTCCTCATTGGTGTGCACTACGTGCGCTATGACTACGTTAGGCTGTCAATGGACTATCGGACTACTTCGAGCGAATCGTGGGAGTCTTGGAGGAGATATCCCAGTCACTCCCTTATTACCAAGACTATGCCGTTGAGATTTATCGCGATTCAGCTCCCGTGCAGCAAGTAAGTGTACCCTTCTAGTCGCTTTGTGGGCGCGTTGAAAGTAACTCCACGCATCCTCTGTAGGCATTGGCGGGCGTGTATCACGATATTATCATGGTCTGCTCCGCGGTGCGAGACGTTTTTTTGAAGAGAGGGGGTGTTGCACGTTGTGAGTGCATGCTCGCATCAGGTTGATTGGTCTGATTTCGACGAACACGTACGTGTGCCAGCTGGGGTGTCGGTCTGGTTGAGGGGGATAAACCCGTGGAACAAGACTATCGAAGACATTACGCAGGGTTTGCAGCGTCGTCGAGAGGTTCTCGGGCGCGAAGTCGTACATGCAGACCGTGTCGGTCTCCATCGGCAAGCTATCGAGAGAGAGTGGAGTCAGTGCGCCATCATCTTTTTGCACTAGCGCGCATTGACTGGCACTCTTGATCACAGACGATAGACGCCGAGATTTTCTCGCTTCGCTTCCCTACGAAGATTGTCAGCCCAAGCAAAGGGATTGTCTCCGTGTTCTTCCTACGGACCACAACGCAGGAGAGTGGCTAATTAATCGAGAAGAACTCTTGGACTGGGCACACAACCCATCTGGTGGGCTGCTATGGGTTCACGGAAAACGTGCGTTTTGCTCTTGTTTTATGCACTATGCAACCTATACTCATTTGGCCAATCGTTTGCTAAGCGGGGGTTGGGAAGACTGTCCTGGCGTGCGTGGTTCGAATGTTTCCCCATCAATTTGCCCATAACGAATTCCAATTTTTAGGTCTATCGTTATCGAATGGGTAATGAATCCAACGATATCAGGAAAACAAGCAGCCGTGGCCTTCTTTTACTGCGAACACGACAATCCCAAAAAGCATAATCCTCGATCCCTTCTCGCCACGCTTCTCCACCAAGTTCTAGGGCAGCTCCCGGGTCCCTGGGATGGCCTTGAGCTAGATATATTCTCTAAAGCGCACTCTCCTGAAAACCTACGCAATTCTCTGAAGACGGCTTGCAACTATCTGGAAAGGACTAGGCCAGTATTTCTGATTATTGACGCACTGGACGAGTGCGACCCCGCCACACGCGAGGAGCTGTTACCCTTACTAATATCTCTGGGCAATGACTCGAGATTACTTCTCACTAGCCGGAACGAAGAAGACATTTGGAACGCTCTCAAGAGCTTCCCATTAATTGCGATTACGGATCAAGATGTAAAAAATGATATCCACCAGTATGTCAGTCGCAAGGTGACACTGGCGGGTGACGAGGGCTCTTCCCTCAGGCACGTAGAAGTCGGGGATCCTGTCTTACTGGAGGAGGTTTTGAGAACTCTAAGAGAAGGCGCAGATGGAATGTGAGATATTTCTCCTGTCCCCCCTTTTTTCTGTTTCGTTACTGAGGGAAATTTTCAGGTTCCTGTGGGTACAATTACAAATCACCCATCTCCAAGAACAAAGAACCGACTATGACATCCGCAACGCTCTACGAACACTTACCAGGGGTCTTCACCCCACGTTCACTCGCTCCTTGCAATCCATCGACCGCCTACCTGCCCTCAGACTTGCACGAGCGAAGAGGGTTTTGCGCTGGGTAGTCTGCGCAGAGTATCCTATGAACCTTCACGAACTCTCCGAAGCAGTTGCGGTCCACGACATGCAGCAATCATGGGACAAGTCGCGATGCGTAAACAAGCCTATTAGTCTGATTGAAGACTGTTTTCATCTTGTCCACTGCACGGACCTTTCCGGAAAGTCTCGGGACGCTAAAGTTCAACTCATTCACTCTTCTGTGAAGGAGTTTCTCTTGCAGAACCCTATGGTACTGGGCTCATCACTGGCGGGCTATCACATCTATCCCCTTCCCGATGCCCAAGTTATCATCGCCGAGGATTGTCTCAAATACCTTCAACTAATCGCTCGAAGCGTACATCAGAGCGAGATGTCCCAAATTATGGAAGATCGTCACCCGTTCTTATCCTACGCAATCGAATTTTGGCCACAACATCTCAGAGCTTCTGGACCTTCTGGAGAGAGAAACGTCTCCATATTCTGCGAATTCGTGGAGACGACGCTTTCCCGACAATTTTGGTCGGAACGTTACAACAGAAAGCGGTACGCAAGCCCCTAACTCCATGCATGAATATCATCTCATCTTGGGTGTAGCGATGACACTATTCACACGACTATGCCCATATCCCACCTGGCTGCTTGCCTCTCCCTCCCACACGTCGTTAAAGCCATTTTGGAAAAGGGTCTTGGCACTGCCAACGCTCAGGGCTCTGAGTCGCGTGACCTGACGGCACTGCACGTGGCCGCGAAATTCGCGGACGAGTCAACTGTGCGGGTACTTGTTGAATCTGGTGCCGACATAAACGCCAGGAATGCGGAGGGAGAAACCCCTCTTCACCTAGCAGCACGTAGATGGGATGGAGAACGTATCGTACGGGCTCTTCTCGACCTCAAGGCAGATGTCACACCCACGGATGGTGGTGGGAGAACTCCCCTTCACATCGCAGCCCAAAATGGGTATGGTCAAAATAGTGTGTTGCTATTCCTGCAGCGCGGTGCGAGTATTCGGGCATTTTGCAATAGCGGGCAACTACCCCTTCACAATGCCGCTGCTAATCCTTACGGGGTTACAAGCGTTCAACATCTACTTTCATACGGGGCCGACGTCAATGCTCTGAATGGCCAGCTCCGCACCCCTCTTCACGTCGCTGCCGGTGTCTGGTACCGAGGGATTGACTCCGTCAGAGTACTTGTTGAATGTGGAGCGAATATCGACGCTACTGATCCGGACGGCCTCACCCCTCTGCACATGGCTGCGCAGAGTGTGGGCGGTGGAAAATGTGTTAAATTCCTATTAAAACATGGGGCGAAAGTGGACGCAGTTTCCGGAGTGAAGAGGAAGACACCTCTACACATGGCGGCGGGGTCGCAAGTTGGCCACGACGCGGTCCGGTATCTCCTCGAGAAAGGTGCAAACGTAGAGGCAACAGATTGTTGTCTACAGACACCCCTTCACATTGCTGCGACGTTCCAACAAGGTGCCGAAGTAGTGCAAATTCTGCTTGCGTATGGAGCGAACGTCCAGGCACTTGATAACTCAAGACTCACCCCGCTACAATGGAGTGCACAAGAGGGGCCATCCGACAAAATCATGTCAATCTTGCTGGAAAACGGCGCAAGCCCCCATTGTGTGGACAGCAGAAATCGCACCCCTCTGCACTGGGCTGCAGGACGTTCGGAAAGCGATGACCCACGATTGGTGCGCGTGTTACTCCAGAACGGTGCGAACGTGGATGCCCGAGACGATTCAGGCATGACTCCTTTACACCACGCGGCGCCGCACGGATATCACGAAACCATCATAAAGGTGCTACTAGAACACCGCGCGGACGTCAACGCCGTGACACAGAACGGCCAGACCGCGCTCCACCTCGCGATGCTGATGCAGAAGCATTATTGGGGAATGGTTTCCACGGCCACGGCGCTTTTGCAGTGTGGTGCAGATCCAAAGATAGTGGACGCTGAGGGGCGAACAGCGTTTAATTGCTTACCAAAGTTGGAGGGAATGCACAGACTCGGAACCTCAGTCCTCAATGCTGCATTGTGGCACGAGCGGCCGGGCACCAACTCGTCCGGTGCAGCACGGCTCGGGAGTACTTTAAGGATGCTCGAACCGTTACCGACCACCATTCCAAGCTTTCCCTCGGGAATGACCGTAGGAACGGGCGATTCACCCTCGAGCGACGGACGCATACGGACAAGAATACGGTCGACGATTACTAGCCGGAATAGCTATGGACTCGAAACCAGTCGTCCGAATAGGGAGGAGGGGTCGACTGGAGGATCCTCGATGATATCGAGGATCCTAGATGTTATCGACGGTCCTGAGCGCAGATGGCACTTCTTTGAATGAGCAGTCGGTCTTCCTCTACAGACGTATTGTCAAGTTAGAGATGCACTACGAAACCACCGCAGCGAAAGCTGCACGACGAGAAACCAGTATCAATACCCACACCTAATTAGATAACCCCGTTACTGTTATTAAGAATAATCACAATGGTACAATGCGAAAACCTCCATGTACTGTAGACTCGTAACCAGCCGTTCGAATGAGGATTTTTGAGGGTGTCGCAAAGCGACTGGAGGATCCTCGATATCGAGCGGTCCTTGCGCAGCCGGCACCCCCATAGAGCGAGCGGTCACCGGTCTACATGTACTGAATGTAAAAGCCGAAGTATATTTGGGCTCGGATGACTCGTGTTTGGACAATGTAATCCATAAACATACTACTACCTATATTACATCGTACGATACCCTTTTCTCTCCTCAGCCCGTTTGTCACGAACGCCGAGGAGGAACATTTAGGTTTGTAATCGAATATTAGCCCGTTTGTCACGAACGCTGCAGAGGAACGTCTAGGATTTAATATGTTATGGGCCATCATCCTGTTCTTGCCTAAGGTCGTGAAGAGCTCAACCTTATTGCCTTCCCCGCCGCGCCACATCACGCGTATCCCAATATCATACCTGCCTGCTCTTGTTTTCTTGTCGATCTTCGGATCATCATCCTCTGTCGTCTCAAAAGCCATCGTCCACTATTTGTCTCCTCGGACCATCATCCACTCTTTCGGACTATCACCCATCGCTTGTGTACCGTGGACCATCGTCCAAGTTCCTCATTATATAGGAATAACTTATGGGTCCACGGCAAACGTGAGTTTTGTTCTTGTTTTGTTCGCTATCATGTGGTTGACCGTTTAAGCGGGGATTGGGAAGGCTGTCCTGGCGTACGTGCTTCGACGTTTCCACATGGACTTGCCCATCACGAATTTCGAATCTTAGGTCTATCGTGATCGACTAGGTAAGGAATCTACCGATATCAGGGGAACGAGCTGCCGTGGCCTTCTTTTATTGCGAACAAAAAGCACGATCCTCGATCCCTTCTCGCTACTCTTCTCCACCAAATTCTGAGGCAACTTCCCGCCGGTCCCTGGGATGACCTTGAGCTAGATCCGTTCTCTACAGCACACTCTTTAGAAAACATATGCAGTACTCTGAATACAGCTTGCAACTATCTGGAAAGGACCAGGCCAGTATTTCTGGTTATCGACGCACTGGATGAGTGCGACCGCACCACACGCGCGGAGCTGTTACCCTTACTAATCTCTTTGGGCAACGACTCGAGATTACTTCTCACTAGCCGGAACGAAGAAGACATTTGGAACGCTCTCAAGAACTTCCCATTAATTGCAATAACGGATCAAGATATAAGAAATGATATCCATCAGTATGTCGGTCGCAGGGTGAGACTGGTGGGCGACGGGGACTCTTCTGCAAAGCACGTCGAAGTCGGGGATCCAGACTTACTGGAAGGGGTACTGAAAACTCTAAAAGAAGGCGCAGATGGAACGTGAGACATTTCTCTTGCCCCCCCTTTTTTCTGTTTTGTTACTGAGGGAACACCTTCAGGTTTCTGTGGGTGCAATTACAAATTGTCCATCTCCAAGAACAAAGAACCGACTTTGACATTCATAACTCCCTACAATCACTCACGAGGGGTCTTCACCCCACCTTCACTCGCTGCTTGCAATCCATCGACCGTCTGCCTGCCCCTAGACTCGCTCGAGCGAAGAGGTTTTGCGCTGGGTGGTCTACGCAGAGTATCCTATGAGCCTTCATGACCTCTCCGAGGCAGTTGCTGTCCACGACATGCAGCAATCATGGGACAAGTCGCGATGCGTAAACAAGCCTATTAGTCTGATCGAAGACTGTTTTCATCTTGTCCACCGCACGGACCTTTCCGGAAAGTCTCGGGACGCTAAAGTTCAACTCATCCACTCTTCTGTCAAGGAGTTTCTCTTGCGGAATCCTACGGTGCTAGGCTCGTTGCTGATGGGTTATCATATCTATCCCCTTCCAGACGCTCAAGTCGCCATTGCCGAGGATTGTCTCAAATTCAACTAATCGCGCAAAGCGTACATTGGAACGGCATAGATCGTCACCCGTTCTTATACTACGCAAGCGAATTTTGGCCACGACATCTCAGAACTTCTGGGTCTTCTGGAGAGAAAAGTGTCTCCACGTTCTGTGAATTCATGCAGTCGACGCATTGCCGACGGTTTTGGTTGGAGTATTACAACAGAAAACGGTACGCAAGGCCACAACCTTATCCATTAACATCGTCTCATCTTGGACGATAGCGACGACGGTATCCACATGACTATGTCCGTATGCCACTTGGCCACTCGCCTCTCCCTCCCATACGTCGTTAAAGCCTTTTTGGAAAGGGTCTCGACACTGCAAACGCTCAGGGCTTCCAGTCACGCGGCCTGACGGCACTCCATTGGGCCGCGAAATTTGCGGACGAGTTGACTCTGCGAGTACTTGTTGAGTCCGGCGCCGACATTAATGCCAGGAATACGGAAGGCGAAACCCCTCTTCACCTAGCAGCGTCTAATTGGGATGGAGAACATGTTGTACGGGCTCTTCTCCACCTCCGGGCAGATGTCACGGCCACGGATGGCAGTGGAGAACCCCCCTTCATATCGCAGCCCAAAACGGGTACGGTCAAAATAGTGTGCTGCTACTACTGCAACGCGGTGCGAGTATTCAAGCGCCTTGTAATCGCGGACAGCTACCCCTTCATAATGCCGCTGCTAATCCTTATGGGATCACAAGCGTCCAACATCTACTTTCATACGGGGCCGACGTCAACGCGCTGAATGGCCAGCTCCGCACCCCACTTCACGCTGCTGCCGGTGTCTGGCACCGAGGGATTGACTCCGTCAAAGTACTTGTTGGACGTGGAGCAAATATCGACGCTACTGATCTAGATGGCCTCACCCCTCTGCACATGGCCGCGCAGAGTGTGGGCGGTAGAGAAAGTGTCAAATTCCTGTTGGAACGCGGGGCGAAGGTGGACGCGGTCTCCGGAGTTAAGAGGGAGACACCTTTACACATGGCGGCGAGATCGCAACTTGGCCACGACGCAGTCCGGTATCTTCTCGAGAAAGGTGCAAACGTAGAAGCAACGGACTGGCGTATGCAGACTCCCCTTCACATGGCCGCGACGCAGCAAGATGCCAAAGTGGTGGAAATTCTGCTTGCGTATGGAGCGAACGTCCATGCGCTGGACGACTCGGGACTCACCCCGCTACAAAGGATTGCACAAGAGGGGTCGTCTGATAAAATCATGTCAACCTTATTAGAACACGGCGCAAGCCCCCATCGTGTGGACAGCAGAAACCTCACCCCTTTGCACTGGGCCGCAGGATGGTCGTGGAGCGAGGACCCACGAATCGTGCGCGTGTTGCTCCATAACGGTGCCGACGTGGATGCCCGAGACGATTCAGGCATGACTCCTTTACACCACGCGGCGGCGGACGGCTACTTCGACACCACTATGAAGGTGCTACTAGAGCACCGTGCGGACGTCAACGCTACGACACAGAACGGTCAGACCGCGCTCCACCTCGCGGTGCTGGCGCAGAAGTTTTTTTGGAGAGCAGTTATCAGGACGCTGTTGCAGTATGGTGCAGATCCAAATATAGTCGATGCCGAGGGGCGAACAGTGTTTGACTGCTCACCAAAACCCGAAGAATTGCATAGGCTGGTCACTGGTCAGTCTTGGAATGGGTAGCACGGTATGCTATTATCTAGCATGGAGTTGTTTTCCTTCCGTGGAGCGTCTGGTAGGGACGAAGCTTAGCTTTGAAATGTAAATCGTGACCATTAGAACGATTGGCACTGTTCGTTCTACTAGTATTTCAAGTCGTAAGCATTCGTCATGAGGTACTTCTTCATTTTCTATGGGTTGTTATACACCACTAGGCAGAAAGGACTACGTATGTATGCGTAAGGAAACATCAACCGAGCGTAACGAAGTACGTAAGCCAAATATACTCCAAAGTGCACGCGCATGTTTACTTAGAAACACTCTATGGGGACGTCAGAAATCCGAGCTCAAGACAAGGTGCAAGGTGGATACGTACTGCGGTGTACAATGCCGGGACCAGATTCGTCGTACTCCTGCTTCGAGCACCAGAGATTTTGGAACGTGCTGAGCGACGCAAGAATGGAACCACCGATCCAGACGGAGTATTTGCGTTCGGGAGGAGCGACAATCTTGACCTTCATGCTCGCGGGAGAGAGGCTCGTGAGCTCCTTCTGCATGCGGTCTGCGATGCCAGGGAACATGGTCGTGCCGCCAGAGAGGACCACGTTGCCATACAGGTCACGACGAACGTCGAGATCGCATTTGAAAATAGAGTTGTATCTGTGAAAAAAGAGTCAATATGCAAGCAAAGTCATGAAAAATTACCACCTACGTCGTCTCGTGAATGCCGGCAGCCTCGAGGCCGAGGAACGAGGGCTGGAAGAGAGCCTCCGGTGCGCGGAACCTACCTAGCGTTTAGTCGAAATTATGAAAACGTAATCAACGCGCTCACCGCTCGTTGCCAATAGTAATGACCTGCCCATCGGGAAGCTCGTAGCTCTTTTCGAGTGCCGAGGACTGCGCGGCCGTCTGAAGCTCCTGTTCGAAGTCGAGAGCGACGTAGCATAGCTTCTCCTTGATGTCACGAACGATTTCACGTTCGGCAGATGTCGTGAAAGGATAGCCACGTTCTGTGAGGTTCTTGATGAGAAGGTCGGTGATGTCGCGACCAGCAAGGTCGAGGCGCAGGATGGCATGAGGGAGCGCGAAACCCTCATAGATCGGCACGGTGTGCGAAACACCATCTCCAGAATCAAGCACGATACCAGTCGTACGACCTGAGGCATACAGTGATAACACGGCCTGGATCTGCACATAGAATGCGGGCACGTTGAATGTTTCAAACATAATCTGGGTCATCTTCTCCCGATTCGCCTTGGGATTGAGCGGGGCCTCGGTGAGCAGGACAGGGTGCTCTTCTGGGGCAACGCGCAGTTCGTTGTAGAAGGTGTGGTGCCAAATCTTCTCCATATCGTCCCAATTGGTGACGATACCGTGCTCAATCGGGTATTTCAGGGTCAAAATACCACGCTTGGACTGTGCCTCGTCTCTGTAACACGTAAGTCACACAGGACGGTACGAGGGCAGTGTCTGCTCACCCGACGTAAGAGTCCTTCTGACCCATACCCACCATCACACCCTGATGGCGAGGGCGACCGACGATGGATCTGTCATAAAAAAGACCTTAGATGCTACAGCCTGAATCCAACGACCCATAACCCACGGGAAAACGGCACGAGGGGCATCATCCCCGGCAACTGAGGATACAATGAGTCTCAAAATGAGCAGAAGTCACTGAAGCACCTACAGCCGGCTTTGCACATGCCAGAACCGTTGTCGATAACCTGGATGTGATGTCCGATCAGAAGGCATGATTTGGACCGATAGGTTGATAAAATGAAGAACTAACAAGAGCGGCGACTTCGTCTTCCATAGTTGATTACTGTTAAGTGGAGAAAGGGTTTTTGTAGTTGGGGATGAAAGAGAAGACGGAAAGATGCACGGCGGGTAAGCAAGGCTGAGGGTTTTGAAGCCGCTCTGCCCCTTGATTGCCGCCCGCCCGGAAGCGGAACGGGCTGCGCAACCCAAATTTGGTACCGCTCCGAGTTTCTGTCGGCCCGCATACGGGACACCTGGAACAAGTCTTGTAACGCTGCGCTTCTTGGCCACTTCTTGGCCAATTGTATGCGATGCAACCGACTGTCTCTTCACTGCGCATCGTAGCCCCAAGCTCAAATACCTCGCACTCCCCGCTGCGCATCAGAGAACTCCTGTGTTTCGCCGCGTTCTTCGATGATTCAGTTTGATTGATCGGAGGTGTCATGGTGGATATCAGAACAACACTGCTTCTGTCTTTGGTGTCGCTGTTACTATGGCTCGAACAACCTCGTAGTCATACTCCATAATTGGCAAGAGGATCTGGCGCAGTCGATCCTCGAATGGTGGTGTCGTGAAAGTTCTGTGCATTACCGAGAGCGTTTAGTGCAATTTGCAATTTTGCATTGCCCCACTTCTGGTCACAAGTCACTAGAAATCTGGGCTTCATACACTTTGTAGCCAAGCGACCTTCGTTGTGCTCCAGGCCGTATAGAGCTGTGTCTACATAAAACAAACTCTTCTTCTCGTTCTGTCAGTTGCTCTTCATCAATCTCCTCCGTCGGGGATCACGGCGACAAGGAAGTAGATCGGTACTCGGTGGGCACAGTGTAGCGTTTTCCACATCACCGTTACTCACCTCACATCTTGTCAGTTGAAACCTCGAGACTACATGCCCTTTACAGTAGTGGCCTCTGTTTGAGATTCATGCGACTGAGTGCACTTCTATCGCGTTGAAATCGGACCTTGCAGTGTTCGCCATGAGTGTCCCTTGAATACAAGGTA
Organism: Lactarius akahatsu; assembly: GCA_021524915.1. NCBI lineage: Eukaryota > Fungi > Basidiomycota > Agaricomycetes > Russulales > Russulaceae > Lactarius > Lactarius akahatsu. The sequence continues at coordinate 1,165,846 of JAKELL010000004.1, forward strand.
CCAGAACCATGCCGTAAGCACACGAGCGCGAGTGCGGTAAACATCCTTTCCTTGGTCGTATATTAGGAATGATGATTCGTCTAGACCCTTTGACCCACTATTTGCTGCACGTCCTTGTTCTTTCTGTCACATCTGCGTACACCACTTAAACTCTGGACCTCCCTCGCACCTGCCTCCTATTGACTATACTCATTGGCTCTTTGTATACCGACTACCTAATATGCCACGTAGAAGCAGAAGCATTGGCGGCCCCCTCCCCGGCACTCCCCGGCACAAATGAACTGGTGCCTGCAGCACAACTCTCCCTCCAGCTCGCAGACAGTTTGGCGTGTGCTATGTAGCTTGGCACTGCTGTTTTGGTCTTACGTGTCATCCTGGACACCGTCCAGGTGCGTGACGTGTTCTCTGCTACCCGTTCTGGAGACTAAGTCGTGCTTCTTCAGCAAGTGAAATCGAACAAAGATTCTTGTTTGCGGCTCGCGCGCTGCGCGACCGCATTCGTGCTCAATACACGTGATACGATGGATGGGAAGTGGGGCCCTGCTCCTCCGTCGCTGAAGGAATCCGTAGATCGGTTTGAATCGTAGGCACCGAATGGTTTACAAGCTGTGTTAAAGAATGCTGATGACCATTCGTACAGGATACTTCTCTCTATCAAGGACTGAATGTGTGATCTTGCCAAGACAAACATGTTTACCCACTTCGTTAAGAAGGACAGAGTCAAGGACACGATTACTGACTTCGCTTCAGCTCATCGACACCGTGTCCCGGTTTCAGGTATGCTTCATCGTACTACCGAAGTCCGTAGCTATAGTCTAATGAATGGTAACAGAGCACCGTGCTTGTTGAGCTCCAGCACATCATGAGCCAGTCATTGCAAGCGACATTGTCACAAGAGACAGGACTTGTCAGGCAAGTGCAGGATATGCATTCACAGATGATCGTGGGCTTTAAGAGGGGCTTGCGCCCCCAAGACGACGACGGGGTGAGTTCAAAAGCCGTGCGGATCGTCCTTTCTTGAACGCAACGCATTGTTTTTCTAGTTCCCGCTGGTGCACCGCTCTGACTTAGTACTCCATGGGATGACTCCCATAGGCGGTGGATGGTGGCAGAACTTGGCTGATGCGAGCATAAATGGACGGCAGGTCTAGTAAAGCGATACGAAGGGCGAGAAGGAAAGAAGGCACGTGTCTCTTTTGCACCCGCTTAAGCAGTTGCTCAACGAGTGCTGACTCGCACGTAGCGACGCCCACTTTCCACAGCTCTATGGTGTCTCCCAACAAACGTCCGCAAACCCCGAGTTCATCATCACACACAATGGTACGAAGAGTCTGTGGTCTGCCATCAACTATTCTTAACACCTTCGTGGTGGGGTCACCAACATACGCGCGTTCATTACACCTTAGCTGAAGCAAGGACACCTTTTGGAAGTCGCTGCGATTGCACTCGTATTGTCAGTCTGCAGTGAATAGATTTTTCAACGCTGACACACGCACAATTACACAGGCCGAGCATCTCAGGGTAAGCTTTCCGTGGTTTATCCTGTGTAGATCCTGTGTAGGAATGGTATATGACCACTTTACAAGGCTGGTCTCACGATGTTGGCAAGCATTGGGAGATGGTCAGCTATCTATGACCAGCAAGAGGAGCCATCACTTGCGATGCTCTCAAGCTTGGTCGTGAATAACCGGGGAAATCTTGTCATCGGCGGGGACATCGCATCAGATCAACAGCCCCAGAATCATCGAGGGCCGTTGGTGTGGTTGTGCCACGAGGCAAGTGCCATTGTCGTGCCGTGGATGCTATATTTTGATCCTGTTTTCCAGATATTCGGAGAACGGTACCCAGGGACGATCCTTGGTGTGGGTGAAGATGGTCGGCAGCGTTGCGGGGAGATAAATTACGCAATGCGCTGACTCGGATACGACAGACCGTTACCAGAAGGACCCGCCAACTGGCCAATCAAATTGCCGGTTCTATATTGCTCTCCGGCACCGCGTCACCCGCACAGGTTTCCGAAACGCTCCTCGTCGACCTTCGTGATGCGGATTGGACTACGTCGATACTGCGGGAGCTCTGGGCGTCCATGGCTTCGTGGGGGCTCGACGACCGCGGTGGCCTCTTCTCCAAAGCTACGTATGGCGATGTCGGTTTCTTGGTCGCCAGTCCCGACCCCGCGTCGACCAAGAAGACGTTCGTTGGCGTGGGAAAAATAGGTCACGTCCTTGGGCCTTTGTACGCCAAGACCCTTGGAGAGGACGAGCCGTTCCGGAAGCGACGGCTTACGGGACACGTTTTCGAGGGACAGTTCGAGGAAATGCACATTTCAGAAGTTATGACGGATATCGTCAGGCGTCAGGTACGATGACGCACTTATTTGAAACAAAACCAGGGCTGATTTCACTCAGATTTACGTTCCGGAACCCGACTTCCATCTCCTACCAGCACCAATTCTCGATACACCAGAAGCCGAAAGACGACCCAAGCGAAAAGAGCGCACGCTGGCAGAGCATCGTGGCAAACGTCGCTCGGTTTGCGCGGGGGAGTAGCATCACCCCCGACACTATGATTCTCAGTAAGTGGCAGCTTAACCACGCTTCGCGCCTTTTACTAGAGCTCTTATGCTGAATGTCTCTCGACAACAAAAAGTAACGGGACATCGCACGTCTGCCGTAATTTCGTCGAATTTCACATACTCCGAAGCCTCCCCTCCACCAGAACTGCACTTTTTCCTCTCATATGAGGACTGGACGACATCGTACTGGTACGAGGCTGAGTACAAACCAGTCGGCGAACGTGAGGCGATTACAGAACCCACAGCCTCCCTGGGTATTTCCAGTTCGTGCGTGACCAAATCGTCCGTCTCTATTTGAAGGCGATGGGCTGACCTCGGTGGACACGTAGAACCGATAGGAGGGGATTCTACATCTAATTCATACCCGAAGAATTTGAGGTCTTGCCAGATGACGAGAGCTTAGGAATCATGAGGTCGGTTTCCTTCGTACGTCATCAGTCTTTCATTGCCTGCACCTCTGCCGACTCGAATTTTTCCAGTTTTCACTCGCTTCGTCGTTGTGTGTTATGGGAGGGTGCAATAAGGGGCATGTAGAGAACCTGACATTTTCACTTCGACCGCATATCTCTTTTTTTTACACTCCTGGGCCACCTGGGAACCGGGAGCCGGTTTTAGAATATCTCTTGTTTATGAGGCGGCACCGGTATGAGGTCGCGGCGATGTCAGCACACCTGGAGAGATCATTCGAAGGATGTTGACCAAAACTTTCAAGTTGAACCGCCTGGGCAATTGTTACTATCAACAATTCGACCTATAGACTAAAGCGCCCACTGGCACATACGATGACTGATGCATGACGATGCACACAATAGAACCTTCCTGAGAAACAGTAAGCACGTAGCGAATGTATTTTTTTTGGCTCAATCCACAGTTGACGACCGGACGACAGAGCATTGATGGGGAAATCACAAAGGACGATGATGATTGCAGCAAACCATCCAGGACTTTTAATTCCATTATCGTTATTAACTTAGTAATTGGCCAGAGGCGTTGGACGTGTTCAAAAGCGTGTGGCATAATCAAGGGCATAATATTGATCAACCAGAGATAACGAAACGATTGATGTCAGCAGCAGAAGCGTCGAGGAATGATGAATTGGCAAGTGTATGGTGAAAGATGTTGGAAACATGAGGCCAGAGTGGAACATTTTTTTGGAGGCCATCAACGTCACTCTCCACCTTAATGTCCCCATGTTGGCGACTGGTATTGTAACGTTGATGCTTGCGGGGGTTGCACGGGCGCGTATAGGTGCACGTATGCGTAGCATCTCGTATGCAATGCCGGTGTTGCGCCGTTCTTGCGTGTCAAGTGGCCATTGCCGTTCCAGCAGCTCTGGCAGGACTTGTGCGAGCTCAGTTTGTGGTGCATCTGCGCCACAATATCCAGCACACTGCGATAGCGAGCGCCGATGACGGGCGCGGGTGGATGTAGCAGTGTAGCGTGTTCGGACACTATGTCACGGTGCGTCCTCCTTCTGCGCGGCTGCGACACGACATCGGCTCAGGCTGCCGCGCTCCCTCGGGCAATGTCGCGCGCTCGAGGTGAAGTTTGTAGCGTAGCAGGCACGATCGGGCTTCGGCCCCGCGCGCATCGTAGATGCCAGCCTTACGTGCCACCGAAATGAAACAACTTTCCTGTGAAAACGATCAAGCCTTGCGGGAATGGTAGGTAGCCTTGTGAGCGGATAGGGCCATTTTGGATCCTTCTCTATAAGTGGGACAACGGTTGAATCAATCTACTCCAGGAGACTTTGGCGCTATCGGTTTGCTGACAAACACGGCTTTTAATACTCCCTCACATCCCAACAAATGGGCAGAAAAAATAGAGCGTACTATGCGCGCCTCCAGAATATCTCAACTGCCAGGCTTAAGAGGGCTCAAAATCGCGAGGGGACCACGACAGGTGCTCGGTATTCCTCCGTGTCGGCGATCACACGACCGACAGTCCACCCCCAGATACAACACATCTCACGATCAACAGCTCTGAAGATCACCCTTCGGCAGGCCTCGGTGGTGATGGGGGTGGTGACGAGGCCAGTGGTGCAAATCCCGACATCACCGAGTTGACCGCGCTCGAGCACTTCAGCTCGATCCTCCAAAGCGCACAAAGACGTGCAGCAGAAGCAGAAGGGTCCAGAAGAAAACGCACACGTTACACCGGGCAGTCCGAGAGGACCACACGCAGACAAAAGAAGGCCCTGAGGGACCTGCAAGCCCAAGGATTCCACACGCTACCTGATTTTTTCAGACAGAAAGCTGAGAAAGCAATGCAGAAGGCAAAAGTAGAAGCCATGGTTGCTGCAGCCACAGCTCGGCTCAGGTATAGAGAGGAGGAGGAAGAATCATCTGGAACTGAGACCACAGCAGACGAGTGTTATTTCAAGATCGTGTCCGAGCCAGGCACGACTGAAGGCACCCTGGAGCCCAGTGCCACATCCAATGAGAAAGCGTTGGGCGACAGCGACAGGACCGGGGATGATCAGTATCCCCACTAAGGTAGGTCTATTGATTGTAACTCGTTTCTGGGTTGTTAACTAACGTACAGTACAGTTGGATTGTACAGAACTTGGACGCTCAAAATAATAATGTTAGATGAATAAATACCCCCCTCCCCCCCAACTGAAATGATCATTCAAACGTGATCCTTGTTATGAAAGACGTGCCTCATCCAGCCTCTCCCGAGTTTCGACCTCTCGTCCATCTTCAATCCGTGACTATGACCGAGCCTGCCCCGCCTGACACAGGTTTCGCACACCCTGGACTTCTGCCAAGTGACAGCGAGCGAGGTGTCGACGCAGCAGGACTCGGCTTCCAAACACGGAGAGGGACAATGAGCGGAAAAGTCTGGGTATGGATCCTCCTCGGGGCTGCTGTAAGGACTGCTGTGCGGCGGAGGGCAGATCGGCGCCGGTACGAGGTCTGATCCGAGTTGTGGGGGCACGAAGTGAGGTTTCCAAGGCGCAGAACAGGATCGCGTAGCGAGGCTGTTCCAATCTCTAGTGATGCTATCAGATCGTGAGAGAGAAGGGGGGGATCGCTACGCACATTGTGGAGAAGTATCGATGTTTTTTGATCTCGCGGATAGACGTAAGGCGGTCAGTGCGGTGCTTGGCCAGGAGCTGCGTGTGGTTGTTGTTGGTAAGATACTCGTCTGCCGAGAATATTCGGTGCTTACTTTGTGTAGCAGATCCCTTGCATCGTATGAAAAGTTGCTGCTCCTGAAGTCGAGGTCATCGAAGACGACACGTTCGGTGAGGCATTCCATCCATCTTCGGTCCTTCCTCGGAAGGTTGAGGAGCACGTCGAAGGGTAACTATCATCTCGAGATTAAGATGTGTACACGAGTCGCGCCAGGAGTGGTTGCTCACCCGATGCCCTAACATCTCGTACAGTATTACTCCAAAGGACCAGAGGTCCACCTCCATTCCGTACGGTTTCTCTTGCAATACCTCCGGGGCGGAGTACTCGGGTGTTCCGACGCAAGACATGGGGAACTCGCCACGTTCCTCTAGCCGCCAGGCGAGGCCAAAGTCGGCGAGAACGAGGTGGCCGTCCATGGCAATCATGATGTTTTCCGGTTTGAGGTCTCGATGAATGACGCCCCGTCGGCGGATAGTTTCGATAGCAAGAAGCTGCTCGACAGCGTATTATTAGAGGTATGCGATAGAACTGATGAGAGGGACGTACGAGCTCCGCAGCATATAGCTTGGCATCGTCACGGGAGAAATTGCCGCGGGTGTGGATAAGGTTAAACAGATCGCCCGCAGGGAAGTACTCCTATTCCACCGTTGAGAAGAGGTGCCAAAGTGACTATTTTTGAGCTCACAGTTACGATGTAGAAGTTCTCGTTATCGTGGAAGGAAGCGTAGAACTGCATGACGCGATCTTCGCCTTGGAATAAAAGCAGGGCGTCTCGTTCCCCGAAAACGCGTCGGACGTTCCGCTCGTCAAACTTTGGCATGGACTTGAGCGCATACAAGAGTCCAGTGCTCTTCTCTCTGACGAGGTGGACCGTCCCCGATGTTCCACCGCCCAAGAACCGGATCAAAGTGAAGTCGTCGAGGATCATCGGTAGTGGTGAATGTGGTGAATAGAGGAGGCACGCGATGAGGCTGGCTCTGATCGCGGGGGTGAAGTAGAGTGCGCAGCGAGTGGGCAGGGTAGGCGAGGAATGAATGGGTGAGACATGAGTGAGGGTTGAGGTAGAAATACGAGGCAGATATGGATTTGATTGATCCGTGGGTCGTCGTAGCGGGGTCACGCTGTGAATTAATTAACCCATTCTAGGATGGACTAGGTCGCTCGCTTCATGTTTCAGTCCGACACCTCCGTCCCGACTCGGCCCACTCGGGGCCCTAACTAAGCCCACTAAATTACAGAGTACGACGTCGGCGTCCCGCACTGGGGCAGGTCTACCACGCCACGGAGTTGATTATAAAGCAGAGGCCTTACTTGCAAGTTAATTCTGTTAAGTTTTGAAGACACGTTAGAGTACGTTTCGAAGACTGTCCGTTTTAATTTTACTGCTGCTGTTTCTTCTGTTTAATAAATTTACTGTACTGAATGCGCACTCCCCGACTCCTTGGGGAATTCGGCGGGTCAACGTACACTTATTCCATCATAGGCTTAAAGTTAACTACAATCATCCCGTTGGTGTCTCCGTTCACAAGAGCGAGCCGATTACGCCCGATGCTGTTGAGCGTCTTCGTGCTCCACCCGGAGCAATGCTCCTCGGGTATGCAGCAGATCCGCTGGCCCCTATTGTCGAGCACCCGATACCCAAACGCGTTCTTATCGTGAACTTCGAGATACGCCGCAGTACGTTTGATCTGCGCTGCTGCCGCCTCCTCTCCCTCACGCGTGACGGTTTCCGGGTCCCACACCGTGTACCAGGGTGGTTTGTTCCAGAGCCGGCTGGCCATCTCCAGAAGCGCTGACCTCCCATCATCGGTCGGACCCGTGAACTTGGCGTAGCACGTGGCCATCCGGTACGCGTCTCGACTGTACAGCTCGTGCCGGCTGCTGCTCGCCATCGTCTCCAGGTCGACCTTCCACAGGTCTCGCGGCCTGACCACGATCAGTTCCTCGCCCCGCAGCGACCGCACTGCCAACGGTCTCAGCTTCCCAGGCAGCTGTTTCCACCGCAGCGTACCGCTTTCGAGGTCACATGCGCAGATGTACGACGCCTCAATAGCCCGGAGGAAGAACACGATGGCAACGTGTCTCTTCGTCGCGGAGAACTCCATGTGGCAGACGTCCCAATCAGTGAAGCTGTCGTGCAGCGCCACCGGCCACGTGGTCGTCGTCGCTCGTCTCTTCGACTTCAAGTCCGCAATTTCCAGAAGCCCACGCTGTGTCTTCCCCTGGTAGAAGCTCAGTGACGCCAGCTTGCTCCCGTCTGTCGACACGGCGAGGTGTTCGACCTCGTGTTCTCCAAGCTGCACTATGTCCTCCGCAGTGCCGTCATCACGCACTCGGGCTAACCAATGTTCCTTCCCTGCCTTTACGATGTAGCACTCCTCGGCCAATATCACTCCCGCGGCTTTGATCCCGGCATTATTCTCGGGACGCCCAGGAGGTGGTTGCATCAAATCTCTGATGTGGACGATCTCCTCATCACAGAGTGCAAGTAGGTGGCCATCAGGAGAGATCACAGGGAAGCAGTCGGGTCTCGACCTGTCCACGCCAATCAAGGCACGCTTTTCCAGTAGACTGTGCAGCGCAGCACTCCATCGGAGGAGCAAGTCATCACAAATGACAGTCAGGACGGCCGCGTCGCGGGAAAGGGAGTAGACCGGGTATGACGGCGAGTTGGAGGCGAATATCTTCCTGCCTCTTTGGTCGTCTGATGTAAAGAGAAAGATACTGTGGCCCACGGGAGAGACGTTGTGAAATGAGACCGCACACGCCCACGACATCGAGGATGTGGCGGAGAATGAGAGGCGGACGCTCCAATCGCCGTTCGCGGCATCGTGTGCCTCCGCGAAGCACCTCGGCGTCAACGTGAGCGTCTCTCCTGCGACGTCAACCTGCTTCGAGTCGACGAATGGGCCGATCTTCAGCCCCTTTTGCGAGGTAGACGCGAACAATTCCGAACTGGCAGCCACGCAGTGCACGGCAGACGAATGGGATTGGGGGTGACTGTCCCTGTCGGGCTCCCAGGAGTATCGTCGCAGCCGCCATACGTGAACGCGTCCATCGCGGAATCCCACAAACAGCGTATTGACGCTTTGGTTGAAGGCCGCGCACGAGACCTCCGGGGAAAGTGTGCCGGACGACGAAGAAGTTGACGGCAATGAGAGTTGGACGTCTTTCAGCGAACGGGCATCGACAGTTCTGAGTACGAGACCGGACGTGACGGAAGCCAGGTATGCTGGTCGGCACGCCAAAGCGATGGGGAGCTCAACATCGGTGCTCCCGAGCCGATACTTCCCGCCGAGCTGAATCCCAGTGAGCGGTGAGGCGGTGACTAGGTGCGAAGAGGTAGAAAGGGCAAGGCGGGACGAGTCGGCCGAAAACGCGAGACGCCGGGGAGAGGTTCCGTCGCCGCCTAGATTACGGACCGTGCACAGTTCCTCGGGCCACCATTCCAGATAGCCGAGAGTGACGCGAGGGATGTCCCTGTATCGGGCCGCGTACACGCGATACAGCGTCGTGTTCTGTGGTGTAAATGGGAGCGCCGAGAAATATATGTTCATGACGCTTTTAATGATGACGCTCCCGAATCGACCAATGAATCTTATGGCATCTTGCAAGATTTCAACGCAAGAGGTGTGCGACTTTTCCTTGAGTATGAATATCCGTCAGTGAAAAGCCGTCACTGAAGAGTGAAGTGAGTACGTTCGTACCTGCTCAAGCTCGGCGAGGGTGTGTCGTAGTAGCTCCACAGCGGTGTCCAGGAGCCCTAACAAACTCATAGCTTCGAGCCATTCCAGCAGTTTCTCCATCAGGAACGTCTCTAGCAAGCGCCAGTTCCCCTTGTCGCCGGATATATGCGCGAAGGCGTGGCCACAGGCGTATCGAAGCCCAGTAATGATGTTCTGGTAAATGGTTGCAGACGACACGTCTTTGTTCGCCATCGAGGGGCCATGCATTCCGCATATATCCCTCTTCAGGCTCTTGGCCATGAGGGAAAAACAACGCGAGCCAAGCTGAGCCGATGCTCGTTGAAGGTCGATATACCACGCCGGCGGACACCGCTGCGGCGAGGTGACGTATTCGGAGAAGGAGGGGTGCCCAACGCGCACGACGACGGCACCGCCGCGGATGCGACGAAGCACGATGACGCTTCCGAGGTTCTCGAGAAGCGTGCGAACCGTACTAGTGTCGTAACCGACGCCACTCGCATTGAGAAGCGTGGAAATCGCGGAGATCGTGAGCGGCTCCTGGGCCACCACGACCGTGCCGATCACCTGGTGGTAGAGTGTGCGGAGGTCCTTGTCCTGCGCCAGCACCGGAACCGCGATGCTCAACGCTTCCGCATACAGCGCGTCGAGGCCAACCTCGCCCGACGAGTCCGCCACGCTCAGGATGCGTGCGATCATCTCGCGCGGCCGGGTCCGGTCGCCGAGGAGCGCGATCGCGAGCTTCGCCCACTGGAACAGCCCACCCGCCTTGGCGGAGAGCGCCCCTGCGTCCTTTTTGATCTGTGACGAGGACCACATCTGCTCCAGCTTGCCCGCCTCGCAGATCCGAAGTAGCTCGCGCTGCAGGAACAGCTCGATGTCGCCGTCGTCCCTGCCGGCACCCACGGCGAGATGGACGTCCAGCGGCGCGAGCGCCTCGACAACGGCGCGCACGTCGCTCCGCGGGCGGCTGGCGAGGAAGATCTTGACGCTTGCTGGCAGGTGCAGGACGCCTGCGCGTATAGCGGCCAAAAAGGCGGGGCGGGTGTCGGCGGGGCACTCGTCCACTCCGTCGATCACGAGCACCACCGTCGTCTCGGGACAGATCGCCGCGAATTCCTGTAGCGGGGTGACGATGAGCGCCATGAACTGCTCCTCCATCGTCGGGTGGACGCGCGTGTCGTCGGACAGCTCCAGCGCTTGGATGACGAGCTCGCGCAGACCTGACACGAACGAGAGGCCATACGCGAGCAGTCGCACCGCAGATAGCGCCAGTGCAGCGTCGTCGTGCTTGAAGAAGAAGCAACTGTACGGTCGTCGCTTGGCGTGCAACGTCGCCGCGAGCTCGTGGCTGATGGTGCTCTTTCCTGAACCCGCGACGCCGTTGAGCCAGCATAGTACGGGCCCGTCTGGGGTGCGGATCCACTCCCAGATGCGATCGATGTACCGCGTTCGGGTACCAGGGAGACACCGACGGTCGGAGCGCCAACCTCCAGTGTTCAGCCCCTCTGTGAGCCGCATGCGGACAGCCTCGTCGCCTTCGAGCACGCTTGCTCAGTCGGGGTGCGCCATAGGGTATCAGGAGTCACTCACGAAGATGTTTGACGTCGATTGCAGTGGAAAGCTGAGTCCCGAGCTGTAAACAGACAGTGTCAAACTAGACTCGGGAACGAGGCGGATGCGTGTATAGACATACCATGAATTTATGGAAACATTCGTCGACCTGTTTGTTCAAATCCTGGATGAGATCGGCATCTGCGACACGGTTGATGACCCGCAGGAAAGCGTTCTCTTGTGCAAGATCGGAAAGAACACGGGAAATGTCCGAGAGCGAGCTGTCGATCCCCCGACCGCATAAGCGTCGAGCGGGAAACATTATACCAATAACGGCCCAATACCTTTCTAGATCTTGTATGCGTCTCTTAGTTCCTCGATCCGAGTCCATATCGTCGTGGGCTTTGAGTTCAGTGTGGACAACATCAATGAGTTTACTGATTTTGATGCCGACGTCGTAACAAGCTTGCTTGTTGTGCTTGGCACCCTGATTCAGAAATTAGGCGAGGTCACACATATCGCTAGACATGGTCTGACCTCTACAGTATCCAAAATGCTCTTCACTGCGGAAATGACGCCATCAATTTGTGGGATCGGCGACAGCTTTGCTACGACAGCCAACATATCCAACGCGGTCTTCAGGCCATTATAGACATCGTCCCTACGTATTCGTGTAGGGGTTTCGGCCGACATTCGAGTTCGACTTGGATGTTATAGTATCTATAGTGGGCGCTAGCGTGAAGCGGAAACATCCTAATCCTAGAGTGGAGCAGTATATCTTGGGGCCACATGAGATTGTCCCTGCCGCGATCACGGATGACTAATTACAATGAGTAGGAGGAAAGATCAGAATCAACTACCTTTGCCTCACTCTCATCGGATACTCCAGTATGCCGGAGGTGCCTGGCGTGGACATGATGCTTAGAACCACACTTGTCTGTTCTTCGCTTCCTCTGCCTTCTGCCTGAAATGTTGGTTGGGCAGCGTGCGGAAGCCTTGGGCTTGTAAGCCCTTCAGAGCCTTTTTTTTGACCCTCTCAGACTTGCATGGTATAATGCGATGGGCGTGTGCGTTTTCTTCTGGACCCTCCAGCTTCTACTGCACGCCTTTGTGCACTTTGAATGACCAAACTGAAGTGCTCAGGTGCAGTCAACTCGGTGATGTCGGCGTTGTCGCCGCCCTCACAACTATCCTGGCCTACCCCAGGATAATCTTTAGCCCGACCGTGACCACGATTCTTTCAAAGGCACGTTCAATTTCAAAAGGTCTTGGCATACTAAGCTTACGCTCATCTATATTCCGGCTTGCAGGTCGTGAGACCCAAACCGGTCGAGGCGAATAACAGAGCATAGGTGAATAGTGTTAGCACGAGGTCAGAGGGTATTGGACCAGATGGGGTCCGCCACTGTAGGTGGACCATATCTAGTTGACGATAGACGTAATATGATTTTCATAGCGCTGAGAGTTTCGTTATCTCTTCGAATTCCTCTGGGGCCTCCGTCCGGATTACAGTTTCAGTCAGGATCGTTGTCCGGCGGTCCGGTTTCGGGCTTTGACAGGCTCCACTCAGCCGCAGTCACTCAGCTGTGAGAAGGCAAGTAGTTTGAGCGCGTTTTTGGAATAATATAGACGATACGGCGTAGGAATACCATCCTGGATAAGTGCCTTCCTGCGTTGAAACGTGGGCAATGAATGGTAAAGGACTCTTCTCGGGTGACCTCTTCAAGTTGTTATTACACTTCATCATCTACTTAAAAATCAACTACAAGCATCGCGTTGGTGTCTCTGTTCACGAGAGCGAACCGATTACCCCCGATACTGCTCATTGTCTTCGTGTTCCACCCGGAGCAGTACTCCTCGGGGATACAGCATATCCGCTGGCCCATATTGTCAAGCACCCAATATCCAAACGCGTTCTCATCGTGAACTTCGAGATACGCTACCATGCGTTTGATCTGCGCCGCCGCCGCCTCCTCACGCGTGACGGTTTCCGTGTTCCACACCCTGTACCAAGGTGGCTTGTTAGAGAGCCGGCTAGCCATCTCCAAAAGCGCCGGCGGGCTCCCGTCCGTGAACTTGGTATAGCACGTGGCCATCCGGTAGGCATCCCGACTAGAGAGCTTGAGCCGGCTACCACTGGCCATCGTCTCTAGGTCGATCTTCCACAGGTCTCGTGTCCCGATTTCCCCACCACGACCAACCTTCGCCCCGCAGCGACCGCACCGCCAACGGTCTCAGCTTCCCGGGCAGCTGCTTCCACCGTAGCGCGCCGCTCTCGAGGTCACACGCGCAGATGTACGACGCCTCCGTGGCCCGGAGGAAGAACACGATGGCAACGTGTCTCTTCGTCGCGGAGAACTCCATGTGGCAGACGTCCCAATCGGTGAAGCTGTCGTGCAGCGCCAACCGGCCACGTCTTCATCGCTCGCCTCTTCTTCTTCTTCTTCTTCTTCTTCTTCTTCTTCTTCTTCGACTTCAAGTCCGCAATTTCCAGAAGGCCACGCCGCGTCTCGCCCTGGTAGAAACTCAACGACCCCAGCCTACTCCCATCGGCCGACGCGGCGAGGTGCTCAATCTCGTGCTCTCTCTGAGCTGCACAATGTCCTCGGAGGTGCCGTCATCACCCACCCGGGCTAACCAATGTTTCTTCCCTGCCTTCACGACGTAGCACTTCTCCGCTAATATCACTCCCGCGGCTTTGATCCCGGCATTATTCTCGGGACGCCCAGGAGGTGGTTGCATCAAATCCCTGATGTGGACAACTTCTTCATCACAAAGTGCAAGTAGGTGGCCGTCAGGAGAGATCACGGGGAAGCGGTCGGGTCTCGTCCTGTCCACGCCAATCAAGGCACGCTTTTCCAGTAGATTGTGCAGCACAGTACTCCATCGGAGGAGCAAGTCATCACAAATGACAGTCAGGACGGCCGCGTCGCGGGAAAGGGAGACGACCGGGTATGACGACGAGTTGGAGGTGAATATCTTCCTGCCTCTTTGATCTTCTGATGTAGGGAAATAGACGCTGTGGCTCGTGGGAGAGCTGTGGTGCAATGAGACCACACATACCCACGCCTTCGCGGACGTGGAAGAGAACGAGAGGCGGACACTGCAATCGCCGTTCGCGGCCTCGAGTGTCTCCGCGAAGCACCTCGGCGTCAGAGTGAGCATCTTTCTGGCGACGCGAGCCCGCATCGAGTGGAATGGGCCGATCTTTAGCCCCTTTTGCGAGGTAGACGCTAACAACTTCGAACTGGTAGCCAAGAAAAGCACGGTAGACGAGCGGGATTGAGGGTGGCTTTTCTTGTCGGGCTCCCAGGAGTATTGGCGCAGCCTCCATACGTGAACGCGTCCATTGCGGAACCCCACAAACAGTGTATTGACGCTCTGGTTGAAGGCCGCGCACGAGACCTCCGGGGAAAGTGTGCCGGACGACGAAGAAGTTGACGGCAATGAGAGTTGGACGTCTTTAAACGAGCGGGCATCGACAATTCTGAGTACGAGACCGGACGTGACGGAAGCCAGGTATGCTGGTCGGCACGCCAAAGCGATGGGGAGCTCAACATCGGTGCTCCCGAGCCGATACTTCCCGCCGAGCTGAATCCCAGTGAGCAGTGAGGTGGTGATTAGGTGCGAAGAGGTAGAAAGGGCAAGGCGGGACGAGTCGGCCGAAAACGCGAGACGCCGGGGAGAGGTTCCGTCGCCGCCTAGATTACGGACCGTGCACAGTTCCTCGGGCCACGACTCGAGGTAGCCAAGAGTGACGCGGGGTATGTCACTGTATCGGGCCGCATACACGCGATATAGTGTCGTGTTCTGCGGTGCAAATGGGAGCGCCGAAAAATATATGTTCATGGCGCTTTTATTGATGACCCTCCCGAATCGGCCGATGAACCGTATGGCGTCTTGCAAGATTTCAACGCAAGACATGTGCAATTTTTCCTTGGGAGTGGATACCAGTCAGTGAAAAGCTGGACATGGAAGAGTGGGGTGAGTACGTTCGTACCTGCTCAAGCTCCACGAGGGCGTGCCGTAGTAGCTCTACAGCGGTGTCTAGGAGCCCTAACAAACTCATAGCTTCGAGCCATTCCAGCAGTTTCTCCATCAGGAACGTCTCTAGCAAGCGCCAGTTCCCCTTGTCGCCGGATATATGCGCGAGGGCGTGGCCACAGGCGTATCAAAGCCCAGTAGTGATGTTCTGGTAGATGGTCACAGACGACATGTCTTCATTCGCCACAGAGGGGCCATGCATTCCGCACATATCCTTCTTGAGGCTTTGGCCATGAGGGAAAAACAACGCGAGCCAAGCTGAGCCGATGTTCCCTGAAGGTTGATATACCATGTCGACGGACACCGCTGCGGCGAGGTGACGAATTCGGAGGAGGAACGGTGCCCGATGCGCACGAGGATGGCCTCGTCGTAGACGCGACGAATTACGATGGCACTTCTGAGGTTCTCGAGAAGCGTGTGGACCGCACTGGCGTCGCAACCGACGCCGCTCGCGTTAAGAAGCGAGCAGATCGCAGAGATCGTGAGCGGCTCCTGGGCCGCCACGACCATGCCGATTACCTGACGGTAGAGTGTGCGGAGGTCCTTGTCCTGCGCCTCCACCGAAACCGCAATGCTCAACGCTTCCTCATACAGTACGTCGAGGCTGCCCCCTCTCCATGTCGACACCGTAAACTTGTTTGCCACGTTTAGGATGTGCACAATCATCTCGCGCCGCCGGGTCTGAGTGCCGAGGAGCATGATCGCGAGCTTTGCCCACTGGAACAGCCCGCCGGCCTTAACGGAGGGTGAGCGAGCGTTCCTTTTGACCTGCTCCGGGGACCAGGTCCGCTCAAGCCGAGGCGCCTTGCAGATCTGGAGCAGCTCGCACTGCAGGTACAGCTCGATGTCGCCGTTGTCCTGGCCGTCACCGACAGCGAGATAGGTGTCCAGCGGCTCGAGTGGCTCGACGACGTCGCGCACGTCGCTCCGCTGGCAGCTGGTGGGGAAGACCTTGACGTTGGTAGGTAGGCGCGGAATGCCCGCGCGCAGGGCGGCCAAAAAGGCGGGGCGGGTGTCGGCGGGGCACTCGTCCACTCCGTCGATCACGAGCACCACCGTCGTCTCGGGACAGATCGCCGCGAATTCCTGTAGCGGGGTGACGATGAGCGCCATGAACTGCTCCTCCATCGTCGGGTGGGTGCGGGTGTCGTCGGCCAGCTCCAGCGCCTGGACGACGAGCTCGCGCAGACCGGACACGAACGAGAGGCCATATACCAGCAGTCGCACTGCGGACCGCGCCGACGCCGCGTCGCCATGCCCGAAGAAGAAGCAGTCGTATGGTCTTCGCTTGGCGTGCAACGTCGCCGCGAGCTCGTGGCTGATGGCGCTCTTTCCTGGACCCGTGACACCGTTGAGCCAGCACAGTGCAGGCCCGTCGGGATTGCGGATCCATCCCCAGATGCGATCGATGTACCGCGTTCGGAAACCAGGGAGGCACCGACGGTCAGAGCGCCAACCTCCAGTGTTCAACCCCTCTGTGAGCCGCATGCGGACAGCCTCGTCACCTTCGAGCACGCTTGCTTAGTCGGAGCGCCATAGGGTATCGAGAGTCACTCACGAAGATGTTTGATATCGACTGCGGTGGAGAGCTGGGTCCCGAGCTGTACGCAAACTGCGTCAAATTATCGGGCGGGAATGAGACGAATGCATGAACAGACATACCGTGAATTTATGGAAACATTCGTCGACCTGTTTGTTCAAATCCTGGATGAGATCTACATCTGCGACACGATTGATGACCCACCGGAAAGCATTCTCTTGTGCAAGATCGGAAGAGACATGTCTGAGAGCGAGCTGTCAATACCGTCAGCATAAGAGTCGAGCTAATAGCGATCCAATACCTTTCCAGATCTTGCACGCGTCTCTTAGTTCCTCGATCCGCGTCGGTATCATCGTGGGCCTTAAGCTCAGTGTGGACAATATCAATGGGTTTACTGATTTTGACGCCGACGTCGTAACAAGCTTGTTTGTTGTGCTTGGCACCCTGACTCAAAAATTAGCGAGCCCACACCATATCGTTGTGATAGACAAGGTCTAACCTCAACTGTGTCCATAATACTCTTCACCGCGAAAATGACGCCTTCAAATTGTGGGATCTGCGATAGCTTTGCTACGATAGTCAGTATATCCAAAGTGGCCTGACGGCCATTATAGACATCTTTCCTTCGTATTCGTGCAGGGATTTCGGCCAGTATTTCAGCTTGAGTTTTTACAGCCGGCGAGGAAACGATAGACCCACAGTGCGCGCTCAGGCCCCAGTTTTTTGTTTACTTCTGGAGTAAGACAAACACGGAGAGAGATTACCGTACATGATTTCATGATATATCATTCCAATTTATTTAGGCCAGTGCTCTATAGGTGCCTGTAGCAAGGTGTTCTTCGTGCATACCACACTCTGAATTCCAGGTCCGATTTTATCCAAATTATCTGGGATTGGATGACCTGAGCATAAACTGCCTTGTAGATGTGTCGGCGTGTCATAGTAAGAGATAAGGTTGACGGTAAGAGACTCGGACGCGGGCTGTACGCAGAACAAGCCCAATCCATCCGGTCTTTGTCCACGCCAAAAAAAAAAAAGGGGGAACCTGACTACATCTGGGCTACATCTGAGTCTAGTCGTTTCCTCGCTAATTGTCAATGTCACAGTATCCTGATCTTAGGCGGTATAGTATACGCCCCTTATAGGGGCCAGACGAGATTGTCCTTGTCGTGATCACAGATATTCAATGGATATATAATTTTTGTGGGTTGGGTATTACAACTTGAACAGAAGAAAGGATAGATAAATAGGGAATAAATATAGGGGAGGGGGGGATCAATTGAGCTTGAGCACTAGGTCGCAGACAAACTCATGCTAAGCGCCCGGGACGATTCAAAGCTTTTCTTGCCCATCTAGAGATTGATTTCAGACCACCTTGACGCTCAGATACACGGGGAACAGTCTCTCCACGCGCCACGGGGTAACTCGACCCGTCAACCCACGAGACAAGTGGTGCACAGCCGGCGAGAGTACCAAAGATCTGTTGGCGACGTTTACTCGCAGCAGAGACCGAACTGGCGGGGATGCGGAACGTGAAACCGGGCAAGGGATCGTCGACGGAGTCGTACAGTTCTCCAACGTATACGTCGGGTTCCTCGAAATGAACGCCAGCGACACGGGTTGAGATAAGACGAGGCACCCATGGAGGTGCAAGAGATCGTGATGCAACACTCGTCCAATCACTGAGAATTGTGTTAGTAAGCGCAAGCATACGACTCAAAAGAACGTACATGGTATCAAAAAAGGCGTGTCGCTTGACCTCAGTTATGTCGGATAGACGAGCCTCTGGGTTTTTCTGTAGAAGCTAGGAGATTATGGGGTTAAAGCTTGTCCTGGATGATCGAATAAAAGATCTACCTTTCTCACAAGGTCGGCTGCGTCATCAGTCATGTATGGCCCTTCGAACATGATTGGGTCATCGTGTTCGACACGCTGGGTCAAATGACGCAGCCACGTAGGGTCATCTGCTGGAACAGTTTTGACTTCGAATGCCTCCTGTATATTTAATTGGGTAAATGAGTAACGAAAAGAGGCAGAGCCACTCACCCTACAGCTCAGCATTTCGTATAGGATCACACCGAACGCCCAGAGATCCACTTCAAAACCGTAATCCTTTTCAAGAAGGACCTCTGGGGAAGAGAAGGCTGGTGTGCCAACGCGGCCGTGCGTGAAGTACGCATCGGGAGAGGTGTCGCTCGCAAATTGACATGCAATGCCGAAATCGCCGAGAACAATGTGGCCATCGGTATCGATAAAGACGTTCTCGGGTTTAAGGTCTCTGTGTATGATGTTATGTTCGTGGACGTGCTCAACGGCAAGGAGCTGAGCAACAGATTTAGAGGAAGATTGACCATAGAAAACGAGAGACGTACGAGTTCTGCCATGTAGAACCGAATCGCTTCCGTGTCAAGTTCTTTGAGTGCCTGCAAGTGTTGCAGATCACCTCCAGGAAGGTACTCCTGTTGGTATCATGAGCGAGCAATATGGGGGCTGGAGACATGCACACTTGCCGTTACAAGATAGAAGTTCTCTGTGTCATGGAAGCACGCGTGCAGCGGGAGGACAAAATCGTTTCCGCTGAGCTCAGTGAGGGTGGCTTGCTCATTGAGCACCATGCTGGACGAGACTTTTCGACCGCTAGCAGTGTACTTGTCGACGGCCTTGAGAGCATACAAATGGGATGTATGCTTCTCCCGAACGAGGTAGACGGTAGCATTTGCCCCCGCACCTAGCGTACGTAGGACCTCATAGTCGTCGAGACAGGGGGTGCCAGTGGCGCACTGGGCAGGCTGTATGGGGAGATGATTCATGGTAGTCCAGTCCATTTGCGAACACTGTACGTACCTCCACAGAACGTGCCCCTGAGTGAACTAGCGACTGAATGCGAGATTGAAGCTTTGAGTTAAGCATATAGTTGGTGGTTGGAGAAACGAGCACATGGCAGGATTCTTATAGACTCGAGGAAAGCGATAGGGGCAGCATTACTGTGTCGAGTAGAATGGAATGGAGTCATGAATTCCATCGTATCAAAACGGAGGTTTCAGGATTCTAGAAGAGAAGTACCGGATTCCTCCGAAAGTGAGGAATTCTCTTACTTCTGAATCAGGCAACTCACCTTCCCAATGAACTCTGTCCTTCGTGCCACCAGCTCAACGAGAGCATCTCGCGCTTTACACCACATAAAACACTCGAACGCGCGCAGATGTGCCACCTCTGTCGGTGGGCAAAGGCGGTACTCGACTCATCCAGATAGCTCGAAGGATAGATCCGCCATCGGGGTATGTCACATGAGTGTTTCATCTTCATCGGTTCTGCGAAGCAACTGATGTGACCCTTCTCAAACTCAAACGCAGGTCTTTACCCCCAAAGCGGCAGCGCTTTTCGTTCTCGCTGGCTCTGGGCTCTTCTTCTACTTCAGATGGGAAAAGCAACGCCTACAAGAGCAAAAACGTGAGTCCGAAACTCTAGCCTTGGGCGCGTGTATTCACCAACTTTGAACACAGAAAAGGAAATGGAGTCCCGCTCCGTTGGACGCGCGCACGTCGGTGGCTCGTTTGAGATGACGACGCACGATGGCAAGCCGTTCACTGACAAAGACCTACTCGGAAAATGGAGTCTCATCTACTTTGGGTTCACAAACTGCCCGGACATATGTCCAGAAGAGTTGGACAAGATGAGCGCAGCTGTGACCGAGCTTGGTGCGTACTTCGTCTCTTTGCGCTTTGTTCCTTAGGTTTGACCCACCCTCCGCAGACAAGTCATTTGGTCCAATTGTTCAGCCAATATTCATCTCGGTCGACCCCGCACGCGACACGCTCCCACAGATGGCTCGTTACGTGTCCGACTTCCACCCACGTCTCATCGGGCTCGCCGGTGACTACGCAACAACCAAGGCTACTTGCAAGGCGTACCGGGTGTACTTCTCGACACCACCGGGAACCAAGCCGGGCGACGACTACCTCGTCGACCACTCCATATTCTTTTATTTCATGGACCCAGACGGAAATTTTGTTGACGCCTTTGGCAAATCTAGCACCGAGGTAGACGTCGTTGAGAGGGTGAAACGGGAAATAGAGGAGTGGAAGGCAGGAAAAGGCCGTCTGGCTTGACGGCGACCACTATGGGCACTCACGCTATAATATCTTCCTTACTCTATCATTATCACCACCGCCACACCACCACTCTGTCATAATCTTGTTCGCATATCCACCTGGGCCACGAGTTGCATTGAGATATGTAAAAAGAACACGGTGCCCATCTATTATGAGTCTGCTACAGCCTCCCTCTCCCGGAGTTTCTGCTTGGAGAGCGCCTTCATTCTGCGCATATAACTGAGAGATGAACATCGTGAGATGAATGTATGGCCCTATATGCACGAATAAGGAGACGTACTCGTCATATTGGCACCTGCCATGAAACAATGTGAGCGAGATGAAACACGCAGTGTCCATAAAAACGGTGAAACGCACTTTTCATAGGCGTGTCTCTCATTCTCACATTCCCAAGGCAAGTAGTATTTATCTTTGCGGCAAACATTCAGGGGCAGCAGCAGGCTGTACACATACCCGCAGACGACCAGACCATTGTAGAAGGACGGACATGTGACGTGGACACAGCAGTGCTGTGAGTGAGAGATGGTCCGGATGCGTGCAGAGAAATAACACGTACGCAGAACACTGATCCCGCCAAGCAAGTGGGACCCTGTGGGCCTTGAGTTCTTGTGAAGCTGTGGTGGACGACGACATTTGCTGCTCGGAGGAGACGCGCCTTCACCAGCTCAATGTCCGCCGTTCTTCGGTTGTTGCTCCGGCAGTAGCCGGCCCGACCGGAAACCGGTCCTCCGACTGTCCTCCGCCACCGTCGTTCATTTTGTCCAAAATTTTGTCTGCATTCTGTGGTCGTTTGAAACACAAGCTCGAAGTACAGGGGCGGTAACGAATACATTTCTCGCACACTACGTCATCTCATCCATCATTTATGGGCCCTAATTTCTCGCGGGAATGCGTGTATCTGACTCCTGCCGCAACGGACGAACTCAAGGACGAACTTCAAGAAGGCGAGAGCAAACGGCTCAGTACATACCCTCCGTTCCACGGCCCGCCATCCAAGTCTCTGTGCCCTCCATGGGACGCACTTGAACACACAAGAAAAAAAAAATAGGGAACAGCACTCACTCTTTGATTCTTAATACGCCGGTTCTGAACGCGCCGCCAGAACCATTCTCCAGCCGTGGAACCCGTTGCGTACTGGCCCTCCGGGGCTCGCGCCGCCGCCTCTGTAATCAATGTCCTTTCTTTTACCAGAGGCGCGACGAGAACCGAATTCCTTGGACGAGTGAAGAATGCGAGTGACCAACGATCAAACGAGGCTTGGGCCTTGGGAGGAGGTCTGCGGATGAGGGGAGATCAGGTTTCGGGCTACAGAAAAGTGACAACCGGTATAGTGACTCACGACTCAATGAAGATTCGAGCGCAAGACGCCAGCGCTGAGGATCGCCATCGCGTCGCCGAGATTGCAAATGGCATGTCCGGGCACTGGCTGCAAAGTAAGCACGAACCTGAGTCGGATGCGGCATTGACCTACTTTGACATACTTCCACTCATCTGTGCCAGGGGGTAAGACTTGAAGGCCACCCAGCCGGTTATGCAGGAATGTCTGTCGCGCCGAGTAAGCGGACTCACATCCCTAAATATAAATCAGGAGCTGGGTGAGCATACGAGAGATCCAAAGTCCGTATGAGCCCCAATTGCAGCCTTGTCGGGAGCATCGGGTGTTGATGCTGACGTTTTCTTGATGCATCGAGCCTCACTTCCGCTGGACTCCTCCGGCCCGTGCAGCTCGGCTAGGCGCCCCAGGGGCAGCCCAAGGCGGTCGTTGAGAACGTCTATGAGTGTCTGGTTGACCTCCATACTTTTTCGCACGAACAGATGCACGGCACTATCCATGCGCTCTTCCACAGTGCGAGGATACCTGCGATGTACCACAGTCGGGAACGCCAAAGCATCGTCCTGGGAAATGTGAATGAACTCAACCGAACCGAGTGCACCACTGGCATCTGTCGCATTTGAACCAGCGAACTTGTACCTGGAGATGTTGAGCCTCTTCAGTATAAGAGGGGTTTTGTGAGGGATACCCGAATGAGTTGCCTCCGTCGCCCTGCTCGAACTTCATCTTTTCGTCGAGAGGTAGCGCCATGGTATGTGTGCCCATCTCGAGCACCGCATTGACCTCGGCGTCGGTACCGTGGTTCTTCAGGCTGCGTGTAAGGGGTGTGAATCAGCAGTGAGTTACGACGAGTCTGGTGGTCGGCCACCGACTACCAAAAACCCAGTTCAGTAGCGCCTTTCCAGAGACGGTCAAATTCGCGTTCATCTCCGGCTTGTAAGAGCGCGTGGTCGATAACAAGGGGCGGGACAGTCGGCACATCATCTGAGAGCGGAGGCGGGGTAGCGTGACTAGCGTCAGGCACACTGGGCGGGCAGGTGGGCTTTGAGGCGACTAGAGCCCTGGTCTTATTTTGTGAAATACATTGTTCTCACGCCAGATGACATTCCCTGTTCGGATCAGTGTTGTACAAGTCAAGCCTAGTCAGGGAAGCCAGGTCATGCAAACCTGTCATGCAAAGATGCAATCACGTCAGATGTCAGACAAACATCATACCCGAATGCTGTCGTATCAAGTATCAAGAAAACAATTCTGTCTATCTTGTCTAGAATAGACAGGACTGACTGGTGTAGACGCCACAACTTACTGGATCACCCACCCATTGAGGCCGAGCGACTCTGGCAAGGTTCAATTCCCTCATCGGTGCAGCTGAGTAAAATCAAATCCGAGAAGCCCGAGACGCCCGAGGTTTTCAAATCGAACTCGATCGGACATGCACCGCGGTGCGCGGTCGATCCTATAGTCGAGTAGTACTGCCATCATAGCCCATCATATATGCACCATAGCTGTGCTCCATCTCCAAGTCTGATCTCGGTCATTTCGGAAGCGTGGAAAAGCTTGCGTCTACTCTACTCACTTAATGCTCAAGCATCTTATAAATTAAGGGAGAACACAGACGTTATTGCCAGCTTTCTTCTCTCTTCACCTTCTTCTCTCTTTACGATCCTCCATGATGTTCCATTCCTTAGCATTGCTCAGCGGTATTGCCCTCTTCTCTTCGGTGGCTGCCCAGAATGTCTGGCAGGTCACCGTCGGTGACGCCACTGGAAGCACGATCTACACGCCTAATAACATCGTTAGTAAAGTGCTGGATGGCCTGCCAAACCGTCATACTAATAGTGTTCCATTCAGAATGCATCAGTTGGGGATACGGTCCAATTCACATTCAATCCCAAAAATCATACCGTGACCCAGTCCACGTTTGCTAGCCCCTGCGCCCCATTATCAGGCGGCTTTGACTCTGGTTTGTGCGTAGTGACACACCGTACACCCCGTTCCTTCGTTTGACATGTCTCTGGTAGTAATCCTGTGGCAGTCGGGACGGCCTCTAATTTTCCAATCTTCAACGTCACTGTAAATGATGTATGTATTTAGTCACCTCTTTCCCTAACAATGCACAGAACTGACTTTGTTTTGGCTAACTTCAGACAAATCCTATTTGGGTCTATTGTCGACAGGGCGAGAACACTCCAGCGAGCCATTGTGGCAAAGGAATGGTGTTTGCTGTCAACCCTGGTGTCAATGGCACAGACAACTCTTTCGCGGCATTCCAGGCCGCTGCAAGGGCTGTAGGAGCAGCGTTGTCTTCATCTGTTGGGATACCTACGGTCTTGCCCACGGTAGGAACATCAACGGCAACACCACCCTCCTCACCTTCATCAACAACTTCATCTTCCTTGACTTCATTGACCTTCTCAACTTCATCGAAGACCTCACCCTCCCCGACTTCATCCACGACCCCCAACGGGGCTACGTCGTTGATTGTTGAGGGGTCATTTTTGATGAGTGCTATTGGCGCGGTATTCTTATGGCTGATTTGAAACGACTACGTGATCACATGATTTATTATGGACGGACAGTTAGAATTAGTGATGTCACTTTATTATAACACGGACAGACGGACATTTGATTAATTATTACTTGCGCTAGCGACTACAGAGCGGCCCTCTGGGCTGGCCTTTGTGCATTGGCAGTACCCATGTCGCAACATACTTGTGTGGAGAGTGCAACGCGCGGTAGCAAACACTTCAGTACGCCTCCGTGTACTCCGTTCCGCGGCTCGCCCTCCAAGTCTCAGGGCCCTTCACGATATGCATTTGAGCTTACAGGAAGAAAAAAACGGCATATATTACACAAGGGAATGGCACTCACCGCTTGATTCTTAATACGCCGGTTCTGAACGCGGCGCCGGAACCATTCTCCAGCCGTGGAACCTGTTGCGTACCGGGCCTCTGGGGCTCGCGCTGCCGACTCTCCTCTGTCAGAGGCGCCAAGGAAACCGAATTCCCTGGGCGGGTGAAAATACTAGTGACCAACGATCAAACGAGGCTTGAGCTTTTGGAGGAGGTCTGCGGACGGGAACCGTTGAGGCAAGATTAGGTCTCATGCTGCTGGCATAGGGACTTACACGACTCGGTGAAGATTCGAGTGCAAGATGCCAGCGCTAAGGATTACCGTCGCGTCGCCGATATTGCAGATGGTATGTCGAGGTATTGGCTGAACAGGAGCAGAGACCTGAATTGAATGCGGCAATGACCTTACTTTGACATACTTCCACTCCAGGGGGTAAGACCTGAAGGCCGCTCAGCCGGTTATGCAAGAATGACTGTCGCGCGAGTAAGCGGACCCACATCCCTAAATCGCTGGTAGACATTGCTATCCACCATCAACACCAGAGCCTCCTGACAGGGCAGCAATTGGGGCCAATACGGACTTTGGATCGCTCTCTTAATGCAGCTAGCCTCACTTCCGCTGTGCTCCGGTCCGTGCAGCTCGGATAGGCACCCCGGCGGTAGCCCAAGGCGGTCGGTGAGAACGTTTATGAGTGTCTGGTTGACCTCCATACTCTTGCGCACGAACGGACGCACGGCGCGGTCCATGCGCTCTTCCACGACACAAGGGTATCTTCGGTGTACCACAGTCGGGAACGCCAAAGCATCGTCCTGAGAAACGTTGATGAATTCGGCCGAGTCGAGTGCACCAGTGGCATCTGTCGCAATCGCACCGGCGAACTTGTACCTGGACATGCTGAGTCTCTTCAGTATAAGAGGAATTTTGTTAGAGATACCCGAATGAGTTGCCTTCGTCGCCCTGCTCGAACCTCATCTTCTTCTCGAGAGGTAGCGCCATGGTGTGTGCGCCCATCTCGAACATCGCATTGACCTCGGCGTCGGTACCGTGGTTCTTTAGGCTGTGGGCAGGTGTAGGAGGCCACGCTCAGTAAGTCACTAGTACGAGTGAGTCTAGTAGCTACTGACTACAAAAAGCCCAGTTCAGTAGCGGCCTTCCAGAGACGGTCAATTTCATGTTCATCTCCGGCCTGTAAGAGCGCATAGTCAATTACACGGGGCGGGACAATCGGCACATCATCTGGGAATGGAGGCGGGGTAGCGTGACTAGCGTCAGGCATTCTAGGTGGGCAGGCGGGCTCTTGAGGCGAATAGAGCTCCGGGCTTATTTTCTGAAGGAAGGTATATACACTGTTCTCACTGGCACGCCGGTGGCTCTTTGGACACGAGGACCAGTGTTGTATCATACAAAGTCAATGGATACTTTCTCACGATGCTGGCGGAGTTTAACTTTGCAGTTTGTTTTGTGGCTGTGGCCCATGCCCATCTTGACTCTGTTCCAGTCTCTTTTTTGCTCTTGGATGTGACGCGCAACAGATGCACGAGGCAGCTGCAAGGCTATATAATTTGGACGCCGGGGATCACAGTGACCGAGCCCGAAGACCGACTGTGTTACAGTATAACGTATGTATGGCAAGGCAACGCTGATAAACTCACATCTGGACCTTGGTAAGCACTCGAATTAGTGACTCGAATTAGTGAATGGGTGAGGTGTGCCCTGGACGTATTTAAATAGAGATAGAGAGATGACTACCGGATGTGAGTGATCTCAACACCCACACCATCTATTGATATATGTCTGGATACAAGAACTTTGCTGTTGTTGGCGCCGGCGAGATTGGCAGCTTCATTATCCGCCAGCTGCTTACGGACAAGGCCGCAGGAACTGTCAACGATGTTGTTGTCCTTACTCGCCAGGCAGGCTCGCATCTGCCGGTCAAATACTACATGCACTGATTAACTATCGCAGGGATCTAAAACCAGTGTAGACCCCGCGGCCAAGTTGATCCCGGTCGACTATTCGGATAAAGAATCGATCAAAACCGCTTTGACTGGAGTGGACGTCGTCATCTCTACAGTCGCATTGACGGCTCTTAACCTGCAACCTGGAATCGCCGAAGCTGCGAAGGAGGTTGGCGTCAAGTTGTTCGTCCCTTCAGAATTTGGAGGACCGACGGTAGGCCCCAAGGGGGGCTCCCTTTCCATGAAGGCCAGTGTTCAAGAACAGCTGAAGGCCATTGGCATTCCGTATGCCCTCTTCTGGACTGGACCCTTCGCGGATTTCATATGGGTCGAGTGAGCACTTTTATTGCCGTGCCCTCTTTTCGTTTGTTCAACCGAAGAGCAGTACCTCCGGACTCGATGTCTTGAGCGGAAAAGTGTTTGTTGGTGGTGATGGCTCAAACCCGATTCCGTTTACTTCCAGACTCGACATCGCACGATACCTTTCCTATGTGTTGACACACCTTCCCGCTGACCAGCTGAAGAACCGTTCCTTCTCTATTAGGGGTGATACCAAGGTACGTGCATCCCTGGTATAGTGTTTCCAATGTCGAATGGTATTGGAAATATTTAATCAGTCGTTTGACGAAATATTCAAGGAATATGAAGCGAAGACTGGGAAGAGAGTGGAAGTGACTTACATCCCGGTTTCGGAACTTGATGCGCGACTAGCTTCTAACCCTCAAGACGTTGTCGCATCACTGCAAAAGATATGGGCGACGCCGTATCACCCAGAGACAGACAACCACCTGTACCCCGACTGGAATCCGTCCTCAGTGGTTGATAATATTCCGCTTGCCTGATCTTTTCAACTTATTGTATACCATGCGTGCATTTGTCATGAGAGTAAATTTGAGAAAAAATGGGATCGTGTCGAGTGAGAATGCGTTTCACTGCACCCTCGGGACCCTTTTTCCAAGGTACTGTCGTTACGCCAGAAAATAAAACATCCACACTATCAAGACGGGCTATATTGCACTAAAATCTTGACATAGAGTCCAGTCATTGAGCAAGGCAGTACGGGATTTTGTTTCACGTATGGGATACATCCATTCGGATTGGTAGGACGAGAGGTGACAAGCGTCTATCCACATAGGGAGAACGTTTTATGTACCAGCCAACACAGGCTGCAAGAACGCCTGTTAACTTCATCCTTCACACTTCTTCACAGTGTCCATCGGCATAGGGAGAAAACGGCCATAGATAAGTGTACCAGGGCTAGGTGCAGTCGTGTGACAGCCCTTGCCAGCATACACCCGTTAGTGTTTCCCAGCAGTATAGGATTGAACTGGCTAGATGAGATCCGACAACTGGATATGCCGAAGAAGCCAGCGGTGGTTGAGTCACAGTGTTACGCTCCCAAGGCAGACATAGGGGTCTTGGTAGATAAGTCGGGAGGCGAAGTCACAGACGTAGGTGCACTAAAGTGTCGGACTCACAGAGGTGCGTACCAACTTGAAGGTTTGCTCCCCTCTACTGGCACAGAATATCATATCTTGGCAGCCGCCTGACATGAAAGCCTGCCAGTTTCTCGTCAATGTGGGTCAGCGATGTATCCCGCCAGGGCTCCCCTAGGTTCATGTTGAGGTAGACCCGGTGAGTGTTTAATCAGTACTGTAGAACGCGGTCTGTCTTGGCCTACCGAGCCTTCACATGGTTGTCGTCAGTGGTTGAACAACACCAGGTCATTCTGCAATCCAATGCTGCAGTCTTAATATGGTCAAATTGATCCGTGTGGAGTCGAGTCAAAGGCAAGGCGACGTGTGGGCGTCATGTGAATTGCGCACATTGTAAGAGTCAGGCCTAGCCAAGGGTCAAGTCAGTGGGAACAGTAGGTCATTCTATCTGCGCTTGCAAGATATCCCACGGACCCTTGACTAGCGTCTGAGCTGGCGCGGGCTTCTTCTCCAACCATATCATTCTTCAATCGTATCATATTCTGTCTGCGAACCATATGCAATACAAGCTCGAAGTACAAATGCATTTCTCGTACATTTCACACTGCATCATCTCACGCGTCGGACTCCTATCGCAGCGAACGAACTTCAAGAAGGCGATAGCAAATGCTTCAGTACACCTCCGTGTGCTCCGTTCCACGGCTCGCCATCCATGTCTCAGTGCCCTTTACGGGACGCATCTGAGTTTCAAGAAAAAGCGGCATATAGTACACAAGGGGTGGCACTCACTCTTTGATTCTTAATAATTTGGTTCTGAACGCGCCGTCGGAACCATTCTCCAGCCGTGGAACCCGTTGCGTACCGACCTTCTGGGGCTCGCGCCGCCGCCTCTGCAATCAGCGTACTTTCTTTTATCAGAGGCGCGAGAGAAACCGAATTTTTAGGGCAAGCGAAGAATACTAGTGACCAACGATCAAACGTGGCTTGGGCTTTTGGAGGAGGTCTACAGATGGGAACCCATGAAGCGAGATCAGGTTCCGGGCTGTTGGAAAGTGACAATCAGCATAGGGACTTACACGACTCGGTGAAGATTCGAGTGAAAGATGCCAGCGCTGAAGATCGCCATCACGTCGCCAATAGTGCAAATGGCATGTCCGGGCATTGGCTGAAAAGGTAAGCACGAACCTGAATCGAGCGCAGCATTGACCTACTTTGACATACTTCCACTCATCTGTTCCAGGGAGCAGGAATTGAAGGCCGCCCAGCCGGTTATGCAGAAATGACTGTCACGCGCAGTGAGCGGATCCACATCCCTAAATCAGGAGCTGGGTGAGCATACGAGCGATCCATAGTCCGTATGGGCCCCAATTGCCGCCTTGTTGGGAGGCTCTGGTGTTGATGCCGGCGTTTTCTTAATGCAACTAGCCTCGCTTTCGCTGTATTCCAACGGCGCGTGCAACTCGGATAGGCACCCCGGCGGTAGCCCAAGGCGGTCGTTGAGAACGCTCATGATGGTCTGGTTGACCTCCATGCTCTTGCGCACGAACGGACGTACGACGCTATTCATGCGCTCTTCCACGGTGCGAGGATACCTGCGATGCACCACAGTCGGGAATGCCAAAGCATCGTCCTGGGAAACGATGATGTGTTCGACCGAGTCGAGTGCACCACTGGCGTCTGTCGCATTCGAACCGGCGAACTTGTACCTGGACATGTTGAGCCTCTTCAGTATAAGAGGGGTTTTGTGAGGGATACCCGAATGAGTCGCCTCCATCGCCCCGCTTGAACCTCATCTTCTCCTCGAGAGGTAGCGCCATGGTGTGTGCACCCATTTCGAACATCGCATCAACTTCGGAATCGGTACCGTGGTTCTTCAGGCTGTGTGCAGGTGTAGGGGGCCACGCTCAGTACGTCACTAGAACGAGTGAGTCTAGTAACTACTGACTACCAAAAACCCAGTTCAGTAGCGGCTTTCCAGAGGCAGTCGATTTCGTGCTCATCTCCGGCCCGTAAGAGGGCGTAGTCGATAACAAGGAGCGGGACAGTCGGGACATCGTCTGGGAATGGAGGCGGGGTACCATCAGACATACTACTAGTGACTACTACTAGTATGTGGGCAGCTCGGAGGCGGTAATGGAGCCCCGGGCTTATTTTGATTTATACATTGATCTCAAACGGCCAGGTGACCCTACTATCCCAATTGGAACGGGCCATATGTAGAAGACAAAAGAGACTCATGTCGATGGGCCCGACGTCCTCGGAGTATACACACATTGTCACCTTTTTTCGAATTACCACCTACTCACTCTCTACTATGTATCTGTATAGTGTTGATGTAGGGGGTGTAGGAAAGCAGTCGGTACCAATTGTGACTGGGAGTGAAGTCAATTTCCTGCTCGTTTCTTCTCCAATCACGTTTCGTCTGCAAACCATGCACCGTACTGCAATACAAGCTCGAAGTACAGGGCCAATAACGAATACATTTCTCGTACATTTCACACTGACCGTCCGTCATAATTTTATGCGGGAACATGCGTCGGGCTCCTGTTGCAACGTGCAGGTGCGGAGACTGAGACCAAGACGTACGGAGGTGTAACGCGCGCAACTTCTGACGGGGGTAGCAAACGCTTCAGTACGCCTCCTTGTGCTCCGTTCCACGGCTCGCCATCCATGTCTCAGGGCCCTTTAACGGGACGCATTTGAGCTGACAAGCGATATAGTACACGAGGGCATGGCACTCACCATTCGGTTCTTGATCCGCTGGTTCTGAATGCGCCGCCGGAACCATTCTCCAGCCGTGGAACCCGTTGCGTACCGGCTCTCCGGGGCTCGCGCTGCTGCCTCTGCAATCAGCGGACTTTCCGTTGTCAGAGGCGCGAGGGGAACCGAATGCCCCGGGCGAGTGAAGAACACTAGTGACCAACGTTCAAACGAGGCTTGGGATTTTGGAGGAGGTCTGCGGATGGGAACCCACGAGGCGAGATTGGGGGCTGCTGGATAGTGAGAGTGAGTATAGGAGACTTACACGACTCGGTGAAGATTCGAGCGCAAGATGCCAGCACTGAAGATCGCCATTGCATCGCCGAGATTGCAGATGGCATGCCCGGGCATTGGCTGAAAAGGTTAGTAAGTCTAACTTACACGCCGCGGAAACTTGAATCAGATGCGGCATTGACCTACTTTGACATACTTCCACTCATCTGTGCCAGGGGGCAA
Source organism: Lactarius akahatsu (assembly GCA_021524915.1). NCBI lineage: Eukaryota > Fungi > Basidiomycota > Agaricomycetes > Russulales > Russulaceae > Lactarius > Lactarius akahatsu. The sequence continues at coordinate 1,197,311 of JAKELL010000004.1, forward strand.
GACTTGAAGGCCGCCCAGCCGGTTATGCAGGAATGACTGTCGCGCCGAGTAAGCCCCATCGTGGGTAGACACTCCCATCCACGTACGAGCGATCCGAAATCAGTATGGGCCCCAATTGCCGCCCTGTCGGGAGCCTCAGGTGTTGATGCCGGCGTTTTCTTGATGCATCGAGCCTCGCTTCCGCTGTGGTCCTCTGGCGTATGCAGCTTAGCCAGGCACCCCGGCGGTAGCCCAAGGCGGTCGTTGAGGGTGTCCATGAGCGTCTGGTTGACCTCCATGCTCTTGCGCACGAACGGACGCACGGCGCTCTCCATGCGCTCTTCCACGGTACGAGGATACTTGCGGTGCACCACAACTGGGAACGCCAGAGCATCGTCCTTGGAAACATTGATGAATTCGACAGAGTCGAGTGCACCGGTGGCATCTGTCGCATTCGAGCCGGCGAACTTGTACCTGAAGATGTTGAGTCTCTTCAGTCAAAGAGGGTTCTGTGAGGGATACCCGAATGAATTGCCTCCATCGCCTTGCTCGAATTTCATCTTCTCCTCGAGGGGCAGCGCCATGGTGTGTGCGCCCATCTCGAGCATCGCATCGACCTCTGCGTCAGTGCCGTGGTTCTTCAGGCTGCGTACAGGGGGTGGGAATCAGGCCACACTAGTAAGCTACGAGGAGTCTGGCGGTCACTGACTACCAAAACCCAAGTTCAGTAGCGGCTTTCCAGAGACGGTCAATTTCGTGCTCGTCTCCGACCCGTAAGAGGGCGTAGTCGATAACAAGGAGCGGGACAGTCGGGACATCATCTGGGAATGGAGGCGGGGTGATGTCAGGCATACTACGTGAGCTCTGAGATCTGAGAGGGCGTATGGAGCCCCAGGCTTATTTTGTGTTATATATCGTTCTCACGCAAGGTGGTTCTACTCACGAATAGTTTAAGCGACCATGGTATGTTCCGAGAGTTTCGAAGGTCGATGAATGACGGCGCACGGACCCAAACAAGCAAAGGCCTTGACTGAACCCTCCTTCTTGTCAGGGATACCTAACCGAGCACCCAAGTAGCAGAGCCATAAGGAACAGTGTACGTTTCTCATCTCCAGTCAAGACGTCCGAGTGTATCTCACGTAACCACACTGCAATCCCCACGGGGTATAAATCTAGGGTATCAAGTACAATTCCCGACAACAGTACAATCACCATTGCACTTCCCAGGTTTTAAACCCTTGATTTTGCCTTTGTAGCGAAGGGGTAATCTATATAACCCTCTGCCCCTTGGGTCCACCATGTCTGTGGATCGCATGGTGCGAGCTCGATGTTCTCTTTTAGGCGATGTGGGAGATCAGGCTGTCAGAACCGACCAATCAGTGCACGCTTCGACGGGACATCGATGGTTGACACCAACATTAGATATAAAGTAACGTCCGAACGAGACGAGGCCGCCTTCTTTCTCGACCACCTCTATGGCTGTGTCGCGCCCATAGCCCGCATTAGTGATGTACGGCCGGTCGCCCCATATGTCGCGCAGGAACTTGGTCGACGGCCTCGTAGCGGCTCTTTTCCCGGGTCCCGTTAGATCGATGTCACTGCCTTCTAAGACATGAATGTATGCTAAGTCGGGGTGGCTGTCGCGGATGCGCGTGACGAGCTCTGCAAACGTTGGGACCGGGTCCGGCATCCCCATCCCTGAAACAGACGTCAAATATATGACATCAGCAGCCGAGACAAGCGGGGATAGCCCACAGCTTACCCTGTAATGTCATAAACGGGCTGAGACGTATGGCTACTTTATTCGCGCCGACCGCATCGACCAACGCGTCGGTGACTTCCAACATGAAGCGCAGGCGGTTCTCGACCGAGCCCCCATACTCGTCCGTCCGCGTGTTGGAGACACTTTGGAGGAACTGGTCAGGGAGATAGCCGTTGCCAGCGTGGACCTCCACTCCGTCGAACCCTGCCTTCAGCACTGCGTTTTCGGCGGCGGCGGCGAAAAGCTGCACGTATTCTTTGATCTCCTTTACGGTCAGCGCCCGCGGCGTCTCGTAACCCTCCAGCGCGATAGCGCTGGGCGCGACAACCGAATAGTTGCCTGCTTTCCGAAGGACGTCGGCATCTGCGACACGCCCGAGGACCCAGAGCTGGAGAAAAATGGACGATCCGTTTGCATGTACCGCGTCCGTGATCTACAGACAAAGAGAAGGGGTGATCCCGACTCAATGGAAACCGTCATGGAAGAACTTAAGAAGTGAAAACGAACCGGCTTCCATCCCGCGACCTGCTCATCGTTCCAGATGCCAGGGATGTTGGTATATCCCCCTGCGTGCGGGGCGATGAACGTCCCCTCGGTGATGGCGAGAGTGCCGGGGACGCTGGTGCGCTGCTTGTAGTATTCGAGGCCGAGCGCGCCGTGGACACTTCGCTCGTCGGCGCGAGATCGCCTCATGGGAGCCAAGACGACTCGGTGCCGCAGGTTGACGGCGCCAACACGGATGGGCTGGAATAGTTTAGGGACGAGAGAGGCCATCTAGGTATGCGGGCAGCAAGGAGACGTATGGTTAGCCAGAACAGCTCACTATTTATGGGTAGCATGTCTGTCAGGGTGGTGATTCCCCTGTCTCATGTTCCCATAACCGACGATGATGAGACTAGGCGTAACGAGAATACCGCATACAGGCGGCGATCTGAAGTGCATCAGTAGTCGTCACGTTGATTTCTCCGAATCCCCGGTCAGCGTAACATATTAGCGCTATTAGCGCCTGCCGAAGTTCGAGTTACTGTATGGTACGAATGGTATACAGTGGTACGCGAGAAATAACTCACAATCCTGATTTATCTGTAGATGGCTGGGTCATGGTCATTGTTGGTAAGCTGAACAATGTGAGCGTTGTGTTGTTTCCTTGTCAAACAATGACATCTTTACCTCTCTCTACGTCCGGTCCCTCTATCGTCCTCCAACGAATCTGAGTCTGAATCACACAATGTCCGACGACATACACCGCCTACTGTATGTACCTTCCAGCGTCCGCCACGGAGAGGTGCATAGCTTTCCGTTTTTCGGGCAGAGAGGGCGGTAAGGCGGTCAGGGACTCTGGCCTGGATCAGGTGGCTAGACCCGACTCGGGCGCTAGAATGGTAGCACGAGTTTCGGGTAAATTGAGAGATCAGAGATCCATCCCTTGCGTGATGGCATTGAAAAGCCCTTCGAAGATCAGCGGGTCGTTGTCCATCCTCCCTCTGCACTCTTTACACCATGACCTCCTCCACGACTCTGACGAACCACTCTGCACCTAACATGAAATCCGATATCCCGCCGTCCGTGTTCACGCTCCGTCACACCGCGCAGCTAGAGGCGCTCTACACCATCATCAGGGACAAGAACACATCGCGGGGGGATTTCATCTTCTATTCAGACCGTATCATCCGTCTCCTCGTCGAGGAGGGTCTGAACCATTTGCCCGTTGTGCCCAAGGTGGTCGAGACGCCCACTGTACGCACCGCCGCACGTATCGCCCAGGGCCCCCGTGCTGACAAAACGACAAAACGCAGGGTGCCAAATATGAGGGCGTCCGCTTCGAGGGAAAAATTTGCGGCGTGTCCATCTTGCGTGCGGGAGAGGTGTGTTTCTCGACTAATATCATATATGCTTATTAACTTTTCGCGTTTAGGCTATGGAACAAGGTCTAAGAGAGGTCTGCCGTAGCGTGCGCATCGGGAAGATTCTGATTCAGAGGGTGAGCGGGGTCTCTCACGTGCTCCATCACCACGTTTTTCTGATCGCCCGCTAGGACGAGGAGACGACGCGCCCCAAACTCTTCTACTCCAAGGTATGTCACCCCACTCAACTGTTCTGCCGCACTCTTTAATTGGTAACGCACGCACGCAGCTACCTCAGGATATAGCACAGCGCTATGTGCTACTTCTTGACCCAATGCTTGGTACGCCCCCATCATTTTTAGTGATCTGCGGGCGATAGCTCAGGCACAATCTTAGCCACGGGTGGATCGGCTATGAAGGCTGTTGAGGTAATTATGGAGCATGGCGTTCCTGAGGACCGCATAATCTTCATCAATCTCGTACGTGTCCCTTTCTGTGGGATTGAAAGATTTGAGATATCTAATGTCGGAGGGGTGAAGGTCTCGTCGCCTCAGGGTTTGAGAACATTCGCAACGCGCTATCCATCCCTAAAAGTCGTACGTCACTTCCCGGCCCTTCGTTGATCTTCACTGACGAGATCTAGGTTACTGGGTGGATTGATGAGGGTCTCAACGAGCGAGCATACATCGTGCCCGGGCTCGGAGACTTTGGTGAACGGAGGTACGCCTACCTCCGATGCAGGGCCAGGACAGACATGCTAACGTACCTTCAGGTATTGCGCGTGATATATTACGTGTGTCTCACCCGGTTCACGTATCTACCTGGCTCGCAAAACGGACAACTGTATGAAACCGAATCTCGTATTTCTTTCAATTACCGTCCCTCGGTTGTTGGGTCCGTCAGGGTTGGCGAAACGCCACGCTCTTCGGCACATGGCACTGGTATGGCTTCATTCTATGGACGTAATGATCTTGCATACAAACGACACACCCACATCAATGAAAACGTGATGAAATTGGCTGTGCAGCCACGCTCTGCACGCATAAATTGACGACAGCTGGAGTCCTGACTCCTGCAGGTTGGCTAAGCTTTGACTAGCTTGACCGAGCTCTCAGATAACAATTGGTACTCTATGTGTAGTATGGGTGGCTGCACTCTGAAAAGCTCCATTTGGTAAGCGGAGATGGAAGGAGGACGGCCCAAAAATGACCCTTGAAGGAGCGATTGAGAAATGGAGAGAAGCCCCGCGGCTCGAGCGTCTGAACCTCTGAATCTACCGTAATGTAACTCTGGCTTCTGGCTTCGACGCTACTTCCCACCGTATGACAATAGCCCTTGTGGGAAGGCGACACCACCTACTACGTCTTACTCAGTTGGCACCTAGAAAGAACCAATCTTCTTTCTACTAATTCAGCTGGGCCAAGACATTGGATAGATGCGATCGCCGTCTGTTCGATCGTGCCCGTAATCACCTCACCCCCAGCCAACAGTCTATGCCAACCAACCAACTTACGTACTCGTATAGTGGCCCCTCGGATTTTCTATCATACACAAATCGACTCGTGCACGCACACTACCTATGTGAGAACCTCCTCTCGTCCAGCGTCCTAGTTACATGACGCGTAGAAATGCAGAGCTTTTAAAAAAGCGATATTGGTCAAGAAACTCGGTCGCACACCAGATGTAGACGATTCCCATCAAATTTATATTCACTTGTCTACTTTGGCGAGGGGTGCCAGTGATTCGAGGCAGCCACAGTGCTTATGTAGTCACCATTTGTTGTTCCGTTCCACTAAAACCACGACACTGTTTGGTTTTTTTATGGGCTCCAGCTACCAATTGCAACAACAAGCCATCGATGCAGAAATCAGGTCATTGGAAGGATCCATTCGAGCCCTGAAGCTTCGCCGTAACACATTTGCACCCATCTCATCTCTACCTAACGAGGTCATCGCCATCATATTCTCATTTTTGCGTGCACGTGTCACATTATTTGCCATTAAACCAGGCAAAAAGCCAGATGGCCTAGCATGGCTACGTGTAGCCCACGTCTGTCACCAATGGCGCGAGATTGCACTCAATCAACCCCACTTCTGGAGTCACGTCGATTTCACCGCCGTCAGTTCAGCTGGTGCCGCTGAGATACTCTCTCGGGCGAAGACGGTGCCCTTGCATCTGGAGGTAGGGGCTCCCGTCGGTCTCTGGGACGATGCCCGATTTGGCCCATTCCAAAAAGAACTTCAGGATCGTGTCCCCCATATATGCCGCCTTGCCATTAGTGCAGAACCCTTCCATCTTCACAGAATACTCAAAGGACTCATAATGCCTGCTCCCACTCTCGAGTTCCTTTCCCTTGCCAGTGAGAATGACCATAGAGGAGGGGCAGCGTTCGTCCCTGACAGTCTTTTCGATGGCTCCACTCCTAGACTCTCTTCCCTCGAGCTCTGGAACTGCGACATCAGTTGGATGTCACCGCTCTTAGGAAGCCTCAAACACCTCGAGATACGCTCGCCGTTTAAATGGCCGAGCCTCTCAGTTTGGTTGGATGCTCTGGACCAAATGCCACAACTCAAGACGCTTGCCCTTCACCGGGCTTCCCCGGTCGCTCCTTGGGGTTTGATCCCGTCTGAAGTTGAGCGCGCCGTCACACTCCCTTCCCTTACACATTTCGAGGTGTCATCGCCTGCGAGGTATTGTGGGTTCGCACTCGCACATCTCATCCTACCGGCTCTCACCTCGCTGTGCGTCGTCGCAGAATCTTCTCGTCGGGACTATAGCGACGTGCAAGAAATCCTCACGTTTGTTTCTCGACATGCCCATGGACCCCAGGATTCCCGACCCCTACAGAGTGTGTTGGTCCGTAGTAATGGAATGGGCGTCGAAATCGTTGCGTGGACGTCGCCTGACGTCCACGTTGAGTTGTCTGAGCAAATCTCCGTTTCTGACGCAAGACACTCCGGACGCGTGTCGTTCTCAATCACGAATAGTGACGACTGGTCGCCTAGGGTCGACACGGGTACTCTCAGCGCGGTGATGGAGGCACTCCCTCTGGACGGCCTCGTGACGTTCACGGCACAAAACCGCTTCAACAGGCAGTTCTGGCTCTGGCACGCGCCGAAGTGGCCCTTGCTCCGGCACGTGCGTCTGACGCCAGCGGCAGAGCGTGGATTCAGGGAGATGCTTATGGAAGATAATAAGAGACGCGGTGGCCCGCTGCTTCCGTTGCTGAAAACACTCGTCTTGGTCGACGTCGCACTGCTCGAACGTAGGAACCTCCGTCTATGTGACGCACTCACGAAGCGCGTAGAGCAGGGGGTCCCTTTGGAGACTCTTGACTTGCGCAAGTGCCTTGCCACTGGCCATGCGATTGAGCTGCTCAGTAAAATTGTGGTCGACGTCCTGGCACCCGAGAAAACCTACGAGACGGGGTCAGACCTGGTTTCCGAGGCCGGAGCTCGTCTCATCTACGTCGAAGACGAGTATTCTGAAGTAGAAGACTATGATGAAGACGATGCAGATACAGGGAGCGACGACGAGGTGCAGGACATGGACGGCGACACAAGCAGCGACATATACGGCGAGGGCGAAGCGGTCTACTGGTAGATGGTGGAAGATTAGTCAAATAGCTTACTCCTCATTCTGAAGGCGAGGACCAAGGTCTAGTTCAAGGCAAATGATTATTTCTACGCTTTGAGAAAAACTTATGTTCAATTCAAGTCGCACATTTAGTATACATCTCATGTATCGAAGGGCGTCGCGTTGGCCATCTGGCTACCACGGGTCGCCAGCACTCGGGGGGATGTCATACTCCCGTCTGTGCACAAATCAATTAGACCTTAATTATCTCAGTGACCGCCGGCGCCCATGTGATGCGCTCTAGCTAGTAGCACATAAGTTAGCTATCTGGAGTAGACTGGAGGTGGTCCAATGGTGTACTGCATCAAGTCGCTAAAGTTCTAGAACGTGGCTCTAGACAGGGTCACGCTTGGTGCGTATGCAGACCTCGGTCCTCTAGTGTGTGGACATATGGTCGTGGGGGTATGGCAATCCTGGATGTTGCGCTCCGATCTTCACTGCGTGGTATATGCTACAGCTGCTGTTTATCCTTGCACTATCCGCTGAACCGGGTAAACCCGGTGGTCCATACTGTGACTGCATAGCATACTTTACGCGTCCTGGTGAGGCTGTCCCATTAGAGCCGCTATCAGATAAGAGTGCCGCAGTTTCAAAGGCGCCTGGGTGAAAGTGCCAAAATGTCCTGGCAACTGCGTCAGGAAGGTGGGAACTGGCTACTAGGAGAACGAACCCCAAAAGTGTTTATTGACCCAAAAATAGTAGGGGAACAGAGCCCTACTGTACGGAAAGAACTGGCTGAATGAAGTCGACGAGGTTTTAGTCAGGATAGCAACGTCAGCATTGCGATATAGTAGCAGCGTGGGAGAATACGTATTAAAGTCGCGAAATTTACTCGAACGCCTTGACCTTGACCTCGTTTTCTGCTACTGATATTTCTCTCCACTCTAATAATGTCGTCCGATCATCCATCGTCTCCCATCTCATCTCCCACTCTCAGGCGTAGGCACTCTGGATCAGCTACGACTCTTCCACCTGCTCTTGCAACATTGCGGAACAGTGTCTCCGTCACTCATGACCAGCCCCCACGACCAAAATCGACACCTGTCGATGAGCGCGAGCGATCTCCCTCACGAAAGCGCATTCATGAGGGGAGCAGCAACTCGAGTGATACCTCAGACGATGAGGTAATGGAGTCGCCTGTGCCGTTGCACCCACCTCGCAGTGTTCCACGGTTGCAGGGAGCACAACACGTACGTGGAGGACACGAAAATGTCGACGAGGACCAGGAGGTTGCGCCAAGGCCAACACGGCCGTTACCATCGACCCGTCCCCGCGGCTTGCCCAGCTCGAATCCCTCGATGCTGCCCGTCCAGGCACACGTTCCCCGCGGCCCTGCGTCCCTGAACGGTCGTCGCCGTTTGTTCGTCGTGCTCGAGCAGGCATGCCTCGAGGCGTACAAGGTCAGTAGCACCGGGAAATCACGTAACGGACGCGAAGGCGAGGCGAAATACACCCTCCTTAACTGCGACGACCACCAAGGCATCCTCGCAAAAACAGGCCGTGACATCGCGGATGCCCGGCCTGACATCACGCATCAATGTCTGTTGACGTTGCTCGACTCTCCGCTGAACAAGGCAGGTCGACTGCAAGTTTACATACACACGGCCAAAGGAACCCTGATCGAGGTCAACCCGCACGTGCGCATCCCTCGTACGTTTAAGCGGTTTAGCGGGCTCATGGGTGCGCGTTACGTCTCCCCCTTCTGGTTCATTGCTGATTGATCATTTCTGCGTTGGCAGTGCAATTGCTACACAAGCTATCTATCCGGGGTGTTAACGGTCCGGAGAAGCTTCTTAAAGTCATTAAGGTATCGTCCATTTGGTGGCTTGGTCCGATCTCCGTGGACCTAACATCGTAATCAGAACCCTATCACCGACCATCTCCCCGTAAACACGTATAAGCTCAGTATGTGCTTCTTTAGGTGATCGCTTTGACGTTTTTGCTCATGCGGTCTTCGGGAAAAGCTCTATCGGGTGACTCACAAACCGTGCGACTGTCACGATACTTGCCAACGCTTCCAGAGACGCATCACATCGCAGTGTTCGTTGGCGCGATGGCCCGTGGGAGAGACGACTTTGCGGATCACGTCGTCGATGAGAAGATCAGCATCAGCGATTACCCACTCAGCGCCAGTGTAGCATGTGGAAAGGTAAGGATTGCGCGCCGTGTTATCTCCATAGTCCGCAAATGACTGTTCGCTCCGCAGTTTTGCTGTGCTCTCGAAGAGCTCTGGGACATTGTCTGAATTGACATCAAAACGTTCTTTGCTTCAATCCTTTCATTCATTTTTGTTCAGTCACATGTAGCATTATCATATCCCAAAATCTGAAGACGAGGTCCAGGTCTACCAATTACTCGTCCTAGAGACTTTACGGGGGCGGCGCCTCATCACCTTTTTTGACAGTTTGATGTTTTGCAGAGTCGGCGTTGGATTTTTAACATCCGTGCATTTCAACCTGCGCATATATTTATTAACTTGTTTTTTATCGACGCCCTCCGTCACAGGCACCAACCACGACACGCAATCCCACACCACCTTCCTCTTTCCATCATCCATCCCATCACCCACGATGACGTGCTTGTGTTACATTTGCGTCTGTAATATTGGTACAGTACGATTACACAGGTTACGCTACGCTACGACCCCCCCCTCCCCCATCTATGCTCGTACAGCATTGCAACTCAACTTGCCGCTGTACCGAGCTATTGTAACAAATATAAAAATGACTGAATGAGTGATCGAGTGTAACGACTGTACCGACTGATGTTATCGATCTAGAGGGAGGGTTATCTAACATAAATTTATTCTCACACGCGTACCACGTTCTCCGCAATGTCTGAGCTAGCTCCAGCAAGCGCATCTGCACTCCCGCCAGGCATCACAGACCCGAACTATTCGCCACTACCAGGCCGTCTTGGAAACCTGACGGTACCCCAGCAGCACGCACTCGACACATTCCGGAAAGAGCTGCAGGACGAGGGCGTGCTCGTGGAGCGCTTGGACGATGCTGCACTCCTCAGGTCTGTGCTAGTCAATATCTCATCCTTCCTTCCCTCTCGCAATATCTTGACGCCTTTTTTTTTCCCCATTATTATCTCCTTTCTCCTTCTGTGCATCCTTCCCAACTCCCAACTTTTTTTCTTCTTTTTTGGGGCGGCTTTGGGGGTCACTCCGTGTAGATTCCTGCGCGCGCGCAAGTTCGATATCCCTAAAGCCAAGGTGATGCTCCTGGCGACCGAGCAGTGGCGAAAAGACGAGAAGATCGACGAGCTCGTGCAGTGCGTGCTGCCGCGTAGATCTCCCCGTGTGTCTGTTGACCGCGCGATTCGCGCTGAATCCTGAAACGTTCCTCTCTCCCCCTTCTTTTTTTTCCCCCAGGACGTTCGAATTCAAGGAGAGGGAAGAGGTGAACAAGTATTACCCTCAGTACTACCACAAGAACGACAAGGTAATCGTCCTTCCCCTTTGCGGGTCTCAGAATCTGCGGACGGGCTGATCCGATTTGTTGTTTCTTAGGACGGACGTCCGGTATACATCGAGCAGCTCGGAAAGCTGGACATCAAGGCGCTGTACGCGATCACGTCGCAGGAGCGGCTGCGGAATCGGCTGATCTGCGAGTACGAGCGATCGACGCGCGAGCGCATGCCCGCCTCGGCGCGCGTGGTGGGCCACCCCGTGGAGACGTTCTGCACGATCCTGGACCTGCAGGGCGCGTCGCTGACCAACTTCTACCGCGTCAAGGACTATGTCCTCGAAGCGTCCAAGATCGGTCAGGACCGCTATCCGGAGATCATGGGCAAGTTCTACATCATCAACGCGCCTTGGGCGTTCAGCGCCGTGTGGAGCGTCATCAAGCCCTGGCTCGACGAGGTCACCGTGAGCAAGATCGAGATCGTCGGCAGCGGGTACAAGGAAAAGCTCCTCGCCCAGATCCCTGCGGAGAACCTCCCCAAGGACTTTGGCGGGACGTGTGAGTGCCCCGGCGGGTGTAGCCTGAGCGATGCGGGTCCCTGGAAGGACGAGAAGGAAGCGGTGCAACAAACGGAGGCACCTACACCTGCGTAGTAGAGGAAGGGGATCTATCATACAGAACCTAACCCATAGCCTTTCCTTTGTTTTTTGTTTCTTTCGTTATTGACTGGTGGGGTGAAAGGACAGGAAAGCAAGGGAGTGGGTTTGCTTGCATCCCAACCCACTTGGAAATCTAGCTATCATACAACTAAACCCCCAAAATACCCCCTTCACGATCTTACGCGTCCAAATGAAGACGTTTGCGATGAACTATAGCAAGAGTGAGGGTACTACAATGCGTTGGGACATTTACTTTTTCTTCTCTTCCGTTTCGGGATTCATGCTCATCTCGATGGCCCGCGCAATCATCTCCTCTTCCGTCAATTCTTCATCACCGCCGCCCTCGGTCATCTCCACGTCAGCGCCAGGACCCTCAGAGAGAGCGAGCGCTTGCTGTAAGAGCGCCTCTTCGTCGTCGTCCGCAGCGGGCGCTGGTTGAGAGATCTGCGCTGGTGCGCCCTCAGATCCTGTAGTTGCTGGCACGGCCACAGCCGCAGCAGGGGGTGGCGGTGCGTTGGCAGCCGCTTGGCGCGCTGCCTCCTCTTCCATAGACATCCGCAGGGCCTGTCACGAAACGAAAGAGCACTTGTCAGGGATTGTGACGACGGGAGGAGGACGGGGCGTACCATAGCGAGCTCTGGATCGAGGCTCGGGTCGACACCAAATTCGAATTGTGAGGGGCCGCCGCTGCCACTGGCACCAGCACCACCAGGCACGCCTCCGAGCTCCTCTGGGACGCCACGGTCCCCGGCCAGGACCTGCGAGTCGAGGATCACGGAGGAGAGGAGGTACGAACCGGGGGGGACTGCGAGGTAATGTCTAACATGAGGTCAGAACAAACGCGAGGGGCAAGTAGGGCAACGCGGAACGCACGAATTATCGGACGAGGAAGCGGCCTCGACAAACGCGCGGAGGATGCTGTGGCCGTTCTCGCCGGCCTCCTCGATGCCGTCGCCAAACGCGATCAGGTCGAGCGCGACGTTGTTCTTCTTGAGCTTCTTGGCGAGACGGATCAAGGCGCGCTCGGCGTCCGGGGAGGTATCCTCGAGCGGGGAACCGACAAAGACGATGACGCGCTGGCGGAGGTTCTTGTTCTGCCGGTGCTTGAGCGCGAGCTGCGCGATCGCGATCGCGGTAGGGATGGAGGCGGTGCGCCCAAGGTTGGTGGACGTGTTGTGTACGGCCGTGAGGATCTGGCCGATCTCTTTGGTGTGTGTGACGAGCACCTCTGGACTAATTATCGTCAGGGCGAACCGAACGCACTTTTTGGTCGAGACGAGACGCACCCTTTATTGGCCATCGTCATGACGCCAACGGTGTTCTCTGGATTGGACTCTATCTTTGTTGTGAACACGGTCTTGACGGCATCAGCGAGGGCCTCAAAACGTGATGGTTGATAATCTCCGTTTCTCATGTACTCTGAGTTGTCAAGTATAATCATCGTGGCCTCGAGAGGCATGGTGAGGTCGAGGTCGAGGTCGATGTCCAAGTCGTGAACGCGTCAGCAGCTATGTTATACCACGTGATGATTATAGTGCCTTTAATATTAAATCGGTCCTACGTTCCCATGGCACAGCGTTTCCATCTCTTCTACTCTTCTGCTACTGTACTAGGATGTCCTCTTATCGTCGTTTCGTGAAGCACGAAGAAGTATCGTACCCTTCTCTCCTCACGCCAATTTTTGTCTCATTGTTGCTAGGATATTGACCGTTTGCCCCATGGCATGATACGGACCGGCTACGATGCGGACACCCGACAGTATACATTCCACGATAACACTACCGGTGTCCAGTTTATCAGTGCGCCGGGGGAGAGATACGGTACCCTCCTCCCCGCGGCCACCGCCAACTATGTGAAACCGAAACGCGGCGCCAACCGCAGACTTACTTGTACGTATTTCCTCTACGCCGAGTCCATCCGCCCCTTCCCACGCGCGAAACAGTGCAAGCGTACGACCGTCCGGTACTGTTCGAGGGCGACCTCGCCCGCGAATCAAGGTCCTCTCCGTCCCGCGGCCACAAAAGTGCCCCCTCATCCCCCGCCAGCCGTTCACCGACGTCGTCTTCTGAGCACTCCGGCTCCACCCGCCGACATGCACCGCGCAGCGCCACCTTTGCGGACATCTTACCTGCCCACCTTATCGACCGCGCGGCGTCCTCGCCCGTCGAGTCAAAACAAGCACCGCGTCCGCAGCCGCTGTCAAAGTCGCCTGTCATGGACGAGAAGGGGCACCGCAATTGGCCTCACGTGACATCGTCCGAGAAGTCGGTCCAGCCCGTCTCGCGCCAGTATCTTGGCGATAAGGGAGGAAGAGGGCCCCGTGATGCGTTGCGCTCGACGGTGCGCATGTTGGGCCGCTCGCTGACGACTGTCAGGCGCACGCGCTCGCTCGAGAAACAACGCGATCACGATGGGTACGTCCTCGTGTGAGCAGCCTTGGCATTATTATCTCCCACGCCCCTCTGCCCGAACACTCGTCCTTGGATACTGAATTTCATTTGATACTGCTTTTGTCTGGAACGCCCTGAATTTGTTCTTTTCTACGCTTGTTGTATGTCCTTATCGTTTCGTATTGTTTGTGGCCGAATGCTATGTTTATCCGAATAGTGAGGCGCAAAGTGGGTTGATACAGATATCTTGTGATAGTGCACGCTGCGGCGTGTCTTTCAACATTATCAACGGGGTGGTGTGAACCATCCGTCCGAAGCACGGACCTCTTCTGCACGCACGAAGCCCTTACCCTTACCCTTGCCCTGTCACCCCCTATGATATAGGATGAGACCCGCAACCTCGACTCTCCCGTAAACCATCTCATAAAGCACCTGCAGGGGCTAGCGAGACAAGTGAGATGGACGTATCAACCACACGCCAGCAGCGACCATACGATGCGGCGAAACTCACCAGCTCAAATACAAGCGCCAACAAAGTGCGTCCCACCCAATATAAAATAAAATAACTCCCTGGTCTAACTCTAAGGCGTACACACAGGCGAAAGTAGAAGACAAGGACGCCGCCCCGTCGTCGGATCCCGCCGCGCTCCGTGCACGCCTCAAACGCCGCACCCCTGGCACCGGCACCAGCACGACAACGGCGCCTGCCTCCGCGACATACAACAGAGTGCTCGACACTGCGCAGCAGCTCGCCGAGCTCGAGCGGCTGCGCGCGCAAGACGCGGCGTACATCCGGCTGCTCGAGCAGGGACGCGCGACGCTCGTGCGCGATGCGCACGCGGGGGCGCGCGAGCGAGCTGCCGCCTCCACCCCCGCCGTTCCGCAAGAAGAACAGCAGCAGCAGCAGCAGCGCAGAAAGGCGGAAGAGGCGGAGCGCGCGATGAGAGCCGAGCGGGAGCGAGCGGAGAGGGCTGAAATGCGTGTGCGTGCACTCGAGGAGGCGCTTGGTGTGGCAAAGGCAAGAGTCGTGGAGCTCGAGGGTGCGGTGGCGAGTGAGCGGAAGCGCAGGGAGGAGTGGGAGAGCGGTCTTGAACAGCTCGCGATGGGCGTGCCCGCAGCCGGGTCCTCGGCAGCTGCGAGATTGTAAAGCGGAGAACAAACTACGCAGGTAGCCCGAACAGGTCGAGAAATTTTTCAGATAAGAATCTAATGGTGTTGCGCCAACACCTTTTGGAGTTTGGGGTCGCGGCGACCACAAGTCAGCATTGGGACGAGTAGGTTATAGTGGGTACTGTTGTCGTGTGATATCACACTACAACAGGACCCAATGTAGGGATATTACATTCTTGCGCAATGATATTGTACTTCTGTTGCGATCTGAGGGTTGTTCTGGGTCACCGCAAGTACACAACGAGGACGCAGGCTAGAAGCAGAGTCGGCCAGTAACCAGATTCGGTGCTTCCTCAGGGTAGGGGAGAGGGGCCACGGGCTGTACACCCCCGAAACGTTACTACGCTCCTCTCCTCGTGTCCGTCATCCGTCCGGTATCCGGTCCAGACGGAGCCGGTAAAATCAAGCGGACAAGTTCTGTAGCTGCTGCCAGAAAAGACATTCGCCTAGCGAGTAAACTTAGTACCCAATCGTCAGTGAGTCATAGTCAGCAACCGACACGATGATTGGAGCGCGGATATCGTATAATAAATCAACGCTCCGATGAACTTCCGTTGTCCAAATTGAGTTTGCCCCGAATCGGAAGTGGAGTACTACATATATTACGCCATGTCCATCCCATCCCTTCAGCTCTCTTCTTTCTCTCCCCCTTGTTCGGTCCCGAGGATATACCAGTCCTACGTACCGGTCTGACTTAGTCTACATACACATCTCTAACGACAAGCTTCCAGTTAAAGTACGCCCCGTGCATAGAACTCCCTGCCTCCAGAGCACTAATTATATCCTACCTAACAGTGGGCAAATCCAACCGCCAGCCAAACAACGTGTTGCTCAGGGTCGACCACGGATCGGACACAGATTCGACAGATTCATACAATGGAGGCACCCCCACCTCGGCCGGTACTACGTCCACCAGCGGCTCGGAGGCACAGCGGGGACACTACCGCGGCATCACCTTCGAGGATATCCTCCCACCCCAATTCATTTCGAACGCCCCGCCGCCAACGGTCGAACAAAAACGGGGGTCTGTTCGACATTCAAAACCCGCCGACGCCCACGGCCCTCCCGCCGCGGCCTCTCTAACAAGCGAACCGCCAGCGAAACGGGGTTACCCCCCCGCTAAGCACCCGGATAACAAATCTGGTGGCGGTGGTAGCAAATCTCGCATACGAAATACGGCCCGTGCGCTGGTCCGGGGTCTGTCAATGGCGAAGAAGCGGGATTCTCAGGGCTATGAGGCTGTATAGGCTTGGAGCACGCACTACATGTACCTTAATTGTTTAATGTACCGGATTCTGTACAATTATTGTAGACTTGGTTTTGTTGTTGTTGCCGTGGACATCACTATCAGTACTGCGGCTAAATTAGGATTTTTTTTTTCTTCTTGAATCCGGAGACAAAGTCGTTACCCGGGATTTCGGGTGATTCCAACCTTCGTGGTGGCAGACGCGTGGTAACACGTGACTGAAGCGTCACCAGCGAGTGGCGTCAAGGTCGACCTTTGCAACCACCCACAATGCCGACTACTAGATCCGCTGCAAGAAACTATGAATTATGGTGTATTATCGAAGGCGAAGACGATACTTTCCCCGTCACTGTCCCACCTGAGGACACCGTCTATGATCTTAAAGTACAGGTTCTTGCGGCATGCGACGCCATGGATCCTTTCAGGGGTCTATATGCTAGGAATCTCAAGCTTACGAAGGTGTGTCATATAATTATTTCCATGTTAACACTGGTGTAAGGCTTATTACATCTTACAGATCGATTTTATCGAAGGAGCGTCAGAGACTTCCAGATTTTTCGTCTAATACCAATTACCTCATATCATCAACTTTGATTTCTGCGGTATGGCCAACAAAACCACTCCAGGGTCACATCTCTGTCTTCGTCCATCTACCCAGCCGTGAGTAAGGATTTATTTTCTATTTGAACGATGTTCATTTCGCTAGGAACTACCCTTGGCAAGCGACGCCTTGCTCACAATGGTTCGAGCGATGACTTCGATTTTGTCCGGGATTCAAAAGTGTTGACATTCGCACCTTCCGAATTGGGAAAGCCGGGCAAATACAAGTCGTTGCAAGGAAATTCAGACCAAAGGATCCTCGACGACCGTCCTGAGGCAGATCAGGTTCCCCCGGCATCCCTCCTCTATCACGGCTTCGGCCGCTTCATGGACAGCTTCACTGACAAGGGCATACGTGTGGGTGAGGAGCGCCGTGACTTAGAAGGAGGCGTTGATGACTTCGCAGTGAAATGACTAAATTTTACCGCAACGAAGAATCAAGGAGGGTGAATGGCCTGGATGCTTTAGGGGTCATTTTGGGCAGAGAACTCACAGCAGCTGCCATTGGGGGTGTCTATTTCGATGGTCACTATTGTGGCCCGCACAAGGCAGTGACGTGCGTCGTCGAATTTAAAAATGAACTTGTTGACATCAACTCGATGCCCATGATCGAGCTCACTGGCTACGTTGCGCGTTCGCGCAAACAATCTTCGGATTATCAATCTGGACCCTTGTTCAAGGGTTGGAATGTGCCGAGTCTCGGCCTGACTGTCGTTGGTAAGGAATCTCTGGGCATTCAAGTGGGTCTGACATGATGATCTTAGGCCCATATGTCACCTTCTACGGTGTCATTTTCCTCGGGCGGTCCCAGTGGCGCCTTGTCCCCCTTACCCCCACATTATCATGCGTGGAATCCGCATGCGAAGGCAACGACCGCATGGCACTTTATGCCGCCTTTTCTGGTGCATTTTCCCTCTTACGCCACATAGACGAAGATGCGCAACGCTATCGCCTCGAACTACCCACATTACCACATGCGGACCGCCGGTTTCCGTATGTTTCAGAACTGCCAAAGTATCCCCCTTCTGCCGAGAATGCCGAGAACGAGATACTTCGATTCAGGATTCTCAGGTACCTCTTCCCTGATACACCACCCTACCGCCAGCTCTACATTGCCAAAACTTTAAATGGTCCGGAAAGGGAAATCGTCGTGAAATTTACACGTCGGTACTCAATTGAACTCCATGCTTTTTGTGCCAACCGGGAACGCGCACCAAGCATTCTTGGCTTTGGGCAAGTCCCAGGAGGCTGGTTTGTCGTTGCCATGGACTATATTTCGGAGGCCGTGTTCCCTTCCCATTCAACCGATCTCCCCCGTCTTCGTGACCAGTGGACACACGACTTGAGAACACTTGTGGATTCCTTTCACGAACAAGGCTTGGTCCATGGCGACCTTCGCCAACCTAATATGATTTGCCATGGAGAAAGAATTATGTTAATCGACTTTGATTGGGGTGGGCGAGTCGGAGAAGCCTCGTATCCACATGCTCGGCTCAATCCGCAGTTGACGATCGGACGACAGAGCGTTGGCGGAGAGATCACAAAAAATGATGATGACCGAATCTTGCAGCAAACCCTTCAGGAATTTTAATTTGTAGCTTCATTCTCGTTATTACATTAATTGACCAGAGAGGCATTGAACGCGTGTAGCGTGATATTGATCAGCCAAAGACAACGAAACGATTGGTGTCAACGGCACTCAACAGAGGCGTCGAGGAAGATGAATTGGTAGTGAATGCGGCAGCAAACTAAACATGATGGAGGGTGATTATCTCGTCGGGGGTGACAACCATGTCAACCTGCACGTCGTTCGTCCCAAAGGGGACTTCGCCCGCGGCGAGCACCTGCTCTCTGAGCGCCAGCCCAACTTGAAAGACGGCCACGAGAGGTCAGCTACTACGAACTAGATGACGTTGGGATTGCTCACCAAAGAGGGGCTTCGTCGTTCTGCGAGCAGAGGCGAGCGACGTGTAGGACGTGAGGAAACGGTCGTAGTAGCCCTTTCCGTGTCCGAGTCGCGCGAGGGACCGATCGAATGCAACGCCTACACCGAGGGTGGGCAATACGGCCAAAAGGAAAAAGAAAAAACGTCATGATCACAGGAAGCGTTATGAAACATGGGGTATTCTGACGTCCCCCTGCGGCGCCGCGCGCACGTACCTGGGATCAAAATGACGTCCAGAGGAGCACCGTCCTCATCAGTAGCTGTTGGTACCGGCCCCGACGTCAGCAGCAATTTCGCCAACAAGACCGAGAACCGGAAGAGCCACCCGAATCGGCGTTATGCTACGGACCTTTCATCCTCGGTGCGTCTCGATACTGATACTGAGGTTCTTTGATGCCCCAGACACCGTCCGGCAGCGAGCGGAGGTCCTCCTCGTTGTGAACCCTGAGGAAGTCCATCCCCCCGGGTAGCGTAATGTCCACCTTGGGAACGAAGAGGTTCTTCCCTGTCTGATCGTCAGTAGGAATTGATGACGAGTAGGTCGCCCGCTTACCAGATGCTAGAATTGCTTCCGTGACAGCGGATGTGTCTACCTCCCCCGTAGGCATGCTAAGGTAGCAGCTTATGGTAGTGGCTTGGGAGAACCATGGGGCAGAAAGAACGCGTCCGGTGATTGCATGAGCTAAGAGCAGAGAGCGTGTCAATACAATGGTCACACCACCAGACAGAATTACATTGGATCCGGGTCTCGTCTTGAGAAAGGGCGTGTAGAATGGAGGATATAGACCGCCTGAGGGCTCTTTTCTTAGAAGTCAACGAAGCAGTTGCCATTATTCTGCCAACGCAGTCGATGGGTATATAGGACCGGTCTCGTGGCCGGCGCGGTTGCCGAGTAGATGTCTCTGCGTTCGTGTTCACTCCGACTCGTCCAGCGCGTTCGTCTCCCTCGACACTGCGCATACGCTACTCAAGTGCATCCTCATCATCTCGTCACCAAGCCGTCTGCGTTTGGTCAACCCACTCTGAAATCCCATCCTCATCTCGGTGAGATCCCGTGCGCACGCTGGCACCTCCTCTGACATTTAGCGTGTCGTGCGCACAGTCAAACCAGGAGAACTCACACCGGGCATTCCTGCCTCCGAATATGAGCGCAGACGCAGGCAGCTCGTCGAGGGCCTTCCACACGGAAGCTTGGTCGTGTGCGTGGCTGGCCAAGTCAAGTACATGAGCGCAGGTAAGTCCGCGCGTGGTTCCCTCCTCTCGAGCGTTCACGAACCACTCGCTCACTTGGGGACCCGAAAGCTATCTTGTGAGTGGGCACCCGTCTGCCACGTCTCACTCTCTCACTCATCCACTCGCATAGCTACAAGTTCCGCCAGGCTTCGGACTTTTGGTACCTCACCGGCTTCGAGGAGCCAGATTCGGCGCTCATCCTCGGTCAGTCCGTCCGTCCGTCCGCCAGCCGTCGTCCCCATTCTCATCCTGGCCCCCCAACTACAGAGAAGACCGGCACGCCGCGCGGCTTCCGCATGCTCCTCTACAGCACAGGCAAAGACCCGTCCAAGGAGAAATGGGACGGCGCATTCACGCGCTTCCAGGACGTCCTCGGCCTCTTCGGCGCGGACGAAGCGCGCCCGCTCGAGAGCTTCGCCGACGACCTGCGCGCCTTTGCCGCGCGCGCCGAGCACGTGTACGCCGACGTGCCCGCGCACCACGGCCGCCGCGCAGGCTCGGGACGCGGCCTGCTGCGCTACCTCTCCCGGCAACAGCCCCGTGCCGCCAGGTCCGACCCCGACGCGTATCTCGACGCGATCGCCGCGTCGAAGCGCAGGCCGCTCGCGCCGCTCGTCGGCGCGCTGCGGAGCGTGAAGAGCACGCACGAACAGGAGGTCATGAAGGCGTCGGCGGACATCAGCGCGCGGGCGCACGCGAAGGTGAGCGGCAGGGCAAATTTTATGGCGTGTTGCCTGACCTGGCGAGTAGACGATGCGCTTTGCTCAGCCCGGGTTGTCCGAGGCCGATCTCCAGGCGCACTTTGAGTATATGTGCACGCGGAGCGGCGTGCAGCGCCCCGCGTACGTCCCCGTCGTGGCTTCCGGGTAAGCGATTCGCCCCCCATTTAACTTTCGCGAGGGGTTTACAAAGCGGACAGGGAGAACGCGTTGGTCATACATTACACACGCAACGACCACCTCCTGCGCGATGGGGAGTTGGTGCTCCTAGATGCCGGTGGGGAATACAAGTATGTTTGCTTCACGTAAGAAAAAAAACTCAGAACCAACTAACGGTGGACGCTTCCTTCTCCAGTGGCTATGCCTCTGACATCAGTTAGTACACCCTGCTCACTTTTTATATGTTTATTTATTCGGCACAGCGCGCACCTTCCCCGTGAACGGCACGTTCACCCCGCCACAGCGCGAGCTCTACGCGGCCCTACTCGCGACACAAAAGGCGCTCGTGAAAGAGTGCGCCGTCGCGCGCGGCCACTCGCTCGACAGCTTACACCGCCGCTCCGTCAGTCTCCTGCGCGCGGAGCTCGGAAAAATCGGCCTCCCGTGCGAGGGGACCGTCCTGGAGCGCGTCCTGTACCCGCATTACTTGACGCATCCAATTGGGATTGGCAAGTTTTTACTTTCCCCACTTCGGGTCGTTCGTCCGTTGACCTTTGGCGATAGACTTGCACGAGTCGGGGACCGTAGAGAGGGGTGCACCGTAAGTGAACCCATCCCTGTTGATCACCTCTCGGTTACTAACACCACCGTAGACTGAAGGAAGGGATGGTCATCACGATCGAACCCGGTAAGCACGAATAGATAGATATCTGTGCAGTCCTTCTCCGTTGCCCAGTTCTGTCTGACGGTACTGTATATAGGCGTGTATGTCCCGGTTGATCCACAATTCCCTAAACACTTCCATGGCCTCGGCATGCGCATAGAAGACGAGGTTCTCGTCGGCGCAGAACACCCCGTCGTTCTCAGCGCCTAATGCCCCCAAAGAGGTCCGTCACTCTCCCTGTCTTCTCGCGTTGATCACGATTCATGACGTCTTCGCAGATTGAGGACGTAGAGGGCACTTGTCAGGGAGCGCTGGGATTCGGGCCATTATGATCCTAGTTTACTCCGTTGGCCACCGCCCAACTTCAAAAGACTATATTCAAACGTAGACACTCACCCCCTTGTTGGGGGGTCTAATTCAAGAAAACACCATCACTCCTCTTGACTAAATCCTTCCTACGCATCTTTGGGTGAAGAAACAAAGAAAAAGAAAGTTTTTCATTCTGCGTGCGAGGCGGACGTCCCCGCGGCGTCAGGTTGACCCTCGGCTACGTGCATCGCCTGCTCGATTTGTTCCTGGCGCAGCCACTTGTTCGGAGGTGTGAAATACCAAGTGAGGACCGCGAAGATGGTCACGGAGCCAAAGATGACCGAGGCAAAGTTGAACGTGTCGGCCGTGACAGGGAAGAAGAACGGCGAGATCATGACCTAAGAACACGCGTCAGCGAGGTCGAGAGAGGCTCAGCCGCGCAAGTAAACGAACGCACGGAAAAAATGAGCCCGTTGAACAGCACCGTCGAGAGGTACATCGGTTTCGCCCAGCGCCCGAGGTAAAAATGGGACGACTTGAACAGGTGCGGCGTCCGCGTGAGGCGCAGCAGCGCGATGAGGCCGTACGCCGCGATGGTCGGCACCCCGCCCGCCGACACCAGCGAGGTGAACGCGACCTGGCTCGGGAGGATGGTGCACAGCAGCGTCGCCGCGAACACGAACATGACCGTGACCGCGTTCTTCGGCTGTCCGTCCGAGTCGACGCGCCCGATCCAGCCCGAGAGCGGGAAGACGCCGTCGCGCGCGACGGCGAAGATCAGCCGGGAGGACGCCACGATGGCGATGCTGGTGTTCTGTTACGCATAAGTTTTCGGTGGGGGAGGTCCTCAAAAGGATGCGCACCATCATGAGACCGAGAACAGCGATTGCGGTCATGAAGATACTGGGCCCCTTTCCGAGGGCGAGCGCGTACACTTGCACGAACGGTTGAGGGGCGTCGAGCGCGAAGAACGTGTCCAGGTCGGGGATACAGAACAGGAACAGGATGGTCGTTATGAAACCGAGCACGCCTGTGGCAATGGCGCTACTGAGGATGCCTCGCCCAGCAACGACGCTGTGGGAGCAGGAACAAAACAAAGTCCTTAGAAACAAAAGCAAACCATCGAACCGAATACCCACCTTGCGTTCTTCGTCTCTTCGGCAATGTGGCCCGAAGCATCAAAACCAGTTAGCGTTCCTGCAGTGAAAAGGCTTGACAGACAACCGTTAGGACAACATCCGCGCGGGTAATGAAAAGGAACTTACAACGACAGAATCCAATTCCATCCTGCAGGAGCCCCAGTGCCGTTATCTTTTGTCTGCTAGTGAGCGCCGGTCGGCACAGGTGTTTTTATGCGAGCGTACATGTCATAGTAAAGACGTCTTTTGCAGAACGGAACCCGTAGGTGTTGTGCACAGCGATCGGAAGCCAGATGAGGCAGAGGAAAAAGTCGAGCATCATAATAAAGAGTGAGATGCGGAACACGGCCTTGTACCACTTGGCCGGGAGGTAGTTGGTCGCGATCGACAAGAACAACATGGCCTCGGAGATCGCCCAGACGAACGCACGCCATTTGACGTTCTCGTTTCCGATGCCACCGGGGAAGTCGATCTCCCAAATGGCGAGCTGGGATACGATGTAGTTCGCTGTGGCCTAATCTCTCGTGTCAGGACACAGCCCGGGGAGGTCAAAAGACTGCCTTACTTGACAATTGCCGGCGGTAAATGTCATCCAAGCCGTGGTCGACCACCAAGCGACGACAAAGCCAAAGAACCGGGCATACTTGGGCCCAGCACTTTCGGCGGCCCATATGTAGATAGAACCGCTCAAGGGCAACGCAGAGCAAATTTCGGCGAGGACGGCGGCGGTGATGAACATAAAGACCATCGTTATGAGGTAGGAAGACCTGGGCGGTAGAACTCATGCGTCAAATCCGAAAGGCTAGACGCCCCGGCCTCGAACGCACCATACTGCAGCTGGGCCACCAGCGAGCAGACCGAGAAAGATAGCAGACCTAGGAGGAGAGGAAAAGTGAGCCAAGGAAAAGTCAGGGTTGCGGCAATGGCCATATACCTAACACCGCCAATGAAGTTCAGGGCGCAGAAACTCGCGGCGAAGCTCTCCAGCAAGTGCCAGCTACGATGCAAAGACTGTTATGTGACGACATCAGATCTATATTCGAAATTTCATATCAGTTTACACCACCGCACCTGTTTGTAGCCTAATTGCAGCTAATAATAATACGGAGAAAAAACGTCAGTAATTCCCGAATCTGCCCCCACCTCGAAAGAGGGAGGAGGGGGGGAAGGGTAAGTGTGACACTGGGGGCTTCCCTACGCAGGTCTGAGCACTGATCAGGTTCTAGCGGTATGATCTCAATCCCTGCCACTGCATCCGACTCTGCACACCACCAGCCCGGCCCTCTGGAAGAGGTAGCGAGCGAGTTTTACGTGCACAGAGAAGGGGAGTAGCAGGGATACCCGCAGCCATCCAGGGTGACACCACCACATCAGTGGGGGACGTTACCGATTGAATCAAATACTCTTAGCCCTACTTCAGGTATGGCCACCGCAGTGCCGCGGGACAGTTGATCTTCACCAATTGCAGCTCATCGGCATCGATGGAAGAGGCTTCTTCCTGATCGCCTTTGCTTTTGACAGAGGGAGTTGACATGGTGGCCAGATGGAATAGGGAAGAGAGACCTGGGGTTCACCTGGATGTTCGCAGGTTTTTTTTTATACGAGCAAGAACGGCACAAGTCTAACCCATACCACGTGTGAAATCGCCTTATCTGGTGAGAACAGAACACAAGACTCGCAGTCCTTGTTGCCAATATCGAACCCACACTTCATTGAGGATGCACAGCTTATGCGAGTCATTAATTCCAATTCTACATGGCTTGCCTTTTGTTTCAGTGTGCAAAAAAAAAATGATGGGCGTGGCAACTATAAATTACAATGTCACTATCACTATCCATAAGAAATGTAAGGTCCGTAGTCCGTGAGCAAGCAGTACAAACATGCGAGATCCCCCACCCTTTGAATATAACCGACAACCAAAAGTAAAAAGGAGCTCGTCATCTCCGATTCCACGGATCCGCGTACGACGCCCCGGTATGGTAATCCGGAGCAGACTGCACCCCGGGATTATAGCCATAACCCGAGACGGCGTGCATCTGCATGGATCCCGCCGGTGCAGGTTCAAAGAGCGGGCGATACGCAGGCTTGCGCGATCTGAATAGGAAGAACGCCGTGGCGGTGAGTAACAGCACGCCAGCCGCGGCCGCGCCTGCGATAATAGGGAGCTTGTATTTCTCGAAAAACCCTTTCGCGCCGCCGTTGTCCTTGTTATCCTGGCCGGAGCCCGAGCCCGAGTTGTGCTGTGAACCAGTGGTGTCCTTCCCGCTCAGACGCGCCGCAACAAAGTCAGCGTGCGCCGCAGCGGGATCCGTCATAGGGAGAATTTGAACGTAGGGCTTGTCGGTCTTGGTTGTGCCATCGACGAAGTCCCCATAGTCGATTAGTAGGTATACGTTGGTCACTGCATCGTCGAGTGTGAGATCTAGTAAGAGCTGCCAGAAGCGGGTATCGAAATCCACTTACACCATGCCATGCCAAGGATCATGTCGAGTGTCGGGTCATTCGCTCCAGCAATCCGTGGTTGGTACTTGGATCCTCGTGGGTTAGCGTAACAGCATCAATTTCTACAGGGACGTCACACGCACTGCACCGAAGCAGATCTCATTTCCGTAATCGTCCGCACCTTGCTGATTCAAGTCGAGTGGGTGGATAGGATACGACTGACCGCCGATCAAGAACGTCGCGTTGACCTCAGCATCGCAATCAATCACCCAGATGTCCCCGCTAAAGGACTGAAGGTTGGTCAACTTGGCACCCTTGGCACCGGAGTACAAGGCGCGTGCAACTTCACTGTAATGTCACATGCTCGTCTCAAAAACTTTCAATCTTTTTTAAAAAAAATAGAGGAACGCACCTGGGTACTTGCGGCAATGTGAACCCAGTGTCGAAAATTGCCACCAGCTGATCCTCATTGTGCATCGGCGCAAACGTAGCATTGGACGTCACCTTGATCGCCTTCCCATCTGGGCCAATAATCCCGTTTTCATCCAAGATAACCGACCAATGCTGGGCCTGGGCAATACTGCTCTGGAGCGCCGAAATGGGGACCTTGGGCTGATTCGTGATGTTCGAATACTGGGGGAGCACCTCGCCAATAGTCATCGCGCCAGTATACTTCTCCCCAGTGTCATTTTGTCGGTTCAGGAGGACGGTCAGATAGTTGGGTGTGGTCAGGTTCTGGCGGAAAATGCGATCGAGCGGAGTGTCGCCAGCAGACTGGTCATTGAGAGCATCGTGAACACGAGACCCCGTGTTGGGGCCGAGGCCGATCAACCCTGTGCCATCCGGCGCGTCGCCCCCAGAAGGCACCTCGACTATAAAAGGCCGTCAGATGATCGAACAAGGGACGCCATGAGTTCAATAAAACGCACTAAATGCTTGATCTGAAACTGTGAAGCCAAGGATCTCTAACTGCGCCGTTTTTACAGGGCCTGAGGAAAAATAACGTGCAAAGTGTTGAGCTCGAATCTCTAGCATGACGGCCGACGTGCATACCTGCTTCCGAACCAATGGCATATTGGATCGAGGCAGAAGCGCCCGTGGCTTTAGCCTGGGGTACGGCACCCGCGACCCAAAGATCAGAGCTGGGGTTCGTACAAAGACAGTGGGTAAATGTGCTCGAACGCCGGCGATGAATGAATCCGTAGCCCACCTTCCCGTGTCTATCAGGACAGCATATTGACTCCCCCCCAATGTGATATTGATGTTGTAACCTCCAGCAGCGAAGTTGAGACCGGATGTGGAATTGCGCGCATACAGGTTGTGCAGGGGTCCAGAGCGGCGGGGGAGGTCGGTATAAGTTGCCAAGGACCCTTGAGTGGCATGAAGCAAGGCGGCGAGTACAATGGACGACCCTGAGGGGAGCATGATTGAGGTGGGGCCTTTTGCCAAGACAATGGTGATGATTTGTATTTAAGTCCCTCAAGGTTTAGACGCTGAGTGCCCTGATCGGCAAGGTGAGGTTGCGTGGCTCGACTCGAGGCGGTGTTGGTGAGCGGGCAACATTGACTAGGACAACGGGTAAAAAAAAGGCATCGAAGGACGTCGCGGGAGAATAACATGGTCAATTCGTCTGGCATCGAGCTCTACGTCACGATAGAGGTGTAGTGATCAGAAGCTCTCTGTAAGCAGGGTTGCAAGGGAGAAGTGTGTGTGAGAGCAGTTGAGAGGCGCCAAGGCGACAGCGGGCGCGTATTTGATTGATGAACAGGCCGTATTGTGTAAGTTACAAGAAGATGCAAGGCCCGCGGCGAATACCGTAATGTATTGTGTTGGGTTCATTGTTGCTCGCCTCGTTTTCGTCTTCGCTGGCAAGCGGCGTTCTAGACTCATGTTTATGTTTTTTGATGGCGCGCATACAGTGCCAATCTACCATAAACCCATACCCTTTAGCGTCTATTCACGTGAAGTCATCATCAGTGCGGCAGTACCAACCTGTGCGTCTGGGCGGTGCCAGTGCGGAGTTTGTCTGTTGTTGCTGGCGCGGTGATTCGTGCCTTGTGGCGAAGTCTTCCAGCGATGTCAACAATCGGCGTGTTCGGTGTCCTATTCTTCACGAATGTAAGTTACTGTAGGTATATAGAGACGGCTGACGGAACAGAACAGAACAGAACAGGTTATCCGAGATCACCTTACTGTCATCGAACCCCTGCACCCCTCTCACGCCCGGACATGTTGCACATGGGCCTAGTTTACGACAACAATCGAGGAACTGCCGTCCCGCTTCACCTCACCAAGCTGCCGTAGTCGATGTCTTTGACGTATTCACGCTGATTAGGGACTACCGTGCGCAAAGATGACAGAAGTGCCGAAGCCCACAGTGAGGCCGGATGTTATACCAGGTGATGACGTAGAGAGAGCAAGGAGTTCTTTCTACGGCGCCGGCGTACGAAAATGCATCGACGACCAGCGTGCCAAATACCTGACACTTCCTAAACGGTCTTATCCCCTACACTGCCAAATGTCCCGGACCCCTGTTTGAGGGTTCAGTCGGCCAGGGTCCGTGCAGCCCCAGTTTAGGCTCATTCGAGTGCTGGTCGAGCGGAGTGACACTTAAGCGGTGGCAAAAAAAAAAAAAAACCCTGGAATAAGGCTGAACTGGGGCCATACGAACCCTGGCCGACCGAACCCTCAAACAGGGGTCCGGGAAGTTTGGCAGTGTAGTCTCCAGAGATGCATAAAAATTAACGTTTTATGGGTGCGCGTTTATCTGGCTTGGCCATACGAATCCGAAAGGCGAATGCGGCCTAAGCTTTTAGACGTTTTTGGCACCTCGCGATGACGACTTGCTAAAGGCTCAATGTTCTCGCTCGCGCCCGACTTGACTCGACCGCCGGTGTGCCCTTTCTTGGCCACACATGGCACTTCCGAATGCCCGCCACGTTCACCAGAGCTGGCCACGTCACCAGGGCCAAGGGTGACTTAGTATCTCCGCGCTTAGACCATCTCCTGCCTTACCGCCGCGGATTCTCGCATGCGCTTCCACTGTTGTAGCCGGGGACAACTCCCCCCTCGCCATGCACGCCATTATTGACAAATGGCACCTCAGGATAAGAACCTACCAAGGAATGACGCGAGCAGGCCTGCTGCTCCCTGCATCCCAGCCGTGCTCTGACAAGTGCAGACCCACCAACATGACCAGCATCGTTACATGATTCCACGCCAGTGCACATTGCTGCCGCCACACTCATTAGGGCACGGGACGACCACACCGGTGCATACAGCCAGCATGTCATCAATGCAAGTCCATCCCTGACGTCGGGGACATGCAAAGATGCACTGTTTCGTTGCCACAAAGCGCTGCTGTCCGTGTGCAGTTGCATCATGGGTTGCATCGTTTTTTATTTTAGATAATTACGTTTTCGTGTACCTTGAGGCAAGAGGTTATCCATATCTAAGCGAGGCTCGAAGGAGGTAAAAATAAATAAATGGGTTTGTGCATGTGGGACTCAAGTACTGTATCGGGTTATTTCCTGTGCACTTTCTTCAGTTATCTCAGTCATCTGGAAGTCTGATAAGTCATAACTTTCATTTTTTGTTGTTTTTCATCAACCAGGGGTGTCCTCTACTAAGTTTTTGCCTAATTTTTTTTTTTCGAAAAACAAGTCTACTGCAGCATTTACTCATCGCACCTCCATAAATTTTTGAAGAGACATTCGCAGGAGCTATAGACTGGATATTACAAAAATTCTGAAGTGATTTGATCAAAAATGCAGTTGTCAGAGTCGTTTGGTCCATTGACCCATGAATGACTGTAATTCGATTATTGCAACCAACATGAAAACCATTAGAAAACGTCAGGATAACTATGCCCTCTTCTAAGTGTACGTGTCATGCCCCCTTGGTATGTTTTGAGGGCGTGTTCCGGTGTGGGAAAAACCGTCCCTGGTCCCCCTCATTCGCACTAATACTAACATTATAGCAGCAGCGCGCTAGCCGCCGCCGCCCCAGCGAGGATAAGGATATTGTGTGTCTCGAACAACCCTTTTGGCCCATCGGAGCCAGAGTTGCGCTGTGAGCTTGTGGTGTCCTTCCCGCTCAGACGCGTCGCGACAAAGTCGGCGTGCGCCGCAGCTGGATCCGTCATAGGGAGGAATTGAACGTATGGGTCATCGGTCTTAGTTGTGCCGTCCACAAAGTCCCCGTAGTCGATTAGTAGGTATACGTTGGTCACTGCAGGGTCATCAGGTGAGATTCGGTAAGAGCTGCCAGTGATGAAGCGAGGACAGAGACCCACTTACACCACGCCATTCCGAGGATCACGTCGTATGTTGACTCTCTCGCCCCAGCAATCCGTGGCTGGAACTTGGAACCTCGTGGGTCAGCACAACGACACCGATTTCTACAGGGACACTACACGCACTGCACCGAAGCAGATATTATTTCCGTCATTGTCCGTAACTTGGTGATTCAAGTCGAGTGGGTGGATAGGATACGACTGACCACCAATCACGAACGTCGCGTTGACCTCAGCATCACAATCAATCACCCAGATGTCCCCGTTAAAGGACTGAACGTTGGTCAACTGGGCACCCTTGGCACTGGAGTACAAGGCGCGTGCAACTTCACTGTAATGTCATGTGCTCGTCTCGAAGACTCTTCTTTTTTACAGTAAAAAGAAAACAAAAAACGCACCTGGGTACTTGTGGTAACGTGAACCCAGTGTCGATAACCGCCACCAACTGATTCACATCGTGTATCGGCGCATCAGTAGCATTGGACGTCACCTTGATGGCCTTCCCATCTGGACCAACAATTCCGTTGCTATCCAAGACGATTGACCAATGCTGGGACTGGGAAATGATGCTATCGAGCACCGAAACCGGGACCTTGGGCTGATTCGTGATGTTCGAATACTGGGGGAGTACCTCGCCAATAGTCATCGCGCCGGTATACTTCTCCGCAGTGTCATTTGGTCGGTTCAGCAGGACGGTAAGGTAGTTGGGCGTGGTCAGGTTCTGACGGAAAATACGATCGAGAGGAGTGTCGCCGGCAGGCAGGTCAATGAGAGCGTCATGAATATGAGACCCAGTGTTGGGGCCAAGACCGATCAGCCCTGTGCCATCCGGTGCGCCATTTCCAACAGGCACCTCGACTAGAAAAGGCAGTCAGATGACCGACAAAGGACGCCATGAGTTCAATAGAACGCACTAAATGCTTGATCTGGAACTGTGAAGCCAAGGATCTCCAGCTGCGCCGTTTTTACTGGGCCTGAGGAAAAAATAATGTGCAAAATGTTGAGCTCGAATCTCTAGCATGACGATCGCCGTGTACACCTTCTGCTAAACCGACGGCATATTGGATCGAGGCAGAAGTGCCCGTGTCTTCAGATTGAGGTACGGCACCCGCGACCCAAAGATCAGAGCTGGGGATCGTACAAAGATAGTTGGTGAATGCGCCGAACGCTGGCAGCAGACGAATGAACCCGTGGCCCACCTTCCCGTGTCTATCAGGACAGAATATTGATTCCCCCCCAGAGTGATATTAATGTGGTAACTCCCATTGAAGGCGTCGAGCCCAGATGTGGAACTGCGCGCAGATAGAGGTCCAGAGCGACGGGGGAGATCGACGTAAGTTGCCAAGGTCCCTTGAGTGGTATGAAACAAAGCGGAGAGTATAATGGACGACATCAGGGGGAGCATGGTTGTGGTAAGGTCCTTCCAAGACAGTTTTAATTCGCATTTAAGTACTTCAAGGCAGCTACCGTATGTAGACGCTGAGTAGTGAGGCCTGAGCACCGGTGCATGTGCATGTACAAGGGAGCAGAGGGTCTGACATTTTTTGGAAATCCGTGTGATGATGTGATCATACGTATTCAGTCAATGATTGCAGTGGAAGTATTTAATTCGAGCTGCGGCCAGCGGCCACTTGAGCGGCCATACAGTACAGTCGCAGATTTGGTGGCTATAGTCATAGTAACTTACCCACTCAAGCTCCTCCGGAAGGAACCGGAAAGAGTTATATCACCTGTCAGAACAGAACAGGTCCAACTTGCTCCCATCTGGTGCTATCCTCTTCTCAAGTCGATGTTGACCAGTATACACTGCACATGGGTCCTAGTGTACGACAAGACGAGCAACTGCCGTCCCGCGTCGCTTCCCGAAGCTGTCGTAAGCGAAGTCTTGACCCGTATTCGTGCCAACCAAGCGCATGGGAACATTCACTGCCCGCAAGGATGACAGCTTGAGAAACATTGATGAAGCCCACAGCAAGGCCGGTGTAAGGTGATGTTACAGTAATTCAATTCTTGCGACTGACATGAAATCGAACAGTACTATTAGAAAATATCATCTAGGTGTACGTGAGAGGGCGCCCTCTTAGTATGTTTGAGGGCAGTTCCCTGATGTGGGAAGAACAGCCCCTTGATGGTGGTTGCGGTTCAAGCCCCCCAAAACAACACTACAGCAACAGTGCGCCAGCCGCCGCCGCGCCAGCGAGGATAGGGATCTTGTGTTTCTCGAACAGCCCTTTTGGCCCACCGGAGCCAGAGTTGCGCTGTGAGCTTGTGGTGTCCTTCCCGCTCAGACGCGTCGCAACAAAGTCGGCGTGCGCCGCAGCTGGATCCGTCATAGGGAGGAATTGAACGTATGGGTCATCGGTCTTAGTTGTGCCGTCCACAAAGTCCCCGTAGTCGATTAGTAGGTATACGTTGGTCACTGGGGGGTCATCAGATGAGATTCGGTAAGAGCTGCCAGTGATGAAGCGAGGACAGAGATTCACTTACACCACGCCATTCCGAGGATCACGTCGTATGTTGGGTCTTCCGCCCCTGCAATCCGTGGCTGGAACTTGGAACCTCGTGGGTCAGCACAACAACACCGATTTCTACAGGGACACTACACGCACTGCACCGAAGCAGATATTATTTCCGTCATCGTCCGTACCTTGCTGGTTCAGGTCGAGTGGGTGGATGGGATACGACTGACCACCAATCACGAACGTCGCATTGACCTCAGCATCGCAATCAATCACCCAGATGTCCCCGCTAAAGGACTGAAGGTTGGTCAACTTGGCACCCTTGGCACCGGAGTACAAGGCGCGTGCAACTTCACTGTAATATGTCACGTGTTCATCATCGAGATACTATTTTCTTTAAATAAAAAGTTGAGGAACACACCTGGGTACTTGCGGCAACGTGAACCCAGTATCGAGAATCGCCACCAACTGATTCACATCGTGTGTCGGCGCATCAGTAGCATTGGACGTCACCTTGACCGCCTTCCCATCTGGGCCAATAATCCCGTTGCTGTCTAAGACAATCGACCAATGCTGATCCTGAGCAAAAAGGCCGCTCTGGAGCGACGAAACGGGGACCTTGGGCTGATTCGTGATGTTCGAATACTGGGGGAGTACCTCGCCGATAGTCATCGCGCCGGTATACTTCTCCGCAGTGTCATTTGGTCGGTTCAGGAGGACGGTAAGGTAGTTGGGCGTGGTCAGGTTCTGACGGAAAATACGATCGAGAGGGGTATCGCTGGCAGGTAAGTCATCGAGAGCATCATGAACATGAGACCCAATGTTGGGGCCAAGGCCGATTAGCCCTGTGCCGTCCGGTGCGTCAACCCCAGAAGGCACCTCGACTAGAAAAGGCAGTCAGGTGACCGAGCAGGGACGCCACGAGTTCAATAAAACGCACTAAATGCTTGATCTGGAACTGTGAAGCCAAGGATCTCCAGCTGCGCCGTTTTTACTGGGCCTGAGGAAAAATAACGTGTAAAATGTTGAGCTCAAATCTCTAGCATGACGGTCGCCATGCATACCTGCCGCTGAACCGATGGCATATTGGATCGAGGCATCAGCACCCGTGTCTTTAGCCTGAGGTACGACACCCGCGACCCAGAGATCGGAGCTAGGGGTACAATATAGTAGGTGAATGAGTGGCAGCGGACGAATGAATGCGCGGCCCACCTTCCCGTGTCGATGATGACAGAATATTGATTCCCCCCCAAAGTGATATTGATGTTGTAACTCCCATTGATGGAATCGAGCCCGGATATGGAACTGCGCGCAAATAGATGTCCAGAGCGACGGGAGAGGTCGGTGTAAGTAGCCAGGGATTCTTGAGTGGCACGAAGCAAGGTGGCGAGTACAATGGACAACCTCAGGGGGAACATGGTTGAGGTGAGGGAGGGTCTTCTGCCTGACAGTTTTAATTCGCACTTAAGTAATTCAAGGCAATTACTGTCTGTACGTAGACGCTGAGTGCCCGAACCGAAGGAGAGATCGCGTGATTCGACTTAAGGCGGGTGGGCGACATTGACATTGACTAGGACATCAGGGGTAAACGTATCGAAAGACGTCGCGGAAGCACTAGTCACAGTACACGGTCGACTCGACGGGCATAGAGCCCCGAAGGAGGGTCCCAAGGGAAATGTGTAGGCCGCCAAGAGGCTCCGTTGTGGCAGGGGCGTGGTGATGCATTGATGAACAGCATGTGCTGTTGTACAACTCAAGTGAGCAGTCAGAGTTCCGAGATCGGTCCTTTTTTGGAAATCCATCATTTGGTAGTGATCATATATAGTCAATGAAGTATCTAATTCGTCCAAGCTGAGGCCAGAAGTATTACAGTTATGCCCGGAAATACTTATGTCACCTATCGGAACGGAACAGGTGCGACTTGCAATCTGCCGTCTGTGCTGTCTTCCTCTCAAGTCGATCGTTGACCAGTACAGTACATACTGCACATGGGTTCTAGTGGTCCCGCTTCGCTTCAGTCTTGACCCCGTATTCATGCCAATCAGGGAGCACCAAGCACATGGGAACGTTCGCTGCGCGCAATGATGACAGCCTGAGAAGCATCGATGATGCCATGGCGAGGCCGGATGTTACCCACTCGGTGCAAGTTGATGACGCGCGGGGACGACCAGCGTTTCCCAACATATCAGCGCCCTAACCAACTTGGACACTTCCCTACTGTAAACGGGCTCATTCCGCGCCCGAGAGGCATAGTTTTAGAGGTGCGTGCCTATGATAGGCCCTCAGCGACGATCAGCTAAAGCTACCTCGTTCCGACACCGCCGACTCGACTCTATCACGGTGTGCCTCTCCTTGGCCACACATGGTACTTCTGCATCCGAGCCGCGCTCTGAGGCGCAGCCCCAACACGACCAGCATCGTCTCTGTACGTGACTCCTCACCAGTGCATGCCATCGCCATCGCCACCAGGTCGCTGCCATTCTTCGCCGACGCGGACTCGAATCGACATGCAACCATGCATATCGTTGAATCGCCACGGGGGGCGCCCTGACAGGTGGGGCCCGGGGTCATACCCCGCTGTCCCTTTTATCGCCATCTCGCCCGCTAGAGCGCGGCACATCTAACCCCACCAATGCAGGTCCATTTCCCTGCCGCGTGCGACGATGCACCGCTTCGCCGCCACATCGCCGGTGTCTCGCTGCTGCAGCTAGCCATGTGTTGCGTCCTGGTATCTCTGCTTCGTTTCTACTGCCTACTCAAACCCATATGGGACAGTTTCCCAACCTCCGGCTCTGCATACAACTTGGTTTTAATGCGAATACTATGGGCCAAGGTTGACAACACCTTACTGCGGACGTCGTTCTGTTATTACTGTCCACCACTGGTCACAAGCAGGTCATTCGTTTTGTTTTGCCCATACCACTATCTAGGAACATAGTGGACCAATACACATTTTTCCTCGAAGAATGTTCCCTGCCTTTGCCACCATGCTCACAACGCTTCCTATGCCCCCTCCTGGCGTTTCTGGGGTATCAAGCTCGGTGTCAGCCCGAGAGCGTGGATGTCAGAATGGGAGGTACCCTATGACGTTAGTAAGTGTGCTTGTTGTAGTTAACGTCGGTTATGCGCATGACCAGAACCGGGGGCTCCTTGTCCACGTCTTTCGGTTGGCCTTCCTGGGCTCCCTGTAGGATGTTAGCTGACGAAGCACCGTGTTTTCCAACTGCCAACCTCGGTGTTGATAACAACTCGTGTCCAGCCGGTATTCGACAAGTTGTGGATGATCCTTCTGCTTTTGTTCGCACCCATCTCGAGTAACTCGGAGATTAATTCACTGATGCATAGACCATGGCTGACGATTGCGACGTGTATGCCAGTCTTGCCTTCTTTTGCGGCTTGCCACACATGGGGAAGCACGAATTTCGTAAGAGCTATCTTTGCGCGCTTAGCAACATCCTTGATGCTCTCTCCTTCGGGGAATCTGTCATCGTCACTATAACAATCCGGGTACGCCCCCCTTGCTGCATTTTCCTGGAAAGTCAGCGCTGGATTAGCGGGGAGAGAGTATTTTCCTGTTGCGAGGCCAAAGTTCTGTTCGCGGAGAAGTTCTGACGATTTGAAAGACGGCTTAGGATCTTTCTGATGGTCGTATAGGACTTGGGCGGTTGAGAACGCGCGTTTCAGGTCTGATGTGTAAATGGCGGTGAAATGGGTGTCTACGAAGGATTCTCCAAGAGTGCGTGCTTGCTATTCACGCGAGTATCACGTTACGACTTGATCTTTCACCCTGATGGGCTACGAACGAACTTACGTCTATCCCTGTCAGTATAAAGTGAATATCATCGACGTCTTAGGGGCTTCTTCGCACGACATACCGCGCTTAGAGAGAGGTGCGTCTTTCCATCCGGTCCACATCGATGTCTACCGATGATAGGTGAGCAATGAGAGGGCCTTGGCATACTAGGAAGAAGGACGACATACATTGTTGTCAGTTGATTGAGCATGCCTGATCTACAGCGAAGTAGGGTAAGTAACACGAGCACAGCGAAGGGGGGAAGTAGATTCACAAAAGTGACGATAACTGAATCGGACATGGTGACTCTGGTGTAGTTATGACCCGCGCGAATCTGTTCACGTCGAATAGCAATGACTTCAACGAGTGAAGAAAGGGTTACATTAGGGGCTTGCTATCGAGCTCCTTTTAACCGCATCAATATGGTACAGTAATAGGAGATTTGGGCATTTTGTACGCAATTACAGTGTACATCACATTGGAGAGAAATGTTTGTCTTTGGAGTGAGCGGAGAATGAATGCTACTTGCTGTAATGTACCATCTGCTCGTTCGCATGCGTCATTGACCTTTCTGTCTCGCAATTGTGTACCCTTTTTCTGAACGCCATATCGGAGTCCGTGTTTGGGATCGCTACTTTATGTTTCAGACTCCAGGCACTACAATTCTGCTGAGTACTTTTTTAAATAAAAAAAACACATTTCTATCTCGGAGCAGTAGAGCTGGTGCTACAATCGGGCCTGGTCTGTACGGAAAACCCACAGGGCGGTCCGGAGCCGTAAGGGCACGCGGGCCCACGAAGTCCCTGCCCTCGATGTTGCCGACCCCAACTCCACCCTTAGACCTGTCCAATGGCCAATTGTAATTACTGTACCTTCCTCATAAAGACAACAGCGGAAACCGAAGTCACACGACTTCTAGTTACAGTGAACGCCAATAAATAAGGAACTTAGTCTGATGGCACATCAAGTCGCAACGGAGGGGTGACAGGCACAGTAGGTTATATAAATTGGTAGATTAAACAATATCGATGTAAGACTGACGTAGACTACATACGGTAAACTAAACCTGGATCACAACGCGAATTGTGATCACGCTCAGAAACGGCGGAAGCAGCTGAAGAGCCCCGGCTTCACTGGACGGTCGTAATCTATCGCACCTGACATGCGGGAGTGACGGCGACCGAAGTACACGGCACATCCGGCTAACAGGAGCAAGATCAGCGAAACGAGCGTCATCCAAAAGCCTGTCAATACACACGAGTTAGTTCATGTCGACGGCGAAAAGATTGCTCTCACCTGGAGCGGCGACGGAGCGCGCGCTGACATTGTCGAAATGGTTTACCCGGTCACGCACGATAACGTACAGGGAGAGATCGATCGCGAAAGCGATGAGCGTGAGGAGGGCCGCGAGGAAAGACAGGAGCGATGCAATGAGGACCAGTGTGACGTGTGAAGAGAAGGAACATAGGAGTGCAATGGAGGTCACTCCAGCGGCTAGGAACGTGTGGGCATTTGGAAGAACGTTCCTGAGGTGAGGCGTGACGTACCGACGGGGTGTACAGCCAGACCGCGCGTCGCTCCTGGTCCAATGGTAATGTTCTTTGAAGCAGAAAGAAGGTGCACCGTGTAACCATGTCCTGAGGAGCGGAAACGAGGTTCATCAACCAGAAAAGGAAAATTAGTCAAAAAAAAAAAAACGAGCCTGAGTCGACGCAAGTGCGATCTCCTGTCTGATCGTAGGTGCAGTATGCCCTGGCTAATATCAGCTACGTTGGGAAAATTAACCAGACCCTCCTTACCAGATACCGAACTGTGCAGAAATTAAGGACTAAGAAAGACGAAGGCGGCAGGATGCACGGACCCTGATCTGCTCTATCGATTCCGTGTTGGTGGCGATATGCGGGGCGGCACCACCAGTGAAGTGGGTGCGTGCGATATCAACAGTTGGTATGCCAGGGAGGGAGATAGAGACGAGAAGGGAGAGAATGAAGGCAGAAAAGAGGAAAAAAATTCCGGGAAAGAGGTGGGGAGCCATGATTGCAAGATAGCAAACATCGTGGCCAGTCGATAGTCCAATTTATGTTATTTTGGTGTAGCCGGGCACATTGTCCACATTGACGGGGGTGTGGTGCCAATGTGTGGCGTAAAAACCGCGGTGAACACCGATTTAGACACTGCCACATTACGTCATCTATAGCGCTTCTTGGCGGACCTGACCTTGACGCTTTCTTATTCCGAAGGCCTAAACAATGATGCAAACCATGTCTACGCTCAATGCTACGAACGTATCACTACATGACAGGAACAAAAGGTTGAACGGAGAGAGATGTCGACGTGCCCAGAGCGGGCGTGGCGCATAAACCAAGAGCGCGACTACGAT
Source organism: Lactarius akahatsu (assembly GCA_021524915.1). Classification (NCBI taxonomy): domain Eukaryota; kingdom Fungi; phylum Basidiomycota; class Agaricomycetes; order Russulales; family Russulaceae; genus Lactarius; species Lactarius akahatsu. The sequence continues at coordinate 1,235,546 of JAKELL010000004.1, forward strand.
AACCTCACAACCAGCGCGGCCAGTGGACAACACCGGGACTAGTAAGAACCTTAGGAGAGGGGAACGAAATGGCTCGCTTCTGTCGGTGGCGGAGACGAGACGCGAGGGCGAGGCGGGTGGCGTTGCTGATGTCGTATGTCCGAACCGAATGACTAGAGGAGCGGAAGGTGCCGTCTGGACTCAGTAAATCTTTGTCCAATGAGACGCGCAGCGAGGGATTTTCGGCGAGATGTTCGCTAGATGGTAAGGAGAGGATGATGAGGGGTATCGGAAGGGTACCAGTCTCGAACTGAGGATCGTCTGTCGAAAGGAAAGTCTCAGGGACGTCAACTGTATCTGGCTCTAAACCATCGAGATCGGGCTCGCCTGTGGCTTTCATGGGTTCTACCATGCCGGGCGCGTATCGATGAGATTCCGCGCTTGTTTTGGCACTAGGACTGGGAGCTCGCTCGCGCAAGCCTGCAAACAGGCCGAAATATTGTCGTGCGCGCAATCCGCGGAGAGTGGTGGGAAGCAACCAGATGGTGTAACTGAGACGTGAACCGTCGCGTTTGGGTGTTAGAGCAATAGGGCCGAACTGCCTTATATTGGCCCTTCCCTGCGAAGGTTGCTCGGGACCGTGGGACTCCTTAGAGTAGTGGGCAGCGGACGAAAACCAGAGGTTTTCGGGAACTATGCCGAGCCGAAGAGGGTGGGAAGCGACAAGTGTGGATTGTACTACGAGAGCCGAGACAATGGGGGAAATCAAAGTTTCTTTCCTGACTTTGCGCGCTCTCGGAGAACGAAGAACCACCAGTGTAGTAGTACGATGGTGCGTATTCCCATAAATTCCACGTCGACGGGTAACGGATTGCCATGCTGAGAATATCGCAAATGTGAAAATGAGAATGAATAAGGGTGACAGGATTGCACATGTCAGAATGGCCACGTCGTAATTATCGAAGAGAAATCGCGAATCAATTGATGCTCGAACGGGAGGCATGCTCGTGCTCGGTGGTACTCGAGAGATATCCCTGGGCTCTTGCGCTAGCGGTGAGGATAAGAGTAGAATAAGTGCAGCCTGGGTCGCAGGCTCGAACTAAAGCCGAGAGCGATGAACGTCATGAAGCCCGCTAAAAGTCCAGGCGGCTAGATTCGATCGCAATCTCAAATGCCAACCGAGCTCGGATGGGTCAAAGGTCACAAAAGTTCCGAGGCGACGAAACTGCACATGTATCAAGATAGGTTGACCGAGGTGTACGGTCACTGACACGTCATAAGACGAAGATGGAGGTTGTGATTCGTGCCTATGTGGTCGTTGTATGCGGTTCACTGGAACTACGAGATCAGTGACCGACTGAGCATAAATCGATGCAAACTCTAACGGGATGGGGTTGATTCGAGCCTGAGACAGTTCATTGACATTGCCTTGGACATTGCCTTCGAGCCGATCCGAAGATGGCTAACGGAGTGCTAACGGATGCAGTGATGACGATGCAGTGATGACGTAAGGGGAACTTGTTCAAGTTCGGGCTAGTACAACCTCTCACTCACAGTCTTCTCGATCACTTAGGAAAAATAGAGGGAATACGCAAGGCCTGCTGAGGCTCGTGCTACGTGCACGTCATTTGAGACGAACAAGCAGACGATGACAGAAATGCTGATGAGCCTATTTGAAGCCACAGCGAGGCCAAAAAATATGTGGGGTGCAGTATTTCGGTGATATCGACTTTGTTCTCAAATTCTACTTTGGAGGCCCTTATCCGGGATGGCTTTCGATGCCTCGTGTCTGGATGATACGATTCTCAATTCGTGAATAGAATCACGAACTCGAGGAAGAAGCATGGAACTCCCGCTTGCCGATGTGCATCACTCAGTACGCATTGGACCGTTCTGTCCATGACTGGTTTGATAGGCTTGAGCAGGCCTTGGTGGGTGTTTTTTTTTAGACAACGTCATTATGACCGAAGTTCCACTGAAAGGGTCCCCTAACACATACATTATCAAAGCAACTCACAGAACGCACCCCATCTTATGCGAAGCGAATGATGGCCTGAGTGCGTCCCTACACCTCCCTTTACCAAACCCGGTCTATCTCGTGATCTGCATTGCGTGCTGCAGAGTCGCTAATTTATCTGGCGCCGGTGAGTACATAGACAAGCTATTAGAAGATACCTGTGTCCAGTCTGAGGACGGCTTGTCGACGCATAGTATACTCTCGTTTGTTCTTCAGCAAGAAGTATTGGCTAAGAAGTAATCACCTTCTAATACTTGGGACATCCCTTTATATGTTTCTATTCCCCTGTATCAGTTACTAGAGTCTTTGTTACGGTAACAAGAATATACGGTTTTTGCAGTTGTAGCCTGTTTGTCAGCCATGTTATTGCACAAGTCGGCGTATGCCTTACAGTATTATCTCGCGCGCTCTACTTGCACACTCCATATACAAGTTACAGTCACGGTAAACATAGTAACTGATTGACCCATGATCCCAGTCGCAGAAAATTGTTTGCAGTGTCTCACCGCAACGACCAGCACCGCCTGCAACCAAGTCCTGCGTCCAATGGGCCCTATGCCATTTCTCGGCTGTGGCGAGTTTTTTGCATTCGGATATCCTGAGAGCTACGACACGGCGCTCTTTCCACACGTTTTCTTTCCCAAGGAGTATTGAAGATGCAATCAAACTTTGTCGCGACGTGCATCAGCCCAGGTGCACAGCGAGCATTAGATCTGTGTCTCTCTTCTCTTCTGTCGCCTGCGAACTGTGAGCACACGTCGTCCTCACGTTGTCACCGGTTGCTTCGATTCTGAGCTGACCTTTTTGCTCCACCAATTGCAGGCTGACAGAAAGATAGGATAGGGCCCACAGTGCTCTGTACCCCGCGACGCACAAGAATAGGGTTTTTTCAAAATAAGAAAAAGGACGTGGTGAGACCGGAGGAAGGCATGAAAGCAAAGCCTCTGGAGGGCCACCTGCCCGCTTACCGTACTCTCGATGCCCACTTTCCATCCACAAAGTGCGCTCACCCCCCCGACTCGGTGCCCCGTCATTAAGACCACACGTTGGCCTTTTTGCCAATTAACGCTAACGGCAGTAACGCGGCCCAGGCTGGGACCTTTGTTCGGCTTCCCCCTCTATTCACGTGTCAAAGCAGGTGAATGTCTCTTGTTATGCGTCCGTTGGACCTACTTGTGGATGACCGTGAGTCTCGGAATAATGCTTGGCTTTCGTCGTGCGGTGAGCGGATAAGCCGAGCATTTTTTGTGGACTCTTGCCACTTCTACGGGCTTTGTTGCACCCGGCCCCGACTCAGGTATCATTTTCGGTCTTTCTCTGCCTCAAATTTTGATAGCTTGATCGCGCATCCGTAGTGCACCCATCAATTATATCATGATACTTGGTGGTGCGTGGGTATCTGCTGTTCCGGCCCAGACACCTCCGCAGTTACAATCACCCCGGCGACCACAAAAATATGACCACACGCACCTATATCTGCTGGCGGAACCAGTGCAGGGTGCAATTACAACTCGTCGTTATACATCACACACGTTGGCCCACCCTGGTTTGCGGTGACCTAGTTTAACAACGAATCCACGCGCGGGTACCGTTGCTCTATGGTTGGAAATCCCTCCGAATCCCCCTTCCTGTTCCCCTTTGTTACCGGCCTTCTCATTGTCGTCGTTCTTAGCGTCTTGACATTCGCTCTTGTCATTGCGTGGCGCTATATTCATGGTCGTAGGCACCAACCATCAATTGCCGCATTCCCTTTGCCCGCTATCGTAGAAGAGGGACGCGCGACGCCGGGTGCACTCGATTTTTCCTGTCGTGGGCCTAGCAGGCTGGGTGGCATTTCCCCGACTTCGGGCGAGAGGGCTGACGAGGACACGGGACCTCGACTCAAGCTAACAGTCCGACGAGGAATGGACGACGGCTCGCTGGCCGACGTGAAGCGTCTTGATTTTAGCGCCTCGCAACAGTACTCTATTCATGCTATTACCGCTTCAACCGCAGAGAGAGTCGAGGACCACGCTCAGCGCACCAAAAGAAGCTCGGTTCCGGTCCATTTGGACAACAGTGTCGACACGGGCGCCGAACCAGGACGACCGCAATCATTTGCCTTCCCAACACCGCCAAAGATCCCCTCTCCCGTTCTTCCTCCTGCCCCACGGACGCCTGGCGGGAGACTCTCTCTGTCCACTGTGTGGAGTCAAGAAAGCATGTGGCCGCGAGAAAGGAAGCTGGAATTTCCCATGCCTCCCCTCGCATATATGCCGGTTCCACAGCGAGTGAGGTTCTCTCCTATAGTGGTATCAGGTCCTTCGAGTCCGCACTCGATGAGCTCGTTTCCACGCAGCGTGGCGCCTTCAGACTTTGGTGATGATTATTATTAGCCGAATTTTGGGGGTGGTCTTTGACAGGAAAAATTTTCACGTTGGACTCGCATTGAAGTTCGGCTCCATTACTAGAGCGCTCTTCGTTTCCTACCATGACTCTCTTCTCGTATCTATTAGACTACATTACGCTCGTTTGAAACTCGTCACAGTGTATACGATATTGGTGGTTGTGCCTCTATATTATTAAATTGAATGACCTCATAGACTATCCCTTTTTTGAATGAGTGCCTTGCCACTGGCGTTGAGTTCGGGCCGCGGAATTGGCTGCCGGAGATCGAAGAGAACGGATACTCACGGTATCGGCGTAAAGAACGGCGTGAGCATCGACCGTCACCGACGACTGGCAAGAAATTTCTCCTCCTCTGAACGTTGTTCAAAGACGGCGGGGCTGTCCGAAGGCATCGCCTTGCAAATCCACTCGCAAAATCGGTGTCAGCCCGTGTGACGTCCCCCGCTTTGCCTTGATCCGAACATCTCTCCTTCCTGTTCTCGTCTGTCGCCCTCGATGACCTCAAAGCCCCCCGCCGTCTCTCCGGGCAGCTCAGGCTCACTTGCGCTTGCGCAACACCCACCATCTATCGACCTCTCTAACAAGCTGCTGTCATCGGCTATCCCCCTTCCACCCAATGCTTCCATTGTTTACGCAGCATTCTCTCCGACCACCTCTCCTACCCTCCACGCCGATACCGTCGAGCTCGCACGGAGACGCGTTATTGATATTGGCAAACCATCCCTTCTGGACTCCCTTCTCTGTACCGTTTACGTCGAGAAGGCCACACAACAACTCTATGTCTTCTCAATCGTCTCCTCTGATGGAACAAATGACCCGTTTACTTCTCTTCGCAACTTGCATTTCGATGGTTTAATTTGTGAGTTATCCTCCTTTAGTTTCTGCGTTCCGATTCATGTACTGGGACGTCTTGACTATGCGCTTCGTCGAATGCAAAACGATATTGACGGTACCACCTGCACAGCGTCACAGATATCCTCTTTCCGTCCTTCCGAAATTCACGACCACGAGTCAACGTTCTCGACAAGAAATCGATCGTCCTCTACTCCCCAACATCATTTATCGAGTTCACGTGCAATCGATCCATTACCCTCCTTATTCCCAGTGGAAAACCTCCAGATACCCTACTGTCTGTTTGTCAAGGCCGTTCAAGAAAGGCTAATCAACGACATATGCTCTGTGCCAGGTCATGACCGAAGGCTATGCAGGCTCAATGGTGGCTTTCTCATATTTCCGCGGCGACCAATGTCTGACTGGGGCACTGGCTGGGAGCACCATGCGCAGAATAGGTACGCTTCGTGTTGGTGAAACTGTTCCCACAATATTGATATACTGGTAGACCATTAATACATACTCATCTTCATGTCACACTCAACCGTACCCGTATTCTCGTCCAACCTCTGCTCCGGCCAACCCATTATGTTCCCATCTCCTCGACATCCCCCCTCCCTTCCGGCACGCCCATAACCCTACTTCCGTATGGAACGCCAGCATACTACCTAACATCATACAGCGGCCCGACCGCTGGTCTGATGGCACAATTTACCCAGTCAATGTCCGGTCTTGGTTGTGAGAACTGGGCCACACTAACCTCGAAGTCACCTGACCCCCCGACTCTTGGCACAAATGCGGGACATCAGCGTGACCCGCGGTTCCTGATCGCATGGATAGACGTACAGAATAAGCAGGGAGAAGATAAGGGTCTTACGGTCATCTGGCCGGTCGCCCTTTCTCTTTCTTTTCTACCCTCCTCAGCGTCTCCGCATGCATCTCACCAACTCTCCCACGTCCCTGATCCTACCATCGCAGCTCCAGCCATCGCCCCCGCCACCCACTGCGACGGTGCCTGTCACCGACGCGCTCGCCGCTACTTTTGCGTCCTCTCCCATCACCCCGCTTGGACATAGTCCGCCGCTGCCATTGACACCCACTGACTTACCTCCGGCCCTCACTCGGCGAATCAATGTTCCCATTCCTTATGCTGCGCCGTACAACCCCGTAGCCGGAGTACTCTCTTCGTTCCAGTTCGAACTCGATTCTTCGTCACGTGATGATGTTCGAGCTGTCGCAGGGGAGGTCGGTGAATACATCGATGCCGTTGTGAAGGAACGCGAGAGAGAGAGAGAACGCTTAAGAAGAGAACGCGAAAGCTCTGGTCCAAGTGTCGATGCCTCACCCGCCCGAGCCATGAGCGCTGTGAATACACCTGGATCTGTGGGCATTTCTTCCCCCGTGTCAACGACATTAATAGGTACTATGAACTCACCACCGATGATTGGCCCAGATACTACGATATCTTCGATTACTGCCCAAGTTTCTCTGGCTACCCCCCTCTCAGCAGGAGCTGATCCGCCCACACAACCATTCTATCCCTCGCCTCCTCAGTCAAACTCTGTACCATCATCATCTTCGACAGAAATGATAACGCAACCTCTATCCGTGTCATCTACACTATTGCAGTCTTTCCCTCCCCCTATGGACCCTTCCGTTCCTACTGACCCTTCCTCACCGGATGCGGTGACGTTTTCTGCCGCACCAGCTCCAGTATCTTCGTTCGATGGCTTTTCTGGCTTCGACAACTGGACACAAGACACCGGGCCTTGGCAGTCATCTACTGATGGGATCCTTGACATACCTATTGGCGATGTTGGCATCGGCGTAGGCATGGGTATTGATTCGCTACCGTATGGCGTTGACCCAATTGCAGGAGGAAGCGGCAGTGGTGGCTGGGAAACGAACGATATGGGACGTATGGATATCGACGGCTCCGGTATTGATAGCATCTTCACAGATGCAGATTTCGACTTTTGGGACGACGGCAAACCTCAGCACACCACTATCTCCTCGGCATCGGCATCGGCACCTGTGCCCCCTCCACTTACCATATCTAGCGAGACAAGTTTGATGCACACAGCTGGCCCCGCTGCGCTTGCTATACCTCCTCAACTTTTCGAAGACGCCAAGACACCTGTTGTTATACCTCCATCGCTCGCATCCGCATGGACGCCCGTTACTCTTGCCGGGAGTTTTGTTCAGCAAGGTAGCGCTCTGGATGCTGCTGTAGAACTGATTCTGTCTTCGCCGACCAAGACTCTTTCCTCTCCATCAGTCCCTGCAACGCCTCGCCAGGTGGCTCTCGATCCGGCGGTGCGTCTCATCCCACGATCGCCATTGGCCGGTGGAGGTATCTTTGATGCGATTCCGTTCGCTTCCACTTATCGTGTCACGGATGGGAAGTACACCGCAGGGAAAGTTTCGCCTTACCAAGCCCTCCAGACGAAGAGGACAGAACGCATTCGATCACCGGACCATCGTCCCCTCGGGGAGGCAGTTGGTACAACGCTGCGACGGATCCACGTGTAGGAGTTGTGCGCAAGCTGATCGGGATCAAGCGCAAGAACACGTTAGATGACTGTACTGAAACTTCGGAGTGGGTGCGAGGCTCGCGAGAATGGGCGCGAAATGTCATGCAAACCCCGCCGCCCGAGGAAGGCTACTCCCCGTCAGATGACAGTGAGTCAGACGACGACGACGACATGCAGCTAGACGAGGACGAGGACGATGAAGTGACATCACCAGTGACCGGCCCGCGACCATTCACACCTTTACCGTCCTACCTTCCGCTTGGACCGACGTTGCTGCATACACACTTTCAACACACCCTTTTGCTTCCTCTCTGCACGCCCCTGCGCCAATCGCGCGCCGCCGCATCCCCGCCCGGCCAAACACCAGGTGCCGCCCCGGTATCCGTGCCTACCCCCGTATCTCCTGCTGCATTACTCGGTGCAGCCTCGGAGAAGTCGAAATCACTGGAAGCGGCTGCGCAGATCCTCGCGAAAGAAGTCGTCGAGAGTGCCACGTGGAACGAAGCGTGGCGTGCGAACGCGGTCGACAGCTGGACCGAGCACCGCTGTGCGACGGAGGTCTGGCAGGCGGACGTGCGTTGCGTGGCAAAGGCGCTCGCGACGCTACCCGGCTTGGAGTCCCCGCTTGACCTGCAATCCGTCTTCACATCGGAGGAGGATGGAAAGCCGGAACTAGAACAGCTCGAGTCACCGTTCCTCTCAGTCGCCAAGTCAGATGCGCTCATCCAGGTGCTGCCAACTGCACTTCGGTTTTGGGATAAGCTGGGTCTGACTCCGAGGGCGGGGAAGAAAAATGTTTGCGCGTTCGTCTTTTTCGAAGAATTGGATGAAGCCAGGGTGGATGCCGTTGAAAGATGGGTACAATGGGTCTCTTCGACGTATACCGTGGGTTTTTATTAGCGGTCTAGTTGATCCAAGACCTTTCTGACTTGCATTTTCAGAGACATAATTTCGGAGAGCACGAGCTCGGAAAATCAAGTAGTTGCGTTAGAGATGGACTTATTCCCGTCAAGTTCGAGACGTTCCGCAAGACTCTATGTAAGTTCGGCACCACTATGGGTTCTTCAATTTCAGCGTGTTGACTATGGCCATAGCATCTTTTGTCGCCGAATTGCCGTTATCAAGTTCTAATTATGTTTTCTATATCGCCATGCCGTCATCCACTATATCTATTTCCAGTCAGACTCTCCGGCAGGTGTTCTCTGCTGTCAAGCGCGCTCAAAGGACGCGTACGCAGGAACAAATCCTATTTCAATTCATTCCCGCCCAATTAGTGTATTCGCTCAAGTTCTCCTCCGTGGGTCGCGGTGGCGTGTTTGCGTTTGCCTGCTCCATCTACAACCGTATCTTGTCACCCGTCGACCGCGTCATGTCCCGACAGATCGTAGAAAACAGCCTGCGCACGCGTGACTTCTTCCAAGAACCCGCGTTCTCCCTCGCCCGACCACTTCACACCAAAGTTCACTTCGTACGACAGTTCCCGGTTCTTTCTCTCGACGTGGTGGATAGACACACCCTACTCCACGTCGGCTATCGCCTGTCCAGTTGCGGGAAGTGGGTTTTTACGTGTTGCGTTGATCAGCGGGGGGAAGCACACGACCTCGCGGTCTGGTTGCTACCGAACGAGTCGCCGGAGGCGTTCATCGCCCAACGCCTGTGGACGTTTGTGGTTGGCGTCGCGAAGCGGGCAAGCGTCGAATGGCGGATAGTCATAGCCAAACTCGGATCGATGGACACCCGGGAGCTCGAAGGTATGCCCTCTTCTGATCGGTCGCGATCGTATCTAATTTCCCCTCATAGCGTGGACGTACCAACTCGATACATCGGTCCCGTCGTGCAAGGAGCTACCCATGGTTCACGTCAGCCTCGTCTGCGTAGAGGTGAACACGACGTGGACCTTCGTCGCGCCACATGGGGACGGCAAGCGCTCAACTTCCGAAAGTCGTTCCTCGAGGTCGTCCACAGGCGGCACCATGATCGACGCATCTTCCGTAACATACCACCTCAGTCACAGCGCGCAGATGGAACTCCTTCCCCCATCCTTCTCCTCTGGCGACTTCGAATCCCCTCATTCATGCATTCCCGATTGTTCAGATATTGGCCCCCCGCCGTACGAGCGACACCTCCGACCTCTGCGCAGCGCTACCCTCATTAGAGTGCCGGCCACTGCGGACCTCACCTCGATCACCATGCTGCACCTTCATCAGCTGCACTCTACGCGGTCGCTGGTCTCCTCTCTCACACTATCGGACGCGGAAACGTTGCAGGACGTGTGCCGAAATTATCACGAGCTCTCCGTGCTCGCTCGCGCCCGATGGCTCAGAGCGAACCCGATTCTTCCCTTCCATTTTGGAGCGCTGGAGATCATGGACCGCGCTTTGCGTGGCAGCCTTACTCCTGAGGCCTGAGACTCATGCTCACAACCAGCGACTTTTCGGTTCTTGTATCTTTTCCTTTTTTGGTTTTTTTCTTTTCGTTCCTTTTCCTCCTTCGATCTTCGCCCTCCGTCGTCGTTTGTACTATCGCTGTGGTTTTAATCCTCGTTTGGATCACGCATTTCGTCCACCATATCGTATCGTGCATACCCTTACCCGAACTCGTTGTAGAGGGATCAGCCAATGTATTACCACCATCATTGATAGCCACTATATTATCGCTGCGCAATCTGCACGACATAGCATTGCCCTTCTCCCACTCACTGGTTCTTTTTCTCGTCCGCACTGTAGCCCTTGGTCGCATTGACATGTAGGGGCGACTGGATGCTCGCGAGCGCGGAGACACCGAAGAGCACGATAGGAATGAGCACGAAAAAGGTGAGAAGCAGAGCGGAGATGAGTGCTGGCGTGAGTAGCTGGTAGCGCGCGAGGATGCCCCCGGCTGGGGGGGACGGCGCGGGCTCGGGAGCGGAATCGTCCTGGCGCCGTGAGCCCGCGAAGACGACGACGTGTCGTGGGAAAGTGCGTTCGATCCTCTCAAGCTCGCTCGCAAGGCGGGCCTCTGAGCGACATCGGGGATCTAGTCAGCCTCCAGACTAGGTGAACCAATTGAATAGGACACACCGTGCTCGGTGACAAAGTCCCTGCGCGCGCCCGCATTTTCCGTGATTTCGGGCATGGACAGGCTTAGGACGTGCTTGCCGTTAGACTCGAGATCCTCAGGCCCTTCGCCGACGGGAAATGAGAGGCGCTGCGCGCCGCAACGCTGCGTCACTCGGTCCGCGAGGTCCTGCAGGGAGTCGCCCTGGTGTGGGAAACGCACGTAGGGCAGCTGAGAGGAGGAGGGAGAATCTCGGAGGCGCGTCGCGACGAAAGACTCCGGCGAGAGGGAGCGCAGGTCGGACGCGTGTAACTGGGTGTGGTATGCGGAGGAAGAAGATTAGTCGGCAGAAGCAGTGCAGTGCATTTTTCGACGGAGCGCACCCCAGGCTGGTCTACGAGGACCACTGCGTCGAACTCGCAGAGGCCGTCGCCGAACATTTGCACGGATACGTCGTCCCAGTGTGGGGTCCCAGAACTCAACACCACGGCCGATGGCTTTGTGACAGCGTCGCTCCTGTAGAATAAACGTTGGACGTTGGCGTTAAGTGGGCATTGTCAGACGAGACGATTACCTATGAGACGACCATGCGACGACGGGGTTCGTCCCGGAAAACGCAAGAGCCGTTGAAAATGAGGCCGCGAGGGCAAAAATGAAGGGGGAAGAGCGCATGGTTAGGGTAAGACAGTAAGCTCGAAAGTCGTAGCTGCGAGTCTAGGGACTCGGTATACCGGGCCGTGGAAGACTGCTTCCGCCAGTGGGCCCATCTCTTAGGTGTTCTCGCGACATGCACAACGCTACTAATTACAGTAAGCCGAGTTTCGCGAGAGGTCCCGTGGTGGGCTTGCCATGTCCGATACGTTTGGCCTTCCTCGCCAGGCGCCTGCCTTGACGCCTGCACTCGATCATCCAAACAGCGTACGCGCCTCCCTGGACGCGTTTGCTGACCCCGCCGCACCCCATTTCTGCTCGCAGTCCTCCCGAAGTAATACCTGGCTGCGTCGTCATGTGATGATATACACACCTGTCACATGTAACTGATATGGTATGTGGGAGATCAGTTTGCAAAATGGCAGCCCCAGAGTGCACCTATGGAGCGCTGACGTACGAGGACTACTGCGTCAAACTCGCAGAGGTCATGTGGGGCAAGCATGGAGGGGAAACAGTGCATAGTTAGTACAGCAAGACCCGCAGATGCAGTGGGACAGATGATAAAAGTCCTCATCGTATATTCCCGCAGTTATGTACATACATAACGTTAAGTACAACGAGCCAAACCATTCACGCAACTGGGAGGTTATCGAGAACGGAGGACGGGTTCCATTCGGGGTACAGGTGGTTGTCTGTCTTCATCGGGCTCTCATCCCATGCTGCCCAGAGCTTGTGCACGTACGTGGGTATGTCTCGAGGATTAGAAGCCAGTCGCGCATCGAGTTCTGAAACTGGGATGTAAGTCACTTCCAATTTCTTCCCAGTCTTCTCTTGATATCCCTTGAATATCTCGTTGAACGACTGATTTGATAATATTACCGCCCGACGTCGAGACACAAAGTCAGAATTGCACGTACCTTGGTGTCACCCGTTATGGTGAAGGAACGGTTCTCCAGTTGGTCAACGGGGAGGTGCGTCAACACATAGGAAATATATCGTGCGATATCGAGTCTGGAAGTAAATGGGATTGGTTTTGAGCCGTCGCCCCCGATAGACACTTTGCCGCTCGTGACATCGAGGTCCAGGAACCTGCACTCAATTCAACAAACGGAAAGATAGCATGGCAATAAAAGTGCTCACGGGACAAAAAGATAATCTGCGAATCCTCCAGTATAGAAGAGCGCATACGGAAGACCGATGGCCTTCAGCTGTTCTTGAATTTGGCCCTTGTCAGCCAAGTACCCTTCTGCTTCGCCTTGCGTTGGTCTTCCGAACTCTGAAGGGACGAACAGCTTAACTCCAACCTCCTTCGCGGCTTGGGCAATTCCGGCTTGCAGGTCCAAGTACCGCCGGTGCGATTGTAGAGATGACGACGTCCACTCCAACCAAAGCGGTCTTGATCGATTCTTTATCCGAATAGTCGACCGGTATCAACTTGGCGGCGGGGTCGACGGTAGTCTTAGATCCCTGCGACAAGTCGATCAGTGAGTGAGTTTGACCGGTAGACGCAAGGCTTGCCTGGCGAGTAAGGACAACAACCTCTTTGACAGTTCCCGCGGCCTTGTCCGTTAGGAGCTGGCGGATGATGAAGCTGCCAATCGAGCCGGCTCCAACAACTGCAAAGTTCTTGTAGCCAGACATATGTTTGTGAGTGGTGTATACTGTAGAAATGTTGGGACGCTTACATCTAGTCTCTTCTATTTAAATTCTTCCTGGACACACGACCTTACGCCCGACATTGAGAGTAAGCTGTCATATGAGTCGCAAGATGTGGCGCAATTGTCTCTACATTAGTCATTCAATAAGATCAAGTATGTTGGTATCCTGATAGAGTCTCCTGTGAGTTTGTAATGCAGGGTTGGCAGGTCTGCGCCGATGGACATTCGATCCTCGATTATTTACCAGTCATGTAGTTCCGTATCAATACGACTGGAAAACGGCTGTTAAAGATGGTACATACATGTGTACAGTACTGTAGCTGTAGTATGGGCTTTGCGTAAAAAGCTTCAAGTAACCATCGTCCCACTGGCAGACCGATGACCGTTCCCTCTATGGGGTGTTGGCTTCGAGGATCCTCGAGTCGCTTGCGACCCCTCATCAATCCTCATTCGATCCGCTGTTCATGAGTCTACCACGGTTCACAGAACGCCACCGTGACTGAAAGACCCTAAGTTACACGCGCAGGGTGCAGCGCACACACGCTAACTCCGCTACTACGACATTGAATGCACTCTCTCAGTCGTGTCATGGCGGATATCACATGTTTCATCCTTATCATATCTGGTCAGTACCGGTCAGTACCGGCCGCCGCGAATTTGGACGGCCCTGGACATGGATTGACCCGACATCGACTGTGTGCGCTTTCACACACTGATTACGGTTTAAACATGTGATTACAATGACGACTACTATGTGTGCCACAGTGCGTGCGGTGACGTTATACAGTAAGTTGGATCACTCAAGCAAATGGAAGGTTATCAACCACAGAGGACGGGTTCCAGTCCGGGTACAGATGGTTATCTGTCTTCTCCCAGCGCCCCATTGTTGCCCAAACCTTGTGCAAGAATGCGAATATGTCTTGAGGATTAGAGGCCAGTCGCGCATCGAGTTCCGAAACTGGGATGTAAGTCACTTCCAATTTCTTCCCGGTCTTCGCTTCGTATTCCTTGAATATCTCGTTGAGCGACTGATTTAATAATATTACCGTCCAACGTCGAGACATCAAATTAGAGTTGCACGTACCTTGGTGTCACCCATTATGGTGAAGCAACGATTCTTCAGTTGGTCAGCGGGGAAGGTGCGTCAACACATAGGAAAGGTATCGTGCAATATCGAGTCTGGAAGTAAACGGCATCGGGTTTGAGCCATCGCTACCAACAGACACTTTGCCGCTCGTGACATCGAGGTCCAGGTGCCTGATCTTCGGTTGGACAACCAGCAAGAGAGCACAATAATAAAGGTGCTCACGGGACCCAGAGAGAATCTGCGAATCCTCCAGTATAGAAGAGCGCATACGGAATGCCGATGGCCTTCAGCTGTTCTTCAATTTTACCCTTTTCCCCAAAGAGCCCTTCTGTTTCGCCTTTCGTTGGTCCTCCGAACTCTGAAGGGACGAACAGCTTGACGCCAACCTCCTTCGCGGCTTGGGCAATTCTGGGTTGCAGGCCAAGCGCCGTCCCTGGGATTGCGGAGATAACGACGTACCACTCCAGTCAAAGCTTTCTTGACCGATTCTTTATTCAAGTAGTCAACCGGGATCAACTTGGCAGCGGGGTCGACGGTAGTTTTAGATCCCTGTGACAGTCGATCAGTGCGTGCGTCTGACCGGCAGACTCAGATCCGAGGCTTGCCTGGCGAGTGAGGACGACGACATCGTTTACAGTTCCTGCGGCCTTTTCCACTAGGAGCTGGCGGACAATGAAGCTGCCAATCGCGCCGGCGCCAACGACAGCAAAGTTCTTGTACCCAGACATGGCGGTTTGTGTTGTAGAAATGTTGAGGCAGCGAACATCCACTTCCTCATCACTATACTCACAATGACCAAAACGGATTGGGACGACTTGAGGCCGCGTCACTGAGTGCCGTGCTGCACGGCACTACCTGGTGTGCTTGTCATCAACAAGTGTAGCTGACTCATTACAATGTGCGCAATTCACATGACAAGGCCGCACCCTGGACGTCGCCAGGCTTGCCTTTGACTTCACACAGAAATTGAGATTGTAGAATGACCTAGTGTTATTCAACCAACTCGCTGCTGACGATAGACCACCTTACTGTGCTGATTACACTCATCGGCATACCTCAACGCCAAGCCAACCCTGAACCTAGGGGAGTCCTGCCAGTGGCGGGATACACCGCTCACCCACATCGACAACAAACTGGCAGGCAGCCGGCAAGATATGATATTCTGTGCCAGTAGAGGGGAACAAACCTTGGTCTACGCACCTCTGAGTTCGACACTTTAGTGCACCCACCGACCCAGCTGCTTAGTCCCCTCCCGACTTATCTACTGTAACAAGACCCCTACGCCCGCATTGGGAACGTAACACTGACTCGACCACCGCTGGTTTCTTCGGCATATTTAGTGGGTTGGATCTTGTCCAGCCAATTCAGTCCCAGACCGCCGGGCGGTACTAACGGGCGTATGCTGGCAAGAGCTGTCACAAGACTGCACCTGGCACACGTATCATGGTCATTTTCTGCCGACGTCGACGGACACTGAAGGACGAAGCTAACGGGCGCTCCTGCAACCTGTGTTGGTTGGTACACGAAACGTATCGCCCTATATGGATAGACGCATACTTTTACTCCGATTCGTTATGGAGGGATCAGCCAATGTATTACCACTATGTTATCGCTGCACAACCTGCACGACATAGCATTGCCCTCCTCCCACTCACCGGTGCTTTTCTCGTCTGTACTGTAGACTTTGGGCGCACTAACGTGTAGGGGCGACTGGATGGAAAAAGGTGAGAAGCAGACCGGAGATGAGAGCAGCTGTTAGCGCGCGAGGATCCCACCGGCTCGGGGGGATGGCGTGGACTAGGGAGCGGAATCGTCAGAGCATGATAGGAATGAGCACGAAAAAGGTGAGAAGCAGACCGAAGATGAGCGCCGGCGTAAGCAATTGGTAGCGCGCGACGATGCGCCTGGCTGGGGGGATGGGGCGGGCTCGAACTCAGAATCGTCCTGGCGCCATGAGCCTGCGAAGACAACGACCTGTCGCGGGAAAGTGCACTTGATCCTCTCGAGCTCAGTCGGGCCTCTAAGTCGGGGACCCAGTCAGCCTCCGGAAGCACGAAACGATTGAATGGACGCACCAAAGTGCCTGCGCGTGCCCGCAAATTCCGTGATTTCGGGCAGGGTCAAGTATATGACGTGCATGCCATTAGACTCGAGGTCCTTGGGCCCTTCGCCGACGAGAATTGAGGTCCGCGCCGGAATGCTGCGCAACTCGGCTTGTGAGATCCTGCAGGGAATTTCCTTGCTGTGGGAGACGCACGTAGGGCAGCTGAGAGGGGGAGTGAGAATCTTGGAGACGCGTCGCGACGAAAAGACTCCGGCGAGAGGGAGCGCAGGTCGGACGCGTGTAACTGGGTACGATATACGGAGGAAGAAGACTAGTCGGCAGAAGCAGTGCAGTGCTTCGACGGAGCGCACCCCAGGCTGGTCTACGAGGACCACTGCGTCGAATTCATAGAGGCGGTCGCCGGTGAATGTTGGACGTTGGCGCTAAGTGGGCATTGTCAGATGAGAGACCTATGCGATGACGATGCGACGACGGCGTTGAAAATGGTGCGAGGGCAAGAGTGAAGGGGACCGTGACGAGCACGTGAGCACGCGATTATCGTCACTTACGCGGCGCTTCTGGTACGGTATAACATGTCTCGAACGTCTTACGACAGGTAATTTCTGTCCCGATTCCCTGAAGTGTACTAATTATCGTGCTCATCGTACAGGTACTTGACCGTTTTCTCACCGGAAGGTCGTCTGTATCAAGTCGGTAAGTGGAACGTCTCTCCACCAACCCCACCTCATCGAATTTGCAGAGTATGCCTTCAAGGCGATCTCTGGGTCCGGACACACGTCTATCTCCGTTCGAGGACAAGATACTGCTGTTGTTATCATACAGAAGAAGGTACCGGTAAGGTGGTCGTGCTGGGGGACGACTGACTGTGAGGCGCTGACGCGTCCCCTCCAGGACCGACTTCTGGACCCCTCAACCATCACCCACCTTTTCGGCATAACCCCCACCATTGGCTGTGTGATGACCGGCCTCATCGGTGAGTCGCGCGGTCTGTTTCAATCAATGCCGAGTAACTCTTTCACACACAGCCGACGCACGCGCTCAAGTGAGCCGCGCTCGTCAAGAAGCGGCCGATTTCCGCTACAAATTTGGGTACGAAATAACCCCTGATGCTCTGGCCAGACGACTGGCCAACATCAACCAAGTTTATACTCAACGCGCCGCGATGCGCCCTCTCGGCATCTGTGAGTCCCATATCAAATATGGGGCGCTAGCTAATAGGACGACGGTGTAGCCATGATCCTCATCGGAATCGATTTGGAGCTCGGTCCTCAGGTTTTCAAGCTCGACCCGGCAGGATACTTCGTCGGGTTCCATGCCACCGCGGCGGGACAAAAACAACAAGAGGCGATGAACCATCTCGAGAAGAAATGGAAAAAGTTCAATAATGGTCGTGGAGCAGATGACCCAGTCGCAGCTGGACAGACGCTGAGCCGTGGAGAAGTCATCGAGGTTTGCCGTCTAATCCCGCATACCATCACAGTGGTGGCTGAGCCTCATCGATCACGCAGCTCGCGATTGAGGCCCTCTCGACGGTTCACGCAACGGATTTCAAAGCCGGGGAAGTGGAAATTGGAATTGTGTCAAACAGTGAAGAAGAGGATGAGGAGACGCGAGGACTGTGGCGAACGCTCACCGAGAAAGAGCTCGACGAACATCTATCTGCATACGCGGAGAAAGATTGATAGAGTTGTATTACATCAATATCTGTATGAATTGTCTCGTCTAAATTCCCGCTACCCAGTAACGCATGGTAGTGTTGTACCTCTGCCATCGTCGTGACCTTACCGCAAGGACGCACCGCCACTCTACACGGTACAGGGGATATGCAGGTTATGACCAAAAACGGTATACCAAAGCCATTACACTCACCAAGACAGCGTCAATCTCCGAGTCTTCTAGATGTCTGACTTTTGGTCGCCAAAGGTGCTCTGGAGCCTCCCAGAACTCGGTGAATATCGGTTTTCCCGAGCTCTTCCCATTGCTCGAACTAGTCGATGGTAACGAGAAATTCTTGTATTTCTCCAGGAACTCGGAGAATGCGGCTTTGAGCTGTGTGGGTGCAGCAGGGTGGGGCCCTTGGGGTTGTGGCCCTGTAACAGTTGTAAGACAAACACGAATAGACACTAGGAGGAGCCAGAAACCCCACCAGGCGGCCATTGGCGTTTCCCAATGAAAGAAATAAGTGGCTTGTGTGCAACGCGGAATGACGGATGCATATGACTTGGATGTGCTTTGTTTGGCCGACTTTCCGTGGGTCATAACCGATTATGTAATACAAACTCGGAGAAGAACTCAAAATTAAATTAAATGCAATTGGGGTTGGGGTATAAGAAAGCTTGTGCCCTGCTGTCTCCGACTAATTGCGTCGGTCGCCCGAGGCACTGGGAACTACGAGAAAGTCGTGCATGAAACAGAAGAACGGACACATCTACTCCGCAATAATGTCCTCTACGAACGTGCACAGTTGAACTAGAGCAAGGGCCATTTGAGAGAGTGCATCTACGTCGTCACCCGGAGTAGGACTCGTAGTTGAGACACTAGAACTCAAAGTTGTCGTGGTGGTGGAAGAGCTACTCGATGGCACACTGTTCGTGGTCGAAGAAGGCTTGGAGGTAGTGGTAGTGGATGATGTGATTGGAGAAGTTGTGGACGTCGCAAGCTTCTTAGTGGTGGTGGGAGATGGTTGAGGCGTACTTGTCGACGTTGGAGTCGTCGAAGTTGGCTTCGGCTCTTCAGAAGAGCCGAATACCCATTCACCGTAAATGGTGCCGAGGTCGGTGGAGGCGAAGAAGGAAAATAATCCCTGGGACAAGTCAAGGCCTCCATACGGGCACCCAGGGCACTGTTAGACAACGAAGTGAGCGCTTAACACCAAGGGCAGAACTGGGAATACTTGCCCTATCCACGATAACGGCCTGAGTAGATTTTCCACCATATGTCATAGTGATAGTCTTGCCACAATATTCACCGCCACCATATTGCTGGTTTTCGTGTTAACATGACATCTCGGATAAAGCGAGAAGACTTACAGCTGCGTTTAGGGCAACAATCTTTGTTTGGAAGATGATGAGCAACAGATGAGGAAACCTAGTGTCAAACGTACGAAATCGCTCGGCTTGTTGTAGTGACCGCAGGCGCCAGTTCCATCTACATAGTAAGTAAATCGAGCATTGGCGAAGCGTTTGGCGAGATGTGTCGTGTGTCTACGCTGAATGGAGCCGGGAGACCTCTTCTCATGCGACTTTCGCGCCTGGGCGGAAATTAGCTGAACTAGAGTAAAAAAGAGAACAGTGACGATCGACTGCATGAGTGCGCGCATAGTGACAGAGGTATAACAGAGAAAGGACAGTGTGGGGAAGGAATGACAGCGCGTGAAACTAGAATTAGAGTCAGAGCCGCGGACATCACGCTACGCGAACGTCTGTTCTGTTGCTACCCGATTATATAATCTATGTATGTTTGGGACCAACTTGCACTCAAAAACATCGTGGATTCAACTGAAATTAGGAAACGAGGAAAATGGCATAAGGGTCGTTTAATATTTTAGTATTCTCAAGTAACAAAGGACCAAGGCCAGCGTTTCAATGTAACGTAAAATCAACGCACTCCCACCACACAACACCGGTCCTGAATGGAGAGCGCCTAGAAGCACTCTAATTGCCGTTCGTTAGCATCCGCCAGTACGACACCATACGACGGGAGATGGGACTGACTGCGGTGGACGATACCAGGGCCTGACTCATCGTATTCCTGCTTTGAGCACCACAAATTCTGGAAAGTGCTAAGCGATGCGAGAATTGAGCCACCAATCCACACAGAGTACTTCCGCTCTGGCGGCGCGACAATTTTGACTTTCATGCTCGAAGGAGAGAGCGACGTCAACTCCTTCTGCATGCGGTCTGCGATACCAGGGAACATGGTTGTGCCACCGGACAACACGACGTTGCCGTAGAGATCGCGACGGATATCAAGGTCGCACTTGAAAATGGAATTGTATCTACGCAAGGAGATTGTGATCAAGATGGTTCTGACCCTGAAATGATGTCGAAACGAACGTTGTCTCGTGAATACCAGCAGCCTCGAGGCCGAGGAAAGATGGCTGGAAGAGCGCCTCTGGAGCGCGGAACCTGGGAACAACTTGATCAGATTTACGGCAACCTCTTTCTTGGGTAGGATGTACCGTTCGTTACCGATCGTAATCACTTGACCATCGGGAAGCTCGTAGCTCTTCTCTAGAGCCGAAGACTGAGCTGCAGTCTGCAGTTCCTGTTCAAAGTCGAGAGCGACGTAGCAGAGCTTCTCCTTGATGTCGCGAACAATTTCGCGCTCGGCGGTCGTCGTGAACGGGTATCCCCTCTCCGTCAGATTCTTGATCAACAAGTCGGTGATGTCACGACCAGCGAGATCTAGACGGAGGATTGCATGCGGAAGCGCAAAGCCCTCATAAATGGGCACAGTATGCGAGACACCATCACCGGAATCAAGCACAATACCCGTCGTACGACCGGAAGCGTACAAAGACAGGACAGCTTGGATGGCTACATAGAACGCTGGGGCATTGAACGTTTCAAACATGATTTGCGTCATTTTCTCTCGGTTCGCCTTGGGGTTCAGAGGAGCCTCAGTCAGAAGAACGGGGTGTTCCTCTGGAGCAACTCGGAGCTCATTATAAAACGTGTGATGCCAGATCTTCTCCATGTCGTCCCAGTTGGTGACAATACCATGTTCAATGGGGTACTTCAGGGTTAAAATGCCGCGCTTAGACTGGGCTTCATCACTTTGAGAAGTCGGAAATTTTGAGAAATGGTCAAGCCTATCACAATAAGACAACTAACCCAACGTAAGAGTCTTTCTGACCCATGCCAACCATGACGCCCTGGTGGCGAGGACGACCAACGATCGACCTAATCGACGATGGCTGATCAACAGTGGGTAACCAGGGATTGAGAAAAGGACTAACGGGAAGACGGCGCGAGGTGCATCATCGCCTACAAAATCAAGTTAGGTTAACTAGATGCAAGACCATCACGCATGACCCTACCGGCAACTATCAAAAGGGAACGTTAGTTGTCAGGTTAATTGGAACAGATGCAACGTACAGCCAGCTTTGCACATGCCGGAACCGTTGTCAATGACCTAAACGGCATTGTGACTACACGCCCTCTGGATTAATCGAAGACGGTACACACAAGAGCAGCAACTTCGTCTTCCATGATGTATTGCTCGGGTGGTCGTAGGGGATGAAGGGTTTACAGTTCCAGAGAAGTGATGGCGCAAAGAGGAAAATGGGGCACTGGAGCGCTGGTGACTGCCCTATTTAGGGCCAACAAAATCACGTGAAGAGCCACGATCTCAAATGAAATCACTCGAGCGTCATCATTGGTTGGGACTGGACGATTTTTGTCTTACAACTGGTCCATTCAGGCATACTTTTCCTCAACGACATAGCTTACACGCATGTGCACTGCGGTGATCACTTTTTTTCTTTGACTGTGCGAATACATGGACTTGTGCATGAGAGCATATGATGACGATGAATTAGACGAGCTTTTAGTCAGAGCTCGTTGTAGAGCGAGCTTGAAGGCAGACGGTCAGACGCAAGTCCGTCCATGAAAGTTGGGACATACTATAGATCAGCTGTCCATGATGATGTACAATGCGCTTGATTGCACCCTCCTTCTCCAGATGCCGGATTGCTACCCGAGCAAGGCTACCATTGATCTTGAGTCTCTCGATAAGAATGCTCTGAGAGATGAATCGGAAGGTTGGCGCTTCCTTGAGGATACGATCGTAGGTAGGCTTGTCAAGGGTGACTGCGTGCTGGGCTTTGTCCTTGACCTTTCCCTTCGACCATTTCTTCTTCTTTGCGGCTTTTCCACCACCAGATGATGTGGGTGCTGCTGCTTTCGCTTTGGCCTGAAACAACAACCAGGTTAGCAGGAGTACATCCAATGCACGTTCAGGCCATCCGCCGACAAGCAATCCCCAAAAACACAACGAAAAGATAACAAAACAGAAAAGTTGGGAACGAGGATCAGGCAGAAATGCTGCTCACCATGCTGCGGGTGCCTTGTCGTGAACGTCGTTCACCTTGATGTGCACTACACCTTTGTTTACACTGGTCGTCGCCACCCAAATACGGACTTTGAACTTATTTAAACCCCGTCGGTGGGCACCGAGCCATGACGTCGGATTTGAAGTCCTCCAGTAATACAGTACTCAAGCGCTCGAGCTCAAGGTAAAACTACAGTACAATTTACCAGACATTTAGAAGAGCTGGTTGCTAAGGCGCAGGTGCACTTCCCTCAGCCCCAGCTCGAAGTGAAGCTAGCAATTCACTCAAGCGCCTACGTAGGTTTCTGAGTAGTTCATCGTCATCTGCAGATGGCGGAGGCTTTGTGGGAAGTGAGTAAACGTATGGGGTGAAAGACGCCCTTACTGTACAAGTTGGTCAAGGAGGTACTGCGATCATATCAAAGTCGTCGGTTATGTGCACGCGGTGCAGAAAATGAGTCGATCTACGAACCTCCGCCTCATCTATAGTCTGAGGATTCCGATCACAATCGTAAGTACGCAAGAGCCACGAGCAACGTAGGTTCCACGTACGAGAATGATTGGACCCCTTGTGTCGGGATAAGCATAGGAAGCAGCCGTGATAAATGAAATTAAAACCAACCTATTCATGATGGAGACGATAAGGTCGAGTGTTGAAAGGCTTGGCTGTGCGATAAATGTGACCACTAATATATTACTGGGCCACCAGATATCGGCCGTTCCTTCCCCGGGCCATTATCGAATTATCTCTCGACTTATGCAGGTTTTTAAAGTCACCCCCACTGTCCAGCAGTATGATTGGGGTAAACTTGGATCGGCTTCCAAGGTCGCTGTATTTGCCCAATCCGCTGGCCTCTCTGATTTTCGTGTCGACGAGACAAAACCTTACGCCGAAGTATGTGCCTACACGATGCCGTCCTTACCCTTAAATTAACGTCGCGGGAGCTATGGATGGGCACTCACCCCAAATCACCCTCATTTATTTCAGCTTCTGGGGAAACGCTCGCTAGCTATCTCTCTAAGAATCATAGTCTGATCGGCGAAAAGGTCATACAGAAATTCGGCGCAGCGGATGGAAATTTGCCCTTTCTCTTCAAGGTCTTGGCCATCGAGAAAGCACTCAGTATTCAGAGCCATCCGGACAAGGAAACAGCAAGGAAGCTACATGCACAGCAACCGGACATTTACAAGGGTAAGCCGGGTCCACTATGCTATGGTTCTTGGCACTGAGATTTCACAGATCCGAACCACAAACCCGAGATGGCACTTGCCATCACACCGTTCGCCGCTCTTTGCGGCTTTCTCCCGCTCACGCACATCGCCACATACCTCGCAAGAGTGCCTGAATTAGCGGCACTCATCCCGCAAGCTATCCTGAATAACTTTCTGGTCATTGCACCTACGGCCGACCCCACCGAGCTCGTATCGAAGCAGTCACTGCGTGATGTGTTCTCTGCGGTCATGACCGCTCAAGCGAATACCTTCACGAATCAGCTTTCCGAGCTGACAGCGCGCTACGAGACCGGCTCTGTGCATCCCGAGGAAGAAGACGTGCGCGAGCTCGTTTTGCGCCTCAACGCACAGTTCCCAAATGACATCGGCATATTCTGCGCTTTTTTGCTCAATTACGTGAAGCTTTCGCCTGGTGAGGCGATCTTTCTCGGCGCGGGAGAGCCACACGCGTACATCTCTGGTGGTCAGCACCCTTCCCACCATTCTGCATATGCACGCTTATCGTATGCTCACCCCGGAGAGCAGATATCATCGAGTGCATGGCCAACTCGGACAATGTCATCCGCGCCGGGCTCACGCCCAAGTTACGTGACATCCCGAACTTGGTGGACACACTCACCTACGTCGCTGCGCCCGCTTCGCGCCACGCAGTCAAGCCCCTGCCCTTCCCGGGCGCCTTGACTTCGACGCTGTACGATCCCCCAATCTCTGAGTTCAGCGTGGTGAGCGTGACACTTGCACCGAGCCAAACGGAGGCGCACCGTGCACTAGATGGACCCAGTATTGCCATCATCGCCGGCGGCGAAGGAAAATTACGATGGGGAGGTACATCCCTCGACATTACGAGGGGTGAGGTAGTCTTTATTGGCGCGGGCACAGCGATCAATATTTCTGCCACCGGGAATGGAGAGGAGCTTAAGATTTATCGAGCTTTCGTTGAGGCGTAGATGCTCCAATCCATGGTAAGGGTGGGGTCGACAAATACACAATCAGACTAGAATATCGCCCTTGAGCCTGCGTAGATGTGTAAATGTCGTTGATTTTGATGTGTAGACATTCAGTCGCTATCGCTGCTACTGTCATTGGCTGCGGTCTCATCATCGTCCGTAGAACTCTCATCGTCACTCTCTTCCTTGCGCTTCTTGACGGACCCGCCACGCATCGCTGCCATTTGACCTGCAAGTGTATCCTCCTCCGGATCTGAGATTTCGTCTTCTCTATGCTGTTCGTCCGCACTCAGCGCCGTGAATTCTTCCACACGTAACTAGGTTGTGCATGCGTCAATGCATACGAAGAACCGAATGAGTAAAAGAACTCGCCTGAAGATCCTGTGCCGCATCTTCGCCGATGTATGTGTCGCTCACAACAATAACACGCCAGGTGAACAGACCGGTACCGGGTGGCGCTTGAAACTTGATTTTGTACAAGCGGTAATCCTTAGAACGAGTTGGGTCCACAAACGGTACGTCTGCCACTTTCATGGGAGGGACGACGAGTCGATCACTTTTAGCATCTGCGAGAACGATCCACCAGCCAGGCTTGTGATTCTGATCACGTTTTTAGCAAGCACACCCAAACAGAGATATAAGAAGCGTACTGAGGGCCATAATGGAGCGTGCGCAGAGCCAAGAATCGGTGTTGATGACTGGAAATCTTCCACATCCTTGGCGCCATTGAGGAACGCGTCGTACAGGCGAGCTTCTTCATCCGGGTCGACTGTCGGGCGATTCTCAGACCCGGTTTTCCCATTCGATTCGGTCGCTTTAACAGCTGCCGGCGGAGAAATGCGAAGCTTCAGGATGAGATGTACGAGCGCCTGTGGAGTTACGATGCGCTCGCCAATTACTACGATAGGTCAGATGGCACTTTACGGTCACACGATATATACGGCAACATACCCTTGAACGTGGCATTGACGATCTCTACTCTTCCCCAACGCTCTACGGCCTTTCGTGCGTCCTCAGCAAGAACGCTTTTCTGCTCCTCTAAATGGGAGATGACATCCGCGAAATCACGGGAGGTAGCTGGTAAGGCGCGGATATCACCTTTCTTCATGCCCGGGAGCTGCGCCCATCGTGCGCCTAGTGAACCAGGTAGGATACCTTGTGCCAAGTACGCATGCAAACGCATAGCTGCGATCGAGGGCTGAGACCAATTGCGCGCGGTGGTGATACTAAGAAGAGCATTGAGGAGGGCGGGGGTTTGCAAGAGGACCTGAGTCTGCCCTGCAAATAAGTCAGAACATGACGCTTATAGCATTTCCTAGAAACGGCGCACGTTTCTGGAGAACAGGGTCCTCAATAGGCAGACGCAGTAGGTGGGCATACAGCAAGACGAGCGAGTCCCAACGAGCATCAAGCTTGCCTGTCGCACGTTTGAACTGCTGCCGCGTGCGAATCCAGCGAGGGCCGAGCTCAACCTCGATGTTTTTCTCGAGCACGTGGAGGGCGTCACTAGATGTAGAAGACTTTGGCGCCATTGTCTCCCATTCGGTTGCGCTGCTGAGTGCCGAGACGACGTCATCGACATCGGACGTTTCCGTAAGTGCTTTCCAAAAGTTTGTGGCGGTCTGAGTGAAAACGCCATCTTTGGTTTTGGAGCGTGATCCGAACCACCAGTTACCCTAAGAAGAACGAAATGTTTTCAGCTGAAGTTCGAATTTTCAAAGCGGGTATCAGACACGCACCACAAGAGCCGGGAGTCCAACGCCAAAGATAATACCGTAAAAGCTGAGAACCCAAACGTTATTGTGAGCTTCGACAACCCAGGGTGGCAGCGCGATGCCCATTGTTATTTCTTGCCGACCATCTGGGTGTCCGTAGTCCTCATAATTCTTGCGGATTGTTTCGTCGGTAAGCCTGCAACTAATTCAGTTTGGGGTAGCCTTTGTTGAGAGCTACGTACGATTTATAGGCTTTCGTGATCTCAACAAAGCGTGCGGCCACAGATTCTGCTGTGTCGTTCCCAGTAAGCTTCGCTTTGTCCGGGTGGCTACGCGAATCATGAGCAAGGAGGTAGAGCGAGAAAAGTGGCTCGGGGCTCACAATATTTTGGAGAGCTTCTTGTAATGGGACTTGATGTCCTTCTCTGAAATACCCTGTGGAGACGTGAGCCTGATATAAGGAATCGACCATCACATAATGCTGAAAAGGTCGTTGCTTACCGACTTGATTCCCAGAATCTCGAAGGGATCATATATCTTATTGTCTACTGTTGTAGTGGCGGCCTTGTATGACAAGAAACCGAGTACGGCCCAACCAAAAGTGATGAAAAGACTTCTACGCAATGGGTCAGTCGTGGCACGCGGTATACAGAGGATGGGACGCACTTTTTGGTAATATTAGGACGGAGGAGAGAGCCCTTCTCACGCTTTCGAATTCGAGCACGTTTATCGACACACGCAGAACACTCGCACGCAGCTGAGGGTATCTCACTTCCTGAAAGAGGGTCATGGATCAGTGAATGGCCCATAGAAATACGAGGTACTCCGCACGCACCCGAGGATGAGGATATCTGCGAGAGAGTGACTGGGACAAGAACCATAAAGAGAACAGTAATTATAAAGAAGAGGGCCATGTTGCCCGTCTCGTCATAAGTGTAGCTGGCCATGGTACAACGCGGGAAGTATCGCAAGCAGGTGTATTAGGCTATGAAGGCAGCTTGCCCGCCAGACGTGGAGTAGAAGGAAGGGACAAGCACGATGCTCTTGTGAGGCGAGTTTACGCCAACGTTGAAGATGAGACGAAGAGTGAAGAAAGGACTCGGAATTTGAAAGTACACGTCTGTGCTGGCACCCGATTATGTCATCAATCACTCCCTCCATGCGAATACGAGTCCTCGCCGAGTCTCAGTCTGGCGTGCCCCAGGTCAGGTCTTGGTTTAACATCGAACAAGAAAACTCCGTAGCATCCCTAAAATCAAGCTTATGTACTTCGATTTCTGCTCTGCGCGACGCCCGTGTCCAGGCAAGCGAGTTGGTGCTTCTGCTCGATGACTTCGAGTTGCTGGACAACACTGCAGTTCACATTCTTCGTGATGGCGATCTTGTTTGGTACGCAAAACAAAAATCGACCTCTTTTTTTTCTCTGTCACTTATCAACCTGATTGAAGCTTGCGTCGTCGCACGCACCCTACAAAACGGAAGGTGGAGGTGGCGGACGATGTTCCAAGGAAGAGACACCGATCGTCACTCAATGTTAACGGTACAGCGCAAGGTCACGCCACTAAACAAGGCCCTAGTGGGAATGGCCCCTCTCCCTATGCGGGGGAGGAGACCAGTGGCTCGTCTTCGTCTTCCCCGGGCTCCAGTTCAAATACTAGTTCCGATGACTCTTCTTCCGACTCAGAATCTGACTCGGACACGGACTCTGATTCAACCAGTACATCCTCCTCCTCGAATGACCAGTCCACCCCTCTGCGCCCACCTCCAGCCTCTTACAACCAGGTAAAGAAGTCACTCCGGCCAACGTACGTGACCTTTATTTTTCGTTGTTGGCAGACCGGTCATCAGCTGGGTTCGTTTCTGCAGACCCGCACCAGTCCCGCCTGGATTTGGGAAGCCGCAAACGCATGCGCGCAACGAACGCCGTCGGAAAAAGCGTCTTTTCCAGCGCACGACAGTGGCCGCTCCTCCAGTTTCAGGGAATGGCCCAAATGCGATACCTCTTGGAGCTGCAAAACCGCATGTACACACGCCAGAACCGATGATGATGTCTCTAAAGAACAAAAATAAGCGGCGAGGGTTCAAAAACACTGCCAGCGTGCCTTCCCACGTCACGTTCCAGGATGATGACCTGAGACAACCGCAGAGGCTGATACCCCCTAGCGAGAGGGACCAGCTACCTCCCAGGCTGTTCGTGACGAGCGTCGACGTCGAGGCGGGCATGTGGCCCAGGGATAACGAGCAAAAATGGGATCGGAAGCAGAAGAAAGCCCAGAGGGATGCGTACGGACATGCAGAAGAGCAAGCCGATGTCAAACTCGATTACGGCGAGATACCTGAAGAGGAGGGCACGACAACAGCCTCAGATCTGGATTACGCTGCGCTTGAGAAGGCGTGGGCGACCGCACCAGTGTTGAAGAACACGACTGCACTTCTCATCGGCTCCATTGTCGGGTGGCAGGTACGTCATATCTCTGCTTCCTCTGTAGGGCAACTCCTTGAGTAGTATAGGAACTTGGCGTCAATCCTGCCACGCTCACCCCTGAGACGATGTTATTTCTTGCTCATCTTGTTTCGAGTGATGAACACGGCATGGTCGTTGTAAGGCTTCGTCGGCCTGGGTTGGGTATCGTCTCATTCGGCGGAGGTGATATGGATGTCGAGGAAGAGGAAGAGACATTTTCGTGGGAGAATATTGCTGAGATGCAGTGGCGGCATGTACTCACGAGTCGATAAAGATGATTTCGGAGTGAAGACACATACAGTACGACTGAATCACACGTATACTCAAAACTAGCAAAATAACTTTTATTTACGGAATGCATTGTCAGTATATATGTGAGCAGCTCGTGCCTGGCCATGAACTAGTGTGTGATCTACTATGGTACACGCAGTGAGTGTCTAGTTTACATTTTGAATGCCCCGCGCGAAGGGCGAACGAGATATATCATTAGCAGAGTGAGATGTACCATAACAAAGCGTCAATACTCGCACCCACGGTGTTGCGAGTAGTTCAGGAAGAGAGCGGAGAGTATAAGATCACTCTCACGGGCTATGGGACCTTGTAGACACGAGTGCATCAGCTTCGGATGAAGGGGCCGATGGCCATGGTGACACGGCATCATCGAGCATTATGCCAGAGATACGGTTGACGATGGACTCGGGGTATTGTCTAGCATTTAATGAGCATACGCTAGCCAAAACTGAGGGAACACATACCGTTCCTGCACACGCTTGATGAGAGCGACCGCGTGATCGCGATTGCTGTTGCCCAATTCTGCACGAACCATAGCCTCCCACGTTGATGGCTGATGAGGCTGATTAGCAAAGGCTTGGCTCATGGTAATGCAGACCTTACCTCGCGATATACGAGCTCGTGGGGTGAAATGCGGGGGGGCGCAGCGACGTGCGGGGCGTGATTATTCGGTGCAGCAACACCGACTGGAGGGTCCGCCAATGACTCGAATACCAAACGCGCCTGCTCAATATCTCCTGCCGCTGCATAGCCCCGAATGAGCAAGTTTGCTATGTAGGCCGTCATGTGCACGCCGGAACGTCGGAGATGACCGAGGTACTCGGGAACGAGATCTGTGCGACGCAGAGTCACGAGCACGTTGATGAGGGCCTCGAATGTAACAGCGTCTGGAAGTTGTAGTCCGCTTGCTACAGTACTTCGATGCTTTTCTATGGAGTTGAATACAGCGATTGCCCGGTCAAGGTCTCTGCTAACGCAACCATGGGCATTAATGAGTGCTGCCCAATGCGAGCCTTGTACAGTGACAGTCTTGTCCTTGATGAGCTGAGAAAATGTCTTTTCCATGGCTTTGATGTCGACAGGTGCAATTGTGCCATGGCAATCGAGGAGGAGCTGAAGGCGAAGATTCATTAAATATATATTCGGGCGAAGGGTAACCTTACCTTGTATGAGTGTGCTGTCGGTTTGATACCCGCGCTAAGCATGCGATTGTAATAGTGCAAGAACCGGTCGCGATTGGGTTTGGTTTGGACGTAGAACTGCATCATGGTGTTGTATGGGGGAACACGGGGGCGGAAATTGCGCTGGCTAGTCATCTCCTCGAACAGTGTTTCCGCTGAGGCGCTGTCGCCGACGCGGCAACAAGCGGCAATTATTGCACCATATGTAATCGATGACGGAACGATGCCCGACTTCTTCATGTTCTGGAAGAGCTCTAGAGCGTAGTCTGCCTTGCGTGCTTTGGCAAGCTTCGAGATCGTTGTATTATAGAGGAAGATGTTGGGCTGTACTCCGCGCGCCTGTGACTCGCGGA
This sequence comes from Lactarius akahatsu, assembly GCA_021524915.1. NCBI lineage: Eukaryota > Fungi > Basidiomycota > Agaricomycetes > Russulales > Russulaceae > Lactarius > Lactarius akahatsu. The sequence goes on from JAKELL010000004.1 coordinate 1,266,030, forward strand.
AATACTCGAGGGCACGGGCCGTGTCGTCCGTCGTGTCTTTGATGCACTGAATTAACGCGCCGTATGCGTCTGCGGTCGGCGTCATCCCTTGCTCAAGTAGGCGCAGGCGATGGGCATCAGCCGAGGGGCCGTTACCTATATGGCCCTTCGCAATTATCATAGAGTTTTCGATTGCCGCCCAGCCGTCCAACATCGCGGTTTTGTCTTCGCGCAGGAGCGAGAGGATGTTCTGGGCGACACCGTAGAGATGGTCTACCTTATCCATCTCGCCAGCACGTCCGAGACCTTCGACGAGTCGACCAACAACCTCCGGGTTAGGAAATATCCCCATCGCCGCGCCACTCTCGAATCTCTGGAACGCGGTGGTGGCAGCAACGTCCTTTCCACGGCGCATGTTCAATTCGTCAACGTAACGGCTCTGGCTGTCGTCAATCTTCATCGTCCCGACTTCGAGTGGGGTAACGTCAGGGATGGTGTGAGGTAAAGGAAGACCCGTTGGTTGAATGTGAACAAATGTCTTGGGACTAGCGAGCAGCGCAGTGAAATCTGGGCCAAGATTTTCCATGAGTGCCGTCGTTTCCTCTATACCCTTCTGGTCGATAACGGGGCGAAGTAAGTGCTCCATCACAGCAGCCGAGACTTGACTAGGATTGATGCTAAAGCGTGCCATATCCGTAAGCAGCGAAAGGGCTTGGGAAACGCCACCATCCGCGGCCTTAGGTCCCCCGTAGTTGCCGATAGAGAACGCCAACGCTTCCCAATCCTGAGAGGTAAGTGCTGATAATTGGTCCTGACGCTCACGTGCAAGCGCGTAAGCACCAAGAAGCGCTTCGGCAAGTCGATCGGTAATATGAATCCCTCGGGTCGCCCACACCTTCACTATGCGTAAAACGGAGAGAAGGGAAACGGGGCGAGGAGCATCCCGGTCAAAGAGCACTAGATCGGAGACTGATCGGATGAGGTTCGGATTCTCGTCGCGCAACGCATCATACGGTCCACGTGAAGGCCAGGAAGCACCACCGTCTGCCCGAAACGCAGCAAGCTGTTCGATGAGATCGACAGCTTTCTCAACCCGACCATATGTCGCGTTCAGCCCAATCAACTCCCGGGTAGCTTCGTTGCCATTCACGCCCGAGAGGACGAAGCCCCAATTCTCACGAGGACCGAGGATGGAGAGGGCTTGATCGAGAAGTGCGACAGCTCGTTCTGTGCCGACCTTGTTCGTCTGCAAGTATCGCAAATTGGCAAAGTAAGCGACGCGGCGAATGGAATTTGGCACTTGGTCGGGACTATCCAATCGGTCGGCATAGCGCGCATAGAGCAGGTTGACCTCGTCAACGCGATCCAGTTCGGATAGGTGATGGAGGATGTCGCCCCAGAATGCAATGGTCGGCTGCGGTGGCTCTAGTGTCGGGGTCCATTCGTCTTTAGTATGCTTGCCTTGGTCAAGTAGCCGCTCGAACCACGAAACAGCGCTCGTGGGATCACCCATCAAGCAGAAGCCGCGCACGATGGTGTTGTAGGTGGATAGGGCGGGTGCAGGAACGTCTTTGGGACCAAAATTCGTACCGGATGGTGTGTCGAGCATCTCTCCAAGAAGGTCAAGAGCGGTAACAGGATTGGCCGCTCGTAGGTATGAATCGATCATGCTATTCCAAACGAGTATATGCCCTCTCTGCGCTGACCCCGGATTCGATTCGTCCCATGGAACCTTGCCTTGAGTACAAACTTTGCGGAATTCATCGAAAACGACACGTGCTCCTTCGACGTCATTGACCGATGTGTACACGCGGAGAAGGTGGGCATATGCCGAGGCAGTAGGGCTGGGATGACCACGCCTTTCCATATGAGCAAACATGCGAATAGCTTCTTGAACATTTTGATGACGTGCGCAAGAACCGAGGAGAGCTATGTAGAGAGACGATGGGAACACAAATAAACGATGGGCTGATGCGGCAGTGAAAAGCCGCAATGCTGAAGGGAAGTTCTGTTCTCCACGGAGGGCTTCGATACGCCTCTGATCGACGAAGTTCTCTTGGCAATCAGCGATGCCCAATGCATGACGCTTTTCGATACGCCTGGAGAGGCTCTCGATGGACCGGTAGACCTCCTCATCACGCGCAGTAAGCACGTTAATGAGCGTCACATATGTCCGAGCATTTGGTAGAATAGAACGCGTGACCATATCATTGTAAGCTTGTAGAATCTCCGTGGTTTGTTCATTATCCCGGCGGAGAGCAACAAGCTTTTCAAGGACGTCGTTCCAATCACCGACCGTGGATTCGTAGCCGGGTTGTCGTAACTCCAGGAGCCTGGCACGTACTTCGAAAGGATTTAGGGCAAAAGTTGTGGCTCGGGGAGTGGAAGGACGTGAGCGAGGCGGAGGAGACTTTGGAGGAAGTTCCGGAGAGAGAACGGTCTGAGGTTGGGATGGGTCCGTTGGGTCAACAGGCGTCACGGGGAGGGACGATGAAGGAATGTCATCAGAAATACCACCGTAGGAGGTGGTGGAAGCGGTGGAGTTACGACGGACGAGACGCGGAGTGGGTGGACGGGACGCCAGTTCATCACCCTCCAGAACCTGTTGAGGGCGCACAGGTCCAGCGAAAGCGTGATGAAGACGTGCGTGTTGTTGAACGGCCTTCAGAACACCCAAACTTCTCGCACGTTCAGCAGCCGCGACGGCATCTGACCCAAGCGAGAAACTTTGGCTACGACTACGGGGTTTTCGCGCGACGCGGGTAGACTTGGGGGCTGTTTTGGGAACGATTGGCCGTGACTCATCGCTGTCATCTGGGTAGGTGATGCCAGCATCTGTGGATGAGGTGTTTGCCTGAACCACAGCACGGCTCTGTCCCTTGACAGGACGTCGGTATTAGAAGCCGAACCCGGAGATGCTGAGGGAAGACAGCTCACTGTATAGCTAGAGTAAAACTTGCTACCGGTGTGGAACTTTGCCCCTCCACCTGCTCCAGCATGTCCATGACCCCAATTCGAAGAACCGGTGTTGTTATTGTAAGAGGCTAAACTAGTGGTTGAAGACGGTGTAGTGCCAGACTGAAGACCGAGGACATTGCGTAGTGTATGTCCGGCTTGATTTTGTGCTGCGGCGACGGCACGGGTGGTATGGTGGAATATGTGATTAGCTACCTGGGGTAGCATGTTCGAGTGGGCCCGCCCGAATGCAGGTTAGTGGAAGGGGGAAATGTTGAAGACGGGGCTGAGCGAGATGACTTGATACTAATAAGCTGGGGACAGTGTTGTGCCGTTCAGACGCGTCAACCAATAAATTTTGCATTTCTCCATTTGGTTAATCAGGTTATATAAATAATTAAATATATCGTATATCTATCTATTCAGTCCAATCGCGCCTCCTTCCGGCCCCTGGGTTGTGGTCCATAATTCTCCTCATCCAGGAAAAGTCGCTTGATCACAGAGAAAACAACCAGTACTCCCAATACGAAAAAGGCTACTATAACCCATGGGTGATCGCTCACCATACCCTCGACGGCGATGAACTTCTTGTTGATGTACTAATTACGTGTAAAACTCTGTATCAAGCAAATGGCGCTGGGGGACTTACTCGGGCAAGGCGTTCAATAATATTCTCCGAGTGTCGCACGCTTAACGCGCCTCGCATCGCATCGCCCAACGCAGGTAATATCGTGTCGTCAAGCGTCAAGCGACTGCCAGCCCTGGTTTGGTCATAATAAACTAATCTCTGCAGCAACGTGATCAGTAAAACAGTACCATATGGCACCCAAAGGTCAAACCTACCGAGTGATCCGTGATAACAACCCGAGCCGGACTATTGATCCCATACATGCTCTTGAGCCAATTCGCCCATCGCCCCTGATCCATCCAGGTGAACACAACCTGCCGCGCTTCGCTGGAATGAGCCGGCGTATACTGGACAGCACCTGTCTTGCGCCATTGGGTCGCGAGCTTCCGGACTGTCGTGACGATTCGATCACGCTCTGCACCAGAATCGGTCACAGAAACTAGGACAACAAGTGGTTTGCTCTCTGCGTTCATCACTTCCTGGAAGGATCCTTCCCCGAGCTCCAGAGCCGACGGCCAGCGGTGAGCTTGTAACCATTTGTCAAGCTCTCTGGCACTAGTCTGCGAGCTGAACAGGAGTTGAGCCGCAGCGCTAGTGTCGCCATCTTTCAGCGCAATAAGAGCGAAATCGTGATCAGCCGGGATGGAGAACCGATCGAACAGTTCGGGTGCGCTGGAGACGTAGATGGGAGGCGATCCCATTAAGGGTCGCGCGGCTTGTGAAACACTGGACTGTCTGACCGTTAGCAAGTGGTAGTGCAAAGTTTGTGCGTAGACCTACGGGTAGCGTAACACTGGGCAAATGCAAAGCAAGGTAAAGTGCTGAGTTGTCCTGCACAACCTGTGTGAAATCTGCAAACTGCAAGTCCAGGAAGACTCTGGGTCTTAATTAGCGCTCGGGAACGCGCGTCGCAAGCGGCGCGTCAGGACTCACGGCTTCATTGCTCTCTCAACCCAACCTTTCAACGCTTCGAACCTACGATTGCCTGTATACTCGGTCTTCTTTCCAGATGAAGGGTAAAAAAACAGCATCGGAAAGCCTGTCACCCCTTCCGTAGAACATAGCGATTTATGATCCTCGCAGTTTACCTCCGCGATAGAAACAGTATGCTGGAGTTCCTTAGCGAGTTTGACCCAAGTTGGCGCTAACTTTTTGCAATGTCCACACCTACCCAAATGCGCAACTTCGTCAACACCTAACGATAATAAACTTGCAGGAGGACGATGGCTTACCACGGCGCGAAGAACTTTACAAAGACATCCCCATCCGCAGTCACGTTCGGGAATGTTTCGGGTGTGAGAGCGAGCACTTCACCATGAGGGTTCCGTTCGTTGTGAGGTATCTCTGGCTCTTGTTTCGATAGTTCCGGAAGCGGCGCAATGAGGGAAGGCCCGGACACTCCTGTGCGCTCTTTGATGAAGTCTACAATGCGCTCATAACTACGCGCGCCATCGAACGCGGCCTGGAATACACCGTCGTGGTATAAATTCATTTGCGGGTACGCATTGACGCCATTTTTGGTACATAAATCTGTGTGCACTTCAGACCAAGGGTAAATATTTTGATCGAGGACCAGACTTGCCACCATTGACGGCACAATCCACTTGCGCAAAGTTAACCCGGGAGCCCGCATAATCTTCGACGAGCGCGTCCCAAGTTGGCGCGAATGCCCGACAGTGGTGGCAATAAGGGGAGAAGTGTTCAACGAACCTGAGGTCGCCAGCTGTAAACCAGATACTAGGTAGAGTATCAAATGGCTCACCAGTAACCCGACGCAACGGTCTCGCCAAAAGTGTCGGGTGACAATAATTTGGGTTCTGCGCTCTGCACAGGGAGGGAAACTGCAAGAGAGGCGACGAGGAAAGATAGGGAAAGTAGGCGCATCAAGTCTACTAAGGGGCCGACAATGAAAGTTAAAGCGAGAAAGGGAGATCGTGGGAAGACTCGTCAAATGGAAAGCTTCGCTTATCCACATTTCTCCTCGATAGCCCACGTTGCGCTTTTCGACCGTGTTACAAACGCGGGAGAAATAAGGGCACGCATTGTGCGCGCGAGCAGCTTAGAAGGTGACGAGGGAGATGCGGAACGTGAAGCAGTTAGTTTTGCCTTCATCGATGCCCGGCTGGTAGGTCGAATCAACAATACCTATGCGCGTGTTCACGAAACGACTGGAATTGTTGCACGCAGGTGACAAGTGTCCTACATATCCAGACGGCCATCACCCAAGCTCTTCTGGCCGCAGCACAAAACACACTTAGGACTAAGACAGTACATTCGGAGGTCATATGGGCGTTGAATCCAAGTAACAACGTGAGCTAACCTAGAGAAATGATGTTCCTACCTACAGATTATCTTTCCATATAGATTACTGAGGCGTTACGACGCTATGGTGTCACTGACGATAGCACCGCGCTCTTTGTTATTCGCATCGAATCTCTCGCCTCAATTGATGTGAGGAGTAGGATGAGTGCCGTCGTTGAGGGCACACTTGTACCGATGTCGGCACTGGCAGGTCTGACGGATTGGGTCGCTGTTAAAAAAGTAGGTGGATTAAATCTCTATCTGCTCTTCAAGACTATTCATTTCATGTGGGCCTCCAGTACAACAAACTGGGTGGGGACCCTTACATCAAGGAAATACAAAATGACCCGGCTCATGAACATCACCTAATTGATAACATCGTAGTCAGCTTCGTGGCCATGAAGAGTGTTTCTGGGTGAGAGCCAAGACCAACCCTCCATTTCGATCCCTGCATGCCGAAATACGACTTCAGCAACAGGTGTACCTTCTAGAGCATAATTTTTTTTTGTAACACACAGTAGTAGCAAACAAGGTTCTCCCCGCGTCTCGACGCTTCTGATTCGCGTAGTCCAAAGCATACTTACTATATCATACGACTGAGGGTCAACACACTTTCGGGGTGAGAGGTAGACACACGTTGCTCAGATTGGCGGACGCAGAATAATCAATTGACAACGCACTCTCAAACGCACATCACAATGCAGGGAGTTAGAAACCAGATTGCGACCCGATGCAACATCAAAGTTCATCCTTCCCTGATTCTCTATCTTCTTCCAGAGGTAAACACAAAGCAGGTGTTGTCCCCGTGAATAGGTATTCACACTTCTCCAGCTCTGCTACTGTCAGCAAGGCATTTTCCGTCCCGCAAGTCAGGTCAAGCTGTGAATCATTGTAAGGCCCGATGATCCGGAAAGGGTAGAAAACCGCAATACCTTCACATTACGCTCGGGTCCGTTCCAGCATTTCGTACCGTGGCCGTACACCTGTTTGGAGTAGTATTCTGCTGAACCCTCCGTAACACCAGGAGAGAGATTCCACGAATCAAATTTCCTAATCAAATGTGAACGTGTGGTTAGCGTAGCGTCCGGTAGCTTCGATCTAGAACACTGTACCCGAGACTGAACGTCTGGCCACCGTAGTTCGGCTTCTGTCTTGCCTCCTCGAATAAGCACACTTCGTAAACATAGCTAGAAAATCCCCTGAGTTTGGAAACAAATCTTCCGCCAAAAGAAACTTACTCTCCAGTATCCTTCGTCAGGCAAGTGTTATGCAATTTCTTCCATTCACCTTCTGCACCGTACCACGCCAGGTCAAATAGTTCTCTAAGGTCTGACCTAGCTGTCTCCAATTGCTTCCGCACGGAATCAAGATTACGTTCAGCATCGTTGAGTTTTTCGCGTGCTCTGGTAGCATCTGCCATAGCTAGTTTCAGGACATACTAAAAACCGACCAAGTATAGACTGACCGGATGCAGCATTGGGAGACCCCCTCACGACTCCCAGGGTTTGCAACCACGATACCAAGGTATCGCGGAGAGCTTCGTATTGAGGGACCAGGAAATCGGGGAGGTAGGCTCTGATATCATGCTCTATAGGGGGGGATCAGTTGCACGTCTGCCGTAAACCATATCCACGGAGGACTCACGAGGGGACACAGATGAGGCATCATCGACGTGCGCGTCGTGTTCCATCAGTAGCGAGATATGGTCGACGCCGAGGAGTCCGTCAAGTTCATTTTCGAGCTGAAGAGAAGTCCATTCGCCTTCCTCGAGCTCTTCCTCACTCTCCTCGACAGGGGTAGTCGCTTCCTCATCCCCATCGCTCCCCTCTTCGCGTTCGGTCTCCCCAATATGTGGCAGGTGCGCGAGCTGCTCCCAACCACGCACCGCCTCAAGGACAGCCATGTCCTGATAGTTCGGGTTATAGCCTCTGCGAAGATTGTCTAAAATGTCACCTAATTGCTTTTCACGCTCGAGATGCTTTCGGTGCTCTCGTTGGAGGGATTTGAGCGCATTGTGGTGTGTAATAAGCGAGGCATACAACGCTGACGCATCGGTTACTAGAGGTCGTAAATGAATGCGACCGCAGCACGTACGTGACTTCGTCTTGTGTTCAAGAACTTCCGCAGAAATCGCCTCAGTTCGATCCACAAGGTCTATGACGGGTGAGTAAACGACATGACGGGACGAGAGGAGAGCACCTTTGAGATGAGAAACCTCTTTCTCCTGCAGCACAACCTCTTTTTCAGAGCTCTCGATCTCGGCCTCTAGTCGCTTCTTCTCTTTTTGTGCGAAGGCGATGTATGTCGAGCGGATTTTAGAACCCTGAGGGGGGGGGGGGGATGTCAGAGAGTGATGCACGAGAATCACAAGAATGCGCACAGTCCTACGCAATTTTCGTGCGGTCTCTTGTACTTTGCGATATTCTTTGCCGACTGCTGCACACGTATTCTCACACACGCCAGCGGGTTCATCAGACCCGTCACAACAGGCGGGTTCTATAGACGCGTCAACGGGCGAAAAGTGACGAAAAGAAACCAACCAACCGCACAACCCATCATTCACACACGAACTTGAAATACTTGCGCCGATATGACCCTCGTTCGTGCAGTAGAAAGTATTATGCGGACACGCACTCGTACCTGGCTTACAGCGTGAGTTCGCGCAGAACCATAGTAAGGAAGAATGTACCTGGTTCGTCACTACCGTCAGGACAGTCACAGTAGTCGTCGTTCAACGCTGTCCACGAAATAGTCTTAGAGCCATCCAAGCAGGTCCACGTGGAGCCTTCAGGCTTGTATTTCGAAAGAAAGGAAGGGTGAACCCCATGGGTCTGGGGCCTCCCCAGAGCAGAGGCAATGAGCGGGAACAAAGAGAGCGAGAGCAAACAGGGCCGCATGAAGGAAAACTGGCAGCACGCTGCTGCTGAGGTGGCCCGGATTTGAATGATGTGGACGCGTGATGTGGACGCGTGAAGAACAGTATTGACTTATATTTGTCCCTTATAACGCTTGATCTTAACCCGGACCACACTGTTCACCCTTCTTGCCCTTGATAAGCAAAATGCCACAAGAAACAGAGAGGGTTTCTCCTCTTGATATTGACACAGTTGCAAAGCTGGTTATACAGCCTATCACCTGCAGTTGGATTGGCTGTGCTGCAACCATGAACAGCTGGCATACTCTTCAAAAGGTGCCTTTCATCCCTCACTGTTATATCTCTCATTGATAACTCCAATATGATAAATACTGATAGCCTTCTAGCATTTTCAGTTGCATTGCCAAGATGCTGCAGCTAGCATTAAACCCAAGGTTAGCACCTTCATCCATGGCACTGACCTCTGTGTTTTCATATTGTTTTCATATTGTTTAGGGCAAAGTTCTTGTGGCATGTCAAATTGCCAAGTGCTTGGATCATGAGCACAACTCACTTGCCACACTGGAGGAGCACATTAAAATAAGCCATCTCTTCCCTTTGCCCCTTCCTTGCCCTGCACTTGGGAAGTGTTTTAATCTTGATTAACTATTTCCTCTATCTAACATATATTTATAGGATGTCTTTATGCAGCAACTGCCCCACAAGGCCTTACTGTTCATTTTTAGAGCAACACCAGAAATTGCTGCATACAAATCATCAAGGTCATCTTTTTAAGCCACAGGCATCACTTTCACTACACCAACCATTACAATCCCTCCCACTGCTGCCACTGAAATCCAAATTTTCTGGCTACAAGTTAGTTTCTTATGCAACAGCAATTAGGTTGCCTTTTGATGAAGGGGTTAATTGGTATGAAAGATGGTGTTATATATCTAACAAGACTTATTTATTCACATTGGTTAGCTTGGCTGAGTCAATTGGCAACCTCAAAGTCACACAAAGTCCTAAAGAGCCTAAAGTTATGATTGCTTCAACCTTTAAGCAGAACATTCACAGCCTTGTTTCAGGAGATGATCTGCTTAGACATTCATTTCCTGACTTATCACCAATGGACCTGACATATAGATACCAGCATACAAATTCACCTTCCAACTCACAAGCAGAATTTAAACTGTCTGCACCACCACCCTGGAAACTAGATACAGATGCCCCAGTTGATAAAGCATTGTCTATAGGGTATGGTGTATTTGTCAATAGAAATAGCTAGAATACTGTTGTTGGGTGATGTAGATAGTTATGCAAGTATAGGGTCGACCCAAGGGGAAGTGTAGATGTGATAGATAAGATAATTGGGAACACAGAAAGTGCATGGGAGCACAGATGTGGACAGGATTGTTGATGCAGATGCAGATGGGATTGTTTAACACAAAGGTGAAGACATAAGTGAGATCCTATTTTCCAAAATCAACCATAGGCTATATACATGTGCTTAGTAATCAAATAAGTAATGTACCATTCTGAGCCCAGTGAGGACATAGTCCTTACATCCACTCCAGGGTAAAAATTTGACTGTCCTCAGTCAATCACCTTTTTGTTGGCTTTAGTTGTATGATGGCAGCTGTGGCTTGCATGGTTGTAATGTTCCACCAGACATTCTTCTTATGCTGTGGACAAGGCTACTGAATGTTGATAAGTGGCCTGAGCGCATCTAGTGGCTCAATGGACATGCAGATAACGGACTGCTTTAGATAGGATATATTGGACTTATGTAGATTAGATTATACTGTATATGATCTTTACAATCTCGGACTTTTCTTATCTATGACATCACTGTACAATGACATCATGGACTCCTCTGGACTCCTCTTGTATTTCGTCCTTGTACTTTGACCTTTGTTCTTATCTTTATTATGATGTCACTATGTTATCATATTCCAGACCTTCCTTGTTCTATACGCCTTGTTCTTCAGAACAGTACACTCCTTTGTCCACTTGTAGAACAATGCATCTTGTATTTACTGTGACCAGCTGTTACCTGTGTCACCCTGTATTTTTGTATAAGTAGTGCAGCTTGTACGCTCCTGGTCCACATCAGTTCTCATCTGTTGTGTGCCAGGTATGTCTTCTCTCCTGTAATAACATCAGTTCTCATCTGTTGTGTGCCAGACACTATCTGCTTCACTTGCAAGAACTATCTCTGTTGCTGCTTCCAGTCACCCTCTATATCTCACCACAGTCTCCTCTTGTCACTGTGAGTATAGTCTCTATGTGCACTGTTCACCACTGAAGTGACCTAACGATCACCAGATATGTTGAAGTCACATACTTGATCAACTACTAGCTTGTGGACGAGACATAGTAGAGTGGCCCAAAGGATACAAATGGGGAAATAGATGAGAAGGTGAGAGAAGTAGATGGTGAGCACACCTGTGGTGGCTTAGAGAGGAAAGGGGTAGAGTCGATAAGGAAGGGATAGTGGCAAGACAGCACACACAGCTAAGGACTAGAAGAATGTCCAGTTATGGCTCAAAAGACAATGTCAATTGATAACAGCCAACAGCCTATACAGCTACTAGGGCAGGCACTGGGTGGATAATCCAAGAAGTTAAGCTTAGGTCTTCAGTGACCATAAGCCAGAGCCTATATACTACTCCAAGGAGGTTTGAACCCCAGCTTGGAACTCTGAAACCCTAATATACGGATCCTAGGAATGAGTCACAATGAGTCAGAGATAATCAGAAGCGAATGGCATAAGGCCCTCATGGCATGAGTCAGAGATAAGGAGTCACGGGTTGTATGGGCGCAGTCACACCAATCATGAAGCGGGAAGCATATGGTACACATCAGAAACCAGGCACAATTGGTCAACACGTACAAGTCATCACAAACACAAGGCAGTCAAGACTGGTCCAGGCACAAGCTCATCTGGACCCTTCTGGTGCAAGTCTAGCCAGGTCACATGCCAGGGTCATATGATGGGTGGTTGCATAAGATCATGTGATCTATTCCCAATATTCCTGGGGCTTATGAGTGCTACCCAGATGGTATCGGTAGTCAGGTGACTTAGCTTGTTCCTGGGTGCTAAAGGTGTCACGGTCGACGAAGTGGACTCTTACTATACGGTTATGACCCCTTAGTAAGTAGTAATGTGTCATGGACATTAGCATCAGTCAGCAGTCGTAGTATCACATGCTAGATACTATGACTCATTCCAAGTAGTAGTCATATTAGGGTTTGAGCTATTTACGCTACTAGTCGTCTCGGATTGGAGGGGAGCTTTAAAGTATCTCCATACTTGTATAAGTAGAGTACCCAGAAGACCAGGATGAGCCATCTTGGTCTTCTTCAAATCATTACCTCTCTTGACTCGCACACACATCTCTTGCTTGACTCATGGAGAGCAAGTTGACGCCTTTACTGCCCAGTGATCTTGGAGTGTCCTGGTGCAACACTGCGGACTACAAGATCCTGCGGAAGTCAAGACTTGGAGTCATGCAACTTCCAACAATTGTTATCAGCTAAGTTGTGAACGCCCTTTCGAAGTCTAAGTCAGACTCAACGCTCGTAGTGGCATAACAAAAGGCCACAATCTTTATAACTTCAGCTTCTTCCTCAGCCAAATTGGCACATGATTGCTTCACAGCAGTGTTCCGGGGTCGTACAGGGGTGTCTGGGGGACCAGTTATGGGCGAAACCATAACAATGGTGCTTGAAAGTGGCCTCATGCAGTGACAGCAGGGTCTTCTCTGGTTGAGGTGCCAGTGGCAGCTATGAGGGTGTCCATGTGAATGACTCAGAAGTGATGCCAAGAGGCACTGAAATTGGTGGATGCATTGCCAGCAGTGGGAATGATGTTGGTACTGGTGGGGGTTTTGAAACTCACCTTGCTGCTCTGGTGTAGGTGTTGGATGAGGCTCTTTTTGAGGTGCAGCCATGGTTTTAATTGTAACATCTACCATGGAAATTCACCCGACTTAGGCTTCTTGGGTGGTGGCAATCCTCTGGAGGTAAAAGTTTCTGTTCGCAGGAGAATCAGAGTAGAATGCAGGATGGGGTAAGAGATGTTCGTCTAGACTGAAGTATGCATGGATGTCTTCCAGGAGAGCAACTCCTGTGGGCACACTCTGGATGTACCAGGCCAATTCCCAGGTGTTGTGATTGAGGATGTAGAACAAGGTGTAAGGTGAAGTGACTTGCTCATTGTGGTAGAAGAGTACTTGATATGCTGCAGTGCCAATAGGATATCCACTGTCCATGAAGGGATCTTGGGATGAGTCACAGGGGATCCCTGGTCTAAGGGGATATACTAGACAACTCACCTAAAGGGGGAGAGCCCTGTAGATGATGAGTAGAAATGTGGTGGTATTAAAGAAGACCAAGATGCTGTTCTTGGTCTTCCCACTACTCTACTTATACAGATATGTGTGGGCTTTAAAACACTGCTTCAAGAAGTACTAGCCAGTAGTGTAAGTAGAGCGAACCCTAATACAGCTACATCTGTAACTGCAGTAGGTGTTCAGAGCTGTTCGGAGCTGTCCAAGGACACTCCAAACAGCTTTGATGTAATGTCTACCATGGACACTTGCCTGACTTAGGCTTCTCAGATGGTAGCGAACCTTTGCACGAAGAAGTTCCTGTTTACTGCTGCATCAGAGTAGAAGGCGGGATGGGGTAGGATACACTCATCCAGCCCAAAGTAGGCGTGGATGTCTTCGTGGATTGGTATCCCTGCGGGTACCTTGGTGATATAGCGTGCATAGGTCCAAGTGGGACTATTGAGGATATAGAAGGTGTGATAAGGTGAGGTGACTCGTTTGTTGTGGTATAGATGGATCTTGTGTGTGACGGTGCCAACAGGGTATTCCACTGCCCATGAGTGTCACGATCACCTGATTGTGCCATCAATTCTAGAATGACTTCTGGAAGCTTCGGTTTCAATTTCTCGTGTTTCAGATTTCCTACGTTTCAGAGTTCTTATGTTTCGGAAAGTCCCATGTTTCTGGAAAGTAGTACTGCAGATCGTGTGACTCGGATGGTGCAAGGGACTGCGCATCTCTTGGAAAAACTCATAGAAAATACCAGAAAATAGGAAGTCTGTACAGTATAAAAGAGCCAGTAGGGTAGCTTGTATTCCCTCATTCTAGTCTTGTCCTCTGTAGCTTGTCTTTCAATCCACTGCTAGTTCCATTCTCTTGTGCCCAGTCGTGCGCAAGTAGTCTTACATCATCAACCGAATCTCTACACAGCCCTGGTATCAAGCCTGCACCCTGTGCGAACCTCTCTGTGACTAACTCGGTGCCAGCCCGAGCTCTAGATCGTGAAAACGAGGGAACTCAGGATAAGTCACAGGGAATCCCTGGTCTAAGGGGATATGCTGGACAACTCACTTAAGGGGGAGGGCCCTAGAGATGACGAGTAACAATGGTGGTATTGAAGAAGACCAAGATGCCACTCTTGGTCTTCGTTGTACTCTACTTATACAGATATGTGCGGGCTTTAAAGCGCCGCTCCAAGAAGTGCTAGCCAATAGCATAAGTAGAGCAAACCCTAATATGACTATCCTAGTATGAGTCACTCTGAGTCATCTGAGATCCGATCCGTATCATACAATCACATGTGCTGGAGCTTACCTGGCTGACTGATCCTAAAGTCCATGACAATATACCACTGACGAGAGTGTCATAGCTCGTGCATCAGTGTCCACTTCTTGGCCTAAGGTGCCAATCAGTCCGAGATGTAACATCACCCCCTTTTTATGGTCGAAGCCCCAGCTTGACCATACTGGGCGGCCTCCCTCTCCGCCATGACCTGCTGTCCTGCCTCTAGCCCAGGGCAGTATGAGTCCCTCTATGCTTCGATGCGAGTGATTGTGTTGGCTTGCTGGAGTTGGAGCACACAGTCCCTTCTTATCTGAGCTATCTTGTCCAGCTCGTCCATCTTCTTTGCCAGCTCCACCTCCTTGGCCTCGTACCCTGCCTGCGCACAGTGGTAGTGATGGACCTCTGCAATGAGGGTGAGGTCTTTCATGCCCATGAGGGCACGATTGAACAACTCGCGCATGGAGCTGTGCTGATCTAAGAAGATCAGGTTGTCGTCATAGTCGTGGTCATCTGCAGAGTAATCATAGTTGGGGGTGGCGTGCACCGGCTTCCCATACTGCTGGTCGCTGCCTCTCCTGTAGGCAAGGACAAATGGGTCCACCATAAGGATGAGCTGCATATACTAAGCTGGGTGCAGCCAGTCTTGAGCATCGCAGATCTGGAAAGGGATATAAGGTACTCCCCTGTTGTGTTGGAACCCGACAGGTGGATGTAACGTCTACCATGGACGCTTGCCTGACTTAGGCTTCTTGAATAGTGGCAAACCTTTGTGTGAAGAAGTTCCTGTTTATGGTGGCGTCAGCATAGAAGGCAGGGTGGGGTAGGATGCGCTCATCTAGCCCAAAGTATGCATGAATGTCTTCAAGGATTGGTATTCCGGTGGGTACTTCAGCAATGTAGCGCACGTAGATCCAGCTGGGGCTGTCAAGGATGTAGAAGGTGTGATATGGTGAAGCAACATGCTCGTTGTGGTACAGGTGTATCTTGTGGGCAGCAGTGCCAACGGGATATTCCACTAGCCACAAAGGGACTCGGGATAAGTCACAGGGATCCCTGGTCTAAGGGGATATGTTGGACGACTCACTTAAAGGGGGAGAGCCCTAAAGATGATGAGTAATGGTGGTGGTATTGAAGAAGACCAAGATGCCGTTCTTGGTCTTCATGCTACTCTACTTATACAGATACGCGTGGGCTTTAAAGCGCTGCTTCAAGAAACACTAGCCAATAGCGTAAGTAGAGCAAACCCTAGTACAGCTATCCTAGTGTGAGTCACTACGAGTCACTTCTGAGATCCGATCTGTATTGTACAATCACATGTGCCAGAGCTTACCCAGCTTACTGATCCTAAAGTCCATGACGATATACTGCTGACGAGAGTGTCATAGCTCATACATCAGTGTCCACTTCCCGGCCCGAAGCACTGATCAGTCCAAAATGTAACAGTGGAGGAGTCTCCACTTCGCATTGGGAAATCAGGCTGTGTTCCTCCACATGATAGTGGTGGATCTGGGGTTGAGCAGCTTTTGGTAAATGGATGGGCTCCCTGTCGGTGGTGCATAGCGGCGGGGTTTCATTGTGCAGGGTAGTAAGATGGTTCCTGTAGATGAGGTGTTCATGTAGAGGGCAATTGTTATGTTTTGGACTGATTGGTGCCTCGGGCCAGGAAGTGGACACTGATGTACAAGCTATGACACTCTCGTCAGCAGTATATCATCATGGACTTTAGGATCAGTAAGCCGGGTAAGCTCCAGCACATGTGATTGTACAATACAGATCGGATCTCAGAAGTGACTCGTAGTGACTCACACTAGGATAGCTGTACTAGGGTTTGCTCTACTTACGCTATTGGCTAGTGTTTCTTGAAGCGGTGCTTTAAAGCCTGCGCATATCTGTATAAGTAGAGTAGCGTGAAGACCAAGAACGGCATCTTGGTCTTCTTCAATACCACCACCATTACTCATCATCTTTAGGGCTCTCCCCCTTTAAGTGAGTTGTCTGGCATATCCCCTTAGACCAGGGATCCCCATGACTTATCACGAGTCCCTTTGTGGCTAGTGGAATATCCCATTGGCACTGCCGCCCACAAGATACACCTGTACCGCAACGAGCATGTTGCTTCACCATATCACACCTTCTACATCCTCGACAGCCCTGGCTGGATCTACACATGCTACATTGCTGAAGTACCCACTGGAATACCAATCTTTGAAGACATCCACGCATACTTTGGGCTAGACAAGCGTATCCTACCCCACCCCGCCTTCTACACTGATGCCGCCATAAACAGGAACTTCTTCACACAAAGGTTTGCCACTATTCGAGAAGCCTAAGTCAGGCAAGCATCTGTGGTAGACGTTACATTAAGACTAAGATCCCACCGTGGCCAACCCTACAAGAACAACTAAGGACTTCTGGGTGCCCTTCTGGCCCTATCACATCGACAGAAGAGGAGACCACAACCTCCCCAAGAGATATCTAGAAAATGCGTTTTGGAAAGACAACGCAGAAGACCCAGGCTACTTCACCTACTACACCGACCAACAGAACAACTCCTGGCTCATACCAGTAAAATTCAACTTCGATAACACCTGCTGGGTCAAAATTTGTTGGGATGACCTCCATAACAAATATCAAGTAAACAGACCAGCAAGCTCCAGCCTCAGTCTCGACATCCCCCAGTCCAACATTGTTACCCAAGACCAGTGGGGACCAATCGACGGAGAAGAAGAAGAACCCATTTGCTCCCCAACACCGAAAACACCAGCACCCTCCCCATCCATCACAAGCAACCTGGAGGAAATCTGCATCATTCAATGCCAAGAAGAGGAGGAACACTTGGAACAAATCGCTAAGTCCATCCCCACAGATATGTCTGCCACTGCTACAATGACAATGGCCTAGGCCAGAACCGCAATATTCAGGAAATCCCCTGATGAAGGAAAAGGAGGAGGAGGAGGAGCACCACCAGGAGGAGACCCAGACAATGACCCACACCAGGGAGACGAGAACCCCAAAGTGAACTTCGCAATGCCCGACACCAACAAATTCCTAGGAAAAGAACCCAAGGTGTTCACTGGAAATCACGACGAAGCACAAGCATTCCTTGCCCAATGGAACAGATTCACAGGAGTCAATGTTGCAAACTGAAGCATGAAGGTTCCGTACATCAAAGCTATGATGTTCCTCACATATATACAAGGCCCCCTCGTCAATGAATGGGCAGCAGAGACCACCAAGTGGCTTGACACCCAGCCAAACAAAAACGACTCGTGGCTATGGGCAGGAGTAGAGCTCGCTTTCAAAAGCCAATTCCGCAACAACCTGGAAAAGGATCGCGCAAGGCTAGAGCTGGACAAAGGGTTCAAGATGATAAATGAGGACATAGACAGCTACGTCACTAAATTTGAAAAGCTGGTTTGACAAGCTGACTACCGACTGGACGAACCACTCGTCCTCAACAAATTCACAAGAGGTGTTCCCCTCAAACTCTACCAGAACGCCTACCAATTCCACAACCCGCATAATTATGCCCAGTGGAAGATGGCACTCATTGAACAACAGAAGCACTACTTACACATGAGAGCCAGAACAGATGGCTTTGGAAGACAGCCACAGGCACCCCAACATCCGCGTCAAAACCAACCTGCAAGGTTCCAAGCACCACAATGCCAGACACAACCACAAGGATGGCAGCAGTACCGCAACCACCCAGACGCAATGGACACCACTCCTGGAAGAATCCAGGCACGAGTTGCAGAAATAGGTGACATCAACTGAAACCATCCCGAAGACATAAGGGATTACAACTCCGGATGACCACCATTTCCACCAAGGGGAGGATTCATGCAGCACAGAGGAGGGGGACGCAGGATCATGAACATAAGGGACGTAACCTGTTTTAACTGCAATCAGAAAGGCCACTTCTCACAAGACTGCAACCAACCAAGGAAGGCATGAGGCAGAGGAGCCTACATAGAGGAAATCCCTACCACTCCCCAAAGTGTAGCCAAAGAACCTGTCATTGACCTGGATGAACCAATCCAGGCAAACCGCGCAGCTGCAGATCCCCAGATAAGTGACATCATGGGTCGTATCGCAGCCCTACCTGAAGAACAAAAGGAGGTGTTCATAAGGGATATGGTGGGGAGGCAGGATTTTCAGAGCGCCTGAACCCGACGGCCTGGGTGAGGGCTTCAAATTGTAACTTGTCGTTTATCACACACTATCAATCTATGCACGTCCCAGTTTTGATCCACATGAGTTACTTCATGGCTGAAAAGAAAGCACTAGTGGACTCCAGAGCCACACATAAGTTCATACATCTGGACTTTGTCAACAGAATGAGGCTGGAAACCAAAGAACTACCCAATCCTCGCAACATATGGAACATAGATGGGACGCACAACAAAGGAGGGAAAATCACTCACTGTGTCGATCTTAACATACAAACTGATGGAAACCTGAAACCAATCCAGTTCCTCATCACCAACATCGGAGGGGAAGACCTCATCCTAGGGTACCCATGGCTAGCCACATTCCAGCCAAACATACAATGGGCAACCGCCACAATGGATACAAAACAATATCCAATCATCATTCGCAAAACCAACCCCAACAAACTGCTCGACAATATGACCATCCAAGCGGAAATCCAAAGAATTGCCACTCAAATACAAGACGAGCAGCAGCAACAAGCTTTCCAAGAACTGAAGAAAGAAACGCACCCAGTACACATACGAACAACGGCAATGGATCTGGCAATATCGGCACAACAATACACGGAAAGAAGGAAATCCCCGACAAATACAAAAGACATGCCAAGGTATTCAGCGAGGAGGAATCCCAATGATTCCCACTAGCTAGACCATGGGACCACACCATTGACCTCAAACCTGATGCCCCAGATAGCATCAACTGCAAAATATATCTGCTCAACCAAACAGAAGATAAGGCCCTTGACGAATTCCTGGACAAACAACTGGCAAAGGGATACATATGCCCCTCCAAATCGCAGTATGCATCCCCTTTCTTCTTCGTCAAGCATCAGGAAAACCATGTATTTACTTATTCATACTTTTCCATACTTTTTCATTCTTCTCAGAAAACAAGTAGAAAAAGTAAGAAAAAGACATCCCTCTTTCTTTTTTTTTTACTTGCTGAGCTGCCAAAAAAAGTACAGGATAAGTAGAGTACCAAATGACCAAAAAATGACAGAATAAAATGTCCAAAAATGGAAATATTGGACCAAACTTTATTTTTTGGTCCGAAATTTTCCATATATGGTAATAAATTGGACCAAAATTAAAAAAAATCGGACACAAATCAGACCAAAATCCAAAATTTCCCCAGAAGTATGCCTAAAAAGTAGGAAAAGTAAAGAAAAAGAAGAGGGGATTTCTTTTTTTTAAGTAGTTGGTACTTTTCTGAAAGGGTCCTTTTTTCCCTTGCTAAAAGAGCAAAAAGAACAGAAAGTACAAATAAGTAAAACATGGGTTTTCCTGATGAAAAAGAAGGACAGAAAGCTATGTCTGGTACAGGACTACAGGGAACTCAACAAATGGACCATACGCAATCAATACCCACTTCCCCTCATACCGCAGCTTATCACAGACCTCAGCAGAGGCTGGATATTTTCCAAATTTGATGTCCAATGGGGGTACAACAACATAAGGGTCAAACCAGGCGACGAACACAAAGCAGCTTTCAAAACAAAAAGAGGCTTCTTCGAACCCCTAGTAATGTATTTTGGAATGACAAACTCCCCGGCAACTTTTCAGAACATGATGAACCACATCTTCAGACCAGTCATTGAATACCATGAGAAAAAGGGAACCATCATTCACGTCTATATGGATGACATTGGTGTCGCAATGGCAACAATGGAACAAGCACACACGGAGGCAGTCCATGACATACTGGATCTATTGGAACAACATGACCTATACCTCAAACTCAAGAAGTGCACCTTCCACTCTGACTCCCTCAATTACCTGGGGGTAATCATTAAAAAGGGGGTGATTTGCATGGACCCCATCAAAATTTCTGGCATTCGCAAATGGCCAGTCCCCAAAAACATCAAACAGGTGTGATCATTCTTAGGCTTCTGCAACTTCGACCACACTTTCATCCAAAATTTTGCCACACATGCCCAACCACTCAACAAACTCACACACAAAGATTCGGAATGGCTATGGGGAACCGAACAACAACAAGCATTTGACAAGCTCAAAACCCTAGTAACCGAAGAACCCATACTTAAATACCCTGAACTTGACAAACCCTTTGAACTAGAAGTTGATGCCTCAGGATACACAGTAGGAGCAGTACTACTCCAGCACAACACAGACAATAAATGCCATCCGATTGCCTACTACTCAAACACCCTCAATGCAGTGGAACGGAACTACGACACCTATGATCTAGAGTTGCTAGCAATTGTCAAGGCCCTGAGAAACTGGAGACCCTACCTTGCTGGATCACCACACAAAATCAAAGTATTCTCCGATCACATGAACTTGCAGTACTGGAGATCCCCACAGAAAATCAGCAGGTGCATGGCCATGGAAGTATTAGAACTCTCGGAATACAACATAGAGATTCACCATATCAAAGGCACTGCGAACGGAAGGGCTGATGCTCTATCACGAAGACCTGACTATGACCAAGGGGAACACGACAACGAGCAAGTCACCATCCTCCCCAACCACATATTCGTCAGAGCAGCAGAAATAGACACAATGGAAAACATCACTCACACTAGCCCAACAATCACTGTCGCCAAAATGCAACCCATGCACCCAGTATACACCCAAGACAATGGCACAATTGCCAAGTGGGTAGACCCACACAAACTCAAGCACATCGGGGACACTTGGTACAAGGATGGACAACGCGTCGTCACAGGAGATGCCCATGAACAGAGACACATTGTACAGGCCCACCATGATACTCTAGCCTATGGGCATCCCGGAATCAACTGAACAATCAAGCTAATTGAAAGGTACTACTGGTGGCCCAGGCTCCGACAGGAAACACAGGATTACATCAGGGGATGTGCCGACTGCCAACGAGTCAAAGTCAACAACCGGCCAACACGTGCACCCCTGCAGCCAACACATGCACCCCTGCAGCCAATCTTCCCAAAACCAGAAGCAACCCTGTTCAAGACTATAGCACTGGACTTCATCACAAAATTACCACCAGTGGATGGCTGCGACTCCATACTGACAGTAACGGACCACGACTGCTCTGAGGCGGCAATATTCATCCCGTGCCTGGAAGAAATCAGCGCTGAAGGAACTGCAGCCCTGTATGTGACACATGTTTTTCCCTGATTCAGGCTACTGGTGCGTATCATCAGTGATTGAGACCCCAGATTCATGTCAAAATTTACCCACGAACTGTGCTGGATACTTGGCATTGAGCAAAATATCTCAATGGCATACCACCCAAGAACAGATGGCCAATTGGAACGCACCAACCAATGGCTGGAGCAGTACCTGAGGTTCTGGGTCAACGAACAACAAGACAACTGGACCCGCTATCTGCCAATGGCAGAATTCACGCACAACAACTGGCCAAATGAGTCCACCAGGGAGTCCCCCTTTAACATCCTCATGGGGTATAACCCACGTGCTGATTGGATCAATCGACCATCCCCTATCCCACAGGTAGCGCTGCACGCCCAACAATTCAAAGAGGCTAGAATGTGCACCCAGGAACTGATGATCAAAGTGCAGCAGGGGTGGATCAAACACAAGGACACCCCAAAATACCAAATTGGGACCTCATATGGCTCGAAGGGCACCACCTATGTACCAACCAGCCAACTGCGAAACTCGCACCTAGAAGGCACAGCCCATTCCAGATCATCCAGGTGATGTCCACAGTCAACTATCGCCTAGAACTTCCCACACAGTGGAGTATCCACCCTGTGTTCCACATAGATCTCCTGACTCCATACCAAGAAACTCCCACACATGGCCCTAACTATCAGCACCCACCACCAGATCTGGTTGATGGAGAAGAGGAATACGAGGTCGAGAAGATTCTAGATTCTCAACGGTTTGGCAGGACAAAGAAACTGCAATATTTGGTCAAATGGCGCGGATACCCAGACTTGGACAACCAGTGGGTCTCCAAGGATGATGTGTTCACCAATGACGCAATTCGGAATTCAAACATTCAAACCCTGCCGGGAAACACATAAAGCACAGGAAAATCCCAAGAGACATCCCCATCTCCTTCTCCCACTCTCTCACATACTCATGTCCTCCCCTCGAGTTCAAGTACACTATGTCCTCGATGACCTACTCCCAGTCACCATCCAGCCAACCCTCATCATCCAAGACGTGCCACCATCACCCTTGTCACTTCCCCAGTCCATTCACAATGGAGGAAGTCGTCCACCTTCCCCCGTACCATCCCTCCTTCCTTCACCAACCTCTACAAGAGTTGGTACAAGAGATCCTTTGCTGGCCAACATGTCAACAACCGCTCAACCCAATACAGACCAAACTGCAGTTCAAGAGGACCAGGACTTTGACCAGTACCTATCAGAGGAACATTGCCCTCTACACAAACACCTCACTTACGGCTGTTGATAAGTGACCCCTGCACACTTAGCGGCTCAAATGGACATGCAGATAACGGACTGCTTTAGATAAGATATATTGGACTTATGTAGATTAGATTATACTGTATATGATCTTTACAATCTCGGACTTTTCTTATCTATGACATCACTGTACAATGACATCATGGACTCCTCTGGACTCCCCTTGTATTTCGTCCTTGTACTCTGACCCTTGTTCTTTTCTTTATTATGATGTCACTATGATATCATATTCCAGACCTTCCTTGTTCTATACGCCTTGTTCTCCAGAACAGTCCACCCCTTTGTCCACTTGTAGAATGATGCGTCTTGTATTTACTGTGACCAGCTGTTACCTGCGTCACCCTGTATTTTGTATAAGTAGTGCAGCTTGTACGCTCCTGGTCCACATCAGTTCTCATCTGTTGTGTGCCAGGTATGTCTCCTCTCCTGTAATAATATCAGTTCTCATCTGTTGTGTGCCAGACTCTTCATGTCATGAACCTGTAAACTTGGGTCGTGACTTGAGCGTCTAAGACCGGTCTGCACCGGCCCGGTCTTATGTAATCAATTTCCTAAAGGGGAAATCCGAAGTCGGAGTTCCAAATTCGTACTCCGACGATCACGTGACTGGTCACGTGATTATCCTATGTTTATCAAGTCACCTGACAACTGAAAGTTGTACCACTCTTTGGATTAATCCTATTGGACTGCGGAGCAGTCACACCACTATGGCGCAATCTTGCGCAATCGACTGCGGAGCAGTCGTACGATACCTATGATTATTCTGATTGGTTGATATACTTAGAACCCTTCCAGAACCTTCCATTGCGCAGCACCTGTGGGAAGTAGTAAGCCTCCCCTAAAGTATGCACAGACCATGTACCCAGGTATATAAGCTAGAGCAATAGAACGGACAGTCCCTCAGACTGTCCACTTGTGACTCCCACCTGGATAACTCCCTTGTGCCTTTCTTCGCTATCACCATGGCTTGGATTTGTGATCTCATAGTTATCCTCGTTCTAGCCAAGTTATATCAAGTTTTCCCTGCCGTGTTCCTCGTCCCTCGTGTTCCTCGTCAGCCAAGTGTATTGCAAGAACACTCTGAGTGAGTGTTCATCACACTTCATCTGCTTCACTTGCTAGATCCTACTCTGTTGCTGCTTCCAGCCACCTTTGATATCTCACCACAGTCCTCTTGTCACTGTGAGTATCATCCCTTCATGTGCGCTGTTCATCACTATGACACTCTCGTCAGCAGTATATCATCATGGACTTTAGGATCAGTAAGCCGGGTAAGCTCCAGCACATGTGATTGTACAATACAGATCGGATCTCGGAAGTGACTCGTAGTGACTTACACTAGGATAGCTGTACTAGGGTTTGCTCTACTTATGCTATTGGCTAGTGTTTCTTGAAGTGGCACTTTAAAGCCTGTGCATATCTGTATAAGTAGAGTAGCGTGAAGACCAAGAACAGCATCTTGGTCTTCTTCAATACCACCACCATTACTCGTCATCTTTAGGGCTCTCCCCCTTTAAGTGAGTTGTCTGGCATATCCCCTTAGACCAGGGATCCCTGTGACTTATCCTGAGTCCCTTCATGGCTAGTGGAATATCCTGTTGGCACTGCCACCAACAAGATACACCTGTACTGCAATGAGCGTGTTGCTTCACCATATCACACCTTCTACATCCTTGACAGCCCCAGCTGGATCTACGCACACTACATTGCTGAAGTACCCACTGGAATACCAATCTTTGAAGACATCCATGCATACTTTGGGCTAGACGAGCATATCCTACCCCACCCCGCCTTCTACACTGACACCGCCATAAACAGGAACTTCTTCATGCAAAGGTTCGCCACTATTTGAGAAGCCTAAGTCAGGCAAGCGTCTGTGGTAGACATTACACACTCCCTGTCATCGGTCTAGGGGGTGCATGGTTCGGAGGACTATAGGGTATGTGTCTTTGATGACTGCGTGTTGCCAGCTGATTTGAGGTTTGTAGGCCACTAGCCAGGGGTATCCCAGGACGACATCTTCATCTCCCGTGTCGGTGATTAGGAAGCGCATTGTTTTATGGGTTCCTTTGGTTTGCACATTGAGATCTGCACAGTGTGTGATTAGTCCTGCTTTGTTCTCGGACTTATCAATGTTCCATATCTTTTTGGGGGTCTCTAATTCTTGGAGACCAATTTCCATTCATTTTGCGAATGCAGGTTTGATGAAGCTATCTGTGGCTCCTGAGTCTACTAGTGCTTTTACTTTGGCCATGTTGTAACTTGTTCAAACAGAAACTGGAATTCGTAAAGATCGAAAGTGTGTGATTATTACAGAGTTACAACGGAGCGCCCTCACCCAGGCTGATGGGTTCAGGCGTTTGGAAAACCCTCTCTTCCCCACAAGTCTTGAAGGACTAGGTCTTTTACTTCGTCCGGCGCTCCTGCCACTCCTTGGAGCCATTCTTGTGCTTGTTGCTGTGGGGTCATCGCTGCACAGACTTGGGCGTGCGACTCTGGGGGGTAGTCGTCCATGTCTGACCTTCTGCTGTTGCTGGTCTGCACATTGTTGCGGTGCTGTGGGCATTCACAACTGAAGTGTCCCTTTTGGTTGCAGGTTTCATGATCAGAGCTTGGGCTGGCACTGAGTTGGTCGTGTTCGGGAAACGTGCAGGGCCCGGGCACTATTCCGGGTTGCAGTCGAGGTCGGTTATGTAAGATGACTTGCCTCAAACAAGTGAATGGTTAAAGCAATGAATTCAGAGGCGGAAAACAAGACTAGAACGAGGGAATACAAGCTACCCTACTGGCTCTTTTATACTGTATAGAATCCCTATTTTTCTGTATTTTCTATGATTTTCTCTGAAATGCACAGTCAAGTCACGTGATCTTAAGTAGAACTTTCCAGAATAGAACAGAAGGAAGGAAGCGAGAATCTTCAAACAGAACAAGAAGCAGAAACTGAAACATGAGACAAAAATCAAGAATATTCCAGAAAACACGAGAGCAGAAGCAAAAGACAGAACTTTCTAAGATCAGATGGCACAATCCGGTGATCGTGACAGCAGGTGTAGCAGATCACTTCCCTTGTGTCTCAGGGAGGTCCTCTCCCTTGGCCTCGTCCCCTTGGCCCTCCTCATGGTGGATAGGGCAGTCTTTGGCAGTTGAGCACATGTTCTGCTCCTTCGAGCCTCCCCTGGGCATCCTCTGTCTCTGTTCCTTGCGCTCGTGCTTGGTCTGCCAAGGTGTCCATGGCATTTGGGTTGTATTGATGGGGTAGGTTTCGTGGTGCCCATCCGCTTTGGGGGGTCCCCCACTGGCTGGGACATGAGGTAGTTTTTGGAGCAGACACTTTTAGCAAGTTAAGATGTGTCACGAACCTGTAAACTTGGGTCATGACTCGAGCGTCTAAGACCGGTCCGCGTCAGTCCGGTCTTATGTAATCAATTTCCTAAAGGGGAAATCCGAAGTCGGAGTTCCAAATTCGTACTCCGATGGTCGGTCACGTGATTATCCTATGTTTATCAAGTCACCTGACGACTGAAAGTCGTACCACTCTTTGGATTAATCCTATTGGACTGTGGAGCAGTCACACCACTATGGCGCAATCTTGCACAATCGACTGCGGAGCAGTCGTACGATACCTACGATTATTCTGATTGGTTGATATACTTAGAACCCTTCCAGAACCTTCCATTGCGCAGCACCTGTGGGAAGTAGTAAGCCTCCCCTAAAGTACGCACAGACCATGTACCCAGGTATATAAGCTAGAGCAATAGAACGGACAGTCCCTCAGACTGTCCACTTGTGACTCCCACTTGGATAACTCCCTTGTGCCTTTCTTCGCTATCGACATAGCTTGGATTCGCGACCTCATCGTTATCCTCGTTCTAGCCAAGTTATACCAAGTTTTCCCTACCATCTTCCTCGTCCCTCGTGCTCCTCGTCAGCCAAGTGTATTGCAGGAACACTCTGAGTGAGTGTTCATCACACTTGGACAGTCTCACCATCTGACCTGGACGCTCCTTGATAGTGTCTGATTTCGGAGACGAATTTGGTCACTGGGACGGCGATTCCAGTTCTTACTACACCTCGTGGGAGCCCCAGTATAGCGGCCCCCCTCGTCATCGTCTTCCCCCTTCCTCTCCTCTCACGTTCCCCTTATCTCCGGTGGGCCTAAACACCCCCCTTCCCATCCAAGTCAAGCAAGTCGCTCAACCCCAAGGCCCGGCTGCTTTTACAGCACCTTCATCCCCTGTCTCCAGTCACCCCCCATCACCTCGCTCTGCTACCCCCCTCTCCTACGCAGAGGCCTCCCCCGGCGTCGAGTACGTTCTACTTGACGAAGATTACACTCCTGTCTCCGGTACCCCATCCCCCATCACTCGCCCTGCGTCCCCGGATTTTGACATCCGGACCCAAGTAGCCGTTCGATCCAGCGCCCCCCTCGTCCCTCGCTCCCTGTCCCCGGAACTTGTGTACCCTGACCCGGTACAAGTTTTTCAGTCCCCTTTGCTCGGGCCATTATCGCCCCTCTCGGATCTCCCATCTCCCTCCGTTCGTCTTGTCTCGCCTCGCCCATGGTCCACGTCCCTGCCCCCTCGCCTCGCCACCCCAGACTCACCTATCAACTACAATCGTGTAGCTGAAGGCGTCCCCCGCATCGACACCCCTGACCAGGACCTCCCCGACGAAAATCAGGAAAATATTCCCCCTCCTGCTCCCCTGATTCGCCCCCCGTCTTGCATAAACGTCACCACCGGCCCCCACCCTCACCAGTTCATAAACGTTCAGACCCCCCAAGGAGAAGAGTGGCGTCCTATCACAGAGTTTTACCAAAACTCTCTCACCCAGATTCCATCTACTGACCACCTTCTCACGTACCCCCCGAACTTCCCTGGTGTCACCCCTTTCCGGTTCCGATCCCCACACTACATCACCTTCTACCCACGTCACCGTCCCTTGGCTATCGCCCTAGGTATTCCCCCTCTGTACGCTTGCTCCCAGGCTGTCATCGACCTCCCCAGTCAAGACCTTCCCCTTGGATCTATCAAATACAACTTCAGGGAAGGAATTCGTCGGGCTCTTGCCCCCCTCAACCAGGTCATCAGACAAGCGTACGTCGGCACCTTAGTTACCCTCGAACTCCAAGACTTCTTGGACGGAAGGATCATTTCTACATACGGGTATCTTGCTTTTTGGGAGGATCGTATTTTTGTTATAGACCAGGGATATCACTTCGAAGACGCAGTTAGGACTAGCCCCCCTCTCCTTGCCTACTGCTTTACACCGCATATACCAGCTGACCCCTTCCTGTTCATTTCTACCTACCCAGACCAACAGGAACTATAACCACTTACTATACGAGTAAGTGTTGTAGTTAGTTGGTTGTCTGGTACGAAATAAAAGGGGTTTAGTGTCCTATCGTTTCCCGACCCAAATCTCCGAACAAGAGCAAGTAAGACGCTCTCAAGCACTCTTTGAAACCCACAGAGAACGACAACTTCAGTTGTACTACCCCCCAAGCACTCTTTACAATCTCGCCCACTCAAACACCATCGAAGTGTGGAGTGACAACACCCAAGTACTCAAGAAATTAGAAGAAATCCTCCCCTTCGGAAGAACACTCAAGTTATCCCAGTTTCAAGACTTTATTTCAGGCAACCTAGCACGACTCGCCGACCTAGCCCAAGAGCAACTTCTCTATTGGCACTTAGCGAAGACTTGCGATATCCACGGCTCTCCTGTCGAATCCCTTCTTCTTTGGTATAAAAAAGATTACTTTTGGTTCGTCCACCTCAGCCCCCCAAGAAGACAGGACCTCATTCAAAATCTCCTACGCAGAGAACGACACTATTTCCTCGAACGCTTCCGGTTGGACTACGAACAAGTCCAAATATCTTTCCAAGAAATCCGCATCGAGACTACCCCCTTTGGATCACAGCCAGTAATCACCGAAGGAAGAGAATACACCCTTAAGTGGGATCATGTGTGGGAAACAACCCTAGAAAACCCGGACCGCGACATAGTCAATCCACGAATTTTCCACCAGCCACCAGCCACCCCAGACGACCCTGAATTTATGGCCCACCTAGAAATCGACGAAGAACAAAACGACAACAGCTTCCTGCCACCTAGCAGCCCCCCAAGTCCCACTACACCTTCTGACTCTCTAGATGGTTGGGGAGAACCTTCCAACCAGTGGGTCAGTAATTCAGTTTGTTGGTGTAGTAAAGAAGTTTGTGACTGCGGTTATCGTCCTGATACCCCACCTACTCCACCTAGTGTAGTATTGTGGGCTCCTGGCCAAGCATATCTACCTTCTAGAGAAAGAATATAGAAGGTTCCTTGTTTAAAATCACCCTGGCAGAAAGCGCACTCGATTGGGCTATCACCCTGGCATCTCAACAAGTATCCCAACGTCACAGAAGCCGAAGACAACGAAACCAGTTTATAAGAAGGGATACGCCTATTCCCTCTCCTGAAGAACACCCCCCAGTAATCCCTAATAGAGACATTAGGAGAGTAAATCAAGCAACAAGTACACGTCCAAGTAACCCAGTTCAAGCAACCCCCACTTATCCAAGTTATCACGAGCTTCCCCCAGTCGTTCGTCAACCCTCTACTAGTAGTGAAGAAGGACAATTCCTAGCAACCCAACCCACGTATTACCACCTCCCAGAAGTACCCTTCATTTCAAGAACACTACCCACGAGAAACCCCAGAGAATTACAGACCTTCAAGCAGCACTGTCAACTCATATTCCAGAGACACGGAGTTCCCCTAAACCTCCAGCACACAGTCAACAACATCCGCGACATCACCACAGACCCAGTAGGGTTCCAAGGACTCTTGTGGAGATCTAGTGTCTTAATATCGCATTACGGGATATTTGAAGAATACTGTTGGATTCGATCTAGCCAACGACCAAGTGCAACTCACGGGATAACACTACAACCAGGGTATAAAATCTTTTATGCCTGGGACTCAGACGGTTGGACCGTATCAAGACTACAAAGACACTCTAGTGAATGAGCAATCAACCAGGCCAAAACACTAGAGACCTTACCCCTGAAGAACTAGCAAGAGTCCCCATCTACTTCAAGAACCCCTTCTTCTCCCTTGACGATAATCTAATCCACGTTATCTGGAACACAGAAGAACTCACGAGCCCAAATGGGAAGTTCCCGTGGAAATTCTTTGGGACAGATGACACTGTCAGCAAAGACGATTTTGAAGACGCTTACCCAGGATATAGCAAATTTGACAAAGGATCATACGATCACCACAATCTCACAGCCAAGTACAACGGAAAGGAAGTCCGTTGGTCGACCAAATGAGAACTTTGGGTCTACAAGAATAACAGAAGAGTAGTCTTCCCAGACTCTGACCAAGAAGGATCAGACTTATCTCCACCGCCAAGTACAGACCAAGAGAATTCAGAAACAGAACAGGCAGAAGTATCAGGCCTCCTAGACAAAACCACCAAGACCGTCGCCTCAGTACTAGCTAGTTTATCAGGAACACACACCCCCCAGTCACCATCAGCAGGAAAACTACCAGGCGCACTCCCAAGTACCCCAGGACCATCCAGTCAACCAAGTTACCCACTGTTCACGCCAAGACAACCAAAGCTTTTTGGTACCAAGAGTCAATCCCCTTCTCCACCACCAACACCCCCAGTAACAAGCACCATGGCTTCAGGAGGAGGCACCAAGTTATTAGGAACACCCCCAGAACCATTCGATGGCAAACAAGACAAGGCAGAAGCCTTTTGGAGTAGTGTTGAAAACTACTACTATCTCAATGAATCCACGTACACCAATGAAGGCAAGCGCGTATCGGCTGCCTTAACGCACTTCAAGATTGGTACCCCAGCAGGAGATTGGGCCCAAGACCAACAGACCAAAGCCCTCACAGCCACGCCCATAGACTTTGGCACCTGGAACGATTTCAGAGACACGTTCAAGAAACACTTCATCCCGTCACACACCAAGTTAGAATCAACCAACCTCATGTACTCCTGTCGTATGGGAAACCGACCCTTCAATGATTGGTACCAAGAATGGTCCACATACGCATCCAGATCAGGTGCAAACGAAGAGACCAAGATGTTCACCTTTAGAAAGGCACTCCCTACAGCTCTACACCAAAAGATTATTGGTGTATCACCACAGCCCACAACCCTAGACAAATTGGTCGAACTAGCAAGAGAATTCGACCGCGTATGGCGTCTCTACAGTAACCCAGCATTCACAGGACAAAGACTTCAAGGGCCAAGAAATAGGGCCATGTACGCCGAAGAAGACGGCGCTCATGTCAACGCCACCACAGCCACGAGTATAAGACCTCAGCAAGCAGGCAGAATAACCAAGGAAGAAAAAGATCGACGCTTCAAGGAGAAGCTCTGTTTTTATTGCGGAAAGCCGAACCACCGAGCCAAGGACTGCCGGGCCAGGAATAGCTCCCAACGACAAGGACAAGGGAATGGAAGACCCAGTAATCAGCGGTCAGACTTTAGGGCACGCGCGACCCTAACTCAAGAAGAATCCTACGAGGATCCCCCCAAAGATCACCCTGCCCAGATAGCGGCAATGTATCACAGTCCCCCAGCACACATCACGATTCCACGCCCTCAATCAGCCCCCCTTCCAGAGGATTTTTGAACTACCCTACTGAAGCACTGTCAGTTAGGGCTTTACGAGTGGCCAACCATAGTTTTACCCAAGGATACTCATTACTAGAGACGTTAGATTCTGAGCCTGTACCCGGTGATACGATACGGAATAGACGATCGCCCTCAATTATGCTCAGAATCACTCTAGTAGGAAAGAAAACCGGTCGAGAAATCAGTGCACGGGCTTTACTAGACAGCGGCGCAGAAGGAATCATCATAGATCAAGACTTTGCCAAGAGGAATAACCTAACTCTCAGAACCCTAGTTAACCCACTTCCAGTACGGAATGTGGATGGAACATTGAACAAACAAGGATCAGTTCGATATACTACAATCCAGACAATCCGGATAAAGACTTCCGATGGAGAATACCACGACGAATGTGCTGAACTCTACGTAACCACGCTAGGCGACCACGATATTATCCTAGGAACAGACTGGCTCAAAGCACACAACCCAGAAGTTAACTGGGCCACGCCACAACTCGCCTTCACAAGATGCCCCAAGACCTGCACACTATCCACCAAGTCCCTAGTTATTACAGCCAAGAAGCCGCAGACGCGAACAACCACGATCAATGTTTTACAAACCACGGAAGAATACCAAGTCGCAGGTGAACCTGCCTTTAGTCAAGAAGCCATGGAGCCGTTCCTGTACCTACATCAAGAAACCAAAGAAGAAGATATACTCATTAGAGCCAAGACCACCACGAGCACAGAAATTGCAGCTAGAACAGCACCCAAGACATCCACGGAACACATCCCAGCCCAGTTTTCACAGTACGCTAAGGTATTTAGCGAAACAGCCTCCCAAAGACTACCACAGCACCAGCCATGGGACCATGCCATAGAATTGAAACCCGGAGCCACCATGAAGAATTGCTCCATCTATCGTCTTATGCCCAAAGAATCAGAAGCATTGAAGATTTATATCACGGATCACCTACAAAGGGGATATATTCGCCCTTCCAAGTCACCCATGGCCAGCCCCTTCTTCTTTATAGATAAGAAAGACGGCAAGTTACGCCCAGTACAAGATTATCGAGCATTAAACGATATTATGATCAAGAACGCCGCCCCATTGCCATTAATCCCCGAGCTCATTGATAAACTACGCGGCGCAAGATGGTTCACCAAGTTAGATATCCGATGGGGCTACAACAATATAAGAGTCCGCAAAGGTGACGAGTACAAAGCTGCTTTCAAGACACCCCTCGGACTATATGAACCCACAGTCATGACATTCGGCCTCTGCAACGCCCCTGCCACGTTTCAAACATTCATGAACACCATCTTCGAAGACCTGATAGATGAAGGACACATTGTTGTCTATCTCGATGATATCCTGATATTTGCAGAGGACCTCCCCACATTAACCAGGCTCACCCACGAAGTACTATCACGCCTAGCAAAATACGACCTCTACTTGAAACCAGAGAAATGCTCTTTTGCCCAGACATCCATAGAATACCTCGGACTCGTTATATCCGAAGGACAAATTGCCATGGACCCAGCCAAGGTGGCAGGAATAAGAGACTGGCCACCTCCTAAGACGGTCAAACAAGTTCAAGCCTTCCTGGGATTTTGCAACTTTTA
The DNA here is from genome assembly GCA_021524915.1 of Lactarius akahatsu. Lineage (NCBI taxonomy): Eukaryota > Fungi > Basidiomycota > Agaricomycetes > Russulales > Russulaceae > Lactarius > Lactarius akahatsu. The sequence continues at coordinate 1,299,236 of JAKELL010000004.1, forward strand.
TCGACGCTTCATCAAGGACTTCTCTACCATTGCATGCCCCTTGTTTGACTTAACCAAGAAAGAAGTACCCTTCCTATGGACCCCAGAAGCATCCACAGCCTTTCAGACACTCATCACAGCTTTCACCACTGCACCTGTCCTTGCCCTACCAGACCACGAGAAGCCTTTCCGCTTAATCACGGACGCTAGTGACTTTGCCACTGGCGCCATCTTAGAACAACCCGATGCACTCAACCGTTGGCACCCCATCGCGTACCACTCCAAGTCTCTACAGCCTGCCGAACGGAACTATGAAATCCATGATAAAGAACTCCTTGCTATCATCCGCGCCCTGGAAATTTTTCGCCACTACCTTGAAGGATGCGAAGACACCCTCGAAATTTGGTCGGACCATGGAAATTTGGTATATTTCTCCACGAAACAGAAACTTACGCGGCGCCAAGCACATTGGGCCCTCTTCCTCTCGCGTTTCAAGTTCACCATTGTCCACAAACCCGGTACCCAAAACAAGTCAGATGCCCTGTCCAGGCGTCCAGACCTTAAAGAGGGGATAGCTCACGAAGAAAACGATCGTGTGCTTTTGGATACCAAATTTTTCGCAATCCACGCAGTCCGACCCACAACAATCACAGTCCAAGGAAACACCACGTTATGACAACAGATCAAGAACACTCAAGAATACGACAAAGAAGTTAGCCTTGCCTTAGAAACCCTTCTAAAGAACGGCCCTAGATCCCTCACAAAGGGCTTAGAAGATTGGAACTTAGAAGATGGAATCATCCTGTACAAAGGACAAGTATACGTCCCCAAGAATGAAGATCTCCGAAGAGAAATAGTCAAGCAATACCATGACCATCTTGCCACAGGACACCCAGGAAGATGGAAGACCTACAAACTAATTTCACGAGAATTCTGGTGGCCAGGCATGTCCACCTTTGTCAAGAGCTATGTGGACGGATGTGCCATTTGCCAAGCAACAAAAGTTAAACCAAGAAACCAAGTACCCCTGCAACCAAATCAAGTCCCTAACGAAATTTGGGAAATAATCACCATGGACTTCATCACGGACCTCCCCACGTCACAAGGATACGATTCACTATTCGTTGTAGTGGATTGTCTCAGTAAAGCAACGATAATTGCTCCATGTAACAAGACCATCACTGCCGAAGAAACATCCAAGTTATACCTAGAACAAGTCTGGAGACGAACAGGCCTACCACACCAAGTAATATCCGATAGAGGACCACAATTTGCTTCCAAAGTAATGCAAGAAGTTTGGAGCAAACTAGGCGTCAAGTCAACCATGTCTACAGCATTCCATCCACAAACAGATGGAGAAACAGAACGCGTCAACCAGGAACTAGAACAATACCTACGCGTCTTTTGTAATTTCCAAGTCAACAACTGGGTAGAACTAATACCCTTCATGGAATTTGCCCATAATGCAAGACAACACAGTGCCACAGGAAAATCACCCTTTGAGATCTGGTACGGCTACAAACCAGAATTCATTCCACCAGTCAACTTTGCATCCAAAATACCCACAGTAGAAGAACGCCTTCACTCCCTAGAACAAATTCGCATTGAAGTATCCGCTGCACTAAAAGTAGCAGCTGAAGTCATGAAAAATACCCATGTATCCACAGCCACCTACGTACCCCAACCAGGCGACCAAGTTTGGTTAGAAGGAACCAATATCTACACCATGCACCCCAAGGCCAAACTAGCCCCTAGACGGCATGGACCATTCAAAGTCATATCCGCGTGGGGAGTTAATTGTAAACTCCAGTTACCCAAAGCCTGGAAGATCCATCCAGTGTTCCACATATCCCTTGTATCCCCCTACAACGAAACCACAGCCCATGGACCCAATTTCACCAGACCACCCCCAGAAATAGTCCAAGGAGAGGACAAGCACTATGAAGTAGAAACGGTCCTCCAATCAAGGCTCTCTCCAAACAAGAGAGGCATACAATACCTAGTGAAGTGGAAAGGATACCCTTCTTCAGAAAACTCCTGGCTCCCAGCCTCACAAATGAAACACGCCCAGGACCTTGTTCGACAATTTCACCACAAAAATCCACGAGCACCCAAACTCAGAACCTTGATGGTTGCTGAACGGCGCAGCAACCCCTTAAAGAGGGGATACTGTCACGAACCTGTAAACTTGGGTCGTGACTCAAGCGTCTAAGACCGGTCCGCGTCAGTCCGGTCTTATGTAATCAATTTCCTAAAGGGGAAATCCGAAGTCGGAGTTCCAAATTCGTACTCCGATGGTCACGTGACTGGTCACGTGATTATCCTATGTTTATCAAGTCACCTGACAACTGAAAGTCGTACCACTCTTTGGATTAATCCTATTGGACTGCGGAGCAGTCACACCACTATGGTGCAATCTTGCGCAATCGACTGCGGAGCAGTCGTACGATACCTACGATTATTCTGATTGGTTGATATACTTAGAACCCTTCCAGAACCTTCCATTGCACAGCACCTGTGGGAAGTAGTAAGCCTCCCCTAAAGTACGCACAGACCATGTACCCAGGTATATAAGCTAGAGCAATAGAACGGACAGTCCCTCAGACTGTCCACTTGTGACTCCCACTTGGATAACTCCCTTGTGCCTTTCTTCGCTATCGACATAGCTTGGATTCGCGACCTCATCGTTATCCTCGTTCTAGCCAAGTTATACCAAGTTTTCCCTACCGTCTTCCTCGTCCCTCGCAGCTCCTCGTCAGCCAAGTGTATTGCAGGAACACTCTGAGTGAGTGTTCATCACAAGATGTGCCTGTAGGTGCATGTACTGTTGCTGCTTTTTCATTGCCGCCTGTTTCCATGCTTCGAACGTGGCAGGTTCGTATTGTTCATATACTTTGGCAAACAGTGCACTTGGTAGTCCTGCTGTGAACAGGTCTAGCGTTTGGGGGGCGTCAAGGTTGTAGTCAGCCTGTCGAGCCAATCGTTCAAAGGTGGCTACATAGCTGTTGATGTCCCCATCCTTCATGTGGATGCCTTTGCACAGCTCCACTTGAGCTTGTTCCTTTTCCATGGTGTTGGCGAATCATCTAGTAAAGGCGTTGAGGGTTTCCTCCCAAAGGCATCTGGTGTGTTCGGGGAATCCAGCATTGATCTGACACATCAGCCAGCCGGTCATGTACATCACCCATTTGTTAACTAGCTCCCCCTGGATATGTCCAAGGAAGAGGAGTGATTGTCGGTAGTAGTTGCGCATGATGTTGCTTGTGCTGTTGACCCCTTGGTAGAGGTTCCACTGCGCTCAGAATTGCAAGGCTTTGGTGCGGTTGCCATTGAAGACCATGGGCGGGTTGCCTTGTAGTCTGTCCGAGGATCAAGGTGGGTTGCCAATGGGGGCCACCCCAGGGAACCCTCCTCCAGGTGGTCCTCCTCCTCCACTGGGTCCTCCACCTCCTCCTCCGTGTGGGTGACCTCTTCTGTGGTCTCTTCCAGGTGTTTTACGATCACCCAGATCATCTGTAACTTGGCGTGGGAACTTCAGGATAACTCAGGGACTAGGGCTGGGTGTCACGATCACCGGATCGTGCCATCTGTCTAGAAGTTTCAAAGTTTCTGCACATTCCTGCTTCTCATGTTTCAAGATTCTTCCATATTTCTAAGTTCTCACGTTTCAGAAACTTCCGTTTCTGTTCTGGAAAACCTTACTTATGATCATGTGACTCGATGGTGCCATTATGGCGACCAAAAGGCTGCACATTCGGAAAAACAGTAGAAAACAACAAAGAAAAATAGGAGACTCCAACTGTATAAAAACCTGTAGGATAGCACTGTAGTTCTACGTTCCAGTCTTGTTTTCCATCCTCTGAAATCTAGTCTTTATCTATTCGCTTGCGCGTCGCAAGTCGTCTTACATCATCCTTGCCTTTGCCACCCGGTATTGAGCCCAGGCGCATCTTGTCCATCGAACACGATCACCTCGATAGTTGATTGAGGCTTGGATCGTGAAACTGGGGGGAAGGGCTCGATACCTTCAGGGCTGCGATCTTTCATGCACGAGACAACTCTTGAGCCACCAAGAGGAGTGTTGTCTATATAGCTAGACAGAGCCTAGGAGTGGTAGATGGGCTATATTCGAGAACAAGACCAGTACGAGGCATACAAGGTACACTACTGACTCCTTAAGTACTCGTACAAGAATCCTATTTTTATGTTTATTTTCTAAGTATCACATCATCTCACGTCATCATATAGGAATATTGCACGATCCGTGAGCTGGCAGAACTTTTCTGAATAGAAGCAGAAAACGAGAACTTTTCAAGAAGTGATCTGAAACATGAGAATCCGGGAAACAAGTCTGAGAATTCGAGAATCAAACATGGAACATTCTGAGTCAATGGCACAACCGATGGGTCGTGACAAGGTGGCCCTCTGCCTGGAGGGTCCGGTTCATCCAGTCCTATGGCTTGCATCAGAGCTGCATCGTCTGCAGTCATCCAATGTCCCGTGCTTGGGTCTATGGGGAGCAGGTCTGCGGGGACTCCTTCTGTTGAAGTGCAGAACTAATGAGTGAAGGGTTAATAGCAAGGAGCTAAAGACAAGTAACTTCAGAGGGTGAAGGAACTCTTATAGCAATACTACTACACACCTAAAGACAAGTACTAAAGATGTCTGTGAGTAAAAGGTAGTGTAGAGTAAAAGAGAAGGGACTTACACTTCAGAGGGTGAAGGAACTCTGAAGTGTAGAGGCAAAAACAGCAGTCCTTATATACAGGATGCTTAGCTAAGAATGGTCTGTGTGCACAGGTGATCCAAACACAATACAGGTGGTCTGTGCGCCAGAGGGAGAAATGCCATTGGAGGGCAGAGAACAATAGCTGCCTAAAGCAGACAATACTGGTATCTTAACAATGAAGAACAATAAGAGCCATATATGACTCTGACAATAAGGATAAACAAAAGTGGTCCGTAAGAGTCCGGCCAAGTCCAAATCAGTCCATAAGGGACAGATACCGTATTTAGTATATGGGGATGACTCAATCATATCCCATGAGACATGTGACATAGGTCGCATCTCAACACCTTCTTGCGGCTGCTGTATGGGGTCTAGCTGGAGTGCATATGTTGGTTCTATCTGTGTGGTTGTCATCTCATTTGGTGGGTGTACAATGATGTGCTCAGCTTGGGGTGCTTTGTTAAGCGTAATTCCTGCGGCAAGGTTTGCTAGTTCTTCCTGCTCTTCCACATTCACTTAGGAGAGGTGGTCTTCTTCTTCTGACTCGTTGTTGCTTTGTTCAGATCTGGAGTCTCCTTCTTCTTTTGTGGTGCTCATAGTGGCTGCACTGTCAATGGGTCCCGCTCTGGCTGGGGGAACTACTTCACTTTCTAGGATGTTGCACCAGTATTCATGCATCGTAGGTCTGACAATGGTTCATACTTCTGTGTCGTTTGTTGTGAGTATACACCAACAGGTATGTTCGTGGCTGAACTCAACTGGATAGTAGCAACTTGGTCAATTGGGGAAATCGACAAAGTATCCAGTTTCTCCTCTGTGTGTCCTCCACCTGGCAGCTTTTAAATAGCGCGTGGGGACATCTCATTCTCCTCTCCTGGGGATGGTATATGATTGGACTTGGTTCCAGCCCCAACAATCTCCGGTCATGGGCGCCACTGTGTCATTCTTGTAGAGGGTAGCTTGGTCTTAATGTTGCGTTAGGCCTGTCCTAACGGTGCTCAACTTGAGCAGGGACAGAGTGGCTATGGTATTCGAAGACGACTTAGCGGATGGGGATACATGCCCTTGATAGGGATGCAATCTCTTCGGGCACTGGGGCAGGATCCACCAGGCATACAAGTTGTTGAGTGATCTGCCTTACAAAGGACAGATGCACTAGCAAGCAAACAAAGAGGAAGAGGCAGGCGATGAGAGAATGAGTCAAGGATGTGGTGATTCAAGAAGACCAAGCTGGAGAGCTTGGTCTTCATCTGACCTGGTAGTTATACAGTTGTCAAGGGGCTTTGAAGCTCCTCCTGAACGTACAGTACCAATATATATAGTAGCTCGAACCCTACTACGACTGTCCTAGGTATGGGTCAAGTCCAAGACCAAATACATGTGATACCTGCAGCCCAAGTGGCTGACTGCAATGACTGTCTGTTACGATTTCTACTTCTTTCTGTTGATAAGTGACCTGTGCGCACTTAGTGGCTCAATGGACACGCAGATAACGGACTGCTTTAGATTAGATATACAGGACTTGTAGATTACATTATTTTGATCTTTACAATCTCGGACTTCTTGTATTCCCCTATCTATGACATCACACATGTACATGACATCATGGACCACTCTGGATTGCCCTTGTACTACGTCTATGTATTTTTCCTTTGTTCCTATCTTTATTGTGATGTCACTATGATATCATAGTCTGGACTCTTCTTGTTCTTTACGCCTTGTTCTCCTATTAGTCCACTCCTTTGTCCATGTACAGAACAATGCGCCTTGTATTTACTGTGACCTGCTGTTACCAGCGTCACCCTCTGTAGCAGTATAAGTAGAGTACTTTGTACGCTCCTGGTCCACATCAGTTCTCATCTGTTGTGTGCCAGGTATGTCTCCACTTCTCCAATGTAACATCAGTTCTCATCTGTTGTGTGCCAGACTCCACTCTGCTTCACTTGCTTGATTAAACTCTGTTGCTGCTTTCCAGCCACCTTCTGTATCTCACCACAGTCTCAGTTCACTGTGAGTATAGTTCCTTCATGTGCGCTGTTCATCACTTTCCGTATGCATCTTGGTTCATTCTGTCACTTACTGTACAATACACGATTTCCGCGGGGTTCTCATTTGTCATGCGCCTATCTGTTTTGCTTCATTCTACTTGCACCTGACTCCTTTCGACCAGTGGTTTGCACCATTAAAAACCACTATACCTTTCCAAGCTGATCTGATGCATGCATGGACTCGTGTGTCTCTATGACCCTCATTATAGTGTATCCCTTTGTACCTGATTCAGTGCAGGTGTTATTCTCGTGTCATGTGTTTGGCCTAGCCAAACACCCTGTATTAGTATATAAGTCACACCCTACCTAGCTTGTACAGTAGACTTGACTTCTTGTGTAATACCACATTGTCTTTGCCCCACGAACCAACCTTTGACTCGCTGTTGCACTTGAGTCCTTGCTTTCGCTCGCCCTTGTGCTTGAGCCCTGACTATCCACTATTATCCTTGTGTCCCTGGGAGACCAAGTGATACTTGTTCACCACCAAACTGAGTCCTAACTGACTCACACCTCTCCGATCCTGTTGACTTGCCGAAGCACACGTCATGCTTAACGCCCCTGTGGTGGCATTACACTGTCCCTGACTAATACTAGGGTAGTCAGAACCCCACAAGTCACCTGTCCATAACAATGAGTCCAATCGCAACATCTGGACACCCCTTGTTACACCACTACCAGTGTTGAGTCTGACTTAGACTGCGAAAGGGCATTCATGACTTAGCAGAATATTGACTGCTTCAAAGTCCTGTGACTTGGCAGCACGTGAGTCAAGTCACGTGATGGACACCATTACACCAGGACATCCTCAGGTCACTGGGTAGTAGAGAGGTCGACTTGCTCAAGGGAGACAAGTGAATCGGATGTGACGATGAATCAAAGAGGGTGGTGATTGAAGAAGACCAAGATGGCTTGTCTTGGTCTTCTGAATTCCCTATTTATACATATACGGAGATGCTTTAAAGCTCCCCCCCAATCTGAGATGACTAGTAGTGTAAATAGCTCAAACCCTATTACTACTACTACTTGGAACGAGTCATAGTACCTAACATGTGATACTACGACTGCTGACTGATGCGTTTAGTCCATGACACATTACTACTTACTAAGGGGTCATATCCGTATAGTAAGAGTCCACTTCGCCGACCATGACACCCCTTACACAACCCCGGAACACTGCCATGAAGCGATCACGTGCTGATTTGGCTGAGGAGGAAGCTGAAGTTATGAATATTGTGGCTTTAGACACCTAAGAACAAGCTAAGTCACCTGACTACCGATACCACCTGGGCACTGCTCAAAGGCCTCAGGATTATTGGGACTAGATCACGTGATCTTATGCAAGTGCCTGTCACGTGACCCTGGCACATGACCTGGCTAGACTCACACCAGAAGGGTCCAGATGAGCTTGTGCCTGGACTGGTCTTGACTGCCTCGTGTTTGCAATGACTTGTACGTGTATTGATTGTGTAACGCCACCACAGGGGCGTTAAGTACGACGTGTACTTCAGCAAGTCAACAGGATCGGAAAGGCACGAGTCGGTTAAGACTCAGTTTGGTGGTGGACAAGTATCACTTGGCCTCCCAGGGGCACAAGGACAATAGCGGAAAGTCAAGGCTCAAGCGAAAATGCAAGCAAAAACAGGGACTCAAGTGCAATGGCAAGTCAAAGGTCGGTTCGTGAGGCAAAGACGATGTGGTATTACACAAGAAGTCAAGTCTACCATACAAGCTAGGTAGGGCGTGACTTATATACTAATACAGGGTGTTTGGTTAAGCCAAACACATGATGCCAGAATGATATCTTGTGCCTAATTGAGTACAAAGGGATACCTTATAACGAGATGGCGCAAACCGCTGGTCAAAAGGAGTCAGGCGCAAGTGGAACGGAGCAGAACAGCTGGGCGTGTGATGAATGAGAAGCCCGCAGAAATCACATATCATACAGTAGGTGATAAGACGAGTCAAAGCGTACACAACAAGAAGTAGAAATTGTAACATTACCCCCCCCATCAGACTCAAAGTCACCACAACTTCGACTAGTCACTGGTGTAGTACCAGTCGTCCTCGACAGGCATGTTGTCTGGAGTTGGCAAAGGGGGTTGTGGGCATACATGGCGACGTAAGAACATATGCCTACCCCGCTCCCTGCACTCTCGACACTGCTCATACTGGGGGCAGTGGATCTCCTCATGTCACACGTCATACCGCAAGCACTTGCCACACCACCAAGGACGATCGTAAGGGTCAATATAGGCTGGCGTCATGGGGGATATGTGACGGATGAGACAGACATTGTATTGATGAGTACAACTCCCACACCACTGACATGGCTGTTTGCCCCTCCTCTGAGGGCATTGAGTGATCAGGTGGTCGGTCAACTTGCACTGGAAACACTTGTGAGTCCTTTTGCACTCTTCTCCCTGTAAGCATGGCATCTCACAAGGTCCTCTGGTATGTGGGAGAATGGGAATGGACTCAGGGGTAGGTTGTGGACGTAAGAATTGGCCTGGAGCTCGTCATACTTTTCTGATATGAGTGGTATGGCGCGTGCATACTGCAGCTGCTTCTGCACACTTGCAAGGTCCATGTCCATGTGGAAGCGATCACACATGAGGTCCATCTCCAGTCTCCAGAGTTCAGACTCGCATACCGCAATTGCGTCCTTCTGCAAGAGACACTCCCTAAGGTGAGACACATCTGTGTGAAGGTGGACGTCATGCAATTCCGTCAGGACCTCATTGACACATATAGTGCGAGGATCATGGGAGTGGAACATGGCGAGCTGCTGGTCCGTGATATGTTGGGGAAGTTGTCCCTCATACACCCCTCGCAAGTAAACCAATTGCACGTAGCAGGGATGCCCCCTTCCCATAGTTCCGACAACTTCCTGATAATTCTTGTGATAGTAAATGAAGCATGTGATTCGCTTCAGATACCCAGCCTCCCCAATCTTCAGAGGGAAATATAGATAGGAGAGATCAGGGTTATTACAGAGGAAGGGAAGTCCTGGGTCTACGGCATCTCCTTCATCATCAAGGAAGGCTAGGGCGGGATCTGGTTTGACAAGGTGGGGCTGTGTGGTAGGTGTAGTTATGTGGTTGATACCAGGAGGGAACGGGGGAAGTGGTACGTGTTCAAGAGGTGGTGGTGGGGTGTGTGGTTGCGGTTCGGGGGGAGTAGGGACGAGGGGGATGTGTACGGTGATAGGAGTATCAACGGGGGGAGCGGTAAGGGTGAGTAGTGAGACAGCCGCCTCTTCTTGGGCAAGGCGGTTAAGAGCGGGAGCAATTAGAGACAAGACAGGGGGGTCTGGACTGGGGACTACGGAGTACAGTGTACAACCCTCTGGCTGCGAGGGGACACCCTGGTCCTGTGAAGGTACAGTTAGTTGTTTGAGTATAATTTGCACTGGGGGGCACAAGGGAACTTTTGAGATGATAGGAGTGGACATCATGGTTGTATCAGTGGGAGAGAAGGTATGCATTGCTTGGGTTTATGGGGTGTTCCTTTATATCTTTCGTCCAGCCCCTTTGGCGGTAGGATTGTGCCAGTAAAAGTCAGCGATAAGGTCAGGTGCATGTCAGACATTTTCAAGTGGTTCCCACGAACTATCACTCATGGGGAATCCCTTCCACTGGACTAAGAACTGGAGTTTGCGCCCTCGGCCATAGAGCCATGATCCAAGGATTTGCTCCACTTCAAACTCTTCTTCTTTGTCCACAAGGTCAGGGGGAGGTTGCGTGAAGTTTTCCCCATGTAGTTCTGTCTCCTTATATGGGGTAAGGAGGTTGGCATGGAACATGGGGTGGATCTTCCATGACTTCAGAAGTTCCAACTCGTAAGACACCGTTGATAAGACCTTCTTAATGTGGAACGGCCCATGACATTTGGGAGCTAACTTGGCTGTGGGGTAGAATGTTTTAAGGTTCATCCCCTCTAGCCACACCTGTGCCCCTTCCTGATAGGGGATAAAGCAGGTACGCCCTTGCTTCATCATGAGTTCTTGGGCGTGTTTGATGCAATCTTGCGCATGTTGTTGACAAGTACCCATATCTTCTAGTCGCCGATCAACGGACAGAGATGTCGTGGGTTTTGGGGTCCATGAAGTGCGTGATTCCCAGCCCATGATTAGTGAGAAGGGGGAGTGCTTTGTGGTCATGTTAGGCCATGAGTTATGCGCGAATTGTGCTACTGGGAGGGCCTCTGCCCAATTATCCTGCTGTACATTGCTCCAATGGTGTAGGTACTGTTCCAGCCACTGCTTCATTCACTCCAATTGGCTGTCTGTCTGAGGGTGGTATGCTGATGAGATGTTTTGTCGGATCCTGAGGACTTGGCAGAGTTGCTTCATGAATGCCAATGTAAATTGGGGGTCTCGGTCTGTAATCAGCCTTCAGGGTATTCTGTAATGGGGGTATACATGGTGAAGGTACAGCTGAGCTACGCCTTCTGCCATGATGGTTTCATTACATGGGATGAAGATGGCTGCTTTTGAGCAGTCGTGGTTGGTGATGGTGAGGATTGAGTCATATCCCTGTGATGGTGGTAGTTTTGTGATGAGGTCCATGGCGACAACTTCAAATGGTTCTGCATCTGGGTCTATCGTGATGGGGAAAAGGTGTGGTTTTTGTCAGTGGGGGTTGATCTTGTTCACTTGGCACATAGCGCATCCTTTGATGTATTCTTCTACATCTTTACACATGTTGGGCCACCAGTAGTCTCGTCGTAAGAGTTCATAGGTGTTTGTGATCCCAGGGTGTCCCATTGCTGGCATATTGTGGAAAAAGGTGATTACCCCCCTCTTAAGATTGTTGTCCCCAACAACGACAAGGGCTTCTCCTTTCCACCATAACCCGTCATGCTTTTTCAGGTTGTGTGGTTCGACCCATTGCAACACTTGTGATTCATCAAGGTTTTGTGCGATTTGCATCCAAATGTCCATGTCATGCATTGACATTTCTGTGGCTCAAAGAAAGCGCTCAGCGGGGAGGACGATAACGTTGTTGTTGTCCTCATTGTTTGGTGCATAATCCACTCAACGTGATAGGGCATCTGCGTGACTGTTCTTGATGCCAGAAACGTGTTTTAGTATAAAGTCGTATTCTGACAACTCCAGGAACTCGTGCACTACTCGGCGGCTGATCTTCCATGGTTCTTTCCAGTACTGCAGGTTGGTGTGATCAGTGTGTATGATAATTTTATGGGGGGAGCCAACGAGATATGTACGCCAGGTGTGGAGGGCTTTGACCACCGCAAGTAGCTCTCTGTCGTAAATGTTGTAGTTCCTCTCAGTCTGTAATAGCGATTCCAAGTGGAATGCGACTGGGTGGAGTTTCTGGTCGTCTCCTAGTTGGTTGAGTACCGCGCCAATCGTGACGTTGGACACATCTACCTCCAATTCAAATGGTTTTGTTAAATTGGGAAATAGGAGGACTGGTTCTTGGCACATTTGACTTTTAACGTGCTCAAATGTGCGTTGTTGATCTGTCCCCCAGTGCCATGGGGCATTCTTTTTTGTAAGGTTGTGAAGAGGGCATGCGAGCGAGGAGAATCCTTTAATGAATCGGCGATAGAAGTTGCAGAAGCCGATGAAGGTGCGCACTTCTTTGAGGTTCTTCGGGGGCTGCCAGTCACGAATACCCCGTACTTTTACAGGGTCCATCCATAACTTCCCGTGTCCGATGATGAGTCCAAGATATTCAGTCTCACGCACCTTGAACTCACACTTTTCTGGTTTGATGTAGAGGTCATTTTCCTCACAGATCGTCAGAACTTGGTGAACTCTTTCATGATGATGTTCGAGGTCATCAACAATTGCAATGAGAATGTCGTCCATGTACATGATCACCTCGCTGGTTAATACTGGTCCTCTGAACGTGAAGTCCATCATCACTTGGAATGTGGGTGGGGAGTTTGTGAGGCTGAAGTACATTATGAGTGGTTCGAAGGCTCCTGTAGTGTCTACCACAGATGCTTGCCTGACTTAGGCCTCTTGCTTGGTGACGATCCTTGAAAGTCGGAAATTGCGGTTAGCAAAAGTGTCTGGATAGAAGGCGGGATGAGGCTGGAGGCTCTCGTCTCTCCCAAAGTAAGCGTGAAGATCTTCTAGTTGAACGACTCCTTGAGGAATCCTATCGATGTACTTAGCGTTGGCCCAAGAAGCACTGTCGATTATGAAGAAGGAGTGATACGGGGTGGCCACACGTTCATTGCGATATAGGTGTACTTGATAAGCCGCAATGTCAGGAGGGAAGTCCACTAATCCGCGAAGGGATAGATAATAAGTCATGGGGATCCCTGGTCTAAGGGGATATGCCAGACAACTCACTTAAGAGGTGGAGGACTTCTTAGCAAAGACAAGTAGACGGTGGTGGTATTGGAAGAAGACCAAGATGCCGTTCTTGGTCTTCGCGCTACTCTACTTATACAGATACGTGCGGGCTTTGAAGCGCTGCTTGAATACTACTAGCCAATAGCATAAGTACTGTGAACCCTAGTACAGCTATCCTAGTATGAGTCACGTCGAGTCATTACAAGATCTGATCCATTATCGTACAATCACATGCGCTGGAGCTTACCCGGCTGACTGATCCTACAAGTCCATGACGATATTCTGCTGACAGCGATGTCATAGTCAATGCGTCAGTGTCCACTTCTCGGCCCGAGGTGCTGATCAAACCGAAACATAACACTCCTCTGTTCGTTTTGAAGGCAGCCTTCCACTCATCTCCTTCGCCTATGTGGACATTGTTATATCCCCATCAGATGTCTAACTTGGTAAAGAGTCGCACATCACGGATTCTGTCAATAAGTTCAGGGATGAGTGGCAGTGGGTAGTGGTTGCGAATAGTGACTTCATTTAGTCGTCGATAGTCTTGTATGGGCCTGAGTTTCCCATCTTTCTTCTTTATGAAAAAGAATGGTGAGATGTATGGGGACTTCAACGGTCGAATATATCTCCTCTCGAGTTGTTCAGTGAGGAACACCTTGAGTGCCTTGTCCTCTTCCTGTGTCAACGGATATACTTTGCAGTCCATTGTTGCGGGGGCGTTGGGTACTAAGTCAATGGCGTGGTCCCACGGTTGCTTAGGTGGGAAACAGTGGGATGCTTCTTCGCTGAAGACTTTGTGATGTTGTCAATATTCTGGTGGGACCATCTCTTCAAACGCTCGCACCTCCTTTTTGGCAGCTTCTTGTTGCACCAATTCAGATGCGGTTGTGGTTTTACGTATCAGTGCCATACAAGGTTCCTGTTCGTCGTCCATCAGTTGTTCCCACGCTTCCTCATCAAGTTGGTACGTCTCCAACGCCTGTATGGATGCTTCAATGGGTGTGGCTTCATCCAATGACTGGAGGCTGGATACAACTACTTATTGGAACTCTTCGTTCAGCGTTGCTTCTCCCCATTTCACAAGTGGTTTGAATGCTAAAAACCAAGGGTAGCCCAGTATGACTTTGTCTCTTCCTAGATTTGTTACTAGGAAGTGAAGTGTCTTGGTGTCATTTCCGGTGTGAATGTTCAGATCAGTGTATTGGGTAATGGCCCCGTCTTGGTTATGAGTTCCGTCCACGTTCCAGATGCATATTGGTGTTGTGACGTCATGTGTTCCAATTTGCAGCCACTTCAATAGCAAGGCGCAAATAAAGTTGTTGGTGGCTCCTGAGTCTAGGAGTACTTGTCGTTTGGCCCTTGCATGTGCAGATTTGAACAGGACTGGGATTCTCATGGATCGATATCTGCTATGGTACACATTTACATTTAGTGCTCTAGCCCAGGCTGTCGGGTTCAAGCATCGAGAAAATCCTCTTTCGCAAATAATTTTTCCACCATGAGGTCTTGTACCTCCTGTGGTTGCGCTTTCATTGCAGCTGTTACGTTTTGAATCGATCGGCGCCTTGGGCCAGGAAGTGGACACTGACACGTCGACTATGACATCACCATCAGCGGAATATCATCATGGACTTGTAGGATCAGTCAGCCGGGTAAGCTCCGGCGCATGTGATTGTACGATAATGGATCAGATCTTGTAATGACTCGACGTGACTCATACTAGGATAGCTGTACTAGGGTTCACGGTACTTATGCTATTGGCTAGTAGTATTCAAGCGGCGCTTCAAAGCCTGCACGTATCTGTATAAGTAGAGTAGCGCGAAGACCAAGAACAGCATCTTGGTCTTCTTCCAATACCACCACTGTCTACTCGTCTTTACTAAGAGGTTTCCCCTCTTAAGTGAGTTGTCCGGCATATCCCCTTAGACCAGGGATCCCTGTGACTTATTACCTGTCCCTTCACGGATCAGTGGACCTTCCCCCAGACATCACAGCTTACCAAGTCTATCTATATCGCAACGAGCGTGTGGCTGCCCTGTACCATACCTTCTTCATCCTCAACAGCATCTCCTGGGCCAACGCTAAGTACATTGACAAGATTCCTCTGGGGGTTATTCAACTCGAAGATCTTCACGCTTACTTTGGGAGAGACGAAAGCTTACAGCCTCATCCTGTCTTCTACCCAGACACCTTCTCTAACCGCAACTTCCGACTCTCAAGGATCGCCACCAAGCAAGAAGCCTAAGTCAGGCAAGCGTCCGTGGTAGACGCAACAGCAGTGATCTGTGCTTCAGCCTGTTCTGCCACCGATAGTACGCAGTTAGACTGTACAGCGATAGTAGTGACAGTGGGAGCTGATATGGCTGAGGGAGAGGGGACAGGAGTTTGTTGGATGGTTGTGGAGGACGCAGCGATTCGAGTGCCTTTTTGTGGGCAGTTACGCGAGATGTGCCCCATAACGTGGCATCTGGAACAGCGTCCCTCCTTTTGGAGTTGAAGTCGGTCGGCATCCGTAAGAGCCACGGAGGCTTGGGCACATCCAACATCCATGGCGTTCGGGTTGTGGTTCTTGTTGAGAGCCTGTACCCATTGTTCACGGTTATGCCCCCCCTTCTTTTGTCGTGGGGTTCTATTCTTTCTGAGTTGGTCCTTTAAAACCAAGTATTCAGCCTATTGTAGACGGGCAGCTCTTTTCCAGTCTTCCCATGTAATGGGTTGCTGGAAGTGGATGGTGTTGACTACTAACTGGTTCGGGAGTCCTTCTTGGAACAATTCTAGCATGGTAGCTTCATCTGGATTGTATCCGGCTTTCGTGGTTAGGTTACTGAATTGTGCGATGTAAGAGTCGATGTCTTCCCCCTTCATCATGAGGTTTTGCAAGGCTTTGCAGGCCTTGGTCTGCTCGGCAGTGTCGGTGTAAGCCTGTGTGAATCGGGTTTCAACCTCGTTCCAGAGGTTCTCTTTGGTTCGAAGAACTCCTCCTGCTAGCTGAGCTTCTATCCACTTCATTTGTTTGTCGACCCAATCATCGACAAGTGGTCCTCAAATGTAGGACAGGAATGTCATGGTTCGCTGGGCTGGTACTGCCAGCAGGTCTACAGTGGGGTTCATTCCTCGGTACAGTTTGAAGGCTCATAAGAATGCCTTGCTTTGTTCTCGATTTCCATCGAATTCTGGGGGTGGGTTCCCTCCTAGGCGGCCATTGCCTCCCAGGACTGGCATAGGTGGTGCGGCTCCTCTGGCTGGGGCCGGTCCGCCCACCACCACCACCACCACCACCTCCACCACCGCTACCACTGGCAGGGGTTCCTCCAGTGGGAGCTCCACTTCCACTGGGTGCTCCTCCCCCACTGGTGAGGGTGGTACTTGCTGATGCAGATGCTTGTCCCTGCTGAGCCATTGCGTAGGATGGGAATGCTGAGATTGGGAGGTTCATTGTTGGCATGGATATACTTGGAGATGTGGTGTCTTGGGGGTCAATATCAATTCCTGAGGGATTAGATGATCCCAAAGGGCTGGTTTGTAGGGTGAGGGGTACTGGTCCGGTAGTGTACCACGCTCCTTCATTTGGAGAGTATTCAATGAATGCCCAGAGGCGTTTGTCTTCAAGGTAATGGATCTGTCGGTAGGATCTTGTCATGGAGTCAAAGATGAAGTATCCCTCGACTACGTTGAACGTGCTCGATAGCGCGTGCGTGAGTAAACGTGGGCAGAGGGTGGTTAGGGAGGAAAGGGGGATAAGGAAAAGAGGGCCCAAGGTCTAGATCAAAGACGAAACGCGAGAACGAGCGAGACAGAACAAGGTGGCTTTCCCAGACCACGGGAGCAAGGTAAAACCGGAACGCGTACGAAACGATCGTTACACGCACGGATTTGGTCGGGAAGGGAAGGGAAGTGGCAAGGCGAAGGAGACAGGGGAGCGAGCGTACGAGCGAAGGGGGGCAAAGTCGAAGAAGGAGGAGGAAGGAAGTGGAAAGTCGAGGATGGTGAAGACGAGGAGTTTCGGGAAGTGTGAGGCGGTCGCGCGAAGTCCAACGAAGTAAGGAGAGGGGTAAGGGGGAGGCAAGTCGTACGAGGGAAAAGTTGAAGGTGATTTCGAGAACGCGCGAAGGCGATCGCACGAAGTCGGAGAGGATTGGCAAGGCGAGAGAACAAGACGGTAGAACTCTTCACGAAAGTCGAAAGGACAATCGCAAAGGAGAAAGAACCTAGAAAGGGACAGCAGAGAGTTAGTAGATAAAATCGCGAAAGAGAGAAGAGGATCGATCTTGAAGGTAGAAGAGGGAGCGTGCGATGAGAACAACGAGTCGGGTGCCCTTATACTTAGGCCTGACCTCGAAAGCCGCTGAAGTCACACGAGAGAAAGGAGAGCGAGCGAGAAATAGAGGGGGAATCGACTGATACATTGAAACGCGCAATCCGAAGCCTTTATACATCCGGTCAGTACCTAAGGCGAAACGAAACGAAACGCGACTAAGTCGAAAGTTGTGAGGGGCAAATTGTAAAGTGGGAGAAAGTGAACGAGCGGTCGTAGGTAGGAGGGAGTCCGAGGGCGAAAACACGAGGTAAACGCGAGGCGAGAAACATGAGTCACGAGTAAAGTAGGGGGGTCGGTGAGGACAGAGGCATGGCCGAACGACAGCGCCGGTGATGACAACAACGCGCACTACGAGTACAAACGAGAGGTCAGAGAATGGTAAGTAGAATCAGAAGAAAGATGGGCGCGCCTGTGCCCGAGACAGAGAGCGCGAACTAGAAAGATCCAACAAGAAAACGAGGCTCGAGGCACGACGACATGAAGTCGATCGGCCGAGGGTGAAGGCGTAGTTGATACGATAGAGGCTGGGGGAAAGATGGAGGAAGGGTGGAAGACAGAGGGATGGTGGACTTGAGGCCGTCGGCGTCGCAGTTCGAGACGAGGTTAACCCGACATGGGTAAGCTGTGGGTGATCGAAGGGCGTCCGACGAGGGCGGGAGAGACGGGAATACGACGAGGCAAGGAACGACAACGAGATAGTGGAGAGAGAGAGAGATGGAGCGAGGCGAGACGAAGAGAATAAGGACGAGTAGGTGAGTTGGTGGCGATGGCCGAGATAAGGCGTGAGGGGTGACGACTCAGCGGGAACTGAAATGGGTGGAAATGGCCGGTTTCGGGCTCAGAGGCCGAGCTACCGTTACAACGTTATTTTCTGCCCAGACCACCGCTCCCTTAACTCTGTCAGATAGTTCGTCGGAGCTGAGATGATCAATGTATTCGGGCTTGAACTTGGTTCAACTGCAACTGGACGTCACCACGGTGGGAGACTTGACTTAATGTAACGCCACCACAGGGGCATTAAGTACAACGTGTACTTCAGCAAGTCAACAGGATCGGAAAGGCGCAAGTCAGTTAAGACTCAGTTTGGTGGTGGACAAGTATCACTTGGCCTCCCAGGGGCACAAGGACAATAGCGGAAAGTCAAGGCTCAAGCAAAAATGCGAGTGAAAACAGGGACTCAAGCGCAATGGCGAGTCAAAGGTCAGTTCGTGAGGCAAAGATGATGTGGTATTACACAAGAAGTCAAGTCTACTGTACAAGCTAGGTAGGGCGTGACTTATATACTAATACAGGGTGTTTGGTTAAGCCAAACACATGATGCCAGAATGATATCTTGTGCCTAATTGTTACAGTTTCACCCGTAACTGTTCCCCCAAACACCCCTGCAAGACCTTGAAACACTGCCATGAAGCAATCACATGCTGAATATGCCAAAGAAGAGGTTGAACATGCCCAACAATCAGCTAAGTCATGTAACCTCCCCGCCTATCTCGGAATCGCTCAAGAATATTGGGAGTAGATCACATGATCTTACATCAAGCGCCCGTCACATGACCCTGGCACGTGACCTGGCTAGACTTGCACCAGAAGGGTCCAGATGAGCTTGTGCCTGGACCAGCCTTGAATGCCTTGTGTTTGTGATGACTCATATGTGCCTGATCAATTGTGCCTTGATTCTGATGTACTACACAATGTTCGTGTTCTGATTGGATGGAAGCAGCGCTCATACAGCTGCAGATGGTTATCTCTGACTCATACCTTTGCACCTTACTGCCATTGGTCGATTGCTATCTCTGACTCGATTGTGACTCATTCCTAGGATCCGGATATTAGGGTTTCGGAGTTCCAAGCTGGGGTTCAAACCTCCTTGGACATGTATATAGGCTCTGGCTTATGGTCACTGAAGACCTAAGCTTGACTTCTTGGATTATACCACCCAAATGCCTTGCCTCTTCTGCGCTGCCTTGCCAGTTGAGTGCTGAATAGACTTTGGTTGTCAAACTCCTAGTCCTTAGCTGGTGAATCGCCATAAGGCCTCACATCCATTCCTTTCCTCTCTACTCTTGCCGTTCAAGGAACGTGCTGCATCATCTCCTTAAGTCGCGCTATCTTGCCGACTTCCCTTGCCACATCTACTTCAGCTTACTCTCTTCACGACCCTCTGCATCCTTTGGGCAACATTACTACACCTCATTACTGAGCTAGTAGAAGATCGAGTACGTGACTTCGACATATCTGGTGATCACTAGGTCGTCCTGGTAGCCTTGTCCACAGTACAAGAAGAATGTCCGGTGGAACGTTACACTAATTGAGTACAAAGGGATACCTTATAACGAGATGGCGCAAACCACCGGTCGAAAGGAGTCGGGTGCAAGTGGAATGGAGCAGAACAGCTGGGCGCGTGACAAATGAGAAGCCTGCAGAAATCGCGTATCATACAGTAGGTGATAAGACAAATCAAAGCATACGCAATGAGAAGTAGAAATCGTAACAGATTGTGCCTGGTTTCTGATGTGTACCATATGCTTCCCACTTCATGATTGGTTTGTGACTGTGCCCATACGACTCGTGATTTCTTATCTCTGACTCATGCCATGAGTGTAGTGGTATGACACCTTGCTACGCTAAGCTCAAGTGTGAACTAAAGTGAACCATCAGGTGAGCACACTCAAGCTGAGCGCAGAGATAAATCACGCGCTAGATGTACAGTCACAGTGGAGGGGACAACGACTTAGAGCCTTTATACAAGGACTCGAGTTATCAGTGATCACGCTGTGGTACACTGAGTGGAGAACCAAGAGGACAAGTTCAGATTGGAGAGAGTAAGGAGTACAATGGGAATACACACCTGAGTGGAGAACCAAGAGGACAAGTTGGTTCCACTCAGGACGCTACAGGGAGGTTTATATACGCTACATGTGCTGAGCTTGAACTGAGTCCAAACACTATTACTAAGTGTACAGTAAGACTCCATGACTCAGGAGCTGATGCGTCGTGTCTATTAATAGCGCTATCTATTGTGCTGACTGATGCACTTGTCATAGCGCTGATGCGATGCTCTTATCTTGCTGAGTAAAACCTAATACAGCATGTGAGCGTAATCTACTAAGCGAAGTCTAGAACTATCTAGAATGTTCCTTCCTTATCTACCAATCGTAAGAGTTTGTACGTATTTGGAGTGTGACCAGATTAGGTTGTCCTGTTAAGGGTGCAACTATCCCAGGGTCACATGCATAAAGGTGCATGTGGTGGCAGCATGTGACTGACGATGTCTCATACTTTGGCCCTTTTTATCTTCCTTAAATAATTCCGTATAAATACAGAAAAATAGGGAAAATAATATACACGTCCATGACAATGAGGGCCTTACGCCATTGGCTTCTGATTATCTCTGACTTGTTGTGACTCATTCCTAGGATCCATATACTAGGGTTTCGGAGTTCCAAGCTGGGGTTCAAACCTCCTTGGAGTAGTATATAGGCTCTGGCTTATGGTTGCTGAAGACCTAAGCTTGACTTCTTGGATTATACCACCCAAACACCTTGCCACTTCTGCGCTGTCTGCCAGTTGAGTGCTGAATAGACTTTGGTTGTCATCCTCCATCTGTCCTTAGCTGGTGAACCGCCGTAAGGCCTCACATCCATTCCTTTCCACTTATCTCTTGCCACCTCAGGTGTGCTGTCCATCTCCTTGCTGCACTGTCTTGCCAGCTGTCCATTCATCTTATTCATTTTGCTCTCTACTGTGCCCTTTGTATCCTTTAGGCCACACTACTACGTCTCCTCCATGAGCTAGTAGTTGATCGAGTATGTGACTTTGACATATCTGGTGATCATTAGGTCGCTTCGGTAGCCTTGTCCGCAGCACAAGAAGAACGTCCAGTGGAATGTTACAGCATGGGTGAGGGCAAGGGTGAGGGCGAGGGTGATGGCAATGGTGCAGATGACTGTGATGCAACGACAGTGAGGGAGAAGCAGTGGAGGGAACAGTAGTAGGGGTATAGTCCCTTGTATATTACTAGTAGAAATAGTACCCTACGCAACAAGGTGGATTTTTTCTGTATTTTGAAGTGTGTCACAGCCTGTGTGATGATGACTGCTTAGGGACTGCTTACTGTGCTTAGAGATTGACTTAAAAGATTTTAGATTTGTGCTGAGCCTATTAAGCAAGAGCCCAAGTCAAGGGTAGACTGGACAATAAGCACAATAAGCTTGCAGTAAGCCATAATTAAGTCAGGTTCAGAGCGAGACTTGACTTAATCCAAGCAGGGCCATGCTTAGCAACATCTAGCTTGATGCTGCTTAAAACTGTTGTTAAGTTATGTTAAGCACTATTAAGAGCCATTAAGAAAAATCAATATTTTCCTGATTTTGATGCACCCATCATGTTCCTTCCATTGTCCAAAACATATTTATTCATCCAAGACCTACCCTCTGTTTGAGGTGAAGTGTTGGGATAAAGCCCAGAACAGACATAGTCCGGCAAACCAAGGCTAGACCGACATATTAGATAATCGTAGTATTACCGTAGTTAAACAGTTATCTAAGAATAATATCTCAGAGAGAGGACTCGGAGCATACGCTCTCCTCCAGAACCACACACACCCACACTGTTCACCTATCCGGCTGCCCGCCTCCGTAAATCTCTACAGCTGTTGCTGACGGTGGCAGTGTTTCGCACGCCGTGTTGGGGTGGTGTGGCGGAGTTGGCGGTTGTGGGGTCTTGTGTGCCGTGTTGAGGCGGCGTGGTAGCAAGTTGGCGGTCGCGGGGTCTTGCGCGCCGTGTTGGAGCGGCGCGGTGGCGGGTTGGTGGTCGTCGTCGTGCGCGCCGTGTCGGGGTGGAGCCACGGTGGTGAAGTAGCGCAGTGGGCGGTCACGGGGCCGGGGTCACGGCGAGCCTGGCGGGACTTGTCCGATGCACGGAGGCGGGGGCTGGTGACCGGGGCAGCTCGGGGGGATCTGGGAGTGTATGTACCAAAGGCGGGACAGTCTTCTGGGGACATGGGATGCGCTTCTTGCATGGATGGGGTGAGAAATGAAATTGAAAAAAAAAAAAAACATAACTTGATTCGACGCCCAGGTCGCCTCAGGGAGGGTGGACTCCAGTGTTTTGTTAACACAGTTGGAGAATGTGTCGTCACGGTTACAGAGCAAGGCATGAGAGAACGCTATATGGTAGAGCATATGGGGACAGGCAGGAGACTCGAGGGGCAACACTGGCAGGTTCTGTGCAGTAATCACCCGATTGATCCCGCTGGCTGACCTGAGGTAAGCATCGTGCTGTAATTGACTGCTACTGTACTGCTAAGTTACTGCTGCCGCTATATCATCATCCTCCACCATGTCACCGCGTCCACCACCTGCCCCCATTCTTATCCCTCCACCTGCACCCGACTCCCCGCGTTCCGCGCAATCCATACCGCCAACAGGAATTCAGGGAGATCTCGAGCAGGACTTAATGGGACTCGCAAACGCGTTGTACAATCTCGGCACCACAGTCGTGAACGACTCGACGAAGGACCCGGGAACGGGAAAGCAGGTCGGACTTCGAGTGTAGGTCCTATGCTGCACCGTCAACTTCTCCCCGTTCTGAGTGTGTCGAGCAGAAACGAAGTAGTGAGATACTTGGCAGGGCTCGACGACATGGCGTCACATCTTACGACACGCGTGCCGATGCAGATATTGACCGACATCGACAATGGGCGAAACCCAATGCACTTGACCAAAGACCGACTGGAAAGGGCAGCTACCGAGAACCAGTTTATGAATGGTAAAATCAAAGCAATTGAGGTGTGTCTTGAGCTTGCATACTCTCGCGGTTGCCTAAGAGACTCGGCTCTGGACTGTAGAGCTACAGACAGCTGTTGGACGAGGCACTCGTGGAGACGTTTTTCCGATCTTGCTGAGGTGCTAGCGAGTAACACGGCGAAACCCACCGCCGCCGCCGCTAGCAAACCTGACCAATGGAGAGCATCGAGTAGAGCGTAGTTAGCGTAAAAATGAATGTACATCTATGTTACACGGGAATAGCGGGCCGTTGCAGTGCATTGTTTCTTGTTCTACTCGAGTCTACTCTTGTTTCCAACAGACTTTATATTTAATCAAAACGAGCCCGAGACGGCACTCATGGCCGATCTTCTAGTGTCCTACAATGCCCTCTCCCCCTCCTCACCAAGGACCGACATCACCAAGGTCCTCAATGCCCTCATAAGCGGTGCGCTACTCAATCGTCCTTGCTTTGTAGCCTGACCTTCATCAGCACCCACCGTCGACGATTCTCGCGAGGCCCTCGTCGCTGCTCTTTTGTCGGATATCGCGTCTTGCAAACCGGGTAGCACAAGTGGCCGGCTCCATCACACCGGTACTTATCCACATTCACCCTTTCGCACATCGCTTCAACAGAGCGCTGTTTCCCAGATGCACTCCTTGCCCTCTCCGCTATAAAAGCACTCGGCCGCCACCCATCGGGATCATCCGTCCTTGCGTCGGCTAGCAACCTGTCCATTCTCCTTACAGTATCAAAGAACTTCAGTGGCAGCAACTTGGACGCATCATTAGAGGCCCTTCGCTGCATCGCCAACACGCTTCTCCTAATCGAAAGTGCGCGAACTACACTCACCAGCGATTCTGTGAATGGCGGGGAATACGCCATTCTTCTCATGGAGGTTAGTTATTTATAGCATCGGGTTACTCCACTTGTTGACTCTCCTCAGAAATCTTCGTCCCCAGATATCATTTCATTGCGTCGCGCATCCTCTTTCTCGCCACTGCGTCTTCTGCAACTGCTGACTCTTTCATTGTCTCGATCGTTGAGAGGAAGCCTTCAGGACGCACGCACTCTCTCATTGATATCATTGGTCTCCGTCTCGATTCGCTTACTTCCGCACTTCTGAACGGTACACGAATGGCTCGCGAGGCAGTGGTAGACCTTCTAAAGTTCGCCTTCAACATCCTCACACATTACCCAAAGGTTCGATTTTACAATGCCTCGATCTTTCTTTGACTCATGCATCTTAGCTCGTGGACTGTGAGAGAGTTGTCGAGATTGGCAGTGGCGATGGTGGCGTCAGAGTCATGGGCGAGTATTGGTCAGATCGGCTCCATGGGTTCGTGTTGCGACCTGCCGTCCAACTTTGTTGCTAATATGTGTACCGTTGTAGCATTCTCCCCCCGCTTCTTCGTACTTTTAACTCTCTCTCAGCTGGCTCTCCCTCACCCCTCGCCCCGCCTCTCAATCACGTCATCCATGCACTTCTTGCAATTCCCTATATAAAGAGTCTACAAGCTGTGTGGCTTCCACCGACC
Source organism: Lactarius akahatsu (assembly GCA_021524915.1). Lineage (NCBI taxonomy): Eukaryota > Fungi > Basidiomycota > Agaricomycetes > Russulales > Russulaceae > Lactarius > Lactarius akahatsu. Next base: position 1,323,945 of record JAKELL010000004.1, read on the forward strand.
TCCCCTACGTCCGGTCCTGGTTCGCCCGTCTCTACAAGCGGGGGCAACTTGGCTTCGGACTCACCGCGTGAAACCTCTCGCCACCACGGTGCCTTTGACCGCGCCAAGTCTATGCTTTCCGCCGGCCGCCGCTCCCTTTCTCGCTCCTCCTCTCCAGCACCGTCGCCCACTCCACCAAATCACGACACCCTCCTACATGCGTACGGCCTTCTTGAAGTCTCGCTCTCGCATTACTTCCCAGGTACGGTCGAGTCAGACGACGCTTCTGTGCGCGCGACAGCCAAAGCAGAGAGCGAGAGCACGCTGGACGAGCTTCTAGCCCCTCTCGTGATGCTCCTTCTCAAGTTGGTCACCGGGGACACTGGCGCGCGCGACCGTGTGCGCGAGTGGCTGCTTCCTCCAAATCTGGATCGCACTGTGGTACTCGAGAGCCGAGCTGATACACTTGGTCGCCTCTTGCGCCTCCTCACGAGCGTGTATCACACGCGGTTAAATTCGATGTCAGGCGAACTACTCTACGCGGTGTGCAATCATGATGGTACGCCACTTTGCTGCCAGACGCCGCCGTTTTGTCCCCTATCTTCGCTGTCACTCGTTACTAACGTGGTGTTGAATCTAGCGATGCAACTCATCTCGCAGGTAGGCTACGGAAACGTTGCCGGTTTCCTCTTTAACAAGGGGGTTGTCACTGGCCACCAACCTCAGGCGGAGCTTCTGGCTCAGCTGATCTTTCGGGCGCACAGATCAATCCTATCACTGGCGCGATCCAGGAAGAACGCCCGGACATTGAGATGACGGAAGAGGAGCGCGAGCACGAGGCCGAGAAGTTGTTTGTGTTGTTTGACCGGCTGGAACGTTCGGGTGCCGTGCCGCAAGACGCCAATCCCGTTCGACGCGCCATTCAGAGAAGTTTTGCATCTTAAGATATATGAGAGGCTAGCATGTGCGGACTTTGTGTTCCTTTGACGTTTGGCGTTGTATACCACTACCTCACTAACATAATAAAAGTTGTTGCCTTATCACACCGTGTCCCTTGGTCCGTGTCTACGTTTTGTCACGTCGAGAGATGTATCGAGCACTGGAGATCGAAACAACTCTAGATGAAGCATGGACGTGAACCTAAGAGATGCTGTACATGTACATCTGAGACAAGAGTATATCTCTCGCAGAGGCCGGAGCAATTGCCTGTGCCTGATAAGCCTGATCAGTCGAATGTGACTTTTTTACCCTCGAAATGGGCTATGCCGCCTGTCCGTGCGCCGCCGCCACCACGGCCTCGTCCCCGACCGCCGCGCCCACCCTAGATACATAGTTAGCAAAACACGGTATTCTATATGGCCGAATACTCACCCGGCCTCCATCGAAGCCACCACGTCCGCCACCACGGCCTCTATCGAAGCCGAAGCCACCACGCCCGCCACCGCGGCCTCCATCGAATCCACCACGTCCGCCACCGCGACCAAATCCGCGACCGCCTCTCGCGCCGCCGCGACCACCATCACCTCCTTCACGTGGCTGCGAATAGTCCAAACGCAACGCACGGCCTTGAAGTTCCATACCTTGAACGCCTGCAAACGCCTTCTTGGAAGCCTCGATATCGGAGAACTCGACGTAGCCGAACCCTTTGACCTTGCCAGTTTCACGATCTGTTGGCACGCGCACGCTCTTCACGTCGCCATACTCAGCAAACACATCCCAAAGCGAGTTCTCGTCTGCACTCCAGGGCAAGTTGCCAACAAAGAGCACCGTGCTCGGTGGGCTCGTCTTGTCACCAAATGCGGTGCGGCGCTGTTCGTTGGGATTGCCCGCTCCGCCGGACTTGTTGCTTGTGCTGCGGTCTACGTTAATCGGTCGCCCATCGATCTCCTTGCCCGAAAGCTCGAGTGCCTTTTCAACCGACGTGGGGTCGACAAATTCGACGTATGCGAACCCACGGCTCTTTCCAGTGTTGCGATCCATCTGCACCCGCGCAGCAACAACCTCGCCACATTCCTCGAATTCGGATTTGAGCCAATCGTTGTCCACATTCCACGAGAGGCGGCCGACAAAAACTGTCGTAGACGAAGTATCCTTATCGGTGTTGTCAGGAGGGGCTGCGTCACCATTTGCGAGTTTTGTTTTCTTCAGAGGCGCAGCAGTCTCGGTATCGGCTTTACGCTTTCCTGTATGTAGATAGAAAAACTATGAGGAAGCGGGTAAGCCGGATGAATAGGATCACACCGTTTGTAGAGACCAAAGCAGACACGATAGAAGCATCGGCCATGTCAACATCTTCGTCCTCACTATCTTCATCAGACCCAGAACCCGAGGCAGAGTCCTCACTCTCAGACGAGCTCTCTTTTGTGACGCCTTTCACGCCAGGCCCCGGGTCCGAAGAGTCCTCATCTGACTCCTCCGATTCACTCGACTCTTTGCGGGAAACGGCATTATTGGCTACAGGTTTTGAAGTGGGTGGTGGTGCCTTGTCAGAATCTTCGTCTGAAGACTCCTCACTTGAATCTCCACTGGAACTAGACTTTGACTTCGCGCCGGTTTTCGCTGAAGAAACTTTTGCGGTTGCAGAACTGGTCAGAGTAGGTTTTGTGGTAGATCCCTTAGGAGCAGGCTTGACAGATCCAGGTTTAGCGGGGGGATCTTCCTCCTCCGATGACTCCTCACTGGATTCCTCGCTTGAGCCGGACTCTGCTAGAGCAGTAGCCTTCGGTGGGGGTGCTTTCGGGGGTAGCGCCTTCCCCGAGGTAGGCTTGGGTTGCGTGACCTTGGAAGCAGCCTTCCCGAGTGCTGTTTTGGCAGGTGCGGGCTTGGTCACAGGTTTTGATGGCTTCTAAGTGTCTGAGCTATCAGAGCTTTCATCATTATGACTACTACCCACGGGTTTGTTGGAGACCTTGGCCAATGCCGCTTTCGAAGGGGCAACTTTCACCTGCGAGGCTTTGGGAGCCTCTTCCTCGGAATCGCTTTCACTCGACTCAGAAGACGAGTCTCTATTCGCCGAGGGCTTCTTTGAGGGAACATTCTCATTAGCAGCATTAACCGCGGGTTCATCTTCAGACTCGCTATCGCTCGACTCGGAGGACGAGCTAGCTTTCGGAGGTAGGACCTTAGACTATTGCAGAAGAGTCAGACGGTGTCAAATCATACATCGAATGATGCACGCACTTTTCCATTAGTCACAGGAGGCTTGACCACGGGGCTTTCATCCTCAGATGAAGAATCCGACGACCCTTCACTAGACTCGTCCTTCTTCGATTTTTTCTTACTTTCTCGCTGTGCCTTCCGACGTGTTAGCATAGTTACTGCTTTAAAATAAGAGACAAAGGTTACATACCCTGGCCAGGATCTCTTTGGAGGAAATCGGGGCAGCATGCTTTGCACTGGGGATCGCTGATACAGTTTTTTTGGTGTCAACCTTCTTGGCGACTTTGGCCTTGGCTTCCGTCTTGGCCTTTGTATCAGCCTTTTTTTCAATCTTCTTGTCGGATTTGGCCATCGTAGAAGAGGGTTGAATCAGAGCCGTAAAAATTTGGACCGACCGACACAAGAAAGTTACGTTACGTCAGCGCAGCTCGCCGACTCGTGCCTGACCCCGAGTCAGTGATCCGCCTTTACTATTCCCAACAGCACGAATGACAGATCTGGAGGGTAACTTTGACGTGATAATATTAGGCACAGGGCTGGTAGAGTCTATTGCCGCTGCGTGAGTCCATACGTAGACATCAAGCGTAATGCTAAATCACTCCAGTGCGCTCTCAAAAGCGGGTGTCAAAGTTGCCCACCTTGACCAGAATCCTTATTATGGCGGAGACGAAGCTAGTCTAACCCTCGATGAACTGGCACGATGGGCCGATGTCCGTTCGGAATCCTCTGAGAACTCTGGAAAGTCATCTAGTTACCTTACCGCTCAACGCTCCAAATTCACATCCATCTCGCGGTCTGGAGTTATCCCTGACCACTCTCGGCATTATTCTATCTCACTTTCCCCTACTCTAATCCCATCAGTTGGTCCACTTATTTCCTCGCTCATTGCTTCCGGCGTTTCACGCTATGGTGGCTACCGCCTTCTTGAACGCGTCGGTATCTATTCCAGTAACAGCGGACTCCAGAACGTTCCCGGAAGTAAAGAGGATGTTTTCAAGTCTACTCTGAGCCTCATCGAAAAGCGCAGGCTTATGCGCTTTCTCGTCTTTGCTTCTGGAGATTTTGAAGTCTCCAAAGAGCTGCAAGGTCATGAACAGACGGCTTTCCCAGAATTCCTTGCATCCCAGTTCTCACTCACTCAGGAAATGGTAAATGCAATAGTTTATGCACTTGCATTTTGTTCCTCAACGACAGGTTCGCCCTGTTCATATTCTTGTTGTTGTGCACATGGCGACGATTGGGATTGTTGCAGACGCGACCCTCCCAGCAATGACCCGTCTTCGCAGTTACCTTCGGTCTTCAGGGCGCTATGGGGCATCGCCTTTCCTCGTCGGACACTATGGTGGACTCGGAGAAATCGCGCAGGGCTTCTGTCGCGTTTCAGCGGTCAATGGTGGGGTGTATATCTTGGATAAAAAGGCCGAGAAAATTACGGCTCCGTTACCTGCCTCGGGCGAGAAATTCGTTGTGGAGTTGGATGACTTTCCCGAGCCTCTTACCGCCGATGTTCTCATTGCTGCTCCTGATCAACTTCCCACGGGACTGTGCCCTCCCGCCCAAACTGCTTCTCTTTCCATCATTGCGCGATGCACTGTTGTGATTGACAAGCCAATTCCTTTCCCACCGTTGTTGTCCTCGGGAGAGGGGCCAAGTGAAGATGAAGCAGAGTCGGCACCAGCCGCGGAGGAAGGCGACGACACGGGCGGATTAACTTCAAATTCTACGACACAACCCGAAGCGTCTGTCGAAGCACCACCCATCGACACATCTGTCATCGTCTTTCCGCCGGGTTCAGTTAAAGGTGGATCATCAACCAGAGTAGCTCAGGCCTTTACCACTGGCGCGGGCACCCTTTCTGCACCTCAAGGCAAATGGAAGTGCCTCTTTCGTTGTATTGAAAACTGTTGTACTGATCCTTGCTTACACAGATGTCGTCTATCTCTCATCACCAGTTGCAGATGGCGAGGATCCTGAGCAATTACTCAAACCTTACCTCGATACCATTTTGTCTTTGACGGACGTTTCTGAGCCACTGTTCAAAGTCGTCTACACGCAACACGTCTCTCCGTCCTCTGCACTTATACCCACTTCCACCCAGTCCTCCATCTTGGTGTCGCCAGCTCTACCACCTCATCTAGCCGAGATATCTGATTCCGCGAGCTCTGTAGCAGAGAGGCTCTTCTTCGGCGTCGTTGACACCCTGAAAGCAAAGAACCCCGAAGCGTGGACTACCGAGACTCCGAATGGTGAGAGCAGTAGCGGGGATAGGTTCGTGGAGCTCAAGGTTCCGATGTGGCCACTTATGGAAGGGCCCGGAGAAGAGGAAGAGTGATGCATTTGTCAGGTCATGTGATTTAACGCGTACGAAACACGGATTGTTTGGCTCAGTGTTACTGTCAGCCTCAGGCTCGCCGACGGTTTAAAACTGAGGCAAAGGTCGCCCCCAACAAATAAAAGTACCTCCCGCCGGCCACGGGATCCCTCGCTCTTTTTTCTTTCTTCACTACATCTACATCTCTTATATCTATCTATCTTTTCTTTTCAATTCGTCAGAGACCCCAATCTGCACCCTTTTGCCTCTCTAAGATCTCGTGATTTGTTGAGAGAATTCCTGTTTGTTATCTGTGTTACTCCGTCCAGCAGTACACCTTTCTTTCTCTTCCTTACCACCGCCCGCCCTTGAAGGGCACCACATCTTACTCGATCAACTCCTCACGCTCTCTTTCGTCATGTACCGGAGAAACCCCCTCTCTCTCCTTCCAACGACCCTCCACAACCCGCAGCTCATACGCCTTATTCAGAAGCCGGTTACAGCGCAGATGGTTGTCTATCTCGCCCGTCAGACAAGTAGTATCGTTCCTCTTGCCGAATATCCATCGCCGGTGTTGTCCTCTACAGGCTACGCGCTCCCCACCCCCCCTACCACGCCGTGCAAGACCGTCTCTGGTCAACTCACGGACACTCAACATCTCATCCCACTTGAGGAGTTTATCGCCCGCCTTGTCCAGGCATCTCGCGTGCAGGTCCCCACCCTCCTCACAACACTTATCTATCTTCAACGCCTGCGAGAAAATCTCCCCAAGATGGCGAGAGGTTGACTTAGTACTTGCGCATGTCAACCCATTCTTACGTCATCCCTTGTCATAGGTGTCCCTTGCACGCTGCATCGAGTATTTCTTGCGACCCTCATCGTTGCCGCAAAATATCTCAACGACTCCTCGCCAAAGAACGTGCACTGGAAAAAATTCGCGGAAATCTTTCATCTACACGAGATTAATCTGATGGAGAGAGAACTACTTGCCATGCTCGACTACGACTTGCGTTTTGACGAGGCAGAAGCATGTCGTCTATTCGAGCCGTTCATGACGTCTCCTCCGCCGCGAAACCAAGAGGCCCGCCGGAAGGTGCTCAGCGTTGTGGCCCAAGCAAGCAGAGCGCGCAAGCAGGCTCAGACCCAGTTGCCACCATCGCAGCCTTTAAAGCCTGTTTCAGTACCCTCACCGCCGCTCTCCATTGTTATACCGAACACGGCGCAAAATCTGACTGACACGGTGCAGAAAGTCGTCAAGCGTCTAGGTTCGACCTATCTCAGTCATGGTACCGCTCCTGAACCATGCGACCGTCCTCCTCAAGGACTCGCCACGCCGCCCAGCGCTATCAGTAGTACAAGCGGCGAATCAGAAGCAGAGTCTACGACCGAGAGCTCTAGCTATTCGTCTGACGACTACCTCTCAGACGACGATGCATCCGAGCCCAGTGAGAGTTCACGTTTCATCTCCGAGCCCGAGACTTGCCTGCCTCCGCGCTTCGCAGCGGCCGTAGCGGAGCACCGCCGTGGTCGAACGGCCTCTGTTGCATCTGATGCGACTATTGACGGTGGCGTACAATGCACTGGGGACACGCTTCCCGCGCCCTCTCCTCTGCGGGGCGCTAAGATACCCTTGAGCCGTACCGCGCCGATCGGCTTTCTGAGTCGTATGTGGGGAGCTGCGACGAAGGTCGCAGCAAATCACTCGCATACAGAACCCGAGGCACCGCTGCACTCAAGCGTGAGCGCAGTGGCATCAGGCGCGGGTGCCTTCCACCTGCGCAAGCTTGCGCACTCACGCTCGGCGATGTTCCGTGGGGCAACGCGCGGGGACCCCACGGACGAGTAAGGCGTTCCCCTGAAGAGCCTTCGTTGCTGGAGGGCACATCTCTTTTATTCGACACTCGTTGATCGGACATTTGAAACCCACACTGTTTCTTGCTTATCTCTTCCCTTCTCTTTACCTTTTTTAATTTTTCTCGTCGGCTGTCTTGTATTCTTCACACTATGTAACGCACATCCTAGCGCATTTTCGTTTTGTCATCACAGCAATGTACTATCCCCCTACTTCCTACAGCGTACAGTAGACTATATCCTATAAAACGAGACGGACACTACTTGTGCCTCTAAATATATGCCATATTGACTTGGACTTGGATTTTAAGGCCTTTAAGGATTTGATTCGTTACCGTACAGAAGTGATACAGTTAGTGAGAGCATAACTACAACGGTCTGACATATGCTGCGGGAAATAGCCCGCTCCGACTGCCTATCTCTCCAGTCCACCTAGATTGCGATTTTAGCCTCATAAGGAACCCGTACGGCAACTCGGGGCATGCGTACCAATCTGATGAAGTCCGTTCCGTCACGTGCACTCTCTCGCCCGCATGTAAGTGCAGATCTCCCGCATCCTTTAGAGATCACCCATCGAACAGTCAGCGTTTCCCATTCGCGAAGGCAATGAAAAAGATGACGCACCTCACTCGTATAATCATATAACGCCTCTGCCCATTCTCCGACCTCTTCCTCTTCTACCTCCTCCGGCTCCGGCTCCGGCTCCGGCTCTGGCGCAGGCGACACAGAGACGCGGCGTACGGGGGGTGGCGCAAAGGTACTGGCGACTTTCTTCGGCACAAACGCAGATGGGGTGCGGACCGGCGTTGGCGGTGCGTTCTTTGCGGCCGTCGACCCACGCAGCGAGCGGAACATGGCTCCAGCGGACGACACGTCGACGTCTCCAAATTTCTGCCACCGCCGCGGTCAGTCCACTAGTCGAACAGCTCGAAGGGGAGAAATTTTGCAGGGGAGAGAAACACCATCGATGGGTTGCATTTCGCACCTTTTGTGGAACAAGGCCGCTCGATGATTCTGCTTGTCTATGCGCTGGTGGATTGGCGGCCCTAGGTGGTGGTGGGGTTGGTCCCGCTACCGCAGAGAATGCCTGTGCGGCTGCTGCGACGCGGCCGAAATTTATGGACGGCGCAGGGTCGTTGTCGGTCGCCGCTGATGATGCAGACCTGGACGGCACGATGGGGGGCGGCGATCCCGTCGAAGAAGCGGATACGGCACTTCCAGCGCGCTGTATGCCCGCTGTAAGAGCGCGCGATGTGGCAGGATTCGCCAGAGCGCGCTGTGCGGTTGTAAAGGCGGCGGCGGCTGCCGGCGCCGCCGGAATTGATGATTGCATCTCTGCACCTTCCCCTGCACCGCCGACACGGGCGAGAAGATCGGGCCTCGAAGTAAAGTATCTGAGGGAGCGTCATGGCGGGACCGCTGTGAGATTTGACCCGGAGTGGTCACTTTCCATATCGGAGTGAATTTCGTACTCACTCGTCAAGGAGGGCGAAAAACGCATCTTTTTCGTGTGTAGGGAGATTGGCGAACGGCATCCACAGATAGGTGATGAGATTGAGCAGTGTTGGACGGTCCGCGTGGGTAAGCCAGATAGAGAAGTCGGTCCGGAGCGGTCCGGAATGTGGGAATGATGCTAAGCACACGACGTCATAGTGGCGACAACAACCTGGCCCTTAACTTACCATGGCACAGAATACATTTTCCTCCATCGTCCCTTCCCCCCTGGAAAATTTGGAAACACGCTTATCCAAGCTCGGCTCTGGGACGAAGCTCGCTAAGCTGCATACCAAATTCTGGTCTACAAATTTGCCGGACGAGCCCATCAGTGCAGGAGGCGACGGCGATGAAGACATGGGACAGGAAGAGGACGAAAGTGAAGGTGAAGGTGAAGACGGAGATGGAAGTGAAGATGGAGGTGAAGATGGAGATGAAGACGAAGATGAAAATGAAGACGAAGACGACGATGAGACCGATTGTTATACCCTCGATCTTTCCACCACGTGCATCGGTGTAAAGCTCTGGGTCCGCAAAGAGTACATCAAGATATACGATGTTTGCGATGAGTATCTGAAATCCGCTACAACATCGGATGGGCCTCTTTCGGTCGTCATTACAGGACAACCCGGCATCGGTGGGCACCTTACTTTGTGACCTTTACCCTTATTGGAATATTTTGGCTGAAAGGGAAGAGTTACTGGATCTTTTATGCCTTGCATCGATGTCTTTGTGAGGGGAAACCAGTCATCTGGTACCATGACTCAAGGCGGTTTTATTCGTGGCCGAAGGCGTCTATGAACTCTTCTGTGATTACCCCTCCGTTGGTTTCGAGACCCGTATCTGGACGTTGGTTGACACCGACGAAGACAAGAACGGAATCCCACCTCATCTCGCTGTGCAGCTCACCAAACACTTTATCATATTCACTACCTCCCCTCAGAGTAGTCGATGGGATAGATTGGATAAGACCACGCTACTTAGGGTCATTATCATGAACCCTTGGACGAGAGCAGAGTTATCACAAGCGTTAGCTCGTCCGCATTCGCCCTTTATAATGTTCGAGCTGACCATTCTATTCTGTGTACTAGTGCCCCCATTTATGGGCTTGAACAAAATGACCCGGGCATAGACGAGATGTTTAATCGATTTGGCCCCACTCCTCGAATTTGCTTCAAATTCCTCAAATCCAGCCACCTTCTTATCTCGTTATGAAAGAAAACTGGAAATTGCACTTGGAAAACTTTCGCCAAGAAGCTTGCAGGACATAGTCGTAGGGATACGGAATCTCAGCATGGATGACGAGTCTCACACCATTTTCCTCGTGAGACGTCAAAACGTCAATTCCGATGGGGATTGGGGCAATCAAGCGTGGAGCCTATCGCACATGCCGTCAGGATAGCGCTTCGGAACCAACTCTAGAAAGAATCGCGAGCTGAACTACTCCAACTCTACAAATTTCTGGCGAACGTCGAAGGGGCGGGGCGTATTGCCGGCCGCGTGTTCGAATCATTGGCCCAATCAAAGCTACAGCAAGGTATTAAGCTTATGTTTGTCCCTATGGCGAAAAGGGAGCCTAGCGGATCTAGTAGCCAAGGAAAGAAGTTGTCCCAAGGGCACTCCGACCACGGAGACGGTGCAAGTCCATCATCCGCGCGACAGATCGACATTACGCCAACGGGGAGGGATATTCATCTAGCCACTGCCAAAAAAAAATAGATGCAGAAGCCGAGAATCAAGTGGCGTTCGATTCGTTCATTATTTCCGATACAAAACTCCACATTTTTCAATTCGCCATGGCGTCAAACCACAAGGAATAACCCATTTCTTTATACAGACAGGAATCACTGCCGCCGAAGGTGGACCGGCATTTTGAGTTGTCGTTCCCACCGGGTCTAGGTCGATCAGTTGCCCTCAACCGCGGGACCATGGTTTTAAGGCGTTGCTGGCCGAGATAAATATGCCGTGCTTGACATCGAGGCTGAATAACGATCCAGTACGACGTTATTCCACTCGGCGCGGCCTAGTGCATTTTATCACCTTAGCAGTCGTAAACGTGGTCTCCTTTTCGTCTGTACGTTCATCGAATTTTACCTCGTATTCGTCTGACTCGCCTGACCCTCACATGCTTAATTCTTCTTTGGGGGGCTACCTTTCCGTTACATGACTTCCTTTCTTGTGATCAACTTGTACGACCCGTGCCTTTTTCTTTCGTACTACTGCGGTTGCACCACGGTATGTACGTGCGGACTTACTGTGTTTCTGACTCGCCGCATGTATATTATAAACGCATCGTACGACCATTGTAGACCATTGGTTTTACCAATCCGTGAATATCTTGACTCGATACGGATTCTGTTTGACGATTTCAACGCTCCCGAGGCGGCCAGGTCTACTAAAGTACAGATGGGCGCCATTATCTTTGAGCAACACCGATCGTCGACAAACATTAACATGAACATAATTACTACCCTTGGTCCACCTGCGCCGTGGTCACGATGTTTTTCCTCGCCGTGGACTGCTATATATACTTGTTATCCGGATGATGAATGTTGCCAATGAGCCAAATCGGAAAAAAAAAAATAACCGTAGAAATCATGAAAGATCATCAGCTACACTACACAAACCAGCTCATGGAAGGAAATACACAAGAAAAAAACGATAAATGCAAAGAAAAAAAATTAATCAACACGGGTTACACGTGAAAAAGTACGGGAGGTTTACGTGTAGACGAAAGCACCAATAGCAGAAGGCATGCGTTGTAGAGCAAGGAAAACAGGTGAGAGGAAACGGCAAGGGGAGGCAGACTACCCGGGTATGTTGAAGATATCATTGAACTCGATCCCAGGCGTATCCATCGAGTCCATGCCCAACCCATCCCCGAATCCCTGATCTCCGCCGTACGAGAATGCGCCTGGATCAAGGCCCATTCCTCCCCCCAATCCGCCGCCTATACTCGAGCCAGTACCAGCAGCCCCTTGCCACCCGCCCCCTCCGGCCATCGCTGTGCCGCTCGTCTGCCAATTTCCGCTCGGGGCCGCGCCTGGGGAAGGTGCAGCTGACGTGCCGGGGAAAGAAGTGCGACTATGGGCGCTTCCAGGTGGACTCACACTGTAGCTCCCGTTGGCAATCGGGCCAGTGCTTCCAGAGCCACTGACCCCGGCACCGAATGCGCCAACCATTTGTTGGGTATTCACGAATCCGGAGCCAGGAGCGGGCGAGCCCACATGCCCACGTGCGGCTTGCATCATCAACGCACGCTGATAGTCCATGTTTTGCGTTTGCTGTTGTTGCTGAAGCTGTTGTAACTGCTGCTGGGCACCGCGCGGTGTAAGCGGTGAGTGGGCTGAGTCAGATGGAGAACGTGTGCTGCGCGCGATACCCGGGATACTGCCACCAGTGTTAATCGACACATTCCCCGCGAATGCATTGGCCTCGTTAAGTTGCGGCTGTTGATGAGCTTGCTGTTGCAACCTGGCATGTTGTTGTTGTTGTTGTTGTTGTTGCTGCTGCTGCTGTTGTTGCTGCTGCTGTTGCTGCTGTCGCTGATGATGTAGAGCCGCGCTCATAGGCAAATTCCCCGCCATGGTCCCTCCTCCGAACTGCTGGTTCATTAGTCCACCGGCACTGAGGCTGTTGTTCATCCCACTGCCACGGGCGAGTTGCTGCTGCTGTACGAGGAATAACTGACGCCGCTGTGACGACATTGCACTGAGCTGTTGAAATTGTGCGGGTGTCAATGAAGGACCACCGGTGCGGGGGTCAATGCCGCCTGTTGATAGAGTATTTTGCGACTGGACTGTCATCGGAAGTGGTGATGGCGCGTGGCCCGCGAGCCCGCCTAGGGAGGGATTGCCTACACTCGGCTGTTGTTGAAGAGACTGCTGCTGAGGCTGCTGCGGGTTGTGCTGCTGCTGCTGCGGTTGTGACTGTGGTCTCTGCTGCTGCTGCTGTTGTTGTTGTTGCTGCTGCAATTGTTGGTGTTGGTGTTGTTGTTGATGTTGCTGCTGCTGCTGTCGCTTCTGCTGCATCATAAGCTATTCAAGTGAGCGTGAGTTAGAGGACTACGAGCAATAGACCCACCTGAGCGTGATGCATATTTTTCAATTGTTGCGGCAGCGGCAACGACATGAAGTTTGGTATCTGTTCAACCATGTACTTCACGAATTGGCTGTCGGGGTCGTGTAATTGCTGTATGAACGCTAGCCCCTGCGGGCCATAAGTGTTAAGAACTTGTTGCATGATATTCGGAGGCACAGCAGGTGCTTGATTTTGACCCTGACCGCTTCCGACACCAGCTCCAATACTAGTACCTGAACCATGGGGTGGGGATATCTGCCGTACTGCTGGCGCCTGCGATTGCTGCACCTGAGTCGGTTGTGACTGAAATTGTGCCTGTTGTTGTTGGCGCATCTGTAACATCCGCGTGCGATCGGGTGTCGCCCCTTGTGGGGCTACACCTGTGAACGGCTGGACAGGAGCTGATATAGACTTCGGGGGTAGTGAGGGAGTAGCAGGTGGTGGCATGCCCATGCCGACCTTACTTTCGCCCGTGTCGCGCCGCTTCATAACCACGTCAGACTCATCCCCAGGACGCTCACGTTTGAGAGTTGGAGTTGATTGTGACGGTATTGACTGGCCTTTGGCTCGTGCAATGTCCCGCGCAAAAACGGCAGGCATCGCTGCGTAGAGCTGCCGCACGCGTTCCGTAGAGACGATGTCCAGTTGTACAGGAGGTTGCATGATAGGGAGTGGATGTCGATTTTGAGTGTGGTGGGCGTCGGCAGCTGCAGCGAGCCATGTGAGGTTGGACTGTAATCGGCTAGCGTACCTGTAGCGTGGACGTCAGCTTTGTCGAGGGGTCTTGGAGCAGCGAAAGGACAGACTGCTGATATCTCTGGTCATCGGTGGGGATGGTTCGAGATTGGAACTCCATGCATATTCTACGGAAACGATTAAGAAAAGCACCAAATGGGGGGGTGAAAGTATCGCACTTGAGTAGTTCGGCATTGAGCCCGAGTATAAGCGCGGCCTTCGTGTTCGAAGCAGCGCCAGCAGGAGCCGAAAAGGAAGCCCTCTGGGGCGAATGGTCCGAAGATGTAGGGTGAAGACGAGAAGGGGATATCCGTGTCCGTGATGAGGGAGTCTCGAGGTTCATGGGAATTTGTCGAGAAGGGGAAGATATAGGCTGAAGGGACGATGGACCCTCCCCTTTGTCGGTTCCTGGAGGGTCCGAAGGTGCGTCTTCATCGTTGTCCGGAACTGGTGAAAGTTCGCTGAGTGGTGTAAGAGGCCGTGATGGAGGAGGGTTTTCGACGGCAGGGTCTTGTGGAGGAACAGAGGGAGGATCTGGTGACGCGTCTTGGAGAAGAGGCTGTGGTGGAGGAGGGGGTGCAGAAACGGGAGCAGATGTGGCCTCTGTCTCGCCGTCACGTCGGGGAGAGCTCGGAGGAGGGGTGAGTGATGACTGTCGGGGGACGGGAGACGTATTTTGCGCGGTCTTGCCTGGAGACGAAGAGGAAAAGGGGGCGGTCATGGAAGCGGAAGGGACAGAGGGAGAGTTGTCCTTCTGAAGAGCGCGAGGCTCTGAATCTCTGGAAGTGGAGGGGATGGAATTCCATGAAAAGTGGTCATTGTTCTGAAGGCCGAGGGGTTGGGTGGTGGGAGTAGAAACGGTCGGCGGGTGATGGTGATCCAGGTGAATCATAAATGGCAGAAAGTTACTCGGCGAGATCGTGGAGGATGTTGGCCTGGCAGGGTGCGGTCGTAAGGGGAGGTGTGTGTGATGGGCGAGTAGATGCCTGGGAGCGGTAGCGGTCTTTGAATCAATCTCTTCCTTGTCCTATTCCTTGTACATACAGTTACTTCACCGATTCCTTTCTTTTCTTGCGCTGACAGAGCCCTACGATGGCCGTGAATCCTCTTTCTTTTAATTGTCGAATAAATCCCGCCGCTTGACCCACCACTGGTGGATCCCGATCGTGGGAACACTTACCATTCTCGGATGTGGTCAACAATCCCGCACGAATATCATAATGTCGCCTTGCATTCGTATTTAATGGCGTGAAGGGCTCAGAGACCTCACTTATTAGACCACTCGTGTTCATATCTATTTTAAATTTCTGAAATGCAGTGAAAACATGCATGCGTACCCCTTGGTGTATTTGACCCGCATCCGTGTTCGGTGGTTGCCGAGGAAAGTGCCGATGATCGGCATCGGTTTGTGCTCAGCTGCGAAAGTCTATTCACTGATACGACGGCCCCCCTCAAGACGCAAACCTGTGAGTATTCGCCCATTCTTACACTTCAGGGTACGGTGGTATACACCTCGTATCGTCTCCATGCGAAACTAATGACGAGGGGGACATTTATGGTGGTGGATTACTTTTGCGCAATCAGGTGCATCAGTGGTGTGGGTGCATCAGACTACTTGCATATACGCAGCAACCCCTCAACCACCGCGAGCACGGGAATATATCGCTGATATATACTTTTTTGTAGAATTAAACGATGGGTAGGGTTATTCGCACACAAAGGCGTTCACATGCCATCGTAAGTCAACTGTAAACATCTCCCAACCCGCCATCTGATTCGGTATCCCTGTGGGCTAGTTCAAAGCGCACACCCACCACAACAAGGCCCCTGCCAAGTTCCGTGCGCTCGACTATGCTGAGCGCAATGGCTACATTCGCGGTATTGTGAAGGAAATTATCCACGATGCTGGCCGGTGCGTTCCGTCACGATTTCTTGTCTCTCAACAACCTACGGTTTACGCAGTGGTGCCCCCCTCGCTCGTGTCGTCTTCCGCGACCCTTATCGCTACAAGCTGCGACAGGAAACCTTCATCGCCACCGAAGGCCTCCATACCGGGGCCTTTGTCTACGCGGGGAAGAAGGCTCAGCTCGCAGTTGGTAACATCCTTCCCGTTTCAGCATGTCCCGAAGGTACCATCATTTGCAATGTCGAGGAGAAAGTTGGCGATCGTGGTACACTCGCGCGCACCTCTGGCAATTATGCCACCATTATCGGTCACTCCCCTGACGAGAATAAGACCCGTATTCGTCTTCCGTCCGGCTCGAAAAAGACTGTCTCGGGCAGCGCCCGTGCTACGGTCGGCATCGTTGCTGGTGGTGGGCGTATTGACAAGCCATTGCTCAAGGCAGGCCGTGCGTATCATAAATACAAAGCCAAACGCTACAAGTGCCGTGGTCCTGTTTCCATTTTCTACGCACGTGCTGACGGTCTCTTAGCTGGCCTCGTACCCGTGGTGTGGCTATGAACCCTGTTGACCATCCTCATGGTGGTGGTAACCACCAGCACATTGGCAAGGCGTCAACCATTGCTCGCTCTGCAGTCCCCGGTCAAAAAGTCGGTCTTATCGCCGCACGCCGGGTACGTGAACTTTCTGCATCAGACTTTACCCTCTCGTTCATAGTTTTCATAAGACTGGTCTCCTTCGTGGTTCTGTCAAAGTCAAGGAGGCGTAGAGAGCCCGGGTTCACGCCACATTTTCTGTCTTTATGTGCCATCTTTTACGCCAATTAAAATGTTGTATGCATTGACAGAAGCTATATGCCACATTTTTCATGCATCCCACTTCGTCCCAATACTATAGTTCCGGCTATCGTTCGGTTAACGCTATGACAAGGGAACTTATTATTCGAGCCGAGCTAATCCAATACGAAACCGAAACGTCACTAGGCATCGTTTTCTTCGCCAGGGCCTTGGAGTGACATGAGGTTCGGGTCACCTACCAGGATTAAATCGTGGTAATCTTCTTCACCGTCTTCTGTACCAACCTCCTCCAAGTTGGATGGCCACTCGCTCCCCTCACCGATCTGCGTCACGTGATCAGGCCCTACTGCAAGACCATTGACTGGCAATGACCGGGGCGGTCCACGTAGCACTCCGTCCCATATAACCTTCGACTCTCCTATGAAATCCCCCAATGCGTCGACTTGCTCCTGCCTCACAGCACAGCGCCGAACAGCCAACTGTGCCAATGCAGCGCTCTCACACCCTTTCCTCGCCGCAAGACCGGCACATAAGCTCTCGAACAAGCCCGCGTCGGCGTTCCAAAGATCTGCACCGGCAATCGTGAGGCGTTTGAGCTTCGGAAACAACGTTCGGGGCAGCTCTCCTGCGGGGCGCGCAAAGGCAAGGCTAGACGGGAGAAGGCGCGCGATTGCCGCGTATACTTCCGCATCCACCTCCGCAGCGAGGGTGGTGGCGGGGACCACGGCCGCCAACGGTTGGAGGTGCTGCAGGCCATCGTTCCTGTGTTCTCCCTCGTGTCGCGCCACGTCCAGCAGCATCTGCGCGGCACCTGCCACGGCGCTGTCCCCGCCCGCAAAGACGGCCTTGACGTGCTGCGAGCGCACAAACGCGCCGCGCCAAGCGCAGCCATGCGAGAACAGCGCCGACTCGATGAGGAGCTTGTGTGCGCGCGCGAGCGGCGGGAGACGAGCCGCGCGTTCAATGAAGCAGATGGCCGCGCGGGCGCCGGCGGGGTGTGCGCTCCAGCGCATGTGCAGGGAGAGGACGCGCGCCTGCTCATCGGCCGGGTCCGGGGGCGACGTATCGCAGGCATCGCCGTCGTCATCGGCGGAGTGGGCGGCGCTGGCAAAGAGGGACCAGCTACGCGCGGCGGGGATGTCGCGCACGTGTACGCTCCGGATGGGCACCCACGTGTCTGCGTTACTATCTCCGCTGGTGGCGGCGTCGGCAGCAGCACTGGTGGTGTCCCGGGGAACGCAGATGTGCGAGGCGAGCGCGGCGAGCATCACGTCGCCAGAGTCGGTGTCTGGGGCATACTGTTCAAATTCCTCGCAGATGAGCTGGAAGAGCGCGGTGGCGGGGATGAGCACTGAGGCCGAAAATTCGAGGATGTCGAGTGCGGAGCGCGCGCACAGGGAGAAGAAGCGGAGATGGGCCAAGGGGAGGCGTTCGACGGAGAGAATGGAGGAAGTGGTCTCGTTGGGAGAGGTGATGTGGACGGGAAGCGCCTCGTCGAGCTGTAGACATTCGAGGCGGGTTAATCGTTTGAGGACCTGGAGGACCTGTCCGAGGTGGGGGCGCTGGTCGGGGGGCACATGGGAAATGGAGAGGTATACGAGGTCGCACTGGAGGAGCGGAGATGACCATAGTACTCGGCAACGATACAGCGACAAGAATTGTAGATTCGGTGTCTCTCCGCTGAAGAGAGGCCGCGCAACGAGGTCCAAAGGATGGCTTGGGTGAAAATTCGTTATGATGAGCTCCTGCAATAAAGGGGCCGCTTTTGCTTCGAACAGCATAGGCACGCAAGCGATGATCGCGTGGGCACATGTCATCGCAAGACTCTGCATGCGATGGATCTTGGTAAACAATAAACGTGCCGTACTGAGCTCACATGGCATCTGCGCGCTGCCCCCATCGTCTACACTGACGTGTATAGGGAGATCCTTGGAGCGTTCGAGCATTGCTGCGGTCCATTCGAAGTTGGTTGAAATGATCTCGACCCATAGAGAGGGACAAGAGAGAGCGGCATTGCGCCAGCGCCGACACACATGAGTCACCGCCAGCCACGGTGGCGGAGGACGGTGACGAACGTGAGGGTAGAGGTCAGATGCTGGGCAGTAGCTGAAGATTTGAATGAGAATTTCCACTGGTAGGCGCGATACGAGAGCACGTTCGTTCATCCTCTGGCGAAGCTTCAAAACCAGAGCTTCGGCGTCCGCAAGCTGACGATCCAACGGATCGTGTCTCTGAGAGTGCTGGACGTTGGGTGCGTCGGATTGAACCGCGACGTCCTACCAAAACACATGCTTAGACCAAGTTCGGTGCGACCGGGTTGACAAATGAGTACACGGCGCACCTTGGTTGCTCTGCCACTGATACGGCCTGAATTGTTCATGGTGCTGCGCATTAGTTGACAAGTGGATAGTTGAGCAATTGCTAAGCGCTAAGCTTCGGGTAGTGTAGACGGAGTGTTAACAAGGCGAGGGAGGGCTTGTAATCGTATTGCTTGTAACATGACAGCCAGGGCTGAAGTACATGTAACTTAGTAGGCAACTCCGAGGCGCTCGTACGATTCGAGACCGACTTCCATGCCCCAGGTATCTTACACAAGGCAAGAGATAGTCGAAGTAAAAATAAATATCGAGACCATAGTACGACCACTCCGAAACACTGTGTCGTCCCCATGCTAATCTCCTCTATCATTTCTATTTTTTTTTCGTATGAACCCCCAAAGGAAGCCATTCCATTTGTCTGATCTACCGTTCCACTGGGTGCAGCGGGTCTAGATATCCCGGATGTTTCCTTTTCTGACCCGAAGGTCCAGACTGACCTGCATTGCAACCGACCCTCTCTCCGATTCCACAGTTAGTGAACTCGATCGAGATATAATGGAAGGTCAGGCGGATGGGTTGTCTGCAAGGAGCATGTGACTGTCGTGCCTCGTTGGCCCAATATAGTAAGCGGTCACCGTTCACCGGTCTAGTATGCATTATTGTCCTTCTTCGGAACAACACAGGCATAATGAAGACCACCATCTTCTGTGTTTGAGTCTTCAAAACAGTGGGTCAGAATGCAACCCTCTGTGAAAACTGAAGGAGGGCGTGCACGTTTCGATTTCCCAATACAATCATGGGATGCGTCATCCTTGCCGTCTGTCTTTTCACAATGAATCTGTGAAAAAAAAAAACCGACAGGACATCGTCCACAGATCGAATATTTTATGTCTGGTAAGGGTTATCTCTGTCTTTATCTCAAAAACATCAAACCCGCTCCCAAAACTGTCAGCATCAAGTGGTACGTACCACCATGTGGACCACACGCGATGCTATTCTGGCCCTACTTTTTCCAACTTTTCAGCTTGAATAAACATTTATAACTTACTAGGTTTCGAGATAGTTTATATTGCTTTCGATGCGTCCATACTTTCCCATGGCTGGGCTTTACGGAGAGGAGAGCCATCAAAGTCTTCGCACTCATCCTGTATCAGATTCGCAAGTGCCACCTATGACAGGTGACTTGAGTGTTCTGGCCCACCTCGTGCGACCTCCATCTCCACCCTGCACCAACAAATGGGCACCCCAGATCCACAAACTGATCCTTTCGCTTATCCTGTGACACCTTTGCGCTAGCTCATCACAGTCGTGGCTACCACAGAATGGGTCAATACTGTCAGGAGGGAAAGCAGGAATCACGAGGCCTGGGGGCCTCACAGGCCTCACCATCGATGAGTGAACCAATTCATGCCTCGTGCGTAATCCCCTGTTAGGTGCCTCTTCGTGGCCCTCTCTGAGAACTAATAAGGTGTACCCAAGGACACCCAACGTCTCCATAGATGTCTCCAATCATCTTCGCAGATCTATCGTAATAAAGGCTTTGATATTCCCCCAAGAATACGCTCTTGTGCCAATGTTCAACCAGGTTCCGTCCGTCCGCGTGGGTTCACATCGTCCCAACTAGGGTCTAGTATCCAGTGCCGTGTGACGCAGTAAGATATGGCACCCCATCAGTAATGTGGTTGCCGATCGGTCCTCCCCGTGGTAGATGAAAAGAGGAGCGAATCTGCCAGCAAAAGGTCGACACCCGGGTGTATTAAGCAGCGTAAGGGGCTCGTCTCCATCGTGTATCAGACGGATTCCTTCCTCTTAGAATTTGATGTTTTATTGGGAGGTCGGCAAGTCTGTCGTATCCCCCTTAAAGTCTCCGCCGGATCACCGCATGTCGTTGGTACCCCAAGTTTTCCGATCGGTTATCACGCTACCTTCTTGTAGGCTTCGTGCATTGCGAAGATGTGAACATGCCGCATTTCCAGGCCGGCGGATACAAGACTTTGTATCGCAATGGGTGCCTAGAAAGAAGTGCATGAGGTAGAATCGGTCGGGGAACGGTCACTACCGCGGACATTCACGAGGATGGGTGTGCACGGACTTGATATAAGCCTTGTGTGCTGGTGATGAGCAAGCGAACACAAGCGAGCAGGTTAAAGGCCCCCAGGATGTGACCGGGGAAAGAGCAGATTACATGGTAAGCGGTTGCATTTATGCCGCAGCTGCTCGAAATATTCGGGCGGAATACAAGGTGAATGAGATATTTAGACCAAATCGGCGAGGGGGGAGGGGCGAAGAAAATTTTGCTGTGTGATCGTGTATTAGAGCATTCCTCCTCAGATCGCTCTAGCAGATTCCCCAGAGGCGCTTTGGATGCCGACCCTCGGCGGATGATTATCGTCTGACACGTCCCGGTGGAATTCATTTTCGCCGACATCAGCAAAACCAGATTAACGAGTGACTAGTGGTTACTAGGGGAAAATAGTGACAATATATTTGGGGTCATAGCCTCGGTAGTGCCCAATAGGTTTTAACATTTGTTGTCTGATGGAAGGATGTTGGAATTGTCATCAATTGATGTGAAAGGCATTGAAAACTTCCAAAAGCTCCGGCGGGTATCCAAAGAGTCCGACGACCGTGCAACGCATGTACTATTACTTGTTTCCAGAAGCGCATTACCTTGAAGCGAGATGCAGTTGGCTTGCATGGCATCAATATCGCTAATTTCGAACCGAAGCCTGAGGTGAGTGTTGCGCGTGAGAGCTGAGCTGAGATCTGAGACCCGGCCCCTCAGCTGCCCGACCGTCAGGGAACCCAGTGTTTGCCTTGACTGGTGGCGAGCAAGATATCCGACATTTTGTTGGCCCCGCCACGGTGCTCCTAGCGGCTCCTATTTGCAGCTATCGGATAATGAAAAGTTGGGCCATTAGAAGCACCAATTGCACCAATCTTGAACCGTAAGTGATAATATTCAACGAATATCCGATGAATGCTGTCGCTTCGTTGGCAGGATGAAATCAAGCGGAGATTAAGAAAGAAGTTGTGGTGGTCGTCCAAGTTTTTGACATAAACATTTTCGTGGTGGGAAGAACTCAGTCTGGAGTCTGGACATTGAGTCTTTCATGATAAACGTAATGGGCCGCATGGGAAAGAATACTCAGGAATATTCGGGCCTATTCAGATCGGTTCCCAGGCCGTGGTCAGGCCTGTCAGTGCTTGTCAGGGAGCGTCTGGCCTTTCGCTCGCCCCTGGTCAAGTCCCCTGGCTTTGCGGCACTTGAGGATGCTCTTCATTTGGTACTTGTTCAGGTCGAATGGACGGTATCATCTTGATATGGGACAGCGGATTGGATAGAAAGCTGTTGATACATTAATGGTGAAATGACCGTTGGCGGTGAAGTGCTTCTGATAGATGGGGGACAAGTACCAAGACAACTCCTAGTCACTGGGTACCCAACTGAATCACCGTCGAGCCCCGAACATTTAATTGGCGGATACATGTCTGGCGAGGCCACCTCCATTCTATACCTTCTTCCTAGCCCCGGCTCGTGATTACTGTAATGTGCTGCCACATCGAGACAATACTGGGGTCGAAATCTTGGTTGAAACCGCCGAATTTACAAACACCTTTGTCTGACGAGTTGCACTCGGTATCTGGAGTACTCTTCACTTGTCGCTTGCACTCCGAATTCCGACCCTGATATAAGGCGACCACACCCTTCTAACGACACAGCTCTTTTTCACTCTTTCTACGCCTACTGCTTTCCCACGTTCCACACAAAATTCAGAATTCCCTCCATAAATAGGCTTGGTTCCTGCTCTGTCCCGGTCAGCCGACCTCTTGAGTGTTCTCGCGCCTTCACCGGCATCGAGTTCCACTTTTTCTGCGTCCAAGGCAGCGGGAGGCCCCTCTGAATGTACAAACAGATGCGACCATCGCGAGACAAAGAGAAACATACAACAGGGAGGAAAACGTCTTTGGTTGCGCGCCGCGCCATGATTAAATCGACCTTACTCCAACCGTCAAGGAGACTACTGTCGCCCAGATAAAGGAGTGGACCGCGACGACATATGCTGGGTATCGTACAAACTTTCATCCGACTACAGCGTCG
Source organism: Lactarius akahatsu (assembly GCA_021524915.1). Classification (NCBI taxonomy): domain Eukaryota; kingdom Fungi; phylum Basidiomycota; class Agaricomycetes; order Russulales; family Russulaceae; genus Lactarius; species Lactarius akahatsu. The sequence goes on from JAKELL010000004.1 coordinate 1,346,674, forward strand.
ATCTCTTTTCTCCACCTCCTCTGGATCTCGATTGACTCCAAAAAGATCTTATATTTCGCCTCCAACAGCTTCTTCTCCTTGTCTCCCGCGGAGGGCTGCACGACCGTTGCCAGCGGCGTCATCTCTTGCATGATGTCCCAAAGTGCTGTCGCGGGATCTGAGGGGCGGTTGCGCATCGCTGCGAAACGACCCAACATCGCGGCGCCAAGCACAACTGGCGTGGAGTACGAGAGCGGGAGTACCACGGGCATGTTACACGTATTCGCGAGCAGGCGCATGAGCGTCGCGTTCTGAGCCTGCGAACCGGACAAATATAGCTCGCGAATGGAGTGCCCCGCGTTGTTAAGCTCATCGATGATATGTCGGGTCTGAAGAGTGACTGCCTCCAGAGCGAGCGCGTATTTGCGTGCGAGGTCGTGCAGAGACGAGTCCTAAGACATGCATGAATACGCTTGCAAGAATGACGGCACATGAGAACTGACGAGAGTGAGCCCCATAATGGATCCACGCATGCGTGGGTCCGCAATGGGAGAGCGGTTTCCTGCGTGGTTCTGCATGTCAACAACGGCGACCGCATAACTCAAGCCACAAAACGAACCGTGCAAATCCGGGTAGAAATGCATATGTGCTATTACTTCCGTCCACGAATCGGCACCCTCTGCTTGACGGATGGCCTCGAGCGTTTCTCGCAGGACTGAGGAGAGGTATCAGGGACACCAGAGAAATACAAAGCGGCTATAAACCTTCGTGGACGTTTGTGTCTTTATTCTTAGCAAGATCTTTGAGCTCCTGATGAGCGGGATGTGTAGAAATAATGAAGTCTATGAGCTGGGAACAACCCTCAGTTGAGCAGGAAGGTGATGGAATGTATGGACGCACTTGTCCCGTAGAGGACTGTCCACCTTCATTCGTCCACCACCCAGGGAATATGGCATCCTGCACGTCCATCAGCAACGAAAAATGTGATTAGGGCAAGAGTTTCTTGCTCTGTAGGGACCCCAAACTCCCTTGACAAAAACACCCTCTTTGCTCTGCATTGGGAGCGTGAACATTACATAGACTATACCGCCACGGATGCCGTACCTGAATAAGATGACAGGTACTCGTTCCAGCAACAGCAGCGAGTCGGTGACCCGACTCGTGCAGTGATACGGAGGGGGAGATCCCATCCCCCTCTTCATGTCGTGCGGCGACGGTCCCCAGCCATCCGGCGTACCTACCCCAATTTTCAATACCTCGCACGCACGCAAGAGAGAGGAGGTCGAGAGGAACGGAGACCCACGCGTCGATAACTCCGCTACCAACGGGAGTGCCAGGTTCTAATCCCAGTTCCTCGCTCGCGCGCTCCGTCAATCCGCCGCCAACGGGTTGACCGGCGGTCATGACGTCGGTCCCCAGAGCGACAAACCCATTCTGTACGAACGCGTCGAGCCCAATCTGCGACATGAACGCACGGTCCCAACCGTTTCCAGGAACATACGTGCATTTGCACGTGAGCGAACAGAGCGAGCGCGTCCGCATGCCCGTAGCGCGGTACGTGAGGAAGTCGGGGAGATCGAAGAATTGGCAGTTCTCGAAACGGTCGCCAGACATGTGGCATTTCAACCAGAGTATCTTCGGTATCTCCATCTCTAGCTATAATAGAAACGATTTGTTTGGCCCGTGTGCCCTAGCAGCGTGTGGCGCAGAGTAGACGTACGCTTATGGTGCCCCCGACGTAATCCAGCACGGATGATCCAGTGGAATTAATGAGATCGGCTTCTTTCTCGGCTCGATGGTCTGCCCAGAGGATGACGTTGCGTTCTCCAGGTTCACCGAGCTGCGGGCCACGAGTGACCGTGATGGGCTCTCCCTCCCAGCTCGTCACCGCAAGCGAGCAAGTCGCATCGAAGCCGATGCCTTTGATGTAATTGGGTGAGACCTTCGAGCGAGCGACTACCTCCCGCACTGTGAGGCAAATGCTGTTCCAGATGTCAGCAGTAGACTGCTCGAAGATACGATGATCTGTCTGGTCCCGCCATGTCACGGTGTCCTGAGAAGCAGACGCGAGGATCGTGCCATTTGGTCTGACAAGTGCAGCGCGCGCAGAGCCGGTACCAACGTCGATACCAAGATAGAAACTATCTTCCGAGGATGCCATACAGAAATACAGTGTGAAGCGGAGTCATCTCGATATGATCGGTCGGAATCGGATCACCTGACCGGGTGTTCTGCTTAGATCTCATCTCGGGCTCTGCCTCTAACTCAGAATCGTACTGGGCTATGCAGACCAAGATGAAGACAGTGCCAACTCGTCCTCTTTGCAATTGGATGTCGACGTCGTTCCACTTTACTCACATGTCCTATATATGACGCCCTTGCACCCACAAATACGTATACTGTACCTCGTATTCAATTGCCACATACCCCCAAACTCCCACATATATATATATCGGTCGCCGACAATCCCCGAAGGGCTGTTGCACTGATCAAATGAAACACCATTTCCCCAGTCCACACCCCAAGGATGCGGCATTCATCTCCAATACAGTAGGTTCGCGAATATGACATGAGCACCTCGGGACGCAACGACGAGAGTCGTCATCAAACATCACTATACAAAGACAACAGGTCCCTTCCTCCTAGGTTTTTACTGGAACGTGTAACAGGGTCTTCGAGGGACACCTCTGTCTGTCACTAATTCTCGCTACCTGCAGGCTTCTGGACGAGACGGGCGGGGCGGCGAGGTGAAGAGGGTCCCCCTATAAGCCTGAAAATTAACTTGAGTGCCGGCGGCCTTGCGAGAGTAGAGCGTTGCATGTTGGATACGACCTGTACACGGGATCGTTGTGTTTCGGTGTCTAGACGATGAGGGTTGTAACACATGCGGTCTGGCTCGAGACTCGAAGTCCGCCCAGCCATATTACGACAATCTCTGGCCCAGCCCTGTCGCTCACTGCGAGGCCCCACTAACAATTCCGAACCCAATCATTTAGGGTATTAAATGTATACCGACGGACCAATGCCGTTAATTCGTCGATAATATTGCAAAACTGCCACCCTGCGCGTGGCTCACAGAAAATCACAAGCAAGGGGTCATGACGCGTCGGTACCGTGCACAACACGCAATTAGGGGTGAGAATGATCCAGAAGATGTGAGGCCCATATGGTAGCAGTAGAAGACGGACGGGAAGGAGGCGAAAACTCTCGCCTCGGATCTCACTCAGACCTGACGCGTGACGGAAGTGAGAGGAGGAGTTGGGATATGGTGCCGTCGCATGTGGGACCCAACCAAGACACCCGAAAGAACGCCGTTTCTAATGGCGAAGGAGCCGAGCCAACGACCCGTTCATTGAGTACCACGGAATAACCCAACACCGCCCACCCTTGAGAAACAGAAGCAGCTTCTGGTTAGTGCCGAGCGGTCAAATCGTCCAAGGCACTGTTCATATTATCATGAACATCGGGTGCAATAAGTTGGAGGAACTTACGCAATTAAAAGCCTAATAGGTGACCTTCAGGTCTAGATCATTGAGGATGGTCACAGCAACTCAGGCGTTTCCGTGTCCAGCGACCTGTGGCGGTCAAATGTTAAGATCATCCCTAAGTAAAAGGTAAAATGAAATGTCTCACCTTTTCAAAGCGTGTCGCGTCCCATCTTACATCCACGTAGTCGATGTTTTCGCGAGGCATCCACCACTCGAGGAACGCAAAGAACAGACAATCGACGATGAGGATTATCGTGTAGATTGGACCAACAAAAAGGCCTAAGCTCATTGTCCTATTACGCGTCAAACCCCCGAGTACATCGCACAGAGTGAGTGTCAAAGACTCACCGCTGAATTCGGGTCCACAAGGGATACGGGGGCGTTGCCAGAACCGCACGGTAGACAACCTCGGTGCGCTTTGCAACCCTTGTCCAATCATAAAACCCACGAATTCTCTCATGTGCCCGGTGTGGATCGTGGTCTCCCCGCGCCACGTGTGCAATTGCCTCCGACATCGCGCGAAATACATCTTATGCAAGGTCAGCTGGGGGTGATTTCCAACAGAGCCAAGTAACCTTCTGCGGTGGGAGCGGCGAAAGAGATCATGTCTTCTGGAAGAATCTCGGGAACACCGCCGACGCGAGTGGAGACCACATGCAAACCTGCACACGCAGCTTCTAATATCGCAATACCGAATGACTCGGTAAGAGAGGTATTCATGAAAATGGAGCCTTGTTGGAGAACCTGCACACTAGTGAGTCGAACCGACTAAATCCACGATGTACATACGGAAGGCACGTCCCGGTGTGCAACGGGACCTAGCAAAGTGATCCGATCTTGCAAGAAATGGGTCTCACGCATTTGGAGAAGATCAATCATTTTAGGTCCGTCTCCACCTGTACGGCGAAAGGGACGAGATGACGATATAACGTATAAAATCACATGAAAATGCAAGATACGCACCGACAACAAAACGAACGTTGGGAAAAGCGGCGCATATGCGCGGTGCGGTAGCCACAAGGAGATCGACACCCTTCCTGTGGGCCAAACGTGAGACGACAATTATAGTTACTGTGTGGGTGTCGCACACAAAGATGGTCAGAGGGTTCTGATCATATCGGGAAGAATAGAAGCGAACACTGACTTGTGTCTGTGGGGGGTGCGGAACGCGCAGGGCAAAAATGATCTGCCACTATCGCATTGGGGATGACGTAGACGGATTTGGGGGGGAGATTGGCGCGTAGAACCGTATTTTCACGTCTGAGGGCCAAGACGATTGATTATGCTTCCGAATGAAATTGATGGTGGAGTGCGCCCATTACCCTATATGCGAAACACAAATTGCCGCATCAACGTTTCGGAGCATCCCCTCGAGAAGCTTGTTCGTGAGGATGCTGGCCGCATCGGCAAAGCCGAATAAACTATGATCAGTGAAGACGGTGCGAACACCGAGCAGATGTGCATGTAGGACGCCTTCATGCCCAAGTGAGGACAAACTTGCATGTGAATGGATAACAGTGATCCGCTCGCGGAGGATGATAGTACGGAGGTAGGGTAGGAAGGTGAGGAAGTTGGGTAAAGTAGCGGATGAGACAAGGGTCGGAAACGGAATGTGATAGACTTTCAAACCGGGAATGAGCCAGCGTATGCCAACACGGTCGGGGGGATGACTGTGCGTGATGACTATGACCTGTGGAGCGGGGAAAGCGGGGAGAGCGGCAAACTGATAATAGGGTTACCTTGTGCCCTCTCCGGATGAGGGAAGCGCCAAGCATGTATATGTGGTTCTCGACACCTCCAACGTCTGGGTGAAAGAAATCGGAGATCATACTGGAGATTGGTAAGACGAAATGCTTGCTCGATGGAGGAAACACCCACGCAATAGAGAGGGTTGAAGGGTGTTCCATGAACACGACCTGGCGACGCGTTACAAAGAAAGTGCCTAGAGGCTAATACTGCCGCCCACACATGTTTTGTTCGTACTTACGAGTGGGTCTCTTTCCCACGGTTCTCCAGATGGGACCCCTCAAGTAGGGCCCATGCCCGCAATTATTCAGCGCTTTGGACGTCCTTTCCATGAACACCGTCAACGCAATTCTTGACAAGTACGGTCGGTTTGGCCTCGATGCGGCCACTGCAGTGACCACCATTGGTTTCGCTGCAGCCAAAGCCACCACACAGTTGGGCGTACGTTGACTCCCCATCATCCTTCTGCGACTTCATCCGGATTCTTAGACCTGCACTTCCTACAGTTCTCCGTCACTCGGAGTGTAGTGTCCACGGCGGTAGGAACTACAGGGACAGCTCTTGACTTCGCACTCGGAAACAAGCTCGGTGCCGGCGCTGCCCTCGAACGCGCCACGTCCGTTACCTTAGCAGCTGCGGAGCAGCTCGCCCTCGTCCCCATTTTCATCGGGGAGAGCCTTACGTCTGCGTCCCTCATCGCTGCCTACAGCTCCATCGATGCCTTTTCCTCACTTTTCCCTGGGGGCGAAGAAACCTCTTTCTCTATAGCCTCTTTCATCAATCTCATGCGTAATGACTGGAATAATCCCGAACTTGGGGAACACCTCCCCGAGGAACACTTCAGCGTCGGGGAAGCCACCCGTGCCCTTTTCGCCTGGGGCACTCTTCAAAGCGTCACTTACGACTGGCAAGTCACAAAATGGTCCAAATATCTAAGCGAGATCCCACGCGAGGGCCCAATTCCCGACATTCACACCCGGATGCGGAACAATTCCATTATCAACGTCACTGGGGACGTCTTACTTGAAGGGAACAAAGGCCAAATTCTCACAGCAGACATCACAGAAACGGTGAGCGGGGCAGACAGCCTCGCTGTTGTCCCGCGACATCATCCTAATCTCCCGGTCCCCACACCCCACCCGAAATCGCAGAAAGACCTCAGGCTCACGCTCCGCCGGCTCTCAAAAATGTGTCTTGCCGGATACGGCGGTGCCTCGCTCCTGTTCTTCGGTGTACCCTCGAACTCGCCAATAAACAGCTCTGAGGAGAAGGCGACGCTCGAGGCGGCCGTCGAGGAGTCCGAGAAGCCCCAGGAGGATACGCAGATCCGGACATTCCCTTGGTGGTCAATGCTTTTGGGCAAGCACGACCACGACATCTTCCTGCACTATGCGAGCGGCGGCAAACGCGGGACAGACGTGACGGCCGTGATCGGGGACGAGGCGCGCATGCCACGCTTCTGGGTGCTCACTGACCACTCGCGACAACAGATCGTGCTCGTCTTTCGGGGCACGATGACCCTCAACGAGGTCGCGGTCGACCTCACGTGCGAACCCGAGGAGTTCGAGCCCGCGAGTGGTGACGACGAAGAAGAGGACTACGATTCCGACAGCGACGGCGAATATGGCGACGAGGACAAAGAGGGAGATGATACTGACGTACCCGGGTCAATGCCGTCTGGGAGCGATCAGCTACTCCGAGTTCCCAATTCGCGCCGGAGGCTCCGGAGCGCCTCGTTCAGGTCCGTGAATTCGTTCGAAGAGAAACACCGCTACTTGGTCCATGGTGGAATTCTCAAGATGTCTCTCGCGATGGGTGGGCGTGGTCGCCCGGTCTTCACCGCGGTAAAGGAAGCGTTATCTCGGAACCAGGGTTATGGCAAGTCGTGTTCATACTCTCACGAGTAGCCCCCATCTGATTTCGTAGAATTGGTAATGTGCGGGCATAGTCTTGGGGCTGGTGTTGCGGGTGTTCTTGGCCTGGTGCGTCATACTTTTTCTTAGTCGGGTGCCGTTTGATGCGCGTGATGATTGAGGCGACGACCCTACGCACCCACAGAAATGGGCCGACCCCAAGACATGTCTCACAGCACGTTCTAGCGGGCTTCCCGTTGGCAGGCGTGTCTCTGTCTATTGCTTCGCACCGCCGTAAGTTGGCTTCCCCAGGGCGCCCCACCCTTCGGTCCTTACGTTCTATCCCCAGTGCCGCATACGATCCGCACCTCTGCGAACTTTCCAAGAATCTGATCACGTCCTTCGTCTATTCCCACGACCTCGTATCGCGTCTTTCCCTAGGGGCGCTGCGCGACATGTCCCGCGCCGCCGTTTGGCTCTGCAAAGCAGAGGCGGAGGGCCGCCCCGAGGGATACAGCGGCATCACCCGCCGGGCGCTCAGACATAAGATGGGCTTTGGCTCGCGCGACGATCCCATCTGGGTGCGTGTCTTGCCCTATCTCAACTCTGCTCACGAGGAAAGCTCACCGCGACGTGCAGTTCCTGTCCATCCGCAAGACGCTCGAGGCCAACATGCCCCTACACAGTCTCTATCCGCCTGGGCGCGTCCTGTGGGCCGTCCGCGACTCAGACGTGTCGTATGCTGCGCCACCGCCTGCGGAGCGGCGCTACAGTCCGATGGAGGCATTGCGCGCGCAGCGGGAGGAGGACGGCGTCCGTTTGTTCGAGGTGCTCGACGTGGAGAAAGTTTTCACGCAGATTATTTTCTCCCGCGACATGATCGGGTACGAGTCACACGATTCTGTCGGTGATGCAATGCTGATATGGAGTTGCGTCGGGGTAGTTCGCACATGGCACACACTTACGACAAGGTTATCGAGGAGCTCCAATGAAGGTACGGTATAACACATAGAAAGAGGGGTTTCTGCGTCCCTCACACGTCGATTCAGCTCAGCATCGCGCACGAACCATTCCTGTCTTTCCTACATGTATATTACTTGCACGCATTTATATTGCTATAATTCGTCACGACGTACGTTACAGGGTAAACAAAAAACTTTGGCAAGTGAGTACAACTCCATTTTACCAGCACGGCAAGCGCAACGTCTGAACGTCTAGGGATGAAACGACCCCCGTTCGAAATCGTTTCGAAACTGACGTCACGGGAGAAGGGGGATATGTAAGTTCAGTCGACCTCAGTTTGGTCGCGTGGGCGGTACTTGATGCCCTGCGACTCAAGCTCCTGCTCGACATCTTCGGGAATCCGACCTTTCACTGTGATCGCGTACATCCCGCGCACGTATTTATCTACAATGCCACAAACACGTTAAGCAGAGTGGGACAAAAGAAAACACACGACGCACTTGTTCTTTGCCAACGCGCCACCCAGCTCTTCTCCGGATCAACGACTGCGACGGACCCGTCGAAATGTGTCGTCGTGCAAGCTTGAATACGATCCGGAGAGCCCTTCATCTAAGAAAACGAATGGTCGAGCCCTCCTTTGAAACCTTAGAGGACGGACAATTACCTGCATGATCTCTTCACAGTTCGGACAGCCATTACGCCGGAAGTCTATGGGTGTTTGTATGATAGAGCAGAGGAGGCAGGCTCTCAGGTTCTTTGATCTTGCTTGCGCTGGGATAGGGGCGGCAGGAGTCGAGGATGCCATGGGTGGTCCAGCTGTAGCTGCAGTTGTATGATGGTAGAACACTCGCTTTTGATTACATAACAAAGGCACTCGCTGCGATCGACATGCACTGGTACTGTAAGTTACTGCCAGCCTATTATGCTTTTCGTTTTGGTCAAATCGGAGAGGGTCTGGACGCTCCAAGCACGGCATAACTAAGTTGGCACTGTTAGCCCTCTTGCTACTTATCTTTTCAAATTATGGTCCGGGGTCAGCCCAAAGGGCTCTGCCCGTAATTTTTGACTTGGACCCATCCGTTATTTCATAAACTAGTAGAGCTAGTGATTTGATAGGAACTGGGGCTCAAAGGGCCTACACGAATCCGATTCGGACAGTTCGTGAAGACGTCACATTACGAGTAAGACACAATACAGCAAATAGAGACCCTCAGGTTACTTCTACTCAACCGGGACAGAGGGGAAAGGGCTACATCACCGAGAGCCAGGAGAACAACGCATTGCTCAGTGTTCAAAGCCACGATATCAGAACTGCGGGTCCATTATTCGGATTTGCCGACCCTTAGACGAGTACGGATAAACGATCTAGTACATAAGCCAGAGGGACATCCCTTGATAGCCAAAAGAAATGAGACAGTGAGAAGGTGCACCGAGCAGAAAGTCAATAATCGAAAGATGTAGCAATCAATCACTCGAGTGATATTGTTCAAAGAGACGAGAGTAGGACGAGTAGACGGATTTGCACATCTGGTGGTAACGTGCCTGTCAGGTCAGAGCTTGATACAGAGATGATACAAAGATGAAACCTGGTATGGACCGGGGTTTGTTGTAGCAAGCGCGTGATAATGCCCGAGGACGCAGGGTCTTGACGAATGGAGTTAGGTTGTACTGCGCGAAGGATGATAAAGAATAAATCCGATGAGAACCGGGAGCGAAAATCGCGTTCTTGGCTTGACAAGCAAAGTATGCATCAGAGTAAACGGATAATGCCTAATAATGGTAAGGGTTGTGACCTAGTGTTCAAGTGCGCTGGACAGGGGAGAAGGGCTAGATGTAGTAAGTGGCGGGAGGCGGCAGTACTTGGATGTCAGGAAGGGATGGATCTGGAAAGCCACCGAGAACACATAGACGCTCGAAAAGGAACGACGCGCAGGAGGAACGGTAGAGTGGAGTGGGGCTGTGTCGGCCAAACATGTGCGAACTACCACAAACGTCCGGGTGCGGAGCGCCGATAGGGGACGAGAAGGCAAAGGCCAACGTGCGGGTTGAGATGATGAATAAGAGGAAGAATTGGCTGAATGCTGTAGCGGTGGCCATGACAAGGACTGGTTGTAGTTGTTTGTTATCACCAACGGAGAGCACGTGGCGATAGCGTATCACGGTCAGTTCCCGACCCGCTTTTTTTTTTCGGTTGATTTAAACGGCAAGGGAGTTCAGTCAGTCAGTTATCAGCTTTAGTCGGAGGCACGGCCATACCTCAGGACAAGCATCATCGACATGCTCGCCCTTGAACATCCCCAGCTCATCTACGCTGGCTCTCCTCCACCTCCCCCACCCCCCATCACAAGGCGTGAATCTACTAGAAGATCCGTGCCATCTTCTATCACCGTCGTCCCCCCTCCCCGACCCCACCCATCCACATCTCATTCTCAATACCCCCCTCCAGCCTCTACGTTCCCGGCCGCATCCTCTTCCCTTCCTTCTACAGCGGCCCAGGTGCGCCACGTCGCCCCCCGCCACCCTCACCCTTCTCCTCCACCTCATTCGCCAGCCGTATTTAACATCCACGAATACCCCTCACAAGACCTTCTTCGCCTCCTTGCCGCCCTTCTTAAGCAGATCGCTGACGCGAACGATGCTTTACCAAAGTCTCCGACATCACCTTCTTCACCTCTCCCAACCCACGCTACCCACGCTTCTCTGCAGCGTTATTCCCACAGCCCCATCTGGCCATCCCTCACCCTCGCATCTCGCATAGCGCTCACCACATCTACCCCTTCTCTCTCATTTCATGCTCGCAATGTACCCACCATCACCCTCGAGTCCTACCTTCTCCGTATCCTCAAGTATTGCCCGACCACAAACGAGGTCTTCGTATCTCTCCTCGTCTATTTTGATCGCATGGCGAAGCTCTCGAAAGAGGCGACAGGTCGCGAGTTCATCATAGATAACTTCAACATTCACCGCCTCGTCATAGCTGGCGTGACCGTCGCATCCAAGTTTTTCTCTGACGTCTTCTACACAAACTCGCGCTATGCAAAGGTCTGATCTGTGATCTCCGTCCTCCCTCTGAAACCCACTGACCTCAAGATCCGCAGGTTGGTGGCCTTCCGCAAGCTGAGCTCAATCAGCTAGAGCTTCATTTTCTCCTTCTCAACGATTTCCGCCTCACGATATCCCCGGACGAGATGCAGTTCTATGCACGGCGGCTCATCGCGCACTCACAAGGAAACACTCTCCCGCACCCACCTCCATCAGACCCGCCCATACCGATCATTGCGGCACCGCGCCGCACGATGGGCGCGATGGACGCTTACGGTGGCGATGGCCCCAGCACTCCCCACATGCGGCCGACGCAAAAACTCGTGCATCAAGCGTCATCCGCGTCCCTTGCCTCGGCGTGTTCGCGTGCGACGTCGATATCTGAGGCGGAAACGGAGAGTACCGATGGTGGAGGTGACGGGGGGAGCACGGACGACGAGCCGACGGTGCGCCCCACGTGGAGCGTGCGCGGTGGTGACGATATTCGGGACGAGGGCGAGGACGGGGCGACGGACGGGGAAGGGGTCGATTTGGACGATGACGACGACGAAGATGGCCCAGGAGATCTGCGCATGGCGAGCCCGTACACGCACCCGCGGTAGCGCGCCACAATTTCTCCATCCCATTCCATTTGCAGCATTTAGCAGCATCGATCACACCCTTGTCCTCTTTACCCCACTTCTCTTCCTCTCCCCACAGACCCACCTATTCCCACGCCCATGCCTCTCTCTCACGCCGGTCTCAGTTCCACTCACACTTTCCTCTTTCCGTGCTCCTCCCGTGCTCTCGATATCTGTTGCCTTGTCTCCCCTGTCAATTTTTTCACCTTTCACCTTTCACCTTTTTTTTTTTTTTTTCCTTTTTTTTGATGCATTACATTGCACATGTGCATGTTGTACCCATACTCAATACTCTCAATATTTAGGTATTACAGCTGGGGCACTCTGCGTTAAACATATACATACGATACAAATGAGTCTTTTTCTTTGGTCTGGCCCTCTGCGTTTGTTCTACATTTTAGTGGCGTCGAACCAATTGTCCTCTCTGAGAACAAAGGCTCTTCATTCTGCCACGCCACGACCACTTCTTCAATACGCACACCAACCACAACTGATCGTACGATCGTGCGTCTACACAGGGGAAAAGCTTGAATTAGGCTGGTGCCTGGTCATTGTGTCCAAGTGTCCGAGATCACCTCACCTGCCAATTTGTGTTATAATTTGATAAATGTATTACAGTAGTGGTACCTGTGAACCCAACGATACAAAGGGGCAAGGTCTACTCGTCATTTTGTTGAAACGGAGAAACGACGAATGATGTTTCTTTGTTGAGATCATAGTGTTATTCAAATGAAGACAACGTATTGAGCAGCATGGCGCAGCTGGTATAGCGCGCAGGGCCCATAACCCTGAGGTCCCTCGATCGAAACGAGGTGCTGCTACTTCCTTTTTTGCAATTTTTATTCCTCTTCGCCTTCTCCACCCTCTAGACCTTCTTTTGCACTTAGAGAATTAGTGTGCGAAGGACCCACGCAGACTCCAAGAGGGGGGAGAGGGGACAAAAATGCACGACGCAATGAGACGTGACAAAGAGGGGTAACAACACATCACTCTGCCGTCTGTAAATTTAGGATAGGAGCCCGTCCCCAAACGTCTCGCGCCACCGTTCTGCCAACGTCCGTGCGCGATCGCGCAAGCCATAAGCATCCCCCAGCGGCACATCCTCCAGCTCACTGAGCCTACGCACAGTGTCTGCCAACGCGCTCTCCTGCAACGACATTCAAGCCTCAGTCAGCGCTCCTGCTTTGCCGGCGGGTTACCACGCCAAACCCACCTTGAGCATGCCCAGGGTGATGAGGGCCTGCTCGCTAGCATACTCTACCTTGCTCAACGTATCGCTCGTGCGTACCATCCCCGCCTCGTCCATCGTCATCTTGCCTTTTACAAGCGGGAGCAACGCGACCGTCCACGTGGCCGCCTCGCTTTCGTTCGCGTCAGCATTGGTAGTGTCGTCGTCAGGAACCACGAGAGGGTCGTCCGTGTCGTCGAGTGAGGGCGATGTACGCCGCGAGGGCGGCTTGAGGGTACGGCGGACATGCCCGTACGAGAGTGTGTTCGCGAAGACCATCGTAGGTGCGCGTTTCGAAGGCCCTCCTTCGCTGTTCTTTCGTTTCGCCGCACCCGCCGGTCGCTGCAACAAAATTTGAGGACAAGTCAGCCTGGCGTGCGGGAAAATTCAAGTTGAAGAGCGGGACTTGACTTACTGCCATCCGCCGCGGCTTGCGGCCCAACCCACGGTCGAGCGGGCCTGGCCCAAACGCGTCCTCCAGTCGTTCTGCCCACATCCGCGCTCTTGGTTGTCGTGGACGCACCTCGGCCCTCCAGCGACCAGCACCCTCTCCTATTGGTGGGGGTGGGTCGTTCGCAAGATCGGCAGGGAGTAGTAGCCGTAGGGTGCGCTGGATGTCCGCCTTGGCACGCGCCTCGTATGTAGGATGCTGCCACCATAGCGACTTGTCCTTATCCTCGCTCTTATCATTGTTGTCCTCGTTACCGTCGGAGGCTGCTAGGTGGATGCGGGGATTTAGGTCGAACGGGACGGGAGTGGCGTCGAGGAGGTCATCAATATCTTGGGACGTGAGTGACGAACCATCGAGGTAGGTAATTCCACGACGGGAGCGCCGCAATCCCTGCTCGGGTACAGAATCTGTGACGGCCTCGGCTGTCTGCGCGCGAGGTGGAGGTGGGGGCGTGGGGGTGGGTGTGGGTGTATCGAGGACGATTGTCTCTGGCATTTTGCCATTTACATTTTTCGATAATTCATCCACGGGGGCAGTGCCGGGCGTGGACGCAGGCGGAGAGTCGTCATGTGGCCACGACGCGTCCGGTTCCTGGGGTTTCTGTGTTGCATGTCTTGGTGGTGGAGTAACCACGACCGCAAAGTCAGGCATCGACTTTCGCGGCTTGTCCGCGGATTTATTACCCACCCCATTGAGTGTGACATCATTCTGCTTTGACGTTGACACGCTTGCCTTGTGTTTTAACGACTGGCTTAGGTGGGCAAGATTTATGAGCCGGGTCATCGGTTTCGGGTGGGCATGAGCTCGGGCAGCACTTGGCCGTATGTGCTTGACCAGTACGACCTCCTGGTCATCTTCTTTCAATGCGATGGGATCCGGTGAAGATGCAGAGGAGTGGCCAGGCGACGAGCTTTGTGGGGGACGACTAGCTGTTTGTCGGTTCCCTGGGTCTGCCTTTGGAGTGAGGGGTACATTCGACACGTCCACCTGGTCGGATACGCCGCTATCACGGCGGAGCCGAGTATAGAGATCGGCAAGTGACGTGACCTGCTTCAAAGGAGGTACGGTATTCCCAGGAGCCATTGCACTCGGGACTCGCGCCGCAATCTTCGCACGCTTTTGCTCAACCATTTCCTGGGCCTCCCTCAGCTGGGAAGAACTCCCACTGCGGGGTTCCGAGTCCCTTTTACGTTTGTTAGGCCGGTTACGCGGTTGTCCCTCGGACATGGCTTCATCAAGGAGTTTCGTCGAGGTTGGTCGTGTAAACGAGATCCCGTTCGATTTTACAGCGGGCTGGGAAGGGTCGAAAGTGGACGTCCGGGAAGACCTTGAGGGTATACTTGTACCAGAAGCATGTGACAACGCACTCGCGTTGAGTGCATGGCGTGAATGAAGATGTGGTGGTTGAGAGCCGTCTATAGAGGAATGGGTAACTTTAGTACTAGCTGAAGATGGGGTCATCAGCACAACTGTTGAAAGGTTTGCATTTGGATAGAGAGGAACCACAAGTTATCAAGGGGGCCCTGATGTTTACGTAATCAATTCGCCATGTGACTTTGTCAGCTTGACAAATAAGAGTATCCACAAAACTGACTCATGTTGTAGTAGAATAGATGCTTAGGAGTAATGTATCTCCATGGGAAACTTGATAATGAGAAATGTAGATACCAATAGCCAATGTGTCATGGTTATCATATGGTAACCCTTTTAATTAATGAAAAGTATGGATACATGAAAGTTCATTCATAAAAGCCATATACACCAAATATATCTGTATATCTGAAAGGACTTGATGATTACTTTTTCGACCCGCAACAGAACACGTACCTCAATGCAAGAAGTAGGTTTTAAGAGCAGATATCTCGCCCACGATGTCTCTCGCTTTCTCCTCGAGTGTGCGTATCCGATCCAAGATCCGGACCCCGTCTTCAGCAGACAAGGTACCCGTGTAGTTCTCTCCCTCCCCTTCCCCCCAGCCGGCGGCTGTCCTCGCCGCACGAGCGGCCTCCATGAATTCATCGTCGTCGCTGCCAAACGGATCGCCTTCGCTGTCTTCGTTACGATCCACACGTACGCGCTTGCCACCAGGAGTGGGCAAACCCCGGACGGCCGGGCCGCGGCTGATTTTGCGCTTGAGGGTCCTCGTACCCGCCTGCGCGGAGGGGCCAGTACTACCGGTTGCGGGCACAGGGACGAGCCTCCGGAGCCGAAGGACGCGGTCGTTTGCTATGGGAATGAGGGACGCGTGACTCTGGTGCTTGGGCGTCAGACTCGGGCGTGCCGGCTGTCACGTCCTTGCGCGGTTTGGCGACATGTGAACATGCGACGCGGCGCTCCTTGCAAGGGAGGCAGGCACGTCCTTCTTTACCGACGCAGCTGCGGCCTCGTCGAGCGCACAAGTCGCAGGGAACGGGGCGTTTCCTGACACCGTCAGCGAGCTCTTCCTCCTAAGACCACGGTTATGGCTGTTCCGGTAGAACATCGGGCTCTATTACTGACCTGGAGTTCATCGTTTTCCTTTTTAGAACCAGCCAACCCTTGAGCCCATGTTGCGTGGACAAGCGAAAAGTAATGCCACTCACCTCGAGAGCCGGGCTCTCCTTCACTTTGTCCTCACTGTGATTCTCCTTTTTTTGGGCGTTCTCTCCGTTTGTTTTCTCCGTCGCCTCCGCGGGTGCTGACGTAGTCGTGTCGGGTTCGCCCTCGGCATCGCTACTAGCATGGTCGTTCACCATAACGGAGTAATCCACTTCTCCCGTGCTCCCCGCCGCAGAACCCGGCTGTTCAGGACCCTTCAACACTTCGTTCGGGTCTCGGAGTCGGTCGTATATGATCTTCGCTTCCTTTTTGCGACTCAGAACTTTATGCTCCCTCTCGAGGAGCTCTCCGGTCGGTGCCTCTTGGAAACCAACGCTATTGAGGATACCGCGGTATTCGGTCTGGGGAAAGTAGATGACGAAGTTAGAAAGGGGAAAGGGGAGAGGCCGCATGACCAAGGACTTGCCCATTGTTTGTCCATGTCACGGAGCCAAACTACCCATGCACGGAGGTGCTCAGGTTTGTTTTCAGGCTGGAGGGCCAAAGTATCCTCGAGGAAACGGAGTTCAGTGCTAATGCGATGCAAATTTCGGGAGTCGAGCGGAGGGACAGCCATTTTTTTTTCAACAGGAGTCGGCTGCCGAGTTGTAAAAGAGCCCGCTCTGCAGATATAAAAATAGCGGAGTTCAAGCTTGAGAGAGGAGAGCGATAGCGAACGACGGAATGGAAGGGCGAGGGAGACCGGAAATAACCAAACGCAGTCGCAGTGGTCGGGAGGGGCGCGGTTTTGAGTAATGTTGTTGATCAACCGCTGGACTCGAATCTTGTTGGATTGTCGAGCGCTTTCGCTGCCGGCGGCTAATGAAGAACAGCGGGCGCGAAGGCCATAAAAATCAACCGGCGGGTCATGCGGGGCGAGACACTTTCGGCCCGCTTCGGCGTTTGTCCCCCGCCGTCACGGCTCCGAACTCAGCGAGAGCGGCTGGTGGCTGGTCTAATTCGTATGTGGCCTGGTCCGGCTCTCACGTCGTCCACGACGTTGATGGAAGGCCTCTCAGGGAAACCGTCGCTCTCGGAACCTCAGCAACGACGATCTGTTGCCTCTGATTTTCGGGGGGTCGCAGCGCCGCATCACACGTGTATGCAGAGGTGTGACTTGTGCGGCGCAATTTTCCTTGCATTTTTCCCTCCCTAATGTGCATAAATTAAACCCGCGAGCGCTAGAGATACGCAGTGGCTCTTCTTCCCGATGTCTAGCGAGACACTGCGAGGCATGCGTGCATCACTCATCGACATGCGCCGTCCAGCTTACGCCTCACGATTTATTTTTATTCCTTCCCTGGTAATTATATGACTGATCATGCATCGATCATGACTTGGAGACAAGTTGATGTTTGGGAATGTGTGCCTTGTCCATCAGCAAATTTCTTCAAGAACTTGCCATCGGAGCTGCATCTACATCAACCTTCACCGAACCTTGACTTTCAGGCTATGATCAGTTCACTTTAAGAAGGCCCGCTCCTCGCTATGGAAATACGTACGGTGACGTCGATTCGTGCGATGACGCGACTCTGAAAAAACTCTGCTCTTTGCAACCCCACGTGTCTGTCAAGAAGGGTGCCTCCACCAGAGTTCATATTAGCGGCCGCGAAACATGTTCCCTCTTGTGTTCACTGTCAGAGATGATGGACAGGAGCATGCAAGGCATCTTACGTCGCCGGGCGAGCAGTCGACCGTAAGCGCTCGTCATCTCACGGGACTGCAGGCTTTGCGAACCCAAGCGCTCCAGTTCAAGCGCCGCCCCAGGACTACTACAACGCGCGCACGTAGATTGGTTCACGAGTGTGCCAACATCCACTTCATGAGTGGGCTCCAGTCTGCGGTTGGCTTCGCTTTTTCCCAGGTCTATTATTGCGCCATACTGTGTGGGAGTTCTCATTGATATCAAGCCACCGGTACTGTACGGGCACAATTTCCTCCGGAAAATATATCATTTACCCACGCAGAGCGCGTAGTTTCTCTATCATGTGCCCCCCGCCCCCGACGTCTGTCTGCCTATCGACGCGGAATTGCACCCGTGAGTTGGGAAACGACGCCGCCAAATCCGTCCAGACCACATGTTCGTTACTCCGCGCACCTAACCGTTGCTATATTTGCTTCCCGATGGTCTCTTCGAGATTACAGGATTAGGGGATATAAAGTACGCTGGTCAACCCCCGAGACAAAGTGTGACGAAAGTTCAAATGATGTTCCTCCGCCTCCCACGCAATGTCGGCCTACTGTTGCTCTTGAACGCGATCGCTCACGCATCACTTCTCACTTTGCCCGAGCCGCGCTCCGTCAACGACCAATGCCTTTCCGGCGAATCGTGGCCGCAAGGTCCCGGCCATGCTATTGCACCACAGCTGCCGGACGATGAACTACGCTCGATCCTCAAAGAAATTGATCCTCAGCGCATCCGCGCGACGATCGAGAAGCTGACGACGTTCGGTACGCGCCACACGCTTTCGAGCCAGACGGACCCAGTGCGCGGCATCGGAGCTGCGCGTGACTGGATCGCGGCACAGATGCGCACGTTCGCCGCAGCCGCGCGCCCAGGTACAAACGCGACGGTGCAGGTGTCCGGCTACACGCAACAGCCAGTGGGTAGGATACCGAATGCAACGGTCATCAGCAACGTGGTCACGACGATACAAGGCGCGGATGAGCCAAATCGTGTATACGTGATCACGGGGCATTATGACTCGAGAGTTACAGACATCATGGATTTTACGTCGGATGCACCTGGCGCAGATGATGATGCATCTGGTGTTGCGGTGAGTCACTGCTCTCTTGGAGCTGTCGCAAAAAGCTTAGAAAAACGCGGTATTGCGCAGGTGGTCATGGAGCTCATCCGAATCCTTTCTACTCGGCCGCCTCCCCGTGCAACCATTATGCTTGGCGCAGTAGCTGGGGAAGAGCAGGGTCTGTTTGGTGCAAATTTTTTGGCACAGACCTTGCGAAACAACAGCGTCGACGTGCAGGGAATGTTCACCAACGACATTGTCGGCGCATCCAAGGCGGACAACGGAGTTACGGATGCGCACAGCATCAGGTTGTTTGCGCAGGGTATCCCGTCGACAGACAGCGCTTCCCAGCTAGCAAACAGAGAGACGATCGGAGGAGAAAATGATTCGCCGGCGAGACAACTTGCACGTTTTGTGGTCGACGTCGCGTCCAATCCCGTTACGGATATGAACGGTAGGTCTGGGGCGTCAGGAAGGGGGAGAGAAGAGTTCTGATCGGCTTTCGGGCCAGTGCGCGTTATCTACAGAGCTGACCGGTTCTTGCGCGGTGGCGACCACGAGCCGTTCTTGAGTGCAGGGTTTGCGGCAGCACGGTTCACCGAACCAAACGAAAACTTTGCGCACCAACACCAGAACACGCGGATTGATCCAGTCACGGGTGTACAGTTTGGCGACCTGATCGAGTTTGTCGACTTGGACTTTACGGCGCGGGTAGCTCGGGTGAACGGGGCCACGATCTGGTCCTTGGCCCAGGCCCCTGGGACCCCAAAGAACGTGACGATCGACACGTCTGTGCTAACGAATAATAGCACGCTAGCGTGGGCACTTGATACCAGCCCAGCTGTAGCAGGCTATGAGATAGTGTGGAGGTCGACAGACGCGCCTTTGTGGACTAATGTGGTGCCTGTTGGGTTGGTGGATCGGGCGACGGTACTATTGTCGAAAGACAATGCGATATTTGGAGTGAGAGCGGTGGGGAGGAACGGGTTCCGTAGTCCAGCGACGTTCCCCTTCCCTCTGTAATAGTTAGTGGTAGCGGCTAAACCCGAGATGACTGCGGTGGCTCTTGTGCCCAAACCCAACGCGCGTGTCGAGTCCCTTGACCCCTCCCCCCTCTGTCACCCGTCTCGCACCTCCTCAACGCGGCCATCTTTTTCACTGATCGTCATTTAGCATAAAAATGCAGCAGCCAACCTCGCGTCCTGCCTCCACCTCGACTCGCCCTGGCCCTTCTCCCCGCCCTTACCAGGTCAACACCCAGACAAAGCTTATTGACACAGTCCACGGTAGAATACTCTGCATTGCCGATGTTCGAGGTCGGCTCTCTTCCCTCAACGACTTGGCGCGTGAAGCCAACGCAAAAGCAATCATTCATACGGGCGATTTTGGTTTCTTCGGTCTGTTCTGATATCTTTTTTTCTCCTCTATCCCGTACCCTAACCAGACCATTCGCAACCCAGAGGCAACCAGCATCGAGCGCATACATGACCGCACTCTCCGCCACCTCACTATGTATTCCCCCCTGATATCTAGTGCGCAGCGGCATCACCTGCTTGCTCCTGAGAATCCGCCTTCCGCTATTCGCCAAACCTTAACTATCTCCATGCTGTCCGAATTCCCGCTTCTCCTATCCGGCCAGATCAAGCTACAGGTACCGGTCTTTACCGTCGCAGGCGCATGCGAAGATATTCTCCTACTCGAAAAACTGCGCACAGGCACGTACGACATCGAGAATTTACACCTCATTGACGAGGCTACCACTCGTTGTCTCGATATCGGTGGTATCAAGCTGCGGCTTCTCGGTTTGGGTGGTGCCTTTGTCACCCACAAAATGTTCGACAACGGAGAGGGTAGTGCAACAATTGCTGGCGGCAATGGGACTATCTGGACTACGGCCCTCCAAATTGGCGAGCTCGTCGATACTGCCCAACGCGTTTTTGACCCCACAGAGACCCGTCTCCTCATCTCCCACGCTAGCCCTGGTCGAGAAGGCATCCTTGCGTCCCTTGCCCTCGTCCTCAAGGCGGACCTCACCTTGTCGGCCGGCCTTCATTTCCGCTACGCCTCTTCGTGGAACGAGTTCAGTGTCCAAGGCGACTACGAAGCTTTCAGGAGCAAGTTACGCAACGGGAGGGATGCGTTTTACCGGGTTTGGGACAGCGTCAAGTCGCAAGTTGACGCCGTCATCGATGAGCACCAACGCGTCCTCCTTGACAAGGCATTAGCTGTCGTTGATCGCATTCCGCTCGCTATAGGCCAACCCGCTCCTGGGGGTGGTCCTCCCGGGACGGAGGACGCTGCGTGGAAGAATTGCTGGAACTGGAATCTTTGTGACGCAGCATATGGTTCGTTGGTTCTTGACATCAAAGAGGGTCGTGTAAGCGCAGAGCTGAAAAGCCAAGGTACGTCGCAACATCTTCTCCCCCTTCTCGCCATTCATTCGCTTCCCCTAGGTTTCAATTATGCCTACCGTCGCACCGCAACGCCAACGACTCAGCCTACACCGACATCCGCCAAGCCATCGTTGCCACTGCGAACAGGGACATCAAATACTCCTATCAAATCGTCAACGCCAGCTCCTGCCGCAGACAAGGAACCCGATGCGCAGTCACCTTCTCAGGGTGCATCTTCCACATCCGACCCCGCATCCGGTAAAGAGACGCCACCTGTCGTCAAAATGAATGGGAACGAGTCCGCCACCGGCTCGGCCGAAAGGGATCGCAATCGTGAAAAAGCGGAAAAACAAAAAACCAAGAAGAAAGAGCGCAAGGAACGTGATCATGCCGAGCGGGAAGCGGCGCGTGAAGCTGGCAGCGAAGGCGGTAATGATGAGAAGAAAGATTCTACGACGACAGGGCCAGCCAAACCAAACGTAGACACGACGGGCTCACCTGCCCGTGGTTCCGACGGTGGTCCATTGAGCCCGCGTACAGACAGCACAGGCGCCCGCACGCCGACTAGTCGCAAGCAGGCACGGAATCCTTGGACATTGTTCATACGCCTACCAAACACCACGACCGAGACGGAGTTGCGGGACTTTTTCGGGGAGGCAAAGAACGGGGTGCGTGTCCGTCCTTTGGGCTGTCGTTCCATCTATCCGGAAGGCTAACACCCATGCATGTACTTCACAGATCACGCGAGTGAACTTCCCAGGCCCGGTCGGTGGACGTGATCGCAAGATCGCATATGTTGAATTTGGCGACGAAGAAGCCATGAAGGCTGGGCTCGACAAGCACGCTGAGGTATGTCCGGTCCTTTTTCTCTTCTCGTAGAAATACTGACCCCGCAACCCTTCAGAAACTCGGTGATGGGGTCCCAGAAGTAAAACGAGCCGACAACGAACAGCGCAATTACAGTAGCTTTCGTGGAGGTCGAGGACGTGGTGGCTTCCGTGGCCACGGATTCGCTTCTCGTGGTTTGTCTGCCGCTGGATTAGTAAGAGGCGGGGCTCCAAAGACGAACGGAGATGCATGAATCAGGTTATGACGCTGTAACGATCTCTTTTTTTTACCCTTTGATTCTCCTTTCAATTTGACTTGCCTCGCTTTTCAGTTATCAGGCACTCTACAACTTACGCGTTATCAGGTAGTATCAGTACCTCCTACTTACCTTTTCAATGTGCTCGAGTTTTACGTACACCTTTAATCAACCTCTCTTCCACTCGGTGGATTCCAGTGCTTCGATCTTTACGACTAGCTTTCCAGATATGTTCGCATCAGTCGTCAGAAGTGAGGCTTAGTGAGCGGTCATCTAACTTTGCAAGAAACAGGCGACCGTTGTATGGCTATGTCAATCTATTATCGACACAGGCAGCGTTACGCACCGTCGCAGAGAACTAATCAAAACAGACAAGCGTTCAAAGCGCGAGAACCGAGAAATCATGTCAGCGCTCAGGGTCGTTGGGACGGCGCCAGCGACGGTGAAGAGAACTGCTTGAAAGCGACGACGTTATATATGATTCAGAGTGAGAACTCCACAGGACTGAGCGTCCAGGTCCGGGTCGCAACGGGCACCGGCTACACTGCAGCAGTGGTGCTTCAAGTTGGTGAGAAAGTTGGACGGGTGATGACTGATTCTGATCCTTAGATTAGATCAAGGGTTAGACCTAACAAAGAAAGGTGTATCCCGTGGCATCACTAATCCACCACTGTAATCTCATGAACAACGGCGGCCGGTGAGTGTCTATCCCTGGCTTGGACACGAACCTCACGCCCAAGGCCTAGTTGGGTGAAATGCGCAGCAAATTCCCACGCGGTCCACTTGGGGGCCAGATTCTGTACATCGATCACCAATTATCAATGCATTCACTGCCTGAGCCTCGTACACGTATCAAGTAGCACCAGCTTCGTCAGGGGGGGAGTGTTCCTGAGGCGATTCAAATGCCGTCCTTGAGAGGAAGGGATGAATAAAAGCCTATTAAGAGGACAGGGCCCCAAAATTCATCTGCACAGAGCAATAGCATATATCCACACACATGTCCGGGTACAAGAGTTTTGCCATCGTCGGAGCTGGCATCTTTGGCAGCTTCGTCGTCCGCCAATTCTTGAAAGACAAGACGGCTGGAACGGTCAACGAAGTCGTCGTCCTCACCCGCCAGGTACGTTCGTGACCGCGGCAACTGGAGATTGCGGCGCTATCTATTCACCCGTCATCCGACAGGGATCTAAGACCACCATCGAGGGTGATGCCAAAGTGGTCGCGGTCGACTATTCCAACAAGGAGTCTATCAAGAATGCACTGACTGGCGTGGATGTCGTCATCTGCACGATTTCACGTACGGCGCTCGACCTACAGGCAGGAATCGCCGCGGCCGCAAAAGAGGCTGGGGTCAAGTTGTTCATTCCTTCGGAGTTCGGAAATGTTTCAGAGGGGGAGACGCAGGGGATGTTCGGCCAGAAGGCAGGAATCCAAACTGAGCTGAAAACTCTGGACATCCCTTGCACCAACTTCTACACGGGTCCATTCGCGGATAAGATCTGGTCGCCGTATGTGTTTCTCCTCACTTCTTGGCGTCTGTTGACTTTACACCTATGGGCCAGATTCTTGGACCTCGATGTCAGGAGTGGCAAAGTGACCATCGGCGGTAACGGCAACAAGCAGATCTCGTTCACGTCTAGAGCAGACATCGCGCGTTACGTTTCTTATGTCTTGACGCGTCTACCCGCCGAACAACTGAACAACCGCTCCTTCATGATAGCTGGAGACAACAAGGTACGCCCAGCCGAAAGGCCGTTGTATATCTAAACAGTACCTAGTCACGGCGGCACCAAAAACAGTCGTTCAACGACATCTTCAAGGGATTCGAGGTGAAAACGGGGAGAAAGGTGGAGGTCACTTACGTCCCGATTTCCGAATTCGACGCGCGATTAGCCGCCAACCCTAACGATCTCCCCGCCCTCCTGCACAAGTTCTTTGCGACGGCGGGTCCTTTCCCGAAGACCGACAACCACCTGTACCCTGATTGGAACCCCTCCCTGGTGCTCGACCACGTCCCGGTCTCTTGAATACGCGGAGACAAAGCCAATCCGTTATCAAAACGTCCAATTGTTGCGAGACCTATCAAAGGCGTCGCCTGTTAGGAAAGCGTTCTGATATGTGAACCCGTACGAAACTGTTGTAATCTATTCGATCCTTTTGATGCACACACTACAAAGGATATAATTCATCGCGTCAGGTTGTGTGGTCAAGGCGCGCTTGGTTTCTGCGTTACAGCCTCCGGGAGTGAGAGTAAGTCCCGCATGTTGATTGGTGCGTGACGGGCTGCCTGCAAATGAGTGAAGGGGAGTTACGTGGAGGAGGGTCCCTGATTCGTGATGTGCTGCCTCAGTTGAACAACTTGATTCTACCTTTCTCGCTTATATCTTGACGTGTCGTCCGCCACCAGTCATGGCCTATCGTTGGAATCCTGTTGAGTTGCATGCCGTCGACGCTGGATTTAGGTTTCCGAGGAGTGCGAAAGAAGAAGGCTTCTACAGCGGGTTTCATAACGATAGATACCTAGCAACCATTTTTCACATATAGGCGGCATTTGAATGGGTATTTCGGTGACCATGCCGAGTTTTCTTCCCACGCAAACTAATTGTAGTAATTAAATAAGAAAGTTATATAATGTACTTATCATTTTCGAGACTAACAGAAAGCAGCAAGTGTGGGGCACTGACCCTCAGGAATCATTGACACACTGGAAGTATTAAAAAAAAGCTCATATATTTGATAAGAGGAACAAACCCACAGCTACACTGTACTGAGCATAAGCACTGGATGGAAAATACACTTTTACCATTGACAAAATTTAGGCATATCCAATAATAAAAGATATTTTTTATTCACAATTTTTCATACATAAAATGTTGATAAAGTAGCTAAATATTGTCAATACAATTTCAACACACAATATGTAAACAATATAATTTTCCTTTTCCATAATATTGTCAGAATATTATAGAGGTTATATATGTATCTTGTTGAAATATTTCACATGGTAATATCTTGATAAAATGTTTTTGTGGTTGAACCCTGAACATTGCCTGAACCCTCTGAACTGAGCCACTGTTGCATTTTACAAAGATATTACCATGTGAAATATTTTAACAAGATACATAATATAACCTCTATAATATTCTGACAATGTTATGGAAAAGGAAATTTATATTGTCTACATATTGTACTTTAAAACTGCATTGACAATATTTAGTTGCCTTATCAACATTTTATGTATGACAAATTGTGGATAAAAAATACCTTTTGTTATTGGCTATGCCTAAATTTTGTCAGGTAAAAGTGTATTTTCCATCCAGTGAAGTAAGGGGCCATCATTATGGCCAGCAACATCCCATCACCTTCCATTGTCACCATTGTTGTCAATGCATGGTTGTCATAACTGCCATCTTTGTGTTCATGGTCACCTTGCATTGCTGTGGTTGTGGTTGTAGTCACTCTGGCGCAGTTGTTGTTGTTGTTGTGATACAGCCTGGAAAGTACAATGATACTACAATCCAAGGCTAGCCCATATATTAGATAATTGGTAGATTACTGCATAATAATATTGTTGATAAGTGGCCTGGGTGCACTTAGCGGCTCAAAGGACTTGCAGATAATGGACTGCTTTAGATTAGATATACAGAACTTGTAGATTAGATATTATGATCTATACAATCTCGGACTTCTTGTATTTCTTTATCTATGACATCACATATGTACATGACATCATGGACCACTCTGGATCACCCTTGTACCTCGTCATTGTACTTTCCTTTGTCCTTATCTTGATTGTGATGTCACTATGATATCATAGTCTGGACTCTTCTTGTTCTATACGCCTTGTTCTCCAGAACAGTCCACTCCTTTGTCTGCTTGTAGAACAATGCACTTTGTATTTACTGTGACTTGGTGTTACCTGCGTCACTCTGTATTTTGTATAAGTAGTGCAGCTTGTATGCTCCTGGTCCACATCAGTTCTCATCTGTTGTGGGCCAGGTATGTCTTCTTCTCTGTAATAACATCAGTTCTCATCTGTTGTGTGCCAGACACTCTATCTGCTTCACTTGCTTGATTACACTCTGTTGCTGCTTCCAGCCACCCTTCATATCTCACCACAGTCTCCACTTGTCACTGTGAGTATGATCCCTTCATGTGCATTGTTCATCAAATATTGCAGGGATATGTTATGGTTTCACCTATAACTACTCCCCCAGACACCCCTGTACGACCCCAGAACACTGCTGTGAAGCAATCATGTGCCAATTTGGCTGAGGAAGAAGCTGAAGTTATGAAGATTGTGGCCTGTAGTGCCCAGCAATGAGCTAAGTGTCATGGATGTGTATATTATTTTCCTATTTTTCTGTATTATTACAGAATTACTTGAGGAAGATATAAAGGGCCAAAGTACGAGACTTTGTTAGTCACATGCTGCCATCATGTGCACCCTCAAGCACATGAGTCTGGGATAGTTGCACCCTTAACGGGACAACCAAACTCAGTCACACTTCTATATACATACGGACTCACACGATTGGTAGATAAGGAAGGAACATTCTAGATAGTTCTAGACTTTGCTTAGTAGTGTACGCTTACTTGCTGTATTAGGTTTTACTCAGCAAGATAGGTAACGCATCAGCAGCTATGACCGTGCATCAGTCAGCACAATAAGATAGCACTATTATTAGACACGACATGTCAGCCTCTGAGTCATGAGGTCTTACTATACACTTAGTAATAGTGTTCAGACTCAGATCCAAGCTCAGCCACAGTAGTGTATATAAACCCTCCTGTAGCGTCCTGAGTGGAACCAACTTGTCCTCTTGGTTTCCACTCAGCTTACCACCGTGTGACATTGCAAGTCACGCTCCTGTATAAGGACTGCCTTTGATCCTGCATGCTCCACATTGACTGTAAGTTCGGCATGTGATTTATCTCTGTGCTAGGCTTGAGTCCTGAAGACCTGGCAGTTCATCAAATCACTCTTTCACTTGAGCTTAGCATAGTGAGGTGTCATACTGCTACACTAAGTCATTTGACTACTGATACATATGGGGTAGTGCTCACAAGCCCCAGGAGTATTGGGAATAGATCACATGATCTTATGCAACTGCCCATCACATGACCCTGGCATGTGACCTGGCTAGACTTGCACCAGAAGGGTCCAGATGAGCTTGTGCCTGGACCAGTCTTGACTGCCTCATGTTTGTGATGACTTGTATGTGTTGATTGATTGTGCCTGGTTTCTGATGTATACTATATGCTTCCCATTCTGTGATTGGTTCATGACTGCACCCATACAACTTGTGATTCCTTATCTCTGACTCATGCCATGAGGGCCTTATGCCATTGGCTTCTGATTATCTCTGACTCATTGTGACTCATTCCTAGGATCTGTGTATTAGGGTTTCAGAGTTCCAAGCTGGGGTTCAAACCTCCTTGGAGTAGTATATAGGCTCTGGCTTATGGTTGCTGAAGACCTAAGCTTGACTTCTTGGACTATCCACCCAGTGCCTGCTCTAGTAGCTGTATAGGCTGTTGGCTGTTATCAATTGATGTTGTCTTTTGAGCCGCACCTGGAGATCCTCCTCGTCCTTAGCTGTTGGAGCTGTCTCACCCATATCCACTTCTTTCTGCTCATCTCTAAGCCACCACAGGTGTGCTAGCTATTCTCTTTAGTCACCTTCTCATCTATTTCCCCATTTGTATCCTTTGGGCAACCCTACTACGTCTCATAAGTGAGCTAGTAGAAGATTGTGTATGTGACTTCAACATATCCTGTGATTGTTAGGTCACATTGGTAGCCTTGTGTTGATAAGTGACCTGAGCACACTTAGTGGCTCAAAGGACATGCAGATAGTGGACTGCTATAGATAAGATGTATTGGACTTATGTAGATTAGATTATTTTGATCTTTACAGTCTTGGACTTATTGTACTTCTTATCTATGACATCACTGTACTGTATGACATCATAAATTCTGGACTTTGCATTGTATTCAATGCTCTTGTACCTTCTCTTTGTCCTATCTTTATTATGATGTCACTATGATATCATTTGTCTGGATCCTTCTTGTTCTCATTGCCTCTTGTTCTCAGAACATCCACTCCTTTGTCTGTCTATAGAACAAAGGCTCTTGTATTTACTGTGACTCTGTGTTACTAGTGTCACTCTGTATTTTGTATAAGTAGTGCAGCTTGCCAGTGTATGCTCCTGGTCCACATCAGTTCTTATCTGTTGTGTGCCAGGTATGTCTCCTCTCTTGTAATATCAATCAGTTCTCATCTGTTGTGTGCCAGACTACCATCTGCTTCACTTGCTTGATTACACTTTGTTGCTGATGAGGGTGTCATTGCCCATACGTCAGTGTCCACTTCTTGGCCTGAGGTGCCAGTCAGTCTGAAACATAACATCATCCCCTTTTCACGGTCAAAGCCCCAGCTTGACCATGCTGGGCAGCCTCCCTCTCTGCCATGACCCACTGTCCCTCCTCCAGTCCAGGGCGGTATGAATCCTGCTCAGCCTTGATGCAGGTGATCACATTGGCCCACTGGAGCCAGAGCACGCAGTCCCTCCTTACCCTGGCTATCTTGTCCAGCTTGTCCATCTTCTTCGCTAGCTCTGCCTCTTTGGCTTCGTAGCCCACCTGTGCACAGTGGTAGTGGTGGACCTCTGCAATGAGAGTGAGGTCCTTCATGCCTGTGAGGGCATGGTCAACTGACTCGCGCATGGAACTGCACTGATCTAGGAAGATCAGGTCGTTGTTGTAGTAGTGGCCGTCTGCGGGGTGGTTATAGTTGGGGGTGGTTATAGTTGGGGGTGGTTATAGTTGGGGGTGGTTATAGTTGGGGGTGGCATGCACTGGCTTGCCGTACTGCGTACTGCTGGTCACTGCCTCTCCTGTAGGCAAGGACGAATGGGTCTGCTGTGAGGATGAGCTGCATATACCGAGCTGGGTGCAGGTGGTCTTGAGCATCTTGGATCTGGAAAGGGATATAATGTACTCCCCTGTTGTGCTGGAACCTGACAGGTGGAGGAGTCTCCACTTGGCATCAGGAAATTGGGCTGTGTTCTTCCACATGGTAGTGGCAGACCTGGGGTCAAGTAGCTTTTGGCATAGTGATAGGTTCCCCGTCAGTGGTGCATAACAGTGGGGTTTCGTTGTGCATGGTGGTGAGGTGTGTCCCATACTTGAGGTGTTTGTGTAGAGGGCAATGCTCCTCTGATAGGTACTGGTTGAAGTCCCAGTCCTCTTGAACCTGAGCCTGGTCTGTATTGGGTTGAGCAGTCATCGACATGTTGACCAGTGAAGAGTCTCTTGTATGCACTGCTGTAGGAGAGGGCAAAGGAAGGAGGGATGGTACGGGGGTAGGTGGATGACTTCCTCCTGTGAGAATGGGCTGGGGTGATGGTGGCACATTCTGAATGATGAGGGTAGGCTGGATAGATATTGGGAGTAGGTCATCAAGTACATAGTGCACTTGGACTGGGGACGATGTCACAATCCACTGATGGTGCCATCGGCAAAGTTCTGGTATATTCTCGGCTCAGCAGTCTGGTTCTCAAGTTTCAAGATTTGGCTTCTCATTCTGTCAGAAAGTTCCAAGTGTTTCAAAGTCCTGCCTTCTGTTCCTTTCATTCTAGAGTTCAGCTTCTCATTCTGTCAGAAAGTTCTGAGTGTTTCAAAGTCCTGCCTTCTGTTCCTGCCAGCTCACAAATGAGAGAAAAACATAGCAAAAAAAGGATTTCCTGTACTAGTATTTAAGGAGCCAGTAGTCTACAGTGTATGCCTCATACTGGTCTTGTTCTCGAATATAGCCCATCTACCAACCTCAGTGCTCTGCCTGGCTATATAGGCAGTACTTCTCTTGGTAGCTCAAGAAGGTCCCTCTTGCTTGAAAGACAGCAATCCTGTGTCCTCCCCAGGTTCCCGTGCCACACCACAGACAATCCGGGTGATCATAAAAGATGAGGACATTGTTGATAAGTGGCCTGAGCGCATCTAGTGGCTCAATGGACATGCAGATAACGGACTGCTTTAGATAAGATATATTGGACTTATGTAGATTAGATTATACTGTATATGATCTTTACAATCTCGGACTTTTCTTATCTATGACATCACTGTACAATGACATCATGGACTCCTCTGGACTCCCCTTGTATTTCGTCCTTGTACTCTGACCTTTGTTCATATCTTTATTATGATGTCACTATGATATCATATTCCAGACCTTCCTTGTTCTATACGCCTTGTTCTCCAGAACAGTACACTCCTTTGTCCACCTGTAGAACAATGCATCTTGTATTTACTGTGACCAGCTGTTACCTGTGTCACCCTGTATTTTGTATAAGTAGTGCAGCTTGTACGCTCCTGGTCCACATCAGTTCTCATCTGTTGTGTGCCAGGTATGTCTTCTCCTCTATAATATTATCAGTTCTCATCTGTTGTGTGCCAGACATCATCTGCTTCACTTGCTTGATAACACTCTGTTGCTGCTTCCAGCCCTCTCTCATATCTCACCACAGTCTCCCTTTGTCACTGTGAGTATGATCCCTTTATGTGCACTGTTCATCAGGTTATGGGCCCTGGTGCCCTAGCCACTCCACTTGGCTGGTCACTGTGTTCTTAGGATCACACACCAGGCTAAGGTCCGTCTGGGGCCTCACCAGCCTTGCCCAAGGCAGTAGACACTGGGGCACCAGTGGTCTCTGCTGAGGAACCTCCTGTCCATGTACTGCCCAGTAGTCCTACTTTCACCCCTACTGTTTTCCTAGCCCCTGCCCTATGCGCAAGGAGACTGGGTCTGGTAGCCCCTTAATACATATCCAGGTGTGCATGGCCCACTGGGCTGTGTATTGTGGAGCTTAGTGCCAGCTGTCTCTGGTGCTCCACACTGGGCGCAGGATCTCCTCACCATGGGAGTGTAAAACCTGGTTCAGACTCTGGGGGGTGTTCACCTTATGGTGTTCTGCAACCAGATACCTGCCTTGTAGCGGCAATGGGAAAGGATTCAGTAAAGCCCTTTGTGGTGATGAGGCAACCAATAGGCCAAGGAGGCTGAGGTAGACAGCCTTGGGCTCTGAAAGCATTCATTACATATCCCCCTGACGCAAACTAGTGAGCCGTGTCCTAGACACATCCTGGCTGGCAGCTGGCTCCTAGTATGGCAAAGGGATCTCCCATCCTGGGCCTAGCCCTTGTATCACTGGCATACCACAGGAGGCATGTTACGAACCCCGACCACCGAAGGTGCGGCCCGCGCGCATGACGGCCCGGAGATACTGCCAGACACTGCAGAGACTCCGCGGAGCCCGACAGGCGACTGCACCGGATCCCCGGGTGCTAGGGAGCGGTTACGGAAGAACCTGGGCTTGTGACGTCACTGATCACGTGACTTGGGCCTGGACTGACCTAGACCGATGACGACAGATGGCGCAATGCCTCATGTGACCTTCTAGTAGGTTCCATGGCTGCGCACGGACCACCGAACCCTCGGTAGAGCGGACTTAGCTGGGTACGAACCTTATGTACCTGCTTGTATATATACCAGTAGCGTTTCGTACTCAAGTCCTCCAGACTTGAGTTACTTAGCAATACCAGCTAGTACCTTGGGAACTCTGCTCTGCGCTTCTAAGACCATCCTCTTACCTTGTGCATCACCGTTCTCGCTGCGCCTCTTCGAGCGTACGCCTTTGACCGATCCAAGTCTCCTTAGTCATCGTCTGCGACTACGACCCCTGACCTTGCTCTTTCGTTATGCTGTCTGCTGGTAAACCCGGAGTCGCACGCCGCCCCGCTGGTGGCGTTACAAGGCAGGATGCATTAGCATTCTGGCCTTACAGATTCACAGACAGGAGTGGTATCCCCCCATATCTTGCAACTATTAGAAGCACTGTCACTGACTGCTCCTTGGCGACAGATAAATCATCCCCATGTTGTCTACACACTCTTCTCGGGCTGCCTCGCCCACCGGTGTTGCCACCACTGGTGCGGCTGCAGGAGCTGCAGCAGGTACCTCAACTGGCCTGCCCCCTATTACTTCTGGGTCCACACCCTGTACACGCATCTCCAATGCGTATTCCACAACCTTTGGCATGCCTTCTGGCATTCGCCTCGAGCAATTCGATGGGACCCACTGGAATGAGTGGTCTGGGACACTTGAGGCCATCCTCACTCTACATGAAGCTGAGGATGTGTTCACCTGTCATGCCCCTCCCACTGGAGTCTCCCCTGAAGAGTGGGAATCCATCCAGCGTCGGTCCAAGGCGTACCTCCGCCTATATCTTAAACCAGATGTCTACTCCCTCATTGCTGACCCATATGCCTATCCTACCTTCGCTGCGAAGTGGGACAAGCTGAAGGATGTGTATGCTGGTGCTTCGGGCAGCACCACCATTTTTAACTTGTGGATCCAGCTAACACAAGCCCATCTCAACGACTCCGCACCAATGGCCTCCCAGTTGGCCAAGCTCAATGAGCTGCAGGTCAGCCTCTCCAACGTGCAGATGGGCGTCACTGACGTCCAGTTCTGTCTCATTCTCCTCCACGCCCTGCCAGCCTCCTATGAGGTTCTGGCATCTACCATCCTTGTGTTGATAAGTGACCCTTGCGCACTTAGCGGCTCAAAGGACAATCAGATATGGACTGCTGTAGATAAGATATACAGGACTCATGTAGATTAGATTATTATGATCACACAATCTCGGACTTGTTGTACTTACTTATCTATGACATCACTGTACACTATGACATCATAGAATCCGGACTTTGCGTTGTTCCCAACGCTCTTGTAGTTTCCCTTTGTTCTATCCTTATTATGATGTCAGTATGATATCATTAGTCTAGATTGTTCTTGTTCTTTTGTCCCTTGTTCTCAGAACGTCCACTCCTTTGTCCGTCTGTAGAACAAATGCTCCTTGTATTTACTGTGACCCAGTGTTACCTGCGTCACCTTGTGATTTTGTATAAGTAGTGTAGCTTGTACGCTCCTGGTCCACATCAGTTCTCATCTGTTGTGTGCCAGACTATCACTCTGCTTCACTTGCAAGATCTCTCTGTTGCTGCTTCAAGCTCACCTTCATATCTCACCACAGTCACCAGTTCACTGTGAGTATGATCCCTTCATGTGCGCTGTTCATCAGGTTATGGGCCCTGGTGCCCTAGCCACTCCACTTGGCTGGTCACTGTGTTCTTAGGATCACACACCAGGCTAAGGTCTGTCTGGGGCCTCACCAGCCTTGCCCAAGGCAGTAGACACTGGGGCGCCAGTGGTCTCTGCTGAGGAACCTCCTGTTGCATACTGCCCAGTAGTCCTACTTTCACCCCTACTGTTTTCCTAGCCCCTGCGCTATGCACAAGGAGATTGGGTCTGGTAGCCCCTTAATACATATCCAGGTGTGCATGGCCCACTGGGCTGTGTATTGTGGAGCTTAGTGCCAGCTGTCTCTGGTGCTCCACACTGGGCGCAGGATCTCCTCACCATGGGAGTGTAAAACCTGGTTCAGACTCTGGGGGGTGTTCACCACTATGGTGTTCTGCAACCAGATACCTGCCTTGTAGCGGCAATGGGAAAGGATTCAGTAAAGCCACTTGTGGCGATGAGGCAACCAACAGGCCGAGGAGGCTGAGGTAGACAGCCTTGGGCTCTGAAAGCATTCATTCCATATCCCCCTGACGCAAACTAGTGAGCCGTGTCCTAGACACATCCTGGCTGGCAGCTGGCTCCTAGTATGGCAAAGGGATCTTCCATCCTGGGCCTAGCCCTTGTATCACTGGCATACCACAGGAGGCAGGACGCGTTAGCGTTCTGGCCTTACAGATTCACAGACAGGAGTGGTATCCCCCATCATATCTTGCAAACTGTTAGAAGCACTGTCGCTGACTGCTCCTCGGCGACAGATAAATCATCCCCATGTCTGCCACCTCTTCTCGCGCTGCCTCGCCCACTGGTGTTGCCACCACTAGTGCGGCTGCAGGAGCCACGGCAGGTGCCTCAACCGGCCTGCCCCCAATTACCTCTGGGTCCACACCCTCTACACGCATTGCCAATGCGTACTCCACAACCTTTGGCATGCCTTCTGGCATTCGCCTCGAGCAATTCGATGGGACTCACTGGAACGAATGGTCTGGGACACTTGAGGCCATCCTCACTCTACATGAGGCTGAGGATGTGTTCACCTGTCATACCCCACCCACTGGAGTCTCCCCTGAAGAGTGGGAATCCATCCAGCGTCGGTCCAAGGCGTACCTCCGCCTATATCTTAAACCAGACGTCTACTCCCTCGTTGCCGACCCATATGCCTACCCCACCTTCGCTGCGAAGTGGGACAAGCTGAAAGATGTGTATGCTGGTGCTTCGGGCAGCACCACCATTTTTAACTTGTGGATCCAGTTAACTCAAGCCCGCCTCGACGACTCCGCGCCCATGGCCTCACAATTGGCCAAACTCAATGAGCTGTGGGTCGGCCTAACCAACGCACAGATGGGTGTCACTGACACCCAATTCTGTCTCATACTCCTCCACGCCCTGCCAGCCTCCTATGAGGTTCTGGCATCCACCATCCTTGCCAGTGGCGCACCCTCCAAGCTTAAGCATGCTGAAATAATTGCGTGCATTGTTTCGGAGGAGGCACACCGCTCTGGCCCCTCTGGTTCCTCGCTCAATAAGGCTGCCCCTATCAAGCCTAGTGGTGGTGCCCATAAAAAGAAGGATCACTCTCAACTTACGTGCCACTACTGTAACAAGAAGGGGCATATCAAGCCTGACTGCAGGCAGAGGAAGAAGGATGAAGCTGCAGGGAAGTTGAAGGACACTGGCAACAAGGCTGCCAACTCTCATGTACTTGTACCTACCACCGCCTCCATTAATGTAACGCCACCACAGGGGCGTTAAGTACGACGTGTACTTCGATAAGTCAACGGGATTGGCTAGGCGTGAACCGGCTAAGGTTCAGTTCGGTGATGAACAAGTATCACTTGGTCTCCCAGGGACACAAGGATATTAGCGGAAGTTCGAGGCTCAAGCGAAAAGGCGAGCGAAGAGGGACTCAAGCGCAAAGGCGAGTCAAAGTTGTTCGTGAGGCAAAGACAATTGTGGTATTACACAAGAAGTCAAGTCTACCGTACAAGCTAGGTAGAGCGTAACTTATATACTACTACAGGTTGTTTGTGAAGTACAAACATATGACGTGATCCTGAGGTACTGGCCCCAGCGAGCTAATAAGGAAGTGCAAAGGGGAAGTCCGTAAAAGGTACAAGGGAATCCCGCGGGGGCACGCGGGGCTCCAATGATGTCAGCGGGCTCTAGAAGTCACAGCCCTGGCTTCTCTGCGGTCATGGGGTTGGTGCGAGATAAGAGGCGAGGACCGAATCGAAGCGGAACTTAGGTAAACGTACACGCGAGCGCGAGACAAGGCAGATAAGCAGATAAGACTTATCGTACAGAAAGACGAGAATCGTAACATTACCCCCCCGTCAGATTCGAAGTCGCCACGACTTCGACTAGTCGCTGGTGTAGTACCAGTCATCTTCGACTGGCACTGTGTCCGGGGTCGGCGACGGGGGGCGGGGACAGGTATGACGACGCAGGAAAAGATGACGACCCCGCTCACCACACTCTCGACACTGCTCATACTGAGGGCAGTGTATCTCTTCGTGTTTGGCATCATACCGCAGACACTTACCGCACCACCGAGGGCGGTCATCTGGGTCGATATAAGCGGGGGACATAGGGGAGATTCGACGGATAAGGCACACATCGTACTGATGAGTACGACTGCCACACCACTGACACGGCTGCTTGGCCCTCCGTTGAGGGCACTGCGCGATCAAGTGGTCCGTCGACTTGCATTGGAAACACTTGCGAGCTTGCTTGCTGCTCTCTCCCTGAAGGCGAGGCATCTCGCAAGGGCCCCCGGCGCGTGGGGGAATAGGAATGGCCTCGGGGGTAGATCTTGGACGTACGAGCCTGGCCTGAAACTCGTCGAACTTCTCGGATATGAGTGGTACGACACGCGCGTACTGCAGTCGCTTCCGCACACTCGCGAGATCCATGTCCATGTGGAAACGATCCCGCGTGAGGTCCGTCTCCAGCCGTCGAAGCTCGGACTCGCGAACTGCAATCGCGTCCTTGCGCAGGAGACATTCCCGGAGTCGGGATACATCCGCGTGGATGCGGACGCTGCGCAACTCCGTCAGGACTTCGTTGATGCATATGGCGCGGGGGTCGTGGGGGTGGAACATGGCAAGTTGTTGGTCCGTGACGTGCGGGGGGAGTTGTCCTTCGTATACTCCCTGTAGGTAGACCGACTGTACGTAGCAAGGATGCCCCCTTCCCATGGTTCCCACGACCTCCTGATAATTCTTTCGATAATAGATGAAACGCGCGATTTGTTTTGGGTATCCCGCGTTCCCAATCTTCATGGGGAAATAGAGGAAAGTGAGGTCGGGGTCGTTGCGAAGGAAGGGGAGTCCCGGGTCTATAGTTTCTTCTTCTTCCTCGTCTTGGAGGAAGGCTATGGTTGGGTCGGGCTCGACGATACGCGGTTGGGTGGTCGGTGTGGGTACGTGATCGATCCCGGGAGGGAATGGGGGAGTGGGGACGAGTGGGACATGTACGGTTATTGGGGTGTCAATAGGTGGGGCGGTCAGGGCGAGTAGTGACGTGGTGACTCCTTCTCGCGCGAGGCGATCGAGAGCGGGAGCGATGAGGGATAGGACGGGAGGAGCAGGGCTAGGGACTACAGAGTACGGCGTACAACCCTCTGGCTGAGAGGGGACACCCTGATCCTGCGATGGTACGGTCAGTTGTTCGAGTATGAGTTGCGCCGGTGGGCGCGAGGGAATCTTAGACATAATAGGAGTGGTCGTCATGGTGTGAGGAGTGAGAGGGGAGTGCATTGTGTGGGTTTGCGGGGCGTGCTCTTATATCTTTCGTCCAGCCCCTTCGGCGGTTGGGTTATGCCGGTAGAAGTCGGCGATGAGGTCAGGTGCATGCTGGGCGTTCTCGAAGGGTTCCCATGAACTATCACTTATGGGGAATCCCTTCCATTTGATCAGAAATTGGAGCTTACGCCCTCGGCCGTGGATTCTTGATCCGAGGATTCGCTCCACTTCGAACTCTTCTTCGCCATCGATAAGGTCAGGAGGGGGTCGCGTGAAGTTTGCCCCGTGTAGCTCCGTTTCCTTATATGGGGTGAGGAGGTTGGCGTGGAACACGGGGTGAATCTTCCATGATTCCGGAAGTTCTAATTCGTAAGACACCGCTGACAGGGCCTTCTTGATGCGGAACGGCCCGTGGCGTTTAGGGGCTAACTTGGCAGTGGGGTAGAACGTTTTAAGGTTTGTCCCCTCTAACCACACTTGCGCCCCTTCTTGATAAGGAACGAAGCGAGTGTGTCCTCGCTTTGCCATGAGTTCTTGGGCGTGTTTGATACAATCCTGCGCATGTTGTCGGAAGTTGCCCATATCTTCCAACCGCTGGTCAACTGACGGAGAGGTCGTGGGTTTCGAGACCCAGTTGGTACGTGGTTCCCACCCCATAATGAGTGAGAAGGGGGAGTGTTTCGTCGTCGCGTTGGGCCACGCGTTGTGTGCGAACTGTGCTACGGGGAGGGCCTCTGCCCAGTTGTCCTGTTGCACGTTGCTCCAGTGGCGTAGGTATTGTTCTAGCCATTGATTGGTGCGTTCCGACTGCCCATCTGTTTGGGGGTGATACGCCGACGAGATGTTCTGCCTGATTCCGAGAACTTGGCAGAGTTGTGTCATGAATGCGGATGTAAATCTGGGGTCTCGATCGGTGATTAGTTTTCGGGGTATGCCGTAATGGGGGTAGACGTGGCGAAGGTATAGCCGGGCTACGCCTTCCGCTGTGATCGTTTCGTTACACGGGATGAAGATGGCTGCTTTGGAGCAGTCGTGGTCGGTGATGGTGAGTATCGAGTCGTATCCTTGAGACTGTGGTAGTTTCGTAATGAAATCCATGGCTACGACTTCGAAGGGTTCTGCGTCTGGATCGGTTGTGATGGGGAATAGGTGTGGTTTTTGTCGGTGGGGATTAATTTTGTTGGCTTGGCATGTGGCGCAGCCCTTGACGTACTCCTCGACGTCTTTGCGCATGTTAGGCCACCAGTAGTCTCGTCGTAAAAGTTCGTAGGTGTTTGTGATTCCGGGGTGTCCCATTGCAGGTGTGTCGTGGAAAAAGGTGATTACCCCCCGCTTAAGATCGTTATCCCCGATAACGACGAGGGCGTCGCCTTTCCACCATAATCCTCCGTGCTTCTTCAGACTGTGCGGCTCAACCCAGTGCAGCACTTGTGCTTCATCAAGGTTCTGCGCTATTTGGGTCCAAATGTCCATGTCGTGCATTGACATTTCCGTGGCTCGGACGAAGCGGTCTGCCGGAAGGACGATGACATCGTCATTATCTCCGTCGCCTGGTGCGTAGTCGGCTCGTCGAGATAGGGCGTCTGCGCGACCATTCCGAATCCCAGATACGTGCTTTAATACGAAGTCGTATTCTGATAATTCTAGGAATTCGCGTGCCACTCGTCGACTGATTTTTCGTGGTTCCTTCCAATACTGAAGGTTGGCATGATCGGTGTGTATGATGATTTTGTGGGGAGAGCCGACGAGATAGGTGCACCAGGCGCGCAACGCTTTGACCACTGCAAGCAACTCTCGATCGTAGATGTCGTAGTTCCGTTCAGCTTGGGATAGCGATTCTGAATGGAACGCTACTGGGTGGAGCTTTTGATCGCTCCCCTAATTGGTTGAGGACGGCGCCAATGGCGACGTTGGACGCGTCTACTTCCATTTCGAAGGGCTTTGCTAGGTCGGGGGAGAGGAGGACTGGCTCTTGACATATCTGGTCTTTGATGCGTTCAAACGCGCGTTGTTGGTCTGCCCCCCAATGCCATGGGGTGTCCTTTTTTGTAAGGTCGTGGAGGGGGCGTGCGAGTGTCGAAAATCCTTTGATGAACCGACGGTAGAAGTTGCAGAAGCCGATAAAGGCACGCACTTCCTTGAGGCTTTTTGGGGGTTGCCATTCGCGGATTCCTCGTACTTTTACGGGATCCATGCGCAGCTTCCCGTGTCCGATGATAAGCCCTAGGTATTCCGTTTCGCGTACTTCGAACTCGCATTTCTCTGGTTTGATGTAGAGGTCGTTCTCTTCACATATGGTCAGGACCTGATGGACTCGTTCTCGGTGACGTGTGAGGTCATCGACAGGTTGCGATTAGGATGTCGTCCATATACACGATTACTTCATTCGTTAACACCGGTCCTCGGAACATGAAGTCCATCATCGCTTGGAACGTTGCAGGGGAATTTGTGAGTCCGAAGTACATCACAAGCGGTTCGAAAGCTCCCTTATTCGTTTTAAAGGCAGCTTTCCACTCGTCTCCTTCGTCTACGCGAATGTTATTATATCCCCAACGGATGTCTAGCTTCGTGAAGAGTCGTGCATTGCGAATTTTGTCAATGAGTTCCGGAATTAGTGGTAGCGGGTAGTGGTTGCGGACGGTGACTTCATTCAGTCGTCGGTAGTCTTGTACGGGTCTGAGCTTCCCGTCTTTCTTCTTTATGAAGAAGAATGGTGAAACGTATGGGGATTTCGATGGTCTAATGTATCCCCTTTCTAGTTGTTCGGCGAGGAATACGTCGAGGGCTTTATCCTCCTCTTGGGTCAATGGGTACACCTTACAGTCCATCGTCGCGGGCGCGCTCAGTGTTAAGTCGATGGCATGGTCCCACGGGCGCTTCGGCGGGAGGCGATGGGATGCTTCCTCGCTGAACACCTTACGATACCGCCGATATTCTGGTGGTACCATTTCTTCAAAGGTGCGTACCTCTCGCTTGGCCGCCTCCTGCTGTGCTAATTCAGACGCCGTCGTGGTTTTTCGTAGTAACGCCACACATGGCTCTTGGTCGTCGTCCGCGATCTGTTCCCAAGCCTCCTCATCGAGTTGATACGTCTCCAACGCCCGTATGGATGCTTCTACGGGCGTGGCTTTGTCCGATGACTGGAGGCTGGATATGACAACTGGTTGGAAGTCCTCGTTCAGCGTCGCTTCTCCCCACTTTACAAGGGGTTCGAACGCAGAGAACCATGGGTAACCCAGTATGACTTCGTCTCTTCCCAAATTCGTTACTAGGAAGCGAAGTGTTCTAGTATCGCTTCCCGGTACGGACGTTCAGATCGGTATATTGGGTGATTGCTCCGTCCTGGTTGTGAGTTCCGTCCACGTTCCAAATGCGTATTGGTTGCGTGACATCACGTGTTCCAATCTGCAGCCGCTTTAGAAGTGAGGCGCAGATAAAATTGTCCGTTGCTCCTGAATCTAGGAGTACTTGTCGTTCGGCCGTCGTGTGTGCAGATTTAAAGAGTACTGGGATTCGCATGGATCGGTATCTGCTATGGTACACGTTTACATTGAGTGCTCTAGCCCAGGCCGTCGGGTTCAAGCGTCGAGAAAATCCTCCTTCGCAAACAGCTTTTCTACCATGAGGTCTCGTACCTCTGGGGGTTGTGCTTTCATCGCAGCGATCTGTGCTTCAGCCTGCTCTTCCGTCGAAAGTACACGGTTAGATTGTATGGCGACAGTAGTGATGGCGGGAGCTGATACGGGCGGGGGAGCGGAGATGGAAGCTGGTTGGGTGGTCGTGGAGGAAGTAGCAATTCGAGCGCTCTTTTGTGGGCAGTTACGCGAGATGTGCCCCGTAACACGGCATCTAAAACAGCGCCCCTCCTTTTGGAGTTGGATTTGGTCCGCGTCAGTGAGAGCCACGGAGGCTCGGGCGTGTCCAACATCCATGGTATTTGGGTCGCGATTCTTGTTGAGGGCTTGTACCCACTGTTCGCGGTTATGCCCTCCCTTCTTTTGGCGCGGGGTGCGGTTCTTGCCGAGTCGGTCCTTCAAAACCAAGTACTCAGCCTGTTGTAGTCGGGCAGCTCGCTTCCAATCCTCCCACGTAACGGGGTGTTGGAAGCGAATGGCGTTAATGACTAACTGGTTCGGGAGCCCATCCTGGAATAGCTCCAATGTTGTGGCTTCGTCCGGGCCATACCCGGCTTTCGTGGTCAGGTTATCGAATTGGGCGATGTAGGAGTCAATATCTTCTCCTTTCATCGCTAACGTTTGTAAGGCTTTGCGGGCCTTCGTCTGTTCCGCGGTGTCGGTATACGCTTGTAGGAATCGGGTTTCTACCTCATTCCAGAGGTTGTTCTGAGTTCGTAGGACTCCTGTCGCTATTTGGTCTTCGAGCCATCTCATCTGTTCGTCAACCCAATCGTCGACTAGCGGCCCTCGGATGTAAGAGAGGAAGGCCATGGCTCGTTGTCCTGGTATTGCGAGCAGGTCCACCGTTGGGTTCATTCCGCAGTATAGTTTGAAGGCGCGTAAGAATGCCTTGCTTTTTTCTCGATTCCCGTCAAACTCGGGTGGGGGATTTCCTCCCAGGCGGCCGTTGCCACCAGGGGCTGGTGCAAGTCCTCCGGCTGGCGCCGGTCCACCGCCACCACCGCCACCACCGCCACCGCCACCGCCACCGCCACCGCTGGCGGGAGTTCCTCCGGCAGGCGCTCCACTTCCACTGGGTATACCTCCTCCGCTCGTGAGGGTGGTACTTGCGGATGCTTGTCCTGGCTGAGCCATGGTGTATGATGGAATGCTGAGGTGGGGAGGTCGGTTGTTGGTACGGATACACTCGGGGATGGGGTGACTGGGGGGATCGATAATAATGCCCGAAGGATTGGAGGATCCCAAGGGTCCGGTGTTCAGGGTGAGGGGTACTGGTCCTGTAGTGTACCACGCTCCTTCAGATGGGGAATATTCAATAAAGGCCCAGAGGTGCCTGTCGTCGAGGTAATGGATCTGTCGATACGATCGTGTCGAGGGATCAAAGATAAAGTATCCTTCGACTCCGTTGTGTTCTGCCCAGACCGCGGTTCCCTTAACTCTGTCTGATAATTCGTCCGAGCTAAGACGGTCAATATATTCGGGCCTAAACTTGGTTCGGCTGCGACTAGACGTCGCCACTGTGAGAGACTTGACTTAATGTAACGCCACCACAGGGGCGTTAAGTACGACGTGTACTTCGATAAGTCAACGGGATCGGCTAGGCGTGAACCGGCTAAGGTTCAGTTCGGTGATGAACAAGTATCACTTGGTCTCCCAGGGACACAAGGATATTAGCGGAAGTTCGAGGCTCAAGCGAAAAGGCGAGCGAAGAGGGACTCAAGCGCAAAGGCGAGTCAAAGTTGTTCGTGAGGCAAAGACAATTGTGGTATTACACAAGAAGTCAAGTCTACCGTACAAGCTAGGTAGAGCGTAACTTATATACTACTACAGGTTGTTTGTGAAGTACAAACATATGACGCGATCCTGAGGTACTGGCCCCAGCGAGCTAATAAGGAAGTGCAA
Source organism: Lactarius akahatsu (assembly GCA_021524915.1). NCBI lineage: Eukaryota > Fungi > Basidiomycota > Agaricomycetes > Russulales > Russulaceae > Lactarius > Lactarius akahatsu. The sequence goes on from JAKELL010000004.1 coordinate 1,389,272, forward strand.
AGGGGAAGTCCGTAAAAGGTACAAGGGAATCCCGCGGGGGCACGCGGGGCTCCAATGATGTCAGCGGGCTCTAGAAGTCACAGCCCTGGCTTCTCTGCGGTCATGGGGTTGGTGCGAGATAAGAGGCGAGGACCGAATCGAAGCGGAACATAGGTAAACGTACACGCGAGCGCGAGACAAGGCAGATAAGCAGATAAGACTTATCGTACAGAAAGACGAGAATCGTAACAATTAAGGAGGTCAGTGATGAACTGGCCATTGATTGGGCCGCAAATACAGTTGGAGTTGCCTTGTATGCTGTCTCGCGTGTGCGTTGGATGATGGACAGTGGTGCAACACACCACATCACACCACATCGGTCAGACTTCAAGGACTATACCCCATGTCAAGGCAGTGTGCGCCTAGGGGATAAGTCCACAATCGACCAAGTTGGTGTAGGCTCCGTCGTCTTCACTATGAGCCAGGGCATTCCCATCACCCTAAGCAATGTGCTGCACCTACCACAGGTGAAAACACGCTTTTTGTCAACGCGTGCACTAGCACAAAAGGGTGCAGAAGTGGCCTTCGACAGTGGCTCTTTTAAAATATCTGTCAATAAAAGTTGTGTAGCTATTGGCTACTTAGAGGACAACCTATACTGGTTGGACGCTTCAAGCATTGGCCTAAATGCTCACGTCAAAAGTGCTGCCACCACTCTTGATATCTGGCATCAGCACATGGGACACATCTCCTCTGCTGCTCTCAAGTCGTACGGTCCCTCTGCCACTACTGGCATGGACATTGACAGCTCTACCACGCACACTGGTGTGTGTCGTGGGTGCGAGTTAGGCAAATCAACTCGCCAACCCTTCTCTGCGTCCTCCACCAAAAGGACAACTCGTATATTTGAGATTGTGCACAGTGACCTAGCCGGTCCTATGCAAACTCAATCCCTGCAAGGCTCTGCCTACACCGCCACCTTCATAGACGACCACTCTAAGTTTGCAGTGGTGTACTTCATTAAGTCGAAGGATCAGTTTGTGAAAGCGCTGCAGATGTATTTGGCCTGGGGTGAAACCCAGACGTCCCATAAACTGTGCGCACTCCACTCTGACCGCGGAGGCGAGTACATGGCAAGCCAAGTGCAGGACATTCTCAAGCAGAGGGGGATAGAGCATCACCTTACGATGCCAGGTTCACCACAGTCGAACGGGAAAGCCAAGCGGTTTAACCGCACCATTACAGACAAGGCAATGGCCATGCTCCACACAGCTGGCATGTCTAAAGGCTTCTGGGAGCACGCTATGAGCACTGCGGTACACATCTACAACCGCTCTCCCACCCGTACACTTAAGTGGCGCACACCTTATGAGCTCTGGTACTCTGGCAAAGTACCAGATGTCTCACATCTACGCGTCTTTGGATGCAAGGGGTACATGCACGTACCCACTGATAAGCGTCGCAAATTGGATGCGAAGGCCATTGAGGTCACGCTTATTGGGTTTGAGCCTGAATCTAAGGGCTATAAGCTCTGGGACCGCCAAACCCGCTCTGTCAGATTGTCCAGGGATGTGACATTCGACGAGAGCAGCTTCCCGTCCCTCCAGGGTGTTGAGCCACACCCACAACCTTCTCAAGTGGTGTCACAACCACTACCTCCACCAGTAATTGCCGTACCTAGCACGTCGGCGTTACCACCACAGCGAGTTCCCTCCCCTGCACACTCGAGCAGTAGTGAGGAGGAGGATGTTGAAGAACTCCTAGACCCAAAACAAGAGCGTCCACACACGCCACCACCACCACCTGCACTGCCCACTCTGCCCACCACTCCAAAGCGTGAGCAAGCCACTCCCACCTCACCACCGCCGCGTCAAAGTGCAACGTGCATTATGCGCCATGTCCCACCTCCCTCACCGGACATGCCGGGAGGATTTGAGGCTCGTGCACAGCGTAGTCAGCTGTTGCGTGAGATGGACAATGCACCAAGGTGCTCTAGCCGTGTACCTGTGCCCAACCCTCACTATTACAGTGGGGACAATGTGGCACTGCGCGGCAGGCGACTGGGGTATGCGGAACTGTTAGCTGCGGCCTATGTTGGCAGAGACCCTGCATCCTATGCAGAGGCCATGCGGTCTGCAGATGCAGATGAGTGGACTAAGGCGTGTCAGTATGAAATGGACGCACTCGCCCACAATGGCACATGGGAGTTAGTGGATCTCCCGCCCAATAGAAAGGCAGTAAAATCCAAATGGGTCTTCAAGCTCAAAGCGGATGGTTGCTACAGAGCTCGCTTGGTGGCTAAGGGATTTACACAGATCCCTGGCATAGATTTCGATGAAACCTTCTCTCCTGTCGCACGATTTGAGTCGCTGAGATTGCTTCTGGCGTTGGCCGCGCTGGAGGACTGGCACATCCATCAGATGGATGTTAAGTCCGCGTTTCTCAATGGCGTGCTTGACGAGGAGATATACATGGAGCAGCCACAAGGTTTCACCGTTGCTGGTGCAGAGACAAAGGTGTGTCGCCTTGTCAAGGCGATATATGGTCTCAAACAAGCCTCCCGTGCATGGAACTTACAATTCCATGGAGTGCTCCTAGCACTCGGCTTCAAGCGGACATTCGCCGATGCAGGCGTATATGTATTGCCTCAACAAGAGGGGGATGTTCCACTCTTCGTTATCGTTTACGTTGACGACATCACAATTTTGGGTGCTTCTTTGGAGAGGATCAAGCGTTTAAAGTCAGATCTTGCTGAACGCTATGAGATGACAGATCTCGGGGAGATAGAGTCCTATCTTGGTATGCGCATTGTGCGCGACCGCTCCCTCAGATGCATTGAAATAGATCAGTCTGGCTATGTCAAGGATGTCCTTGAACGCTTTGGCATGTCTAATGCCACTCCACACTCCACACCCTTACCCGCTGGTGCTGACGAGCACCTTCATAAATATACGGGTCAGGCTACTGCCTCTGACATTACGCACTATCAATCACTCATTGGTAGTCTGCTGTACGTTCAGATTGGCACTAGGCCAGACATTTCCTTTGCTGTATCACGATTGGCGCAGTATGCAGCAAATCCTTCACCACAACATCTACGGCTTGCGCAATACGTTCTGTCCTACCTAGTGGGAACTGTGGACATGTGTATAGTTTATGATGGCACCAGTGGAGATGGCCTTCATGGCTACTCTGATTCTTCCCTGGGTGACCAGGTAGATGATAGACACTCCACTTCCGGTTATGTGTTCTTATTAGCCAATGGTGCAATAAGCTGGTCTTCGCGAAAGCAAAAGACTGTAGCCCAAAACACTACAGAGGCAGAATACATGGCCATAACCGACGCGGCCAATCAAGCCGCATGGTATCAGAGCTTCCTTGAGGAACTCGGGTACGAAGTCGACGACCCCATCCCACTGCATGGTGACAATAAGGGTGCCATTGACTTGGCCTTGAACCCTGTCACTGGGAGGTGATCAAAGCACATTGCCATCAGGCATCATGTCATTAGGGAGTACATTGAAAAGGGGACCATCACCCTCATTAGAACCCCTACTGCAGAAATGGTTGCGGATGGCTTTACTAAGTCACTTGCGCGTGTCCTGCTGCACCAACACAATATAGACATGGGTCTGTGCTAGTCCCAGATTGCTAATCACGGGGAGATGTTGATAAGTGACCCTTGCGCACTTAGCGGCTCAAAGGACAATCAGATATGGACTGCTGTAGATAAGATATACAGGACTCATGTAGATTAGATTATTATGATCACACAATCTCGGACTTGTTGTACTTACTTATCTATGACATCACTGTACACTATGACATCATAGAATCCGGACTTTGCGTTGTTCCCAACGCTCTTGTAGTTTCCCTTTGTTCTATCCTTATTATGATGTCAGTATGATATCATTAGTCTAGATTGTTCTTGTTCTTTTGTCCCTTGTTCTCAGAACGTCCACTCCTTTGTCCGTCTGTAGAACAAATGCTCCTTGTATTTACTGTGACCCAGTGTTACCTGCGTCACCTTGTGATTTTGTATAAGTAGTGTAGCTTGTACGCTCCTGGTCCACATCAGTTCTCATCTGTTGTGTGCCAGACTATCACTCTGCTTCACTTGCAAGATCTCTCTGTTGCTGCTTCAAGCTCACCTTCATATCTCACCACAGTCACCAGTTCACTGTGAGTATGATCCCTTCATGTGCGCTGTTCATCACCTTGCCAGTGGCGCACCCTCCAAATTCAAGCATGCTGAAATAATTGCGCGCATTGTTTCGGAGGAGGCGTGCCGTTCTGGCCCCTCTGGTTCTTCCCTCAACAAAGCTGCCCCCATTAAGCCCACTAGTGGTGGCCATAAGAACAAGGATCACTCTCAACTTATGTGCCATTATTGTAACAAAAAGGGGCATATCAAGCCTGACTGCAGGCAGAGGAAGAAGGATGAAGCTGTGGGGCAGCTGAAGGACACTGGCAACAAGGCTGCCAACTCTAATGTACTCATACCTACCACTACCTCCATTAAGGAGGTCAGTGATGAACCGGCCATTGATTGGGCCGCCAATACAGTTGGAGTTGCCTTGTATGCTGCCTCGCGTGTGCATTGGATGATGGACAGTGGTGCAACACACCACATCACACCATGTGGAGCAGGCATGGGGAGCAATGGTATATTGCGTACTACTTTAGCTTACCTGTGAGGCCTGTACTTTACAACTACTTAGTTGTTCTGAATGAACTGTGTTTATTGGATGTGTCCTTGGTGTCTTATATACACTTCAGAACACTATATAAATAGCTATCTATTGTATCTAAAGGCCTAAGGCCACTCAACTGAGTGCAGACACTGTCTGCACTCTGATTCGTACTAGCGAGGCCACAGCTCACTGCTGTGGCCGAGCCTGTGGCTCAGCGTTGTGGCACTCGCCGATTACTTGGCTCGCAGTGCACACACTCACTTGCTCTCACTCAACACTCCCCCTTGCTTTGCACACTGGTAGAGGTGTTCAGAGCGTTTTTAGACGAATATATTTTGAGTCCAAGAGTGCCCCGAAACTGTGTGAACTTGATGCGACCCAAATTCTTAGTGAACATGTCTGCAGGATTATCAGCACCATTTATGAAGAATAACTCCACTCGGCGTTGCTGATCCACTTCCTGAATGTAATGGTAGCATATGTCTATGTGTTTGATCCTGCGCTCTTGCACAGGATTTGACGCCATGAATATAGAGCCCTGATTATTGCCGCACAGTGGAATCGGTCCCATGTTAATGTCAAGCTCACTAATTTTACGATCACCTGGATTGTCTCTGACTCAGCACGGGACTCAGGATAACTCGGGGACTGGGACCTGGGGGAAGGGCTTGATACCTTCAGGTACTCGCTTGAACCACCAAGCGGAGTGCTGCCTATATAGCTAGACAGAGCCTAAGACTACTCTTGATCCTTCCAAGAGGAGAAGCTGCTTATAGAGCCAAGCAGAGCACTAGGGGTGGTAGATGGGCTATATTTGAGAACAAGACCAGTACGGGGAATACAGGGTAGACAACTGACTCCTTAAGTATCCTACAAGAATCCTATTTTTCTGTGCTTTTCCTACTATTTTCTGGGGACGCGTAAGTGAGAAACTAAATATAAACTGAGCACATCAGTCTGTCGCAATGATTGCGTGATCTATGCGCAGTCGGGAATCTTCAAACGGAATGAGAAGTAGAATCTGAAACATGAGACGAGAGACGAGAAATCGAGAATTTCCTGAGACTCTTCTTATCAATGGTATAATCGATGGATCGTGACATACGCCCCTCTCTTGACTGATTCGTCCTCAAATCATTTTAGTCTTCCCTACGAGCATTGGGGTAATCATAGTCATAGGCGTAGTTGCGTGGATCCTGCAGGAAGTTGTGATGAAAGTTTTCTACAGCTCTTGTAAGAGCTGACACAGGTGCCAGGTGTCTTGAGTGAGTTGGCAGCTCCGTGATAACTTGGGAGCGCCAGGCTTCGATGCGTCGTCTGAACGCCCTATGTTTGTCATCGTTGTCTGGTGGCGTGGGTTCACTGGGCGACGCGTTGAGTCTTCGGGGTGCGTGCTGATCTTGATTTTCTTAAAATTGGATGCATGGTTTTCGGCGCAATGTGTGCGGGGTGGTGAGATCGATAGTTGGTTCGCGCTGGGCTGTCTGTGTTTGCGCAGTGGGTTGTCATGATGGAGAACGGTGTTGAGGGCTTTGCACCATAGCGTGGTGTGTCGTTCTGTCTGTATCGGGTGGTCGTGGGCTGTCTGGTCTCTGTGCGACCTGTGGGGTGGGATGTGACACATGTTGTGTTTCGGTTTGAACGCGTGTTACTGGGGCGACTTGTGCGACTTGGTCCGGGTCTCGTGGGCTTTCAAGCACGTGGGAAAGGAATAGGGACGGGTAATATGTGACTTTTGCAGGTGGCGGTGTTTGATCGATGGTTTCTGGCGTCAAAACCGAGGTTTTGATGGTTTTCACCCCCCTGAAAGGTGGGTTGTCGTCCTCAACAATGAACGGTGGCAGGACACGGGGGCTGGATGGGCGCAGAGGGCTTCGTGGGGGATGGGGAGGCGGCGAGGGGATAGGGGAAGGCGTGTGAGGAGGCGAAGCAATGGGGGAACGAGGTGCTTCATCGACGGGTGTGAAACTGAGGAGAGCGACATGTGTGGGGGAACGAATGGGAGAGAGGGAACGGGGAATGGGTGACGGAGGGCAGGAGGGTGCAGGGCGAGGGATAGATGAGGGGAAGGGAAGTGCCAGAGCATTGATCTGCGTGATGGGAGAGGCGGGGTCCAGATCACAGTCTGCGAGGAGAAGGCTGTTGATGACCTGCTGTCACTCCGTGGAACTGAGACCGAGGATGTCACGAACGACTTCGGTCACCAGAGGAGAGGCGGTGGGTAGTGACAGGGCTGCGATGGTGTTGACGTGGGCACGTGGCGGTGACGACCGGGAGGGGCAAGACAGGGATAGATGACCCTGTTGTTTGCAGCAAAAGCAACAATGTTCATGCATGCAACGTTCGCGTTCGGCATCTGAAAGAGGTGGACTGCGAGGGCGAGACGTGGAGATGGCATCGACGTCCATCAGGACGATGCTATCGACAGGTGGAACAGGTGGGGGTGCAGTGACGTTTGAGGTGACGGGGATAGGGTCTGATCGGCGAGAAGACTTGACGCCTCGAGCCTGGAGACAGCTATCGAGGATGCGCACGTGCTGTGCCTCAGCGCAGGCAGCATCCTGCCATTCGGTCATGGATTCTGGGGGTGTAGTGCGCAAGATGCAGGCACGGAGGAGCGATTTGGTGAGACCACGGTGGAAGAATTCCACTGTTCCACTGGCGTCGCGGTGCCATTCTGCAGCGCTGGCAAGATATTCAAACTGTGAAATATAAGTGTCAACATCGTCTCCCTTCATCTGGAGCATCGTTAACTTTTGGTATGCATTCTGCTTGCTGAGTGTATCCGTCCATGCAGCCTTGATCGATGCTTCGAATGCTGTCCAAAGTTGTTCATCCGTTTCAGCGACGGGGTTTGTGGCTTGTGTAATCAGGGCATCGAGTTTTTGCTCTTCTATGTCGACCCAGTTGTTAACTGAGGGTCCGCGTATGAAACCGAGGGCACAGATAACACGCGAGTACGGGTTTTGCATAATGCCATTGTCTCTATTGAGTTTGTGGTGCAGGCGGAATTCCCACAGGAATTGCTCGCTATCTGTGCAATTTCCAGTGAAGAGAGCCGGGGGTGTGCCTTTGAGGGCACCAGTGAGTGGAGCTGTAGCCATTGGGACGACTGTGGGAGTGGTACAGGGTGCGAACGAGGCTGTCGGGACAGTGGGCGTAGGCGTGGGCACGGAAGAGTCGACAAGAGCAAGATCGACGTGGATCGGGGTCAATCGACGGAAGGCTTCCATGAGTTCATCGACGGGATCGGGGAGCGGGAGGTCAAGGGAGATGTCTTCATCAATATATTCGAGCTGCTCTTCCTCTCGGGGTTCCTCTATGGGGGCGGGTGTGATAGCAGGAGGGAATCGATCTGGGTTGGCCTCGTCTTCAGGGAGCCACCAGCCTAGGTCGAGAGCGTTTTCTCTGTCGAGTGCAGCAGATCGTTGGGTGCGATGGATATGATGTCCAAGATCTGTGTCAAAGTGGCGCTCTATGAAGTGCCACACGTCGTTGATAAATTCGAGGAGGAAAACTTGCTGTCCAACTACACAACAGTAACCTCTGTGGGGGTCGGTCGGGGATGTATTCCAATACGCGGATCCTAATACGTGTGCGGGGAGGTCGTCTTCCCAACGGTGAAGGACTTCGATCCACTCGTCATCGTCTTTGGGAAACTGAAGGCGTAAACTTGCCATGGCTGGGGTCTCTGAGTTTTCACGGGTTCAGTGGGGTCATGAGCTCTCGCAGTCGTGTCGAGAGGGTTCCGGCTTGTTGACAGTGTCAGGAGTCACGGTCTGGGTTCGGGGCTTCCTAGCAGGCCGTGGCGAATTGCGCCTCCTGTTTCGGTAGTGACGTGCGGGCTCTCATGGATGTTGTGAGAGGGTGGTGGGCTGGTACTGGTCTTATTTTATGATCACCTGGATTGTCTCTGACTCAGCGTGGGACTTGGGATAACTCGGGGACTGGGACCTGGGGGAAGGGATCGATACCTTCGGGTACTCGCTTGAACCACCAAGCGGAGTGCTGCCTATATAGCTAGACAGAGCCTAAGACTACTCTTGATCCTTCCAAGAGGAGAAGCTGCTTATAGAGCCAAGCAGAGCACTAGGGGTGGTAGATGGGCTATATTTGAGAACAAGACCAGTACGGGGAATACAGGGTAGACAACTGACTCCTTAAGTATCCTACAAGAATCCTATTTTTCTGTGCTTTTCCTACTATTTTCTGGGGACGCATAAGCAAGAAACTAAATATAAACCAAGCATGTCAGTCTGTCACAACGATTGCACGATCTATGCGCAGTCGGGAATCTTCGAATGGAATGAGAAGTAGAATCTGAAACATGAGACGAGAGATGAGAAATCGAGAATTTCCTGAGACTCTTCCTATCGATGGCACAATCGATGGATCGTGACAACTAAGGAGCGCTTGAATCCACACAAGCTGATGGCTTGTGTCTGACAGGGACATGTATTCCGCTTCTGTCGAGGACAGAGCGACTGTGCACTGGGCTCTGGAATTCCAGCTGAATATTCCATCCACTAGTTTAACCATATATCCAGTAGTGGACCTGTGATCCACAGGGTTTGATGCCCAGTCAGAATCTGCACACGTGAATGAACCCTTATTTGAGTGGCCACTGTACACCAGTGCGTAATCTGCAGTGCCTGCAAGATAGTGGCATATGTGCAGTGCACAATTCAAGTGGTCTTGTGAGCGCTATCTACCCCATGTTGCATGACAAAGATATCACCTTGAGGGAATTCCTTGACGAACAACTCAAGAAGGGGTATATCTGACCATCCAAATCCCCTTATGCATCCCCTTTCTTCTTCATCAAGAAGAAGGATGGGAAGCTGCGACTGGTCCAAGACTACCAAAAGATCAACTCGTTTACCATACATAACCAATACCCCTTGCTGCTCATACAAGAGCTCATCACAGACCTGGGCAATGCGGACATCTATACCAAACTCGACATCTGCCTGGGGTACAACAATGTCCGCATATGTGAGGGCAATGAAGAGAAAGCCATGTTTAAGCTACGCCACAGATTCTTTGAGCTGCTAGTTATGTACTTGGGCATGACCAACTCACCAGCCACCTTCCAGGACATGATGGACTTCCTCTGCAGCCCCGCCATCCTCAAACATGAAAAGCTGGGCACCACAATTTGGGTATACATGGACAACATTGGCATTGCCTCCCAAAACAGCCAAGCAGGCCACATCACAGCCATACATGACATACTCCAGATTGCAAAGGACCATGACTTGTACTTCAAGCTAGAGAAGTACATCTTCAATGCACCATCCATCGATTACCTGGGGGTAATCCTTGAAAAGGGGGTGACTTACATGGACCCCATCAAGGTTGCAGGCATCCACGATTGGCCGATACCCACCACAGTCAAACAAGTCCGATCTTTTCTCAGTTTCTGCAACTTTTACTGCCTCTTCATCAAGGGATTTGCCACGCATGCATGCCCACTAAACCAACTGACAAGGAAGGACACGGAATGGCAGTGGGGCCAAGCAGAGGAAGACACCTTCACAAAGCTCAAAGACCTGGTCACCAGCGAACCGGTGCTGGCACACCCAAACCTCCAAGATCAATTTGAGATGGAGGTGGACATGTCAGGCTTTGTGGTGGGCACCGTACTCCTACAATGCAAAAAGGATGGAAAACAATACCCTGTAGGCTACTACTCAGCAACACTCAATGAAGCAGAATGGAACTATGACATCTACGACCTTGAGCTGCTGGCCATCATCAAAGCCTTCTGCCACTGGCGACCCCTACTCGCAGGGTCACCACACAAGATTAAGGTGTTCTCTGACCACCTCAACCTACAGTACTGGTGATCCCCACAATGAATAAGCAGATGCATTACAAGGGAAGTACTAGAACTCTCTGAGCACAACTTCAAAATTCACCACATCAAAGGCACAGCAAACGGAAGAGCAGACATGCTCTCCTGAAGACCAGACTATGACCGAGGAGACAACAACAACAAGGACGTAACTGTCCTCCCCAACACGCTCTTCATCCGAGCCACCCATGTCAAAACAGTCACGCCAACCACCCTGACAATAAGACCTGAGGAGATGGAGAGACCAGATGCAGCATACCACCAAGATGAAGACTACCTCTGCCCATGGATAGACCCACACTGCCTAAAGAAGGTCAAAGGCACCTGGTACAAAGACGGAAGACAAGTAGTGATGGGTGGGTTATACGATAAGAGAAGTATCATCTCTGCCCACCACACACCACCGGTTTATGGACACCCAGTGTTATGTTTTGGACTGACTGGCACCTCAGGCCAAGAAGTGGACACTGATGTATGGGCTATGACACCCTTGTCAGCAGTATATTGTCATGGACTTATGGGATCAGTCAGCTGGGTAAGCTCCGGTGCATGTGATTGTATGATATGGCTCGGATCTTGTAGTGACTCATACTAGGATAGCTGTACTAGGCTTTGCTCTACTTACGCTATTGGCTAGTACTTCTTGGAGTGGCGCTTTAAAGCCTGCACATATCTGTATAAGTAGGGTACCACGAAGACCAAGAATGGTATCTTGGTCTTCTTCAATACCACTGCCTTAACTCATTATCTACAGGGCTCTCCCCCTTTGAGTGAGTCATCTGGCATATCCCCTTAGACCAGGGATCCCCGTGACTTATCCTGAGATCCCCTTCGTGGGCAGTGGAATACCCGATTGGCACAGCTGCATACCAAGTTCACCTCTACCACAGTGAGTGAGTCACCTCGCCTTATACTTCATTCTACATCCTCGACAATGACAACTGGGCACACGCTTGCTACATAGCAGAGGTACCCCCAGGCATCCCACTCCATGAAGACATCCATGCATACTTCGGGATAGACAAGCATCTTCTACCCCATCCTGTGTTCTACTCTGATGCCCCATGAACAGGAACTTCTTCCCACAAAGGTTCACCACCCCACAAGAGGCCTAAGTCAGGCAAATGTCTGTGGTAGACGTAACATTAAGACCAAGATCCCACTGTGGCCAACCCTATGAGAACAACCAAAGACTTCTGGGTGCCCTTCCAGCCCTATCACATTGACAAAAGAGGAGATTGCAACGTCCCCAAGAGATATCTAGAGAACACATTTTGGAAAGACAACACAGAAGACCCAGGCTACTGCACCTACTACACCAATTGACAAAACAACTCTGGCTCACAACAGTAGAATTCAACTTTGACAACACCTGTTGGGTTGAAATTCGTTGGGACAACCTCCACAACAAATACCAAGTAACCAGACCAGCAAGCTCTTGCCTCAACCTCGACATCCTACAGTCCAACATTGTTACCTGAGACCAGTGGGGATTAATCGATGGAGAAGAGGAAGAACCCATTTGCTCCCCAACACCAAAAACACCAGCACCATCCCCATCCATCACAAGCAACCCAGAAGAAATCTGCATCATCCAAAGCCAGGAAGAAGAACACCTGGAACAGATTGCTAAGTCCATCCCCACAGACATGTCTGCTACCACCACAGTAACAATGACCCAAGCCAGAACTGCACTATTTGGGAAATCCCCCGATAAAGGAAAAGGTGGAGGTGGAGGTGGAGCACCACCAGGAGGAGACCCAGATGACAACCCACACCACGAAGATGAGAATGCCAGGATAAACTCCAAGAACTTCACAATGCCTGACACTGACAAATTCCTAGGGAAAGAGCCCAAGGTGTTCACAGGAAACCACGATGAAGTGCAAGCATTTCTTGCCCAGTGGAACCGATTTGCCAGGGTCAATGCTGCAAACTGGAGCATGAAAGTTCCGTACATCAAAGCCATGATGTTCCTCATGTACATACAGGGACCACTCATCGATGAATGGGCAGCAGAAACCATCAAATGGCTCAACACTCAGCCAAACTGTAGCGGTATGACACCTCGCTACGCTAAGCTCAAGTGTGAACTAAAGTGAACCGTCTGGTGAGCACACCCAAGCTGAGCGCGGAGATAAATCACATGCTAGACGTACAGTCACAGTGGAGGGGACAACAACTTAGAGTCTTTATGCAAGAACTCAGGTTATCAGTAATCACGCTGTGGTATGCTGAGTGGAGAACCAAGAGGACAAGTTGGTTCCACTCAGGATGCTACAGGGAGGTTTATATATGCTACTGGAGCTGAGCTTAAACTGAGTCTTAACACTATTACTAAGTGTACAGTAAGACTGCATGACTCAGGAGCTGACGTGTCGTGTCTATAAATAGCACTATCTATTGTGCTTACTGATGCACTTGTCATAGTGCTGACGTGATGCCTTATCTTGCTGAGTAAAACCTAATACAGTGAGTAAGCGTAAACTACTAAGCGAAGTCTAGAACTATCTAGAATGTTCCTTCCTTATCTACCAATCATGAGAGCCTGTATATATGTAGAATGTGACTGGGCTGGGTTGTCCCGTTAAGGGTGCAACTATCCCAGGGTCACGTGCTTAAAGGTGCACATGGTGGCAACACATGACTAACGAAGTCTTGTACTTTGGCCCTTTATATCTTCGTTGGATAATTCTGCATAAATACAGAAAAATAGGAAAATAATATACGTGTCCATGACACAAACAAGAATGACTCATGGCTGTGGGCGAGGGTGGAACTCACCTTCAAAAGCCAATTCTGTGACAACTTGGAAAAGGACCACGCAAGACTCAAGCTAGACAAAGGGTTCAAAATGATGAACAAAGACATAGACAGCTACATCACTAAATTCAAAAAGCTAGTCTGACAAGCTGACTACTGACTGGATGAACCACTCGTCCTTGACAAGTTTACAAGAGGAGTTCCCCTCAAACTCTACCAGAATGTGTATCAATTCCACAACCCGCACAACTACTCCCAATGGAAGAGCATACTTATCAAACAACAGAAGTGCTACCTGCACATGAAAGCCAGAACGGAAGGCTTCAGAAGACAACCACAAGCACCACAACACCCACGACAGAACCAACCTGTGCAGTTCCAAGCACCACAGTGTCAGACACAACCACAAGGATGGCAGCAATATCGCAACCACCCAGACACAATGGACACCACACCTGGAAGGATCTGAGCACAAGTCACAGAAATAGGCAACATCAACCAAAATCATCCTGAAGACATAAGGGACTACAACCCCAGAAGACCACCGTTCCCGCCAAGAGCAGGGTTCATGCAGTGCAGAGGAGGAGGATGTGGGATAATGAACATAAGGGACGTAACCTGTTTCAACTGCAACCAGAAAGGCCACTTCTCATGGGACTGCAATCAACCAAGGAAGGCATGAGGCAGAGGGGCATACATAGATGAAGTCCCCACCACTCCTCAGAGCATAGCCAAAGAACCCCTCATTGACCTGGATGAACCAGTCCAGGCAAACCGCACAGCTGCAGATCCCCAGATAAGCAACATCATGGGTTGCATCGCAGCCCTACCAGAGGAGCAGAAGGAGGTGTTCATAAGGGATATGGTGGGGAGGCAGGATTTTCAAAGTGCCTCAACCCAATGGCCTGGGTGAGGGCTTCAAATTGTAACTCATCGTTTATCACACACTATTGATCTATGCATGTCCCAGTTTCGATCCATACGAGTAACTTCATGGCCGACAAGAAAGCGTTGGTAGACTCTGGAGCCACGCACAACTTCATACATCTGGACTTTGTTAGAAGAATGGGTCTGGGAACCAAGGAATTACCCAGCCCGCGCAACATATGGAATATAGATTGAATGCATAACAAAGGAGGGAAAATCACCCTGTCATGGACGTGTACATTATTTTCCTTATTTTTCTGTATTTCTACGGAATTATTTAGGGAAGATATAAAGGGCCAAAGTACGAGACATTGTCAGTCACATGCTGCCACCATGTGCACCTACAAGCACGTGACCCTGGGATAGTTGCACCCTTAAAGGGACAACCTAATCCAGTCACATTCCATTTATGTACGGACTCCTGTGATTGGTAGATAAGGAAGGAACATTCTAGATAGCTCTAGAACTCGCTTAGTAGTTTACGCTTACTCACTGTATTAGGTTTTACTCAGCAAGATAAGGCATCGCGTCAGCGCTATGACAAGTGCATCAGTCAGCACAATAGATAGCGCTATTATTAGACACGATGCGTCAGCTCCTGAGTCATGGAGTCTTACTGTACACTTAGTAATAGTGTTTAGACTCAGCTCAAGCTCAGCTCCAGTAGCGTATATAAACCCTCCTGTAGCGTCCTGAGTAGAACCAACTTGTCCTCTTGGTTTCTACTCAGGTGCGTACCTCACTGTATTCCTTACTCTCCAATCCTAACTTGTCCTCTTGGTTTCTACTCAGCTTACCATCGTGTGACATCGCGAGTTGCACTCCTGTATAAGGATCGCCCTTGACCTTGCACGCTCCACGCTGACTGTAAGTTCAGCGCGTGATTTATCTCTGCGCTAGGCTTGAGTCCTGAAGGCCAGACAGTTCACTTCAACTACTTCTTTCACTTGAGCTTAGCGTAGCGAGGTGTCATACCGCTACACACCCACTGCATCAATCTCAACATACAAACTGATGGAAAGCTTAAAACCATCCAGTTCCTTATCACCAATGTCGGAGGGGAAGACCTCATCCTAGGATATCCATGGCTAGCCACATTCCAGCCAAACATAAGATGGGCAACAGCCACGATGGATACAAAACAATACCCTATCATCATCCACACCACCAACCCCAACAAGCCACTCAACCCCAAGGTGGAAATCTGAAGAATCATCACACAAATACAAGACGAGCAATGACAACAAGCCTTCCAAGAGCTTGAAGAAGAAATGCACCCGATACACATATGAACAACAGCAACAGATCTGGCAATACAGGCACAACAATACACAGAAAAGAAGGAAATCCCAGACTGTCATGATCTGATCATGCCATCGATTGCCTCCGATCACTCTTGATCTCTCACTCTTCTATGTCTCCATGTTTCCGGAAGATTCTCACTTCCTTGTTCTATTCTGGAGTGTTCCATTTCTTGAAACTTATGATACGATTGCGTGCTACTGATGATACAATAGATGACACGATTCTTGCAACAGAAAGGCTTATGCATCTTGTAGAAAATACAAGACAAATAGGATTGTATACAGTATAAAGGAGCCTGTAGGGTGGCCTGTATCCCCTTGTTCTAGTCTTGTCTTCTGTAGCTTGCCTCTGAAATCCATTGCTATTACCATTCACTTGCAGTCGTGTGCAAGCTGTCTTACATAATCGACCAAATCCTGAATCTCTGCACGCAACTTGGTATCAAGCCCGAGCCCTGCGCGAACTTTCGACTGCAACTAACTCAGTGCCAGCCTGAGCTCTAGATCATGAAACAGACAAATACAAGAGACATGCTAAGGTATTCAGCAAGGAAGAATCCCAATGATTCCCACCTTCCAGACCATGGGACCATGCCATAGACCTCAAACCCAACGCCCCAGACAGTATCAACTGCAAGATATACCCACTCAACCAAACAGAGGACAAAGCCCTTGATGAATTCCTAGACAAGCAACTGGCAAAGGGGTACATACACCCTTCTAAATTGCAGTATGCATCTCCCTTCTTCTTTGTCAAAAAGAAGGACGGAAAGCTACACCTGGTACAGGACTATAGGGAACTTAACAAATGGACAATACACAACCAATACCCACTCCCCCTTATATAGCAACTAATCACAGACCTCAGTGGGGGATGGATATTCTCCAAGTTCAATGTCCATTGGGGCTACAATAACATTAGGGTCAAACCAGGTGATGAACACAAAGTGGCCTTCAAGACAAAAAGAGGGTTCTTTGAAAACTGGTAATGTACTTTGGCATGATGAACTCCCCAGCAACCTTCCAGGACATGATGAACCACATCTTTGGCCCAGTCATTGAATATCATGAGAAGAAAGGAACCATCATCCACATCTACATGGACAACATCGGCGTCGCCACATTGACAACAGAACAGGTGCATACAGAAGCAATCCATGACATACTGGATCTCCTGGAACAACATGATCTATACCTCAAACTCAAGAAATGCACCTTCCTCTCTGACTCCCTTGATTACCTGGGGGTAATCATTAAAAAGGGGGTGATTCACATGGACCCTGTCAAAATTTCCAGAATTCATGAATGGCCAGTCCCCAAAAACGTCAAACAGGTACGATCATTCCTACAATTCTGCAACTTCTACCACACTTTCATCCGAAATTTTGCCACACACACCCAACCACTCAACAAAACTCACATGCAAAGACTCAGAATGGCTATGGGGAGCAGAACAACAACAGGCATTCGACAAGCTCAAAACTCTGGTAAGTGCAGAAGCCATACTCAAACACCCTGAACTTGACAAACCCTTTGAACTAGAAGTTGATGCCTTGGGATATGCAGTAGGAGCAGTACTACTCCAACGTGACATGGACAACAAGTGCCACCCAATCGCCTATTACTTGAACACACTCAACACAGCAGAACAGAACTACAACATCTATGACCTAGAGCTACTAGCAATCGTCAAAGCACTGAGAAACTGGAGACCCTACCTTGCTGGATCCCTGCACAAGATCAAAGTATTTTCCAATCACATGAACTTGCAATACTGGAGATCCCCACAAAAGATCAGCAGACACGTAGCAAGGGAAGTACTAGAACTCTCAGAATACGACATAGAGATTCACCACATCAAAGGCTCTGCAAACGGAAGAGCCGATGCTCTATCATGAAGACCTGACTATGACCAGGGAGAACACGACAACGAACAAGTCACCATCCTCCCTGACCATATATTCATCAGAGCAGCAGAAATTGACACCATGAAAAACCCCATTTGCACCAGCTCAACAATCACTGTCACCAAGATGCAACCCACACACCCAGTATACACCCAAGACAACAACACAATCACAAAATGGGTAGACCCGCACAAACTCAAGCACATCGAAGAGACTTAGTACAAGGATGGGCGACATGTCATCACAGGAGATGTCCATGAATGAAGATGCATCATACAGGCTCACCACGACACCCTAGCCCACAAACACCCTGGAATCAACCGAACAATCAAACTGATTGAAAGATACTACTGGTGGCCTGGACTCCAGCAAGAAGCACAGGATTACATCAAGGGATGCACCAACTGTCAGAGAGTCAAAGTCAACAACCGGCCAACATGTGCACCCCTGCAACCGATCTTCCCAAAACTGGAAGCAACCCCATTCGAGACCATAGTGCTGGACTTCATCACAAAACTACCACTAGCGGATGCCTGTGACTCCATACTGACAGTAACGGACCATGACTGCTCTAAAGTGGCAATATTCATCCCATGCCTGGAGGAAATTAGCACAGAAGGAACTGCGGCCCTGTACATGACACACATTTTTCCAAGATTCAGACTGCCAGCGCACATCATCAGTGATCGAGACCCCAGGTTCACATCAAAATTCACCTGCAAACTGTGCCAAATATTTGGCATCAAACAGATCTCGACTGTGTACCACCCAAGGACCGATGGCCAATCGGAATGCACCAACCAATGGCTGGAACATTACCTGAGGTTCTGGGTCAATGAGCGACAGGACGACTGGACCTGCTACCTGTTGAAGTGCAGAACTAACGAGCAAAGGGTTAATAGCAAGGAGCTAGTAGACAAGTTAACTTCAGAGGTGAAGGGAACTCTATTACAACTGCATACCTAGTAGACAAGTTACTATGGAACGTCTATGAGCAAAGGTAGTTGGAGGAGTAAGATAGAAGGGGACTTACACTTCAGAGGTGAAGGGAACTCTGAAGTGTAGAGGCGAAAACAGCAGTCCTTATATACAGGACGCTTAGCTAAGAATGGTCTGTGCGCATAGGTGATCCAAACACAATACAGGTGATCTGTGTGCCAGAGGGAGAAATGCCATTGGAGGGCAGAGAACAATAGCTGCCTAAAGCAGACAATACTGGTATCTTAACAATGAAGAACAATAAGAGCCATATATGACTCTGACAATAAAGATAAACAAAAGCGGTCCGTAAGAGTCCGGCCAAGTCCAAAACAGTCCATAAGGGACAGATACCATATTTAGTATATGGGATGACTCAATCATATCCCACAAGACATGTGACACTCAGTAAAAAGGGAAGTTGCAAGAAAGTCGCTAAAATAGGATGTTGGTCAGTCAAAGTCAAACCATTAGTCAAGATTTTTGCACAAGTCAGGCCAAGTCAACCAAAGTCATTGGAAATTTGGAGAAAAAAACCAGGATATTATTTTTGAGGACATGAGATGGTCAGTCAATGTCAATATCAGTCAGGGAAAGTCCATGAATTATGGAAAAAACACAAACACCAGGGTGGGTGTGGGTGGGATGAAGATGGGGAACATGGGTGTGGGTGTGGGTGGGATGGGAACAGGGAGCATGGGGGTGAGTGTGGGTGGATGGGATGGGAGCATGGGGGTGGGTGTGGGTGGGGATGGGGAGCATGGGGATGGGTGTGGGTGGGATGGGGATGGGGAACATGGGGGTGGGTGTGGGTGGGATGGGGATGGGGAACATGGGGGTGGGTGTGGGTGGGATGGGGATAGGGAACATGGGGGTGGGTGTGGGTAGGGATGGGGAGCATGGGGGTGGGTGTGGGTGGGAGAACAGGGAGCATGGGGGTGGGTGTGGGTGGGATGGGGACGGGAGCATGGGGGTGGGTGGGATGGGGATGGGGAACACAAGAGTGGGTGTGAGTAGGATGGGGATGGGGAATGTTGGTGCTTGGTGTTGGTGTGGGTGGGATGGGGATAGGAAACATGGGGGTGGTGTAAGTACGATGAGAATGAGGAACACGGTGGTGGGTGTGGGTGGGATGGGGAATAGGATATGAATGTGTGCATGGTCTATGTCAGTTCATTCCAGTTATCTGTGACTGAGAGATTTCAGAAGACCAGTCACAGTCTCAGTCCATGTTCTCATGTTCCAAAGACTGGACCAGACTGCACTTTCAAATACTATTCTCTTTCTTCTCCACCTTCCCAAACATGTGGCAGTCCACCCATACTTCTCTGAACCTCCAGTACTCCCTTCTGTATGAACTAGGCAATCTAGTTTCAACTTACAACTCTGTAGTTAAACAATTACCCTAGCAATGGGAGTCATACCCACTGGACCTGTTAATGTATTAACAGGGCCAGTATCACCTCCACCAGTGATACTCTGCATTGGCTGCTTCTGATGCTCCACATTCATCACCATGTGAAGGAGGGAGTTCTGAATCATGTGCCAGAGAGCCCCTAGCTCTGTCTTCCTTTCCCTACAATATTTCAGAACAACAAGAATGGCCATGCTATTGCTCACATGGGTGCACATTTGCCATATGAGACAAGTGGAGAACATGAGAGGACCTGAGCACCTTGACTTGTTTCTCTCTGTAGATTGTCATCCCACCAGATCTGTTAACAAGGCAAGCACCACCTCTGCTAGTTATACTCTGCACAGGCTACTTCTGGTGCTCTACATTCATTGCCATTTGGAGGAGGGAGTTCTACACCATGTGCCAGAGAGTCCCTAGCTCTGTCCTCTTTTCTTGACAATGTTTCTGAACAACAAGAATGTTCCTCCCTAGAGAACATGAGAAGACCTAAGCACCTTGACTTGTTTCTCTCTATAGATTGTCATCCCACCAGATCTGTTAACATGTTAACAGGGCCAGCGTCGCCTCTGCTAGTCATACTCTCTCAGAACGATATAAGAGTCACCCTGGTGTTCTCTTAAGAAGCACAATACCATTGTCCTTTAATCCCTTGCCTCTCCTATGGGTCAAATATTCATGGAGAGAAGCCTATTATTGTAGACATTTTTCAATCTCTTTAACATTAAGCACAAGTACAAGCCACCTATCTTACTACTTTATTCCTCATCTTGCTCTTCAATACCATGCTCACTAGAACTAAGCATATCTAATCCTGGGTGCTTTCTCAGGATATGAACCTTTGACCCCCATGCCCAAATACCAACCAGTGTAATAATGCTAGATGTTTTTAACACCATGCACTCTTCTGACCACTCTCCACACCATCTCCCTAGTACATTCCTCATCCCTTCTAGCTCATGATAGACCACCAGACTATAGCCATAGTCTTGCAAAAAATAAAATGCCAATGCCTCTCCAAAGATAGGCCCCTCCTCTCCTTGAGCCTCAAAATGTCTAGATGACCTTGAGGCTTCAC